>CM060918.1:761774051-764174051 GCA_030737875.1 Allium sativum
TCATCCTTACCGAATTCGAGACAATCTAGCCTACCATGTCTTAGGCTACAGTCGCAACTGCACCTAGGAGCCACAGGACAGGTCCTCTCTTACGTTTGAGGATTATAACTCCTGAACAATGCATTTCCCCGCCCTATGGGGGTGTAATGGTCAATATGTCAACCATATAATCCATCGGCCCCATATTGACCGATATATCTGAGGTACCTCGCTATCTATCATCCACATAAGTAAAAAATGTCTGGGCTCCATACCATGAAACCACTCCTAGCTAGAAAGATAAGCATGTTCTCCCTGGATCCCTCTCCAATTTCTGGTTCATACCAGGGAGTGAGGCTCGTGAATTTACGCTATACACAAAGCTTTGCTATATTAAAGTCGCGCTTTGATCATCAACCACAAGACCATGCGAACCTTGATCATTTGCATCTCAGCATACCACACAGTCAATTCACGCCATGCGACTGATGTCTATCGATATATAACCTCTGAGCTCGTACGTCTCGGAGAAGGGCGTTAAGCAAGAGAATAAATTCTCCGCCACTAACAGATATATATTTAATAGAGATCAATCAACACAGAATTAAATCCAATGTTAGACACACATCCGTTTACAAGTTCGTTCTGGGTCTGAACGAAACCAGAGGCACCTTATTCCTCATCCCATATGTCCAATACAGGAGAGAGGTCCTCGCATATCCGGTCGATCTCCAAGTACGTCTGGACGATCACCACTTATTACCTCGTCTTGGGTGTACAGCCCAATCAAGACATCACTAACCATCCAAACGATGTGAAGACCTCCGGTCTTCAATCACCGTCTTCATCGTTGACTTACCGTCGAATCAGTTACTCAGAATGGGTACAAACCCGGCCTTTTCGAATAACCCGCGTATATTATAATCAGGTGATAGAAACACACAACATATGCCTCATTCCAATCTAGAATATTCTTTTATTTAAATATTTTCATCATTAGGGAAAGGTTCCCATTATTTTATCAATCATAAATTCTTTAAATTTATTCTTTAATCTTCTTTTGGATATCAATTCAAACCAAATTGAGTTTTATCCAAACTAGTCGGGATTAGCGAACCTTACCGAAGAAATCATTTATTTTATTTCCCAACCCCAACTTATTCATCCCATGAAGCAAAACCGGTAATACTTCATATCTAAATCCTCGGTGTTATCGATAAAATTAATTACCATTTCACATTCAAATCTAATTAAAGATTTAACTATCGCTTGGAGCAAAACTGATGATACTCCATTCTCGATCATTTCATGAATTCAATAAATTTAATTATCCCATTCACATTCCAATCTAGTAAAAGATTCATTAAAACTCCACTTTGTTTTAATCTTCCCAAAAATCAATATTAATGATTATTTAACTTTGGAAAATCAAACATGCCACATTGACAATCTACACTGTACTATTGATTTCTACCGATATATAACCTCTAAGCTCGTACGTCTTAGAGAAGGGTGTTAAGCAAGAGAATGAATTCCCGACCACCAAATAATAGCAGAGATCAACCATACAGTTCGAAATACAATGATAGACATGTAATCCTGTCTTTAACTGGGTTAAAGAACTAATGTCATTTAAAACGCAGTTCACGATAAACCCAAATCCTCTTCCATAAAAATGGAATCTTCGCGGAAAAACAAATAAATATATAATCGATATCGAATTCCGTATCCGACCAATAATATAAATCGAATAACAACTAAGCCTTTTAAATTCCATATATATTAACAGACTTCCTCCACAGAAGCTCACTTCGACTATTATAAAATAGAATTCCATTCAATTCAAATTTAATATATTAAATTGGAAAACTTTACTTTGGAAAATTCCCGTTAAATCTTAATAAAAAGATTTATCAATTCCAAATCCCATTTTACTGTAAATCGGGTTAAAGAAAGAATGTCGTTAAAAACACAGTTAACAATAAACTCGATTCACATTCCATTTTATTCCAGTTACTAAATATAACTGGGAGCTCTAATAATCTTATTTAAAAGATTTATTCTTCTCATATGGGGTTTAAGAACGGTGTTATTTAAGAAACCATTCACGACCAACCCAAAATCCAGTTCTTTTATTCAACTCCAATTAAATATTAATTTATTGGAAAATTTCACTAAATCTTAATTAAAAGATTTATTCTTTTCTCAACTAGATTTAAGAACAGTGTTACTGAAGACACCATTCACGACAAACCCAAAATCTCAATTGATATTAAATACAAGGCTTTGAACAGAAATTATATCGGCTTATATTCAATATCAAATTCTGAAACCAACAAATATCATATTGGAAATAACAATATAAATATATCTTCCAAATTTTCATAACAATATCCGTGTAATCACGAAATCCAATATCGAAATATTTCGAAGATGATTTCCATTCAAATCCATTCCAATTCATTATATTGGAAATTCTGGTTATATTAAAACCATTCACAATCCAATTTTATTTATTTAAAAATAATTGGATTATATTTCTAGTTAATAACTAGTTTTCGATAAAAATATATTTTTATCTTTTCAATACGGAATTTTTCGTCCCAAATCTTTCCAAATCATTTATTATGATTCTGCACAAATTATTAATATTTTTAATAATTTTATTAAGGCTCTTTTAGTCGATTTCCATAAACGGTCAACGAATAATGCACTTACAACGACCTTTTCCAAATTATATTTGGACATAATTCCAAATGCGACCAGTAGATTTCAAATCTCCTATATTTGTTGGAAATCTCTTTTCGATACGAACCCAATGGTTCCGGTTTTAGGAGAATCCGACGGTCGGATCTCCCATAATATCAATTCAAAGTCAATAGTCGAAATTCGCGAACGGTCGCTGTGCGGCGCATTCTATTCAGGCCATTAAATATATATAATATATATTATATATATTTCATCGATTTTCATTCAAAATGTATTTTATAAATCGTTTATAAATTCATTTTAAAACGATTCTAACTTCTGTTTCTATTTTAAATCAGAATTGAATATTCTCTATCTTTATAGTATTTAAATGATAATGTTTTCAAAATACCAGGTTTTGAAATCATTTCCTTTTCGATATTCATTATAAAAATGAATAAAATCGATATAAATAGCGTTCGCGTTAAAATGGCGCAAATCTAATCAACACGGCTTATATATATATTACAATATTTTCGTGTCCATCCCAAATCGGACATGAAATCAAATTTTAATCCTTTACTGAATGATATTTTAAAATATTCGTTATTTTAAAATATTTGTTATTTTAAAATATTCGTTCTTTTTGAATTGGAATCAGACACAGTCAATTACCATATAATGTTATTGAAACACCCCACCTCTGTTAGGGTCACTCTCAAAGGGAATGCCCTAATTTTGGTGGAGGTTTATAAGTATAAGTCACAGATATACAAGACAGATATAAGAACACATATTTGTAAACAGCGGAAAAACAACAACTCTTATTTCATAAAAGCAAATACGTGCTACATCAACATCACCATAATTGTCTTACATCTTTTCCAAAAACATAACATAACACTTTCATAATCTGTCTTGATTACATTATTTAAAGAAGCATAAATAAAACATAGATAAACTGCAAAAGCCCCATAGTGGTTGTCCAAAGCCATAGTTCAAAACGAAAAGGTCCAAGCAATACATTTCTCCTCTTCAAGCTGGATGTTAAGGCTGGTCAAGCTGCTGTGTTCCCTCCCTGTGGACCTGGGGGGGAAACGGAAGAAAAGAAGACGAAAGAAAAGTAGAGTCAGACATAAAGCCTGAGTAAGTCTAGGACTATTCTGTCTATGACTAAAGAACTGTGTATGATAAGTATAAACAAGAAGTGGGAAAGCACTATAAACTTGGTTAAGTTGTCTAGGGTCGAATATACTATCGTACCCCATGTTAATCTCTGAACCCATATAAACTAGTTCCCAACTGGCACCCCATAATCAGGGTGAAGTGATCCATTCTATGATGATCGGCTCCTACTCGCACAGTTACATGTGTCTTACGGCCCCCGATGTTGTAGTTACCTATGTTGGTCCCACCATGGGGTGTATCAAGTCCCATGGCGGCGGCCCGACACAACCCTAGAATGCACAGGTATGCTACTGGTGCCCAGTGCCTTATTTTTCTGCGCCGGAGTGTGTGCACGCCCGCACCCCGTTAGAACCTACACTGCTACACCACCGCCGTCGATTTGACCTCTTACAATCAGCCCAGTAATCGTGCCCCACCCTGCCTAGTTTCAGGGTATCATGATACACCTTCTAGGGTTACTGCTGAAAAGGGTCCCCCGTTAATAGGTTTTCTATCTCTAGCCAACATGCTAAGTTGGTTAAGTGTTTTCTAACCTAATCCCCACCAGTCCGTTTAGTTTAGCATGTTCCATTTTGATTAAGTCTTTAGTTCGCTTAATCCTAACCATCCTGACTCAGCCTTAATTTGTCTTATTAAAGCCTTGACCTCTCACATTAGACAGGTATTGTTGTGGCTGCCTGTTGCCGGTTGGTTCCGGGCAGTCTTACGCCACAACTCAGTCTAACCTCGGGTCCTTATTGGGCTCCATGTTTAACCTCCCACATTGGATAGGTATTGTTGTGACTACTGGACAGCCGGGCGGTTCCGGGCAGGTTTACATCACAACTCAATCCAACCTCGGGTTAAACACATCGTATGTTCTACATTTACATATTTTGTCTTTCTTCTTTATTTTCTTATATGTAAATATTTGCGGCCCATTATTAAGTTAATGGTGTAAAGGTTACACCAATCATGGGCCCAACCCATACTTGAATTTGGGCCCTTCTACTTTATATTTTCATTTATTAATTAATTTGGCCCAACGCTATTTTCCCCCGTTTAATACGTTCGTTTATCATAATATATGTTGGGCTTAGGCTTTTAAGCCCAACTTAGCCATGAGAAAAAGGGGAGGCTTAAAGCGTGATTACATACACAAAAAGGGGAATGTGAACGCATGAACTTGCAACATAACGTTGGAACTACAAAACAGAAACTGGTGTACTTGCATAGTAGCATAAGTGACATGAATCAAAGCATGTAAACTTGTAGTTAAGTTAAGAATCTAAATTGGATATCATTATTGACACATAGTCTTAACTACAACATAAACCTATATTTTTATTTAGGCGTAATGTCAAACATAAGCAAATCATGTTCATAAGATTACTACATGTTTACAAAGGTGCTTACTTTTGTTACTAACACAAAAGTATAGTTCAACTTAATCATGATTTTAAATCTATTCACATAACCATGGCATAAATATTTCTAACATGAAATCATGATTTTTACTTTAGTCATGCAAACTTGCAAATGGGATTTTGAATCTAACCTAGCTATGTACCACATATGTCATCATATAATTCTCGTTAATAATATAGACCTAACATGGATTTCAATTATGCAAAATATCAATCATAGCCTAGTCATATTCATAAGTTTGCAAATAAGTTTTCTAGTACAAAAGCATGGCTTAATACATAGATCATGGTGCCAAAATTTCAACATAGTTTCATATGAACTATAATAACCTAAATTTGTTCCAATTACGCACAAAATGATTTTTGTACAAAAATACACATTATGATGGCATAGTAGCAAAACCCCAAACTTGCATGAGTTTCAATTAAACAACTACATACATGTAGCTTCAACATGGATTACATAATTTGCGAATATTCCAAACGTATACTTGCATAAAACTACCGCAAATATGTAGTTTTTATAATAAATAACATGCTTTGCGAATATCCAAACGTATACAACATTCCAAATCGACAAGAATCATAGTAACGCACAAATATGAATTACTTTATCACCACAATCAAGTATACAAACCAACACAATTATTTGTTCATACCAAAATAATACTCTACTTACAATTGTGTGACGAATTCTCCAATTTAGGAATTTGGAGATGCGATTCCTTGTTGATTTGATTTGATTAAGTTGCTTTATGCTTTAGAATTTGCCTCCTAATCCTCTCTCCAATTGGTGGCTACTCTTAGTCGTTCCTCAGCAACATGATGGCCTTGTTCTTATTTTTGAATGAATAGATTAGGTTGAGTCTAGGGTCATTTTTATAGAGTTTATGAACTGATTAGGACCATCGATGTTGCTTGGATTGATCGTAGCCATTCATTCGAAAGAGAGACCAATTAGAGCCTGCCACCTAGCCCTAATGACAAAGCAAGCTTCTGAAAATCGGCCAAACACAGACCTGGCCAGCCAGGACTAGACCAGACCTGGCCAGCAGGTCATTTTTGACCTGGGCGCACTTGGCAGGTGCGCCAGGTCAAAAATGTACTGGCGCACTTCCCAAGTGCGCCAGTGCATTTTTGTTCTGGCGCACTTCCCAAGTGCGCCAGTGCATTCTGACTCGTTTTCCGGTTTTTCGCCCAACTTCGTTCGTCCATATCTTCTTCATACGATATCCGTTTTTCGAAAACTCGGACTCTATTTCGCGTATTTTTCCGAGACGAACGCAATGGCGTATCCCGTTTCCCTTAGTTCTTTGATTTGAAATTAATTATACTTTAATTTGTGAATTTCACAGTTATAGAATTCACGGGGTGTTACAGTTATTTATATGGATTTTATACACACATGCACATATCAATAATTATATACAGTCAACCATCATCCAGAGTGCATCACACAACTACATATGCATTAAATATAAATACTTAACGCTTACAACAGTCTGTCAACCAATTGATTGACATACAACTAATTAATGGGATTAGTGTATATCCAATATCATCCCAATAGCCATGTGGGGTTTTCAAACAACAAATATTGATATTACTTGTGCAGTTGGGCAATGTGTAAAATTTATCATCCCAATAAATATCAATTAAATGGGTGTACTTAAACAAATCGTCCGATTTGTAAATGAATATTTATTTTCGATACATGACCATTTTATATGGTTCATATATTCAATAAAAAAATTTATTGTTCAAATATTTTATTCCATACATGAATATTTTATATATTTTATTCATTCAATAAAAATGATATTTTTATTGTTCAAATATTTTATTCCATACATGAATATTTTATTCCATACATGAATATTTTATATATTTTATTCATTCAATAAAAATGATATTTTTATTGTCCAAATATTTTATTCCATACACGAATATTTTATATATTTTATTCATTCAATAAAAATGATATTTTTATTGTTTAAATATTTTATTCCATACAATACAATCAACAACCACAATACAGTCCATTCAATTCAAACAAACAATCATGGTTTGTACAATCAATGGTGTCGGGTGTTACTACGCACCGTCTGCATCCTAGTATATATTTAACTGTAAATAAATTGAGTGATAAAGAGTTCTCACAGTCGGTTTCCACTCCGCCATTTTTATTTCTGAATTTCTGAACAGTTTGAATGTGAATTTGCCTGAAATTCTAACTTGCTCCAAATTGGACCCGATTAGTTTTGTTGTGAAGCTCTCGGCTCCACGATCGCAACAGATCCAGTTTCGCGCGATTTGGACCTCGTATGAGAGAGATATGATGGTTTAAACATTTGAATAATTAAACGAGAATTTAAATTAATTATATAATTAATAATCCGACTCTTAATTAACTCCTTCTTCAAGTTCCAGGCCGCACGTTCAAAGCTTTAATTCAATCTTAGGGTTTGATTTTTTGCTCAACACAGTCACCTTGGCAACGATCAGGCACTACCATCTCGATGGCCTACAAAAGAGCTTCCTCCGGCTACGCCCTATGCTCAACTCGACGGCGTCTCCTTGTGGTTGTTCACAAACGAACGACGCTACTTCACGTGGTGATTTCGAGCGATATCCACAATTCTAGACGATCATAGCCGTTAGATGTGAAGAACACCCTTTCCTCCTCAATTATTATTTAGAAATTAATGGAATTAATTGCGAGGATATGAATATCGAAGCAGGTTTGGTCTAGAGCGATTTATCATCGTGAATCGTGAGATAGAGAGGGGGCCTTATTCCCAGCGTATAATGAATTAGGTTTTTAGAAAGTGAAAATAAGGCTCAGGTCCCTAAAAGCAAACTTAATTAGGCTCATATCCTTCTCTTCTAAAACATAAAAATTTCATCCCTGTTTTTCAAATGCGGCTAATATTTTCCTCCAATTGCAATTTTTCTTAACTATCGCCGCAATTAACTAGGGATGATACACGTATTGCGGAATTTATTTTCTCAGAAACATATATTTTATTCTTCATGGCGGCGCAATTTTTAACGATGGTGTACATCGATCTATATTCAGATATTTCATAATTTTAGGATCTGGTTCGATATTCCTTTTTACCTGCTAATGGCGGCGGCATCTTTTTATGTGGACGGCGGCTATTTTTTGCGGGGGGGACGACGGCGATGTCAGATCGTAGGAGGGGGGCGACTGGGGTATTCAAGCAGCCGTATTCGTCCACGTAATTTATACCTTTTAGTTTTTTTTTTAAATTCTGTTTACTGATTTCAGTTTTGCAATCGATTTTTATTGGATCTTTATTCTGAATTATTTTAATTAAGAAATTTTTTTGACGGATAGTTTAATTATAATTCAGTTAGTTTAATTTTACAGCCGTATTTACGATTTAGTTTTTCAACATATTTTTTCATCTATTCTGCATTTATGTATAAAAATATGCATATATTTTGAATATGAGCATATAAAAATGCAACTATTGGTATAATATGTGTTTGTATTTATTAAGAAAAGTTGCGTGGAAGTATGCATATTTTCTGTATATATGCGTACAAATATTCAGCTCCTTTTATTTTCTGTTTATTTGCGTGCCTGATGATTAGTTGCATACATATATGGATATATTCTTAATATATGCATATTACTAGTGTTCTAGATCTATTTTTAATATAATATGTGCAAATACTCTGAAATTTTTCATGTAAACATGCAGCTATTACTGTTATTTGCATATATGTATGCATCTAGTTATAATTATATGTCTATGTTTATGTAATTTTATTTGAATACATGCAGATATGGCTGATTAATGTTTTTTCTTTATTTAACAGTGGTCCTGCAAATATTAGTGCATGTTTGTTATTAACATAATGAAGCAGAGAAGTGAGGACAAAGAAATCATTAGAGATGAAGAAATTAAAATGGAAGAAAGGGGTGTTTATATTTGTTAGAAAAGGTTGAATGCTATTTTGTTTTTTGAACTACGTGTGCATGATTATATAGTGTGTAAACTGAATTACTTTTTTATTTTGTGAAATTATGAATTGATGTTGTCGTGTGTACAGTTATTCGTCATATTTTGCATACTCATATGCATGTTTGCAATATAATTGCTGATGTAACTGCATATATTTGTAGCATTACTCCAGAAGATGTTTTATTTTTTATTAAATACTGACATGTATGAACTAAACTTCACAAAATTATACGAATAAATAACGAAATTAAAACTGTAGAATCAGTTGATTAAATTAAAAAATTCAGGATTAATAGGTGAAAAAAGTAGACAAAGTTAAAATAGAGTAAGCATAAACGATAAATTTTCAAAACTTGCATGCAAATAAAGAGAATAGTTGCATACTTCTATGCAACAATGTATAATACTTGTGTACTTTATCCATTTACAAAAATAATTTCATACCTGTATGTAGCTTTTATGAATTTTTTTCATACATTTATTCATCTATGCAATATACGAGCAAAGTTTATACAGATATTCAGTATTTTTGCATACATTTATGCAACTATACATAATATTTGCATACCTCTATCCAACTATATAGAATGATTGCATACAAAGTATTTATGGAAAAAATAACTCTAAAAAATATAGAATTAATATTAAAAAATTGAACTAAATTTATAACAGCCCATAAAAATTCACAATATTATACTTTCAAGAAATACAGAATGCTTATATGTATAAAGATCATCTTTCTTTAATTTCTCTATCAGTTCGATGAATGCCTTAAGATTATTCCTATACACACTATCCTTTTTGGGATTCTTCCGTACTTCTTCGATTTTTCATTCTTTCACCAACTGTTGAGATTTAGACGGCTGTTCAGTAATTACTAACGCTCTCTCTTTTTTAACATCTCATATAGGATCATCTTCCACCATAGATACCTGTAAAAAGAATTAGAAAGTTATTAACAAAAGGTTTCAAACTGTTCTAAATATATGCGTACTAGTCTGCAAGTATTCCGTCTAATGTCACGCAAGTGTCCATGTATTTTGAATAACAGTACAAAAGTTCGCAAATATTGTTGATACATACTCAAACATGTGCAAATAATCTTCATAATTGCACACAAGTGTGCAATTTTTACTAATAATAGCAAACAAAGCATGTATTTTCAATAATAGCACACAGGTGTGCTACTATATAGAATATATGTACACAAGTATGCAAATATTACAGACATAAGCTCACAACTGTATAAAAATTCGTAATAACATCACAGAATTGTGCAAAAAACATAAAAATTGCACACTATAGTGCAATTATTCGGAATAACTGCACACTAGTGGTCATCTGTTATGAACTGTTTTCCACAAGTGTTTGAGCATTCTGACCACATTCAAACATGTTTCAACTATTCATACCAATATCTTACAATCATTCATAAACTCTTACAGTAATTTTGTTAATATTTGTAAATCAGCAAGCAAATATAGAAGATAATTATATACATTTCTGCAAGAAATCTAAATTAAAATTTTCAAATATTCACCGACTCATAACAAATTATAGTTTCTTATGCAAAAGTCCTGAATAAACAAATTTGCATATTACACATGTTTTAACAATATTTGCATATTTGTATGCTCATATTCACAACTTATGCATGTTTTTATACACATATTCGCAAAGATCGAGTAAAAATTGATAACCGTAAAAAAAAATATATTAAAATGTACTGATTGAAAATCATACAATCATGCACACTACTGTATAGTTGCATACTGATTTGCAAGAATTAGGTGATAACATTAAATAAATAAAATAAAATAAAAGAAATAAAAAAGCTTACAGCGGGTTTGGGGGGGAATAGCGGCGCTGGGTGGTGGAGGAGGGGGAGTAGGTGGCGCCTGAGGTGGAGGCAGTCCAGTCAGGGGCGGCGGCGGTGGTCACTTCGCGGTGGGGTGCAGTTTTGGGGCTGTAGCGGTTTGTCGATGGCGGTGGGGCCATCGGTGGGCGACGCGACAGCTTTTGCGGGGGGAACGACGGCGATGTCAGATCGTAGGAGGGGGGCGACTGGGGATCGGGATTTTCTAATTTGTGTGGACGACGGAAATGAAATTGGATCGTGGTTTTAGGGTTCTGGAACTACGTAAGGGTAAGACGGGAATTTTTTTGAGCCAATTTTCAAAAATAGGTACCTAACTTATATTAAGTTTATGACCAGATGTGAGCCTAATTTTGAAACTTAATAGAGACCTGTAAAAAACGCACCCTTTTAGAAAAACCCTGATTGGTCCATTTATATTTTTATTTATTTAATTTCGAAAATATGTGTTTTTACATCCAGACTCCAAATCGAACCCAACGAGTGTCGGCCCTAGCTAAATACCCCCATTCCGAACACAATAGGATATGTTTCGTAAGCCAATCCTATTGTTTTGATCAGTTTTTCTTTAAACTAAAACATAAATCATTCAATATTAATTTTGAATGTACATTTTAATTTATTGGGGCCTCATACCAATTTCAAAAATTCCCGAAAAATAAATATAGCTATGTTTGGACGATACAGTCCCAACAAAATTAATTTCATCGAATTTAGAGACCGTTTGAAAAATGGCCTTTTTCTGATCGACCCAATTCAAATTGAAATTACCAAATGCTTTTAAATTTACCACGCTCACATATTAATTCCAAAAATTATGAAAATTGGAATCTACAATAATTTGACATTCCGGATCCAAGAAAAGTGGTCTCGTCGAAAACGGAGGTCATTTGCAAATTGGCTATTTCTAAGGGCTATATATATATATATATATATATATATATATATATATATATATATATATATAAATTCCATAGCGACTATTCTAAATTTTCAACTGGACATAACTTTTTATTTCCGTTATGAAATCTGAATTTTCCACATTCTTTAGAAAGATATAGTTAAACAGATTCAAATATTTCTGCTTTTACTGAAATCTAATTTATTTTGAATCATGTACATTCATTTGAAATTTGAAATCGAATTTTCAAACTACTATGCCATTTCAGGCTCGTTTTACAATTAAAATAAATTTAATCGTTTTATAAAATAAATTTTTAGTCTTTATTATTTAAAATAAATCATTTTAAATATTCAGAATCCATTTGAATTGCTAAAATAAATTTTTTAAATTGGTTCCGAATTTCCGGGTTGTTACAAAATTCATAACTAATTCTATAAAAATCAAAAAATTCTGAAATTTGGACAAGTTATTCTCAACTCAGTAACACACCTTTTGTAATAATTTTGAAGGAAAATAATTAAATTTGTATGCCAAATCCTTGATGCACCAAGGTCAAAAATGTAGTTTTTTAAGGGAATGTTTGTGTGTTCATGCATGCTAAAAATCTCAAGTGCAAATTGAATATAGTTACTCTTTAGTTCATTCTCCAACACAATCCAAACCCAATTCCACATCCAGTAAAGAACATCAAAGATTGAGGCTATGGAGATGTTTCAGGTTGTTGCATGTTATCATTTCTTGAGTTTTCATGCTTTTGGTGCTCCAGTCTGCCTCCAACAAGGTAAGATTCATCCTATAAACCAATCAAGGTGTTTCGATTAAACCACACATTATATTTTACATCTATTTTGATTTCTTAATATAGGTTTTGCTGATTTGAATTGAAAATATGTCGTTTTATAAAGCTTTTTCATTTTATTTGTATTGCTGAAATCACAGCAAAACCCTGATTTTGAGTCTTAATAACTTTCTGATCCATGAGTGTTTTTACTTGATTATTGTTGTGTATTGTTGCATATCATCTTTTTGAGTATAACAGCAAATGTTAGTACCAATCTGAGCTGATTTAGTTGGATAAACATATAGCTAAAGTTGGGGTTTCATCGTGAAATTGACCCGGAATGAAACATCGCCCAGGTTCAACTTTTGGGTGTTGTATCTCCTTCATTATTGATCGGAATTGGGTGATTCTTCCTGGGATCTCGTCTATAAGCCTACAAGCTTTTAGGCCAATCCGAGGTCGTTTGAATATTCAAACCTGGTCCCAAAAATGGACTTGGAGGTGATTTCAGCTTAGGCTGAAATTCAGTCCAGAGTCCAAGTTTGGAGCCCTATATCTTTTCCGTGCAATGTCAGAATTTAGAAATCCTTTTTCATTTGAATGTCAGGTATTTCTTGTTTGTTCATAACAAATTTTAGACCAACCGGAGGTTGATTGTGTAACACACAGAATTTTGGAATCGATTTAAAATTTATTTTAATTGAATGGAATAGAAATTAAATATTTTATACGACTTATTTTGAGAATAAATGACTTAAAATTTATTTAAAATGAAGTTTGAACGTATATATTAATATTAATTATAAAACGAGCTTGAAATGGCACGGTAGCTTGAAAATTTAATTTTAAACTTTAAACGAGTATACAAAATTCGTTATAAGCTAGAATTTGATGAAACAAGAAACGTTAGAATCTATTTAACCATATCTTTCTAACAAATGTAAAAAATTGAGATTTCACTTTATAAATTTAAGTTATGTCTAAATTAAAACTTAGAATAGTCGTTATGGAATTTATACATATTTTGATATTATTATAGCCCTTAAAAATAGCCATTTTGCAAATGAATTTTGTTTTTGATGGAATTAATTTTGTTGGACCCGGAACATCAAATTATTGTCAAGTTCAAATTTTCAAGTCATTGGGAATTAGTATGTAAGGGTAGTAAATTTAAATGCGTGTTGTAAATTTAGTTTAATTTAATAAGCTAGTTAAAAGGTCATTTTTCAAATGTCTCCAAATTCGATGAAATTAACTTTGTTAGAACCGTAATTGTAAAACATAGCTAAATTTTAAATTTCATAATTTTTGGAGTTAGTATGTAGCCATGATAAATTAAAACATACATTGAAACTCAATATTTAACATTATATTAATTTATATTTTAATTTTAATAAAAACTTATCAAAACAGTCAAATCTACTTACAAAACATATTCCATTGTGTCCGAAATAGCGGTGTTTGGTTAAGGGTGTCAGTCGTTGGGATTCGTTTGGAGTTCGGATGAAATAGAACAAGTTGAAGAATTAAATATTATTAAAATGGGGTATAAATACCCTTGTTTTCATTAAACCCTAGCCCCCGTTTTTTCATTTCATGCGCCGTCATATGCTATTGATGGCCCAAAATACACCAAAAAAAATCGATAATCACATCCAAAATACCAGGAATTAGCCAACAATTTTAACAATTTATAAACGAAAATTGTAGAGGATTGTAAGCTCTTTCATTTCATATGGCTTTGATGGATTGTTGTTACAAGAATCAAGAAGAACGGTGGCTCGAAGTTATGGGTTCGAAACTGTTTTATGGAGCAATGGGGGGGGGACTCGTTTCAGGCACCACCACTGGTGATGGCAGGGATAATGAGCGGCTTCGACGGCCATGATCGATGGTGGTCCGGTTGCTTCTGGAGGTAGCACGATGGAGTTCTTCGAATGAATGATGGGTTTGCATGGCTTATAGTAAAACGAATGATGGAAGAAAATAAACAAAGGGTTAAGAGTTTAATTAGTTAGTTAATTAAATTTTAATTATCTTGAGTATTTATTTAAAATTTAAACTGTTATATCTTATCTGAACGAAAACAAAATTGCATGAAATCAGTCGCGTTAGAACCGTAAAATCAAGATTTACGCTATGGAACTGAATTGGTCTAAAAGGGTGTAGTTGGAATTTTTGATAAAATTAAAACGCTTGTTTACTTTTGTTAAAACAATCATTTTACAATGATTTCTGAACCGATCAATGTGAGAACTCTCTCACTTAAATATCTTGTACAGCTATATATTTTATAACTGAATATATATTGACTACCTGTACTGATTTTATATTTGATTTAGTTATCATAAAATGTTATGCGGTGCTTGGTAGCTCACATCACAGTTGTTTGCAAACCCATGGATGATTTGTTGATTTCTGGTATTATGATGTGATTGTGATATTGAAATGTTTAACATGTTAGAATAATGATTAAATATGTGGTAGTTGAAATTGGATATAAATACCTATTTATAAATGAACAACGAATTAATTATTACTTGTTTAAGTAAAATTCGTTAGGTAGAAAAATAATTCGAATTGAATTAGAAATGATTAAATTCATGAATCAGTAATGAATTTAAATTGATTGTTGTTGGTTGAAAACCCCACATGGGTCTTGGGATTTCTCTATTCCGTATATATCTATTCCTGAATTTTCGGAATAAATAAAATGACAGGAGCTTTAGGAAACAATTGGTATATTTATTACATTAACTAAAGCTTATTTGTTTTTGTTCATTCCTCTCACAGCAAGATGGACTTTACATAGACTGAGAATGGACCAACTTTTAAATTTTGGATGGAAAATTCTTTTACCTATTTCTTGGGGTAATCTATTATTGACTGTTTCTTTTTAACTTATTTACCTATGAAGAATAGAATAAGATAACGATATTCTCCATTCATAATTGATCTTAAATTAGAGAAAAAACATCAAATTATTCACGGAGATATACAACATGTTCCCTATGGTGATTGACTCACACATCTCCCTTATGTGAAATTGCGATTAATCAGTTGATTGACAGATTTATATAAGGGTCAATTAGTTGATTTGAGCTTATACAAAAATAAAATGCACATTGGATGTCATTTTGGATGTTGATAGTTGTTTGCAACTATTGTTGGGTTTATATAATGAATGTAATCTGTATAACTTTAATTATATGGATATTGGTTGAGAATTTATTCCAATCTTGAATAAATATGAATATTCATATAATATAATATTCAATGAAGATTAGAAGTTTGATTTTGATATTCGATTTTGGATGGACATGAAAATATAAAAATATGAAGCCGAATCAAGTATAAAACGCTATATTAGCTAGAATGGATTTTTATATCAATTTTATTCATTTTATAATGAATGTTCAGAAGACCAAATTTTAAAATATGACATTTTGAAAATATTATCATTTTGAGATTATAATAAAATGAGATATTCAATTTTGATTTAAAATTGAAATGGAAGTGAAAACATTTTTAAACGAACTTATAATCATTTTATAAAATAGGTTATGAATGGAAATCAATGAAATATTATATATATATATATGTATATATACATTTAAATGGTTTGAATAAAATGTTTCGCGCAGCGATCGTTCGTGAATTTCGACCATTAACTTTGAATGGCATAACAGGAGATCCGACCGTCGATTCTCCTAAACCGGAACCATTGGGTTCGTATCGAAAAGATCTTTCAAATGAATATATGAGACTTAAATTTGAACGGTTAGATTTTGAAATACGTCCAAATCAGTTTTGGTAAAGGTCGTCATGGATGCAGTTCGGTGGCAGATATTGGAAACCGACTGTAAGGGCCGATATTTAACGTTATATTAGTTTATATTTTAGTTTTGATAAAAACTAATCAAAACTGTTGAATTAGCTCATTATGTCCGAAATAGGGGTATTTGGTTGGAAACGTCAGTCGTTGGGATTCGTTTGGAGTTCGGATGAAATAGAACAAGTTGAAGAATTTAACATTATTAAAATGGGGTATAAATACCCTTGTTTTCATTAAACCCTAGCCCCCAATTTTCATTTCCTTTGCCATCATAAGCTTTTGATGGCCCAAAACACACCGAACAAATTCGATAATCACATCAAAATACCAAGAATTAGCCAACGATTTCGAAAAACAAAAATTGTAGTGGATTGTAAGCTCTTTCATTTCATACGGCTTTGTTGGATTGTTGTTGCAAGAATTGAGAGGAATGGTGGCTCGAAGTCACAGGCTAGAACTCGTTTTCGTGAGCAACAGGGGCCTCGTGCAAGGCGATGCCACTGGCGATGGTAGGGACGACGAGTGGCTTCGACAATGTGGTGACTGATGGTGGTCCGGTTGCTTTTGGTGGCGACATGGTGCAGTTCTTCGAATGGACGATGGGTTTCGGCGGCTTACAGTAAAACAAACGATGGAAGAAAATAAACTAAGGGCTAAGTGTTTAATTTATAAATTAATTAAATTTTAATTATTCTGAGTATGTAATAAAAATTTAAACTATCATATCTTAGTCCAAACGAAAACAGAATTGCACGATATTAATCGCGTTGGAACCGTAAAATCAAGATCTATGCCATAAAACTAATTTGGACTGAAACAGGTGCAATTGGAATTTTTGATAAAAGTAAACACTTGTTTAATTTTGTTAAAACAAACGTTTTACAATGATTTCTGAACTGATCAATGTGAGAACTCTCTCACTCAAATATTGTGTACAGTTATTGATTTTATAATTGAATATATATTGACTGCCTGTACTGATTTGATTTAATTATCATAAAATGTTATATGGTGCCTGGTAGCTCACATCACAGTTGTTTGTAAACCCATGGATGATTTGTTGATTTCTGGGATTATGATGTGATTATGATATTGAAAATTTTAATATGTTAGAATAATGATTATATATGTGGTAGTTTAAATTGGATATAAATATCCCTTTATAAATGAATAGTGAAATAATTATTACTTGTTTAAGTAAAATTAGTTAGTTAGAAAATAATTTGAATTGAATTAGAAATGATTAAATTCATGAATCAGTAATGAATTTAAATTGATTGTTATTGACTGAAAACCCCACACGGGTCTTGGGATGATATTTGACTCACACATCTCCTTTGTGTGAAATTGCGGTTAATCGGTTGATTTACAGATTTATATAAGGGTCAATTTTTTGGTTGAAGCTTATATGAAAATAAAATGCACATTGGATGTCATTTTGGATGTTGATAGTTGTTTGCAACTATTGTTAGGTGTCTATGATGAATGTAATACATATAAATTTATTTATATGGTTGAGATTTTATTCCAATCCTAATTAAATTTGAATATTTTTATAATATAATATTCAATGTAGATTTGACGTTTGATTTTGATGTTCGATTTTGGATGGATAAAAAAATATAAAAATATGAAGTCGAGTTAAGTATAAAAATGTTATTTTAAATGAAGGGACTTTTATATTTACTTTAATCATTTTTATAATGAATGTTGATAAAACTAAATTTCAATATACGACATTTTAAAAAATATTATCATTTTGAGATTATAATAAAATGAGATGTTCAATTTTAATTTAATACTGAAATGGAAGTGAAATCATTTTTAAACGAAACTATAAACGTTTTATAAAAATAATTTGGTTGGAAATTGATGAAATATAATATATATATATATATAAATGGTTTCAATAGAAGGTTTCGCGCAGCGACCGTTCGCGAATTTCAACCATTAACTCTGAATGGACATAACGGGAGATCCGACCGTCGGATTCTCATAAAACTGGAACTGTTGGATTTGTGTCAAAAAGATCTCTCGGATGAATATATAAGATTTAAATTGAACGGTTAGATTTTAAAATACATCCAAATCAGTTTTGGAAAGGCCGCTATGGATGTAGTTCGGTGGCCGATATTGGAAACCGACTATAAGGGCCTTAATAAAATAATTAAAAATATGGAAAAATTATGTAAAATCATAATTAATGATTTGGAAAGATTTTGGATGAAAAATTCAAAGTTCGAAAAGATAAAGGATATTTCATCTAAATGAACTAGTTAACAACTATTATAATAATCCAATGATTTCTAACAAATAAATTGGATTTGTAAATGGTTTTTATATAACCAGAGTTTACCGACATATGTTGGTATGGATTTGAATGGAAATTATCTTCGGATATTTCGATATTGGATTCCGTGATAATACAGATATTTTTATGGGAATTTGGAAGATATTGATATCGTCTTTCCAAAATGATATCTGTTAGTTTCAGAATTTGGTATTGAATGTATGTCGATATGATTTCTATTTAAAGCCTTATATTTAATATCAAATTGATTTTTTGGTTTTTCACGAATGGTATCTTAAATAATACTGTTCTTGAACCCAGTTATGAAAGGAATAAATCTTTTAATTAAGATTTAATGAAGTTTTCCAGTTTATTCAATTAAATTGGAATTGAATGAAATTCGATTAATAATAACCGAGATGAGTCTCTGTAATGACGGCGTTTACTATTTATGGAATTTAAAAGGCTTTGTCGTTATTCCACTTATAGTATTGGTCAGATACGGAAATGTATATTGATTATATATTGCTCAGATTTTCGTGAAGATTCCTTATTAAATGGAAGATGATTTTGGGTTTATTGTAAACGGTGTTTTATATGACTTTTGTTCTTTAACCCGGTTAATGATAGGGGTAATTTCCTAAAATTTGAATAATCATTCAATAATGATTTTTGGAGATTAAAACTAAGTTGGAGTATTAATGAATCTTTAATTAGAATGAAACGTGAATGAAATACTTAAATTTATCAAATAAGAGAATTGTTCAAGATGGAGTAGCACCAGTTTTACTCTGTGCGATGTTAAATCTTTAATCAGATTTGAACTGTTAAGTGGCAACTAAATTTACCGATAACACAATGGGTGTTCGATATGGAGTACTACCAATTTTGCTCCATGGGATGAATAGGTTGGGATTGGGATTATAAAATAAATGATTACTTCGGTAAGGCTCGTTAATCCCAAATGGTTCTTAAACCTTAATCAGGTAAGTTGTGAAAAGATAAAATAAATCTTTTGAAATGATATCCAAAGGAAGATTAAACTATAAGTTTAAAAAAATTTATCTTTGATAAAATTAATGGGAACCTTTCCCCAAAGATGTGAATATTTGAATAAAAGGATATTCTACATTGGAACGAGATGTGTGTGATCTTTGTGTATTTATCACATGATTATAAAGATGCGCCAGTTATTCAGAAAGACCGGGTTTAACCCATTCTGAATGATTGGTACGACGATTAAAAGTCGAAAATGAAGACGGTGTTGAAGACCGGAGATCTTCACATCGTTTGGGTTGTTGCTGATGTCTCACTTGGAAAGTACACCCAAGTGGAGGTAATATGTGGTGATTGTCCTGATGTACTTGGAAATCGACTGGATATGCGAGGACCTCTCTCCTGTATTGGACATATGTGATAAGGAATAAGGTGCCTCCGGTTTCATTTAGACCCAGAATGAACTTGTGAATAAATTATATGTTTGACATTGTACTTCGCACTGTATTCGTTGATCTCTGCTAAATATATATATATGCTTGGTGGCAGAGAATTTATTCTCTTTCTTAACACCCTTCTCTGAGACGTACGAACTTTGAGGTTATATGTTGGTGGAAATCAATGGTATAATATGGATTGACAATGTGGAATGATGAGATGCAATGATTAAGGCTTTTGATGAAAAGAAAGGCTTGTGGTTGATGATCAAAGCATAACTGTAAGTAGCACCACTTTGTGTATAGCATTAATTCGCGAGCCTCACACCTCTATAAGAGTCAAAAACGGGATTAGGGATAGTAGGGAGTGCACACGTTTATTTCTAGCTGGAAGTGGTGTCATGGTATGGTGCCCATACATTTTTACTTATGTGGATGATGGATTACAATGCTCCTCGAATATAGGGTCAACTAAACGGCTCATATGTTTGATGTACTGACCAGATTGTTGGTCTGATAGGACCGGTAAATGTATTGTTTAGGAATAACCAATCCACAACGGTTAGATGTGGAATGGTCCTTCAAGATCCAGGGTTGCCCATAGGTGTGACCCCTGGATCATCTTGCTAGAGGTGACCCGAATCTGTAATGAGCCATCCCTTTCCTTGACTCGTGATGGAAATCCAATTTCCAATACGATATCGTGCGATTTTAGTTGTAAACCTATATGGCGACATAATATATAGTACCTGTGTCATCTATGATTGATACATTTATATTCGAAAGTTGTTTTTTATACTATGCACCTATAGTATGATTTGTTTTAAAGCGTACCAAGCATGTTTGGCTATTATAAGGTAAAACTCTGTCCTTCGGCTTGCGTTGCATTGTGTGATGGGAGCTGAGTCTTATAGTAGCTTCATTTTTCGAAAAGCATTGCATTTTTGTTTTTAAAATTGGTATCCATGTGGAGTAAACCTGTTCCATGTCATACGGCATGGTCCCGTGCTATTACCTTATTTTAAACAAGTAAAGTTCTAATAACTATTTTTAGTTCTCACACCAGTCCAATGACTGACCTAGAGTTTATTATTTTCATTTAAACTCTGTGTGCCTATATTTTCCACATGGATAGCTAGTAGTTTTGGTTTTGCAGATTTTCTATTTAACAAGAACCTGATTTACGGCTGGAGCTATATTCAGAAAGCTTTGTATCTGTGTATTTCTTTCAGTTGTGGTAGTTGATTTATTTCCGTTGTGCATTGTATTTATACATTTTTATTTCCACTGCTATGTAATTTATTCTATGATATTTTAATTCCGCTGTATATTACTTATTCGCACTCCGGTATTCTTGTACTCTGATGTAAAATTGTTGTAATAGAAATGAAAACTTCTATTGTTCTGTGTTCCGATGCGTCGTGTTCTCATACAATCCGCATTTTTGCGTCGATTCAGAGATCGGAGGATTTCGGAGCATAACACTTTGGTCATTCAAAACTGTTCTCAAAGTTGCAACCCTGATTGATATCTAGGCTGGGCATGTTTCTTGCCTTAGTGTAAATTTGGTTGCCTTTCCTTAAATGTTTTTATGCTTTTCTTGATCTGGTTTTAAGCCGTGCCTTTCGTGTTATATTTTGGCTTACTTTATTAATGGAGAAGCATAAATTATCGCTATTGCATAATTTGTATTTTATGTATTTAGTGATGGGTTTTGATGAGTTTTGATTACACATTACACGACTTAAACTAGTTTTCTGATATACGTATAAATTAAGTTTTCGTTATAGTTTTGAGGCTTAATGAGGTTTGTAATTTTAGTTCTTAACACTAAGCGGTCTCAAAACAATACTAGAAAAGCCTATCTTCAAATCTATAGCTTTCCAAGAAAGAAAACTATTGGTTTCGTAAAAACATTTCATAAACTACACAATCTTGTAGCCTTCAATATAGCGTATTAGATGTTAAACGACATCATACACTCCGTGGTATGGGACATGGGAGTATACGAAGTTAGTTTATTCCAGTATAGTTAGATTGAAGCTGATGTCTTATTAATGATGATTTGGTGTTTTTATGTTTTCCAATGCAGAGTTGGCAAGCGACAAGTAAACCAAACAGTGAGAACGTGTGGTATGAGACACATTGTTATCGCTGTTTGGGTTACTGACTTGATGTCAGTGATGCATTCTGAGGATGTTAAGCCAGTACTTGCTTCGGGAGAAGCCGAGACTCAAAGGTGTCACGTATAGGTATCCACTTGTTCGGGATGGTCAAGATGCACTCAGTTGGGGTAGTTGCAGTGAAAGGCACCTAATTTGGATATGTATAAGTACTTGGCAAACTGCTCGGCTGGGGTGCTATATCATGCTGGAATGTGCATATTTATTTGAGTTGGATACACAATTTTTATGTTGTTTGAGATTTGATAATTTGATCTTTATTATCATAGCTTTAGATTTGGGTTTTCATGTTGGATATAATTTGATCGGTATGATCCTACATTTGAGATGAGTTTTGGATCTATGATCCATATACTTGAGATTTCGACGTTTTGGAGTATGAAACTCCTTTTTACTGTTGATTCTGACCTGTTGAGTTTCTTATGATGTTTCTGGAGATATTTGTGGATTGTGTTACTCCTTTTAGGAAATACATTTGCACTTAGCTGAGGGCCTAGTGCATGGGAATTGTATTGTACTCTATATGTGTGAAGTGTGAGTTTAAGTTAACATATTCTTACGTGTTGTTTATTCACATCTCTTGAGTAAAGAGTTGTATATCTTGTATTCATTTATCCCGTATTCTGATTTGTAAACTAGACTGACCCATGTGTGAATTCCTCTGGTTAGACCGAGATGTTTCAGGTATAGTCGCTGAGCTTGGGTTAGCGAGTTCCCTTTGGACTGTCTTCACCGTAGATACTTTTATTCGAGTTCATGTAGTTGAGTTACTTAATATTATGATTGTATCATGTTGTGTAAGTATCAGAGTTGTATCTATTTTTCGTGTAGCACATGTATTTGTTGTACTCTAACGATGTTATATTGTGTTACTATTCTATGGACTGTGATTGTGTTTTTTTATATGTATTGTGTTCTGAGCTGATCCTGTAGCCACTGTGGAATTGTATTACATAAGGATCAAATATGTTGAGCCTCTTAAAAGAAAATTTACGAGCACTTTCTGGATGTGCTTAAGACTTGCTAATGCAAATCTATGAGCGGTCACCCTTAACCATCCCAATTCTTTGCTCTAATAGACAACATTACCTAGTAATGCTCTTTATTAGAGTGTGTCTCGGGGTGAGGCGTTACAAAATGGTATCAGAGAAGAAGTTCAGAATAAAGTCCCTTAGACACATAATAGAACCACAATAGTACATGTGTTACAACGTGGACGAATAACAATCGTGTATACTTTGTCTTTTCCTTTGTTATCCTATCTTGAGTTTTCATCAGAGAGTCGTGGGGATCCTTGTTGTTGAGGAATACATCTAGGAATAATGGGATTATTCCATAAGTACTCCATTGTTAATATCTCTTTTTGTAATGTGATTTTACAAGAGAAATTTTCCATCATCTTTATCTTTCAAAGTTTGAAACTTAGGTAAAATTTTCAAGAAATTTTTTCCACCCTATCGTTGATATTTGAGTTGGTTAAAGGGAATCTGAAGGTGTTTATTTGTAACTTAAAATTTAAAAGAGGTTTTGACTTTAAGCATGGGATAAGGGATAGGGATACCGAGGAATTACAAATATTGATGAGCTAATTACTTTGTAAACCGATAATTAAATTAAATTGGTGATCATTTTAGGCGTTGAATGGTCTGATGAGTGTCTTAAGGGTTTTGGTCGATACGTCTCATCACCGATATCAATAGAAATTACTTAAACACTTATTCGAGACTATATAACACTGAAGATGAGTAGTGAAATATGATTTGTTGGAAAGTAAGATATGAAATTATCACGTTGGAATAGTGTTAAACCACCACATGTGATGCAGAGTATAGTGACTTTGGCGAGGCGATAACGATGATTTGTCGACATCGCAGCCAATATTAAGAAGGATTAATGGAAAATAGTGGTTTAATGTTATTCCAATTAAATTGTAAATGTAATATTAAAATGGATTGAATATAACAGAGTTTTAAATATATAACTTTCTAAAACAAGCACGTTAGTTTTGGATACACATTCATAATTACATTCACTTGACAAGTTACCGCCATAGAATTGGATATAACCCTCAAGGAATGGCAAGGCTATTTGATGATTGAAAAACCCAATTAGCATCCATTGTTGAGAAAATTTAGATAATTTCGATGGCCAGATAGAGTCCATTAATGATGTGGAAGTGAAAAATCTTGAGTGTGTATTTCAAAATATGCCGTGTGCAATGGGCCGCAATCCGTACTATCTGAATTGACTAAATACACTGCACGTCCAACCCAAATTGCATAGAAATACGAATCATTATTAATAAAGAAGAAAAAGGTAGAAGAAGAACAAAAATAACAATATAGAATCTCACATCGCAGCGGAACAAAATAATATATATATATCATCTTTTTTAGTACAACTTTTTTTCTATATATACATATCAACATCAGAGTACAACACTTACAATACAGCGGAAAACGATAACTAAATAACAATGAAGCCTCCATCTCCAAGCTCCTTTAGATAAATATGTAAAATCCTAAACTACTTGATTTCCCATGCAAATTTGGGCACCCAAGAGTTTAGCTAAAACAAAACAAAATAAACTGCAGGTCAGTCACGTGGCTGGTATGAGTAAACAATTTAAAACAGTTTGAGAAAATAAATGATATCTCATAAGACCACGCCGTATAACACGGAACGGGTTTTTCCCTTATGAGAGTCCAAAACACTTGATTTAACTTTCAAAATCCTTTTGAAAGAAACGATAATCTTTACATCAAAACTCTTTTGATATTATAATAGCGTCTAAATCAAATAAATAACAATCTAGTGGAATGATTGCATCTCACGTTCCACATATATATAATATATAATCAAAACGGCAAGCACTTATTGGGTAATGAATTTCCAACTATGACAAGGTATGAAACCACCTTCAGATAGTGTATCTCTAGAGGAGAATACACTGGGTTCAACAAGAACATTTTGTAACCCGGCCACACATGACCGACCACTCATTTCGCTTGAGTGTATTGAATGTATATCACCAACGGTTAGGATCAGCAACCGTTTTCCCGAATGGGACAACATCGAATAGAATAAAGAATGAAATGAATTTCTCTAGATAGGTGACAATACACCGTACTTGGGAGCTACCCACTTAGCCATGTTGCATGGCCGATTTTTGTCATTTCTTGGTTGTTGAGGCCTGAGGCTACGATTACTTACATTTCATTGATAGCACAATCACTTTGAATGCCACATTGTCAGATCCGTTAATCACTAATTGATTGCACACATATATTCTGGATATTAAGCTAACAGAATAAATTCTCCGCCACCATATATATATATTTATACTAACCAGCATATGCAATCATTGGAAATACTCTGTAAGACATTTGCCCATACAACTTTGTTCTGGGAATGAACGAAACCGAAGGCACAATTTCCATTAATCCAACTTAGGTAATTTCTACCTAGGATTAACAGAAAACCCCTTGCACTTTACTCCGTCTTCTATTATCTTCATATAATTTGATTCGTAACGCTACTGCCAATACAGAGTGGTTCTCGAATAATAATCCAACCGCTCTTTCCATATTGACAACGATATTGGCAAAAACTTCGATAGTCGTTATTTAACTATCGAAGAAAAACAAACATCCATTCAAAACAACAAAAAATCACTAGCCCCTTAATTAATATTTCATTAATTAAATCAGTTCTTATTTCTTTTTCAATATTCGTTAACCAAATATTTTCAATAACCATCTTGGCCACTTACGCTATTTGGAAAATATTTCCATATCTCGCCTTCTTTTATTTCCTATACTTAGAAAATATTTTCTATTTATAATTGGAGAACATTCTAATTACTTATTTCTTTCCCGACTCATTTAATTCCGTACTCAGGAAATATTTATTATTATATTTCCAAAAATTTCACTTATTTAGGTTAAAACGAATGTTATGTAAAACATCGTTACAACAACCCAAAATACTGTATTCAACTAAATCTTATTCAAATATTGATCCTGATTGAACTTTCTATTCATCGGTTAGTAATGAAAACAACCGAGTTGGGGTAAAATTACCTCTTAGACCTTGATGGAAACATCCTTAACTCCAAAATAGACAAGACCATTATTCCCGAATAATCAACACCATAAAAACCAATTATTCATTTTTAAAACATATATACGTTTCTCTTTATATTACCATATTATCAATTTACTTTTTGTTTATAATATTCTATTTTAAATTCGTTTTCCTTATCGAATTCAATATGTATTGATGTATTGATTTTCTAGTTATCCAATTTTCTTAAAAATATTCTAACTCCTTAAATTTTCAGAAAATTTTGCCATAACCTCCTTTGTATCGGTTACTCGATACAACTACAAAACGCCTCTCTGGGCCCTTTCCATTCAAAAAGAAAATCAAAAGGTCGTGGCTTGCTGATTCGGCACATAAAATCTCATAAGGAATTTAAACGTGTACCTTTTTGTCTGACGCTTAAATTATAATCTTCGTACACTTCATTCCATACCTGTCTAACCCATATACATCCTTTCCCAATTTATTCCAACTCAATCCGATTATTTTAATTCAATTTGCTAATTTATTCTTTAAATTAGCTCTTTGCCTATTCCACTTTTTAAGTAAACATATCACGTTCATACACGATTTTAATTTGCTTATGAACCAATTGAATTCCATTTTCAACTCCAGTTTCATATTAGATTTCGAATATGAATTTACTAACCCAATTCACTTATCAAAGCCAATTTCGATTCCAAATCCCGTTAACTGATTATCCTTCAAATTAGTTATTTCTATTCAATAATTAAAAATCTTATATTTGTTTCAAAAATCATTTCGCTTACTCCACTCGAGCTCATATTTATTTTACATCTCGAGACTGGATTTTTCTAATGGAAATTCGGATTTTATTTACTTAAAATCCTTTTATAAATTTAAATAAACATTATGGTTTTATAATGGTTATGGCGCTGTTTTTCTGAAAATTTGATTTTGACATAACTCAAAATTTATAAGACAAAATCCAGATTTTTCTCTTCCATTAGAAAACTATTATTCAAACGGTCCTGAAAGATTCTTGTTTCAACGAATTCCGACTTAAATTGAGTTCTGTATACTTAATTGAAGTTCGAAACACCAATTTACGAACTGCCTTGTTGTGGCAAGTTTGTTTTAATTATATTTAATATATAAACGTTTTGACCTTCGTTTAAATATAAATTCTAACTTCACTCTAATATATTTTAATTTATATTAAACCAATTTTCCCCATTCAACTTAATACTTCTGATTATCCCAAATCGCCAATTATTTCGTATCTCAATTATAAATTTATTTATAATTCAATATTCATATTAAATTTTAATTCCTTTATAAATAAATTATTTATAAAATTTGATATAATAGAATTTCAAATTATTTATCTCATCTCAGTTTATATTCTGAATTCCAAAAATAAACCCGTCGTTCCTTTTTCGAAATGATTTCCAATTCATATTTGAATTTAAATTCCTAAATTATCAAATGATAATTTATTTCACTAAATTTATAACACCGTTTATAAATTCAACTTCCTTGTTTCATATATTAAAACAAGTTCCATTTCAGATCTACTTGAAACCCAAGTCATTTTATATTCCAAATCCTGGAATAAAACTGTCGTTCCCTTTTCGAAATGATTTCAAATTATATTTTAAATTGACACTCTAATTTAAAATTACATAATATCTCCAGATAAATAATTCACAATATTTATAAACTTTGTTTATAAATTTACTTGTTTTATAAATTCAAACAAGTTCCATTTCGAAATCTATTTAAAACCAGAATCTTATTTTGGAATAATCTATTTATTATGACTTATATATATAACACAAAATTTATTTTCATATTTAATTTTTAGTTCTATCTAATACAATTCTAATATCTTTTCTAAAAAATATTTTATTTAATTAAACTCGATCCAATCGAATTAAAATCATAAATCCATACGGATTTATTTTTAGTTTAATTTATATTCTGAACATCAGAATACATTTCATCCTTTACTTCTTTGAAACGATTTCCCATTTCTATTTTTAAATTCACATTTTGAATTTAAATATTCAAATTATCAAATGATAATTTTTCCTCTTCATTTATAAACACCATTTATAAATTCATTTCAATGTGATTATCCAATGAAAATCATTCCATTTTATCTATAAACATTGCTTATAAATTTTCTTCAACTTCCTGTATTATTTAATTTATAAACATCATTTATAAATTCAATACTTGTTTTATTTATTTAAAACAAGTAAATATCTTTATAGCCCATTCGAAATTCAAATTCTATTTTTGAAAAATAGATTTTCCATTTTAAATCTTGAAATATCCTTTTCGTGGTATTTTTATAAATCAACATTTAAAACCAGTGATATTTTAAACCAAAACACTCAAGTATCAATTACAGGTTTTATAACACATCATATATGATGATTATATATATATATATATATATATATATGAACAAAAAATAATAATATTTTTGAGGAATCCGATTGCATTCCTCCAATATGTTTTCCTGCATCCACAGATGTTAGCCAACATAAATAATACATATCCTGCTTCGAAGCAGGATATCGCGGTATAGAAGGTCATCCACTATCATAGTCTGGGGTGCTTAGGGTCATCCACTAATGATAATGTGGGTAGGGCTGTCAATTTCCTACCCGACCCGTGACCCGACCCGAAACCCGCACGGAAATTAGCAGGTTAACCCAACCCGTTTAGTTAGCGAGTCATTTTCGGGTCAACCCGAATTTGACCCGTTGATAAACGGGTGGGTTTAGGGTTGACCCGCTAACCCGATTTTGACCTACCAAACCCGATTATATACTGTATCTCTTCCATACTGTTAGTCTTTTATGTATACTATTAGTGTTATTCTTTTATGTATGCAGTAATCAGTATACTCGTATATGTAAGCTATTATATTTTACTAATTTATTCTTATAAGTTGTTAGTTATATTTTACTTATAACAACTGTATCTCTTCCATACTGGTAGTCTTTAATTTATGCGGTATGGGAATATATACTTATGTATAGAAAATGATTTTTGAATATGGGGATTTCATGCTTTATATATGTGTTGTCTGTTGGTGACTTTGCAACTTGTTGCATGTTGGTGATTATATAACAGTGTGCATGTTGGTGATTTGGCTCTTTTGTTGCTTATATTAGTAGGCAATATCTATCAATGGGTCAAACAGGTAAACCCGACCCAACACGACCTAACACGACCCACTTAGTTAAACAGGTCGGGTCGGGTCAACCCGTTTATAAACGGATCGGGTTAGGGTTGGGAAAATATGACCCATTTACAAACGGGTTAACCCGACCCGTTTATAAATCAACCCGAACCCGACTTAACCCGACCCGAACCCGACCCGACACGACCCATTGACAACCCTAACTGTGGGCATCCACTAATGGAACTACGGGAAATATCCAACCACCAATATATATATATATATATATATATAACAACCACAATCACCAGTCCTAAATAACTAATATACTTATAATAATCACAACTGATAAAAATAAATAAATCCATCCAAGCAACTAACAATTTATTTATTTTTAATAGTAAAATAAATTTCTGAGTGAGAATTACTCACCTTAACTCTTAGTCATCATCAAAGCGATTTGATTTTAAGACTAAAATTAAACTGACGTTTAATTTTAGCTAAAATCCCAACTGACTCAGAAATTCGCCAATCCTAAATGAAGACCATTCTTTCACAAATGCAACACGACCGTCCTTACCTGATCTTGACCTTGTATTAGTTAAATACAAGATTTATAAGGAATTTAATTAACTAAATTAGCAACTAAAAATAGATTAATTTAATTAACTTACTAATCATCCCTAAAGCTCCTCTCTTTTGGTCCATTCTGAAATCAGGTTCAAGAAAAATGATCCTAGTTTTTCTGGTACCAAAAAATCTGCATGAACAAATCGAACACCTTCTTCCTTCCAAACACAGTACAATATCTTCTTCACCTTACCGCCACACCCCATATCACACAGTCGAGCAACCAGCAATGAAAATCATGCCTTGACGACACCAAAACAACGATGCCTTTGCCTGCATCGATTCCCCAACCAACTGCCATTCCTAAAACACAGTTCGCACTCCATAAATATCACTAGTTCGCACCTTTCAATGACTCATTCCTCGACATCGACTTGTAAACAAACATCACGCCATCGCGATTTCCCCCATTTCTGTATCCAATGTCACTGGACATTGCGATGTTCAAAATCGAACAACTCTAGAACTCTGCTACTTGCAGCTTCTCACTGTCCTAAATTCGAAACCAAGTTCAAAGTCGCCTAACTGCTTCTAAAACTCCACCACAGCAGAGCCTTAGGCGTCGCTGCCTACCTTCGAACAATAGTAGATTCAACCGCGCCCTTCCTTGAGCATACCAGGGTGAAACTCATTCTTCAATCAAAGTGAATCCGATTTCATTTCGTGTTTTTGCAGCTTTCGGTTTTGACTTGGTATAAAGGGAGAATCGCGATTGTTATATTTTGGGGTTTAAAACATTTGAGGATGGGCCATTTTGGTTTCGATTTACTGAAGTTATCCGTTTTGGTTTGAGGAAAGTGAAGTTGCGGTTTATACAAGGAAATGTCATTTTATTCTGAAGCATGCGATTTGGAGGAAAATGGGAAAAAGGAAGACCCCGTGGTTGTTTATATAAATGAAGAATACATCACGATGAAGAAATTTAGTCTGTAGGCGGGTACAAAGTAGGGTAGGTTAAGTACACCATTTATTAAATGCGATTTGATTTTGATTTAATTTGATTTGATTTTGAGGTAATTTCATACATATCCATTTAAATTTTATAATAATACAATTCGAGATTCCGAATTCCAATTGGGACGCAACAACCGACGTTCATAGGGTTGTACCACTATTCTAGACACAACAGAATATATTCTGAAATTTAATTTGAATGTATATATAAAATAGCCATTATGAATCGATGTAATATAAATTCAATTCAAAAATAATTAATTCCCTAATAATAAGATATTTTTATTATTATCTATATTCAATACAATTAATACTAATCATCTGAATTGTTTTGATTCATTTTTTAACTTCGGTTTCAATTATATTTCAAATTGCGATAATTTAATATATTCTATATTAATTCGAAACCGATTATTAAATCGATAACGTAATATAAAAATCATGTATATTATCAACTCAATATTTAAAATGATATTAAATATTTTAAAATTAATTGTTCAAAAAATCCAGGTTGTGACACCTTGTGAAAGTTAAGTTGTTTAAATTTTGATACTAATGAGTTAATGAATATGATTAACGCTTTATTTAAGTTTTGGGTAAGTTCAAATGAGAGAATTTGATGTTGAAAATTTAATATAACGAAAATTTATAAATTCCATGTGTTAGCTTCCTAAATCGAGAAGTTTATAAGAAGCAAATTGAGAAAAATAACTTGTCAAACCTAAATTAATGAAATTCTAATCTTAATAAATTGCGAGGACGCAATTTATTTAAGAGGAGAGTCTGTAACAACCCGGATTTTCGGGTAACCGAGAAGTAAGGATTTAATGGTTTTTATGACTCATAAGATAATATGTTGGTGACACGAGTTTGTGAGACTGACTCGTATAACATTTAAATTTGAAAAATAAAGTTTTGAGCATTTGTTAACATTTTGAATAAATTATATAATTTTGTTATAATAGGAATTTATTTCAATCCATAATCTTAAGATCATAATTTAACAATTAAAAGGAATATTTAAAACATATTATGGGATCTATATTTGAGGGAAAATCAATTTTAAATATCCAAGTGTAAATTTTGATTTAATTATTAAATTACTAATTAGGGTTTTAAATACAAAGACATATTTAAATAATGATATCAATAGAGGAATTGTGTTTAAATTACAATATTGAATTAAAGTATACATATGGCTTTTAAAATATTAATCAATGGACAAATTGGTTTGTTGATCGTATAAAAATATAAACATTGATGTGAATCAATATTTATAGAATTTGTGTGTTTTATCATCATTCATAATAAATTTAAATTATTGAGTTAATAAAATGTATGACACATTGTTGTATAAATAAATTCGAAAATTCATGTTTTTTATAACACCATCTATACATGTGTCTTGTTTTCTTTAAATAATAAAGGTATAAGCGTTGTTTGAAGTGTTATACAAAAAAAAATCAATTAAAAAGGGTTTATTGATAAATATTAAGTGTTGACACAGAAAACTGGCACAACACCCAAAGAAAGGTGTAACGACCCGGGGATTTTGCGATCCTAGTTATCGACATAAACTCAATGTCGACTATCCAAGCATAGGAAACACCGAATAGTCCATGAAAGAAATTAGAGGGTGAGAATAGAAAAGATAAAAATTTAGAATAGAAGAAGAACATACATCATCATCAGATTAACACGAAACTCACAACGGAACGAACAATATATAATAGATACATAACTGTGAAATACAACTAGTATATGTATAAAGTAACATTATCAGAGTACTACACTTAAAACACAACGGAAATAACAATAGCTATATAATCCTGAAGCCTCCTGCTCCACGCTCTCAGTATCTGTAAAATCCCGACTACATGACTGCCTGTACAAAATTAGGTACCCAAAAGTTTAGGGAAAACAAAATAAAATAAACTCTGGGTCAGTTATGGGACTGGTGTGAGTAAAACAATTTAAAAACAGTTTGAGCAATTAAACGATATCTCATAAGACCGCGCCGTATAACGGAACGGGTTTTTCCCTTATGAGAATCCAAACCACTTGATTTGACTTTCAAAATCCTTTTGAAAGAAATGATAATCTTTATATCAAAACATAATTTGGTATTATAATAGTGTCTATCAACCACAACTAAATAATTGTTGGCCTGATTTGTGACCAGGCCACCCAAAACTCAGATGATCAGGGTTATATATGTTAGAGGATAAAGCTCTCATATGTCCTAAGACCAGAGCTTCGATCGAATCGGATTGGATAGCTTGGATCGGTTCGGATGGGATAGCTCGGATCAGTTCGGATGGAATTGCTCGGGTCGTATCGGATGGGTGCAACAACACCGGTTCGGATCGGATCTAGGCCTCCTAACCGAACTGCCTGAAACGCGCAACTTCCCTTCATTGGAGACCTATTCTTGTGCCTATTTACCCGGATCGATTGACACTTGTAAGCTCACGAATGAAGCCACGCTCCCTACTTTCTCCATCATTTTCGAAGTCCTCCATGATGTTGCCACGTGGCCACACATCCCAACCGATTTTACACCTATAAATACACATACAACGCATCATTTGAGGGGGGTTCTGACACTTAATTCATGAATGGCAGCCATGGCCGAATTTCTCAATCAACAACCACCTTCATCTCCAATAAAAATCAATGAATTCGGAGAGAATAATTCATTATATTCGAGTGATTGTGTGAATCTATTCATTGTAATTGTAATTCTGGAATGAAATGAGAAACTATGAAGTGGACGTAGGCTAGTTAATGCCGAACCACTATAAATCTCGTGTCTCTGCCTGATTTTCTATGTTTTAGATTATTATTCTTCGCAAATCACATTCAATTGGGTGTTAGGACCATTTTTTGGTCTAACATTTTGGTGCTTTCACTGAGAACTGAAGATTCTTAGCATATAAGGATTCTCCAATCTACTATCGGATCACCAAGTTCGATGAGGAAATCCTATGAAACTATATTTGCAATCGTGGAGATCACTAGACGTGTAATCGGCTCCACTTCGTCCAGCAACAGTCGCCAAAGTCCAGGAGTGGAGTCCAGGAAACCATTTGAATCAGATCGAATATGTTTTTAGTTCAGGCGAAGCATTCAGATTGGAGACAGTAGAAGACCTTAGGTAGGATGGATAGTAACGGATTGGTTCAGATGGAAGATAGGCATTCGGATCGGAGAAGCATTCTATTTTATGTTACACTAGGAGTCCCGGATCGGATGATAGTTCGGATCGGTTCGGGGTACCCAAATCCGACCCGCTCAACATATGAAGACAACATGGCATACTTACATGACCGAAGCGGAGTAACTCCAGATACAACCCGGAATGGCACCCGAACCGACCAGATGATGATGCTCTGATGCGGTTCAGAGGACCTAGTCTGATCCAATCTAACGTGAAGACGTCTCCGAACCGCTACTTGAAGGTATGATCCGAACTGACTCGAAATAGCTGTTTTTTTGGAAAAATATATTTTTCTGATCATTTCAGAAAAGGCTCCACCTTACAAAATTGAAAAAATCATGCGGTGCCCACATTTTCGACCTAACAAGCTAGGTCGATCGCCGCCGGGACTGTGGGGCCCCGGACCCCCACCGGCGCTGCGCCCGGACCCGTTGACAGCCTCGCCTTCGGCTCGGAGCAAGGCCTTGCCTTCGGCTCGGAGCACGGCCTTGCCTTCGGCTCGGAGCACGGCTCGCCTTCGGCTCTGCATACATTTTAGCTAACGGCAGTTATCAAAGCTTGTCAATGAAGATTTGACTGATAGCTTGAGAATATCACAGCAAGTTGGCAACGACTGGGATTCCTCCCAGAGCCATGACACTTATTTGCATTAGTAAGCCAATTTGAGGAGCTATCGATCAGATCTGGCTTGTTATCAAGGATAGTGTACAAGACAATGATTGTATCATAGCAGCTTCCTCTTCCTTAGTTCTGATGGTGTATATATTTCACCGATGCAACCGATGTTGCTCGCTAACGAGTAGTTACCAACTCATTTATGCAACTTGAACTTGTCCAATCGGCGGGGCATCGAATGATGGTTATATGGAACTGTCCGAGCACTACTCCGAAGATAATTCCTATGATCTTAGTGACCATGATTGTCAATAAGGGGATACCAGAAAGCAGCGAAGGATCTCAGCATCCTAAAGCTACACTTCGATTGTATGATGTGATGAGTGAAATATGTTTTGCGGTTCACCTTTCGAAGAACTTGGCGAACCTTTGCAATTGTCGTTTGCTGTCAGCTAAATCGAGGAAGACTGATTTCCATCGATTAAGGGTTAAGTCAACATACTTTGGTGCCCAGAATTAGGTACTAGTTGAACCACTACATGCCACGATTGGACCTATGGATCCTTTCCAGGATTATAACAGCTTGACTGCTCACCAGCCACCATACGACCTTGGTCAAATGATGAGAGCTCGAGATAAAAGCAAATATGAATCAACCATTAGCTCTCTACTTCTTATTTGCATTGTGACATAACGCATGAATATTACTTAAAGCTCGCAAGCTATGTTATCATACTCAAGTTTATCTGGTCAAGGTCTAGACCGACCAACTCCAGCAGAATTCAGAGCTTACATGGCACCCTAGTGTCTACTGCTCAATCCCCAAACATTGGCCGAATCCATCGCTGAATTTACCATTCCCAAAGAGGATGTGTTAGATGAAGAAGATGGCCCTTCAAAACAAAAAATGAATACAAGCACCCGTTACTGTATACCGACAGTGCAATGAATGATCGATGACCCGGCGTTGGAGATGTATTGATTCGAAGGAAATTCCAAAGGAAGGGATTATAACTCGTGGCTTACCTAGAACAGGTAGAAGAGCTATTGGATGGATTGGAACATTACAACATATCTTACGTCCTACGAACGAAAAATCAGAAGGTCAATAATCCGGCCAAGCTAGACAGTTCTGACAACTCAGAAGAGAGTCATAGACAACCCCTTGATGAACTTCCTGCAGCACGGAATGCACTTAGCAAGGAGAAGTGAAAGGTGTTCCATCGCTCTTTATGCCTCGAGATATAACATGCAAGGCGACAACACTTATTTCCCTTGTAAGGTTGTCCCAAGATAGACACCAACGAGCCTCATTGCTGAATTCACCGCCCTAGATGATTGGACAAAATCACTAATCAGCCTCCCGTTAGATGGAAGATGAATGCGAATGAAACTTTTGACAAACGATGTTTTGGAGTTAGAAAGTGAAGATTTACAATTTCACTCCCTTCATTGAGGATTAGTCAAGTAACTCGTGTCCCAGACATTGGGTGCAATCGGAGATTCGAACGTCGATTGCTCATGATTACATCATCTAATTCAAAGCTGATACATAATAGGCTCGCATGATAGACTTCCTCAGCCTTGCCCGAAAATTGACCAGTTAAAAGTTTAGATCACTTAAGCCTAGATGCTGATTGATTATCTGTCCATTAGATCTTATTCCCGACATGGGATGGAAGGCATATATGAGGATGGATGAGATATAACTATCACCCTAGCAGCCATATCCTATTTCCTAACATGGAAAGCACAAAAGCTTCTATGAACATGGATCCAGTATTCTCCTGCCAATTACTGTCCTAGCACCAAAGTGATGATATGATACCATTAATAATACATACTTGACTCCCTGACATTCAACCCTTGCCCTTAGCATGGGGGAAAAAGGCGATTCAAAGGAAATAAGACCTCGTCATTCGCTTACAGTATTTACCTAATTCCTTTGTCACACCAAGACCACAATCAAACTGTCCCTTGGCAGAGATTGGGCGAGGAAAAATGGACATGCAGATAGCATGCAATGCCATTTTCACACGGAATCATATTCATTCCTTTAACAGGACTACTCTTTAACCATGACTCTTAGATTTGCATCCTTTATGAGCTACTGATGTAATTAACTTAGATGAATTAATATGTGGATGGTGTAGGTACCTAGGATTTGATATTGATCAGACTTCTAACACCTACATATAGAGTTATGGAGCAATACCATGACGAGCTTGACTGAACAACTCGTTTACAAAGCCACGCCCTCCGCCTGAAAGAAGTTGTATAGCACAAGGCGGATCCGAGATGACCATCCATTCCTTGGCTCATGCGTGGTAGACATAATGATAATTATGCATTGACTTTTTCATTTCAAAGTTGGAATCCGATTTCAAATAAATGCAATTTGGTCGTCTACATGGCTCAGTCCTATGTTTGACGCCATCAGATTACACGAATCCAAATAAAGGAGGCAGCATTGCCCCTTGATATGCTTACTTTTCAATCATGCAATTTACTCATACATGCTTCCTAAATTATTGACATGACTAACTCATGCGATATGAATGATGCATGTACCCGAAGGTCGGTGCCAATCACTCCTCCCATAGATTGAACGAAGGAACGCAAAGCTTCTGCAAACATTTTCCGACTCTTTGCCAGGTTAACTCTAACCCTTAGAGATAGGATGGAAGTACCCATCTAGGATGAATGTGATGGGCGCGCCATGATTAAAGACCACTCGATCCATGGCTCTGGCTCTCATGATTTGAGAGAACATTTGAAGGACGATATTGCAATGTCCAATCAAACTCCATCCCTCGAATCAATGGGACGAGAGAAACTTGATCATTGCGAATGACCACCTCTACCTGTGAATCAGAGGTGAGGAGGTAGCACCTCGGCGAGTGTGACCCGACCACTTGCCTGAAAATCTCCATCTGTCAGAGTGAAGCATGGAGTATGGACTAAAGATCGAGTTCGAGAATGACACTCAGCCGAAAGAATCCCGCTCTTGGGATTAGAGCACAGGAGGAAAGCCGGGGCAAATGACATGACCATTCGCCTGATTAACTCTAACTCTCATGATTCGAGAGAGGGTATAAAGGATGGGAAGACGACGTCCCCAAGGCATGATGGTGCACCATGATTAAAGATCGCCTTGATTAAACTCTAACATGGGCATACGTCAGGAGAGTATAAAGGTGCTAAGATTAAGCACCAAATACAACAGGCTCCTACCCCACTGAAGGAATAGGGATAAGATTGAAAGCTGAGCCGACACTCCCCACAGAAAGATTGGGGACAACACAATGTCGAACAAGCCCTTACTAGGCAATTTATTCAAGTTTGATTGGGGGCACACACCTTGCCTCCCTAGATAAATTCTATATGATTTAGTAGATATTATTTGATTCCAGGGGTTTTGAATTGGAAACCTTACTTGATTGTGATGTGCTTTATTACCTATTACTTAGAGATTCACTTTGTTTACAGAGTGCGAGCTTGTACAAGATAACATGACAAGAATGCGAGGGCCGCACTCACGACAACTGCAGTAGGCCAGTAGAAAACAAACAAAGGGCCATGTCTAAAAGGCTGACGCTGATGCCCAATGCTAAACTTCTCATGCGACTCAAGGCGACGACCGAAAGGAGGCCTTGAGAGTGAATTGTTTAATGACGTCTCACATGACTTAAGTCAACGACCGAAAGGAGGCCCTTAAGAGTGATATATCGAATCAGCATACACCCCCACATGTGACAGGCCATAGCCCAAGTGCATCGACAAGTGCCACCTCACAAATACACTGAATGGAAAATGTGATAACTTGAGCACTTGGATAACTCAATCACATAAGCTTTGAAAGCCATGTCTCTTTTCCCTGCATCTATGTCTAAATTTGAATGGGATGTGATACAACTACCGATCTTTCACCGTTACCCTTGGACTGGGGCCACATTATTGAAAATATTTACAAATGGCATAATTTATATATTTGTGTCTAACTTATACCTTGATCTTGACAGGATGCTTGAGGACCACGGAATGGATGCAGAGTGAACGTCCATTTGCTAGTCCCGACTAACTTCCTAGTTGAAAGGCCCCATATAAAAGGGGATGCCATTACTTTGACTTCTAAATTGCGAGGAGGCGAATTGCCTGACACTCAGACTCAAAGGCTAAGAAGAAGGAAGATAGAAACTTCTTCCGTGTTGAGGATATTAGCGCAGAAGGCGCTAGGAACAAAGGAAGTCAGCAGATTTCTTTTTCCGATGATCCCTCAGCATGTCAAGCTAGATATGAAATGGATGGTACCCTTATTGATTTGAGAACTCAAATGGCTCGGCGAGATGAATTTCTCCGAAAAAGACAGAAAGCGATGGATAACTTCTTTACTTGGATAGTTGGAAGGCCGAGTAACTACGACTTACTCGCTGGAGCGAGCACCGTGGGAATTCAACCGACAACGAACTTGGATCAAACACTCCCTGCTCCATGGACCAGATCATATGAGACCCTAGGAAAAGTTGGCAACGCAGTCTTGAATGAAACAAGGTGCAATCAACCTCCTCCCAAACATTTGCAGCATGCAACTTCTGACTACAGCATTTTGGATGAAAGTGACGGCAATGCAAGCGCCACTGAAAACATAAACGAAGTCCGACCAACCTATGCTCCAATTCAGATGAACGCTTCAAATCCAACTCAAATTCAACATAAAGTTCCCCATTTCTTAAAGTAGGGGGAAAACGAGATCATTTGAGACAGCTATAATCTGACTTTATCGCCACCCGACTCCGAACCTCAGACCTTGGATGGGAGACCAAAGACTAACGTGACCTAGACACGAACAAATCATTTTGTATCAAACTCTAACTCACATCTTGATGAGGGAGCATAAATTCAGAGAATACGTGGATTAGATGATTACCATTTAGTTAAATCCCCGTGGATGGGGAGTACGGAATACGAGCTTCGAGCAACATAATTTGACTATCCACCAACTTTAGGCACATTTACATTTATCGGAGTTCCACAAGATCCCAGACTATAAACAGAAGAATGGCTCCTCAAGAACAACCAGCATGGATCCGAGTAGCGGATCATCATCTAGAATTAAAAGACAGAAGTCTGATTGACGATTATTACATATGCGGAATCAAGAAACGAGAGACCGGTTTCCATCCACTTCATGAGTTCATGCTGGGGGCACCAGCGCTAAATTGGGCAATTGGCGACGACTCCGCAAAAACAAAGGCCAGATTGCCAATGTCATTTAATGCTTCATCAAAGGCGGCACACTCAAATGCAGCTCAAAGATCCATGCCTATCGACCTAAGAGTGTCATGTTACTCACTTCAATCAAACAAAGGTTTGATGAGAGTATGCATTCATTCCTCACAAAATTCGATGCGGCGGTGGCATCGGTAGATCAACCTGGACCATCTATGGTGTTGATAGCAGCAGTATCCGATATTCTGGGTAACTCAGACTTCAAAGTCTCTCTGCAATGAGTCCCACCAAGTTGCCTTGGCGGATTCACCTCTGGAGTAAACATCAATACCTTTATGCCATGAGATGTTCCCAGAAACGTTGATGAATTCTATCCTAAGACAGACAAATTCCTGCAACAAGAGGACATCTATATTGAAATGGATGTTCTCAATGTTTTCATGATAAAGAATGGAGCATCATCTGACTCCTGAAACGATCAAGACAAATGAAAAGCCCCAGAAAATACTGACAGGAATGCATAATTCCAGAAAGAAACAATTTCATTAAACGATTCAGCAATCCTGATTGTCGAGCTCAATGGAACCAAGCAGGAGGGATAAACTCAACAATACCATGACGGCTATTTCGGATAATTCCAAAGCATGAACGAAGGAGCCCGAATGACTCCCTAACAACGTTCTCTTGCTTTCATGATTGACGAGCTTACTCAACTCCATGGCTGATGCAAATAGAGTATCTAAGTTCATTGTCGCTCGATGAGGCAATTCTCACTTTCTAACTAAAGAGATGGAATGACGCTGGCGTGAATGTTATTCGACCATTCACGTATACAACACTAACACTTGACGACATAAGAAAGAAGTACGGAACGACACGGGTCAACCAAGATTGTTAAACCTGCAGCTCTAACCCGATGTGAAGAAAGAAAGTTTAAAGGCTAGAAGACTGGATATCCGATTGACCAAGTCCAATCCCCAACGATGTTGGGGGCATAAGCACTGACTTCACTCATCTTACACTGTGATTGGGAGCGTTAGCTTCAACTGATAGACTAGATTTGAACATGATCCTGATTTTGTGCATAATTCAGAACATATACACTATATCTCTGGAATATGACATGATTCATCTCGACCATCCAAGTGAGCCAACTAACAGATCAAACATGAATCCAAAGACTCGACCCGCAATTGCATCAAATGGAGAGTGTGATAAGCTCCTCTACTACCTTAGGATTGTGATGATCATACCTACCATTGGCTTGCACGTTCTCAACAACATCTCATGCTGATTCGTATGTAATCAAGGGATTATAAAATGATCCAAAGTGATAATGGCTTTCAGATACCTTATTGTTACGATTCGATGCGATTGTGGAGCCCTAGATTAATATCCTAATATCGAGATAGTCCATATCCAAGCACAAGTGACAGATTCATATGCCAATTCTGAAGCATTTTGTCCCAATAATCCAGATGCTAGCTCAAATCCCAAAGATTCTGATACTACCCTATGACTTGGATGGCTGTTTCGTACGTTGACTTATACATAAAAGAAGGTCTGACTCTGCAATACACTTGACTTGCATAAGAAGAAGCGTCGTTTGACATTAACTTGTGCGTGTACGACCTCACACAGGATCCAACGATCCTATATGACTTATGATGAAGGAATTAGACCTCTTGATTCGACAAGGTTGAAATGGTTACCAGATCATTTCAACTACTCCTCCCATAGAATTTCTACTCACTAGCACCAATGGAAGCAGTGCAATAATTTGATAAAGCCTTCTCAAGGACGGATGACTTTCCAAAAATATTCAGCTTGGCATATTCAAAGCACGCCTCATCTTCGATAAGACGTACTCTAGGGAGCAAAATGTTAGCTTGTTTTGTGACCAGGCCACCCAAAACTCAGATGATCAGGGTTATATATGTTAGAAGATAAAACTCTCATATGTCCTAAAACCAGAGCTTCGATCGGATCGGATTGGATAGCTTGGATCGGTTCGGATGGGATAGCTCGGATCAGTTTGGATGGAATAGCTCGGGTCGGATCGGATGGGTGCAACAACACCGGTTCAGATCGGATCTAGGCCTCCTAACCGAACTGCCTGAAACACGCCACTTCCCTTCATTGGAGACCTATTCTTGTGCCTATTTACCCGGACCGATTGACACTTGTAAGCTCACGAATGAACCATGCTCCCCATTTTCTCCATCATTTTTGAAGTCCTTCATGATGTTGCCACGTGGCCACACATCCCAACCGATTTTACACCTATAAATACACATACAACGCATCATTTGAGGGGGGTTCTGACACTTAATTCATGAATGGAAGCCATAGCCGAATTTCTCAATCAACAACCACCTTCATCTCCAATAAAAATCAATGAATTCGGAGAGAATAATTCATTGTATTCGAGTGATTGTGTGAATCTATTCATTGTAATTGTAATTCTGGAATGAAATGAGAAACTATGAAGTGGACGTAGGCTAGTTAATGCCGAACCACTATAAATCTCTTGTCTTTGCCTGAATTTCTATGTTTTAGATTATTATTCTTCGCAAATCACATTCAATTGGGTGTTAGGACCATTTTTTGGTCTAACAATAATCATCTAGCGGAATGTTTCATCTCACGTTCCACACACACACACACACACACACACACACACACACACACACACACACATATATATATATATATATATATATATATAAATATAAAATCAGAACCCGTGGGCGCTTATTGGTTAATGAATTTCAACCGGCAAGGTATGGAACCACCTTCTGACAGTGTATCTCTGGAGACAAATACACCGGGTTCAAAAAGAACATCATGTAACCCAGGCTAAACATGACCGGCCACTCATTTCGCTTGAGTGTACCGAATGTATTATCACCAACGGTTGGGATTAGCAACCGTTTCCCGAAAGGGACAGCATCGATAGATTAAGAAGCAAAAGGAATTTCTCTAGATCAGGTGACAATACACACTACTTGGCAGCCAAACACTTAGCCATGCGACCTACCCGATTTTATACCATTTCCGGTTGTGAGGCTAGAGGCCACACTTATCTCTGACAGATCACACAATTATTCACTTTGAATGTCACATCGTTATACCCGCCAAATCACAAATTGATTTCTCCAAAAATACCATGGGTATACAGCTAAGAGAAATGAATTCCTCTGCCACCAAACGTAAATACGTTTGAAGAGATTAACTTACGCGATCTATTAAATATACTTCATCAAACATTCTTCCATACAGGTCGTCATGGGACTGGACAGACCGAAGGCACTATTCTGTAAATAGGACATCCTTTGCATAACTCAGTCTTCAATTATCTTCATCATATTTGATCGCAAAGATAACGCCATACAGAGTGATTTTCAGATAATATATCTGATCCCAGTCTCTCCGTATTGACAACGGAAAAATGGCCAAAAACTTTGATAGTCGGTGATTTAACTATCAAAGAAAAACATGTGTGCAAACAATGATATTATTTCCAGATGGAAATTCTATCGATCAATCATCATTTCATTTCCCATTTCCATATATTCATCAAATCCTTATTTTCTAATTTTAGAAAATATACGTTATTAACTTTGGAAAATGTTTCCATTTCTGATTCACGCATCACTATCTTCTCACATATATCAGTCTCTAACTGTAAACTAGTAAGAGAACAACCCCCTACGTATTAACCCCGAAGGACAAAACCAACATCAGATCGATACCCATAAAGCCATTCAACTCAACTAATTTCCAATCAGTTTCTAATTTAAGTAATTCCATTTAAATTCCTAGCTCAAACCCCAAATTCCTTTATAATATTTTATTTTAAAAATATTTACTTTCATCTAATTTTTCAAATAAAATGTGAATAATATTTCTTTATATAATTCTATTTGTTTTCCAAATATTTTCTTTTATAATATCATATTTACTTCATATAAATATTTCCCTTTATGATATCCTATTTATTTCATAAAAATATTTCCCTTTATAATATCATATTTATTTCAAATAAATATTTCCCTTTATAATATCACTTTGAAAATTCCCTTTATAATATCATTTTGAAAATTCCCTTTATAATATCACTTTGAAAATTCACTTTATATAATTCTATTTATTCTATATAAATCATTTTATATAACTCTATTTGTTTTCCAAATATTTCATTTTCAATATTCACTTTGAAAAATTCCTTTTTACATTACAGTATTTCATATGTTATTTAAAATACCAAATAACAATGATCAATATCATTCTAACACACATCATCAATAACATATTATATATCACATCATATATCACAAACAGTAAAATAAATGTTGACGAATCCACTTGGATTCCTTCGACCTGTTTTCCTGCATCCACAGATGTTAAACAATATAATTAACATCGATTTCATTTCAATATGAAATATTATGATAAACAGAATCGATGTTTGATTAACGATTTATATATATATATCGTTATCTATAATTTCAACCAATACATCAGAAATTCAACCAAACAATTATCACATAGCAGTCAATTATCATTTATCATTACTAGATTATATTTATAAAAATATAAATTGATCAGAGTTAGTGAGTTTTACTCACATTGGACGATCATCGTTAAATAACGATAACCATCGGTTGATTCAGACAGACAATTTATTTTGCTATAAATTGTAACGAGCTCCAATTCACTCCCAGTTAGTTCCATTGAGTAGCCATCGTTCCTATGATCCCAAAGGATCTTGTTTCGTTGAATTCTAATAATGTATGAATAAGTTATATCTTACACAAGTTAATACACATATTCAATTGAACTTAACTTGTTTTATTTTACGATTTTGGGCCTTCCTCTTTTATCATACTCGGCCGAGCAGTCATTAAAGCCCACTCGTTCGCTACAGCATATCTCCTCTTCTTCCTAAAGGAAAATTTTGGCTTCAGCATTTTACAGTACTTCAAAAAAATTCGAGCTTGATTGCCTACCATATAAAATTCTAAACATTAGCTTTAAGTACCTAATATTAAACTATAACCTTAATTAACTTTTTAAAACATCATTACCGCTCTAGACTTTTGCTCATTCCTCCTTATTCACGTTGCTGGCTTCAGTACATTGTACACCATTTTCCGCTCTTTCAACTTTCCACCATTCAACACAAATCCAAACTGACTATTAAATTAACTTCTTTAATGCTAATTGCCCTTGCTTTCCACGACCCCCTCCCAAAGTATCCTTCTTCCTCTCCAGGATTAAGAACCCGTGTTCCTCTCTGTACATGTCATTTCCGCACCAAAGCTCCATTAATTCTCCTTCACTAGTGCATGACTTGTCTTTTGCGTCTCTCCATTTGTATCTATTGTATAACCAACAGATGCAAATAATACAATTTGCATCTACTCCTAACCTACAATAGACGCAGATAAGTGAAAATAAATATTACTCCAACTTTTGCATTAGTTGTTGTATATGAACAGACGCGGCAGAGGGGAGGAAAATTAAGATATGGCTTTTTGCATCCTGTTCGTTGTACGGTTAGGCGCAAATAGGCACCAGAATTACACAATTTGCGTCTGATGTATCATAATTAGACGCAAAAATAATTTCTTCCTTCAATAAATAAATAAAAGAATTAAGGCGGGTAGTGGAGGGAAAAGGTCAACAATTCGCGCGAGTTAAATGAAATTTGGTAAACAAAAAAAAAACTTCGTTTAAAATTCAATCTCCCCTAGCCGACCTATTTCTGCCCTAAATTCAGTTCAATTTCCATTATTCCAAGTCCGTGTTCCAATTCTGATTCTGTATCCAAACCGTTGCTCGTCTTCTCTCGCTTTCCAAGGTGAGATTTAATGTTCGATTTATATTATTTAAGCATTTTAACTGTTTAATTGGGGTGTTTTGATTGATCTTTTTCCCTATTAGTTCGTAAGTTTGAATTTGGGTATTTCAGTTGTTTAAATATTTTAACTGTTTAATTTGGGTGCTTTGTACGATTTGGATTTGACTGTAGTATTAGTTTGAAAGTTTCGTTTACAACTTACTACGTATTCATTTGTATTACTTCAATATCTATAATGGGCGTTTATTTTGGTCCCTGTGATTTGACTGTAGTACTCATAATATTAGTTCATAATTTGTATTTGACTGTTAATACTTTGGTATTCACGGCAGTTATTTGACTAATAGCTTGGTTCAACATCTATTCTTGATACAAAGAAGCAGTCCCTGTAATTTGACTGTAATACCAAGTTATTAGTTTCGATTTGGATTTGAGTGTAATATTATTTCGTAAGTTTCGATTTTGACAAACTATTTCTGAAATAATGTTCCTCAATAAATACACGCATGTAATATTAGTTCGTAAGATTATCTCGATATAACCTTATCTTTATTTTAATTTATCTAAGTTATAAATTTGTGAATTTTGATACTAGGCCTTCTGCTGTAATAGATTGATCTCTTGCTTGCAGCTGCTAAGACAGGAAAAATAATTAATATAAAAATGGGATAGTTTTGTGCTCCTTCGGTGAGTGGTGACAGTATATTTTCTATTGTTAGATGCCCCCTCCTTCTTCTCTCTGACGAATGATTTATAACCTGCAACATATATATTAGGACTCATGTCACTAGTGCATAAGTTTTGGTATATTGGTTCAGGTAATGGTTAATTCTGATGAAAAGTTAGACTTGCTGGGAATCCGAATGTTATGGTTTGTGGGCGAGGCACAATGTTCGTTTATAGTAAGTTGACGATATAGGTAGACATTACCAAAATCAATAGGTTAATTTTGGAAGTATTTTCAAAGGGATATCTACTGAAATAACATCACCTTTCAAATCCTTTTTTATACCAAATGATGATTTGTTACTCAATGAAGAAGAAATTCCTAACCAATTTTTAATTTAGAACTAAAAGATAGTATTTTTTAATTCCTTGAAATAGATAATTATTTAAGATGCCATTATTTGAATTTCATTCAGTGCTTTATTCATAATTTAAATGGTATAATTTTAGAAAGAGTTTAATGGACAAAAGATTAAAAAAATCCATTGACTAAATTTTTGTACTAGCATAACCCAATATTTTGTTTGTACTGCTATCAATTTTGCAGATGATTTAATTGTTTATCCTCGGAACTTTGAGTGGATGAGAGAAGCAAATTGCCTAGTTGTAAGTTCTCAAACTCACCTCTTTTGTTTTATTGAAATTGAAACTTCCATAGTCACGTTTTTGTTATATATTATTGCAGAAATGCATAATGATGATTTCTGCATGTTTCAGTCAAGTAAACACTATTTTTGAATATTAAAATATTTTTTTGATGCTCTTTCAAATTTCTTTCATATAAGACATTACCACCTCTTAAATTCAGATATACTGGACCATCACTATATGTTTTTGTGATCGTCTTAACAGGACAAAGTTTATACTTGAACACTATTATCCTCATTTTTTTAACTCAATCTCTGGTTTCAAGAATCAAGTCTAAATGTTATATTTGAGGGTTTAAAGTTACGTATGTTACATACATTTCGTATTTGTACATTTCCAAGAAGGCTGAATGTTTAGTTTTGATATTGTTGCACTTTCAGTATATCGTCTCTGCAGCTTTTGAGTTCCAAATGCTGATTATTTTATCTATTAGTGCTTTGTATCATTGATTACGTTACTAATGCTTTTTTAGTATTATGAAAAACTGGTTTGCTTGTAATTTCCATTGAATGACAATAGGAATGAGGCGAGTGCAGATCCTCTAGCCCAAAATTCCCCTATTTTTATAGTCCCAACCAATGAGATTTTGACACATCTTAATGTATTTTACAAGGAAATCCTAATTAAAAATTTAGATGACAAAAGAACCGACCCTTATGCAAAGTATATCACTATGTGTTAAACATGAATTGTTGGGATTATGGGGCTCGAGTTCGGACCAGAAGATTTGCAACTGCTTAAGAGCTGAGATGCTGTTATGTTGTTTTACTTTGAAATTCTTAGTATTACCTTCAAGTATGCATGAATAAGATCTAAACAAGCTTTTCCCACCTTTAAAATGCATGTTTACAACTGAATCACAAGCTTCAATATGTACATTAAGTTATAAGTTTTTAATCGATGAATTTTAGTTTAGTGATACTGCTGTTGATTGTAGAATATCTACAATCACCATACATTGAGGTAAGTGGAACTTATAGTTCCTGCTGAACATATAGTAGAGAATATGGACAGTGAAGGTTCCAGATGTAGTCATCTTATCCAACAAAATTTTGATATCCACCAGGATGCTAATAAAACAAAAATTAGTCTATTAATTTCTGGCCTCAGAAGCTATGTTCTCAAGCATGGGAATATAATGATGGATAAGTACCAGGCTTGTACTGCTAAAGAAGAGCATCTAAATATCGGAATTGGGTAGGCGAGCAGTGCAGAAAATACTAGGGGCATTGGGCCGACAGTGGATGTGGGCATGGATGTTGCAATTGCATTAACAGAACCTTGTTGCTGGAGGGAAAATTCATCAGTGACACAGGGTTTATTGTTCCATATTTTTTTTGAGAACTTCTATCAAACACCCTCTTTTAAGTTTCAAAATGCACAGACGCAACCCCTTAAAAATAGGTTTTAAAAGCCCCCTCCATTTTCAGTTTCAGTCGAAATGTGCAAATATTCGCCGTTTGGTTTAAAATTGTAAACATTTGCAGAAAAAACTGAAATAATTTTCAGAAAAAACTGCAAGTTCTCTAAATCTTTTTTAATAATTGGTTTGGAATAATATATAGTTTTAAAAATATGATTCATGTGCAAAATATGTGTCATGGTCACGTGCGAAGTGTGTATCGTAATGCTAATAATAATAATAATGGTTTTGGTTATACAAACTTGTGATTAAGTTCACATTTCATTTTTGAAAAAAAGTTAATTTTTTCTTCCCAGGGTTGTAATTTAATACATATTTTTTTAGTAGGGATTTTTTTTATCAAACTTGAAAACAAGGGGTATATCTATTTTCCACTATTTTTCATCTCTAGCCTTTATTTGGAAAAATAAATAAGTTAATTAATTATGTTTGTTTATTATTATTATTTGTTGACAAAATGATGGTCAAGGGCTATCTTTTCTTCGCCGTATTTGGTTTTAGCTGTATTTTGCATTGTCTGTGCTCTGCGTGAAATTGCTTGTGTGATCTTGCCCGTGCATGCTTCAATTTCCAGAAAGCATATCATTTCTATTTCCTGATAATAAAATGTGTACTCAGGTTCTGTATTTCGAGAAATTTGCACCGACCTCAATCTCCAATATATCACTTAATGGATTAGTCAGTGTTGACTGGCAAAATTATGGACTAAAACTGAAAACCAATTATGTGGACATTGATGGCCATGTCGTACTTGAGTGGGAAAATATGACATTATTTGCACATTTCGATATTGCTATACACTATTATGATATATGTATCTAATGCAGTATTTAATTATGTTCTTCAGAGAAGATTTATTACAGATATAATGTCCTAAAAAAAGGATTTATTGTGGAGATATTCCATGCATCATATTTTAGTACAGTAGCGCTTGTTTTCTTTGAACAGTGTAGCAATGGAGCCAACTTCATGCTGATCCTACACAATTCAGAGAAACCTTATGAAGAAAGTAGTGAAGAATGCATTGGATGATTTGAAGGCAAGCATACCAACCATTTTCTTAGCTTACATGCTTCAAGGTGCGTGCTTATGCTCCTGGCCTTTCAAGAACGATCGTTTAGAAGTTTCAAAGGTGCATGCTTATGGCTATTTAGACGTTTCTACAAAACAAATCAAGTTTGGCTTAATAGAAAAAAATATGGAATAAGGTAAGGTACAAAGTAAAATTAGTAGGGAGGAAAAGAAAATGGACATGGTTTGGCTGGATATATGGCGTTAGTTGTCACATATTACGTCCATTTAGAAACTCATGGACTTTGATTTTCAAACTATTCATTATATGTACACACACAAATTAATAGTATTTTATTATTCACTATCACAAGTACACAATGTTAATACCCTTTTGATAGTGTAGCAAAGACACAAGCATGCAGAGAGTTAATCATTTTCAGGGAAAGGTTTAAATTACAAAAAATATACAATATAAGAATACCGAGTGGTATTTCTATACATGTAGTTAGATGGCTGCTTGGATGACATATTCGCACATGACATGAGGAATCTTTCTAATTACAACTAATTTTAGGTGAATAGAATAATTTGACAGGAACATTATTAGTAAAGTGGTGGATGTTGCTATGAATTTAAACCATTCTTGTAACACTGTCAGTATGCTGGTTGTTTATATGTTGCATGTACTGAACAATACTAGCTGGATTTTTTCCATGGGCCATAATCCAAAAATTGTTGTGTGCATTCCTAAGCTTAAACCGTTTTATCGTTTGTACTAGCAGATTATATTTTCTATTGCATTCATAGTTAAAGATAAATTGATAGTAAAACTTATTTCTCTTTTGTAATTTTTTGTCGATTTCATTTATTGTCCTATAATTAAAGAGGGCTATAGCTGAAAGCACCATTCCTCATTTTATGAGCAATAACTTAAAGGTTGATGTTGTACAATTCGAGTATCAAATTGTTATTTGTTTAAAGTTTATTTTTTTTCATAATTTCCTTTTTACATGTAAACTGGTTAATCCACATGGTCTTGACTTTTATCAGAATCATACGTCTTTTATCATCATGGTCTGGATCAAGTGCAGTTCTGCTCAATCTTTGCAATTCTTTTATTTTCCAATAATTGCATGCATCTCATGTACTGTTTAATTAATAATTATCAGATTTTATGTTATATTGTATAGCTTATATGCTTGATGTATTGTGCTTATATGCTTGATGCATTGCACATCACTGTCAGCGGACATGCTACTTTTGTTGATTTTGTTTTTAACTAGACAGCCACATAGAAAACCAAAGTCAGATAAAAAGAAAAATCATGGAAAAAGATTACAAACTCATTGCATCATTTAAATCAATTACTAACACTAAGAAGTGTGCAAGTTCAGTGCTAGCTGATTTATAGTCAAGACCAAGTCACTCGCTCAATCTAGACCGTGCCTGCTAGCCTGTTATAGTTTTAAACTATAAAAACAAATTATTTGTAGATGTTATCAATTGCTATCTCCGCTTAATTCATGTTGTTTGCTTGCATATGTAAGCATTCCATTATTGGTCAACGATGGTGGGAAGACCAGGTTGTATGCATTAATTTCATGACCAAGGTATTTTTATCTTCTTTCATTGATATAATATTTCATGAGTTGGTAGTTAACACTTATGTCAGAAATTTACTACAAATATTTATTGGTACCTATTATAAGAATCATCTAATTGTCATGATAAGCTTCTTTCTATTCAGTTTTTGTTCTGTTTGTGATTCAACATATTTGGACATGTTTCCTTTATTGTGTCTCTTCTTTGATGAATAAATCATTATTCAGCTTGTTTGGAAGTTGTAACATACTAGAAACCAGTTACAATGTTGCATTCATTAAAGGTGAGTTTGTGCTAGTAACAGTTTGTATAATTGCTTCAGTAACAAAGTATTTATACAACTGTACCTTGTCAGTACGTTATCACTGGAAGATTTGACAGAGCTTTGTTTGCTTTTGGTGTCAAATTAACTTGAACTTGTCTTTTTCAACAATAAGAAAAACTTCAACTTAGTCATATTTGATGCTAAATAAATTCACGCTAGTTTCCTTTAATTGTTGATCTCTAATTGCTTTTTTCTTCTTCTTATGTATAGCTATTCTATGATTTTCTTCCTTATAATTGTCTACTTGAGTATATGAAAAGTGCACCTCAATAACAAAGGCGTGGCTGAGTCAAATAGTACAATCCAAATTTGCAGATGCAAGCTATGTTTCAAGCTACCATCCTCAACTTTAGGTGATTATATTGGTATCTTTTTCTATAGTTTTTTTTCCCACCTTTCTTTTGCTATTATTATCTTTTTTTAATAAGAAAATATTATCCACTGCCCTATGCTACTTTGTGGAAAATGACTTGATCCTTCCTTATTTTTTAATCTTCTAAAATTATCCTGGTGGTATCATACATGGTGGAATTACTAAAAAGTAAGCCTCCTCTTTGTTCACTTTTTGTTCTGTTGTTAGTTGGTTCATCCAATCTTTACTTGCTGCTTTGGAGAGTTGGGCATAATTTGGTCTTCTGACTGTTGGGTTTATTAGAAGTTTTGCATGGCCTTCAACCTGGAATTTTTCATGGTGTGTTCTAGTTTAAGTTTTGCTGTGGATGGTTTTGTGGCAGCCCCATTGGTGAAGTCTAGATGAGATTTGCTGAAAGTGTTAATGTTTCTTGATCTTTGCTGTTACATGCAATGTGTTTTGGCTTCTGTTTTTGTTGAGTAATGTGGATTTGTTTCAAGGGGAGTTTGTTTTATGGTGACTCAGTTTAAGAGCTTGAAGTGGTGTAGTGGTATTGTGGTTCTTGGCCATGCCCTTGTTTTTTTCCCATCGATCGTATTTTGGTTGTTGTGATGATGTGGTTCAGCTCAGTTGCTGCTGCAGTATATAGTTTGTTCATCTGACTTGGTTTCCTGCAGTGGGATTGTTAGTTGGGCTTTTTTGGGCTGTGTTGTCTCTTATGTGCTAAAGTCTTTTGGGATTTGTTGTTGTGGTCCTATATGTAGTGTTTTAATTGTTTTTCTGTTTGAGTGTGTATCTGGGTCAGTTTTTTCTCTGTTTTGAGACGGTCTTAGTTATTGTTGTAAAGAATTCATTTTCATGTTGTATTTGTACCAGCTCAAAACATTTGTACTTATTTTGTAATATAAGTACCCTCTTTTGTTCAAAAAAATGTTTGGATTTAAAAATTATTGTTTATTTCAATTTTATTGTAGTGAATGCATTATCATTGTTGTATATCTACTCTATATGACTGAGAGTTTAACAACTTTATTCAAATATTTGGCTGATGGATGTCATTGCATAACAAAATGTCCAAATATTTGACGAAGTGAAAATAGGGAATCTGAATGAGAACAAATCGGTAAATATACTTGTTTTTTTTGTTTTCAAGTAATTTTTGTTGGATAAAAGTAATTACTCGTTTTGAGTCCATGGGTTGTTATAGATACTAATGATATGGATGTCCTAAATTGGTCTCAGGTTATACTTCTGACTTTATCTCGCTTTATTAAGTGCATGCCAAACTTAATTTTAAACTAAAATTGACCAATTAATAATGCACTATACATGTATTTGGCTTGAAATTTAAAGAAAAATACCCAGAAGTGTAGGATATAAATAAAATCCATTGCAGCATAGTTTCATACATGTTTATCGTGTATCGCTATCTACTGCAAATTTTCAACAATTAAGCTTGTAACTGTTTTGACATTACAGGAAACTCCTCCTCAATCAAAGCTGGTACAAAATTCAAGTTCAGTTGGTTTTAGAAGGTTGCTTCCTTATCTTAAAAACCTGATCAAGGACGAATCAAGTAAATTTTTTAATCCTTGTTCACTAGTATATTCTCATGTTAATTGTCAGAAGGCGAAATCACTAAGGAATTAATGTGGTGTAGGTGTAATTAAAATTTGCCAATCTTACAACTGTTCATCGAACAATAAAAAGGTTTTGCTTCAAAACTCTAATATTATGGGTAGACCTGATGGAGTAAAACCCACTGAGGCTTCAAATGAGATGAGTATGAGTAGTTCTTTGGTGAACAAAACTGTAAGTGATGCAAACTTGTCCAAGAAAGTATGGTCCGGTGTTATTTGCCATCAAAATTGATTATTATCCAGTCCTATCATAAATAAAAATTATAATCTAATGCCTATGATTTACTTGATTTGTGTTGGGCTATAGATAGGAATCCATTACCTTTCTCTTGTAATTTAGGTGTTGTTTCAGCTGGAAATTGAGATACATGTTCTAGGCCAATTTATTTGACTGAGCTACTTTTATATAATTTGTTATATCATGACTTACCATTTCAGATTGTATGTTTAAAGACTTAAGCTTGCTTTTTTATCACTATAGTTCGATTAGCTTGGCTTCCATATGTCGTAGAATTTTAGGGTATCACATGCCTCTTAGTAGATTTTTAGGGTATCACTACTGCTGGAAAATTAGTTTCTTCTTTATCAACTTAATCAAAAAAATTGGTTATTGATTCTATTAGGAAATCTCTTCAAGCTTGTTGTCAAGATTGATCGATAATCAAAATTCACCAAGCTATAAAAGGTCGCTTCCTTGTCTGAATGATCTTTCCAAAGAAGACTCAAGTAAAAACCTATGCTCTCCGTCCTTTCTATACTTTACAGTTTAAGAGTTATAAATGTCTAGAATAATTAAATCCTATGATACAGGTAAAATAAACACTACTGATTGCAACTTGGTAAATGCTGAGAACAACATGAACATAATACCATTTCAATCTTCTGATAAGGTGATTCATTCTGGTATGTCAGAAGACACTGCAGTGGGTGATATTGATCCAATTTTAAAGAAAAATAGTTCATGTTCACTTGAGGTTCTTCATAAGCCAATAAGTAAAGAACTTGATGATGAGAAACTAGATGATATTATCATAATATTCAAGGAAGGGACCATGGTTAATGGTTCAAATAGCTACGCTATTCTTCAGGCTGATCAGGTAATTTGATATATCTACATTAATTCTCATTTTATTTAACTCATTGTAACTAATAGCAGTAACTGCTATATATTGATACTGCTATTTACTATTACTATATTAGTATACAACTCACTAACTCAACTGGCCCTTATTTTTACAGAGGCACGTGAAGGGCGTCTGTCAGAGGGCACAACATAAGGTAGAAGAACAGGCAAAAAGATTCAGGAGGCAAATGTTCTTCGATTTGAGCAACCATTGCAGATCCCCTATAAAATTGATTTCATTATTCAAACATTATTCACAATATATAAATTATAATGTATATGTTTTATGGTTATTTTCACCTGGTTATTTCTTAATTTTACAGGTTAAGAAGGTTCAAGAAGTGGAGCCTTTTGATTGCACAAAGCATAGGGAGAATTATGCATCGTCATTAAGCGCTGATTAAAATGTTGCAGTCATTTCCTTAAAGAAATACTTTTATGATGGTTCCACAGTTAAAAATTTTTATTTTTATTTTTATTTTTAGTCTTTTTCCACTAACAGAAAAACTGTGACAACTGACACGGTTCAAATTGTATGCGTCATGTTGGTTATATTTGTGTAGTGTTGTAACCCTTCTTAAATTAAATTATATTTATTCAAAATTTTGCACATAATTTCTCGGTTAATTATATTTGATTGTAGTGTACTACTGCAACATTTATATTTGAGTGTTGTGGATATGTGTTGTTTTATTTGATTGTATTTAAATTTGTGTTGGCAAGCCTAAAAGGCTCATTTTTTAGAAGGAAAAAAAAAACAATTTTGCGTCTGTTATAGTGACAAAATAGATGCAAATGCATTGAAGAGTAAAACTGCCATAAACAATTTTCATCTGCTGTAGTAAAATAAAGGACGCAAATACGTAGAGAACTCGCATTTGCTTCTGGTTACAACAGACACAAATGCACTAAGGATTAAAAACTGCAATAAGCAATTTGCATCTACTGTAGAAAAGAAATAGATGCAAATACGAGTAGTATTCGCATCTGCTTCAAGCTACAACAGATGCAAATATGGATTATTTGCATCAGTTAAAAATCAGAAGCAAATTCTTTTTATAATTTGCGTCCATTGCATTTGCATCGGTAGCGGAGCAGATGAAAATGGTGCAAAAAGACGGATGCAAATACTCTGTTTTGTAGTAGTGCTTCTCCTATTAACTTAAGATCAAACAAAAATCATCATACACTTCTCCTACCAAATCTCCATCGATTCCACCTACTTCTAGGCAACTCGCTCCATGCTTCCACCTTGCGTCGTATCAACATGATGCGGCCTCCTTTAAAACTGTGCGTCACTTTTTATTTCAATAAAATCCCCAAAATTCATAAATCAAGCTATTCGATCTCCTGATTCATAATATGAACTCGAATTGATTTAAATCTCCTCAAATCTCGAACAAGATCGAACCCTAGAAGATGCGGCAAATAGAGAATGACAGATATATATAGATCGCACTACTTGAAATGGGTATGAGATTGAAGGAGATTATCCCAGTAATTCGAATATACATGTATCTGGATTTATTGATTTTAATTTGAATTCCTATGATTTTTTCTCATATCGAGTTTTGTTGTTGAAAGAGTTTCGTGGAGGCGGTGGAAGAAGTTGACCAAAGAGAAAATAGTTTAGGGTTTTGAGAAAGTTAACGGTTATTTATAGGAATTTAATAATATTTTTATATTCAATATTATATTTATTTTTAAGCAACCGCTAAATGTATATGTTGTTAAAAATTCCTATGATCACATAAAATATCCAAAAATCGTGAAAATGGACATGCACCTACAACTCGACATTACAGACCCAACGAAACTGGTTTCGTTGAATTCCGACTTCATTTGCTCACACAACGTATTTTTAACCGTCAAAATACTAACTGTTTTTCATATTAAAAATACATACGGCCACACACTGACTCCAAAAATCACGGAAATTAAAATCTAACAATAATTTAATATTTCGGATCCAACAAAATTAGTTTCATCAAAAACGGAGGTCGTTTGCAAAAACGGCTATTTTTACAGCTCAAAATAAACCAATTTAAATATTAATATATTTAAAAACAATTCAATTTAATGTTAATAAATTAATATTATCATATATATGCACATTAGAATATCATACAGCTCCAATTGAATTTATAACTCGATATTCAAATCCCGGTTTAATCGATATTCAATTTATATTGAAAATCCATTTATAATATAAGTAAATCGTTATAAATTATAAAGGAATTCCATAGCGACTTTTCGAAAATTTGATTTGGACACAACTAAAAGTATACACGATGAAATCCCGATTTTTCTCTTCCGTTAGAAAAATATACTTCACCAGCTCTGAACGTTTCTTGTTTCACAGAAATCCGACTTAAAACGAATTCTGTATATTTGTTTAAAGTTCAAATCGCCAAATTATGAACTGCAGCGCCATTTCGAGTTCGATTATAATTATAATTATACGTTCAACTGTCGGTCAAATAATGTATTCGTTAATATAATTCAACTCTATACTGAATTATATATATTATAAATGATCTAATCCACACAATATTTCCATTTCAGCTATATTTTGATTATATCATAATTAAATATATTATTCTATAATTTATATTAATTAAATATTCAATATTATTTAATTAAACAACCATTTAATTCTATAAATCACTAATTAAATAATTAAATAATTAAATAAACTAATTATTATACTGTAAAAAACGGGACATTACAAAAGGGTTTTTAGAGAATAAGTGAAGATAAATGATTGTATAACTGAAAATGGAGGAAATCACACACACGGTTATAGTGTTCGGCGTTAACGAGCCTACGTCCGCTTTATGATCTCTTATACACTTTATGAACTATTACAGTCGGAACAATTACAATGGCTAGAGATTGTCAAATATTTAAGAATAGAAAATATTATCCTTTTCTCCAAAAGTCCTTTCTTCTTAGTCTAGAATGTGTATTTATAGGTGATACAATACTTGAGTTGGCTGCAATACGTGTAATTTGATCAAGGATAATAGAAAATCATGAAGAGGCGTTCTCCCCTTATGGAATCAGCATGATTTGAATTTATGATAACAGGTGGTAGCTGATCCAATCTATGTGGGCAGCGTGGAATAGATGAAGCCGGGCACGAGCTATTCTTCATGCTAATATTAAGTTTGGGATCAAGTATGGCTTGACTCTGTCAGTCCGGTAACGGCAGGTTCCAACTGTAGCGTGCTAATTCTCTGTATTAAGTTTAATGGGGCTTGGGCCAGATGGCCCGCTAACCGGTCCATCGCTAAACAATAGCTGTCCCTTGACACACGCTCGCAATGCCAATGAGCCTTGATGGGCTCGCCAAAAAGCCCATCAACACTTTGCACCCCAAAGTATGTCGCGTTGGGAACGGGGCATGCTTTGTATCGGTTCAATCTAAATTATTTCCTTTACACAGATCAAGAAGTCTTATAAAGGTTGGCTCGAGCCATCTGTAACGACCCGGATTTTTCTCTATTAATAGCTACATGGATTTTATAATACATTCAATATCGTTTAACTTGAATTTGCGAATATCGAGTTTAAAATCCAAATTGGATTATTTTAAAGCTATTGGGTTTGGTATTGACCACTAAATACAGAAACTGTTCATTATTTAATGTCATTGATATGGTTTAGTCACCGTCATGATATTGTTTTCTTTAAAGTGTTTAGTGGCTCTATTCTTTTGGAGCCAAGCAAGCCATTGGCCGTATGTTCATGGAACGAAGAAAGTTCATTCTAAAAACAAATAAATTATCCATCACGCTAAGGCTTTGAGAAGATCGGCGCGACAAGCTTAGAACTAATAAAGAAAGGAGATAATTAACTAGTTGGCAGACTATTTAAACTCAACTCAAATGGCCAACATGTAAAACAAATAATCCAAATAATTGAAAGTACCTAACTATTTCATTCCATATTTTTCTAATGACTTAAAAATAAAATAATACAAGGTGATTATACTACATACAATAACATATATATAAAATAAAATTCTATCTTACGCTGTACACTTCAGAACAGTGCGCCAGCCAAGTTTTAACAAAGTACCATCCTAATTTTTCCCATCTGCGAATCCATTGGATACCGTGTTCTCCAACCTTTTCATAACCGTGTATGCCAAGCATTCAAAAAACTGTGGCTGCCAAGGCTATAACAATCCGGAAAATCAGAACCAACTTAAATTTTTTATTTTGGCAATTTTAATGAATTTTGAATATTTAAAATGATTTATTTTAAATAATAACGACGAGAAATTTATTTTGAATAGAATAGAGCATATATATTTATTTAAATCGAAGTTAGAATATAAATATTTATTTTAATTATAAAAGGAATTGGAAATGGCGCGGTAGTTTCAATATTCGATTTCAAATTTCAAATGAATGCACAGGATTCAAAATAAATTGGATTTTAGCGAAACCAAAAATATTTGAATTTGTTTGAAAATATCTTTCCAACGAATATGAAAAATTGAAATTTCACAGCGGGAATAAAAAGTTATGTCCAATTGAAAATTCAGAATAATCGCTATGGAAATCTAGCCCTTAAAAATAGTCATTTTGCAAACGACCTCCATTTTCGACAAAACCACTTTTGTTGGATTCGGAATATCAAATTATTTCTAGATTCCAAAATTCATAATTTTGGGAATCAATATGTGAGCGTGGCAAAAGAAAACGTGTTTTAACAGTTTCAGTCAATTTGAATCGACTGGAAAATGGCCATTTTTCAAGCAGTCTTCAAATTCGATGAAATTAGTTTTGTTAGGCTTGTATCGTCGAAACATAGTCAGATTTATTTTTTTGGAATTTTTGGAGTCCGTATGTGGCCCCGGTAAATTAAAATATACGTTAAAGTCCAGTTTGACTATTATATTAATTTATATTTTAATTTTAACAAAAACTATTCGAAACGATAGAATTGGCTTATAGGTCATATCCCATTGTGTTCGGAATGTGGGTAATTAGCTATGGATGACAGGCGGTGAGTTCGATTTGGAATTCAAGTTTAAATGCCACTTTTTGAAATTAAAAATAATAAAATAATTAATTATATAATATAAAACCCCTCCTCCATACGTTCTCTCTCTCCCCGATCTTTAACAGAAGAAAAAAATGAAAAAAGACCCTCCCGCCGTTGACCCGTCGCCACCCCCCAACCGCGCCACCGCGCCTGAGGTGCCGCCCCTATAGCGATAGCCGCCTTCCCCTCTCCCCCTCGCGCCTTTCTCCTCACACCGATTGAAGCCCAACCCCCGACACCCACAGCCACGTCGCCCAAATCCAGTGTGCCACCCACCAGAGCCAGCGCCCTGCCCCGCCACCAACTCCGGCAACAAGCCCCCCCCTCCGGCAATGAAACCCTAAAAAGATATAACTGTAAGTTTTTTTTAATTTTCCTTATTTTGATTTTAATTCTGAAAAATACATGATTTCTTCGATTCAAATATATGATTTCTCGAATTGAAAAATAGGATTTTTAAGAATGTAAAAGTAGGATTTTTATGTATTTAAAAATATAATTTTTTTTCGTTGATTAAAAAGTTGATTTTTATTTATAGAAAGGTTATATTTTTAATAATGAAAAAGGTTTAATTTTTAAAACATGAAAAGGTTTGATTTTTGAAAATATAAAGTTATGATTTTTGAAAATATAAAGCTATGACGTTTGTAAAGATATAGAAATGTGTTTTTTGTTTATACATTAACAATATAAAAATATGATTTTCATGCTTTTGTTTAACTAAAAATACGATTTTTATGTGTTTAGATTTGAAGTAAAGGTATGAATTTTATTATCTAAAGTGCGAAATAAAAATATGATTTATATGTGAAAGATGTTAGCATAAAAATGTGATCTTTGTTTATAAATAAAAACATGATTTTTATGATATGAATGGCGATGTAAGAATATGATTTTTTTTTTAAATATAAACATCGATATAAAAATATGTAGTTTCTACAGAGATAACATTGAAATAAAGACGTGATTTTTATATGAAAGATATAAGAATGAACATGTGATTTTTAACATGAACATCGTAGAGAAGACTGCGTTGGAATTTCGGGCAAATCCAAAAGGTTCAGAAATTCAGAATAGAATGGAGGAGTGATCCCTAAGGTGAGAACTTCTCACTTTAATTTTATTTTCTAGTTAAAATATATACTAGGATGCAGAACGTGCTTAGCAGCACCCGACACCCATCGTCCACAAACCATGGACGACTTGTTTGATTTGATTGTGTGGTGAAAATTGATTGTGTGATGAGGAATGGAATAAAATATTTAATCGTTAAAAATATAATTTCTAACGTGTATATGAATAAAATAAATATTCATTTACAAATCGAACGATTTGTTTATGTCCAACATTTGACGGATATTGATTGGGACGATATATTTTACACATCGCCCAACTGCACAAATAAAATCTATGTTTGATTGATTGAAACCCTATACGGGTATTAGGATGATATTTGACATAAACTAATCCCAATTTCTTAGTAGTATGTCGATCAATTGGTTGACGGATTGTTGTAAGCAATAATTATTTATTTAATGCTTATGCAGTGTAGAATGCACTTTGGATGATGGTTGATTGTTTATCATTGTTGTTCGATACATGTGTTGTATGAAATCCATACAAATAACATTATATGGTATTGGATGTTTCTGATTTCAGTTCAGAAAAGAATGAATATTTTAAAGTAATATTCAGTAAAAGATCAAAATTTGATTTTGATGTCCGATTTGGGATGGACACGAAAATATTTAAATATATAAAGTCGTGTTGATTAGATTAACGTTATTTTGACATGAATGATATTTATATCGATTTTATTCATTTTTATAACGAATGTCGAAAAGGAATTGATTTCAAAATCTAATGTTTTGAGAATACTATCATTTATATATCGATGATATGGAATATTCAATTTTGATTTGAAATTGAATATGAAGTTGAAATCGTTTTGAAAACGAATTTAAAACGATTTATAAAATACGTTTTAAGTGGAAATCGATGAAATATATTATATATATATAATGGCTTGAATTGAACGCGCCACACAGCGGTAGTTCGCGAATTTCAACCATTGACTTCGAACAGACATTACGGGAGATCCGACCGTCGGATTCTCCTAAAATTGAAACCGTTGGGTTCGTATCGGAAAGAGCTTTCCAAAGAATATTAATGATCTGAAATCTAATGGTTGGATTTGGAATTATCTCCAAATCAAATTTGGAAAAGGTCGCTATAAGTGCAGTTCGATGACCGTTTATGGAAATCGACTGTACGGCCTTCATAAAATTATTAAAAATATCAATAATTTGTGTAAAATCATAATAAATGATTTGGAAGGAATTGGACTGAAAAATTCCATATTTGAAAAGATAAAAATATATTTTTATCAAAATAAATTAGAATAATAGATCCAATATTTTTAAAATAAATAAATTGGATTTGAAATGGTTTTAAAAATAACCGGAATTTCCAATATATGAATTGGAATGGATTTGAATCGAAATTATCTTCGGAATATTTCGATAATGGATTCCGTGATTATACGGATATTGTGGAGGAATTTGGAAGATATATATATCGTTATTTCAATACGATATTTGTTGATTTCAGAATTTGATATTGAATATAAGCCGATATATTTTCTATTCAGAGCCTTGTATTTAATATCAAATGTGATTTTGGGTTTGTCGTGAATGGTGTCTTAAATAACACTGTTCTTTAACCCAGTTGAGAAAAGATTAAATCTTTTTATTTAGATTTAATGAAGTATACCAATTAATTAATATTTAATTGGAATTGAATTGGAATTGATTTTTGGGTTTATCGCGAACGATGTTTTAAATAACACTTGATTAACCCGATTAACAATGGAATGTGATTTTGGGTTTGTCGTGAATGGTGCTTAAATAACACCGTTCTTGAACCTCGTTTGAATAGAATAAATCTTTCAATCAAGATTCGAAGAAGAATTACCAATTAATTAACATTTAATTGGAACTGAAAATGGAATGTGAATTGGGTTTGTTATGAATTGCGTTTTTAACGACATTCATTCTTTAACCCGATTTACAGTGAAATGTGATTTGGAATTTATAAATCTTTTTATTTAGATTTAACGGGAATTTTCCAAAGTAAAGTTTTCCAATTTAATATATTAAATTGGAATTGAATGGAATTCGATTGATAATAATCGAAGTGAACTTATGTGCAGGAAGGCTGTTAATACATTTGGAATTTAAAAGGCTTTGCCATTATTCCATTTATATTATTAATCGGATACGAAAATTGATATCGATTATATATTGATTTGTTTTCCGTGAAGATTCCATTAATGAAATGTGATTTGGGTTTATCGTGAACTGTGTTTTAAATGACATTGGTTCTTTAACCCAGGTTAAGGCAGAATTTCATGACTGTCATTGTATTTTGAACTGTATGGTTGATCCTTGCTAAATATATATCTGTTTGGTGGCGAAGAATTTATTCTCTTGCTTATCATCCTTCTTTGAGACGTACGCGCTCAGAGGTTATATGTAGGCAGAAATCAATAGTACGGTGTAGATTGTCGATGCGGCATGTTTGTGTTTCCAAAGTTACAGAATCATTAATATTGATTTTTGGGAAGATTAAAACTAAGTAGAGTTTTAATGAATCTTTAATTAGATTGAAATGTGAATTGGTAATTTAAATTATCAAATTTGGGAAATGATCGAGAACGGAGTATCGCCAGTTTTGCTCCTAGCGATAGTTAAATCTTTAATTAGATTTGAACGGGAAAGGGTAATTAAATTTACCGATAACACCGTGGTGTTAGTTATGGGGTAATACCAGTTTTTCTCCATAGGATGAATAGGTTGGGATTGGGAAATTAAACAGATGATTACTTCGATAAGGTGCGCTAATCCCGACTAGTGTGGAAAACCGTATTATGGTTTGAATTGATATCCAAAGGAAGATTAAAGAATAAATTTTAAAGAATTTATCTTTGATAAAATTAATGGGAACAAATCCCTAAAGATGTGAATATTTAAATAAAAGAATATTCATAATTGGGATGAGGCGTATGTTTTGTTTTCATAACACTTGTTTATTATATATGCGAGTTATTCAGAAAGGTCGGGTTATACCCATTCTGAATAACTGATTCGAAGATAAGTCAACGATGAAGACGGTGGTTGAAGAACGGAGGTCTTCACATCGTTTGGATGATTATTGATGTCTTGATTGGGCTGTACACCCAAGACAAGGTAATAAGTGGTGATCGTCCAGACGTACTTGGAGATCGACGGATATGCGAGGGCTTCTCTCCTGTATTGAACATACGGGACGAGGAATAAGGTGCCTCCGGTTTCGTTCAGACGCTGAACAAACTTGTAAATGGATGTGTGTTTGATATTGGATTTTATTTTGTGCTAATTGGTCTCTATTAAATTTATATCTGTTTGGCGGCGGAGAATTTATTCTCTTTCTTAACGCCCTTCTCTGAGACGTGCGAGCTTAGAGGTTATATATCGATAGACATCAGTCGCATGGCGTGAACTGGCTGTGTGGCATGCTGACATGCAAATGATCAAGGCTTCTGTTGAAAAGCAGAGTCTTGTGGTTGATGATCAAAGCACGGCTTTAATACAGCGTAGCTTTGTGTATAGCGTTAATTCGCGAGCCTCACACCTCGGTATAAGTCAAAAATGGGATCGTGACTGCAGGGAGTACACGGCGTTTCTTTCTAGCTATGGGTGGTGTCAACGTTTTACTAGCCCTGACATTGTTGTTATTTTACCTTTGTGGATGTTGGATTGCAAGGCGCCTCGGATATATCGGTCTCTTTCGAGCTGATGGATATAGGTCCGATAGGACCAGGAAACGTGTGTTCAGGAATAACCAATCCTCAAACGTAAGGGAGGACCGGCCCTGAAGATCCAAGGGTTCACTGCGGGGATCCTGAGGCATTTGCTAGAGTGTCTCAAATTCGGTGAGGAGCCATCCCTCGCCTCGACTCATGACGGAAATCCAATTTCCAATACGGGAAATTCGGTTTTATTTGTAGAGCCTAGTGTGGTGACATATTGGGATGGGGAACTATGCCGTCTATGATTGATACATTTATATTTGAAGTCGTTTTCATACGCTTTACACTATAATAGTATCAAATTGATTTGTTTTAAACGTACCAAGCATGTTTGGCTATTATAAGGTAAAACTCTATCCTCCGTCTTACGTTGCATTGTGTGATGGGACATGATTCTTATAATAGCTTCATTTTTTCAAAAATTATTGCGCTGTTTGTTTTATGCACTGGTATTCTTGGGGGGAAACCCGTTCCATGTTATACGGCATGGTCCCTTGATTTACCTTATCTTTAAAGTAAAGTTTTAAATAACTATTCTAGTTCTCACACCAGTCACATGACTGACATGGAGTTTACTGTTTTAACCTAACTCTGGGTACGCGGGTAGCTAGTAGTTGGGTTTTTGCAGATTTATATTCACTGGATCCTGGTTTACAGCTGGAATGATATTCGAAAAGCTCTGTATCCGTATATTCTTTTCAGTTGTGTTTTTGTATTATTTTTCTGCTGCAGTAATGTACTTAAATCTCTGATATTTTATGATGTGTAATATTTATCCATACTCTATATATTCTTGTACTCTGATGTAAATTATTGTAATAAGCAATGAAATGTTCTTCTGTCTGTGTTCTGATTCGTCTTGTCCTCAAAGCAACCCAAACTTTCCTTCACGGGGAAGTTCGGGTCGCTACATTTGGTATTAGAGCTTTGGTTTACAGAGCTCGAGAACAAGGCATATTAGAACAGAATGAAAGAATTCATCAGAGATTGGATTAGAAATATCCAATAGGAATGACTCGTTAGAGGTAGGATCAGTATTATCCTAGAACGAGTGTGAAGAGTATATTTTTAAAATAAAAATGAAAACAAGTTTTTTTTGAAATTTGAATATTATTATATGTATTTGAATATTTTATTTTAAATTGATTTGGACAATCAAATATATGATGATTTTGCGTATACGCCTAGCTAGCATGTATTCGAAGTCTCGAATATACTGGGTAGATATAGAATCACACTCTAGTCTCTCGGAGATGATTCTAATGATCGCCATGGCATCATCAGCATTTATGTTCGAGTTTCGAAAGTGGGATGGCTATATATTTCCAATTGACTGGTGTGAGAACCAAAACTAGATAGGGTTTATTGTTGTGATTTGGCATCAAAAATATGATCTTTAATTATATATCAAAATTATGAATTTGAAGCGTTAACCAACTAATTGATTGTTGATTTTGTTATGTGATTATTCACTTAAACCAACATATGAATGAACAGTACATATAACCAAGTTGTATCGAAAATTGAACTGAATTGAAAATTGTTTGAAATTGCATGCATGTACATATATATACATTGAACAAGTCATAGTAAGGAGGCTAAAGAGGAGGAATAAAATTGTGTGCCCGACAAATAGGTACATGTTTACAAATTTATTGGGTTTGGATGATTTTATGAGCCAATTGGCTAGCCGCTTGACTTTTTCTTTTTCTTTTTGAGATGAGTGGGCCTGTTCGGCGGTTTGGGGATTTTCCCGGTGCTCCCGTACAAAGGAGGTTATGGCGAATTTTTTCGAAAATTGAGGGTGTTAGCCAAATTTTTGAAGAATTAGAAAATTATTAAAAACCGAAAAGTTGAAGAATGAAAGCCAAACTGAAAGTTGAGTTGATTAATTAAACAACTTCCAGCTTCGTTCCTTTTCGAGGACGAAAAGATTTTAAGAGGGGGAGATTGTAACAACCCGGAAAATCAGAACCAATTTAAAATTTTTATTTTGGCAATTTTAATGAATTTTGAATATTTAAAATGATTTATTTTAAATATTAACGACGAGCTATTTTGAATAGAGTTAGAGCGTATATAGTTATTTAGATCGAAGTTAGAATATAAGTATTTAATTTAATTATAAAAGAAATTGGAAATGGCGCGGTAGTTTGATTATTCGATTTCAAATTTCAAATTTCAAATGAATGTATATGATTCAAAATAAACCGGATTTTAGCGAAACCAAAAATATATGAATCTTTTTGAAAATATATTTCCAATGTATCTGAAAAATTGTAATTTCATAGCGGGATTAAAAAGTTATGTCTAATTGAAAATTCAGAATAGTCGCTATGGAAATCTAGCCCTTTAAAATAGCCATTTTGCAAATGACCTCCATTTTCGACTAAACCACTTTTGTTGGATTCAGAATGTCAAATTATTGCTAGATACCAAAATTCATAATTTTTGGAATCAATATATGAGCGTGGAAAAAGAAAACGTGTTTTAACAGTTTTAGTCAATTTGAATCGACCGGAAAATGACCATTTTTCAAACTGTCCCCAAATTCGACGAAATTAGTTTTGTTACGACCATATCGTAGAAACATAGTCAGATTTATTTTTCTGGAATTTTTTGGAGTCCGTATGTGGCCCCGAAAAATTAAAATATACGTTAAAGTCCAGTTTGACTATTATATTAATTTATATTTTAATTTTAACAAAAAATGATCGAAACAATAGAATTGGCTTATGGGACATATCCCGTTGTGTTCGGAATGGGGGTAATTAGCTACGGATGACAGGCGGTGAGTTCGATTTGGAATTCGAGTTTAAAAGCCACTTTTTGAAATTAAAAATATTAAATTAATTAGTTATATAATATAAACCCCCTCCCCATACGTTCTCTCTCTCCCCGGTCTTTAACAGAAGGAAAAAAATAAAAATAAAAACCTTCCCGCCATTGACCTGTCGCCATCCCCCAACCGCGCCACGCGCCTGAGGCACCGCTCCTCTAGCGATCGCCACCTTCCCCTCTCCCCCTCGCGCCTCTCTCCTCCCACCGACCGAAGCCCAAACCCCCTGACACCCACAGCCGCGTCGCCCATATCCAACGCGCCCCCCACAAGAGCCAGCGCTGCTAGCGCCCTACCCCGCCACCAACTCCGACAGCGAGCCCCCCCTCCGACAATGAAACCCTAAAAAGATATAACTATAAGTTTGTTTAATTTTCCTTATTTTGATTTTAATTTTGAAAAATACATGATTTCTTCGATTGAAATATATGATTTCTCGAATTGAAAAATAGGATTATTAAGAATGTAAAAGTAGGATTTTTATGTATTCAAAAATATGATTTTTATTTATTGAAAGGTTATATTTTTAATGATGGAAAAGGTTTAATTTTTAAAACATGAAAAGGTTTGATTTTTGAAAATATAAAGTTATGATTTTTGAAAATATAAAGCTATGATGTTTGTAAAGATATAGAAATGTGACTTTTGTTTATACATTAACAATATAAAAAATATGATTTTTATGCTTTTTTTTAATTAAAAATACGATTTTTTTGTGTTTAGATTTGAAGTAAAGGTATGATTTTTATTATCTAAAGAGTGAAATAAAAATATGATTTTTATGTGAAAGATGTTAGCATAAAAATGTGATCTTTGTTTTAAATAAAAATATGATTTTTATGATATGAATGGCAATGTAAGAATATGATTTTTTAAAATATAAACATCGATATAAAAATATATAGTTTTTATAGAGATAACATTAAAATAAAGACGTGATTTTTATACGAATGATATAAGAATGAAAATGTGATTTTTAATATGAACAACGTAGAGAAGACTGCATTGGAATTTCGAGCAAATCCAAACTGTAACACCCCACCTCTGCTAGAGTCACTCACAAAGGGAATGCACTAGCTTTGGTGGGGCATTATCTAGGTAAACATAAACAGAAATATTACAAGACAGAACATATAAAACAGCGGAAGAAGAACCAAATTTTATTGCTTTAAAAATCTGGAAAGGTCTAGAGCCTTTTTACATCAAAATGCCATTAAATCCATTATATCGAAATTTGTCTTGCAATAATAAAGAAGCAAAACCATGGTCAAAAATTATTCGCCAAGTAAAATAGTAAAGCAGCCATAGCCAAGAAAGGTCCAAGCCATATATGATGATCTTGAAGCAGAAAGAAGTCCAAACTAAATCGTAGTGTTTCCTCCCTGAGAACCTTGGGGGGGGGGGGGGGAGGGGGGAGGGAACGGAAGAAAAAGAGGCGAAACAAAACGGGTCAGTCAAACAGACTGGTAAGTCCTAGTGACTTTCAGCATAGAAACAAGTAAAGGTAACATGACATGTATGAACTGAAAGTAAACATAAGGATGATGACAAGATAGGCAAGTTAAACTAAGATAACAAGATAAACTATGGTAACAAGATAAACTACGGTATCAAGATAAACTATGGTAACAAGATAAACTACGGAAACAAGATAAACTATGCAAACCAGATAAACTACGTATAGCATCGCATGTTTAACATTCTCTGCACCAACTGTACTAGTACCCCAACCCGTATCATCCTTTCCATGTATATGTACAGTCCCTTGCCGTACATCGTACGGGTTTCATCACGTATTTCTATACTACTTTAACGTAGTGCCACCATTCTTGAAATCGTTTGGACTGCCACCCTTGTTCTGGCTAGGTTTCCTTATCATGAACTATCACGTGTTCAACTAGGATTTATGCCACCTAGGACCACTAGGGATTATGCTACCTATTGAACGTTTTCTAGATTCGATTAGGGTTTATGCCACCTAGGACCACTAGGATTATGCTACCTAATGAACAACACCCTTTTTCCACATAACGATCTATTAATCGATCGGCTCCCTACAAGTCCTAGCTCGTTAATGTTTCTGTGTCATACGTCCCTATCACGAATTTAGTTACCTGTGCTAGGTCCACCATAGGGTGTATCAAGCCCTAGGGTGCCAACCACCCACACGAATCAAGCCCACATAGTGTAAACCTACTGGTGCCCAATGTCTGCTTTTCCAACTCCGGACAACGTGCACGACCATAGTCCGCCTGAACCTACAATGGCGTACCAACTCAGCCGTCATTCTGGTCGCTTACAATCAGCCCAGTAATCGTGCTCCACCCTGCCTAGTTCCAGGGTACCGTGATACATCTAGTGGGTTACTGCTGAAAAGGACCGTGCAACTAGGGTTTCCGTCCAGTAGGTTAAGTGTTGTCATTTAAATTCGAAACTTAACCCCATCAGTCTAGCATGTCAAGTTGGTTAAGTGTTGTCATTCAAGTTCGTGACTTAACCCGCCTACGTGTCATGTCAAATTGGCTAAGTGTTGTCGTTCAAGTTCATGACTTAGCCCTACGAATCATCTGTCAAGTTGGTTAAGTATATTCAATCGGTTCATGACTTAACCCTATCAAATCATCGTGTCAAATTGGTTAAGTATATTCAAGCAGTTCATGACTTAACCCTATCATGTCAAATTCGTTAAGTATATTCAAGCGGTTCATGACTTAACCCTATCAAATCATCATGTCAAATTGGTTAAGTATATTCAAGCGGTTCATGACTTAACCCTATAATGTGGCATTAATTCATTAATGCACCCCAACCTCTCACATCAGACCTGTTGTTGTGGTCACTGGATATGCCGGGCGGTTCCGGGCAGAATTACTCCACAACTCAGTCTGACCCCGGGTTTTCAAGTGCGATATGACCAACTACCCATATTGGATCCTATTGTATGCAGTAACTGGATTTGCCGGGAGGTTCCGGGCAGAATTACACTGCACACTCAACCCAACCTCGAGTTGGCCATTTTCAAGTTCATTCTAAGTGTCATGACCATGTTCAAGTTTCATGTCAAGTTCGTGTCGAGTTTTCAAGGCAAGTTTCATGTCAAGTCGATGTCAAGTTCGTGTCCATATCCAGGTTCAAGTTATAACAGCGTTCATGTTTCAAGTTTTGCCTTTTATTAAGTTCATAATTCATGTTCATAACCAATTAATATTTTACCTATTCTACCCAAATTGTATTCCCATCGCACGTAAACGTGAATCAATCCATACTACAAATAAATCCAAACCTCAGAATAAAGGGAATAACATCAAAACTATGATAAGCAAAAGGGATGAGCATAAAGCGATAAAAGGGGTTACAAGACTAGCATGACATAACTTGAGTTAATTGGTTACAACATCATTGGCATAAAGGATTTCAAATCTAGCAAGATAAGGCATAGTCATGGTAAACGCTGACATAAAAGAATAGGCATGCGAATGCAAGCCGAATACAAGGATAATGGATCCAATGGTTTCAGTGTACATAATAGCGAATAAACTAAGCAAGTCATACCCTCGGTATGAGATACAACAAACTGCAAATTCGGTATACAACATGGGTTTCAATCAACTATAATAGTCCCAGGTAATTAACCCCAATAGTCATAGTCATGATCATAGGTAGAAATCTCATAATTAAGAACATTAAGCGATTAATCACAATAGTCATGGTTAATTATCCAAAATAGTTCTAGCCAATAGTCATAGACAATTAACAATAATAGTTTCAAAGTCATGGTCATAGATAATGGCCTTATGTTCATAATCATAGGTAATAATTCTCATAGTCAAGAGTCATAGGTGATTAGCCATAATTGTCCTTGTCATAGTCATAGGCATAGTCTTATGTTCATAGTCATAGGCATGGGCATAGTCTTATGTTCACAGTCATAGGCATAGTCTTATGTTCTTCGTCATAGGCATAGTCTTATGTTCATCATCATAGTCATAGGCATAGGCAAAACCTTATGTCCACAGTCTCATAGGCATATTAAGGTTTATAGACATGAAAGAATTTGATTTACAACATGAATAGGCCCCAAATAGAAATATTCCCATGAGTCAAGATCCAAGAATTTATGTTACAATCTAGCGTTTGAATAATAAACTAGGTCCAACTACGTGAATGGGCATGATTCAGTCGATAAGAAATAACCCAAAATCATAGATTCAAGAAGAGACAAGAACATATCCGAATAGATAATCAAACTTAGGTCCAATTTCATTTTATTCCATGTCCATTTCAAATTTAACAAGTTTCAATCTCAAAGCAACTAGAACTTACAGAGCGTGGATCGAGAATTAGAGTGCAGAGATTTGATTCTGGAAACAGTTATTGCAGTTGTTGAATCTCTATTTGTTTAGTCTTGTTCTAGTTGAAAACCCCCAATTTGCAATTCCTAGCTGTTGTCTTGACGAAGAAGAAATAATCTCCTTTAATTTAAATATTATCATTCTGATTTTCACAGAGGTAGCACAAGGACAGAATGAAATGGTGTAGAGAGAATGAGGCAAGGGGGCTGTTTATATAGGGTTAGGCAGACGAATCTGGTCACGAAACAAGTCTAAATACATCAGAATGCATCTGGTTCAGTAAATAGGTTCGGGAAGCAGGTCGACCCCCAGGTCGACCTGGCCCCTGGGAGGTCGACACTAAGGTCGACCCCCAGGTCGACCGGGTCTATGGGCGGTAGTTTTCCCGCCCTGCCTGCTGCGGGGTTTGAATTCGAATTTCGAATTCGAATTTCGAGCTGTTTTTTATTCTGAAAATTCCTGAAACTTCGGAGGGTCATCTCTCCCTCATACGGACTCCGATTCTCGCAAACTTGAACTCGTTTCCAAGCAGAATTTCGAGATGAACGCAATGGCGCAACCCGTTTTCCTTGATTATTGTTTTAAAAATTAATTCTGCCTTGATTTATGGTTTTAACATGTTATAAAAGTACGGGTTGTTACATTCTCCCCTCCTTAAAGGATTTCGTCCCCGAAATCTTCAAGTTAAGAAGAATGTGTCCTACCATCCAATCATCCATCTACTCAATCATCAATCACAGGCATCCATTGTCCTTAAGAGATTTCTAATGCTGTTTGAACATATGTAGAAAGTGTGTGTATATGTTCCTTATCTAATGCAAATGATCAGGCCTGATTGGTCTTCTTAATGCAAAATATGTTTAGTGCCCTGAGTCCAACATGTATGCAAACAGCCCTAATCACATAAACACTATATGTGTGCTCAAACATCCATCCATATGCAACATTCACATGATAACACATTCAATTTTATCCATAAACAAGTATAAACACTCATGCATATGCAATATGAAAATGTGTCTGAGCCGATCTAGTGCCTAATGTGTGTTATGCAACCACGAGCAACCACTTGCGACCACTTGCAACCACTTGCAACCATCAATCATAACATGTCTCAAACACATGTTTCACCCAATTGTTCCTACCTAAAGATATAGCCGAATGATAGAAGCAAGTAAAAACTTTGTGCCCATTAGGCAATGTCAAAGCTGGAAATCTACGTCATATATATACTGAATAGGAGAAGAACTCCCTAAGCACTAGCTCATATCCTATAAAACCCAAAAAGTTTAGTCAACCCAACGGACACCCTCACGCCCCAACATGTATTACTAACAGATAAGTCATACTCCCTATGGGGTTTGCAACAGAAATAGGATTGAGAGTAGGACCGAGAGGTTATACTTAAAAGATAGCATACAAGTAAGCTCTACAGGAAAAGAGGGATCAAGGATATACTCTTAAAAAGAGATATGATGCGCATGTCTAGTCTTCAGTCTTCTAAGTCGTATTTCCTTGAGCTTAACTCCATTGTGCTTTAACTGTCTTTAACTTCACAATTTCGTAGTTCCTTAATTCTTGTTCCCAGAATATGAGTTGGAACTCATTCCATTGTCGCCTCTCGTTCCACTTTCGCTTATTCTCTTTCTAGTATACCCGATTCAAACATAACTGCGTACTCATGGTTTCGTGCAAGCTGTCCAAAATTCACTAGTGAATCTTGGATCTCATTCACTTACTAGAAGGTATTCCACATAAATGAATTATCTCTTGGAAATAAACAAATGCCAACCATGTTGCCAAGTGTACTTACTAAGGTGATTTTCTATAACTCATGCATAAGCGAAATGAACCATCCGCCTTAGTGGCGAACACTACTCGAGCGGATAAATAAATGTATAAAGAGATTCTAGGTAACTAAACATGGCAGAACCCTAAGGGTTACACTAGACTTCGATGGCATTACCAAGGCAAGTCAAGCATCTAACTACCCTCTTTTCATACTCAAGAATGGTACCATTTCTGGACAACCACTCCATCCCTAGAATTTACCCATAGCCCAAAAACATAAGCTTTACTTCTAAACTCAACACTTAGCATAGACATTCTCAAATCCAAACAAGTCATGAATAAATGAGCCGATTCCGCAACAGGATTTGAGACAAAATGGGATCCTCTGCTACGCTAGTACTAACGTGCAGAGACTCAACTATCGAGGCAGAATTAAAAGGATGTGATGTACAAAAACAAAGTTCCCACGGCATAATAGAAAAGAAAAGCTAAACTTTTAACAGAAACGTTACCACCTCTTCTTAGGTACGCTAGTAGTGAGAGCATACAATTGCCCTCTCGATGATCTTGTCCTTTGCCCTTGCCCTTGTCCTCTAATACTTAACTATATGTCCCTTTTTACCATACTAAAGATATTCTCTCTTGTCATGGGTTTTATTATTCTTTTACTTTGACCTCTTCCCTTTCACCTTTTCCTCCTTCGTGGATTACGCCTTATCAACAAGTTTCTCATCCTTAGGCCTATGTTCTTTATCCTCGTTCTTACTATCCTTGTATAGCTTGTTGACAAGTTTCTCGAAAGCTACCCCCATCGCACGGCAACCCTACAAAGCTTGAAATGAGATTAGTCGCAAGTAAAACTACTGCGGCTACAGATGGAGGTTGGGCACTCCTTGGTCCTCCGACATGTGTCGTACGCCCACAAAACTATGGTGAAAACGAAAGAGAGAAGAGACTCAACGAGAGAATTAAAAGATAGTGCATATGGCTTTGGGGAATATGCCTTTCGTAAAACGAAACTTTTCTTTTAGAAAAATACTTCTTTGTAAACGTTTTGAAAATAATTTCAGAAGGTTTTTAAAAGCTTTTGCCCAGTCTGGTAACCTTCTGCTCTGATACCAAATGTAACACCCCGCCTCCGCTAGGGTCACTCACAAAGGGAATGCACTAGCTTTGGTGGGGCATTATCTAGGTAAACATACACAGAAATATTACAAGACAGAACATATAAAATAGCGGAAGAAGAACCAAATTTTATTGCTTTAAAAATCTAGAAAGGTCTAGAGCCTTTTTACATCAAAATGCCATTAAATCCATTACATCGAAATCTGTCTTGCAATAGTAAAGAAGCATAAAACCATGGTCATAAATTATTCCCCAAGTAAAACAGTAAAGCAGCCATAGCCAAGAAAGGTCCAAGCCATATATGATGATCTTGAAGCAGAAAGAAGTCCAAACTAAATCGTAGTGTTTCCTCCCTGAGAACCTGGGGGGAGGGGGGGGGGGGGCGGAAGAAAAAGAGGCGAAACAAAACGAGTCAGTCATACAGACTGGTAAGTCCTAGTGACTTTCAGCATAGAAACAAGTAAAGGTAACATGACATGTATAAACTGAAAGTAAACATAAGGATGATGACAAGATAGGCAAGTTAAACTAAGATAACAAGATAAACCATGGTAACAAGATAAACTATGGTAACAAGATAAACTACGGTAACAAGATAAACTATGCAAACCAGATAAACTACGTATAGCATCGCATGTTTAACATTCTCTGCACCAACTGTACTAGTACCCCAACCCGTATCATTCTTTCCATGTATATGTACAGTCCCTTGCCGTATATCGTACGGGTTTCATCACGTATTTCTATACTACTTTAATGTAGTGCCACCATTCTTGAAATCGTTTGGACTGCTACCCTTGTTCTGGCTAGGTTTCCTTATCATGAACTATCACATGTTCAACTAGGATTTATGCCACCTAGGACCACTAGGGATTATGCTACCTATTGAACGTTTTCTAGATTCGATAGGGTTTATGCCACCTAGGACCACTAGGGATTATACTACCTAACGAACAACACCCTTTTTCCACATAACGATCTATTAATCGATCGGCTCCCTACAAGTCCTAGCTCGTTCATGTGTCTGTGTCATCACTACTACAAAAGTGGGCATATTCGACACTAATTTGTGTGCGTTGCATGAAAAGTGTGGCGAAAGCTATGATTTCTTCGAGCTTCTGCAACAGCATTCATATGTTGTTGCATTATACGTGGATGCACTGTTGCGGTGGGAATTTTAGTGTTCTGATGTGCAACACCAGTTAAAAGCGTAGCATTACGTATATATAATCCAGCTCAGCTATCCGCGTTATCAACATATAAAAACCCCAACCGTAGATGAAAGATTAATCCAACGGTTCAAACCATCTATGGATCTGATGATCTTAATGTTAGCCATCATCCAATCATTGACAATCACGTCATTTCATTATTTTGACGAAATTTTGGCGCAATCTTCTCCCTTCATGAAATCGTTTTCTTCTCTATCATCTAATCGTTTTTCCCCTTTTTTACTATTGACAAAAAATTAAACCTAAATTCACGTCAGTATCGATCCTCTCCTCGACAGCAAATTCTATTCCGAAAAGGATGAAGCTTTGAAACGCTTTCTAGTTTTGATTGCTCAGGGCGCTGACATCGCCAGTTTTTCCCCTCAGTTTCAGTTTGTATTGCACTGTGAATTAGTTGCGCTTATTATAGATTGGATTATGAGTAATTAGTAATTAGTTCATTTGTTACATTTTGGAAAACCCATTCGCTTATGAATAATTAGTTGCGCTTATTATTGATTTGGGATTTGGGATTATGCTGAGGTTTATTCGAAAATTATACCCAGCAATAAACCATGAGAACCGGGCTACTGGCATGAAAAAGACATTGGTTTATTATAGAGGTCGAGCTAGTTAAGGAATGGGGACTGCGGTTAATTTGCACTGCTTGAGGTTCATACCTTACACTGCGGTAAATTTGTATGCTTGAGGTTAATTTGCACTGCGGTGTGTATGCACTGCGGTGACATCCGAATTTTAAGCCTCTTACCGCAGATTTTGACAAAATCTGAAGCGGGCACTCAAGCATTTTCGTTTTATTACAATACTCATCATACACGCAGTGCATATATACACTCACAAGTATACACGCACGCACAAGTATACACGCACAAGTATCATAAGTATACACGCACAAGTACACACGCTCAAGTATCATAAGTATACACGCACAAGTATCACAAGTATACAAGCTCAAGTATCATAAGTATACACGCACAAGTACACACGCTCAAGTAGACATGCACAAGTATACACGCGCGCACAAGTATACATGCACGCACAAGTATCATAAGGCAGCCATCTGAAGGCACGCACAAGTATACATGCACAAGTATCATAAGTATACACCAGAGACGTACGCAGAGATTTTAAAAAATCACCAACATTCACAAACAAAACAACGTACCATTCACAAACATTCAAAAACATTCACCAGCATCCATCATCAGTCATCACCAGTCATCACAAACTTCCACAACCACACAAAGTTTCACAAATATTCACAAAATTTCAAGCCAAAAATCATTACCAGCAGAATAAAACCAACATCCACAAACATCACCAGTCATCACCAGCATCATCACCAGCATCCACACCAGCATCAGCACCAGCATCCATGTCAGAGTCATTGTCCATGTCAGAGTCATTGTCTATGTCAGAGTGGCTGTTAAGGATAGAGCATAGTCAGCGACCAAACCAGAATTTCTTGTTGTGGAGGGCAAAGTGATCTTTGGATGATCAAACTTCAATAGGTATGTTAATTCTATTTCTGTAAACATTTTGTGATCCACCTAATATATTATATGATCAAACTTCTATTTCTGTAAACATTTTGTGATCCACCTAATATATTATATGATTCAATTCTCAAATAATGTGATCCACCTACGAGTTTATATGCCTTAATTATCAAACAATTTGACATGTAACACACATTAATTATCAAACAATTTGACATGTAACCACATCTGAAGGAAATTCAAGCCATACAATAACAGTGTCTCAAATTCAAGCCACACAACCACATCTGTGTACAACTAACAGAGCACTAGTTTGTATTATTATTTCAGAATCTTGGGTGGGGCATTATAACCTTGTATGTATGTATGTGAGTGTGTGCATGTGTGGTTGTGTCTCACTATAAGAAACTGTGGATGGAAGTAAAATTTACCTATGATCACAAAAAAATGGTACCACCGGTTCCTCCCTATTGCTCACAAACAGAATTTCAGGCCTCGTCAAAGGATGAGTATGCGTGGTGCTCTCAACCCTAATGATGTATTTCTTGTTGTCGAATCGAGCAGCAAAAACATTCTCCAAGCCAATGCCTTCATAAAATTCCATTTTCAGGTATAATGATCTATGGTCAATTCGAGACCAATGACAGTCGTCAATTTCACACACATTTCCCATTGGCGTCATTATTCTTTTATTGCAGGAACATTTGTCTTCAGGAACTCGGGAAAGCCAACAACTCTGGCCCATGATTCTGCCTCGAATGCTGGTTCAGGCTCAAATTCTTCAGCAGACCATTGTTGCACATAAAAAGCACCTCTAATTTTTGTAAAAAGTTTCAACATTAGCGCATGATCAAACGTACTGTAAGATGGGCATGTTATTAGAAAAGAGTTTTTGGGTATAACCCGTATAGTCCACTCCTCATTAAGCTTCAGCGTATGCCTAAGCGTGAGATGCACAAATTCGTAAGTCCAATGTCCTGAAAGAACAGTGGCAGTGATGCATAGTGAAGAGTCCTCCATTGTTTTTTTTTTAACTTTTGACGATGGAGTTTTGTTTAGGAGTTGAAGATGTAGATGACGATATGCTTCTGAAGCTTGACAGGATATGAAGTGACACACTGTACATGGCAGTAATATAGGAACTGAAAACTTTTTGCTCAGAAGACGAATGGCCATATGAAATTGCTTATTTGTTGGCTGGAATGAGTGACCAATCGCCAATGGTCAGTAAGTCAATTGTAATAATTGTGTTCATAACATTTTACTAAGAAGGCCAATGGCCATTCGATGCCACCACTTATCAAATAACTTGTTATCATTTGATCAGGTGCATATTTAATTCTGGAAGGCAGAGGGATACATTTTGCAGATCGGATTGCTGCATATATATGATTCATATATAGGTACATACTAACATACATATATATTTCCTATTGCAATCGGATTGCTGCATATATATGATTCATATATATAAATGAGTAATACATTTTGCAGGTGTGGACACATGTGTACATGTTCAGAATTCGCTAAAGAATTGGCCAGGAATGGATCAGGATAATGTCCCTTATGCCGTGCACCTATTCTTGAAGTAGTTCGAGCTTACTGTATACAATGAACAAAACGGTGTAGCTGATTTTTGAGTTTTGATATTTGGATAATTAAAACAATTGCTTTGGATGAGTTTCTTGTACAAAACCTGTATTGCAAAATATTTAATTAAAGCATTGTATTTCTATCAAATTAGTGTTGCATTTTCCTTCTTCTACTGTTGCGTTAGCTTTTATTGATATTGCATTTCATTGTAATGGTGTTGCATTACATATTGTAGTGGTGTTGCATTACATTAAATATAATTGCTTACCTGTCGCACGTGGACCCCACAGCTGACGTGGATAGCTGGTGTGGCATGTGACACGTGGAGTGCTGACATGGAGAGATGACGTGTCGTGTGACACGTAGACAGCTGACGTGGAAAGCTGACGTGGCGGCACTGGAAGCCGGGCCCTAACTAATGCTTAAGGCAACGCTGAATAGTGTTGCATTACGTGCAAATAGTGTTGGATTATGGCTATAATGCAACACTTTCTTTCCGTGGCCGTAGATGGGCAAAAGTGTTGCCTTAGGTGGCTAATGCAACGGCTGCGGATGCCACGCCCCCCTGTTGTTGCCTATTTGAAAAAATGGCCTACGGCAACGCTTTTTTGATCTACGACCACATAAAAATAGTGTCGAATATGCCCACTTTTGTAGTAGTGCATACGACCCTATCACGAATGTAGTTACCTATGCTAAGTCCACCATAGGGTGTATCATGCCTTAGGGTGCCAACAACCAACACAAATCAAGCACGCACAGTGTAAACCTACTGGTGCCCAATGCCTGCTTTTTAAACTCCTGACTACGTGCACGACCATAGTCCTCCTGAACCTACAATGGCGCACCAACTCAGACGTCGTACTGGTCGCTTACAATCAGCCCAGTAATCGTGCCCCATGCTGCCTAGTTCCAGGGTACCGTGATACATCTAGTGGGTTACTACTGAAAAGGACCGCGTAACTAGGGTTTCCGTCACGTAGGTTAAGTGTTGTTATTTAAATTCGAGACTTAACCCCATCAGTCTAGCATGTCAAGTTGGTTAAGTGTTGTCATTCAAGTTCGTGACTTAACCCGCCTACGTGTCATGTCAAATTGGCTAAGTGTTGTCGTTCAAGTTCATGACTTAGCCCTACGAATCATCTGTCAAGTTGGTTAAGTATATTCAATCGGTTCATGACTTAACCCTATCAAATCATCGTGTCAAATTGGTTAAGTATATTCAAGCGGTTCATTACTTAACCCTATCATGTCAAATTGGTTAAGTATATTCAAGCGGTTCATGACTTAACCCTATCAAATCATCGTGTCAAATTGGTTAAGTATATTCAAGCGGTTCATAACTTAACCCTATCATGTGGCATTAATTCATTAATGCACCCCAACCTCTCACATCGGACCTGCTGTTGTGGTGACTGGATATGCCGGGCGGTTCCGGGCAGAATTACACCACAACTCAGTCTGACCTCAGGTTTTCAAGTGCGATATGACCAACTACCCACATTGGATCCTATTGTTTGCAGTAACTGGATTTGCCAGGCTGTTCAGGGCAGAATTACATTGCAAACTCAACCCAACCACGAGTTGGCCATTTTCAAGTTCATTCTAAGTGTCATGACCATGTTCAAGTTTCATGTCAAGTTCGTGTCGAGTTTTCAAGGCAAGTTTCATGTCAAGTCGATGTCAAGTTCGTGTCCATTTCCAGGTTCAAGTTATAATAGCGTTCATGTTTCAAGTTTTGCCTTTTATCGAGTTCATAATTCATGTTCATAACCAATTCATGTTTTGCCTATTCTACCCAAATTGTATTCCCATCGCTTGTAAATGTGAATCGATCCATACTACAAATAAATCCAAACTTTAGAATAAAGGGAATAACATCAAAAATATGATAGGCAAAAGGGATGAGCATAAAGCGATAAAAGGGGTTACAAGACTAGCATGACATAACCTGAGATAATTGGTTACAACATCACTGGCATAAAGGATTTCAAATCTAGCAAGATAAGGCGATAGTCATGGTAAAAGCTGACATAAAAGAATAGGCATGCGAACGCAAGCCGAATACAAGGATAATGGATCCAATGGTTTCAGTGTACATAATAGCGAATAAACTAAGCAAGTCATACCCTCGGTATGAGATACAAAAAACTGCAAATTCGGTATACAACATGGGTTTCAATCAACTATAATAGTCCCAGGTAATTAACCCCAATAGTCATAGTCATGATCATAGGTAGAAATCTCATAATTAAGAACCTTAAGCGACTAATCACAATAGTCATGGTTAATTATCCAAAATAGTTCTAGGCAATAGTCATAGACAATTAACAGTAATAGTTTCAAAGTCATGGTCATAGATAATGGCCTTATGTTCATTATCATAGGTAATAATTCTCATAGTCAAGAGTCATAGGTGATTAGCCACAATTGTCCTTGTCATAGTCATAGGCATAGTCTTATGTTCATAGTCATAGGCATGGGCATAGTCTTATGTTCACAGTCATAGGCATAGTTTAATGTTCTTTGCCCTAGGCATAAGCATAGTCTTATGTTCATCATCATAGTCATAGGCATACGCAAAACTTTATGTCCACAGTCTCATAGGCATATTAAGGTTTATAGACATGAAAGAATTTGATTTACAACATGAATAGGCTCCAAATAGAAATATTCCCACGAGTCAAGATCCAAGAATTTATGTTACAATCTAGCGTTTGAATAATAAACTAGGTCCAACAAAATGAATGGGCATGATTCAGTCGATAAGAAATAACCCAAAATCATAGATTCAAGAAGAGACAAGAACGGATCCAAATAGATAATCAAGCTTAGGTCCAATTTCATTTTATTCCATGTCCATTTCAAATTTAACAAGTTTCAATCTCAAAGTAACTAGAACTTACAGAGCGTGGATCGAGAATTAGAGTGCAGAGATTTGATTCTGGAAACGGTTATTGCAGTTGTTGAATCTCTATTTGTTTAGTCTTGTTCTAGTTGAAAACCCCCAATTTGCAATTCCTAGCTGTTGTCTTGACAAAGAAGAAATAGTCTCCTTTAATTTAAATATTATCATTCTGATTTTCACAGAGGTTGCACAAGGACAGAATGAAATGTTGTAGAGAGAATGAGGCTAAGGGGCTGTTTATATAGGATTAGGCAGACGAATCTGGTCACGAAACAAGTCTAAATTCATCAGAATGCATCTAGTTCAGGAAATTGGTTCGGGAGGCAGGTCGACCCCCAGGTCGACACTTTGGTCGACCTGGCCCCTGGGAGGTCGACACTAAGGTCGACCCCCAGGTCGACCTGGTCTATGTGCGGGAGTTTTCCCGCCCTGCCTGCTGTGGGGTTTGAATTCGAATTTCGAATTCGAATTTCGAGCTGTTTTTGATTCTGAAAATTCCTGAAACTTCGGAAGGTCATATCTCCCTCATACGGACTCCGATTCTCGCAAACTCGGACTCATTTCCAAGCAGAATTTCGAGATGAACGCAATGTCCCAACCTGTTTCCCTTGATTCTTGTTTTAAAAATTAATTCTGCCTTGATTTATGGTTTTAACATGTTATAAAAATACGGGTTGTTACACAAACGGTTCAGAAATTCAGAATAGAACGGTTCAGAAATTCAGAATAGAACGGAGAGTGGATCCCTTAGGTGAGAAATTCTCAATTTAATTTAATTTTCTAGTTAAAATATATACCAGGATGCAGACGGTGCTTAGCAGCACCTGACACCCGTCATCCACAAACCATGGACGACTTGTGTGATGACCCCAAACCCCCGATCCACAGTGGCAAGGGTAATCTTCGGAATATAACACATAAACAGATAATAGAAGAATAGAAATACATAAATACACCAGACAATGTACAACAGAATACACTGGATAAATATAATCATCAGTGTTACACAGTATAACAGGATCATACTTAGTACAAAATACAGTTCAGCTTTACATAAAATGTCTATAGCAGAATCAAAACATAATATGTACAACTGGAGCTGAACAACATAAAAAGAAAGAAGTGATAGAATCCATCTTTAGCTCCATAGCTATCCAGAAAGAGCCTGCTAAAACCTGAATACAAGGCTGCCTGTGTAGAAATAGGGGCACCCAAGTTTGCAAGTGAAACAAACTACGAGTCGGTCATGGGACTGGTATGAGAAATCTACTTAACTTATTTTATAATAAGGCCAATCACAGGACCACGCCGCTAACGCGGAATGGGTTTACTCCAATGGATTTCCAGTGCTTAAAACAAGTCAATCATTTAAACATCGCAATGCTTTTTTACAGAAATGAAGCCATTATAAGACTCAGTTTTCATCACACAATGCAACGCAAACCGGAGGATAGAGTTTTACCTCATAATGACCAAAATATCCTTGATACGAATAAAACAAAAGCATTTGATATTACTACTAGTGTTTATATGTTTCAAAAACAATTTCAATCATAAGTATCAATCATAGACGGCATAGGTACCATATATCATGTTGCTATATATAGGTTTACAATCAAAACCGCACGATTTCGTATTTGGAAATTGGATTTCCATCATGAACCAAGGCAAGGGATCGTCCTTACCGCTTCGATACTCTCTAGCCCAAGCCTCACGCAAGCGTGAAGACAAGCCTTGGATCATCAGGGCCGGTCCACACGGAGTGGATTAAAATGCCTGAACACTGTGTTTCCCCGCCCTATGGGGCGTAAACTGGTCATATCCCGACCAAATCATCGGCTCCGAAGAGACCGAAATAACCGAGGCGCCTCGCTATCCATCATACACATAAGTAAAATGTCCGGGCGTGTAAAACCCAAAACACCACTCCTAGCTAGAAGGAAACGCATGTCCTCCCTGATGTCCTCTCCCGTTTCTGGCTCATACCGGGGTGTGAGGCCTACGAATCAACGCTAAACACAAAGCTAGCTATTTAAAGCCATGCTTTGATCATCAACCAAAAGGCTCTGCTTTCCAACAACAGCCTTGGTCATAGCATATTTGTATGCCACGTTGTCAATCTACAACATCAGACACACATCCCTTTATAAGTCCATTCTAGGTCTGAACGAAACCGGAGGCACCTTATTCCTCTCCCGTATGTCCAATACAGGAGAGAGGCCCTCGCACATTTGAATGATCAACAAGTACGTCCGGACAACCACCACTGTAACCTCTTCAGGGTAGCAACTCCCATCAAAGGCATCAGTAGCCATCCATTCGGTGTGAGGATCATCGGTCTTGCTCCGTCTTCATATCTTCGACTTCTAACCGTCAATCAATTATTTGAAATGAGAATTAACTCGGCCTTTTCAAATAATTCACGTATATTTAGAATTTCAAATCAATTCATTTCCATGATTTAATTATTTGACATCAATAATTTTGTTCATTAATGTAATTTTCACGTCAAACACATTCAACCATCAAATATCCAATAAACGAGTAAATTTAGTTTATTTCCATTCCATATCGTTTATAATATTTTATAACGATTTATCACTATTTTTATTTATTTAAAGATAACCAATTTATTCAAACGACGCTTCAGGCCATAACGCGACCATGGCGCTGTTTTTCTTCAGATTTGATTTACGCATATCTGAAAATCTAACCGTTGGATCTTTACAAATTTTATATCATTGGAAACATCTTTTCAAAGCGGACCCAACGGTTCCAGTCTTGGGAAAATCTGATGGTCAGATCTCCCGGTATAATCATTTGAAGTTACGATTTCGAAATACGAACTACAGCATCGTTATTCGATTTATTTTAGTTATATATATATATATATATATATATATATATATAAAATCCATTCTGGGGCTGTTTTCATTCAGATTTGAATTAAACATTTCACACAATCTAACCGTTGGATCTTTACAAATTTGGTATCATTGGAAAGATATTTCCAAAGCGAACCCAACGGTTTAGGTTTCGGTAAAATCCGACGGTTGGATTTCCCGCAATAATCGTTTAAAATCATGGTTTCAAAATATGAACTACAGCATCGTTATTCGATTTATTTTAATTATATTTATATATACATATATAAATATAATCTGTTCTTCGATTTCCAAACCATTTTCATTTCATATATGTGATAAAAATAATATTTTTATCCAACAAATATTTATTTCAACACATGACTATTTTAACACTTCATGTATATAATAAAAATGTAATTTTTATCATCAAAACAATTTATTTCAAACATGATTATTTTTAGCGATTCTTATATATTATAAAAATGTTATTTTTATTGCTAAAACAATTTATTTCAAAAACGAAGATTTTTTGCGATTCATATATATTATAAAATTTTGATTTTTTTGTTAAAACAATTTATTTCAAACATGAATATTTTATATACTTCACATACATGGTAAAAATGTGATTTTTATCTTTCAGCCATTTTATTTATCATATGAATATTTTCCCAACACATGAATATATTTCAATACATGAATATAAATAAAACACAAGAACATTTCAGAAAATTTCGGCAGCATAACAGCAGGGTAGTTAAAACCGACACCGTCCCGAGTACGGTTCCTTACTCTATCTTAAAGCCTCGCAGCTTTTGACAAGGGGTATTTCAATATCTAGTTCGTATGCAGACGAATTTTCCCACAAAAAAATCCTATTTGTTTTCAACCACAAACAACCATAATCAAATCAACCATTCATAATATTCACCAAATTTCATGTCAACCAAAGTCCAAACAATCACAACCAATATATATCGTCCATGGTCTGTGGATGAGGGGAGTATGTATATATATATATACGTATATAAATATATTTCATTTCATTTCAATATCATTTCAATTCCATTCAACACACATATGATTTTTACAACGCATATATAACTTATACATCGCTCATATAATTTATACAACGCTTATACATGAGGTGTACAACGCTTATATAACTTAAACATCAACTATATAATTTATATATCGCCATTCCATACCGTTTATAATTTAGAAATCTCACATTGGGTTCCACTCCTTCAAAATTTGTAGGAAGCTCTAAAGATTCTTTGGTCTCTTCTAGAATGTAGAAGACGTCCACATGAGTCCAATGTCTCTTGTTTCACTGAATTTTGACAACATAGTAAAAGGATATGATTTTTATAGTGAAATCATAATCCGTAGCGCTTTAAAGTGCTAAATTCAGTTCAAAATAAATAAGCCGTACCTTCAACTAAACTGTTCAAAACTAGGTTTTGATTTTTCTTTCAATCTGTAGCATGATAGGAGGATTGACCAACACCACGTCGAAGAGGGAGGAAGGGGCTTCTCGGCGCCGGTGGTGGGGCCCAAATCGATGGCCTACCTTGGTCACGTTGTCGCGGTGAACATCCCAACTTCGAGGCGACCATTCTTCTCGAATTCGCTATGATTCCTCACAAACCTTATATGAATTTGAAGAGCGGGATTAGATCTACAAATTACTCAACTGGATCATGGTGTTTTATTGCGTGGATTTGACAAAATTGAGGGAGGAAGAAAATTGTTGTGACCGCCGTTCGATTTGGGAGAGAAGCGGGGAGAGAGAAAGAATGAACCGGAAATTATGATTGGCCAAGGAATTTTTTATATTTATTTAATTCTTTAATTTCCAAAAATACCCTTTTGTTCATACGAACTCCAATTCAAACCCAACGACTGTCGTCCCTAGATAAATACCCTCATTCCGAACACAATGCAATATGTTTTGTAGGCCTATTCGACTGTTTCATTTAGTTATTCTTCAAATTAAAATATAAAACATTCAATATTTGATTTGAATGTACATTTCATTTTGCTGGGGCCACATACTGATCCCAGAAATTCCAGAAAAATAAATCTAGCTATGTTTGGATGATACGGTCCCAACAAAACTGATTTCGTCGAATTTGGAGACCGTTTGAAAAATGGCCATTTCCTGGTCGATCCAAATTGACTGAAATTAACCAAACTCATTTTCCTTTGCCACACTTACATATTAACTCCAAAAATTATGGAGTTTGAAACCTAGCAATAATTTGACATTCCGGATCCAACAAAAGTGGTTTCGTCGAAAACGGAGGTCGTTTGCAAAATGTATATTTTTACGGGCTATATTAATTCCATAGCGACCTTTCTGAAAATTCATTTGGCCATAACATTTGATTCCCGCTATGAAATTTAAATTTTTCCGATTTGTTAGAAATATGTTCATAAACAGATTTAAATATTTTTAATTTCACTAAAATCCGATTTATTTTGCATCCTATACAGTCAGTCAAAGTTCGAATTCAATTTTTCAAAATGCCGCGCCATTTTAGGCCTTGTTTTATAATTAAAATAAATATATTCGCTATAACTTCGATCCAAAAGAATTTTTAGTCGTTATTATTTAAAATAATTTGTTTAAAATTTTCAAAATCCACTAAAATAGCCAAATTAAATTTTTTAAATTGGTTCTAATTTTTCGGGTTGTTACAATCTCCCCCACTTAAAATATTTTCGTCCCCGAAAAGGAACGAAGCTGAAAGTTGTTTAATTAACCATCTCAACTTTCATTTTGGCTTTCATTCTCTAACTTTTTAGTTTCTAAGAATTTTCTAATTCTTCAAAAATTTGGCTAACACCCTAAATTTTCAAAAAAATTCGCCATAACCTCCTTTGTACGGGGAGGGGTTTGGAAATTTATTGGGTCGTATTAGGTAACCAATAAATCCTAAAAGGCATACACATATTTATAGTGATATATTCCGGTGTCCACAAGGGAGTGTGTTTAGATCCTAACTCCAGAGAATAAATTATCGTCACCCTATAAATGGTTTTTTGTGCCTTAATGACCAGAGAGACGTGTTTATTATCATCTCCAGACCCGTGTGGGTTTTTTTTATTAATCTGGCAATTTACCGTTACACTTTATATAGTCCATGTCAGTCTTCGGTTCAACCTATAATATAGTCATCGCCATACAAGCCTCTTGCTTGTATGGTAAATCTTCTGCCTCGTCACACAAGCTCCAAATGCTTATGTGGTATATGATAGAGTATGCTCTCTTCAAGAAGTATGCCATGTAGTGTAGTTCAAAATTAATTGTTACTATCCTATGGCAACGTTTATTATTTCACACAGAATAACCAGCACTCTGCATCCAATGGCATTCACAAGAGTTGTTATAATAATAAAATTGCGCATCCAACTCATTAAGGTTTACCTATTTGTCGGGCTCACAAATAAATTCTTTACTCAATAGTAAATCCATTTACCTGTTCAAACATATATAATGTACATGCATATATTTCAATCAATTTCAAATCAGTTTAATATTTAATTCAATTTGCATAAATTTACCCTTCATTCTCTTATTGATTAGATTAACTATCATTCCAATAATTTGATTAATCAAATTCTTAATCACACAACACAAACAACAATAAATTTGTTAATTAACTTTTCAAAAATATACTAATTAATTCATATACTCTTTTTAAATCATTCAGACTATATAATTAAAAATTTACATCCATGAAAAGAAAACAACAACCAAGTAGAAAACAATACGGAAATGCAAAATATAGTAAATGTACCTTGCACCAGAGTTAATCAGAGATATCTACCCTGCAATTGGGATAGGCTTTCTTAATGCTCTCCTCAGTTTCCCAAGTACAATCTCGCGGATCTCCACTTCATTGCACTTTGACTAAGTGAATCTTCTTGTTCCTCAGCTCTTTAGTTTCTTTGCGAATAATCATTATCGGCTTTCTTCTCACAGCTAATTCTGGAGTAATTTCCAAATCCTGTTGCGCGGATTCTTCCATGACTAAGTCTGGATCATGCACATGCTTTCGAAGTTGAGATACGTGAAATACTTCATGTACTCCAGGGAGCCAGTCAGGTAATTGAACCCTATAAGCGAGAGTTCCAATCCGTTCAAGTATAGGAAATGGACCAATAAATCTGGGCGCCAACTTCCCAGTTTTGCCAAATCGGACTACTCCTCTCATCGAAGAAACCCTTAGATGCACATAGTCACCAACAGAAAAATACAAATCTCTTCTTCTCAAATCAGCATAGCTCTTCTGTCGGCTTTGAGCGGCTAGTAATCGTTTCTTAATGAAATCGACTTTATCCGCAGCTTCGCGAATCATATCGGGTCCCAACACAAGTCTATTACCAGGTTCTACCCAACATGCGGGGGATCTGCACGGTCTACCATACAATGCTTCGAATGGTGACATTTTCAGGCTCACTTGGTAGCTGTTGTTGTATGAGAACTCAGCCAAATGCAAGTGGTCTTCCCATGATCCGCCAAAATGAATAACACAAGCCTGCAATAAATCTTCTGGAATACGATTCACCCTCTCAGTTTGACCATCTGTTTGAGGATGATAAGCGGTGCTCAAGTTCGTTTTCATTCCCGATTTTGCTTGGAATGCTTCCCAGAATTTACTAGCAAAAATCGGGTCATGGTTGCTAACGATACTCATGGGAAGTCCATGCAGTTTAACAATTTCTTTAAAATAAATCTGCGCCAGACTCTGAGCGGTTCTATTTGATCTGACAGGTATGAAATGGGCGGTCTTCATGAAACGATCTACGATCACCCAAATACTGCCGTTTCCTCTCTGGGTTCTAGGAAAACCATCTATGAAATCCATAGAAATTTATTCCCACTTCCAACCTAGAATTTCCAACGGTTGCAACAATCCGACGAGTTTCTATTGATCGCTTTTGACTTGTTGACAAGTAGAACACCGGCTGACATATAAGGAAATGTCTCTTTTCATAGATTTCCACTAGAAAGTGCGTTTGATATCATTATACATTTTGCTCACCCTTGGATGGATACTCATTTTGGATTTGTGACATTCATCCAGTACTTCTTTCCGGAGCTCAGAAATGTTCGGAACACAAATTCGGCCTTTCAACCTCAGAATCCCATCGTTATCAATCTGAAAAACTCGAGGGCTCTCCATTTTGAATTCTCTCTCTCTGATCTTCTGAATGAAGTGATCATCCTTATGAAGAGCAGATATGTTATCAATCAACGGAGGCGTGATTATAAGGTTGGCGATGATTACATTCTTTCCGCTGAGCGCATCAGCCACAACATTGGCTTTCCCCGGAGTATATAAAATATCAAGATCATATGCCACGAGAAATTCTAACCAACGTTGTTGCCTCATATTCAGATCTTTCTGGGTGAACAAATACTTCAATGATTGATGATCAATATATAATTCAAATTTCTCACCCAATAGATAATGCATCCAAATTTTCATAGCAAACACCATGGCTAACAATTCAAGATCGTGAGTTGCATAATTCTTCTCATGTGGCTTCAATTGACGGCTAGCATAAGTGAGTACTTGGCCTCTTTGCATTAATACTGCACTAAGGCCTTCTTTTTCAAATCTTGATTGCCATCGATAATTGTTAACACTAGGGCAGTTGTCAACCTTAACTTCAGCTTCTGGAAAGCTGCCTCACATTCTGGAGTTCAATTGAACATTGAATGTTTCTTAATAAGCTTCATTAAGGAACTAGATAACTTCGAAAAATCTTTAACGAACTTCTGATAATAACTAGCCAACCGATAAAACTTCGGACTTCTGTAGGAGTAGTCGGCTGTTTCCAATTCTGAATAGCAGTGATTTTACTAGGATCCACAGAAATTCCTTCCTTTGATACAACATGGCCAAGAAACTTGACTTCTTCTTGCTAGAATATACATTTGGAAAATTTTGCTTTTAAAACACTCTTTCTGAGAATTTCTAACACTTGTTCCAAATGTTTTGCATGCTCGCTCTCTGACTCAGAGAAGATCAATATGTCATCAATGAAAACCAGTAGGAATTTATTCAATACTTCTCTGAATACCCTATTCATTAGATCAACAAAGTAAGCTAGAGCGTTACATAAGCCGAATGACATTACTAACCACTCGTAGAACAAATCTGGACCCTTGAGTGTTGTCAAAGGAACACACTCCTCGGCAATACGAAGTTGATGGAAACCTATAACTTGCGCTCCATTCAATCGATCCAATAAATAATCAATTCGCGGCAATGGATATTTGTTCTTTAATGTCTGCTTGTTCAAGTCACGGTAATCCACACATAGTCTAAGAGTATCGTCTGACTTTGGGACAAACACCACTGCTGCTCCCTAATCAGAGAAACTAGGCCTGATCAGAACCTTCCATACAAGTTGTTGAGTTTGATTATCTAACTCTTCTTTCTCCTTCAAGGTCATTCTTTGAATAGCGTGAACTACTGGCCTTGCATTTAGAACTAAAGCGATTTTGAAATCAATTTCCCTATGCGGAGGTAAGCTAACAACTTCTTCAAACACATCCGCATAGTCTTGACGACAGGAATATTTTCTATGTCGACCGGAATATTCTCTGTAACGACAAGAATCTTTTCTATTTCAACAGGAGACACATCCAGAGCGGACCAAAAGGCTTTTCTATCAGAATTCGGACCTTCGCATGGAATGGTTATATAATTGCCTTATTTAATCTTCTCCCTTACGACTCTGTCGGCGCATTTAACTTCAGCTTCATATTTGGTTAACCAGTCCAATCCCAAAATAAGATCAAACTCTGTGAAATTCACGACGATCGCGATGTTAGAGAACCGATAATAGGAAAAAGAAACAGGCAGCCCACAAATCCAACTAAGATCGAGGGAAACCCCGACTGGATTATGGACAATCATGGGTGTTTTGAGCTTTTTCAAATTCAATTTCTTAACTGCATTACTTGCAATAAAGCTTCGTGATGCACATGTATCAAACAGTACTTTAACTAGAATATTTTTGACAGTAAGCATGCCTTCCAAAGCATCTGGCCTTGCTTGACTAGCTGAGGATACAGGAACTTCTACCACTTTATTTACATGCACTACTCCAGATTTCTTTGACAACTGGAAAATCTTTGCAATATGACTAGCCTGGTGGCACTTATAGCACCCCCTATTTTCTTGAAAATCCTTCTTGGATTTAAATCCACTCTTTAATCGTTTCTTTAAGGGTCCGCAATTTATCGCCAAATGCCCTTTCCGATTATAGTTAGTGCAGGTGGCAGTTGTTACCGGGCCTTTATCAGACTTAACCTTTTTCCTATTGGCTCTAGGCTTCTTTCTGACCTCAGACGTCGTAGTTGCCTCAGGCTGTGTACTTGTCTCTGGGCTATCAGTTTCAAATTTCCTTTTGTTGCTAGAACTACGTCCTCCAAAGGGCCTTGCTTATCCAGATCTTCATACTGGTAAGCCATGTATATCATTTTAGAAAAAGGAAGTTGCACTTGTGCAGTTACACTACTTTGGTACTTCCTTTGAATCCCATTAATAAACCTCAGATTCTTCCCCTTAGGATTTTGAATTAAATGTGGGGGCAAAACGAGAAAGTTCATTGAATTTCTTATGATATTTCGGAATGGTCATATCTCCTTGTATCAGATAGTAGAATTCATCACTTAACCGCTCAGTTGCTTCTGGAAGAATAAATCTTTCATTGAAAATTTCTTTAAATCTATCCTAGGTAATATTACCTTCTGGATTATCCTTAATAACGGTTTCCCACCAGATTAAAGCTTCATCTTTGACTGCCAAAGATGCCAGTAATCTTTTCTAATCATCTCTCAGTTTTGAACCTTCAAAATTCTTCTCAGCAGAGCGCATCCATGCTTGTGTTTGAATAATGGATTCATTGCCCGAGAACGGTACTCCACCCATATTTCGATACTTGTGTAATAGAGCTTCAATATCTCGTTCTGACCTACCTCTTCTACTTCTGCCACTCATTTTTCAATGTCTACAAATAGCAGACAAAGAGTTAGGCTAACAGAAAAGGTATTTTAAAGCATAGAGACATATACTTGAATGTACATGTGTCTACCGGGGTGCATTTTATTCTGCTATAATCATTCTAGGATACTACTGATCCTATCTAAAATGAGTTATTAGTCATAGAATACTTCTGATTCTATTTCTGACAAGTTCGTTAATATGTTATATTCCAGAACTAAGCTTAACCAAAGCTCTGATACCACGTTGACGACCCCGAACCCCCGATCCACGGTGGCAAGGGTAATCTTTGGAGCATAACACATAAACAGATAACAACAGAATAGAAATATATAAATACACCAGATAATGTACAACAGAATACACTAGATAAATATAATCATCAGAGTTACACAAGATAACAAGATCATACTTAGTACAAAATACAGTTCAGCTTTACATAAAATGTCTACAGCGGAATCAAAACATAATATGTACAATAGGAGCTGAACAACATAAAAAGAAAGAAGTGATAGAATCCATCTTCAGCTCCATAGCTATCGAGAAAGAGCCTGCTAAAACCTGAATACAAGTCTGCCCGTGTAGAAATAGGGGCACCCGTGTTTGCAAGTGAAACAAACTACTAGTCAGTCATGGGATTGGTATGAGAAATCTACTTAACTTATTTTATAATAAGGCCAATCACAGGACCACGCCGCTAACGCAGAATGGGTTTACTCCATTGGATTGCCAGTTCTTAAAACAAGTCAATCATTTAAACATCGCAATGCTTTTTACAAAAATGAAGCCATTATAAGACTCAGTTCCCATCACACAATGCAACGCAAACCGGAGGATAGAGTTTTACCTTATAATGGCCAAAATATGCTTGATACGAATAAAACAAAAGCATTTGACATTATTACTAGTGTTTGTATGTTTCAAAAACAATTTCAATCATAAGTATCAATCATAGACGGCATGGGTACCATATATCATGTCGCCATATATAGGTTTACAATAAAAATTGCACGATGTCGTCTTTGGAAATTGGATTTCCGTCAGGAACCAAGGCAAGGGATCGTCCTTACCGCTTCGAGACTCTCTAGCCCGAGCCTCAGGCAAGCGCGCAGACAAGCCTTGCATCGTCAGGGCCGGTCCACACGGAGTGGATTAAAATGCCTGAACACTGTGTTTCCCTACCCTATGAGGCTTAAACTGGTCATATCCCGACCAAATCATCGGCTTCGAAGAGACCGAAATAACCGAGGCGCCTCGCTATCCATCATCCACATAAGTAAAATATCCGGGCATGTAAAACACAAAACACCACTCCTAGCTAGAAGGAAACGCATGTCCTCCCTGATGTCCTCTCCCGTTTCTGGCTTATACCGGGGTGTGAGGCCCGTGAATCAATGCTAAACACAAAGCTAGCTATTTAAAGCCATGCTTTGATCATCAACCACAAGGCTCTTCTTTCCAACAACAGCCTTGATCACAGCATCTCTGTATACCACGTTGTCAATCTACAACATCAGACACACATCCCTTTGCAAGTCCGTTCTGGGTCTGAATGAAACCGGAGACACCTAATTCCTCTCCCGTATGTCCAATACAGGAGAGAGGCCCATGCTCATCCGAACGATCAACAAGTACATCCGGACAACCACCACTAAAACCCCTTCAGGGCAGCAACTCCCATCAAAGGCATTAGTAGCCATCCATTCGATGTGAAGATCATCGATCATGCTCCTCTTCATATCTTCGACTTCTATCCGTCGATCAATTATATGAAATGAGAATTAACGTGGCCTTTTCAAATAATTCACGTATATTTAGAATTTCAAATCAATTCATTTCCATGGTTAAATTATTTGACATCAATAATTTTGTTCATTAATGTAATTTTCACGTCAAACACATTCAACCATCAAATATCCAATAAACCAAGTAAATTCAGTTTATTTTCATTCTTAAAATATTTTATAACAATTTATCGCTATTTTTATTTATTTAAAAATAGCCAATTTATTCAAATGACGCTTCAGGCCATAACGCGGCCATGGCGTTGTTTTTCTTCAGATTTGATTTACACATATATGAAAATCTAACTGTTGGATCTTTATAAATTTTATATCATTGGAAAGATCTTTTCAAAGCAGACCCAACGGTTCCAGTTTTGGGAAAATCCGACGGTCGGATCTCCCGGTACAATCGTTTGAAGTTACGATTTCAAAATACGAACTGCAGCATCGTTATTCGATTTATTTTAATTATATATATATATATAATCCATTCTGGCGCTGTTTTCATTCAGATTTGAATTAAACATTTCACACAATCCAATCGTTGGATCTTTGCAAATTTGGTATCATCGGAAAGATATTTCCAAAGCGAACCCAACGGTTTCAGTTTCGGGAAAATCCGATGGTCGGATCTCCCGTAATAATTGTTTAAAATCACGGTTTCAAAATATGAACTACAGCGTCGTTATTCGATTTATTTTAATTATATATATATAATCCGTTCTTCGATTTCCAAACCGTTTTCATTCCATATATGTGATAAAAATAATATTTTTATCCAACAAATATTTATTTCAACACATGAATATTTTAACACTTCATGTATATAATAAAAATGTAGTTGTTATCATCAAAACAATTTATTTCAAACATGATTATTTTTAGCGATTCTTATATATTATAAAAATATGATTTTTATTGTTAAAACAATTTATTTCAAAAATGAAGATTTTTAGCGATTCATATATATTTTAAAAATGTGATTTTTTATTGTTAAAACAATTTATTTCAAACATGAATATTTTATATACTTCACATACATGATAAAAATGTGATTTTATCTTTCAACCATTTTATTCGTCATATGAATATTTTTCCAACACATGAATATAATTCAATACATGAATTTAAATCAAACACATGAATATTTCAGAAAATTACGGTAACATAATGGCAGGGTAGTTAAAACCGGCACCGTCCCGAGTACGGCTCCTCGCTCTACCTTAAAGCCTCGCAGCTTTTGACAAGGGGGATTTCAATATCTAGTTTGTACGCAGACGAATTTTCCCACAAACTAATCCTATATGTTTTCAACCACAAACAACCATAATCAAATCAACCATTCATAATATTCACCAAATTTCACGTCAACCAAAATCCAAACAATCACAACCAATATATATCGTCCATGGTATGTGGACGAGGGGAGTGTATATATATATATATATATATATATACGTATATAAATATATTTCATTTCATTTCAATTCCATTCAGCACACATATGATTTTTACAACGCATATATAACTTATACATCGAACATATAATTTATAGAACGCTTATACATGAGGTGCACGATGCTTATATAACTTATACATCAAGTATATAATTTATACATCGCCATTCCATATCGTTTATAATTTAGAAATCTCACATTGGGTTCCACTCCTTCAAAAATTGTAGGAAGCTCTAAAAATTCTCTGGTCTCTTCTAGAATGTAGAAGACGTCCACATGACTCCAATTTCTCTTATTTCACTGAATTTCGACAACATAGCAAAAAAATATGATTTTTATAGTGAAATCATAATCCTAGCACTTTAAAGTGCTATATTTAGTTCAAAATAAATAAGCCATACCTTCAACAAGATTGTTCAAAACTAGATTTTGATTTTTCTTTCAATCCGTAGCACGATAGGAGGATCGGCCAACGCCACGTCGAAGAGGGAGGAGGGGCTTCTCGGCGCTGGTGGTGGGGCCTAGATCGATGGCCTACCCTGGTCATGGCGGCACGGTGAACGTCCTGACTTCGTGGCGACCGTTCTTCTCAAATTCGCTACGATCCTCACAAACCTTATATGAATTTGAAGAGCGGGATTAGATCTACAAACTACTCAATTGGGTCGTGGTGTTTTATTGCGTGGATTTGACAAAATCGAGGGAGGAAGAAAATTGCTGTGGCTGCCGTTCGATTTTGGGAGAAAAGCAGGGAGAGAGAAAGAATGAACGGGAAATTATGATCGGCCAAGGAATTTTTTTATATTTATTTAATTCTTTAATTTCCAAAAATACCCTTTCGTTCGTACGAACTCCAATTCAAACCCAACGACTATTGTCCCTAATTAAGTACCCCTATTCCGAATACAATGGAATATGTTTCGTAGGCCCATTCGACCGTTTCAGTCAGTTATTATTCCAATTAAAATATACAACATTCAATATTTGATTTGAACGTACATTTCAATTTGCCGGGGCCACATACTGATTCCAAAATTCTAGAAAAATAAATCTAGCTATATTCCGATGATACGGTCCCAACAAAACTGATTTCGTTGAATTTGGAGACCCTTGGAAAATGGTCATTTTATGGTCGATCCAAATTAACTGAAATTGACCAAACACATTTTCCTTTGCCACGCTCACATATTAACTCCAAAAATTATGGAATTTGAAACCTTGCAATAATTTGACATTTCGTATCCAACAAAAGTGGTTTCATCGAAAACGGAGGCCGTTTGCAAAATGTCTATTTTCACGGGCTATATTAATTCCATAGCGACCTTTCTAAAAATTCATTTGGCCATAACTTTTGATTCCTACTATGAAATTTCGATTTTTTAGATTCGTTAGAAAGATTTTCATAAACAGATTTAAATATTTTTGGTCTCTAAAATCCGATTTATTTTGCATCATGTACAGTCAGTCAAAGTTCGAATTCAAATTTTCAAACTACCGCGCCATTCAGGCCTTGTTTTATAATTAAAATAGATATATTCCCTATAACTTCGATCCAAAAGAATTTTTAGTCGTTATTATTTAAAATAATTTATTTTAAATATTCAAAATCCGCTAAAATAGCCAAATTAAAAAAAATTAAATTGGTTCTGATTTTTCGAGTTGTTACAACTTGTTTGATTTGATTGTATGGTGAAAATTGATTTTGTGATGTGGAATGGAATAAAATATTTAATCGTTAAAAATATAATTTCTACCGTGTATATGAATAAAATAAATATTCATTTACAAATCAAACGATTTGTTTATGTGCACACATTTGACGGATATTGATTGGGACGACATATTTTACACATCGCCCAACCGCACAAATAAAATCTGTGTTTGATTGATTGAAACCCCATACGGGTATTGGGAAGATATTTGACATACACTAATCCTAATTGCTTAGTAGTATGTCGATCTATTGGTTGACGGACTGTTGTAAGCGTTGATTATTTATTTAATGCTTATGCAGTGTAGAATGCACTTTGGAAGATGGTTGATTGTTTATCATTGTTATTCGATACATGTGTTGCATGAAATCCATGTAAATAACATTATATGGTGATTGGCTATGTCTGATTCTAGTTCAGAAAAGAATGAATATTTTAAATAATATTCAGTAAAAGATCAAAATCTGATTTTTATGTCCGATTTGGGATGAATATGAAAATATTTAAATATATAATGCCGTGTTGATTAGATTAACGCCATTTTGACGTAAATGATATTTATATCAATTTTATTCATTTTTATAATGAATATCGAAAAGGTAGTGATTTCAAAATCTAATGTTTTGAAAATACTATCATTTACATATCGATGATAAGGAATGTTCAATTTTGATTTGAAATTGAATATGAAGTTGAAATCGTTTTGAAAACGAATTATAAAATACGTTTTAAATGGAAGTCGACGAAATATATATTATATATATAATGGCCTGAATAGAACGCGCCGCGTAGCGGTAGTTCGCGAATTTCGACCATTGACTTCGAACGGACATTACGGGAGATCCGACCGTCGGATTCTCCTAAAACCAGAACCGTTGTGTTCGTATCGGAAAGAACTTTCCAAAGAATATTAGAGATTTGAAATCTAACGGTTGGATTTGGAATTATGTCCAAATCAAATTTGGAAAAGGTCGTTGTAAGTGCAGTTCGATGACCATTTATAGAAATTGACTGTAAAGGCCTTGTTAAAATTATTAAAAATATCAATAATTTATGTAAAATCATAATAAATGATTTGGAAAGAATTGGACTGAAAAATTCAATATCTGAAAATATAAAAATATATTTTTATCGAAATGAACTAGTTATGAACTAGAATAATAAATCCAATATTTTTAAAATAAATAAATTGGATTTGAAATGGTTTCAAAAATAACTAGAATTTCCAATATATGAATTGGAATGGATTTGAATCGAAATTATCTTTGGAATATTTCGATATTGGATTCCATGGTTATACAGATATTATGGAGGAATTTGGAAGATATATATCGTTATTCCAGTACGATATTTGTCGATTTCAGAATTTGATATTGAATGTAAGCCGATATATTTTCTATTCAGAGCCTTGTATTTAATATCAAATGTGATTTGGGTTTGTCGTGAATGGTGTCTTAAATAACACTGTTCTTAAACCAAGTTGAGAAAAAATTAAATCTTTTTATTTAGATTTAATGAAGTATACCAATTAATTAATATTTAATTGGAATTGATTTTTGGGTTTATCGTGAACAATGTTTCAAATAACACTTGTTCTTTAACCGGATTAACAATGGAATGTGATTTTGGGTTTGTCGTGAATGGTGTCTTAAATAACATTGTTCTTGAACACCGTTTGAATATAATAAATCTTTCAATCAAGATTTGAAGAAGAATTACCAATTAATAAACATTTAATTGGAACTGAAAATTGAATGTGAATTGGGTTTGTTGTGAATTGTGTTTTTAATGACATTCGTTCTTTAACCCGATTTACAGTGAAATGTGATTTGGAATTTATAAATCTTTTTATTTAGATTTAACGGGAATTTTTCAAAGTAAAGTTTTCCAATTTAATATATTAAATTGGAATTGAATGGAATTCGATTGATAATAATCGAAGTGAACTTCTATGGAGGAAGAATGTTAATCCATATGGAATTTAAAAGGCTTTGTTGTTATTCCATTTATATCATTAGTCGGATACGGAAATTGATATCAATTATATATTGATTTGTTTTCCGTGAAGATTCCATTAATGGAATGTGATTTGGGTTCATCGTGAACTGTGTTTTAAATGACATTAGTTCTTTAACCTAGTTAAAGGCAGGATTACATGTCTATAATTGTATTTCGAACTGTATGGTTGATCCTTGCTAAATATATATCTGTTTGGTGGAGAAAAATTTATTCACTTGCTTAACACCCTTCTCTGAGACGTACGAGCTCAGAGGTTATATATAGGCAGAAATCAATAGTACGGTGTAGATTGTCGGTGCGGCATGTTTGTGTTTCCAGAGTTAAAGAATCTTAATATTGATTTTTGGGAAGATTAAAACTAAGTAGAGTTTTAATGAATCTTTAATTAGATTGAATGTGAATTGGTAATTTAAATGATCAAATTTGGGAAATGATCGAGAATGGAGTGTCGCCAGTTTTTCTCCTAGCGATAGTTAAATCTTTAATTAGATTTGAATGGGAAATGGTTATTAAATTACCGATAACACCGTGGTGTTAGTTGTGGGGTAATACCAGTTTTTCTCCATGGGATGAATAGGTTGGGATTGGGAAATTAAACAAATGATTACTTCGGTAAGGTGCGCTAATCCCGACTAGTGTGGAAAACAGTATTATGGTTTGAATTGATATCCAAAGGAAGATTAAAGAATAAATTTTAAAGAATTTATCTTTGATAAAATCAATGGGAACAAATCCCTAAAGATGTGAATATTTAAATAAAAGAATATTCATAATTGGAATGAGGCGTATGTTGTGTTTTTATAACACTCGTTTATTATATACGTGAGTTATTCAGAAAGGCCGGGTTTATACCCATTCTGAATAACTGATTCGACGATAAGTCGACGATGAAGGCGGTGGTTGTAGACCGGAGGTCTTCACGTCGTTTGGATGATTACTGATGTCTTGATTGGCCTATACACCCAAGACGAGGTAATAAGCGGTGATCGTCCAGACGTACTTGGAGATTGACGGATATGCGAGGGCCTCTCTCCTGTATTGAACATACGGGACGAGGAATAAGGTGCCTCCGGTTTCGTCCAGACCCAGAACGAACTTGTAAATGGATGTATGTCTGACATTGGATTTTATTATGTACTGATTGATCTCTATTAACTAATATCTATTTAGCGGCAGAGAATTTATTCTCTTGCTTAACGCCCTTCTCTGAGACGTACAAGCTCAGAGGTTATATATTGATAGACATTAGTCGCACGGCGTGAACTGCCTGTGTGCCATAATGAGATGCAAATGATCAAGGCTTCTACTGAAAAGCAGAGTCTTGTGGTTAATGATCAAAGCACGACTTTAATATAGTGTAGCTTTGTGTATAGCGTTAATTCGCGAGCCTCACACCTCAGTATGAGTCAAAAATGGGATCGTGACTGCAGGGAGTGCACGGCGTTTCTTTCTAGCTATGGGTGATATCAGCATTTTACTAGCCCTGATATTGTTGTTATTTTACCTTTGTGGATGTTAGATTACAAGGCGCCTCGGATACATCGGTCTCTTCGGAGCCGATGGATATAGGTCCGATAGGACCAGGAAACGTGTGTTCAGGAATAACCAATCCTCAAACGTAAGGGAGGACCGGCCCTGAAGATCCAAGGGTTCACTACGGAGGATCCTAAGGCATTTTCTAGAGTGTCTCGAATTGGTGAGGAGCCATCCCTGACCTCGACTCATGATGGAAATCCAATTTTCAATACGTGACATTCAGTTTTATTTGTAGAGCCTTGTATGGCGACATAGTGGGATGGGGCACTATGTCGTCTTTGATTGATACATTTGTATTTGAAGTTGTTTTCATACACTTTACATTATAATAGTATCAAAATGATTTGTTTTAAACGTACCAAGCATGTTTGGCTGTTATAAGGTAAAACTCTATCCTCCGGCTTGCGTTGCATTGTGTGGTGGGACCTGAGTCTTATAATAGCTTCATTTGTTTCAAATAGCATTGCGCTGTTTGTTTTATGCACTGGTATTCTTGGGAGGAAACCCATTCCCTGTTATACGACGTGGTCCCTTGATTTACCTTATCTTTAAAGAAAAGTTTTAAATAACTGTTTTGGTTCTCACACCAGTCACATGATTGACCTGGAGTTTATTGTGTTAACCTAAACACTGGGTGCCCCTATTTTCCACACGGGCAGCTAGTAGTTGGGTTTTTGTAGATTTATATTCACATGATCCTGGTTTACAGCTGGAATGATATTCGGAAACCTCCGTGTCCGTATATTCTTTCCAATTGTGTTTTTGTATTATTTTTCCGTTGCAGTAATGTATTTAAATCTCTGATATTTTATGATGTGTAATATTTATTCATCTTTGTATATTCTTGTACTATGATGTAAATTGTTGTAATAAGCAATGAAATGTTCTTCTGTCTGTGTTCTGATTTGTCTTGTCCTCAAAGCAATCCGGGCTTTCCTTCATGGGGAAATTCGGGTCGCTGCATTTGGTATCAGAGCTTTGGTCTACGAAGCTCGAGAACAAGGCATATTAGAACCGAATGAAAGAATTCATCAGAGATTGGATTAGAAATATCTAATAGGAATGACTCGTCAGAGGTAGGATCGGTAGTATCCTAGAACGAATGTGAAGAGTATATTTTAAAAAAAAATGAAAGCAAGTTTTGTTTTGAAATTTAAATCTTATTATACGTATTTGAATATTTTATTTTAAATTGATTTGGACAATCGAGTATATGAAGATTTTGCGTATACGCCTAGCTAGCGTGTATTCGAAGTCTTGAATATACTGGGTAGATATAGATTCACACTCTAGTCGCCTGGAGATGATTCTGATGATCGCCATGGCATCATCAGCATTTATGTTAGAGTTTCAAAAGTGGGATGTCTATATATTTCCAATTGACTGGTGTGAGAACCAAAACTAGATAGGGTTTATTGTTGTGATTTGGCATCAAAAGTATGATCTTTGATTATATATTAAAATTATGAATTTGAAATGTTAACCAACTAATTGATTGTTGATTGTGTTATGTGATTATTCATTTAAACCAACATATGAATGAATGGTACATATAACCAAATTGTATCGAAAATTGAACTGAATTGAAAATTGATTGAAATTGCATGCATGTACATATATATACATTGAACATGTCATAGCAAGGAGGCTAGAGAGGAGAAATAAAATTGTATCCCCGATAAATAGGTACATGTTTACAAATTAATTGGGTTTGGATGATTTTATGAGCCGATAGACTAGCCGCTTGGCTTTTTCTTTTTGAGATGAGAGGGCCTGTGTGGTGGTTTGGGGATTTTTCCGGTGCTCCCGTACAAAGGAGGTTATGGCGAATTTTTTCGAAAATTTAGGGTATTAGCCAAAGTTTTGAAGAATTAGAAAATTCTTAGAAATTGAAAAGTTAAAGAATGAAAGCCAAACTGAAAGTTGAGTTGATTAGTTAAACAACTTTCAGCTTCATTCCTTTCCGAGGAAGAAAAGATTTTAAGTGGGGGGATTGTAACAACCTGGAAAATCAGAACCAATTTAATTTTTTTATTTTGGAAATTTAAAATAATTTTGAATATTTAAAATAATTTATTGTAAATAATAACGACGAGAAATTTATTTTGAATAGAAATAAGCGTATATATTAATTTAAATCGAAGTTAGAATATAAATATTTATTTTAATTATAAAAGGAATTGGAAATGGCGCGGTAGTTTGAATATTCGATTTCAAATTTCAAATGAATGTACAAGATTCAAAATAAACAGGATTTTAGCAAAACCAAAAATATTTGAATCTGTTTGAAAATATCTTTCCAACAAATCCGAAAAATTGAAATTTCATACTGGGAATAAAAGGTTATGTCCAATTGAAAATTCAGAATAGTCGCTATGGAAATCTAGCCTTTAAAATTTTTTGCAAATGACCTCCATTTTCGACGAAACCACTTTTGTTGGATTCGAAATGTCAAATTATTTCTAGATTCCAAAATTCATAATTTTTGGAATCAATATGTGAGCGTGGCAAAAGAAAACGTGTTTTAACAATTTTAGTCAATTTGAATCGACTGGAAAATGGATATTTTTCAAACGGTCTCCAAATTCGACGAAATTAGTTTTGTTAGGACCGTATCATCGAAACATAGTCAGATTTATTTTTCGGGAATTTTGGAGTCCGTATATGGCCCCGGTAAATTAAAATATACGTTAAAGTCTAGTTTGACCATTATTTTAATTTATATTTTAATTTTAACAAAAACTGATCAAAATGGTAGAATTGGCTTATGGGACATAACCCATTGTGTTCGGAATGGGGGTAATTAGCTATGGGTAATGGGCGGTGAGTTGGATTTGGAATTCGAGTTAAAACCCACTTTTTGAAATTAAAAATAATAAAATAATTAATTATATAATATAAACCCCCTCCCCCATACGTTCTCTCTCTCTCCCCGATCTTTAATAGAAGGAAAATAAAATAAAAAACCCCTCCCGTCGTTGACCTGTTGCCACCCGCAACCGCGCCATCGCGCCTGAGGCGCCGCCTCTCTGGCAATTATCGCCTTCCCCTCTCCCCCTCGCGCCTCTCTCGTCCCACTGATTGAAGCCCAAACCCCTGAAAATCACAGCCGCGTCGCCCAAATCGAGCGCGCCACCCGCCAAAGCCAGCATCGCCAGTGCCCTACCCGCCAGCAACTCCGGCAGTGAGCTCGCCCCTCCGACAATGAAACCGTAAAAAGATATAACTGTATTTTTTTTAGTTTTGCTTATTTCTGATTTTAATTCTGAAAAATACATGATTTCTTCGATTGAAATATATGATTTCTCGAATTGGAAAATAGGATTTTTAAGAATGTAAAAGTAGGATTTTTATGTTTTTAAAAATATATTTTTTCATTGATTAAAAAGTTGATTTTATTTATAGAAAGGTTATATTTTTAATGATGTAAAAGGTTTAATTTTTAAAACATGAAAAAGTTTGATTTTTGAAAATATAAAGTTATGATTTTTGAAAATATAAAGCTATGACGTTTGTAAAGATATAGAAATGTGATTTTTGTTTATACATTTACAATATAAAAATATGATTTTTATGCTTTTTTTAATTAAAAATACGATTTTTTTTGTGTTTAGATTTGAAGTAAAGATATGATTTTTATGTGAAAGATGTTAGCATAAAAATGTGATCTTTGTTTATAAATAAAAATATGATTTTTATGATATGAATGGCAATGTAAGAATATGATTTTTTAAAATATAAACATCGATATAAAAATATATAGTTTTTATAGAGATAACATTGAAATAAAGACGTGATTTTTATACGAACGATATAAGAATGAAAATGTGATTTTTAATATGAACAGCGTAGAGAAGACAGCGTTGGAATTTCGGGCAAATCCAAACAGTTCAGAAATTCAGAATAGAATGGAGGAGTGGATCCCTAAGGTGAGAACTTCTCACTTTAATTTTATTTTCTAGTTAAAATATATACTAGGATGCAGACGGTGCTTAGCAGCAGCCGACACTCGTCGTCCACAAACCATGGACGACTTGTTTGATTTGATTGTGTGGTGAAAATTGATTGTTTGATGTGGAATGGAATAAAATATTTAATCGTTAAAAATATAATTTCTAACGTGTATATGAATAAAATAAATATTCATTTACAAATCGAACGATTTGTTTATATACACACATTTGACGGATATTGATTGAGACGATATATTTTACACATCGCCCAACTTCATAAATAAAATTTGTGTTTGACTTATTGAAACCCCATACGGGTATTAGGATGATATTTGACATACATTAATCCCAATTGCTTAGTAGTATGTCGATCGATTGGTTGACGGACTGTTGTAAGCGTTAATTATTTATTTAATGCTTATGCAGTGTAGAATGCACTTTGGATGATGGTTGATTGTTTATCATTGTTGTTCGATACATGTGTTGTATGAAATCCATATAAATAACATTATATGGTGATTGGGTGTGTCTGATTCCAGTTCAGAAAAGAATGAATATTTTAAAATAATATCAGTAAAAGATCAAAATCTGATTTTGATGTCCGATTTGGGATGGACACGAAAATATTTAAATATATAAAGCCGTGTTGATTAGATTAACGCCATTTTGATGTGAACGATATTTATTTTGATTTTATTCATTTTTATAATAAATATCAAAAAGGAAGTGATTTCAAAATCTAATGTTTTGAAAATACTATCATTTATATATCGATGATATAGGGTATTCAATTTTGATTTGAAATTGAATATGAAGTTGAAATCATTTTGAAAACGAATTTAAAACGATTTATAAAATACGCTTTAAATGGAAATCAATGAAATATATATATTATATATAATGGCCTGAATAGAACGCGCCGCGCAATGGCAGTTCGCGAATTTCGACCATCGACTTCGAACGGACATTACAGGAGATCCGACCGTCGGATTCTCCTAAAACCGGAACTGTTAGGTTCGTATCGGAAAGTGCTTTCCAAAGAATATTAGAGATTTGAAATCTAATGGTTGGATTTGGAACTATGTCCAAATCAAATTTGGAAAAAGTCGTTATAAGTGCAGTTCGATGACCGTTTATGGAAATCGACTGTACGGGCCTTGATAAAATTATTTAAAATATCAATAATTTATGTAAAATTATGATAAATTATTTGAATAGAATTGGACTAGAAAATTCCATATTTGAAAAGATAAAAATATATTTTTATCGAAATGAACTAGTTTTGTACTAGAATAATAAATCCAATATTTTTAAAATAAATAAATTGGATTTGAAATGGTTTTAAAAATAACCGGAATTTCCAATATATGAATTGGAATGGATTTGAATCAAAATTATCTTCGGAATATTTCGATATTGGATTCTATGATTATACGGATATTGTGGAGGATTTTGGAAGATATATATCGTTATCCCAATACGATATTTGTTGATTTCAGAATTTGATATTGAATATAAGCCGATATATTTTCTATTCAGAGCCTTGTATTTAATATCAAATGTGATTTTGGGTTTGTCATGAATGGTGTCTTAAATAACAATGTTCTTAAACCTAGTTGAGAAAAGATTAAATCTTTTTATTTAGATTTAATGAAGTATACCAATTAATTAATATTTAGTTGGAATTGAATTGGAATTGATTTTTAGGTTTATCGTGAACGGTGTTTTAAATAACACTTGTTCTTTAACCCGATTAATAATGGAATGTGATTTTGGGTTTGTCGTGAATGGTGTCTTAAATAACACTGTTCTTGAACCCCTTTTGAATAGAATAAATCTTTCAATCAAGATTTGAAGAAGAATTACCAATTAATTAACATTTAATTGGAACTGAAAATGGAATGTGAATTGGGTTTGTTGTGAACTGTATTTTTAATGACACTCGTTCTTTAACCCGATTTACAGTGAAATGTGATTTTGAATTTATAAATCTTTTTATTTAGATTTAATGGGAATTTTCCAAAGTAAAATTTTCCAATTTAATATATTAAATTGGAATTCAATTGATAATAATCGAAGTGAACTTCTATGGAGGAAGACTGTTAATACATATGAAATTTAAAAGGCTTTGTCGTTATTCCATTTATATTATTAGTCAGATACGGAAATTGATATTGATTATATATTGATTTTTTCCGTGAAGATTCCATTAATGGAATGTGATTTGGGTTTATCGTGAACTGTGTTTTAAATGACATTCGTTCTTTAACCCAGTTAAAGGAAGGATTACATGTCTATAATTGTATTTCGAACTGTATGGTTGATCCCTTCTAAATATATATATGTTTGGTGATGAAGAATTTATTCTCTTGCTTAACACCCTTCTCTGAGATGCACGAGCTTAGAGGTTATATATAGGCAGAAATCAACAGTACGGTGTAGATTGTCGATGCGGCATGTTTGTGCTTCCAAAGTTAAAGAATCATTAATATTGATTTTTGGGAAGATTAAAACTAAGTAGAGTTTTAATGTATCTTTAATTAGATTGAAATGTGAATTGGTAATTTAAATTATCAAATTTGGGAAATGATCGAGAATGGAGTATCGCTAGTTTTGCTCCTAGCGATAGTTAAATCTTTAATTAGATTTGAACAGGAAATGGTAATTAAATTTACCGATAACACCGTGGTGTTAGTTGTGGGGTAATACCTGTTATGCTCCATGGGACGAATAGATTGGGATTGGGAAATTAAACAAATGATTACTTCGGTAAGGTGCGCTAATCCTAACTAGTGTGGAAAACCGCATTATGGTTTGAATTGATATCCAAAGGAAGATTAAAGAATAAATTTTAAAGAATTTATCTTTGATAAAATTAATGGGAACAAATCCCTAAAGATTTGAATATTTAAATAAAAGAATATTCATAATTGGAATGAGGCGTATGTTGTGTTTTTATAACACTTGTTTATTACATACGCGAGTTATTCAGAAAGGCCGGGTTTATACCCATTCTGAATAACTGATTCGACGATAAGTCAACGTTGAAGACGGTGGTTGAAGACTGGAGGTCTTCACATCGTTTGGATGACTACTGATGTCTTGATTGGGCTTTGTAACACCCCACGTCCATTAATGTCACTCACAAAGGGAATGCATTAACTTCTATGGAGCGTTTTGAGTATAGAACAGAAACTTAACAACAAGACAGATACAAACAGTACTTAAAAATTTAAAATTTTATTCATTCCAGTGGTAAACACATAGGTTTGATTACGTCATCAGAAACCAGAGTCAAAGTACATAATATCCATCTTGACTAAATCAAAGTACATGAATTGAAAGACATAACCCCAATACAAAATAGCCGTAAATAAGATAGGCTAAACTTTTACTTCCGCGATCCAAGCAACTTCTAAAAGCAAGAGATACTGCTGTCCAAAATCAAGCTCCAGTGGTGCTAGTTCCACCTTGAGCACCCCGCGGGGAGGGGGGTGAAGAAAAGAGGAGGAAACAAAGGGGGTCAAACAAAAAGTCTGGTGAGTGCGATAACTTTAACAATATAATTACCAAAATAACTAGGCTAAGGCATAAGTTGGAAAATAAGGAGATGACTGTGAACAATTGAGTATGGCAGAGTAAACAAGGAAATAAAATGAACAAAGATAACATTAAAGGCGCATCTAAACCGCTATAAGATATTTACTATACTGCACCACCACTAGTTACCCTAAGGTTGATCCCGCCTACAAGACTTTAATAATGATAATGGTAGTTTTGTGCACCCCTAGTTGCCTTCATAGGTGTCGCCTGCCCCTATCTCCACTAGGTGTACTCACTACCCCCATGCGATCGGCTCCCTAACTCGTAGATACCCATACTGGCCCCATAGTGGGGTGTATCATTCCCCAAAGTGGCAACCCGATACCACCAATAATGCACGGCTTATACCTACACGATGCAACAACGTCTTACCTACCATCCCGGTCCCACACACGCATATGAACCCGTTGGACTTGCGTTGCCACCACTAACCCGTTTTGGCCTCTTACAGTCAAGCCCAGTATGCGTGTTCCATCCTCGACTTGGGTTGAGCCCACAAAGATACGTATGGGTTACTGGTTGAAACGGGTCCCATTGCTTGACACAAGCTATCCACCTAAGCTTGGTCCCCTCTAGTACATCCCACTTAACCCTCTTCTTAGTCATGTTCACTTACATGTTTCAATTTTTGGTTAAGTGTTTCTAATCGTATTTCAAATGCCACCCAAGGCACCATCTAAATTCCACATGCCACCCAAGGCACCCACTTAACCCCTATGTCCCACCACATATTTATCTGGTTAAGTGTTTCTTAATTCATTAAGACCTTAACCTTATAAAGACCTCCCACATTAGGCTGGCATTTGTGGCAGCTGGATTTGCCGGGCGGGTCCGGCAGTCTTACACCACAAACGAGCCTAACCTCGTGTCTTTACAACTGTTATGCATTTAACTTATGCCTAAGACCTCCCACATTAGACTGGCATTTGTGACAGCTGGATTTGCCAGGTGGGTCCGGGCGGTCTTACACCACAAAAGAGCCTAACCTCGTGTCTTAGACGATTAATTACACAAAATTAATTATTCCCCAATTTGAATTAATTTCCCAATTCAAATTATCAATCAATTCCAAATTTAACTATGGCCATAATTGACTCAATTATGTCCATCTATTTATGATATGCAAAATCATACCAATTTTCATCACAAATTTATTTTATGCCATTTAAGGAATTTATGCCAATTCTCAATATTAAATCTTTTAACATTATCCCATTATCCCACGTTGTACGTTCGTTCGTTTAACGTAAAATATACGTTAGACTCGAATAGTCTAACTTATGGAATAAAGAGAAAACATCACAACAAACATATAGATAAAACTAGATCTAAACATAAAGGGTGAACTTGCATGTGTGAATGAGGTTCTACATAAAAACTTGCATCGGCCAAAGTCACAAATTGCATAAAACTACATATGTCATAGATCTAAATCTAAAGGTGTAGACTTGTTTAGGTGATAGTCACAAACTTGCATAAACCATGTATGTCATAGATCTAATCATAAGGTTCAAGCTTGCATGGGCATGATTCATACTTCCAACATATATATATATATATATATATATATATACACACACATACTTGCATGCGTGATTTATGCAACATAAACGATGGTGTAAATCTACATGTAAACATGTAAACTAGCATGTAGAAATTTTGTATACTAGCATATAACTCACACATGTCATAGCCTAACTTTAGATCTAATTTACACACATAAAATAGGGGTCATGAAACATGTAAAGTTATATATAAAATCTCACTAACTTGCATATGATCCATGCCTCAATTAACATCCTAACTTGCATACATACATATGATTTATCATATGAATCAACATAACCAAACTAGCCTATGAAACATGATTATACATAAGCCAATCATAGAATTACAACATAGATGATAACATCACAACTTTACAACATAGATGATAGCATCATAGAATTTACAACATAGATGATAACATCATAGATTTTACAACATAAATGATAACATCACAATTTTACAACATAGAATGATAACACGCGGTCAATAATTCACAACATAACCATATAATCCGCATCATAACTCAATCCAATTAAATTGATAATTATTTTATTAAAGAAATCGAACTCACAAAAAGAAGGCCTTGCGTTCTGAAATCTGAGTTTTGAAATTGAATTAGGTTTCCTTTGTAGTAGATTCATTGTTAGAGGTGAATAGAATTGAATTTGATTAGCTTTCTTCCTCTCTAATTGGTGGCGGCTATTTTAGGTTGCTAGGTGACGGCATGGAGGCCATGATTCTAATTTTAATTTTATTTTAGGGTTTGAGTCTACATGTCTTTTTATAAAGTTTAGAATCAATTTAAGCCGTCCAATCAACCCAGAATTAATCCTAGCCAATCAGAGCAGATTAGAAACCCTAATGACTCAGCATACAGTCATAAACATGTCATCAATCAAATCTGCCCCTGGGGGGGGGGGGGGAGGGGGGCAGGTCGACCTGGTCAGGTTAGGTCGACCCCCAGGTCGACCTGGCCCTGGCGGGAAATTTCCCGCCTAGCCCATCTGACTCTGAAATTTTGAATTTTCGAATTCTGTTTTGAATTTTATGAAACTTCCGATAGCCATAACTTCTTCATACGGAGTCCAGTTCACGCAAACTCGGACTCTATCTCAACCAGATTTCCGAGACGAACACAATGGCGAAATCCGTTTCCCTTAATTCTCACATCTGAGATTAGTTATTCTTTAATTTGTTACTATAGTGTTAACAGAAATACGGGGTGTTACATTCTCCCCTCCTTAAAGGATTTCGCCCCCGAAATCTCTAAGTTAAGGAGAATGCATATCCTAACATCCAAACAACCATCTACTCAACCATCAAACACCGACATCCATTGTCCTTATAAAATTCCTAATGATGTATGAACATATGCAAGAAGTGTGTGTATATGCTCTCTATCTAATGCAAAATCAGGCGGTCTACTGATTCAGTTGACCTCCTTAATGCAAACCATGATAGTGCCATGCGTCCATTATGTATGCAAAAGAATCCTATCGATACATATTATTTCTATATGTGTGCACAACCGTTCACCAAAATGCAGCATCCATATGATAGTACAACCATTATACATCCATTAACTTAAATATGCACACACATTTATATGCAATATGCAATATGAAGTGACTGAGCCGATCTAGTGCCTAAAGTGTGTGTATATGCATCCACGAGCAGCCACTAGCAACAACTTTCATCCACATGCATCCATCATACATAACATGTCTCAAACACATGTTTCAACCATAGGACTACCCTATCTAAAGGTTAAAGATACTAGCAAGAGGAAATACTAAAGATAAAACAAGTACAAGATAAGCAATAAAGGAGAAATTAAAAGACATACCCTCGAAAAGAAAATGGTACAATGAATGCATCTTCTCTTCCGTCTCCCAAGTAGCGTTGCTCTCATCATCTCCCCATTGCACTTTGACTAGCTTGACCTCTCGATTCCTCAACTTCTTAATCTCCGACCCAAGAATGCATGTAGGAGCCCGTCGAATCGTCGCATCACGCTCGATCTCCACCTCTCTAAGCAAGCTCGGCTCCACCACTTCCGCGGTCTTATGCAAGCACTTCCTCAAATGTGATACATGGAATACATTGTGTACACCACTAAGTCTCTCGGGCAACTCCACTCTATACGCCATCTGTCCAATCCTCTCCTTAATAGGAAATGGCCCTACGAACCTTGGTGCTAACTTCCCAACGGACCTAAAGCGAACCACATTCCGTAATGGAGACACCATGACAAAGACCATGTCCCCAATATCAAACTCAAGATCTGTCCTCCTCTTGTCCGCATAAGATTTTTCCCTATCTTGCGCCGTCTTCATCCTCTTCGAATAAAATCGATCTTTTCCAAAGTCTCTCTAATCATATCGGGCTCAAGTAAGATCTTATCTGTAGATTCCCACCAACATGTTGGCGAACGACACGGCCGTCCATAAAGAGCCTCGAACGGTGCCATGCCAATGCTAGACTGAAAGCTATTATTATTATATGCGAACTCCACCAACAGAAGATGTTCCTCCCATGTACCTCCGAAGTCTAAGACACACAACCTCAATAGGTCCTCTAGAATGCAATTCACCCTCTCGGTCTGGCCGTCCGTTTGAGGATGATATGCGGTGCTCAAACATAACTGAGTCCCTACTGCCTCTTGCAAGCCCTTCCAAAACTCGCTAGTGAAGATAGGATCGCGGTCGCTCACTATGCTAGAAGGAACACCGTGCAAATGAACTATCTCTCGAATGTATACGGAGGCTAACTATGGAGCAGTCCTCTTACTCTTCATGGGAATGAAATGGGCACTCTTAGTAAGTCTATTTACCACGACCCAAATCCCCGTATTACCCTTCCTCGACCTCGGTAACCCATCAATAAAGTCCATCGTGACACTTTCCCACTTCCATTATGGGACCTCCAATGGGTGAAGCAACCCACCGGGCTTCTTATGCTCTGCTTTTACTTGTTGGCACACCAAGCATCTAGCGACAAACTCAGCCACATCCCTCTTCATGCCGGCCAAAAAGTAAACTCGTCTCATGTCCATGTACATCTTGTCCCCGCCAGGATGGATGGTCATCTTCGAATGATGTGCATCATCAAGAATGGTCTTCCTCAAATTCTTGTTTCGTGGTACACAAAGTCTACTATCCCTACGTAACCAACCCTTATCATCTAGGGTATACCTACTGAGATGGCTCGATGAATCCCCCATTTTGAGCTTCTCTACTAACTCAACCAACTGTGGGTCATCTCACTGTGCCTCACCAATCCGTCCCAAAAGCGTTGGTCCGACCTCTAAGGATGCTAGCAAACCGGGTACAAAGTCAATGGAAGGTCTAAAGTCAAACGTAGAGATGAACTCTAAGCTTCGCCGCTCAATAAACAACGGACTCAAGGACAACCTTTTCCTACTTAAGGCGTCTGCCACCACGTTACCCTTGCCTGGGGTATATGCTATCTCGAAATCATAGGACGCTAAGAATTCCATCCACCTTTGCTGCCTTAAGTTCAGGTCCTTCTGAGAGAACAAGTATTTTAGCGATTTGTGGTCAGTGAACAATTTTAATTTCTCGCCAAGAAGATAATGGCGCCAAGGCTTAAGCGCGAAAACAATAGCGGCCAACTCTAGGTCATGTGTAGGGTAATTTCTCGCATGCACTCTCAACTTCCTCCCTCCATAGGCTATTACCCTTCCCTGTTGCATTAAGACTGCGCCTACTCCTGTCCCACAAGCATCGGTATAAACAGTAAATGGCTTACTCCCATCTGGCAACACTAAGACTGGGGCTGTGGTCAAAGCTCTCTTTAAACGTTGGAACACATCATCACAATCTACGTCCCATGTGAAGACTAGGTTCTTCTTTGTCAAGCGTGTTAACGGGGCTGATATTTTTGCGAAGTCTTTGATAAAATTCCTATAGTAGCCAGCCAACCCTAAGAAACTCCTCACCTCGGTAGCATTTTTTGGGACCTTCCAATCTTGGATGGCCACTACCTTTGCGGGATCCACAGCTATCCCTTCTTTTGAAACCACGTGCCCTAAGAATCACACTTCCTTCCTCCAAAAGTGACATTTAGAAAATTTAGCTTTAAGGCTATGCGCTCGAAGGGTCTCCAATACTTACCTAAGATGTAGGGCATGCTCTTCCTCACTTTTAGAAAAGATCAAGATGTCATCCACAAAGACTACCACGAATTTATTAAGGTACTCCCTAAACACCCTACTCATCAAGTCAACAAAGTATGCGGGGCGTTTGTCAAACCGAAGGGCATCACAAGCCACTCGAAGAAGCCGTCTGGAGTCGTAAAGGCAGTCTTGTCTATGCTATCCTCAGCCACTCTCAACTGATGGAAACCCGTGGCTAAGTCCAACTGCGAAAACACTGAGGCGCCAACTAACTGATCGAAGAGATCGTCAATCCTCGGCAGTGGGTGCCTATTCTTCTTAGTAAGATTATTAAGTTATCTATAGTCCACACAAAGTCTAAGGGACCCATCCGCCTTCTTGGAAAATACTACTGGAGCACCCCACTTCGATATACTACACCTTATGAACCCCTTCTCAAGCAATTCTTTCACTTGCTTACTGAGTTCTCTTCTCTCTCTTGGAGCCATGTGGCGCACTGGCAATGCAACTGGCTTTTCATTATCTACAAGATATATTCGAAAGTCTATCTCATGTTTTGGGGGTAAACCCCTCACCTCATTGAAGACATCAACATATTCACGGACTATACGAACAAAATGTAAATCACCATCGGATGCGTCAAGGGATTCTAGGTAGCTAAGCATTAGTGGACCTCTAGGGTCACAAGAAATATCAAGGGTCTTTCTACAACAAGTCATCAATCTAACTACCCTTCTTTCACAATCTAGGATGGCCCCGTATCTAGTTAGCCAATCCATGCCTAGAATCAAGCCGTAGCCCATGAAGCCAAGAACAAAGGCGTTGCATTCAAACCCAACGCCCAAGATAAACACTCTCAAATCCCGACAAATCATAGAAAGATGAGCCGAACCACCAATAGGATTTGAGACTACTAAGGGATCTGTAACTAAACTAGTATCTAGGTGCAGTGTTTCACTAATGATGTAGAGATAAACAAATGTGATGCGCCAGAATCGAATAAAGTACGGACAGGATGATCAAACAGAAAAACTAAACTTTCAACGGTAATTGCTCTACCTCGTTCTTGCAGCGGTGGGACCACGAGAGCCTGAACTTGCCCCCTTGCCTTCCCTGGTGCCACAAGAGCCTGCACCTGTCCTCCCGAGGTAGATCCTACCCTCTGCCCTTTCCTTGGGCAGTCCTTAATCAGATGTCCCGCTTCGCCATAGTGGAAACAACCAGTCTTCTTTTTCTTCCTACAATCTTTGCTTAGATGGCCTGGTGTCCCATAGTTAAAACATCTCTTCTTTCCCTTACCATTGTTGCCTTTACCACCTTTCTTGTTCTGTTGTTGCTGTTGCGGCTTCTTTTGATCCCCTTTCTTTTCGGGTGCCTTATTAGCATTGGCGCCCTTATCCTCGTCACGCATAAGCGCCATGTCAACTAGTCTCTCAAAAGTAGTCCCCATAGGGATGTGGGTCATAGCTAACCCATGAAGCAGCTCGTTCAAACCCTTAACACATCTCAGGGCCTTCTTTTATGGTGTACCAAGTCCAAGCCAAATCTCGTCAACTGATTGAATTTGTTGACGTATTCTTTCACCGATAGATTCCCCTGCTTCAATGCTAGAAACCTTTCCATGTATAGATTCTCTTCAGCCCGTGAGAGAAACTTCGCCTCAAACCTCCGCTTAAAATCTGGCCATGTATCGACTGGAAGTTCTCCATTACTGACCTCCCACCAAAACGAGGCCTCATCCTTCATTAGCCAAGCAGCTAACTGGACCTTTCTTCCATCTTCCACTTCAAAGATCCCAAACAATTCTTCCACCTCCTTTAGCCAATTTCGAGCTTCAACAAAGGTCTCTGTCCTGTGAAAAGGTTTTCCACCCATTGCTCGAAAGTCCTTACATATCTTAGCAAAAGTATCGACACGAGGAGGAGGAGGAGGAGCATTTGTTGGACCTGCAGTGGTGACCCTAGTCTCCAAATACCTCCTAAACCATCCTGGTATCAGTATCCCCTTGGGTATCTCGGGAATTCCAGACATGCTGAAACGAAAAAGGAAAGATTCAATACAAAAGAACCGAAGGAAAGATATATGGCTTTTTGGGTTATGCTTTCTAAAATAAGCTTTTCTCTTGAAAATACTTCCTCTAAAACATACTTTTGAAGGTACTTCTTTATGAAGTTTTTTTGAAAAACATTTTTTTCAAAATTCATATCTGTTCTGGTAACCTTCAGCTCTGATACCACGTGTAACACCCCACATTCATTAATGTCACTCACAAAGGGAATGCATTAACTTCTATGGAGCGTTTTAAGTGAGTATAGAGCAGAAACTTAACAACAAGACAGATATAAACAGTACTTAAAAATTTAAAACTTTATCCATTGTAGCGGTAAACACATAGGTTTGATTACATCATCAAAAACCAGAGTCAAAGTACATAATATCCATCTTGACTAAATCAAAGTACATAAATTGAAAGACATAACCCCAATACAAAATAGCCATAAATAAGATAGGCTGAACTTTTACTTCAGCGATCCAAGCAACTTCTAAAAGCAAGAGATACCGCTGTCCAAAATCAAGCTCCACTGGTGCTAGTTCCACTTTGAGCATCTGGGGGGGAAGGAAGAAAAGAGGAGGAAACAAAGGGGGTTAGACATAAAGTCTGGCGAGTGCGATAACTTTAACAATATAATTACCAAAATAACTAGGCTAAGGCATAAGTTGGAAAATAAGGAGATGACTGTGAACAATTGAGTATGGCAGAGTAAACAAGGAAATAAGATGAACAAAGATAACATTAAAGGCGCACCTAAACCGCTATAAGATATTTACTATACTGCACCACCACTAGTTACCCTAAGGTTGATCCCGCCTACAAGACTTTAATAATGATAATGGTAGTTTCGTGCACCCCTAGTTGCCTTCATAGGTGCCGCCTGCCCCTATCTCCACTAGGTGTACCCACTACCCTCATGGGATCGGCTCCCTAACTCGTAGTTACCCGTCCTGGCCTCACATTGGGGTGTATCACTCCCCAAAGTGGCAACCCGATACCACCAATAATGCGTGGCTTATACCTACACGATGCAACAACGTCTTACCTACCAGCCCGGGCCCACACACGCATATGAACCCGTTGGACTTGCGTTGCCACCGCTAACCCGTTTTGGCCTCTTACAGTCAAGCCCAGTATGCGTGTCCTATCCTCGACTTGGGTTGAGCCCACAAAGATACGTATGGGTTACTCGCTGAAACGGGCCCCCATTACTTGACACAAGCTGTCCACCTAAGCTTGGTCCCCTCTAATACATCCCACTTAACCCTCTTCTTAGTCATGTTCACTTACATGTTTCAATTTTTGGTTAAGTGTTTGTAATCGTATTTCAAATGCCACCCAAGGCACCCTCTAAATTCCACATGCCACCCAAGGCACCCACTTAACCCCTATGTCCCACCACATATTTATCTGGTTAAGTATTTCTTAATTCATTAGGACCGTAACCTTATAAAGACCTCCCACATTAGGCTGGCATTTGTGGCAGCTGGATTTGTCGGGCGGGTCCGGGCAGTCTTACACCACAAACGAGCCTAACCTCGTGTCCTTACAACTTTTACGCATTTAATTTATGCCTAAGACCTCCCACATTAGACTGGCATTTGTGGCAGCTTGATTTGCCGGGCGAGTCCGGGAAGTCTTACACCACAAAAGAGCCTAACCTCGTGTCTTAGACGATTAATTACACAAAATTAATTATTCCCCAATTTGAATTAATTTACCTATTCAAATTATCAATCAATCCAAATTTAACTATGACCATAATTGACTCATTTATGTCCATCTATTTATGGTATGCAAAATAATACCAACTTTCTTCACAAATTTATTTTATGCCATTTAAGGCATTTATGCCAATTCTCAATATTAAATCTTTTAATATTATCCCATTACCCCACGTTGTACGTTCGTTCGTTTAACGTAAAATATACGTAAGACTCTAATAGTCTAACTTATGGAATAAAGAGAAAACGTCACAACATACATATAGATAAAACTAGATCTAAACATAAGGGGTGAACTTGCATGTGTGAATGAGGTTCTACATAAAAACTTGCATAGGCCAAAGTCACAACTTGCATAAAACTACATATGTTATAGATCTAAATCTAAAGGTGTAGACTTGTTTAGGTGATAGTCACAAACTTACATAAACCATGTATGTCATAGATCTAAACATAAGATTCAAACTTGCATAGGCATGATTCATACTTCCAACATATATATATATACATATATATATATATATACACTTGCTTGTGTGATTTATGCAACATAAACGATGGTGTAAATCTACATGTAAACATGTAAACTAGCATGTAGAAATTTTGTATACTAGCATATAACTTACACATGTCATAGCCTAACTTTAGATCCAATTTACACACATAAAATAGGGGTCATGAAACATGTAAAGTTATATATAAAATCTCACTAACTTGCATATGATCCATGCCTCAGTTAACATCCTAACTTGCATACATACATCTGATTTATCATATGAATCAACATAACCAAACTAGCATATGAAACATGATTGTACATAAGCCAAACATAGAATTACAACACAAATGATAACATCAAAACTTTACAACATAGATGATAGCATTATAGAATTTACCACATAGATGATAACATCATAGATTTTACAACATAAATGATAACATCACAATTTTACAACATAGAATGATAACAAGCGGTCAATAATTCACAACATAACCATATAATCCACATCATAACTCAATCCAATTAAATTGTTAATTATTTTATTAAAGAAATCGAACTCACAAAAAGAAGGTCTTGCGTTCTGAAATCTGAGTTCTGAAATTAAATTAACTTTCCTTTGTAGTAGATTCGTTGTTAAAGTTGAATAGAATTGAATCTGATTAGCTTTCTTCCTCTCTAATTGGTGACGGCTATTCTAGGTTGCTAGGTGACAACATGGAGGCCATGATTCTAATTTTAATTTGATTTTAGGGTTTGAGTCTACATGTCTTTTTATAGAGTTTTGGATTAATTTAAGCCGTACGATCAACCCAGAATTAATCCCAGCCAATCAGAGCAGATCAGAAACCCTAATGACTCAGCATACAGTCATAAACAGGTCATCAATCAAATCTTCCCGGGAGGGGGGGGGGGGGCAGGTCGACCCTATGGTCGACCTGGCCCTGGCGGGAAATTTCCCGCCTAGCCCATCTGACTCTGAAATTTTGAATTTCAAAATCTGTTTTGAATTTTCTGAAACTTACGATGGCCATAACTTCTTCATACGAAGTCCAATTCATGCAAACTCGGACTCTATCTCAATAAGAATTCCGAGACGAACACATTGGCGCAACCCATTTACCTTAATTCTCACATCCGAGATTAGTTATTCTTTAATTTGTTACTATAGTGTTAACAGAAATACGGGGTGTTATAGGCTGTATACCCAAGATGAGGTAATAAGTGGTGATCGTACAGACGTACTTAGAGATCAACGGATATACGAGGGCCTCTCTTTTGTATTGAACATACGGGACGAAGAATAAGGTGCCTCCGGTTTCGTTCAGACCTAGAATGAACTTGTAAATGGATGTTTGTCTGACATTGGATTTTATTCTGTGCTGATTGATCTCTGTTAAATATATATCTGTTTGGCGGCGTACAATTTATTCTCTTGCTTAACGCACTTCTTTGAGACGTACGAGCCCAGAGGTTATATATCGATAGACATCAGTTGCATGGCGTGAACTGCCTGTGTGGCATGCTGAGATGCAAATGATCAAGGCTTCTGTTGAAAAGTAGAGTCTTGTGGTTGATGATCAAATCACAGCTTTAATACAGCGTAGCTTTTTGTATAGCGTTAATTCGCGAGCCTCACACCTCGGTATGAGTCAAAAACGGGATCATGACTGCTAGGAGTGCATGACGTTTCTTTCTAGCTTTGGGTGGTGTCAGCGTTTTACTAGCCCTGACATTGTTGTTATTTTACCTTTGTGGATGTTGGATTGCGAGGCGCCTCAGATATATCGGTTTCTTCGGAGCCGATGGATATAGGTCCAATAGGACCGGGAAACGTGTGTTCAGGAATAACCAATCCTCAAACGTAAAGGAGGACCGGCCCTGAAGATCCAAGGGTTCACTGTGGGGATCCTGAGGTATTTGCTAGAGTGTCTCAAATCGGTGAGGAGCCATCCCTGGCCTCGACTCATGACGGAAATCCAATTTCCAATACGGGAAATTCGGTTTTATTTGTAGAGCCTAGTGTGATGACATATTGGGATGGGGAACTATGCCGTCTATGATTGAAACATTTATATTTGGAGTTGTTTTCATACACTTTACACTATAATAGTATCAAAATGATTTGTTTTAAACGTACCAAGCATGTTTGGCTATTATAAGGTAAAACTCTATCCTCCATCTTACGTTGCATTGTGTGATGGGACATGATTCTTATAATAGCTTCATTTTTACAAAAAGCATTGCGCTGTTTGTTTTATGCACTGGTATTCTTGGGAGGAAACCCGTTCTGTGTTGTACGGTGTGGTCCCTTGATTTACCTTATCTTTAAAGTAAAATTTTAAATAACTGTTTTAGTTCTCACACCAGTCACATGACTGACCTGGAGTTTATTGTTTTAACCTAAACTCTGGGTGCCCCTATTTTCCACACGGGCAGCTAGTAGTTGGGTTTTTGCAGATTTATATTCACAGGATCCTGGTTTACAGCTGGAATGATATTCGGAAAGCTCTGTATCCGTATATTCTTTTCAGTTGTGTTTTTGTATTTTTTTCCACTGCAGTAATGTACTTAAATCTCTGATATTTTATGATGTGTAATGTGTATCCATACTCTATATATTCTTGTACTCTGATGTAAATTATTGTAATAAGCAATGAAATGTTCTTCTGTCTGTGTTCTGATTCGTCTTGTCCTCAAAGCAACCCACACTTTCCTTCACGGGGAAGTTCGGGTCGCTATAAATCCATTTCAATCCCATGACTACCAAGTAATTTCGTCCTTTAAACATTTGCCATCTTCTTCTCAAACGAAATATAACATTAGGCAAACATAAACTCTATACATCGATTAAAACCTAAATCTCATTCCCTTTAAAAACTAGTTAAAAATCAAATACCCGAAGGAAAAATTCAATCATCGATTACGACAGAAGCAGGGCTTCAACCTCGTGCCGATGATAGGATGTGTGATGCCATTCTCCGGTGGTTCGAATTTTACCAGCACGCCTAGGATTAGTAGCGGTGGCGGACTAAGGAAATTCGAGTAAATTTAGGGGTAGCCGCGGGGTTTGTGGTGATGGTAAGAACTTGAGTACAAATTTCTGAGTGGATTTCGTAAATTTTGAAGTTGCGATTAACTGTACTGGTAACGTTCGGCGCGGTGGGGTGATGTGGAGGAGCAGATGAAGAGGGGTGGGGTCCTGTTCTAATTAGGATGGAAGACACGATGTCTGCAAATCATAATTTACTGGTAATATGTGGTGGCATGGGCGGGTCAATGGGAAGTCAATGCTTCGAATGGTGCTGGGTGTATCGCTGTAATCTACGAACTGGTAGGAAGGAGCTTCAGATGTCGGGTTTGTTTTGGTAAAATAGGGAAAGGAACTGTGTATTTTATTGAGGAAATTTGGTGAAAAGGGGCATGGAAATCATTCTGAAAATGAGCTCGAACTATTCTGGGAGGTATATGGAAAAGGAATGTGAAGTTTACTGTAAAGGAGGAGCTTGGGTATCATTTCAAAGAGTTCGAACAGTCACTGTTGATGGCAGGCTTGAAATGTTAAACGGGAAGATGAAATTAACTAAAGTGGTTAAGGTATTTGTTAAAATTTATTAATTACTTAATTAATACATGGTTGATAAGTTAATTATAAATGATTTTTATTTTATATAAACCATAACTTAAAAAGTTAGAATGGAAATATACACTGTAGGTTTCCAATTATTTTGATCGGGGAAGGAGTAATTGCAGACAATCGTGATTATTAAATATAGTAATAGTAACGGTGATTAATTTTTAATGGCACCCTAGTGCAACAATAAGGAAATCATGGGTCACAAGGAAAGCGACAGGCTAAAGAGAAGGAAACATAAATCAAGGTGAATGGAAGCATACAAATGAGCAATGAGTTTTAATCATGAAGGTGACGGTTTGGGGCAACATGTGGAGACATATTTCTAACAATAACACGTTGGAACGAGCAGATGTAAAGCAAAATATCGGGCCTGGTTATGAATTAAAACGTAATTTATACAAATAATTATTTGATTAAGAAGTTAATGGACTTATTTTAAATTATTCTTTTAAATGTGTAACGTGTTCATATAATAACAGAATGACACAAAACAAATCATGTTGGGATTGCAACAAAGATATCTACGTGATGGAACTGATGTGACTGATAATGGAGCTACAGTAATTTCGTGATAAAATCAAATGCCTGTTTGATTTTAAACAAAATAAAAGCAGAACCGTCAATTGGGAACCAAGATGAGTAAACTCACTAACTCTGACTCGTTTACATTTTTATATAAACGAGTTTTAAATTTATTTATAGTAATTTTATACTGTGCAATGGTTGATTGGTTGAATAGTTGATAAAATTGGTTGAAATGGTTGATATGATTACATCATTGATCGATTATTATTTCTGATATTTCATATTGTTGTGAAATAATATTATTGATGTTGATTGACATTTGTGGATGCAGGGAAACAGGTTGGAGGGATCCAACTGGGTTCCTTAATATTTATGTTACTGTTTTATTTGTTGTGTTATATGATGTGTTATATAATTTGTGACTGCCCTAAAATGTTTGTATTTAAAATGCCGAAAAATGAATTTATATGGAAAAAAGGAATTTGAGATTTAAAAACGAAATTATTTTTCCAAAATGGAGATCAAATTTTCAAATAGACTTGGAAATAAAAACTTGTTTAATAAATAAAACAAGAAGCTGATAATAAAAAAGTTAATAAACTAAGTGAATTATTTATCATTTGATAGATTGAAATATGAATTCAAGTTCGAATTTATATAGAAAGGTGGAAAGTGGTTTTAAAATCGATATTTGCAATTGGTTTCGAACTTAGCAGATTATAAACAGAATTATGAACGAGATTAGAAAAAGGTGAAATAAAATGGGAAATTACCTGAGTAATCCTCTACCATTAGAAGTTAAATAAAGGAATTTGGATTTCATGTTTTATTTAGTATGAAATCAAATGGATTTGATTATATAAAAGGGAATATTATTCACGACTGAAGTGAATAATGATTTTAAGTGAAAATATTTATAAAGGGGATTTGAATTTGGAAAGATATATTCAATTAGAAATTTAAATGAAAAGGAAAAAAGGAAAATCGTTTTCAAAAGGACATGAGTGGGTTTTATTCCAAAGTTAGAATATAAAATAAACCGAGATAAATCCAAGGGATATATAATTAGGATTTGACTATGTCAAGGTATATTTTAGGAAAGAGATTTAAACTCTATCTAGTGTGGATCTATAGATAAAATACATTAAGAAACTAATATTTTAATATTTATAGTTATGTAAGTTTTGAGATAATTTAATATTAATTTAAGTTAAGTTTATAGTTATGTTTCGAAGTAATGAAAACAAAAGGAAATTTGTTGAAATAAGAATATAGAATTAAAGAAGAGGTTTTAAATAAATGTTTATATACCAAATATTTGGAGACAACGATTCTAACGCTACTATTACATTAAATGTGTTGTAAATCTAAACAATGATTATAATGCTGCTGTTATAATAAATGTTTTGTAAGTCTAAACAGCGATTTTAACGCTATCGTTATAATAAATGTTTTGTAAATCTAAACAACGATCTTAACGTTGGCATTATAATAAATGTTTTATAAATCAAATATTTGGAAACATCGATTATAACGCTACCGTTATATTCAATGTTTTCCCATAGAAGAAGTGTATTTTTAAATTGAATCCGAGAGTCGCGTAAGCGATGGTTTGTTTGAAGTTGCGAACTTTGACTGTTTCAAAGTTGAGAATGCTGTTCGATTAAGGTCTAAGAGGTAATTATACCCCAACTTGATTGACTTCATGATTGATGGAGGAACGGTTAAGGTTTGATAAAGAAGATTGGTTAGTGATATGTTTACTTAATAAATGGTAAATGCTTCAAGTTATAATAATGATGTTTTTATAACATCAGGTTAATTTAAAGGATTTTGAACTGTTTTCCCAAATAAAATGAGAGATCTTTTCTATGCATAGAAAATGAAATGAATTGGTCAATGAGGAATTTAGAAATGGAATATGGAAATATTTTTCCGAAATTAATAAGGTATATTTTCTGAATATAGAAAATAAAGATTCGTGAATATTTGGAAATGTTTTCTAACTGGAACAAGAGATATTTTCTCGAATAAAGAAATTAGGATATTGGAATGTTTTTCCAAGAATCGGGAAAGAAAATAGAGCTTTGAAAGGATACGAAAGATGGAAAATGGGAATTGGAAATGATAATATAGTAAGGAATAAATTTAAAAAGGGGCCAGTGTTGTTTGATGGTTGATCGTTAGAATTTCCATTTGGAAATAGGATCATTGGTTGTATGGATGTTCCTTTGATAGTTAAATCATCGGCTATCAAAGTTTTGATTTATTTTATACCTCCATTGTCAATACGAAGAGACCGAGATCAGGTTTAATATCTGAAAACCACTCCGTATTGTCATAAACGTTACGAATCAACTTATGCTGAAGATAATTGAAGATGAAGTGAAGTGCGAGGACTGTTTTATTAATCCTAGGTAGAAATTGCCCAAGATGGATTAATAGAATGGTGCATTCGGTTTGTCCAGTCCCAGGGCAACGTATATGGACAGATCTTATGATGTGGCATTCGAAGTAAATGATGGCAAGACGTTCTTGAAGGATAAATCGTGACCTCAAGCCTCATCACCTGGGAAATGACAGAAATCGGGCAGGCAGCATGGCCATGTGGGTCATTCCCATTAGGGGTATTATCACCCGATCTAGAGAAATTTCATTTGCTTCTTGTTCTATTCGTTGTTGTATGCTTCGATAACGGATGCTGATCACAACCATTGGCGATAATATGCTCGATACACTCAAGTTAAATGAGTGGTCAGCCATGTGTGGGCCGGGTTGCAAGACGTTCTTGTTGAACCCAGTGTATTCCCCTCAAGAGATACACTATCGGAAGGTGGTTCCATATCTTGTCATGTTGGAAATCCAATCTCAAATAAGCACCATGCGGTTTTCGATTTTATATTATATATGGAGCGTGAGATGCAAGCGTTCCGCTAGATTCTATTTATGTGATGCAGATATTATTATAATATCACTGGATTTGATATCAAAAATATTTTTGGTTATCGTAAGATAAAAACCATCCGTGTTCATGTGTGGATTGGTCTTACGATTATCATTTCTTTCGAAAGGATTTTTAAACAAATGGTTGGAGTTTACTCACACCGGTCCCATGACTGACCCAGAGTTTATTTTGTTTTGTTTTCCCTAAACTCTTGGGTGCCCAAATTTGTACGGGAAGTCAGGTAGTTGGGATTTTACAGATTCACTTGGAGGAGCTTGAAGCAGGAGGCTTCATAAGTTAGCTATAGACTACCATATTTTCCGTTGTGTACTGTATTGTCTCTGAAAACAGGTGTTTATAACTATTCCAGGAATAATTGTCGTGCTCTGATGATGGTATATATATACAGTTACCGATTTGTATTTAAAAAGTTATGTTATTTAATATATTTTATTCGTTCTGCTGTGAGATTTGTGTTCTTCGTTTCTTCTATTCTAATATTTCTTTCTTTCTATTTCTCATCCTCTAACTTCTTTCTAATAATGATTCGTATTTCTGTGCACTTTGGGTTGGACGCATGGGGTTATTAGTCGACTCAGAGAGTACGGAAATTCAGGCCATCACACCATCTCTCCACGAATCTCATGGATCAAAGCTTACCTATCAAATGCCTTAGAAATCCATGCCGACTAGGATAATAATGAACTTATGCTGCCATACATTTTTTCAGTAAAAATTGACTCGTTTATGGTTTGACACGTCAACTGAGTCTGATTCGACAGTCATATCATCTGAGTATGAAGAGTTATCCCATTGTATTATAAAAGGATGGCCCACTTCATCTTTTTTCACTTCTGCTTTTCACCACTTTTTACGTTAAATTGATTTACTGTCTCAGAGGAGGAAATAGAGATATTATCTTCATCTTTCAACCAAGATCATTTCTTCCACCGATTCTTCAGGTATGAATTGATTCCTCCTACTTATTTTTCCAATGCATTCTGACATAATTTCCGTGCACAATTCTTCTTCTTTCCAACTTCTTATCATAACTTGGGTTCCATGTAATCCATGGTCGGAGTCACCGACGTCGGATCGCCAGAGTCGGAGGCGATGCGACTGTCTGTAGTGATTCTGATACCATTGTGACAAAATCCACTGCTAATGGGGTTGCTATTCCAAAATGGTGTGAAGGTGGAAAGGTTTCCCGTCTTTTCAAAATGTCATGTGTTCCAGGGAGTTGTTAAACCCTCGGACATGTGGTGATGTTTGAAAGGGTGGCTATAATGATAGTGATCTTTGCACAGTCTAACACATAAGGAAAAAAGTGTTTTTGTGATTGTCGTTTACCAAGATAGCATTGTAAAGTAGGGTTAACTTCTTATGAAACAATCTTTGACTTCAACTCGATAATCTTTCCAGTTGATCCTATTAATTTTTGTAGAGTTTTAATTGTGTTCAATTCGTATGCCTTTGACTGACGGTCTCTTTTTTTTAGGTCGATCACCATTGTCAGGAAACTGGATCTTCGCAAACAAGGATGTGGCAAAGGCAAAGAATTGTCTCTTCTAGTTACAATAGACAGCTCCCCTGAGCCTTCAGCCAGTTCTGAATTTAATTCGGGTGCCGACACTCGAAATGGGTCGACACAATCATCCACTCTCCCTGAGATAGTAGTCGAGCCGAGCGAAACAACTGCCACATCAACAGCCCCATGACACACTTCCAAATGCGTTGATCTTGGAAAATCTTTCGGACATTCATTAGAGCAAGATGACCCTCAAACGTTTACAAAATATCTCCGCTAAGCACAACATCCCCTAGAGGAATGTCCATCTACCTATAGAACATGACTGACCTCACGTTCCCCCAAGAGGTTATATAGCATTGTCTTGTCCTATGTGTATCGCTGGGGCTATTCCCCCTTCCCTGCGTTTGTTATCGACTTCTTATGCCGAATGAACTTAGTTCCGATACAGTTTCATCTGATCGCTTATGGCAACCTGCTATCACTATCTGTTCATGAGGCATCTAGGTTACCACTGACCTTTGATGACGTTGCCTTCTTTTTTGCTTTCAAGCATAATGAAAAGAATTCCCCCTACTATCTTTATTTTAGGGTTTCCCACAAAATTATTGAAAAAAGTCCGAGAAAGGTGGAGGATACGAAACATGATTGGTTTTACATCAAACAGCTGCAGGGATGCGCCATCGTTGGCTCTAATGCAATAAGTTTTCCATTTTACTGATCATGTCCATAATGAAAAGAATTCCCCCTACTATCTTTATTTTAGGGTTTCCCACAAAATTATTGAAAAAATTCCGAGAAAGGTGGGGGATACGAAACATGATTGGTTTTACATCAAACAGCTGCAGGGATGCGCCATCGTTGGCTCTAATGCAATAAGTTTTCCATTTTACTGATCATGTCCATTTCGAAATTTCTTATATCAACTGATTCTTTTGCAAGAGAAAAGCCGAAAAGGCTTGATGAAGGAGTGTTCAAAGAACGCTTCAATAAACTGTCCAAGTTAACTCTTAAGCAACAAAAATTTTGGAATTGTCTAACCGATGCTCACTTACACTATATGGCCTTCTAAATAAGAACAGGACATCAGACAATGTACGGTCGGCGTTCCAGGTCGGAGAATATTCTTTCCACCCCCCGTCTGAAAGAAAAAAAGAAGTCCCGCATGCTGGTAAGATATCTTCTTCGTGAAGGAGATCGTCTCGAGACGTCGAACTTTCGAAGAGGTAGAAAGGCCCCGCTGAGGAAGCCTCAGGAGAGGTCTAAGAGGAGTTAGTCAAGGAAGATCCTACCGAGCACCATATGAAAAATCCTTCTCCCATTCATGGCTTGTAGGAGGAGATGACTTCCCCCTTTTGTGGCCTAAATAATTTGAAGGTTTACGACGCTATTATCTCTTCGTAAAATTTAGATCCCGACAACTTCTTTGCCGCCAAGTCCGGGGAAGTTTCTGTCCTAGCCGAGCCTGAAGGCACTGAAGGTATGGGACCTAAGTAATTTAGTCACATCGCATCGGTACTTCTCGTCATAGTACCACATTCTCTTGTGTAAATTAAATATTGTTCATATTCATTATCATGTTATTGTTTTCTTTCACAGGGGAAATAAAGAACTAATAATATCATGATCTCTTTTCTTCCCTTTCGTCTAATGGCGGACCAGTTGGGCCGACCTTGCAAGAAGTCGGGCATGGCGACATGGATGGAGACAATAGCAAGAATGAGAAGGAAGAGAAAGAAAAAGAAGAGAAAAGAAAAGAGAAAGATAAGCAAAGAAAATGGGATTTGAAAAATCACAAGCAGATACATGAGGAGGAAGAAGGAGATGGGAGCAAGTCTAAGAAGAGAAAAGAGCGCAAGTCCCCCAAGCATCGAACGCCTTCTGATACCCAGGGTAAGACCCCCAAGGAAGTCAACAAGGACGAACACTCTCAGGGGCTACTCTAAGTCATCCCAAGCCTACGGCCGGCCCTTCTCATGACACGTTTCCCACCAATCGAATTAGAGAGTTAGAGGATGTCTTGCCTGACCTTATTTTTGCTAAAATCGAGTCTGCCCCCGAGCTGCACCTGCTCCCACCAAATTTCCGCGATCGTATCTAAACTAACCTCAACCATGCCTTATCCCAGTATGATGTAATGTACGAATATGCCAAGCAAGTATGTAGGGTTTTAAGGAGAAAGCTTGTAGAGAACACTGGTTTGAAGAGGGAAGTTGAATGTAACAAGAGGACGTTCGTGTTTTTTGAGAGAAGGATAGGAGAGTATGAGTCATAAGTGGTGACCACTAAGGAAAAATTTAAGAAAGCTTCCGAGGATCTAAATGCCCATCTTCGATCAAAGAACCAAGAGTGTGATTCTTTGAGGGCAGAGGTTGAAAAGTTGAAGGAGGAGAAAGGTTGACTTGACTTAGAAGTCCAAAATCTTAAATCCCTTCTTAGTTCATCTAAGTTAGATAAAAAGCGGTCCAAGCAGAATGTTGTCACTGAAATCAAGTCCGCCAACAACCTTCAACTTCAACATGATATAGACATTCGCACAATCAAACTTGAGCATGCTCTGGAGTTATCCAATATGAAGAAGAGATATGGTGGCCAAGCCCTTACATTCTTTTCGAGGGTCCTTCGTCATAGGAAATTGGCTTGGATAACGGGCTACCAAAAGGTGTTGACAGACACTTGGAAAGTTTTCATGAAAGAGAAGAGGGATGCAGCAGGAGGACGACAGGTAAACGAGGAAGCCTTAATGACTCAGTTTCTACGTGATGATGAACGAGCAGTATTGGCCAAAGGGAAGAGAAAGGAGAGGGAGGGGTCAGAGGCTGAGTGTCGCAAAGCAAAGGGGAAGTCGGTCCTCGAAAGGGGTGTTGGTAGTAGCCGGGCTAAGATGCCCTTTCCTTCTCCTTTTGCAAACACGGAGTCTGGTTCGACTTTTATCCTTCCTTCTAACCCATTCAGGCCTGTGGACGAGCGACCGGCCAAGTCTACCATCGGAGGTAAACTTGTTCACTTCCCTTTGACTCTATGTGCATTTATGTAGTCATCATTTAGGTCTTCTATTATACGTTCTTCACTGGTGAAGGAGAATATCGAGGTAAAAATTGTGATGGTGGAGAAGGATTGCGTTGGAGGGAAAACTGAGGTTCCGGAGGAGAAGAGGGACGACAAAAACCCACCAGAGGACGATGGCGTTGAGATAGTGGGGGAGATCAGGAGAGAAGATCACTCTTCCATGGCCGAGATCAAAGCCAAAAGCGCGAAAGGTGTTTTGTCTATGAAGTCCAAGCCATCTGACGAACCTTTGAATATTCCACCCCACCGAGCTATTCCCCCGACCATTCTTTCTTTGGTCAGCTTTCCCCCTTTTACGGATTCAACCGACCCAAAAGAGCAAAATGCAGCACCAGTCCCTAGTTCTTTTGGCACCACGCTTAAGGGGTCGAAATGTAGGTTGTCTACTAAAGAAGTATTGTAAATGGCTAAGAAGATAGAGTTGGATGACATGGTCAAGCACAGGGATATACCACCTCCGGCTTAGGATTTTTCTTTTTTTTTGCCGTAAATTTAATTTAGGCCCTCTGGAAGTTTCATGCGAGTGTGGCCCTCTAATTTTTGCCATCATCAATTTTTGTATTTTTGTATACGATGTATAATTGTAGTCGTATGCAAAAATGTTTTGTAAGCAAGTTATGTTGATATTAATGGAAGTCTGTACCCCTTTTTTAAAGTATTTTTTGCTAATACGTTGAAATGGGAATCAGCATTCCCAACTTGTTTCGACCTTCGAGGGTTATTCATCGACCCTCTTGCCCCCAGTGTAGTAGGGAGTTGGCATGGCTGTCAAGTTCTCTAGTCGTACTTAAGACTGGTTCATCCCAGTCTGGGAGTCAAGTGTTCCTAACTAGGAATACCTTTAGTCTTTTATACTCGTATTCTATTAAGTGAGGATTAGGGTTTTAAGGATCAAGCGGTCTTTTGTCGGGGTGCACCTTTCACACTCATCCGTCGTTTATACTATTTCCCAAGTCGAGGGAATTAGAGTCATTTTCAAAAAGTCAGTTATTTTGTTTGTATTAGTGTCATCCTCACTTTTAGTCAACAAAGTAGGACTCGAAAGTTGAATGATCAGTCAAAGTTTAAATGCGGCTTTTCTGATTTTTACTGTTTTCCAAACGAAGCCGGCCCATTTAGTCATGGGTCGGCATATCAAGTCGTCAATATTTGACCTAATGTCGTTCGAATCACAACATTTAGCCATTATAGTTAATAAGTCAGAGCAGGAAAGAAGCCTTTTATTCACAAACTATTGCAAGCGATAAGTCACAACTTATTACAATACTAAAACAAAATAAAATAGTAAAGAACTAAAGGTCGTAAGAAAGATAAGGTCGTAGGTGCTCTACGTTCCATGATCTCTAAAATGGTTCGTTGTCAACAGTCGATAGCCTGAAGGTTCCATTATCAAGCTTACGTTGAATGATGTAAGGTCCTTCCCATTTGGTCCCATATGTATAGGAGTCGGGAAAATTCACTTTAGGAAAAGATCACCGACATCGAAGGTTTTGTGTCGAACCTTCTTGTTGTAATATCGAGCAACTCACAGTTGGTGAGCATCGACGCAGAGGTTATCCTCTTCTCTTTTTTCATCAATCATATCTAGTGAGTTCAAGAAAAGGGCTTTTTTCGATAATGGATCATAGTATGTGGTTCTATGGGAAGGAACTTCAAGTTCAATGAGAATGACAGCTTCAAATTTGTAACACAAAGCAAAAGAGTGTGCCCAGGAGCGATCTTATGGGTGATCCGATATGCCCAAAGATCTAGAGGAAGCTCCTCAACCCATTTTCCTTTAGCTCGTTTCAGTCTCTTTTTCAAGATGTATTTGATGATTTTATTAACCGCTTCGACTTGTCCATTAGACTATGGATGAAACCTTGAAGTGTATTTCTTTTCGATGTTATATTTTTCACAAAATTCTCTGAATTCTGAGCTATTGAACTGAGTCCCATTATCCGTAATAATAGTCCGAGGTATCCCATATCGACATATGATATTTCTAACAATGAAGTTAATAACCTTCTTTGTTGTGATCGTGGTCATCTATTCGGCTTCTTCCCAGTTTGTAAAATAGTCTACTTCCATGATCGCATACTTTGTCCTCCCTTTCAAAAATGGGCAGGCTTCCAATGATGTTTATCCCCTACATGGAGAATGACCAAGGGCTGACCATTTGGGTGGTCATAGTTGGTGGGGTTCGTGTGAACTGCGCAAACCCCTGGCACTTATCACTTCGTCTAGAATAACTTGTTGCATCCTTGCTGATAGTCGGCCAGAAGTACCCATACCGCAGTACTTTCTTGGCCAGGGTTAGTCCCTCGGTGAGCGCAATGCATTACCCTTCACGCACTTCTCTCAATATTATTTTAAAATCATCATGTGCTACACATCGGAACACGGGCACGGAGAAACCCCTTCTGTAGAGCTAGTACTACTGGATAACATACCTAAAAGCCTATCGCACGATAGCTCGTCTTTCATTTCTTTTTTGGAAGCGTGTCATGTAGGAGGAAATTCTTAATGGGAGTCATCCAAGATTCTCTTTCAGGCTCGGCTTCAGCTTGGTCGATCTCTATTTTTTGATGCTCGGGATGCTCAGAGTCTTTATGGGAACTAGCTCTATTTCACTCGGGTTGTCTAAACGAGCGAGCTTTGCCAACTTATCCGCTTTTTGATTTTCTTCCCTAGGGATGTGGGAGATGCTATATCGATCAAAGTTATATAACAATTTCTCAACTTGCTTAAGATAGGAGGTCAGTCGAGCTCCTTTGGTTTGATACTCTTTCTGAACCTGGAATACAACAAGTTGTGAATCATAGAAAATGTCAAGTGATGTTATTTTTAGGTCCTCCGCGTGTTTGAGCCTGACAATCAGGGTCTCATACTTAGAGTCATTGTTTGTTGCCAAAAAATCTAGTCTTTATGCGTAAAAAATCAATCACCCCTCGGGAGATAATAACACTATGCCAGCACCTGAGCGTCGATCATAATAACACTTTGACTCGATATCCAGGGGTTCGGTACAATCCTCTAAATTCTCATCTTATGGAGTTATAAATTCAGCTATGAAGTCGGCTTGGGCTTGCCCCCGGATGGATTTCCATGGAACAAAAGTTAAGTCGAATTGGCTTAACTCAATGTTCCGTTAAACTGGTCTTCCGCTGGCCTCTAGTTGCTACAGAATTTTCCGAAGAGGATGCTCGGTGAATACTTTAATGGGATGAGGCTAGAAGTAGTAATGAAATTTTTTTGATGCAATTAATAAACTATAGGCGAGTTTCTCGACCTTTGGATAATTGCGTTCGGCCCTTGTCAATTTCTTGCTCATATAATAAATTGGTCATTGCACCTGGTCCTCTTTACGTATTAGGACTGAGCTGATTACATGTGCGGATATTGCTAAATAAACAAGCAAATCTTCGTGATCGATTGGTTTGGATAAGACGGGGGTTTCTCCAAATGGTCGAGCAAGTTTTGGAAGGTTTCGACACAGTCAAGTGTCCAAGCGAAGTTCCGTTTTCCTCTTTTAATCAATTCAAAGAAGGGTAGGCATTTATCAGTCGCCTTGGAAATAAACTGACCCATCGCAGTCACCTTACCTTTCACGCTCTAAACATTATTGATTCTTTTAGGTTCCTGAATTCTTTTATTGGCCAAAGCATGGTCGGGATTGATTTCGATCCCTCCAGAGCTAACAAAAAATCCAGAAACTTACTTGATGCCACTGCAAAAGAACACTTCAAGGGGTTTAATTTCATTCCATACCTCCGGAGAATACCAAACATTTCTGAGAAGTCATTTACGTAGTTGGATGATTGTCTTGACTTTACAAGCATGTCATCCACGTATACCTCCATCGTCTTTCCTTTCCGATCATGGAACATCCAGTTGACCAAATGTTGGTATGTGGCCCAAATAGTTTTCAAGCCGAATGACATGACTACATAGAAGTACAGTCCAAGGTTTGTTATGAAATTAGTATGCTCTTGGTCTGGGATATGCATGACAATCTTATTGTACCCCGAGTAAGCATCCATAAATGAGAGGAGTTCATGACCTGCAGTTGAGTCGACCAACTGATTAATCCTAGGTAACGGAAAGTTGTCCTTATGGAAGGCTTTGTTTAAGTCAGAAAAATCGATGCAAGTCTGCCACTTCCAGTTAACCTTTTTCACAAGCACCGGGCTGGTTATCCAGTCAGGGTCGAGTCTCGGATAAACCCATTGGCTTGTAGCTTTCCAACTTCCTCCTTTAGGACAGCAGACCTTTCGGGGTCGAGCATTCGCCTCTTCTCCTTTGTAGGGTGTACTTCATATCAATGCTAAGTGAGTGAGTTATGGTGGAGGGTGAAATTCCACACATGTCAGCGTGGGTCCATGCAAACACATCAAGATTTGCACAGAGAAATTTAGTCCATTTTCTCGTCCGAAGGGGATCAATATGAGACATAGTCTTTATAACCCTGGTGAGGTCATCTTTGTCAATCGAAATCTCTACGGTAGACTCATTCGGGGCTGCCATCTACATCCTGGTTCTTCATCCTCTCTTGGGACGATATCCTCGACTTCACATATGGACAGTCCCAAACAAGATGTTATCTGTAGTTACTATGCTACTTTCCCCTCCATGGGGCGGGAGGATTCTTCAGATTCTTTGCTACTCTTGCTCTGTAGCTCTTTCCATTCTGCTAAGTAGCAGGCTCGTCTGGTTACCTGATCTCCTGGTACTGTCCCGATTCCACCATCGGTTGGGAATTTCAAAAGCAAACACCAGAGAGCATGCATGCCCTGAACTCAGCTAATGTCGATCGCCCTAGAAATGCGTTATACTTGGAGATGATGTTCATTACAACAAATAACATAATTCTAAATATTCGGCGATCTCCATCTCCCATTTCTACGAATAGCTTAACCTGGCTGACTGGTTCAGTGGACGCTCCATTAAAACCGCATATCTGGCTAGTACACGGCTCCAAATCTTTCAACTCCAGTTTCATTTGGTCATATGCCTGTTCGAATAAAATTTCACCAGGCTCCCATTATCGATCAGAACCTTTCGCATCGTAGCCGGGTCGGTAATGGTCGTTACCACCAGTGGATCGACGGTCGGGGCCTCTATACCGATCGACTCCCGATCACGGAAGATGATGTCATCGGTCATCGTCTTTCTTTGCTTAATGGGGATTGCAGCTTCGGGAGGGCTCGTTTATGCAATGTCCAGATGCTTTACAGAATTTACAAAATGCTCCATGGACCGGACACTTTAACCTATAGGATGCGGTCCTCCAATAATGGCGTTAATCACAATCCCTTTCCCCTTCTCCTAGGCGGTGGCTTGAGGCGTTGCCTGGATTTGTTTAGGTGCTGAAGTCCCTTTCCCCCTGTCTCTTGGGGCTGCTTTATATTCATCGAGTTTTCCTTCTCGAATCAACTTCTCAATGATGTCTCGAAATGTCGACATTCATTGATCGTATGTCCGTAAATTTTATGAAATAAACAAAACTTTCCCGTCGCCTGCTCCTTCTCGGTAGGCTCACGCAAGGGCGGCTTCTTGTACTGGACAGTGCCCAAGTATCAAGATAAATATTCTCCAACATGTCATTCTGTGTAAGTTTCGAAAACTTGGAACCGGGGTCATTTTCTAGAATTCCCTCTTTGTCCAGGGTTTTCCATTGGCTTCCTTTGACCCATCTCAATTTTGCTTACCACGGTTCCCAATGTTCACTTCTACCTTCACCGAATTATCCCCAGATTGCTTGACTGCGACATAGCTCTAGATTGGTTTGGTAGATACATCTTTCGGCCCATCCTCCTCATCTAGCTACGTGTCCTCCTATCTCAGCCGGACGTTGGCCTTTTCATAGAATGCTTCAATCGATGTGGGTGACTTCTCAATTAAATATTTTCCGAACTCTATCCTCTTATCAATGCCATCGACCATGGCTATTAGGATGGTTTCATGATTAGGGATGCTAACTTCGGTGGCAGCCCAGTTGAATCGATTGAGATAGTTTCTCAGGGTGTAATGACCCACATTTGCAGAGGTATTATAATTTATTTATTTAATTATATAAATAGTGATATAGTGGGTTTAATGGTCGTGGAATTAAATAATGGTGAATATTTAATTAAAATAATATATTAAATAATATATTTAATTCTGAAATAATCAGAATTGGTTGAAATAGCGATATGGTGTGAACTGGATCATCTGTGATATTTAATTCAGCTTGGAATTTGATTTGAATAACGAATATATTATATAAACGACAGTTTGAATGTAGAGTTATAATATTATTAAAATCGAGCTTGAAATGATGCTGCAGTTCGTAAATTGGCGATTCGAACTTCAACTAAATGTACAGGATTCGTTTTAAGCCGGATTTCTATGAAACAAGAAACGTGTGGAGCTGGTGGAGTATATCTTTCTAGTGGAAGAGAAAAATTGGGATTTCGTCGTGTAGATTTTGATTTATGTCCAAATCAAATTTTAGAAAAGTCGCTGTGGAATTCCTTTATAATTTATAGAGGAATTATTTATATTTTAAAAAGGAAATTCATTTTAAATCGAATATCGATTTAATCGGGATGTGAAGTATCGAGCTATAAATCCCAGTGAAGCTGTATGGTATTCCACTGTGAATATATACGATAAATATAAATTTATTTATATTTAATCTAATTATATTTAAATATATTTATATATTTAAATGGGTCATTCAGAGTTTTAAAAATAGCCAGTTTTACAACCGACCTCAGAATTCGACGAAACCAATTTTGTTGGATCCGCAATATTAAATTATTGCTAGATTTCAATTTTCGTGATTTTTGAAGTCAGTATGTGGCCGTACGGATTTTTAGAGTGAAAAACAGTCAGTATTTTGACAGTTAAAAATACATTGTGTGAGCAAACGGAGTCAGAATTCGACAAAACTAGTTTTGTTGGGACCGTAATGTCGAACTGTAGCTGCATGTCCAGTTTCATGATTTTTAGGCATCGTGTGTGTTCGTAAGGATTTTTAGAAGCCAGAAACGAGTATAAAATCAGTAAAATAAAATATAAAAATATCTAACTCCCTTCTCTGATGGATCCAGAGGACACGCTACATTATTCTCAGCCGCTACTATCAAGTGGGAAACCTAAGCTCCACGTCTCCTCCTAAAAACCTTATAAATTCATTTGAAAACCCAAAAAAAAAATCCAAAAAAAAAACATGATATATATATTTAGAGGTATTTGGTGATAAGCTACTCGATCATGTACCAGTTCTGAGAGGTGCGACGCATTGTTGCGGAGGGTTCAAAACTTGTCGTGATTCTAGGGTTGGGATTATTTAGAAATTGAAGCATCGATTGAGGAAATCAAGTTGATATTCGGATTCAGGAGGAAGCTTAACATCTTGTTTGGATTTGTGGATGGATTCCGTGATTTTTTCTGTCGCTACCAACCTGTAGCTGAAACCCGAGGTCGAAGTCGCATTCTTCATGGAAGCCACGAGTTAGGGGAAAAGGGTATAGGGGCATAGAGGCTTGGATGAGGATAATTTAAGTAATTTTAGTTTGATTTAAGGATGGAAGAAGGAGGGGATAAGAGGGCACAAAGATCAGCTATGGGGTTGAAGTTTCGGTGGTATCCTGTTTGGAGAAGATGAAAGAAAACGGGTCGGCTTGTTTTAAAGTGAAATTGGGCTTGAAAAAGGGTAAAGGCCCATTTAATTAATTAAATCCAAGTTGTTAGTTATTTTAAATTGTCTTAACTTGTAACGTAAATATCTTGGTCATACAATATCAGATTGACGAACCATAAGTTGTGTTAGGATCGTTTAGACGGCGGCTACGCACTGGAATTGACTGGGAGTGGATTGGGGTTCGTTACAATTTATTGCAAAATAAATTGTCCGTCCGAATCAAATCAAGCGATGGTTATCGTTATTAACGATGATCGTCCAATGTGAGTAAATCTCACTAACTTTGAACAGTTTATAATTTCATGTTGTATTTTTAGAACTGTTAAATATTGGCTGATTGACTATGTGTTGATTGTTTGATTGAACTGCTAGTCAGTTAGTTGAATTTCTATATTGACTCTGTTTAACAGAATATATCATATGGAACTGAAAGTGATGTTGGTTTTATTGTGTAACATCTGTGACGCAGGGAAACAGGTTGGAGGAATCCAACTGGATTCCTCAACATTTATTTTACTGTTTCATATATTGTGATATATGATGTGATATATAATCTGTTGTCAATTATATGTCTTTGGACGATATTGATCATCGTGATTTGATATGTTGAATACCATAACATATCGAAATGATGAATAGGGAATTTCAAAGTGAATATTGAAAATAAACTATTTATAAAATCAAAGGATTTTATAAAAGAGAAATTATTTAGAAAATAAATAGAATAAGGATATATTTATTTAGAAAATAAATAAAGTTGATAAAGGAAATATAATAAAGGAAAAAGAATAAAGGAATATTTATTGGGAAAATAAATAGGATTATAAAAGGAAATTAACGAGATAGAAAAGAGTTAATCGAATTTAGTTAATCGAATATAGTTATTCAAGATAGAGTTAAAAACAGACATAGTTATTCGAATTAAAGTTAATCAAATAGAGTTAATCGAATAGAGGTAAGAAATAGAGTTAAACAAGATTAGAAACTGACTATAGATTAGTTAAGTTGAATAGTTTTCTGAGAATCAATCTGATGTTGGTTTCGGCCTACGGGGTTTATACTTAGAGAATTTTTTCTCCTACTAGTTTACAGTCAGGGACCGATAGTTGTGGAAGAGTAGTGATACGTAAATAAGAAAATGGAAATGTTTTCCAGTGTTAATAACATATAATTTCTAAACATAGAAAAGAAGGAAATATGAATATATATACATAGATATATATATGATTGATGATTGATTGATAGAATTTCCATCTGGAAATAATATCGTTGTTTGCACACCTGTTTTTCTTTGATGGTTAAATCACAGACTATCGAAGTTTTGACCATTTTAACGTTGTTTATATGGAGAGACCAGTTGGATTATTATCCAAAGAACCACTCTATATTGGCATAAGCATTGCGAATCATATATGCCAAAGAAAATTGAAGACGGAGTAAAGTGCAAGGGCTATGGTATAAGTCTTAGATAACAGTGTCTAAGATGGATGTACTGAATAGTGCCTTTGGTTTATCCTGTTCATGGATGACTTGTATGGACGGATGTCTGACAGAGTATTTACAGACGATCACGTATATTGATTTCTCCAACCGTACCAAGAGTCGAAGCGGAGAAGGAAACTTCTTTTAGCTAACACATAATGTATTGTTGAGGACGTCAATCAGTGATTTGATGGATTTGACGATGTGGCATTCGAAGTGAATCTGGTGTGATGATAAAGCGTAGCTTCTAGTCTCACATCCGGTAAATGACAGAAATCGGGCAGGCAAAATGGCTAAGTCGGTCGCTCCGAAGTAGGGTGTATAATCACCTGATCTAGAGTTTCATTTACTTCTAAAAATATATTGTTGATGCTGTCCCATTTGGGAAACAGTTGTTGATCCCAACCGTTGGTGATATACATTCAATACACTCAAGCGAAATGAGTGGTCGGTCATGTGTGTCCGGGTTGCAAGATGTTCTTGTTGAACCCAGTGTATTCCTCTCTAGAGGTACACTAGCGAAAGGTGGTTCCATACCTTGTCATAGTTGGAAATCCATTACCCAATACGTGCTTGCAGTTTTGATTGTATACTATGTATGTAGAACGTGAGATGAAAGTGTTTCTGCTAGATGATTATTATATTGTGGTTGATAGACATTTTTATAATATCAAAAGGTTTTTGATATAAAGATAATTTGGATTCTCATAAGGGAAAAACCCGTTTCGTTATACGGCGTGGTCTTATGAGATATCATTTACCTGCTTAAACTGTTTTACTCATACCAGTCCCATGACTGACCCGAAGTTTATTTTGTTTTTTTTCTAAACTTTTGGGTGCCTAATTTTGTACGGGCAGTCAAGTAGTCGGGACTTATAGATACTTGAAGAGCTGGAGCAGGAGGCTTCAGGATTATATAGCTATAGTTATTTCCGCTGTGTTGTAAGTGCTGTACTTTGAAAATGATGTATATTCAAATACAAATGTATATTTCAAAGTTATGTTACATATATTATATGTTATTCGTTCCGCTGTGAGATTTGTGTTACTCTGATGTTGTGTTGTTCTTCTTCTTCTATTCTAAGTTCCTATCTTATCTTTCCTCACCCTCTAATTTCTTTCATTAATGACCGGTATTTTCGACCCTTGGATGTTCGATATTTGTTGTATATCGGATAACCAAGGCCGCCAAAAACCCGGGCTGTTACACAGGGACTCGCCCCTTTGCTGCTTGACTGCTGAAAGAGCCAGGACATGCTTCAATTTGGAGGCGTGGAGCTAGAATTGATTCAAGAATTTCTCACTCAAGTGTTTAAAGCTCGGGACCGACCTTAGGGGTAGATGGATGGACCACATGAGTGACACTCCAATGAAGAAAATTGGAAAGGCTTTACATTTGATAGTGTTTGGAGCTACTAACACTTCCATACGCTACGAGTATCTCATAAAATGTTGTTGCGGATCAGTGGTTCCATCGTGATGGTTCATCTGGGGAATATTGAGCCTTCTAGGGAATTCAACATGTAAGATGTCATCAGTGAATGGTGTGTGGCTTCGATCGGCTCCATAGTCTTCATTCTTGTGTCCTCTGTTGTCAATCATGATCTGTCGTACCATGGCAGTCAGGTTTGGAGTAATGACTGTGTCTCAATCAGTTTCCTCAACTGACCAACCTCCCCTGACTCTTTCCTCCGACAACGTCATCTGATTTTTCGTCCGGGCAGTCCTTCTTTCTCCCTGGGCATCTCGGTCAATCACAAGATTCCGGGGGGGGGGGGGGGGAGGGGGGATGAATAGGGTGTGACGGCCTGGAATTTCGCTCGATCTGAATCAGTCGTTAAACCGATCTAGACCGTTCGAAACCCCTGAACGTTGAGAACATGACAGATCAGAACACAAACAAAAGAACATTTCATTGTATATTACAACAATGCATCAGATTACAAGAATATACAGAGTATAAATGAATAAATATTACACAGAAATCAGAGATTTAAATTACATAGCAGCGGAAAAATAATATGAAGCACAACTGAAGGTGATATACGGATACAGAGCTTTCCGGATATCATTCCAGCTGTAAACCAGGATCCTGTGAATATAAATCTGCAAAACCAAAACTACTAGCTGCCCGTGCGGAAAATAGGGGCACCCAGAGTTTAGGTTAAAACAATAAACTCCAGGTCAGTCATGTGACTGGTGTGAGAACTAAAACAGTTATTTAAAACTTTACTTTTAAAGAGGGTGATTCAAGGGACCACGCCGTATAACACGGAACGGGTTTCCTCCCAAGAATACTAGTGCATAGAATAAACAACGCAATGCTTTTTCGAAAAATGAAGCTATTATAAGACCCAGGTCCCATCACACAATGCAACGCAAGCCGGAGGATAGGGTTTTCCCTTATAATAGCCAAACATGCTTGGTACGTTTAAAACAAATCATTCGATACTATAATAAGTGTATAGTGTCAAAACATTTCAATCATAAATATAAATCATAGACGGCATGGGTACCATATATCATGTCGCCATACTAGTTCTACAATTAAAACCGCAATACACGTATTGGAAATTGGATTTCCGTCATGAGTCGAGGCAAGGGGCAAGCTCCTCTCCGCGTTCGAGACACTCTAGCAAATGCCTCAGGATTACGCACACCGGGTAACCCCTGGATGCGGCTGGGCCGGTCCTCACTTACGTTAGAGGATTATTTATTCCTGAACACACGTTTCCCGGTCCTTACAGACCTATAATCGAGGCGCCTCATTCCAACAACCACAAAGGTGAAAAGTATATAAATGTCAGGGCTGGTAAGTCACTGACACCACCAAAGCTAGAAAGAAACGTCGTGCTCTCCCAGCGGTCCGTATCCCTTTTTAACTCATACCGAGGTGTGAGGCTCGCGAATACACGTTATACACAAAGCTGCCACGTAGGCGTGCTTTGATCATCAACCACAAGACTTTGCTTTTCAACAGAAGCCTTGATCCTTGCATCTTAGCGTGCCACACAGGCAATTCATGCCATGCGACTGATGTCCATCGATATACAACCTCTGAGCTCGTACGTCTCAGAGAAGGGCGTTAAGCAAAAGAATAAATTCTCCGCCGCCAAACAGATGTATATTTAATAGAAATCAATCAGCACAGAATAAAATCCAGTGTCAGACACACAATCCATTTACAAGTCCGTTATGGGTCTGAACGAAACCGGAGGCACTTTCCTCGCATATCCATCCATCTCCAAGTACGTCTGGACGACCACCAACTATTTCCATCCTCTTGGGTGTACAGCCCAATCAGGATCGTCAGTAATTATCCAAACGATGTGAAGACTTCCGGTCTTCAACCACCGTCTTCATCTTCGACATATCGTCGAATCGGTTATTCAGAATGGGTATAAACCCGGACTTTCCGAACAACCCGCGTATTAAAAACAAATGTTACGCAAACACAATATACGCCTCATTCCAATTCATTAGTCCCTAACCGCAAATTAGCAAGAGAACAATTTCCCAAACATTAACCCCGAAGGCCGAAACCAACATCAGATCAATACCCAGGAAACCATTCTTCTTAGCCAACCTACAGCTAGTTCCTAAATTTCACATTCTTAGGGAAATGTTCCCATTAATTTTATCCAAGATAAATTCTTTAAAATTTATCCTGCAATCTTCCTTTGGATGTCATTTAAAACCAAATTATGGTTTTTCCAACTAGTCGAGATTAGCGAACCGTAACGAAGTAATTATTTATTTTATTTCCCAATCCCGACCTATTCATCCCCTGAAGCAAAACTGGTAATACTCCATATCTAATACCATGGTGTTATTGGTAAAATTAATTACCATTTCGCGTTCAAATCTAATTAAAGATTTAACTATCGCTTTGGAGCAAAACTGGTAATACTCCATTCTCGCTCATTTTCTAAATTTGATAATTTAGACTATCCATTCGCATTTCAATCTAACTGCAGATTCATTAAAACTCCTTTTACTGGGTTAAAGAACTAGGTGTTATTTAAAACACAATTCACGACAAACCCAAATCACATTCTATTTATTATCGGGTTAAAGAACTAGTGTTATTTAAAACACAGTTCATGATAAACCCATTTCAAATCCAATCAAATATATTAGAAATCCCGATTATTTAAAACCCCTTTTAAATCTAATTTATTTATTTAAAAATAATTAGGTTTTAAATTTAGTTCAAAACTAGTTCATTTCGATAAAAATCTATTTTTATCATTTCAAATATAGAGTTTTTCATCCCAATTCTTCCCAAATCATTTCTTATGATTTTACACAAATTATTAATATTTTTAATAATTTTATCAAGGCCCGTACAGTCGATTTCCAACAATGGCCATCGAACTGCACTTACAGCGACCTTTTTCGAATTTGATTTGGACGTAACTCCAAATCCAACCGTTAGATTTTGAATTTCAAATATTCGTTAGAAAGCTCTTTTCGATACGAACCCAACGGTTCCGGTTTTAGGAGAATCCGACGGTCGGATCTCCCGTAATGTCCGTTTGAAATAAATGGTCGAAATTCACGAACTACCGCGGCGCGGCGCGTTCTATTCAGGCCATTATATTATATATATAATATATATAATATATATTTCATCGATTTCTATTTAAAACGAATTATAAAAATGGTTTCAATTCGTTTCAAGAACCATTTCAACTTCTATTTCAATCCAAAGCAAAATTGAATTCTTCTTTAAAAATTCGTTTTAAAATTCATTTCTATTCAATGCAAATTTCAATTAAATTTGAATTCATTTCAATTCGCTTTCAATTCAATTTGAATTCGTTTTCAATTCAATTCAATTCAAATTGGTTTTATATTCGATTCAAATTCATTTTCTATTCAAATCAAATTCGTTTCGTTTTCTATTTGAATCAAGTTCAATATATATTCAATTTGAAATCAAATTGGTTTTCTATTCCATTCAATTCGAAATCGTTTTATATTCAATTCAAATCGAAATCGTTATATATTCAATTCATTTCGAAATCGTTATATATTCAATTCATTTCGAAATCGTTATATATTCAATTCATTTCGAAATCGTTATATATTCAATTACGAATGTAATCGATATAAATATCGTTCGCGTCCAAATGGCGCATCACTAATCAACACGGCTTTATATATTCTATTTCAAATATTTCTTTTTGTCAACACACGACTAATCTCAACGAATGAGTACCGTCCATGTGTGACTATTTTTGTTAAAATACTTCGTTCAACACATGACTAATCTCAACGGATGAGTACAGTCAACACATGAACCTTTATTTTATATTGATAAAGATGTAAATTTTATTATAAAAATAATTCGTTCAACACATGACTAATCTCAACGGATGAGTACAGTCAACACATGAACCTTTACTTTATATTGATAAAGATGTAAATTTTATTATAAAAATAATTCGTTCAACACATGACCAATCTCAATAGATGAAACTGTCAACACATGAACCTTTATTTTATATTGTTCTTTATTTTCAAATTGGAATGAGGCCCAATCAATTACCATATAAAATTTATTATATGGATTTTCATACAACACATGTATATAATAGCATTGAAAATAATCAACCATCAACCAAAGTGCACTACACTGTATAAGCATCAAATATAGATATTCAACGCTTATAACAGCCTGTCAATCAATCGATCGACATATTTAATCAGTCAGGATGAGTGAACTTTAAATTTCATCCCAACACCCGTGTAGGGTTTCAAACAATCAAACACAGATTTTATTCGTGCAGTTGGGCGATGTGTAAAATTTATCGACCCAATCAATGTCAGTCAAATCAGTGTACATAAACAAACCGTCTGGTTTGTAAATGAATATTTTATTTTTATTCACTTCACGTTAAAAATTATATTTTTAACGATAAAACATTTTATTTCAACATATGAATTTCTATTCAGTTCATTTATTAAATAAAAATGATATTTTTATTTTTCTAACATATTTTAGAAAATTTCGGCGGCATAACGGCACGATACTAGAAACGGGACAAGGCCTAGCCTAATCCCCGGTCTAGTGAAGGCCCACGCCATTCACACATCAATCAAAATCACCAAACAACCAAATTCAAATCAAGTCATATAACTAATCTATGCAACCAAACAAACAAGTCCATGGTCTGTGGACGATTGTGTCGGGTGCTACTAAACACCGTCTGCATCCTAGTATATATATATAACTAGAAATAAAATTGAAGAGTGAGAATTCTCACAAATAGCTATCCTAGCTCCACGGCACTTCATTGATAGAAATCTTCATCGTTATCCCATCTTCGCCATCTTCGTGGCCCGTAGTCACTATATATATAAAAATCACATTTTTATATTCTCTATTATATAAAAATCATATTTTTATCGCTAACTTCATATTGTGAAAATAGAATTTTCAACGCTATTTCATATTTGTAAAAATAGAATTTTCACTTCGTTATACTTTATATAAAAATCGAATTTTTACTATGCTATTCAATATATAAAAATCGAATTTTTTTTTCTATGCTGTTATATTGATAAAAATTATATTTTTATCACGTTATTCTTCATATAAAGATTTCCCTTTTCTAAAATAAAGATTTCACCTTTATAAAAATATAGACTTCGCCTTTATAAAAATATAGTTTTCGCCTTATAAAAATCACCACTTTATCTCAACGTATATAAAATAAAAATCATATTTTTATTTCGTTACATACACAAAGATGATATCTTTATATTCTCTATCCTATAAAGATTATATTTTTAATACTTTAAAAATATAAAAATCATATTTTTAATATTTCTATATAGTAAAGATTATATTTTTAATACTTTAAAAATATAAAAATCATATTTTTACTTCCAAGTTATATAAAAGATTACATTTTTATAACTTTACAACATAAATAAAAAAAACAGTTTTTAAGGTAAATAAAAATCAGATTTTTAAAGTAGATAAAATTCAGTTTTTTTTTAAAATAAAGAAAATTCAGTTTTTAGTTTATATAAAAATAAAAATAAAATAAATAAATTAAAATTAAAAAAACTTACAGAGGGGGGGGTTTACTGGTGGTCGCGCGGGGCTTGGGCTTGGGGGACTAGCGAGGGACATGGGGGGTTTGCGGCGCCTGGCTCCGGGGGTGGAAGCGGTGATGGGGCCTGGCGACGCGAGGGGAGGCCAGAGGATAGGGCGCGGTCATGGCGGCGACGCGGGTTGAGGTCTCGTGGGGGTAGGGCTTGCGGGGTCCGATTAGGAGGCTGGGTGGTCTTCGAAGAGAGGGGGGGTAGTGGAGGAGGAGGTGACGAGGTGGAAGGAGGTGGTGGCGAAGCTCGGCGGTGGCGGAGCCGATGGAGGAGGCCGCTCCGCCCTATTTTCCTTTTCCTTTTTTTTCTTTTTTTTTCTTTCTGAAATGAATTCGAAGGGGGGGGGGGGTTATTAGAATTTATATATTTTTAATCTTATTTTAATTTTTAATTCAAAAAGTTGACTTTTACAACCGACCTCTAAACGAGGCCCACCGCCTGTCGTCCATAGCGTTTTACCCCCATTCCGAACACAATGGGATATGTACCACAAGTTGATTTGATCGTTTCGATCAGTTTCCGTTAAATTTACATTTAAACCACTTTATTGAATTTTAAACGTACATTTCGAATTACCGGGGTCACATACTAACTCTAAAAATTCCATAAAAATATTTTCTAGCTTCGTATTGACGATACGGTCCTAACAAAACTAGTTTCGTCGAATTCTGAGACCGTTGGAAAAATGGCCATTTTCCAGTCGATTAAAATCAACTGAAACTGGTCAAACGCATTTTCCTTTGCCACGCTCACCTATTGATTCGAAAAATTATGAAATTTGAAACCTAGCAATAACTTGACACTGCGGATCCAACAAAAGTGGTTTCGTCGAAATCCGAGGTCGTTTGTAAAATGTCCATTTTTAAGGGCCTGAATTCCATAGCGACTATTCAGAATTTTCAACTGGACATATCTTTTGATTCTCGCTACGAAATTTTGATCTTTCGGATTCGTTGGAAAGATATCATCAATTAGATCCCATCATTTTTGGTTTCACTAAAATCCGGATTGTTTTGCACCCGGTACATTCAATTGAAGTTTGAAATCGAATTATCGAACTACCGCGCCATTTTCAGTTCTATTTATAATTATATATAATTATTTATATTCTAACGACGACGTATATAATATATACGTCGAATTCTATTCAAAATAATTTTCTCGTCGATAGTATTTAAAATTATCTATTTTAAATATTCAAAATTCGCTAAAATTGCCGAAATAAAAATTTTAAACTGGCCCAGATTTTCGGGTTATTACAATCTCCCCCACTTAAAACTTTTCGTCCCCGAAAAGGAACAAAGTCGAAAGTGGTTTGATTAATCAGCTCTACGTTCGATCTGGCTTCCATTCTCCAACTTTTCAGTTTCTGAGAATTTTCAAAAATTTCAAAAATTTGGCTAACACCCTAAATTTTCGAAAAATTTCGTCATAACCTCCCCTGCGATGGGAGCATCGGGGAATTTCAAATAGCTTCCCCGGTCCTTCAGATCTCAAAAAGAAAAAGAAAAAGCCAAGCGGCTAGCCAATAGGCTCACAAAATCATCATCACCCAAACAAAACAGGAAATTATGTAGTAAACATGTACCTATTTGTCGGGCAAACAAATTTTATTCTTTGGCTCTAGCCTCCTTGCTATGACCTGTTCAATGTAAGTATATGTATATGCAAGCAAATGCGACCAATTTTCGATACAATTCAATATTTGATTCAATTAGGCATAAATGGTTAAAAATTAGCAAACAATTAAACAAACAACACAAACATTAATCAATTAGTGAATTAGAGTTTCAAATTCAAAATTTTTGCTATATATACAAAGAATCATGTTTTTGATGCCAATTCACAACAATGTGTTCTAACTACATAAGTTTTGGTTCTCACACCAGTCTAATGGAAATATATCGATATCACACCTTCGTTACTCGCACATGAATACTAATGACGACTAGTCAATCATCGGAATCATCTTCGGGCCACTAGAGTATGATTCTATATCTATCCAGTATATTAAAACTTCGAATATACGTTCATGACGCGTATACGCGAAATCTATATATACTCGATCGTCCATATTCAAAATAAATAAATAAATAATCAAATACGTTTAAAATGGTTTAAATTTCAAAATAAAATTGTTTTCATTTGAAAAATATACTCTTCACACTCGTTTTAGGATACTACTGATCCTATCTCTAACGAGTCATTCTAATTGGATATTACTAATCCAATATCTGATGAATTCTTTCATATGGTTCTAATGTGTCTTGTTCTCGAGCTCTGTAAACCAAAGCTCTGATACCAAATGTGACGGCCTGGAATTTCGCTCGATCTGAATCAGTCGTTAAACCGATCTAGACCGTTCGAAACCCCTGAACGTTGAGAACATGACAGATCAGAACACAAACAGAAGAACATTTCATTGTATATTACAACAATGCATCAGATTACAAGAATATACAGAGTATAAATGAATAAATATTACACAGAAATCAGAGATTTAAATTACATAGCAGCGGAAAAATAATATGAAGCAAAACTGAAGGTGATATACGGATACAGAGCTTTCCAGATATCATTCCAGCTGTAAACCAGGATCCTGTGAATATAAATCTGCAAAACCAAAACTACTAGCTGCCCGTGCGGAAAATAGGGGCACCCAGAGTTTAGGTTAAAACAATAAACTCCAGGTCAGTCATGTGACTGGTGTGAGAACTAAAACAGTTATTTAAAACTTTACTTTTAAAGAGGGTGATTCAAGGGACCACGCCGTATAACACGGAACGGGTTTCCTCCCAAGAATACTAGTGCATAGAATAAACAACGCAATGCTTTTTCGAAAAATGAAGCTATTATAAGACCCAGGTCCCATCACACAATGCAACGCAAGCCGGAGGATAGGGTTTTCCCTTATAATAGCCAAACATGCTTGGTACGTTTAAAACAAATCATTCGATACTATAATAAGTGTATAGTGTCAAAACATTTCAATCATAAATATAAATCATAGACGGCATGGGTACCATATATCATGTCGCCATACTAGTTCTACAATTAAAACCGCAATACACGTATTGGAAATTGGATTTCCGTCATGAGTCGAGGCAAGGGGCAAGCTCCTCTCCGCGTTCGAGACACTCTAGCAAATGCCTCAGGATTACGCACACTGGGTAACCCCTGGATGCGGCTGGGTCGGTCCTCACTTACGTTAGAGGATTATTTATTCCTGAACACACGTTTCCCGGTCCTTACAGACCTATAATCGAGGCGCCTCATTCCAACAACCACAAAGGTGAAAAGTATATAAATGTCAGGGCTGGTAAGTCACTGACACCACCAAAGCTAGAAAGAAACGTCGTGCTCTCCCAGCGGTCCGTATCCCGTTTTTAACTCATACCGAGGTGTGAGGCTCGCGAATACACGTTATACACAAAGCTGCCACGTAGGCGTGCTTTGATCATCAACCACAAGACTTTGCTTTTCAACAGAAGCCTTGATCCTTGCATCTTAGCGTGCCACACAGGCAATTCATGCCATGCGACTGATGTCCATCGATATACAACCTCTGAGCTCGTACGTCTCAGAGAAGGGCGTTAAGAAAAAGAATAAATTCTCCGCCGCCAAACAGATGTATATTTAATAGAAATCAATCAGCACAGAATAAAATCCAGTGTCAGACACACAATCCATTTACAAGTCCATTCTGGGTCTGAACGAAACCGGAGGCACTTTCCTCGCATATCCATCCATCTCCAAGTACGTCTGGACGACCACCAACTATTTCCATCCTCTTGGGTGTACAGCCCAATCAGGATCGTCAGTAATTATCCAAACGATGTGAAGACTTCTGGTCTTCAACCACCGTCTTCATCTTCGACATATCGTCGAATCAGTTATTCAGAATGGGTATAAACCCGAACTTTCCGAACAACCCGCGTATTAAAAACAAATGTTACGCAAACACAATATACGCCTCATTCCAATTCATTAGTCCCTAACCGCAAATTAGCAAGAGAACAATTTCCCAAACATTAACCCCGAAGGCCGAAACCAACATCAGATCAATACCCAGGAAACCATTCTTCTTAGCCAACCTACAGCTAGTTCCTAAATTTCACATTCTTAGGGAAATGTTCCCATTAATTTTATCCAAGATAAATTCTTTAAAATTTATCCTGCAATCTTCCTTTGGATGTCATTTAAAACCAAATTATGGTTTTTCCAACTAGTCGAGATTAGCGAACCGTAACGAAGTAATTATTTATTTTATTTCCCAATCCCGACCTATTCATCCCATGAAGCAAAACTGGTAATACTCCATATCTAATACCATGGTGTTATCGGTAAAATTAATTACCATTTCGCGTTCAAATCTAATTAAAGATTTAACTATCGCTTTGGAGCAAAACTGGTAATACTCCATTCTCGCTCATTTTCTAAATTTGATAATTTAGATTATCCATTCGCATTTCAATCTAATTGTAGATTCATTAAAACTCCTTTTACTGGGTTAAAGAACTAGGTGTTATTTAAAACACAGTTCACGACAAACCCAAATCACATTCTATTTATTATCGGGTTAAAGAACTAGTGTTATTTAAAACACAGTTCACGATAAACCCATTTCAAATCCAATCAAATATATTAGAAATCCCGATTATTTAAAACCCCTTTTAAATCTAAATTATTTATTTAAAAATAATTAGGTTTTAAATTTAGTTCAAAACTAGTTCATTTCGATAAAAATCTATTTTTATCATTTCAAATATAGAGTTTTTCATCCCAATTCTTCCCAAATCATTTCTTATGATTTTACACAAATTATTAATATTTTTAATAATTTTATCAAGGCCCGTACAGTCGATTTCCAACAATGGCCATCGAACTGCACTTACAGCGACCTTTTTCGAATTTGATTTGGACGTAACTCCAAATCCAACCGTTAGATTTTGAATTTCAAATATTCGTTAGAAAGCTCTTTTCGATACGAACCCAACGGTTCCGGTTTTAGGAGAATCCGACGGTCGGATCTCCCGTAATGTCCGTTTGAAATAAATGGTCGAAATTCACGAACTACCGCGGCGCGGCGCGTTCTATTCAGGCCATTATATTATATATATAATATATATAATATATATTTCATCGATTTCTATTTAAAACGAATTATAAAAATGGTTTCAATTCGTTTCAAGAACCATTTCAACTTCTATTTCAATCCAAAGCAAAATTGAATTCTTCTTTAAAAATTCGTTTTAAAATTCATTTCTATTCAATGCAAATTTCAATTAAATTTGAATTCATTTCAATTCGCTTTCAATTCAATTTGAATTCGTTTTCAATTCAATTCAATTCAAATTGGTTTTATATTCGATTCAAATTCATTTTCTATTCAAATCAAATTCGTTTCGTTTTCTATTTGAATCAAGTTCAATATATATTCAATTTGAAATCAAATTGGTTTTCTATTCCATTCAATTCGAAATCGTTTTATATTCAATTCAAATCGAAATCGTTATATATTCAATTCATTTTGAAATCGTTATATATTCAATTCATTTCGAAATCGTTATATATTCAATTCATTTCGAAATCGTTATATATTCAATTACGAATGTAATCGATATAAATATCATTCGCGTCCAAATGGCGCATCACTAATCAACACGGCTTTATATATTCTATTTCAAATATTTCTTTTTGTCAACACACGACTAATCTCAATGAATGAGTACCGTCCATGTGTGACTATTTTTGTTAAAATACTTCGTTCAACACATGACTAATCTCAACGGATGAGTACAGTCAACACATGAACCTTTATTTTATATTGATAAAGATGTAAATTTTATTATAAAAATAATTCGTTCAACACATGACTAATCTCAACGGATGAGTACAGTCAACACATGAACCTTTACTTTATATTGATAAAGATGTAAATTTTATTATAAAAATAATTCGTTCAACACATGACCAATCTCAATGGATGAAACTGTCAACACATGAACCTTTATTTTATATTGTTCTTTATTTTCAAATTGGAATGAGGCCCAATCAATTACCATATAAAATTTATTATATGGATTTTCATACAACACATGTATATAATAGCATTGAAAATAATCAACCATCAACCAAAGTGCACTACACTGTATAAGCATCAAATATAGATATTCAACGCTTATAACAGCCTGTCAATCAATCGATCGACATATTTAATCAGTCAGGATGAGTGAACTTTAAATTTCATCCCAACACCCGTGTAGGGTTTCAAACAATCAAACACAGATTTTATTCGTGCAGTTGGGCGATGTGTAAAATTTATCGACCCAATCAATGTCAGTCAAATCAGTGTACATAAACAAACCGTCTGGTTTGTAAATGAATATTTTATTTTTATTCACTTCACGTTAAAAATTATATTTTTAACGATAAAACATTTTATTTCAACATATGAATTTCTATTCAGTTCATTTATTCAATAAAAATGATATTTTTATTTTTCTAACATATTTTAGAAAATTTCGGCGTCATAACGGCACGATACTAGAAACGGGACAAGGCCTAGCCTAATCCCCGGTCTAGTGAAGGCCCACGCCATTCACACATCAATCAAAATCACCAAACAACCAAATTCAAATCAAGTCATATAACTAATCTATGCAACCAAACAAACAAGTCCATGGTCTGTGGACGATTGTGTCGGGTGCTATTAAACACCGTTTGCATCCTAGTATATATATAACTAGAAATAAAATTGAAGAGTGAGAATTCTCACAAATAGCTATCCTAGCTCCACGGCACTTCATTGATAGAAATCTTCATCGTTATCCCATCTTCGCCATCTTCGTGGCCCGTAGTCACTATATATATAAAAATCACATTTTTATATTCTCTATTATATAAAAATCATATTTTATCGCTAACTTCATATTGTGAAAATAGAATTTTCAACGCTATTTCATATTTGTAAAAATAGAATTTTCACTTCGTTATACTTTATATAAAAATCGAATTTTTACTATGCTATTCAATATATAAAAATCGAATTTTTTTTTCTATGCTGTTATATTGATAAAAATTATATTTTTATCACGTTATTCTTCATATAAAGATTTCCCTTTTCTAAAATAAAGATTTCACCTTTATAAAAATATAGACTTCGCCTTTATAAAAATATAGTTTTCGCCTTATAAAAATCACCACTTTATCTCAACGTATATAAAATAAAAATCAGATTTTTATTTCGTTACATACACAAAGATGATATCTTTATATTCTCTATTCTATAAAGATTATATTTTTAATATTTTAAAAATATAAAAATCATATTTTTAATATTTCTATATAGTAAAGATTATATTTTTAATACTTTAAAAATATAAAAATCATATTTTTACTTCCAAGTTATATAAAAGATTACATTTTTATAACTTTACAACATAAATAAAAAAAACAGTTTCTAAGGTAAATAAAAATCAGATTTTTAAAGTAGATAAAATTCAGTTTTTTTTTTTAAAATAAAGAAAATTCTGTTTTTAGTTTATATAAAAATAAAATAAATTAAAATTAAAAAAACTTACAGAGGGGGGGTTTACTGGTGGTCGCGCGGGGCTTGGGCTTGGGGGACCGGCGAGGGACAGGGGGGGGGGGGGGGTTTGCGGCGCCTGGCTCCGGGGGTGGAAGCGGTGATGGGGCCTGGCGACGCGAGGGGAGGCCAGAGGATAGGGCGCGGTCATGGCGGCGACGCGGGTTGAGGTCTCGTGGGGGTAGGGCTTGCGGGGTCCGATTAGGAGGCTGGGTGGTCTTCGAAGAGAGGGGGGGTAGTAGAGGAGGAGGTGACGAGGTGGAAGGAGGTGGTGGCGAAGCTCGGCGGTGGCGGCGCCGATGGAGGAGGCCGCTCCGCCCTATTTTCCTTTTTCTTTTTTTTTTCTTTTTTTTTTCTTTCTGAAATGAATTCGAAGGGGGGGGGGGTTATTAGAATTTATATATTTTTAATCTTATTTTAATTTTTAATTCAAAAAGTTGACTTTTACAACCGACCTCTAAACGAGGCCCACCGCCTGTCGTCCATAGCGTTTTACCCCCATTCCGAACACAATGGGATATGTACCGCAAGTTGATTTGATCGTTTCGATCAGTTTCCGTTAAATTTACATTTAAATCACTTTATTGAATTTTAAACGTACGTTTCGAATTACCGGGGTCACATACTAACTCTAAAAATTCCATAAAAATATTTTCTAGCTTCGTATTGACGATACGGTCCTAACAAAACTAGTTTCGTCGAATTCTGAGACCGCTGGAAAAATGGCCATTTTCCAGTCGATTAAAATCAACTGAAACTGGTCAAACGCATTTTCCTTTGCCACGCTCACCTATTGATTCGAAAAATTATGAAATTTGAAACCTAGCAATAACTTGACACTGCGGATCCAACAAAAGTGGTTTCGTCGAAATCCGAGGTCATTTGTAAAATGTCCATTTTTAAGGGCCTGAATTCCATAGCGACTATTCAGAATTTTCAACTGGACATATCTTTTGATTCTCGCTACGAAATTTTGATCTTTCGGATTCGTTGGAAAGATATCATCAATTAGATCCCATCATTTTTGGTTTCACTAAAATCCGGATTGTTTTGCACCCGGTACATTCAATTGAAGTTTGAAATCGAATTATCGAACTACCGCGCCATTTTCAATTCTATTTATAATTATATATAATTATTTATATTCTAACGACGACGTATATAATATATACGTCGAATTCTATTCAAAATAATTTTCTCGTCGATAGTATTTAAAATAATCTATTTTAAAACTTCAAAATTCGCTAAAATTGCCGAAATAAAAATTTTAAACTGGCCCAGATTTTCGGGTTATTACATAGGGGCTCGCTCTGCCTAAGCAGTATTTCGATATGCCGACGGAGAAGCTTCTTGTTTTGCGGGGCTACAGGGTCGACGGCTTCCATCTCGGCCTGAGTCTGACCAACTGCGCCTAGCCAGTCCGAACGTCCATCTAGATGCAGCTGACGAATATTTTCAGCACTTTCTAGCGGATGTCAAGATTGGCGCCGATCTTCGCTCCCTCCGGACGAAAATAAGCTTTCCAAGTTTTGATCCAGCTGATAGGGAGTATTTGGTGAACCCTAAAATCCTAAGCTTGATAATTCTTGAACTCCTCCCATTGTCTCGACATGCGTTTAATATCATGTCGCATTGTAGTATTCTCCCAAGCGTGAGCTATTAATTCATTCGTGGCTTCCCGGAGCTGATCCAACACGCTCATGAATTCGTCACGAGTGGACAAAGCTGAGGAGGAAGCTAGATCTGCCACAGTGGGTTGCACTGGAGGGGATAATGCAGGTTGACTCGAAGTTGGGTCAGGGGAATTCGATCTGGTAGTTGCATCCATAGAGGTTCCGGTTTGTGGTTGTTTCTTGGTATTGCGAGTTGATGATTTTCCAGCCATGACTCAATAGTGTAGGGAAAAAAGGTAAGATTTTGTCTCAGATTAAATGATCCAAAAGTAGAGAAAAAATTCGTTATATGCTAAGAATATTAATTCTCAGTGAAAACACCAAAGTGTTGACATCGAAAATTGGCACAACACCCAAAGAAAGGGTTTTATAGAGAATAAGTGAAGATAAATGATTGCACAACTGAAAATGAAGGAAATCGCACATGGTTATAGTGGTTCGGCGTTAACAAGGCTACGTCCACTTTATAATCTCTTATATACTTTATCAGTTATTACAGTCGGAACAGTTACAATGGCAAGAGATTGTCAAATAACTAAGAACAGAAAATACTATCAATTCTCCAAAAGTCCTTTCTTCTGAGTCCAAAAAGGTTATTTATAGGTTATACAGTACTCGAGTTGGCTGGAATACGTGTAATTTGATCCAAGATAATAGGAAATCATCAAGAGGTGTTCTCCCCCTATGGAATCGGCATTATCTGAATTTATGATAACAAGTGGTAGCTGATCCGATCTATGTGGACATCGTGGAATAGATGAAGCCGGGTACGAGCTATTCTTCATGCAAATATTCAGTTTGGGATCAAGTATGGCTTGACTCGATCGGTTCGATAATGGCGAGTTCCAAAGGGGTTGCGTGCTAGTTCTCTGTATTAAGTTTAACGGGGCTTAGGCCTAATTACCCGATAATCGGTCCCTATCTAAACAATAACCATCCCTTGACATAGTCCCACAATGCCAATGAGCCTTAATGGGCTTGCCAAAAGGCCCACTAACATTGTGATTTTGGGTTTACTTACATAACTTTGAATGGACCTTAAAGTGTAAACATATTTATTTACTAAATTTTAATAGCTTATTGTAAAAAAATGTATTTGAAATATTTTCGTTGTAAATAGTGTACAAACATGAGAAAAGTGATACTTTGAGTCACATGTGTAAAATTTTGTGTAAAATGAATATTAAATAGATAAAAAGCTTCAAAAATATTTTTGTAAGTGTATTAAGTGTTTTTGTAAAATTTGTTTGATGTAAAATTATGAGTGTTGTGTGAATATATGATATAAAACTTGGTTTCATAAGCTAATTAGGGATCACACATAACCCTCAATATGAGTATATGATGTAAATTAAGTGTATTAAGTGTTTCATAACCCTTATTGTAAGTTAATTAGGGATCCTAACTTTGAAAATTTTCTACTTCAAGTTAGAAATAATTTGAGTCTGTTTATTAGGATTAGTAAGTATTTTAGCTTGAATAGAATTTGCATTTGTTATTGATATTTGATTTTATTGAGTAGTATAGTAAGTTTTTGCTATCCTATGGTCTTTTTTTATTCACATTTATAATCACATATTTATGGATATATGTATTACGTATGTGTGTGTGTGTGTGTATATATATATATATACACACACACACACACGTACTATAACAACTCGGATTTTCAAAACAAATTCAAAAATTTTATTTTAACTATTTTAATGGATTTTAGGTATTTAAAATAATTTATTTTAAATAATAACGACTAAAAATTTATTTAAATCGAAGTTAGGATGAAAAAAATTATTTTAATTATAAAAGGAGTTTAAAATGACACGGTAGTTTGAAAATTCAATTTCAAATTTCAATTGAATGTACAGGATTCAAAATAAATCGGATTTTAGTGAAACAAGAAATATTAGAATCTGTTTAACTATATCTTTCTAACGGATGTGAAAAATTGAGATTTCATAATGGGAACTGAAAGTTATATCCAGTTTAAAATTCAGAATAGTCGCTATGGAATTTTTTTTTTAATATAATAAATAGCCATTTTGCAAACGACCTCCGTTTTCGACGAAACCACTCTGGTTGGATCCGGAATGTCAAATTATTGCTAGATTCCAATTTTCATAATTTTTGGAATTAATATGTGAGTGTGGCAAAAGAAAATGTGTATTGTCAATTTTAGTTGAATTGGATCGACCAGAAAATGGCCATTTTTCAAACGGTCTCCAAATTCGATGAAATTAGTTTTATTAGGATCGTATCGACAAAGCATATCTAGGTTTATTTTTTGGGAATTTTTGGAGTCAGTATGTGGCCCCGGTAAATTAAAATGTACGATCAAAATTTAATATTAAATGTTTTATATTTTAATTCAAATAAAAATGGGCTGAAATGGTCGAATGGGCTTACGAAACATAGTCCATTGTGTCCAGAACGGGAGTATTTGACTAGGGCGACAGTCGTTGGGCTTGATTTGGTGTTAGGATGGATTAACGGGCCCTTTAGTGTTTATGAATTAAATAATATAATTGTTTTATATATAAATAAAAAAATAAAAATAAAACCCTAGCTTATTTCAGAATAGAGTCGCCGCTTCATAGCAAACCAACGCACCGAATCATCCCATTTTCATTCACGAATTTCTTCCAGTCTCCACACTAATTCGATCAACTTCTAAAACAAAAATGAAAGAGAATTCCTTGATCTTTAAACCTATACGAAGTTGATCATTTCTCGTTGAGGGGTTAGCTCGAATTTCGAGCTCAACTGGCGGTTGTTTGGAGCAATTTTTGGGCCGCCACTTGGGGGCGAGTTGGCGGATCTCTAGGGCGATGGAGGAGGACATTGGCGCCGACGATGTAGAGTATCCCGATCGGAGCCAGGCGGTGTTTGGTGGCGCAAGGAAGGGAAGAAGGGTTCCGTGTTTTTGACATAGCGGTTCGAACAGTTCGTGAAGAAGACAGAAGGGGTATCATCCCTAACCAAAGTAATTAACCTAATTATTTAGTTAATTAGTTTATTTAATAACTTATTTAAATTATCAAATGTTTAAACTACCATAACTCATTCAAACAGCAATGCAATTTGGTGATTCGAAGTACATTGGAATCGCCTTCGTGGGATCAACAACATGGAACCGACCAGAACTGAAAATAATGAGTTTTTTTTCTAGTTTAATCAGTTTAATTATTAAGTAAAATCTGAAAATGCTATATATTTATTATTGTTTTAAAATGTGAAAATGATATATATTATTGTTTTAAAATCTAAAAAGGATGTATATATTATAGTTTTAAAATATGAGATTCATATATAAGTATTTTGTTAAAAATAAGATTTTATACATATTACTTTATATTAAAAATGTGATTTTTATATGGATAGAACAATAAGAAAAATATGAATTTTTTTTTCATTGTTTCAAATTATGATTCTTCATTGTTTAAAAAAAATATGTTTGAAATGTTTTTAGATCAATAATAAAATATGACTTTTGTTATGAAGATAGCGAGAATAAAAATGTGATTTTTATATGCATAACACTAGAATAAAAATGTGATTTTTATTACACAAATAACATTGGAATAAAATATGATTTATAATAAAAAATAGCATTGTTTTTATAAAAAGAAAATAACATTGTTTTAATTATAAATAACATGGTTTTAAAAATCTGATTTTTATATATAATAACACAATATAAAAATATGATTTTTTATACTAAATAACTTAGTGTAAAAATGTGATTTTTATATATGTAAGCATTGTTTTAAAAATAGGATATTTTAATAGTAAAAACATTGTTTTCAAAATATGGTTTTTAAAATAAACACAGCATTTGTTTTTATTATATAAAATAGCAATGATTTTGTTAAATAAAAATAGCATTGATTTTGTTAAATAAAATAGCCTTGTTAAAAATGAGATTTTTAATATATATATAAAATGTTATAGAAATGTTATTTTCATTTATAAATACTTTGTTTTAAAAATATGGATTTCTATAGAAATAACTTTGAAATTGAAATACGAATTTTTTTAAATATATAGAACAGTTTAAAAATGTAATCTTTCTATATATATAGCTTAAAGAAAAATGTGATTTTTCACTGTAAAGAAAAATGTGATTTTTCGGTATATAGAAAAATGTGATTTTTCACCGTATAGAAAAATATGATTTTTCGATTATATAAAAGATATGATTTTCAGATTATGTAAAAGATATGAATAGATTATAAAAATATGATTTTTTTATATATGTAGAGAATATAAAAATATGATTTTTATATATGTAGCGAATTAAAAATATGATTTATATATATATATAGTAGCGATATAAAAATAAGATTTTTAATGTAAACTGCGTGAAACAGATTGTGTTGAAATCATGGTGAAGAATACAACACGCGGGAGCAAATCAAAACTTTTCAGAAATTCAGAAATAAAACTGGAGGAGTTGATCCCAAAGGTGAGACCTTCTCACTCTTAATTTATTTACAGTTAAATATATATATTAGGATGCAGATGGTGCTTAGTAGCACCTGACGCCTTTGATTGAAACCATAAATGTTTGGTTGTTTGTTTTGACTGTATTGTGTATATTGACTGTATTGTATTCATGTGTTGAATAAAATATTTTATCGTTCAAAATATAATTTTTAACGTATATATATATATATATATATATATATATGAATGGCATGAAATTGTCTTGAAAGGAAATAAATTATTCATTTATAAATCGGACGACTTGTTTATGTACACCCATTTATCTGATATGGATTGGGACGATAAATTTTACACATCGCCCAACTGCACAAATAAATAAACCGTTGTTGTTTGAAAATCCCACACGGGTATTGGGATGATATTTTACATACACTATTTCCAATATTTAGTTGTATATCAACCGACGGATTGACAGACTGTGATGAGCGTTATCTATTTATTTTAATGATCACACAGATGTAAATTTCACTCCAGATGTGAATGGACTTTTTAATGATTGTTTATCATTATTGTTGTATACATGCGATGTACGAAATCCATATAACTAAAATTATATGGTTATTGATTGAGTCGCATTCCGATTCAGAAATAAAGAATATTTCAAAATAAAGGATCTTTTAAAATAAAGAATATGTAACAACCCGAAAAATCAGAACCAATTTAAAATTTTTATTTTGACAATTTTAATGAATTTTGAATATTTAAAATGATTTATTTTAAATAATAACGACTAGAAATTTATTCTGAATAGAATTAGAACATATAAATTTATTTAAATCATAGTTAGAGTATAAATATTTATTTTAATTATAAAAGGAATTAGAAATGGCGCAGTAGTTTGAAAATTCGATTTCAAATTTCAAATGAATGTATAGGATTCAAAATAAATCGGATTTTAGTAAAACCAGAAATATTTGAATCTGTTTGAAAATAACTTTCCAACGAATGTGAAAATCCAAATTTCATAACGGGAATAAAAAGTTATGACCAGTTGAAAATCCAGAATAGTCGCTATGGAATTTATATAATATATAGCCCTTAAAAATAGCGATTTTGCAAATGGCCTCTGCTTTTGATAGGACCACTTTTGTTGGATCCAGAATGTCAAATTACTGCTAGATTCCTGAATTCATAATTTTTGGAATTAATATGTGAACGTGGCAAAAGAAAATGTGTTTCGACAGTTTCATTCAATTTGGATCGACCAGAAAATGACCATTTTTCAAACGGCCTTCAAATTTGATGAAATTAGTTTTGTTAGGACCGTGTCATCAAAATATAGCCAGATTTATTTTTCTGGAATTTTTGGAGTCAGTATGTGGCCCCGGTAAATTAAAATGTACGTTTGAATTTAAAATATATTGATTGTATTTTAAATTTAATGAAAACTGATCGAAACAGTCAAACAGGCTTATGGGACATATCCTATTGTGTTTGGAATGGGGTAATTAGCTAGGGCGACAGTTGTTGGGTTCGAGTTGGAGTTTGAAATAAAAACTAACTTTTTGGATTTAAAAATTGAATTAAATTATATATATATATAATAATTTGGTCAACCCTTATTCTCCATTACCCCGTCGTTCAGATTTGAGAGAAAAAGAAAAAAACTGGAAAATGTGCTGCCGAGTTTCTCCCTCCATTGGCCACCGTGGCCAGCACCGCTGCCGCCGCCTCTTCCACGACCGCTGGAGCCTCCCACAACCCCCTCCGGCCACCTGAACTGAAACCGTTGCTCCTCTATCCCGTTTTAAGAACCGCCCCCACAAAACCCTGAAAACCGAGCCCCTTCGACCACCTACTTCGCCTGTCGCCACCCCCTGCCATACTCCACCGCTCCTTTGGCCACCTTAAACCGCTGGAAACCCGCCAACTCCACCGCGAAGCTCCCTCCTTTCAATCGAGCACTACTGATCGACGTGAGTCATTTAATTTCTTATATAAACAAGCATTGTTTTTAAATTTGTATGTAGCATTGTTTTTAGAGAAAAATATACATTTTTTTTTTAAATATAGAAAAACAAAGCAAGTTAAAAAATATAATTTTTAATATAGGAAAAGCAAGTTAAAAATGAAAGATGAAATTTTTAAAACATAAAAATTTTATTTTTAAAACAATAAAGAGTTGATTTTTAAACCAGAAAGATTTGAATTTTAAAACAATAAAGATTTGATTTTAAAACAATAAAGATTTGATTTTTGAACCATAAAGATTTGATTTTTATAAACAAAACATGATTTATATAAATATAAAAGTATTATAAAAATATGATGTTTATTATCTAGATAGCTATATAAAAATATGATTTTTATATGTACAGTAGCGCTATAAAAATATAATTTTTATAACGAAGTAGCGGTATAAAAATATGATATTTATTTATGTAGCGATATTGTAAAAATATAATTTTTATACATGTAGTGTTATAAAGATATGATTTTTATATATAATATAACGTTACAAAAATATGATCTTTATACATGTAGGAATAAAATAAAAATATGAGATTTTTAAAAATACAAAAATGTGATTTTTATCTACCAAGCATTGAAATAAAAATGTGATTTTTAAAGACAAATATCATTTATCAAAAATATGATTTTTAAATATATAATCATCATAATAAAAATGTGATTTTTATATATAATATAACGTTATAAAAATATGATCTTTATACATGTAGGGATAAAATAAAAATATGAGATTTTTAAAAATATAAAAATGTGATTTTTATCTACCTTGCATTAAAATAAAAATGTGATTTTTAAAGATAAATATCATTTATCAAATATGCGACTTTTAAGTATATAATCATCATAATAAAAATGTGATTTTTACTATGAACAGCATGGAAAAGACTGCGTTGAATTTGGGGGCAAATCCAAGCTATTCAAAAATTCAGAAATGAAACGGCGAAGTGGAACCCAAAGGTGAGAACTACTCACTTTAATTTATTTTCTAGTTAAATATATATATTAGGATGGAGACGGTGCTTAGTAGCACCCGACACCTTTGTTTGAAACCATGTTTGTTTGGGTGTTTGGTTGATTGGTTTATTTGTTTGAATTTGGTTTGGGAAGTGAAAGGAATTGATTAGAATTTGGTTTGTGTATGGCGCGAGCCATTATTAGGCGAGGGATAAGGCTAGACCTTATTCCGGTTCTAGTATCGCGTCGTTATGTTGATGAAATTTTCTAAAAATGTTAGAACAATAAAAATATCATTTTTATTGTATAAATGAACTAAATAAGACATTCATGTGTTGAAATAAATATTTTATCGTTAAAAATATAATTTTTAACGAGTATATGAGTGAAAATAAGTATTCATTTACAAATCGGATGATTTGTTTATGTACACACATTTGACTGATATTGATTGGGACGATATAATTTACACATCGCCCAACTGCACAAATAAAATCTATGGGTGTTGATTGAAATCCCACACGGGTATTGGGATGATATTTGACGTACACTAATTCCAATTGTTTAGTTGTATGTCAATCGATTGGCTGACAGACTGTTGTAAGCGTTATTTATTTATATTTAACGCTTATGCAATTATGTAATGCACTCTGGATGATGGTTGACTTTGTTTGATTATTGTTATGTACATGTGTGTATGAAATCCATATAAATAAAATTATATGGTAATTGGCTATGCTTGATTCCAATTCGGAAAGAACGGATATTTAAAAATGATGAGGAATGAATATTTTAAAATAAATAATATTTTCAAATAATATTTAGTAATGGATCAAAATGTGATTTTGATGTCCGATTTGGATGGACACGAAAATATTAAAAAATATGAAGCTGTGTTGATTATATTAACGCCATTTTGACGTAAACGATATTTATATCAATTTTATTCATTTTTATAATGAATATCGAAAAGGAAATGATTTCAAAATCTGATATTTTAAAAATATTATCATTTATATATTATAATGATAAGGAAAATTCAATTTTGATTTAAAATTGAAAATGAAGTTAGAATCGTTTTAAAACGAACTTATAAAACACGGTTTAAATGGAAATTGACAAAATATGAATTTAATGGCTTGAATAGAACGCGCCGCGCCGCGGCAGTTTGCGAATTTCGACAATCTACTTCGAATGGACATTACGGGAGATTCGACCGTCGGATTCTCCTAAAACTGGAACCGTTGGGTTCGTATCGAAAAGATATTTCCAACGAATATAAGAGATTTGAATTCTAACGGTTGGATTTGGAATTATGTCCAAATAAAATTTGGAAAAGGTCGTTGTAAGTGCTGTTCGACGACCGATTATGGAAATCGACTATACGGACCTTGATAAAATTATTAAAAATATTAATAATTTGTGTAAAATCATAAGAAATGATTTGGAAAGAATTGGAATGAAAAATTCCAAATTTGAAAAGATAAAAAATATATTTTTATCAAAATAAACTAGTTATTAACTAGATTTGAAATCCAATAATTTTTTTTAAAAAAAAATTGGATTTGTTAATGGTTTTGAAATAGCAAAATTTCCAATATATGAATTGGAATGTATTTGAATGGAAATCATCTTCGAAATATTTCGATATTGGATTCTGTGATTATATGGATATTGTTATGGGGATTTGGAGGCTATATATATATATATATATATATATATATATATATATATCGTTATTCCCAAAATGATATTTGTTGATTTCAGAATTTGATATTGAATATAAGCTGATATAATTTCTATTTAGAGCCTTATATTTGATATCAAATTGGATTTTTGGTTTGTTATGAACGGTGTCTTAAATAACACTGTTCTTAAACCCAGTTGAGGAAAGAATAAATCTTTTTATAAAGATTTAGTGAAATTTTCCAACTAATTAATATTTAATTGGAATTAAATAAAAGAATTGGATTTTGGGTTTGTCGTGAACGGTGTCTTTAGTAACACTGTTCTTAAACCCCGTTTGAAAGGAATAAATCTTTTAATTAAGATTATTAGAGTTTCCAGTTACATTCAGTAATTTGGATAAAATGGAATGTGAATCGGGGTAATCGTGGACTGTGTTTTTAACGACATTCGTTTTTTAACCCGATTTACAATGAAATGTGATTTGGAATTTATAAATCGTTTATTAAGATTTAAAGGAAATTTTCCAAAGTAAAGTTTTCCAGTTTAATACAGTAAATTGGAATGGAATGGAATTCGATTGGATAATAATTGAAGTGAGCTTCAGTTGAGGAAGACTGTTAATATATATGGAATTTAAAAGGCCTAGTCGTTATTCCATTTATATTATTAGTCGGACACGGAAATTGATATCAATTATATATTGGTCTGTTTTCCGTGAAGATTCCATAAATAATGGAATGCGATTTGGGTTTATCGTGAACGGTGTTTTAAATGACATTAGTTTTTTAACCCGGTTAAAGATAAGATTAATTTCTTAACTTTGAATAATCATTAAATACTGATTTTCGAGATTAAAACTGAATTAGAGTTTTAATGAATCTTTAATTAGATTGGAATGTGAATGAGATAATTAAATTTATCGAATTCATGAAATGATCGAGAATGGAGTATCACCAGTTTTGCTCCAAGCGATTGTTAAATCTTTAATTAGATTTGAACGTGAAATGGTAAATAATTTTACCGATAACACCGTGGTACTAGATATGGGGTATTACCAGTTTTGCTCCATGGGATGAGTAGGTTGGGATTGGGAAATATAATAAATGATTACTTGGTAAGGTTCGCTAATCCCGACTAGTTTGGATAAACCTTAATTTGGTTTGAATTGATATCCAATGGAAGATTAAAGAATAAATTTAAAGAATTTATCTTTGATAAAATTAATGGGAACCTTTCCCAAAGGATATGAATATTCAAATAAAAGAATATTCACAATTGGAATGAGGCGTATGTTGTATTTTTATTGCACTTGTTGATTATATACGCTAGTTATTCAAAAAGGTCGGGTTTATACCCATATTGAATAACTGATTTGACGATATGTCGACGATGAAGATGGTGGTTGTTAGCCTACTTTGTGAACTAGGCAACACAAAGTCAAGAAACCAACCGTTGAAGAGTATTTCAAGTTATGCGACTCCGGTTCGGATCGGAAGGAAACACCACAATTCAGATTGATAGCAGCGTATCGGTTCGGATCGGGTAAAATTCTCTGTTCGGATCGGATATCTCTTACTGGATAAATTGGCAAAGCACACCTGATCGGATCGGAAGGCCAATGAATCTCAGGTGGATCGGAAAGCCGTCTGCTTGCCACGACTTCGGAGCGGAGCGGAGTATGATTAGAGAAGAAGAGACGTCCAAGCTACTCCAGTTCGGATCGGGTATTCCGATCCGAGCCCCCAACCTGCACGTCTCCGACCCGCACCCTTGATCCAGGAAAATCTCCTATAAAGTCGCCTGGAGAACCGGACCGGATATGACTAATTCCTACCTCTAACGTCCATCTCATGGATGCGTTGTCCGCCTGATAGCCCATCCGAACCCGAAGAGAGTGCGATGGATGACACGTGTTCCGACCCGGATTGAATCTCAGGCAAATTCACACCTATAAATACCCCATCAGGAGACAAAGAGAAGGATCTTTTTTCAGCACTTCTGAGAATCCAAGTACCTCCATCATCCGAATTCCTTTACTCCCGGAAAATCCAAACCATCTTTCGTTTCTTGTTTTAATCATTTGAGTGAACAAAAGTGAGTTGTGAGCGACTCTTACATTGCATTTGTAACTGAATTACTGAATATAGTGAAAACTAAGTGGACGTAGGCATTTCTTCGCCGAACCACTATAAATCTTGCGTGTTCTTTTTTATTTCTGTTTTATTTTACCTTGTTTCTAATCAATTTGGGTGTTAGAACCACATTTGGGTCTAACATTTTGGTGCTTTCACTGAGAATCCTCATCTAAATCCTTTATTTTCCGGGATCTCTTTCTACTTTTTGGACCGTTGAGTTCAAAGAAGTGAATCCTTAAGTTTCTCCACTTTCTTGCATTCGTTGAAGTAATTGTTGAAGACTCATGGCCAAAGGAAAAGGCAAAGAAGTTCAGTCTGTTCAAGGAAATGGAGCTGGCGAAGATCAGCAACATGCTGTTGTAACAAGGTCTCGGGGGCAGAGTTCAGCAGCAGGGAGAATCAATGCAGGAAATCCGAACCGAAGGGAAGGGGAGAGCTCCGATCCGATCCGGGTAGGAGATTCCGAAGCGGTGCACTCCCCCAGTCTGAACCGACCCGACTTGCTCGCTGCACACCGATCCGAACAGGCACCCCAGCTCCGATCCGACCCGACTTCCTACCTCCGATCCGACCCGATGCTTGGTGAAGCTGGAACATCTACTCGAGTCCCCGCGAATGCTCCAATTCCAGCTGCCAGGGTTGGAGACCAGGTCAATCCGTCTGCTCCCATCACTCAAGGAGATTTCTCACGCTTGCTTGACATGCTTGAGAGCACGAGGGAAGCTATGAGAGTTCATGAGCGCACTAATCTCATGATGCAGGAAAATATGAGGCTCATGAGTCGGGAGATCAATGAGCTCCGCCGGCAGAGAACTCCATCACCGGTTCGTCACACCCCCGTAGATCAATCTTCATCCTCCGAGGAAGAGAGGCCCCGTGAGCGAAGGCCACTGGAACGACCTCAGAACGTGGAGCAGCTAACGTTTGGATCTTTGGGATCTCGTGAGGATATCGCACGAGCGTTAGGAAACGATAGCCCTACTCGGGGGCAAAGACTCCAATCCCCTCTTCCCGAGATCGACCGGGAACACAGGGAAAGGAATCGAGTAGAGGCAGCTCGAAGAAGAAGGGCATCTCCAGAGCAAGAGCCCCGAAGGAACTCGGACACTAGGGCCAGGGAACCTGAGCAGCCCCTAACTAGTGCCGATGTACAGGCAATGGTTCGCCGAATTATGTCTGAGAGCCGGAATTATACAAATGAAGACTATGGCATCGAGCGAAGCCATACCCCGTTCACTGACGATATCCTAGACTTCCAGTTTCCCCGACGCTTTAACTTGCCACAGATGGACAAGTATAACGGAAGGACTGATCCGGGACAGCATTTGATGCGGTATTCGTGGCTTATGAACGCCGCTGCTGCCCCTGATGAAGTAAAGTGCAAAGCATTCCCAATCTACCTGGAAGATGTGGCATTGTTCTGGTTTACCCGGCTTCCTCCTCGTTCAATTTCTAATTACAAAGAACTAAGTGAGCGTTTCATGAACCAGTTTCGACTACATGCCCGCAAGTCCAAGAGTGTTATTGAATTGTCAAGGATCAAACAGGCACCAGGAGAGTCTTTAAGGGCATATTTAGATCGTTTTAACCAAGCTGTAACTGAGGTCAGTGACCCGCATGAGCCCACTATTCTGATGGCATTGAAGGAAGGAGTCGATCCTGAATCTGAGTTTGGAGACTACCTTTCTGGGAAGACACCCTCCACAAGGGCGATATTCTACGAAAAAGCCGATATTTATCTAAGACGAGAGGAGGCCCGGGCAAACCGGAAAAGAAAGTCTGAGACAGCTTCGAAGGAGAATGTGCAGAGTAATATTGCCGTGAAGCAGTCTGGGGAAAGTTCCGGCAAGGTTGAAGTAAATGTAGGAAATAAGGGTGGAAACGGCAATACTGGAAATAGAGGAAACAACAACAACCGTAATCCAAACGGTAACAGGAGAAACAGGAATAGGGGAAGCGACCCTAACAAAAGGCCACGATTCCAGAATTACGAGGACTATACACCATTGAATGACACCCTGGAAAATATTTACCTGGATACGTACAATGTGTTGCAGTACAAAAGACCGCCACCTCGTGATTCGACCGAGAAAGAAATGGCGACAGGGAAATTTTGCTTGTTTCACGGAACACATGGACATTCGACCAATGAGTGTCGGCATTTGAGGGATGTAATTGAAAAGTTGCTGCGTGAAGGAAAGTTGGATGAGTACAAGGTTGCCCCGAGGGACAGGGGGCAAGGAGAGCAGGCTCCAAAGCAAATCCTACCTGCTCCTAAGCCTACCGCGCAGCAGAAAGGTAAAGGGATCGTCATCAACTCCATAGTAGGCGGACCTCACCCGGCAATCCGAAGCTTTAGGTCAATGGACCAATATGTGAATGCTGCCAAGCACCTAGATGTGAATGAAGGTGACGAATTGGAAGATGTCACCCCCATCAAACAACAAAAAACCATGTTCGATGACGTGGTGTTTCGCAGCCGAGACAACACGGGAATACAATCTCCCACCAATGATCCGTTGGTTATTACTACCACTATTGGGCCGGCTTTGGTCCATAAGGTACTAGTAGACAATGGAAGTTCCGTTAATATTTTGTTCAAGAAGTCATTTGACCAGATGAAGCTTGAGCCTGAAGATCTGAAACCTTGTGAAGGATGGATTAGAGGTTTCAACGGAGCGACGACAACTCCTATGGGATATATAGAGTTGCCTGTGACCCTAGGGCAAGGAGAACGTAGAAGAGTGTGAATGCTTCAGTTTGTAGTACTGGACGTAGATTCGCCATATAACGCATTTTTAGGGAGGCCTGCCCTCGCTGAGTTTAGAATTTATATCGCCCCTTTGGTGCTTGTTACTAAAGTTCCCAACCGAAGCCGGGACTGGAGTAATAAGAGGGGATCAGGTTTCTGGACGGGCCTGCTATGTGGCCGAACTGAAGATGTTGATGAAAGGAGTTAATGCCGAGTGTAAGAATGCCTCATCTCCCTTACAGGGGGACTCGGCATAGCAATTAGAGAGGTTGAACCCAAGGGAGTTGCCCAAAGGAACGCCTGAAGACCTGGATCCTAGAAAAGACGAGGAACCAGAGACTAGGAATGCAACTCCTAATGAAACGACAGTGGGAATTCCTGTTGATAAAGCTGATCCGACGAAAGTTTTGAAGATCGGTTCCCAATTGGATCCACGCCGTGCTGAAGAACTGACGGACTTCTTGAAGGCAAACTTAGATGTGTTCGCCTGGACCCATGCTGACATGTGTGGGATATCACCTTCCATTATCAGTCACAAATTGAATGTAAATCTGAAGCATCCGCCTGTGAAGCAAAAGAGACGCACGCTGGGCCCAGAGAGGTCGGCTGCCCTCAAAGAGGAAGTAGAGAAATTGAAGCAAAACGGATTTATTCGAGATTCGACTTATCCCGACTGGATATCGAATCCTGTCTTGGTAAAGAAGCCAAACGGAAAGTGGCGAACTTGTATTGACTTTTCAGATTTAAATAAGGCTTGCCCAAAGGATAGTTTCCCACTTCCCAGGATTGACCAGCTTGTAGATTCGACAGCAGGTCATGAACTTCTCTCTTTCATGGATGCATACTCTGGATACAATCAAATTCCTATGCATGTGCCAGACCAAGAGCATACAAGTTTCATTACGAATTTGGGATTATATTGTTATGTTGTAATGCCGTTCGGATTAAAAAACGCTGGAGCTACTTATCAGCGGTTGGTAAATAGGATGTTTTATGATCAGATAGGAAAAACTATGGAAGTTTATGTGGACGATATGCTTGTTAAATCAAAGCAGTCTTCCAATCATACGCAAGACTTAGCGGAAATGTTTGGTATCTTGCGAAAATACCGTATGAAATTGAATCCTTTAAAATGTTCATTTGGAGTGGCGTCGGGAAAGTTCCTTGGCTTCATTGTGAGTTCCCGAGGAATTGAGATCAACCCTAGCCAGATAGCGGCGATTAGGAATATCGAGGAACCAAGAAGAATTAAAGACGTCCAAAGTCTGGCAGGAAAGGTAGCGGCGTTGAGTAGGTTCATCTCTAAAGCCACCGATAAATGTATTCCTTTTTTTGATTTGATAAAAAGGGGAAAGAAGAACTTCCAGTGGACTCCCGATTGTGTCGAGGCCTTCCAAAATCTGTTGGAGCGGTTAGAGAAACCGCCAATCTTGTCAAAGCCCGTAGATCACGAAGAACTATTTGTTTATCTAGCAGTCTCGGCCCACGCTGTCAGCACAGCTCTGGTTCGAGAAGAAGGCAAAGTACAAAGGCCAGTATACTATGTGAGTAAGAAATTGGCAGCGGCAGAGCGCAACTACCCTAAGATCGAGAAGCTTGCTTACAGCCTCCTGATTGCATCCCGAAAACTTCGTCACTACTTCCAAGCCCATCCAATAACCATATATACCGATCAGCCGTTAAGACAGGTGTTGCAAAGACCCGAAGCGTCGGGAAGGTTGATTAAATGGAACATAGAACTGAGCCAGTTTGATTTGAATTTTCAACCACGAAAGTCAATCAGGGGGCAAGCTCTAGCAGACTTTATTGCGGAGTTCACCATTCCAGAGGAAGAAATAATCAATGATCGAGTGGTTAAATCTGAGGATAAGCTAGAGATGAATCCGTGGAAACTATATACAGATGGAGCTAAAAATGACCGAAGATCCGGAGCTGGAATTGTCTTAGTCACCCCGGAGGGACGGTCGTTACATTACGCCCTGCGATTAGAATTTTCGGCAACAAACAATGACTCTGAGTATGAAGCCCTGATTGCCGGGCTGAAACTCGCTAAAGACCTCGGAGTAAAAGTGATGGACATATTTTGTGACTCCAAGATTGTTGTTTGTCAAGTGCGAGAGGAGTTCGCGGCTCGAGGACCTCGACTTGTCGCTTACCTCAAGAAAGTGAAAGAGCTATTAAGTAGCTTAGAACGGTACAACATAACACATATTCCCAGAATTGAAAACCAGAAAGCGGATGGACTGGCAAAACTGGCTAGTTCTGACAATCCAGAAGGGACTGAGATAATTCCAATCGAAACATTGGGATCGCCAAGCTTTGAGTCAATGGAAATTGAATTCGTTCTTGAAGCGGAACCAGAGAAGGAGTCATGGATGACTCCAATCAAGAGTTTTCTTAAGAATGGGACACTCCCATCGAAGAAAAGTGAGAAAAGAGCTGTAGTTCGCAAAGCTGCCAGATATGTTATGCAAGACGATACCCTCTATAGACAAGGATTTTCTATGCCCCTGTTACGATGTATCGCACACGACGACATCAAACGTGTACTGAGAGAAGTGCACGAAGGTGAGTGTGGAGATCATACAGGAGGTCAAACTTTAGCAAAGAAAATATTGCGGTATGGATACTTCTGGCCTACGATCAACAAGGATGCAGCTGATTATTCTCGACGCTGCGATAAGTGCCAGAGATTCGCCAAAATCCCCAGGGCACCGTCAACCCAGCTTAAATCGATGGTGAGTCCTTGGCCATTTGCCACATGGGGAATCGATATCATTGGAGTTTTACCAATTGCTAAAGGAGGGGCTAAGTATGCCATAGTAGCCGTGGATTATTTCACGAAATGGGTGGAAGCTGAGCACTTAACCAAGATCACAGCAAGAAAAGTGATAAGTTTTGTGGTCAGAAATATTATATGCCGGTTCGGGATCCCAAGGACAATTATAACTGACAACGGAACCCAGTTTGATAGCTCTGAGTTCAGAAATTTTTGCCAGAAATATAAGATAGATAAGCGATATACTGCAGTCGCCTATCCACAATCGAATGGGCAAGTAGAAGCGGTAAACAAAGTTATAAAATCCATCCTCAAGAAACGGTTGGAGCGTGCAAAGGCAAAATGGGTTGATGAATTGCCCCTAGCTTTGTGGGCATATCGAACAACGTTTAAAACGGCTACCGGTCATACCCCTTTCTCTCTCTCCTTTGGCTCAGAAGCAGTAATTCCAGTTGAACTGGACAGGGTTACGTACTATGACCCGATGACGAATCGGGCACTTCTACTTGAGTCTCTTGATGAGGTCGAAGAGAAAAGGGACGAAGCAGACTTGCGTGCAGCAAGGCATCGGCGTCAGATGGCACGCTATTATGACAAAAAAGATCGCCTCAGAACCTTTGAACCAGGGGATTTGGTGCTAAAGAGAGTTTTTCCATCTCTTCCTCACCTCGGCCCAAAATGGGAAGGACCCTTTGTCATCCAACGGAAACTTGATAAAGGAACATTCAAGTTAACGACCGTAGATGGCGAAGAAGTCCCTCGAGCATGGAATGCCCAACACTTAATGCGATATTTGGATTAGAAATGCTATACTTTTTGCTGTTCTTCCTGTAAACTCTGTAATAAGGCACGACTTGCCTTTGGAAAATATGACGATATGAATAAAGGACTATAAAGTGGATGTAGGCTATAACTTAGCTGAACCACTATAAAAATATTGTGTGCATTTACATTCATTAGTTGTTCTGTTGTGATTATAAAATACAGGATAACTTAGAGCCTAAAAAGGTTAAAACAGTTTGGGCATAAAAAGAAGCACAATGATTATTTGTGCAATAAGACATAAAAGAATGAGAAAACGACATTCTGAACTCTAACTCTCCAGAGAAAGAGAGAGAGTATAAAAGCGTCTCAGACTGAGCGCTGAAAAAGAAATTCTATTTTGAACTCTAACTCTCCAGAGAAAGAGAGAGAGTATAAAAGCGTCTCCGACTGAGCGCTGAGAAAGAGGTTCAACTCCGAACTCTAACTTTCCAGAGAGAAAGAGAGTATAAAGGCGTTTCCGACCGAGCGCCGAGAAAGAAATCTTTTCCCGTTGAACGACCGGGGAATAAACAAATAACTGAACTCGAACTCTAATTCTCAAGAGAATGAGAAAGAGTATAAAAGAAATGCCAGGAAAAATAACCGATATTGATGATGCAGGAAATGCTATCCCGATAGAGAATCAGGAGCATTCAGATTGCATGGTTAAGCACTGAATAACTTGTGGAGACTGACTGGGGACATATACACATACACATAGCTCCCCTCTCCACAACTTTGTTTCATAACTATAGATATGCATTTTTACATAAGCGCAGAGCTGCTAACAAATAAACATTGCAGAAAGTAAATTATTTTTACTTACAAATGAATGAATTTGTACAGGGAAATAACTGAAAAAGAAAGTGCGGAAGCTGCTGGTGTAGCAGCACTTATTGATTTATAACGATGCTAAAAAAAAAAAAAAATACGGGAGAACCCACTATTTGGGTTTGGGATGAGCCTTTGATTTCTTGGCAGCTTTTTCCGCATCTTTCGCTTCCCTCTCTGCTTCAGTCAAAATTCGCTTTGATTTCTTTTTCCCTGAAGGTGTAGCACTGGAGCCGGCAGACTTCTTCCCGGAGGGCTGGGCACTGGAATCAAAAGAAGATTTTTTAGCAAGTTCTTCGGTGATAGATCTAGTTGAGAGCTTAACCACTAACCTTGAACCTGCATCCACAACTGCAAGGGGCTTGAGGACCTCAGGGTCTAATTCTTCAGCCTTTAATTGCAAGCGCTTGTCTTGATCAGCCTTCATGGCAGCCAAGGTAATGTCCTCAGCGCTTTTCGACTCCCCGGTTATTGTAACTTCTGGTTCCTCATCATGCCCCTCGTCTCCTCCGTCGTCTTTTAAAGCTGCAATCATTTCTTCGTCATGGGGAGTAGTCACCTTAGTTGATTCACTTCTTTCCCCCAAGTCTGTGGAAGCAGCCTTGTCTTCTCCTTCATTGACCCTATCAGCGGGCTTTGTCCCAGTGGTAGCTCCTTGAACTACATCTGTCTTCGCGGAGGATTCAACGCCTACAAAATGAGAAACATCGGTTATCAACTCAGGCGAGAGCAAAGGATTTCTCATTGAACGTTCAATCATGTAGCCAAAGGTAGTAGTAGCCTTGACAAGTTGAGGAGAAAAGACAGGGATACCTTCTGAAGACTTCTCAGCGGGGGTGACTACTACCTCTGGAGTTATTTCAGGAATGGGAGATAGTAAAGTTGATCGGGGAATTCCCGGGTTTTCGGGATCATACCCTTCCACTTCAGGAGTTACAGGAGCAGAAGAAGAGGAGCCAGCTTCAGGAATGGTTTTCTGTTTGGACTTCCGCCTCTCTTCTTCCATGGCCTCAGCAATTAGACGGCGACCTTCAGCTAGGCGCTCCGGTTCATCGTCTCTCAAGTACTTCTCCATCAACTTATCTTCATCGAGGGAATCGACCTTAAGCTCTTCTTTTTCCCACTCAACGATTTGATTCCACACATGAACCAAAGTGGATGGATAGTCCTCGATCCAGGAAATGTTTCGACGACGAATAATGTGCGCGAAGAATTCGATCATTAGCTCCCCGAAACCTTGAATTTCAGCCTCCGCATCAGACAATTGCTTGCGGGTTTCCTCCGCAGATTTAATAGCGCATTCAACATTGCCCTCAGCCAGAGCAGCTCTGTTTTCCGCCTCTAACAATTTTGAAGCCAAGTCGGCGTTTTTCTTTTCTAACTCAGCACTCCTTTTCGCTAACTCGGCGTTCTTCTGCTCAAGCTCAGCGTAAGCGAGACGTGTCTTAGCAGCCTCTGATTTGGCTTCGTCAGCTTGCTTCTTCAACTCGGAACGTTCCTGAGTGTGGGATTCTAGCAAATCATGATAGCGCTTTTGCATGTCTTCAAACTGTTGTTTGAAGTTAGAAGCGTTCTTCTGAGCAATAGCTAGTTGAGCTTGAGTATCTTCTAAATTTTTTCCTAAGGTTTTTAGGGCCTTAGCATCTTCCTCTGCAGTTTTGTGCATTGAGTCGGCATTTGTCATTAGCGTGCGAATGATTCTAGAGAGAGTGCGGGAATACTTGAACATTTCGGTATATTGTTTTTCCACCAAATCAATCTTTGCTCTGGCCTCCTCTGCCCAATTAGAAGAAATAGGTTCAAGGGAAGGTAGAAAGGTCAGAGTCTCGAAGTAGTGCTCGGGAAATTGCTCCTTTAAGTATGCCAGCCTTACGGCGGTTCCCGCATCTGATGGAGGAGGGGCGAGGATTGTTAGTTCAGTGTCCCTTCCTGAAGAAGATTCTGTAGAACCCTTGTCTGTCCGAGGTCGCTTAGTAGCAGGGACTTTTTGCTTACTTCTAGACCCAGTTTCCTTTGGAGGTGTCTTCTCTCTACCCCGCTTTTCATAGGAGGAAGTGGAATCCCTAGATTGTGGTCTATCCTCCTCTCTACGACCTTGATAGCTTTTGTATTTTTCCTGTTCCGGTCGAACTGGTGAGCGGGAGCGTGAGGATCGAGATCGATAAGGATCATAGGGCCTCCTTTCCTCCCTGCCGCGGTCATCCCGGCGGTTATATTCGGCATCCTGGGGAGGATTAGACATGCTGCGGCGAAGCTTTCTTATGTCATAAGAGGATCGAGACATTGTACCTGCACGATAAGTTAAACGAAGTTTAGAATCGACGGATCCATGGAAAAAGAAGTGCAATAAATGCTAGTGCTACGGTGCAAAGTGCATCCTATGTGGTGTATGTGTCCCCCCAACCAACCCGAGTCTGAAGCTAGAGTGGTGCGGGCAGGCTCTTTGGCCTTAGCAGGAGTAGTCTCTTCAGAAGAAGTGAAGACTAGAGGGTCCTTTCTGAAATCTTCCGAAGTGTATATAGTCTCGGGTAAAGGGAGATCCCCCAAACCCTGAAATATGTGCTCGTCGGCGCTAGGAACATCCCCTTCGGAAGCGTGAAGTGGCGACCCTTGGGGAGATTTTGATTTGTCTACCGAGGTAGTTTCCTCGGGGGCAATATATCCTTCACGATGTTTTTTGGCCAGATTAGCCAGTTCATCATCTTGAGTGGAAGAGGGAGAGGGTGAAGTTTGAAGAGAAGCTGCGGGAATTCCCGAGCCTTCTCCTATTTCTGGAACTGTTTCCACTGGAGGAATATATGCATAAGGGACCGTCCCATGACCAATGCTACGGGAGACGGATAGCAGCCCGTGAAAATGAAGATACTCATCTTTAAGAACCTCGTCGATAGTAAGGAATTTTTGGTCGCCATTGAGGAGACGGTGCATTCGATCAAAGAACGCTTGGTCTGATACCTGTTTGGGATTATCGACTGCAAATAAAAAGGAAAACAGGTCAGGGTGATGATTCAAGTGTATAGAGTCCAGGGTCAAAAAATCAGTGCTTTACTTGATTTTGTCCATCTTCTGGCGCATCCAGACTGTTGCTTTATATAGAACCACTCCAGTCTGGAATCTCCAGCCTTGCTGCTAAACGGCGTAGAGATTATCTTCCTCTTTGGGACCGACTCAAAGTAACAGAAAGAAGGGGTTTCTCTAGTCCGATGTTTGAAATTATAGAAGAAATGAACATCGTCAAATGTAAGCTCCACGCCTAGAATTTCGCGATATGCTATGAATAAGGTATGCAGATAGGCGTATGAATTGGGATGCAGCTGCATGGGGGCAATCCGCATTTGTCTTAAGAAGTCGACGATGAAAGGCGAGAATGGAGGAATGGCGCCAACCATGCACATCAGACGAGTGACCGTCATATATCCTTCTGGAGGGTTATGTGGACGATCAGAACGTGAGGGCACTAGAGTGTCTCTCTTCATAATTCCATACTTCAGGCAAATTCTCACGAGTCGGTCATTGTCAATTGTTGATTCTACGGAATCTGGAGGTGATTCCAATATAATGGCTGAGTCAAATTCATCGGGTGCTCGGTTGTCACCAATCCCTCCTTCCTCCTCAAAGCCTAGGGAAACTTCATTTTCTGAAGACATTTCATCGTTTTCCCGATGACCAACTCCGTAATCCGGACCCTCGCTATCCCATTCTGGGTCAGATGAAGAAGATATATCCTCGAGAGTGGTTTTGTTGGAAATTTCTGGAGCTTCTTTCCTCTCAGCTAAACGAGAAGAGCGTCTGGGCCTCATTGTCGTGGAACTATTGAAGAAGCAATAGCACGGATTAGAGTGAATTATCCCGTGTCCCCTTTTTGTGTGTGTGTGTGAACTAAAGTGTGTGCAACAAATGCGGGAAGTGCAAAATAAGAGTACAGCAATGTAAGACGAAGCTTTAAAGAGAAGGTGATAGTCAGAATTGTTCTTAATTCTCGTTTATGTTCACAAGGCACTATCCTAACTGTCCGCGAGGCATATTCGTCTAGAATAAGTGTTAGTTGAATTAGTTGGGTGGTATTTATGTGTCAAGTTCAATATGTTCGGATCGGTTCGGATATGCATATGATGATTAGCTCGACGCAGACACAGATAACAGTCGGTTCGGGTGCCTCACTAAAGCATGGTCAGTTCAAGACAAGGAAAGCAATGAGTTCGGAAGCAGGGCTGATCTGTTCGGATCGGGTAGTCCGATCCGAACCGAACCAGCACCACCTAACCGATCCGTTTACTTCAACCTCTTATCCCATTCACTTTTCCGACCCGAACCGACTTTTTCTTTCCTTTCCATCTTTCCAAAGAACGAAACCCGAGCCGATCCCCTTTCCCTCCTTTTCCTTTCTGCTCCTTCGTCTTCCACCCGAATCGACTCCAGCTTGTCATCCCACTCTTCATCTCTTTCCTCTTTTCCCATTTATTCACAGACAAGTCCACTTTATCACCAAAGCCATCGTTAAGAATAAATATTCGCCCTCTTCAGCCTCGCAACGCCTCGAAGCAATGGCGCATTCACCAGCAGCGGCGGAGGGTTCGAGTGATGCTTATGGCCAAACCATCCTAACCCAACGCTAATCGAAATCGAGAACGGTTACAACAAAATTATTTGAGATTAGAAAAGCTACCTATATGTTTGATTCGGGAAATCTACAGGAAATAGTTTGAGAATTTTTGAGTTTCTGACGTTTTCAATGTTAAGGTTGGGAGCGGCGATAGAAACGAAGAAGGAAGGAATGAAGGCAGCGATGGGTTTATATAGAGAATAGTGTTGACTCCTCGTCTCCCTATTTTGTCTCACCCGCTCGGACCGGAGTGGAAGCCCAGTAGCACGACTCTCTCTGAAGGCCCAACGTCCAAGAACCTAACTCACGAAAACGCTTCGGATCGGAATCCGAACCGAGCGGAAATCTCACGCGATTAATTTAACGTCCGACTCGAATTGAAGAGAAGGGAAGTAAAGGAGGAGCATACCTGCAAGAAGCATTACACGGCGAGGAGAGTTCCCAAATTTGCTCAGAAGTAAAGAAAAGGCACTCGGATCGGACGCCGAACCGAATAGAAATCAATGCATTACTCTTGACAATTCTGGTTAAACGACATCAAAGGACGCTTTGTACAACGAAAGCATCCTTTGAGGGGGCAAAATGTTAGCCTACTTTGTGAACTAGGCAACACAAAGTCAAGAAACCAACCGTTGAAGAGTATTTCAAGTTATGCGACTCCGGTTCGGATCGGAAGGAAACACCACAATTCAGATTGATAGCAGCGTATCGGTTCGGATCGGGTAAAATTCTCTGTTCGGATCGGATATCTCTTACTGGATAAATTGGCAAAGCACACCTGATCGGATCGGAAGGCCAATGAATCTCAGGTGGATCGGAAAGCCGTCTGCTTGCCACGACTTCGGAGCGGAGCGGAGTATGATTAGAGAAGAAGAGACGTCCAAGCTACTCCAGTTCGGATCGGGTATTCCGATCCGAGCCCCCAACCTGCACGTCTCCGACCCGCACCCTTGATCCAGGAAAATCTCCTATAAAGTCGCCTGGAGAACCGGACCGGATATGACTAATTCCTACCTCTAACGTCCATCTCATGGATGCGTTGTCCGCCTGATAGCCCATCCGAACCCGAAGAGAGTGCGATGGATGACACGTGTTCCGACCCGGATTGAATCTCAGGCAAATTCACACCTATAAATACCCCATCAGGAGACAAAGAGAAGGATCTTTTTTCAGCACTTCTGAGAATCCAAGTACCTCCATCATCCGAATTCCTTTACTCCCGGAAAATCCAAACCATCTTTCGTTTCTTGTTTTAATCATTTGAGTGAACAAAAGTGAGTTGTGAGCGACTCTTACATTGCATTTGTAACTGAATTACTGAATATAGTGAAAACTAAGTGGACGTAGGCATTTCTTCGCCGAACCACTATAAATCTTGCGTGTTCTTTTTTATTTCTGTTTTATTTTACCTTGTTTCTAATCAATTTGGGTGTTAGAACCACATTTGGGTCTAACAGTGGTTGAAGACCAGAGGTTTTCACATCGTTTGGATAATTACTGATGTCTTGATTGGGCTATACACCCAAGACAAGGTAATAAGTGGTGATCGTCCAGACGTACTTGGAGATCGACCGGATATGCGAGGACCTTTCTCCTGTATTAGACATATGGGACGAGGAATAAGGTGCCTCCAGTTTCGTTCAGACCCTGAACGAACTTGTAAATGGATGTGTGTCTGACATTGGAATTTATTCTGTGTTGATTTATCTCTATTAAATATATATCTGTTTGGTGGCAAAGAATTTATTCTCTTGCTTAACACCCATCTCTGAGACATACGAGCTCAGAGGTTATATATCGATAGATATCAGTCGCATGGCGTGAATTGTCAGTGTGGCATGCTGAGATGTAAATGATCAAGGCTTCTGTTGAAAAGCAGAGTCTTGTGGTTGATGATCAAAGCACAGCTTTAATATAGCATAGCTTTGTGTAGCGTTGATTCGCGAGCCTCACACCCGGTGTGAACCAGATACGGGAGAGAACCTTAGGGAGGACTTGTGTTTCTTTCTAGCTAGGAGTGGTGACATGGTATGGAGCCCAGAAATTTTTCTTATGTGGATGATGGATAGTGAGGCGCCTCCGTTATATCGGTCACTACGGGGCCGATGGACGATATGGTCGACATACTGACCATTACGCCCCATAGGGCAGGGAAACATATTGTTAAGGGATTTTTAATCCACTTAAAATGTGGACCGGCCCTGACGATCCAAGGCTTGCTTGCGCGCTTGCCTGAGACATGGTAGGCTAGATTGTCTTGAAGCAGTAAGGACGATCCCTTGCATTGGTTCATAGATGGAAATCCAACTTCCAATACATGACATTTCAGTTTTGACTGTAGATCCTAGTATTGGCGACATGATATGTGGTACCCATGCCATATATGATTGATACATTTATATTTGAAGTTGTTTTATACACTATGCACTTATAATAGTATCAAATGATTTGTTTTAAACATACCAAGCATGTTTGGCTATTATAAGGGAAAACCTTATCCTTCGGCTTGCGTTGCATTGTGTGATGGGACATGGGTCTTATAATAGCTTCATTTTTCCAAAAAGCATTACGCTGTTTGTTTTATGTGTAATAACCCGGAAATTCTGAGCCAGTTTAAAATTTTTATTTCGGCAAATTTGGCGAATTTTGATTATTTAAAACGAGTTATTCTAAATAAAAACAACGAGAAATTTATTTTGAATATAGAATCGACGTATATATTATATACGTCGTCGTTAGAATATATAATAATTATATATAATTATAAAAGGAATTGAAAATGGCGCGGTAGTTCGATAATTCGATTTCTAATTTCAAATGAATATACAGAATTCGTTATAAGTCAGAATTGAACGAAACAAGAAATATTTGAATCTGATGAAGAATATCTTTCTAACAAAGTTAACAAACTGAGATTTCACTTTAGAAATGATAAGATATGTCCAGTTGAAAATTCTGAATAGTCGCTATGGAATTCAGGCCCTTAAAAATGGACATTTTGCAAATGACCTCAGAATTCGACGAAACCACTTTTGTTAGATCCGCAGTGTCAAGTTATTGCTAGGTTTCAAATTTCATAATTTTTCGATTCAATATGTGAGCGTGGCAAAGGAAAACGCGTTTGACCAGTTTCAGTTGATTTTAATCGACTGGAAAATGGCCATTTTTCTAACGGTCTCAGAATTCGACGAAACTAGTTTTGTTAGGACCGTATCGTCAATACGAAGCTAGAAAATATTTTTCAAGAATTTTTAGAGTTAATATGTGACCCCGGTAATTTGAAATGTACGTTTAAAATTCAATATAGCGATTTAAATGTAAATTCAACGGAAACTAATCGAAACGATCAAATCAGCTTGCGATACATATCCCATTGTGTTCAGAATGGGGGTAAAACGCTATGGACGACAGGCGGTGGACCTCGTTTCGAGGTCATATGTGAAAGTCAGCTATTTGCAAATAAAATAATTAAATAATTAAAAAAAAAAAAAAAAGAATTCTCTCTCTCCTCCCCATACCTTCTCCCAGGCCCCCCCCCCCCCCGTTCACTTTTTCAGAATCAAGAAGAAAAAAAAAAAAAAAAAAAAAAACCGACGAGGGCGACGGAGCCCTAGTCCGCCGCGCCGCCACCCGCGTGGGCCAGTCACCGCCGCCTCCAGATTGCTCCTCCCACCGCGTCAGGCGATCCCCCTTCTCACCAAATCGAACTCGATTTCCCCCCCCCCTAGTTCGCCCAAAAGCCACGCCGCCCTCCTCCTACAACCCCTAGCCTCCGCCTCGCCCTCTCTGGCCACCGCCGAAGATGAAGTCCCCCCCCTGTAAGTTTTTATTTATTTTATTTTATTAGTTTATTTTATTTTTATATAAACAGAAAATACACTGTTTTTTTTGGATTTTAAACTGATTTTTTTAGAAAAATAAAAACTGGTTTTGTTTTAGAAATAAAAACTGATTTTGATTTTTTTTAAAAAGAATTAAAAACTGGTTTTTAAAAGTTAAAAACAGATTTTATAAAAAGGTTAAACAGATTTTATAAAAAGGTTAAACTGATTTTATAAAGATTTTTAAAACTGATTTTATGAGATTTTTAAACTGATTTAAAAGAATTTTAAAAACAGAATTTTTTTTTTTTTTTTTAGAATATAAAAACTGGATTTTTAAAAGATTTTAAAAACTGGATTTTTGAATGATATAAAAACTGTTTTTTTTAAAAAGATATATAAACTGTTTTTTTTTAGAAAAAAACTGATTTGAGAAGGAGCAAGACCTGATCTTCGTATTTTTAGAGTATTAAAAATATAGTCTTTACTATATAGAAGTATTAAAAATATAGTTTTTATATTTTTAAAATATTAAAAATATAGTTTTTATATTTTTAAAATATTAAAAATATAATCTTTACTATATAGAAGAATTAAAAATATGATTTTTATATTTTTAAAGTATTAAAAATATAATCTTTATTAAGTAGAAGATTTAAAAATATGATTTTTATATTTTTAAAATATTAAAAATATAATCTTTACTATGTAGAAGTGGTAAAAATATAATTTTTACATGTTAGGAATATTAAAAATATCATCTTTTTATAGGTAGCAAAATAAAATGTGATTTCTATAGGGATGATATTGAAAAGGTAAAATCTTTAAAAATGAAAAGACGATATTTTAAAAATAGTAAAGGCGAAAACTTTATTTATATAAAGGCGAAATCTTTATATTTAGAAAGGCGAAATCTTTATTTTAGATAAGGGAAATCTTTATATGGAAAATAACGTGATAAAAATATAATTTTTATCTATATAATAGCATAGTAAGAATTCGATTTTTATATATTGAATAACATAGTAAAGATTCAATTTTTATATAAAGTATAACGAAGTGAAAATTCTATTTTTACAAATATGAAATAGAGATGAAAATTCTATTTTCACAATATGAGGTTAGCGATAAAAATATGATTTTTAAATTGAAAGTAATAAATAAAAATGTGATTTTTATTTTAAAGACATCAAAGTATAAAAATGTGTGATTTTTATATGTAGTGGCTACGGGCAACGAAGATGACGAAGATGCGATAGTGATGAAGATTCCTATCAATGAAGTGCCGTGGAGCTAGGATAGCTATCTGTGAGAATTTCTCACCTTTCAATTTAATTTTTCTAGTTATATATATACTAGGATGCAGACGGTGCTTAGTAGCACCCGACACAATCGTCCACAGACCATGGACTTGTTTGTTTGACTGTTTGGTGATTGATTGCGATATTGGTTTGGATGTGGTTTGTGGTGTGAAAAATCGAATCGATAAATTGATTAGGATTAGACGTGCGCCGTTATAAGGCGAAGGAGTAAGGCTAGGTTAGACCCTTACTCCAAATTTTGTGGTTTGCATAACGAAAGTGAATTTGATTGATGTGTGAATGGCGTGGGCCTTCACTAGACCGGGGATAAGGCTAGGCCTTGTCCCGTTTCTAGTATAGTGCCGTTATGCCGCCGAAATTTTCTAAAATATGTTAGAAAAATAAAAATAACATTTTATTTAAAGAATGAACTGAATAGAAATTCATATGTTGAAATAAAATGTTTTATCGTTAAAAATATAATTTTTAACGTGAAGTGAATAAAATAAAATATTCATTTACAAACCAGACGGTTTGTTTATGTACACCTATTTGACTGATATTGATTGGGTCGATAAATTTTACACATCGCCCAACTGCACGAATAAAAACTTATGTTTGATTGTTTGAAACCCTACACGGGTGTTGGGATGAAATATGAGTTCACTCATCCTGATTGATAAAGTATGTCGATCGATTGATTGACAGGCTGTTATAAGCGTTAGATATCTATATTTGATGCTTATACAGTGTAGTGCACTTTGGTTGATGGTTGATTATTCTTCAATGCTATCTTATACATGTGTTGTATGAAAATCCATATAATTGACTTTATATGGTAATTGATTGGGCCTCATTCCAATTTGAAAAATAAAGAATATATAAAATAAAGGTTCATGTGTTGACTATACTCATCCGTTGGGAATAGCCATGTGTTGAACGAATTATTTTTATAATAAAATTTACATCTTTATCAATATAATATAAAGGTTCATGTGTTGACTATACTCATCCGTTGGGAATAGCCATGTGTTGAACGAATTATTTTTATAATAAAATTTACATCTTTATCAATATAATATAAAGGTTCATGTGTTGACGGTACTCATTCGTTGAGATTAGTCATGTGTTGAACGAAATATTTTTATAATAAAATTTATATCTTTATCAATATAAAATAAAGGTTCATGTGTTGACTATATTCATCCGTTGATATTAGTCATGTGTTGAACGAAGTATTTTAACAAAAATAGTCACACACGGACGGTACTCATTCGTTGAGATTAGTCGTGTGTTGACAAAAAGAAATATTTGAAATAGAATATATAAAGCCGTGTTGAATAGTGATGCGCCATTTTGACGCGAACGATAAATATAACGATTTCGAAATGAATTGAATATATAACGATTTCGAAATGAATTGAATATATAACGATTTCGAAATGAATTGAATATATAACGATTTCGAAATGAATTGAATATATAACGATTTCGAAATGAATTGAATATATAACGATTTCGAAATGAATTGAATATATAACGATTTCGAAATGAATTGAATATATAACGATTTCGAAATGAATTGAATATATAACGATTTCGAAATGAATTGAATATATAACGATTTCGAAATGAATTGAATATATAACGATTTTGAAATGAATTGAATATAAAACGATTTCGAAATGAATTTGAATCGAATAGAAAACCAATTTGAATTGAATTGAATTGAATTGAATTGAGAAACGAATTCGAATTGAATTTAAAATGAAGTGAAATGAATTCAAATTAAATTGAAATTTGAATTGAATAGAGATGAATTTTAAAATGAATTTATAAAGAAGAATTCGATTTTGATTTGAATTGAAATGGAAGTTGAATTTGCTTTTGAAACGAATTCAAAACTAAATATATAATTCGTTTTAAATAGAAATCGACGAAATATATATTATATATATTATATATATAATATAATGGCCTGAATAAAACGCGCCGCGCCGCGGCAGTTCGTAAATTTCGACCATTTATTTCAAACGGACATTACGGGAGATCCGACCGTCGGATTCTCCTAAAACCGGAACCGTTGGGTTCGTATCGAAAAGAGCTTTCTAACGAATATTAGAAATTCAAAATCTAACGGTTGGATTTGGAGATACGTCCAAATCAAATTCGAAAAAGGTCGCTGTAAGTGCAGTTCGATGGCCATTGTTGGAAATCGACTGTACAGGCCTTGATAAAATTATTAAAAATATCAATAATTTGTGTAAAATCATAAGAAATGATTTGGGAAGAATTGGGATGAAAAACTCCATATTTGAAAAGATAAAAATAGATTTTTATCGAAATGAACTAGTTTTGAACTAAATTTAAAACCTAATTATTTTTAAATAAATAAATTAGATTAAAAAGAGGTTTTAAATAATCGGGATTTCTAGTATATTTGATTGGATTTGAAATGGGTTTATCGTGAACTGTGTTTTAAATAACACTAGTTCTTTAACCCGATGACAAATAGAATGTGATTTGGGTTTGTCGTGAACTGTGTTTTAAATAACACCTAGTTCTTTAACCCAGTAAAAGGAGTTTTATTGAATCTGCAATTAGATTGAAATTCGAATTGATAATCTAAATTACCAAATTTAGAAGATGAGCGAGAATGGAGTATCACCAGTTTTGCTCCAAAGCGATAGTTAAATCTTTAATTAGATTTGAACGTGAAATGGTAATTAATTTTACCGATAACACCACGGTGTTAGATATGGAGTATTACCAGTTTTGCTTCATGGGATGAATAGGTTGGGATTGGGAAATAAAATAAATAATTACTTCGTTACGGTTCGCTAATCTCGACTAGTTGGAAAAACCATAATTTGGTTTTAAATGACATCCAAAGGAAGATCCAGGATAAATTTTAAAGAATTTATCTTGGATAAAATTAATGGGAACATTTCCCTAAGAATGTGAAATTTAGAAACTAGCTGTAGGTTGGCTAAGAAGAATGGTTTCCTGGGTATTGATCTGATGTTGGTTTCGGCCTTCGGGGTTAATGTTCGGGAAATTGTTCTCTTGCTAATTTGCGGTTAGTGACTAATGAATTGGAATGAGGCGTATGTTGTGTTTGTGTAACATTTGTTTTCAATATACGCGGGTTGTTCGGAAAGTCCGGGTTTATACCCATTCTGAATAACCGATTCGACGATAAGTCGAAGATGAAGACGGTGGTCGAAGACCGGAAGTCTTCACATCGTTTGGATTATTACTGACGATCCTGATTGGGCTGTACACCCAAGAGGATGGAAATAGTTGGTGGTCGTCCAGACGTACCTGGAGATGGATGGATATGCGAGGAAAGTGCCTCCGGTTTCGTTCAGACCCAGAACGGACTTGTAAATGGATTGTGTGTCTGACACTGGATTTTATTCTGTGTTGATTGATTTCTATTAAATATACATCTGTTTGGCGGCGAAGAATTTATTCTTTTGCTTAACGCCCTTCTCTGAGACATACGAGCTCAGAGGTTGTATATCGATGGACATCAGTCGCATGGCATGAATTGCCTGTGTGGCACGCTAAGATGCAAGGATCAAGGCTTCTGTTGAAAAGCAAAGCCTTGTGGTTGATGATCAAAGCACGCCTACGTGGCAGCTTTGTGTATAACGTGTATTCGCGAGCCTCACACCTCGGTATGAGTTAAAAACGGGATACGGGCCGTTGGGAGAACACGACGTTTCTTTCTAGCTTTGGTGGTGTCAGTGACTTACCAGCCCTGACATTTATATACTTTTCACCTTTGTGGTTGTTGGATGCGAGGCGCCTCGATTATAGGTCTGTAAGGACCGGGAAACGCGTGTTCAGGAATTGCCAATCCTCTAACGTAAGTGAGGACCGGCCCAACCGATCCAAGGGTTACCCAGTGTGCGTAGTCCTGAGCATTTGCTAGAGTGTCTCGAACGCGGAGAGGAGCTTGCCCCTTGCCTCGACTCATGACGGAAATCCAATTTCCAATACGTGTAATTCGGTTTTAATTGTAGAACTAGTATGGCGACATGATATATGGTACCCATGCCGTCTATGATTTATATTTATGATTGAAATGTTTTGACACTATACACTTATTATAGTATCAAATGATTTGTTTGAACGTACCAAGCATGTTTGGCTATTATAAGGGAAAACCCTATCCTCCGGCTTGCGTTGCATTGTGTGATGGGACCTGGGTCTTATAATAGCTTCATTTTTCGAAAAAGCATTGCGCTGTTTATTCTATGCACTGGTATTCTTGGGAGAAAACCCGTTCCGTGTTATACGGCGTGGTCCCTTGAATTACTCTCTTTTAAAAGTAAAGTTTTAAATAACTGTTTTAGTTCTCACACCAGTCACATGACTGACCTGGAGTTTATTGTTTTAACCTAAACTCTGGGTGCCCCTATTTTCCGCACGGGCAGCTAGTAGTTTTGGTTTTGCAGATTTATATTCACAGGATCCTGGTTTACAGCTGGAATGATATCCGGAAAGCTCTGTATCCGTATATCACCTTCAGTTGTGCTTTGTATTATTTTCCGCTGCTATGTATTTAAATGTAATTTAAATCTCTGATATTTCTGTGTAATATGTATTCATTTATACTCTGTATATTCTTGTAATCTGATGCATTGTTGTAATATACAATGAAATGTTCTTCTGTTTGTGTTCTGGTTTGTCATGTTCTCAACGTTCAGGGGTTTCGAACGGTTTAGATCGGTTTAACGACTGATTCAGATCGAGCGAAATTCTAGGCCGTCACATTTGGTATCAGAGCTTTGGTTTACAGAGCTCGAGAACAAGGCACATTAGAACCATACGAAAGAATTCATCAGATATTGGATTAGTAATATCCAATTAGAATGACTCGTTAGAGATAGGATCAGTAGTATCCTAGAACGAGTGTGAAGAGTATATTTTTCAAATGAAAACAATTTTGTTTTGAAAATTTAAATCGTTTTATACGTATTTGAGATATTTATTTATTTTGAATATGGACAATCCACTATATAAAGGTATTGTATATACGCGTCATGAACGTATATTCGAAGTTTTAATATACTGGATAGATATAGAATCATACTCTAGTCGCCCGGACCTGATTCTGATGATTGACGCGTCATCATTAGTAATTAGTTTCGTGTTACGAAGGTGTGATATCTATATATTTCCATTAGACTGGTGTGAGAACCAAAACTTATATAGTTAGAACACTTTGTTGTGAATTGGCATCAAAAACAAGATTTTCTGTATATATATCAAATTTTATGGATTTGAAAACTCTAATTCACTAATTGATTGATGTTTGGGTTGTTTGTTTATTTGTTTGCTAATTTTAACCATTTATGCCTAAGTAAACTAATAATTGAATTATATTGAAATTGGTCGCATTTGCTTGCATATACGTATACTTATATTGAACAGGTCATAGCAAGGAGGCTAGAGCCAGAGAATAAAATTTGTTTGCCCGACAAATAGGTACATGTTTACTACATAATTTACTGTTTGTTTGGGTGATGATGATTTTGTGAGCCTATTGGCTAGCCGCTTGGCTTTTTCTTTTTCTTTGTGAGATTAGAAGGACCGGGAACGCTATTTGCAATTTCCCGATGCTCCCATTGCAGGGGAGGTTATGGCGAAATTTTTCGAAAATTTAGGGTGTTAGCCAAATTTTTGAAGTTTTGAAAATTCTCAGAAACTGAAAAGTTAGAGAATGGAAGCCAGGATGAGCGTAGAGTTGAATAATCAAACCACTTTCGACTTTGTTCCTTTTCGGGGACGAAAAGTTTTAAGTGGGGGAGATTGTAATAACCCGGAAATTCTGAGCCAGTTTAAAATTTTTATTTCGGCAAATTTGGCGAATTTTGATTATTTAAAACGAGTTATTCTAAATAAAAACAACGAGAAATTTATTTTGAATATAGAATCGACGTATATATTATATACGTCGTCGTTAGAATATATAATAATTATATATAATTATAAAAGGAATTGAAAATGGCGCGGTAGTTCGATAATTCGATTTCTAATTTCAAATGAATATACAGAATTCGTTATAAGTCAGAATTGAACGAAACAAGAAATATTTGAATCTGATGAAGAATATCTTTCTAACAAAGTTAACAAACTGAGATTTCACTTTAGAAATGATAAGATATGTCCAGTTGAAAATTCTGAATAGTCGCTATGGAATTCAGGCCCTTAAAAATGGACATTTTGCAAATGACCTCAGAATTCGACGAAACCACTTTTGTTAGATCCGCAGTGTCAAGTTATTACTAGGTTTCAAATTTCATAATTTTTCGATTCAATATGTGAGCGTGGCAAAGGAAAACGCGTTTGACCAGTTTCAGTTGATTTTAATCGACTGGAAAATGGCCATTTTTCTAACGGTCTCAGAATTCGACGAAACTAGTTTTGTTAGGACCGTATCGTCAATACGAAGCTAGAAAATATTTTTCAAGAATTTTTAGAGTTAATATGTGACCCCGGTAATTTGAAATGTACGTTTAAAATTCAATATAGCGATTTAAATGTAAATTCAACGGAAACTAATCGAAACGATCAAATCAGCTTGCGATACATATCCCATTGTGTTCAGAATGGGGGTAAAACGCTATGGACGACAGGCGGTGGACCTCGTTTCGAGGTCATATGTGAAAGTCAGCTATTTGCAAATAAAATAATTAAATAATTAAAAAAAAAAAAGAATTCTCTCTCTCCTCCCCATACCTTCTCCCAGGCCCCCCCCCCCCCCCCCCCGTTCACTTTTTCAGAATCAAGAAGAAATAAAAAAAAAAAAAACCGACGAGGGCGACGGAGCCCTAGTCCGCCGCGCCGCCACCCGCGTGGGCCAGTCACCGCCGCCTCCAGATTGCTCCTCCCACCGCGTCAGGCGATCCCCCTTCTCACCAAATCGAACTCGATTTCCCCCCCTAGTTCGCCCAAAAGCCACGCCGCCCTCCTCCTACAACCCCTAGCCTCCGCCTCGCCCTCTCTGGCCACCGCCGAAGATGAAGTCCCCCCCCCTGTAAGTTTTTATTTATTTTATTTTATTAGTTTATTTTATTTTTATATAAACAGAAAATACACTGTTTTTTTTGGATTTTAAACTGATTTTTTTAGAAAAATAAAAACTGGTTTTGTTTTAGAAATAAAAACTGATTTTGATTTTTTTTAAAAAGAATTAAAAACTGGTTTTTAAAAGTTAAAAACAGATTTTATAAAAAGGTTAAACAGATTTTATAAAAAGGTTAAACTGATTTTATAAAGATTTTTAAAACTGATTTTATGAGATTTTTAAACTGATTTAAAAGAATTTTAAAAACAGAATTTTTTTTTTTTTAGAATATAAAAACTGGATTTTTAAAAGATTTTAAAAACTGGATTTTTGAATGATATAAAAACTGTTTTTTTTAAAAAGATATATAAACTGTTTTTTTTTAGAAAAAAACTGATTTGAGAAGGAGCAAGACCTGATCTTCGTATTTTTAGAGTATTAAAAATATAGTCTTTACTATATAGAAGTATTAAAAATATAGTTTTTATATTTTTAAAATATTAAAAATATAGTTTTTATATTTTTAAAATATTAAAAATATAATCTTTACTATATAGAAGAATTAAAAATATGATTTTTATATTTTTAAAGTATTAAAAATATAATCTTTATTAAGTAGAAGATTTAAAAATATGATTTTTATATTTTTAAAATATTAAAAATATAATCTTTACTATGTAGAAGTGGTAAAAATATAATTTTTACATGTTAGGAATATTAAAAATATCATCTTTTTATAGGTAGCAAAATAAAATGTGATTTCTATAGGGATGATATTGAAAAGGTAAAATCTTTAAAAATGAAAAGACGATATTTTAAAAATAGTAAAGGCGAAAACTTTATTTATATAAAGGCGAAATCTTTATATTTAGAAAGGCGAAATCTTTATTTTAGAAAAGGGAAATCTTTATATGGAAAATAACGTGATAAAAATATAATTTTTATCTATATAATAGCATAGTAAGAATTCGATTTTTATATATTGAATAACATAGTAAAGATTCAATTTTTATATAAAGTATAACGAAGTGAAAATTCTATTTTTACAAATATGAAATAGAGATGAAAATTCTATTTTCACAATATGAGGTTAGCGATAAAAATATGATTTTTAAATTGAAAGTAATAAATAAAAATGTGATTTTTATTTTAAAGACATCAAAGTATAAAAATGTGTGATTTTTATATGTAGTGGCTACGGGCAACGAAGATGACGAAGATGCGATAGTGATGAAGATTCCTATCAATGAAGTGCCGTGGAGCTAGGATAGCTATCTGTGAGAATTTCTCACCTTTCAATTTAATTTTTCTAGTTATATATATACTAGGATGCAGACGGTGCTTAGTAGCACCCGACACAATCGTCCACAGACCATGGACTTGTTTGTTTGACTGTTTGGTGATTGATTGCGATATTGGTTTGGATGTGGTTTGTGGTGTGAAAAATCGAATCGATAAATTGATTAGGATTAGACGTGCGCCGTTATAAGGCGAAGGAGTAAGGCTAGGTTAGACCCTTACTCCAAATTTTGTGGTTTGCATAACGAAAGTGAATTTGATTGATGTGTGAATGGCGTGGGCCTTCACTAGACCGGGGATAAGGCTAGGCCTTGTCCCGTTTCTAGTATAGTGCCGTTATGCCGCCGAAATTTTCTAAAATATGTTAGAAAAATAAAAATAACATTTTATTTAAAGAATGAACTGAATAGAAATTCATATGTTGAAATAAAATGTTTTATCGTTAAAAATATAATTTTTAACGTGAAGTGAATAAAATAAAATATTCATTTACAAACCAGACGGTTTGTTTATGTACACCTATTTGACTGATATTGATTGGGTCGATAAATTTTACACATCGCCCAACTGCACGAATAAAAACTTATGTTTGATTGTTTGAAACCCTACACGGGTGTTGGGATGAAATATGAGTTCACTCATCCTGATTGATAAAGTATGTCGATCGATTGATTGACAGGCTGTTATAAGCGTTAGATATCTATATTTGATGCTTATACAGTGTAGTGCACTTTGGTTGATGGTTGATTATTCTTCAATGCTATCTTATACATGTGTTGTATGAAAATCCATATAATTGACTTTATATGGTAATTGATTGGGCCTCATTCCAATTTGAAAAATAAAGAATATATAAAATAAAGGTTCATGTGTTGACTATACTCATCCGTTGGGAATAGCCATGTGTTGAACGAATTATTTTTATAATAAAATTTACATCTTTATCAATATAATATAAAGGTTCATGTGTTGACTATACTCATCCGTTGGGAATAGCCATGTGTTGAACGAATTATTTTTATAATAAAATTTACATCTTTATCAATATAATATAAAGGTTCATGTGTTGACGGTACTCATTCGTTGAGATTAGTCATGTGTTGAACGAAATATTTTTATAATAAAATTTATATCTTTATCAATATAAAATAAAGGTTCATGTGTTGACTATATTCATCCGTTGATATTAGTCATGTGTTGAACGAAGTATTTTAACAAAAATAGTCACACACGGACGGTACTCATTCGTTGAGATTAGTCGTGTGTTGACAAAAAGAAATATTTGAAATAGAATATATAAAGCCGTGTTGAATAGTGATGCGCCATTTTGACGCGAACGATAAATATAACGATTTCGAAATGAATTGAATATATAACGATTTCGAAATGAATTGAATATATAACGATTTCGAAATGAATTGAATATATAACGATTTCGAAATGAATTGAATATATAACGATTTCGAAATGAATTGAATATATAACGATTTCGAAATGAATTGAATATATAACGATTTCGAAATGAATTGAATATATAACGATTTCGAAATGAATTGAATATATAACGATTTCGAAATGAATTGAATATATAACGATTTCGAAATGAATTGAATATATAACGATTTCGAAATGAATTGAATATATAACGATTTTGAAATGAATTGAATATAAAACGATTTCGAAATGAATTTGAATCGAATAGAAAACCAATTTGAATTGAATTGAATTGAATTGAATTGAGAAACGAATTCGAATTGAATTTAAAATGAAGTGAAATGAATTCAAATTAAATTGAAATTTGAATTGAATAGAGATGAATTTTAAAATGAATTTATAAAGAAGAATTCGATTTTGATTTGAATTGAAATGGAAGTTGAATTTGCTTTTGAAACGAATTCAAAACTAAATATATAATTCGTTTTAAATAGAAATCGACGAAATATATATTATATATATTATATATATATAATATAATGGCCTGAATAAAACGCGCCGCGCCGCGGCAGTTCGTAAATTTCGACCATTTATTTCAAACGGACATTACGGGAGATCCGACCGTCGGATTCTCCTAAAACCGGAACCGTTGGGTTCGTATCGAAAAGAGCTTTCTAACGAATATTAGAAATTCAAAATCTAACGGTTGGATTTGGAGATACGTCCAAATCAAATTCGAAAAAGGTCGCTGTAAGTGCAGTTCGATGGCCATTGTTGGAAATCGACTGTACAGGCCTTGATAAAATTATTAAAAATATCAATAATTTGTGTAAAATCATAAGAAATGATTTGGGAAGAATTGGGATGAAAAACTCCATATTTGAAAAGATAAAAATAGATTTTTATCGAAATGAACTAGTTTTGAACTAAATTTAAAACCTAATTATTTTTAAATAAATAAATTAGATTAAAAAGAGGTTTTAAATAATCGGGATTTCTAGTATATTTGATTGGATTTGAAATGGGTTTATCGTGAACTGTGTTTTAAATAACACTAGTTCTTTAACCCGATGACAAATAGAATGTGATTTGGGTTTGTCGTGAACTGTGTTTTAAATAACACCTAGTTCTTTAACCCAGTAAAAGGAGTTTTATTGAATCTGCAATTAGATTGAAATTCGAATTGATAATCTAAATTACCAAATTTAGAAGATGAGCGAGAATGGAGTATCACCAGTTTTGCTCCAAAGCGATAGTTAAATCTTTAATTAGATTTGAACGTGAAATGGTAATTAATTTTACCGATAACACCACGGTGTTAGATATGGAGTATTACCAGTTTTGCTTCATGGGATGAATAGGTTGGGATTGGGAAATAAAATAAATAATTACTTCGTTACGGTTCGCTAATCTCGACTAGTTGGAAAAACCATAATTTGGTTTTAAATGACATCCAAAGGAAGATCCAGGATAAATTTTAAAGAATTTATCTTGGATAAAATTAATGGGAACATTTCCCTAAGAATGTGAAATTTAGAAACTAGCTGTAGGTTGGCTAAGAAGAATGGTTTCCTGGGTATTGATCTGATGTTGGTTTCGGCCTTCGGGGTTAATGTTCGGGAAATTGTTCTCTTGCTAATTTGCGGTTAGTGACTAATGAATTGGAATGAGGCGTATGTTGTGTTTGTGTAACATTTGTTTTCAATATACGCGGGTTGTTCGGAAAGTCCGGGTTTATACCCATTCTGAATAACCGATTCGACGATAAGTCGAAGATGAAGACGGTGGTCGAAGACCGGAAGTCTTCACATCGTTTGGATTATTACTGACGATCCTGATTGGGCTGTACACCCAAGAGGATGGAAATAGTTGGTGGTCGTCCAGACGTACCTGGAGATGGATGGATATGCGAGGAAAGTGCCTCCGGTTTCGTTCAGACCCAGAACGGACTTGTAAATGGATTGTGTGTCTGACACTGGATTTTATTCTGTGTTGATTGATTTCTATTAAATATACATCTGTTTGGCGGCGAAGAATTTATTCTTTTGCTTAACGCCCTTCTCTGAGACATACGAGCTCAGAGGTTGTATATCGATGGACATCAGTCGCATGGCATGAATTGCCTGTGTGGCACGCTAAGATGCAAGGATCAAGGCTTCTGTTGAAAAGCAAAGCCTTGTGGTTGATGATCAAAGCACGCCTACGTGGCAGCTTTGTGTATAACGTGTATTCGCGAGCCTCACACCTCGGTATGAGTTAAAAACGGGATACGGGCCGTTGGGAGAACACGACGTTTCTTTCTAGCTTTGGTGGTGTCAGTGACTTACCAGCCCTGACATTTATATACTTTTCACCTTTGTGGTTGTTGGATGCGAGGCGCCTCGATTATAGGTCTGTAAGGACCGGGAAACGCGTGTTCAGGAATTGCCAATCCTCTAACGTAAGTGAGGACCGGCCCAACCGATCCAAGGGTTACCCAGTGTGCGTAGTCCTGAGCATTTGCTAGAGTGTCTCGAACGCGGAGAGGAGCTTGCCCCTTGCCTCGACTCATGACGGAAATCCAATTTCCAATACGTGTAATTCGGTTTTAATTGTAGAACTAGTATGGCGACATGATATATGGTACCCATGCCATCTATGATTTATATTTATGATTGAAATGTTTTGACACTATACACTTATTATAGTATCAAATGATTTGTTTGAACGTACCAAGCATGTTTGGCTATTATAAGGGAAAACCCTATCCTCCGGCTTGCGTTGCATTGTGTGATGGGACCTGGGTCTTATAATAGCTTCATTTTTCGAAAAAGCATTGCGCTGTTTATTCTATGCACTGGTATTCTTGGGAGAAAACCCGTTCCGTGTTATACGGCGTGGTCCCTTGAATTACTCTCTTTTAAAAGTAAAGTTTTAAATAACTGTTTTAGTTCTCACACCAGTCACATGACTGACCTGGAGTTTATTGTTTTAACCTAAACTCTGGGTGCCCCTATTTTCCGCACGGGCAGCTAGTAGTTTTGGTTTTGCAGATTTATATTCACAGGATCCTGGTTTACAGCTGGAATGATATCCGGAAAGCTCTGTATCCGTATATCACCTTCAGTTGTGCTTTGTATTATTTTCCGCTGCTATGTATTTAAATGTAATTTAAATCTCTGATATTTCTGTGTAATATGTATTCATTTATACTCTGTATATTCTTGTAATCTGATGCATTGTTGTAATATACAATGAAATGTTCTTCTGTTTGTGTTCTGGTTTGTCATGTTCTCAACGTTCAGGGGTTTCGAACGGTTTAGATCGGTTTAACGACTGATTTAGATCGAGCGAAATTCTAGGCCGTCACATTATGCACTGGTATTCTCGGGAGGAAACCTGTTCCATGTTATATGTCGTGGTCCCTTGATTTACTATATTTTAAAGTAAAGTTTTAAATAACTGTTTTAGTTCTCACACCATCCATATGACTGACCTTGAGTTTATTATTTTTAACCTAAACTCTGGGTGCCCTTATTTCCACACGGGCAGCTAGTAGTTTGATTTTGCAGATGTTATATTCATAGGATCCTGGATTTACAGCTGGAACTATACTTGAAAATCTCTGTATCCGTGTATTTCTTTCAGTTGTGTTTTATATTATTTTCCGCTGCATTGTAATTTGTAAATCTCTGATATTTATCAAATTTATATTATTTGTTATACTCTATATATTCTTGTACTCTGATGTAAATTATTGTAATAGCAATAAAATGTTCTTCTATTTGTGTTTTGATTTGTCGTGTTCTCAACTCAATCTGGGCTTTCGTTTACGGGGAAATTTGGGTTGTGTCAGTTTGGTATCAGAGCTTTGGTTTACAGAGCTTGTGACACCCCTTAATTTTAATATTAATGTTAACAAATTAAATAATACTTAATTTTAAATGTGAGAATCAAGGGAAATGGGTTACGCCATTGTGTTTATCTCGGAATTCTGGTTGAGATAGAGTCTGAGTTTGCGTAAATTGGACTTCGTATGAAGAAGTTATGGCTGTCGGAAGTTTCTAGAAAATTCAAATAAATTCAAATCAGAAGTCAGAAGCGGGCTGGGTGGGAAAATTCCCACCCAGGTCGACCAGAGAGTCGACCCTAGTGTCGACCTCCCCCCTACAGGTCGACCTGGGGGGTCGACCTAGGGGTCGACCTGAGGGTCGACCTACCCCCTCGGGCAGATTTGAATCAAGCCCAGTTCTGACCTGCTGCTGAGTCACTAGGGCTGAGGTGGCAGTTTGGATGGTTCAGGTTGCTTCTAGGTTGATCGGATGGCTAAATTAATCCTAATCTCTATATAAACACATGTAGACTCAAACCCTAAACCTTATCAAAAATTAGATCAATGGTCGTCATGCTGTCACTCCAAAACCTAGAGTAGCCGCCACCAACTAGAAGCAAAGTAAAGCAACTCAATTAAATTCAACTCAAATCTAAACAACAACGTATTTGTCTACTTCAAAGGCGAGAATATTCAACTACAGAATTCAGATCCCAGAACTCAAGACATTCTTTGAGTTGTGAGTTCAATTTCTTTAATAAGATAATTAATAAGTTAATTGGGTTGAGTTATAAATTGGGTTATATGGCTATGTTTGTGAAACATTGGAATAATGTGATATTTTGTGAATATATGCTAGTTGTTCGTAATGATAGTTTTGTTGTGGATCCCATTTCATATGCCAAATCACCCATGTTCAACTTGATTCACGTTTGACATCATTTTATATGCAAGTTTGGGCGTAGATTATATGCTAGTTTCTATATGAATTATACACAAGTTTGCATGTGAATCAAATAAAGTGACTATATGCAAGTTTGGGTAGGAATCAGATTCACATATATGCAAGTTTACACCATTAGATTTAGATCTATGACATACATAGTTTTATGCAAGTTTGGACTATGGCCTATGCATGTTTTAGGTGAAAAACTATATTATATATATGCAAGTTCACACCTTTAGGCCTATGTTTAGATTCATGACAATAACAAGTTTATGCTAGATATGTGGTAATCCTTATTTGTAAGATTAGATCTAATTTGTATGTTAGGCAAATTTGCGGCGTTTCTTCTTTTTATGTGTTAGACTAATTGCTAGTCTATAATATATATATATATATATATGTCATGATAAACGAACGAACAACATGGGGAAGATGGGAGTAATATTGAATATACACTTATTGAGAATTGGCATAAATGGCCTGAAGAAGGCAAATAATTAATTTAAGACGTTAATTGGAAAAATTGGCATTTATGGACATAATTTTAAGAGACAATTATGGACATAAGTATATCTGGAATTTATTGACAAATTTGAATAGGGATATTAATCCAATTTGGGGTTAAATGAACATGTGTAATAATAAACCGCCTAAGACATGAGGTTATACTCTTTTGTGTGTAAGACTGCCCGGATCCGCCCGACAAATCCAGCAGCCACAAATGCCAGTTAATGTGAGAGGTCATAGGCATGAATTAAATGCGTAACAGTTTTAAAGACACGAGGTTAGGTTCGTTTGTGGTGTAAGACTGCCCGGACCCACCCGGCAAATCCAGCTGCCACAAATGCCAGTCTAATGTGGGAGGTCTTTACAAGGTTACGGTGTTAATGAATTAAGAAACACTTAACCAGATAAACATGTGTTGGGACATGAGGGGGGTTAAGTGGGTGCTTTAGGTGGCATGTGAAATTAAGAGGGTGCCTTGGGTGGCCTGTGAGATACGATTATATGCACTTAACCAAGATTGAAACATGTAAGAAGACATGAATAAGAATGGGGTTAAGTGGGGAAAAAACCTTAGTGGGGACCAAGCATAGGTGGAAAGCTTGTGTCATGCATGGGGGCCCTTTTCAAACCAGTAACCCATTAAGTATCTTTGTGGGCTCGACCCAAGTCAAGGACGGGACACGCATACTGGGTTTGATTGTAAGAGGTCAAAACGGGTTAGTGGTGGCAATGCAAGTCCAACGGGGTCATATGCGTGTGGGGGCCCGGGCTGGTAGGTAAGACGTTGTTGCATCGTGTAGATATAAGTCGTGCACCTTGGTGGTATCGGGTTGCCACTTTGGGAAGTGATACACCCCACTGTGGGGCCAGCAGGGGTATCTACGAGTTAGGGAGATCGAAAGGGGGTAATGGGTACACCAAGTGGAGATAGGGGCAGGCGGCACCTATGAAGGAAGCTAGGGGTACACGAAACTACCATTATCAAGTTCTGCAGGCGGGATCAACTTTTGGGGTGTTTGGTGTGGTGTAGTGTAGTAATTATCTTATAGTGATTAGGTGCGCCTTTAACGTTATCTTTGTTCATCTTATTTCCTTTGTTTGCTCTGCCATACGCATTTGTTCACAGTCATTTCCTTATTTTCCAGCTTATGCCTTATCCTAGTTACTTAATGATTATATTGTTAAAGTTATTGCACTCGCCAGACTTTATGTTTGACCCCCTTTATTTCCACCTCTTTTCTTCCTCTCCCCCCCCCCCACCCCAGTTGCTCAGGGTGGGACTAGTGCTAGTGGAGCTTGATTCGGACAGCTTTATCTCTTGCTTTTAGAAGTTGCTTGGATCACTGAAGTAAAAGTTCAGCCTATCTTATTTATGGCTATTTTATGTTGGGGTTATGTCTTTCATTTTATGTACTCTGATTAGTCAAGATGGATATTATGTACTTGACTTTAGTCTTTGGTATTTGATGATGTAATCAAACTTATTTGTTTACCGCTGCAATGAATGAAGTTTTAAATTTTTAAGTATTGTTTTATATCTTGTTGTTAAGTTTCTGTTCTATACACACTTAAAATGCTCCATAGAAGTTAATGCATTCCCTTTGTGAGTGACATTAATGGACGTGGGGTGTCATACGTGGTATCAGAGCTGAAGGTTACCAGAATAGATATGAATTTTGAAAAACTATTTTTCAAAAGCACTTTTATAAAGAAATACTTTCAAAAATACGTTTTAAGGAGAATATCTTCAAGAGAAAAGTTTGTTTTAAAAACATAACCCCCAAGAGCCATATATCTTTTGTTTCAAATTCTTTGTTTGAATCTCTTCATTTTCTTTTCAGTATGTCTGGAATTCCCGAGATACCCAAGGGGATACCGATACCAGGATGGTTTAGAAGGTATCTGGAAGCTAAGGCCCATGTCGCAGGCCCAGCAAATGCTCCTCCTCCTCCCCGTGTTGACACTTTCGCAAAGATATGCAAGGACTTTTGGGCAATGGGCGGGAAACCTTTTCACAGGTCAGAGACGTTTGTTGAACCTCGAAATTGGATAAAGGAGGTGGAAGAATTGTTTGGAATCTTTGAGGTAGAAGATGGAAGAATGGTCTAGTTAGCTGCACGGTTAATAAAGGATGTGGCCTCGTTTTGGTGGGAGGTCACTAATGGAGAGCATCCAGTTGATACATGGCCGGATTTCAGGCGAAGGTTTGAGGCAATGTTTCTCTCACAGGATGAAGAGAATCTATACGTGGAAAGGTTTTTGGCATTGAGGCAGGGGAATCTATCAGTGAAAGAATACGTCAACAAGTTCAATTAGTTGGCGAGATTTGGCTTGGACTTGGTGAATACACCCGAAAAGAAGGCCCTGAGATTTGTTAAGGGTTTGAACGAGCCGCTACATGGGTTAGCTATGACCCACATCCCTATGGGGGTCACCTTTAAGAGACTAGTTGACATGGTGCATATGCATGAAGAGGAGAAAGGCGCCAATGCTAATAAGGCACCTGAGAAGAAAGGGGATCAAAAGAAACCACAACAGCAACAGCAGAACAAGAAGGGTGGTGAAGACAACAATGGTAAGGGAAAGAAAAGATGCTTTAACTGTGGGACACCAGGCCATCTAAGCAAAGACTGTAGGAAGAAGAAGAAGACTGGTTGTTTCCACTGTGGCGAAGCAGGACATCTGATTAAGGATTGTCCAAAGAAAGGGAAGAGGGCAGGGCCTACCTCTGGAGGGCAGATTCAGGCTCTCATGGCACCAGGGCAGGTAAGGGTGTAGGTCCAGGTTCTTGTGGTTCCACCACTGCAAGAATGAGGTAGAGCAATTTTCGTTGAAAGTGTAGTTTATCTTTTCGATCATCCTGTTTGCACACTCTTTGATTCTGGCACATCACACTCTTTTATATCCCCTGCTTTAGTTGAAACACTACACCTAAACACCAGTATAGTAAAGGATCCCTTAGTTGTTTCAAATCCAATTAGGGGCTCAGCCTATTTGTCGATGATTTGTTTGGATTTGGAAATTTCTATACTTAGCGTTAGGTTTAGATGTGATGCTTATGTTTTGGGCTTCACGGGCTATGGGTTAATTTTGGGCATGGATTGGCTATCCAGTAATGGAGCCGTCCTAGATTGTGAAAAGAGAGAGGTTAGGCTTATGACTCGCTTGGGCAACACTCTCAAAATCTCTTGTAATCCCATGAATTCTGTTATGCTAAGTTATCTAGAATCGCTTGACGCGTCTGTTGAGAATTTGCAGTCTGTTAGAGTGGTCCGTGAATACTCGAATGTCTTCGATGAAGTTCGAGGTTTACCCCCGAGGCATGAGATAGACTTTCGAATATACTTAGTAGATAATGCAAAGCCAGTTGCATTACCAGTGCGCCACATGGCTCCGAGAGAGAGAAGAGAACTCAGTAAGCAAGTGAAAGAATTACTTGAGAAGGGGTTCATAAGAAGAAGTATTTCGGAGTGGGGTGCTCCAGTCGTTTTTGCTACAAAAGCTGATGGTTCACTTAGATTGTGTGTGGACTATAGAGAGCTGGATAAGCTAACAAAGAAGAACAGACACCCAATACCGAGGATAGATGATTTATTCGATCAGTTGGTGGGTGCTTCGGTTTTCTCGCAACTGGATTTGGCTACAGGGTTTCATCAGCTAAGGGTGGCTGAAGATAGCATCGATAAGACTGCATTTAGAACTCCTGGCGGTTTCTTCGAGTGGCTTGTCATGCCTTTTGGTTTGATGAATGCACCCGCATACTTTGTTGACATAATGAGTAGGGTGTTTAGGGAGTTTCTGAACAAGTTTGTGGTAGTCTTTATAGACGATATTTTGGTTTTCTCTAAAAATGAAGAAGAGCGCCCTACATCTTAGGGAAGTCTTAGAGACCCTACGAGCACATCAGCTAAAAGCTAAGTTCTCCAAGTGCCATTTTTGGAGAAAAGAAGTGAGGTTATTAGGACACATGGTCTCTAAGGAAGGGATAGCTGTGGATCCCGCTAAGATAGTGGCAATCCAAGATTGGAAAACGCCTAAGAACGCAACCAAAGTAAGAAGCTTTTTAGGGCTGACTGGCTATTATAGGAAGATCATTAAGGACTTCGCAAATATATCAGCCCCTCTCACTCGATTAACAAAGAAGAATTTGACTTTTACTTGGGATGTTGACTATGACGATGCTTTCCAACGTCTGAAGAGAGCTTTAACGACAGCTCCAGTTTTAGTTTTGCCAGACGGGAGTAAGGCATTCACTGTATATACCGATGCTTGCTGTAACAACCCGGAATTTGAGGCCAATTTAAAATATTTATTTTAGAAATTTTAAGGGTATTTCAAATGATATTGTGAAATGTATTTTCATGAAAGCTTGATATATTTTAGAGATTAAAATGGTTTCAAAATAAGAACTAAACAATCAATTTAATTTAGAATATTTTTTTAACTGTACAAAAGCAATTTTGATGTATGCATGTTGCCTTTACTAACCTTCCAATTTTTCATTCCTTTCATGCATGCGTGTTCCACTCTTCTCTTCACTATTTCTAATGCAGGTAAGTTACAAAAAAAATGAAAGAAACATTTGGTCACAAATTATCAAATTGCATGCCTTGTCCATTCATTTCAAATTCTCTTTTATGCTTACATGCATGCATTCATTTATTCCTTTATTTAATGCATGCGTTACCCATTTATATTTTAATTCATTTCCCATACGTTACTTTTCTATATAATTTTTTTTCTCCCTTATTTATCTTCTTCTTTCTCTTCTCATTTCTAGCCGCTGTAACCCATAAACCACCGAAACTTCAAGCTTCGATTCCTCCTCCTCCACTCAAAATTAGACCACCCGAGTTATACTTTCTAAAGTACTCTCCCTCCTCTTCAATCTGATACCAAAATTGGACCTCCCCATGCCCTGTAGCCACGGCCGTGCCCCCCTGAAGACCGCCGCCGCCGTGCTCAGCTGGGCCCACCACATGCCGCCGCGACCTCCCCCTTCCTGGCGAAACTCCCCCTCTCCTAGCTCTTTGGCGTCACGCAAACGGCTCTGTAAACTATTGAGTATACCTCCAGAAATTCGGATCCAAAGTTTTGAACATTTCTGAAATTTTTGGGCCTTGGTTTGAAAAGGTAAATTCCATGATTTTCCACGCTTAATTCTGTTACAATTAAAGTTGTTAAATAAAAACTGATAACTTGTCCGTACGAACTCTTAATTCATAAGTTTCAGATCCGTTGAAATCGTAACAGCAAATACTTCGACTTAGAACTGATTGGAACAATTTCTGGACCTTTTTGAATTTTAGATCTATATCCAATCAAGGTGAGATTCTATGTTAAATAATTAAATCAATTTAATTATACTCTCTAGTTACTTAAATATGTTGAATTGTCCATGAACTAGATCTACGATGTGATAAAATTCTGATTGATTGATTTATTATTCTGTGTTGTATGAGTTTAGATCTGATAGTCAAAACTTTAGATCTGCATATGGTAGAAAATTTGAACCAATTATTTGTTTAAATATTTGGTTGTATCATGTTTGTGGTTATTCTGTGAATCATGGGAAAATAATTATATACATCACACTGTTGTATTTGGTTGGACTAGATCTTGTTAGTCTAATAAAATTTTGTTATGTGGTTGTTAAATTGAAATATAACGTTATGGTAAAGATTGGGTTTTTTATTAAAATTAAAAAGGAAAAGATGACGGTATGGAAAAGATTTACTTTTTGTTAAAAGTAAAAAAGATCAGAATTTGTATGTAAAAGAAATTACATTATTTTTAATGTAATTAAGGAGTAGAATTTACATTGTAAATTAAAAGTACATTTTATTATGTAATTAAAAGAATGAATTTTTTATGTAATTAAAGTATATGTTTTTACATGTAAAATAAAATTATATTTTTTTATATGTAATTAAAGAAGGAGAATTTTCATTGAAAATAAAATTACATTTTTTAATGTAATCAAAGAAGAAGAATTTGCATTGAAAATAAAATTACATTGTTATATGTAATTGAAGAATAAGATTTTACATTGTGAATAAAATTACATTTTTGCATGTAAATGAAAGAAGAGAATTTACATTGTAAATTAAAAGGACATTTTTATATGTAATTAAAGTATAAAAATTTACATTGCAATTAAAAGGCAAAATTTGACATGTAATATTAATTACATTTTTAATGTAATTAAAAAGTAGGATTTTACGTTGCCAAATAAAAGACAAGATTTGACATGTAATATTAATTACATTTTTAATGTAATTAAAAAGTAGGATTTTACGTTGCCAATTAAAAGACAAGATTTGACATGTAATATTAATTACATTTTTAATGAAATTAAAAAGTAGGATTTTACGTTGCCAATTAAAAGACAAAATTTGACATGTGATATTAATTACATTTTTAATGTAATTAAAAAGTAGGATTTTACGTTGCCAATTGAAAGACAAGATTTGACATGTAATGTTAATTACATTTTAATGTAATTAAAAAGTAGGATTTTACTTTGCCAATTAAAAGAAAAGATTTGACATATAATATTAATTACATTTTTAATGTAATTAAAAAGTAGGATTTTACGTTGCCAATTAAAAGACAAGATTTGACATGTAATATAAACATTTTTAATGTAATTAAAAAGTAGGATTTTGTATTGTAAATTAAAAGACAAATTAAAAGATAGGAATTTTACATTATAATGTTAATTATATTTTTTATGTAATCAATAAGAGAAATTTGACGATGGAATCAAAATCACATTTTTAATGTAATTTTTAAAGATAGAATTTTTCACCGTTAATGTAATTACATTTGTAATGTAATTAAATAGAAGGATTTGACAATGTAACTAAGGAATAAGATTTTACCGTTGTAATGTGAATTACAATTTATATTGTAAATAAAAAGGGAGAATTTTACATTGTAATTAAAAAGGTGATTTTACATTATGATAAAAAAAAATGGAATTTACATTTTTAATGTAAATAAAAGAATAAAGAATGGAATTCAACATTGAAATGGAATTTACATTTTAATGTAAATAAAGGAATAAAGAAGGGAATTCAACATTGAAAGGAGTTTAAAATGACACGGTTGTTTGAAAATTCGATTTCAAATTTCAATTGAATGTACAGGATTCAAAATAAATCAGATTTTAGCGAAACAAGAAATATTAGAATTTGTTTAACTATATCTTTCTAAAGAATGTGAAAATTTTAGATTTCATAACGGGAATTGAAAGTTATGTCCAGTTTAAAATTCAGAATAGTCGCTCTGGAATTTATATATATATATATATATATTAATATAATAAATAACCATTTTGCAAACGACCTCCGTTTTTTATGAAACCACTCTGGTTGGATCTGGAATGTCAAATTATTGCTAGATTTCAATTTTCATAATTTTTGGAATTAATATGTGAGCGTGGCAAAATAAAATGTGTTTCGTCAATTTCAGTTGAATTGGATCGACCAGAAAATGGCCATTTTTCAAACAGTCTCCAAATTCGACGAAATTAATTTTGTTTGTACCGTACTGTCAAAACATAGCTAGGTTTATTTTTCGGGAATTTTTGGAGTCAGTATGTGGCCCCGGTAAATTAAAATGCACGATCAAAATTTAATATTAAATGTTTTATATTTTAATTTAAAGAAAAACAGGCTGAAATGGTCAAATGGGCTTGTGAAACATATTCCATTGTGTCCGAAATGGGGGTATTTGGGTAGAGGCGACAGTCGCTGGGTTTGATTTGGTGTTAGGATGGATTAACAGGCCTTTTAGTGTTTAGGAATTAAATAATATAAAAAAAAATATACAAATAAAAACCCTAGCTCATTACAGAATAGAGCGGACGCTTCACAGGAAACTAATGTACCAAATCATCCCATTTTCATTCACGAATTCTTTCAATCTCCACACTAATTCGATCAACTTCTAAAACAAAAAATGAAAGAGAATTCCATGATCTTTAATCCTATACGAAGTTGATTATTTTTCGTTGAGGGGTTAGCTCGAATTTTGAGCTCAACTGGCAGTCGTTCGGAGCAGTTTTTGGGCCGCCACCTGGGTGCGAGTTGGGGGATCTTCAGGGCGATGGAGGAGGACGTTGGCGCCAACGATGTGGAGTATCCCGATTGGAGCCAAGCGGTGTTTGGTGGCACAAGGAAGGGAAGAAGGGTTCCTTGTTTTTGACATAGCGGTTCGAACGGTTCGTGAAGAAGACCGAAGGGGTGTCATCCCTAACCAAAGTAATTAAACTAATTATTTAGTTAATTATTTTATTTAATAACTTAATTAAATTATCAAATGTTTAAACTGCCATAACTCATTCAAACAGCAATTAAATTTGGTGATTCAAAGTACGTTGGAATCGCCTTCGCGCGATCTACAACATGTAACCGGTCGGAACCGAAAATAGTGAGCTTTTTTCTAGTTTAATCAATTTAGTTATTAAGTAAAATATGAAAATGATATATATATATATTATTGTTTTAAAATTTGAAAATGGTATATATTATTGTTTTAAAATCTGTAAAGGATGTATATATTATAGTTTTAGAATATGAGATTCATATATAAGTGTTTTGTTAAAAATCTGATTTTTATATATATTACTTTATATTAAAAATGCGATTTTTATATGGATAGAACAACAAGAAAAATATGATTTTTTTTCATTGTTTCAAATTATGATTCTTCATTGTTTTAAAAAAAATATGTTTGAAATGTTTTTAGATCAATAAAAAATGTGATTTTTGTTATGAAGATAGCGAGAATAAAAATGTGAATTTATATGCGTAACATTAGAATAAAAATGTGATTTTTATTACATAAATAACATTGGAATAAAATATGATTTGTAATAAAAAAATAGCATTGTTTTTATAAAAATAAAATAACATTGTTTTAATTATAAATAACATGGTTTTAAAAATATGATTTTTATATATAATAACACGGTATAAAAATGTGATTTTTTATACAAATTAACTTTGTGTAAAAATATGAATTTTCAAATGTGAATTTTTATATATGTAAGCATTGTTTTAAAAATAGGATTTTTTAATAGTAAAAACACTATTTTCAAAGTATGGTTTTTCAAATAAATACAGCATTTGTTTTTATTATACAAAATTGCAATGATTTTGTAAAATAAAAATAGCATTGATTTTGTCAAATAAAATAGCCTTGTTAAAAATGAGATTTTTAATATATATATATATATATAATTTTATAGAAATGTGATTTTTATTTATAAATATTTTTTTAAATATGGATTTCTACAGAAATAACTTTGAAATTAAAATGTGATTTTCCACTATATAGAAAAATGTGATTTTTCACCGTATAGAAAAATATGGTTTTTTAGATAATATAAAGATATGATTTTTAGATTATATAAAAGATATGAATAGATTATAAAAATATGATTTTTTTTATATATGTAGAGAATATAAAAATATGATTTTTATATATATTGCGAATTAAAAATATGATTTTTATATATATATGAGCGATATAAAAAATGTGATTTTTAATGTAAACTGCGTGAAATAGATTGCGTCGAAATCACGGTGAAGAATACAACGCGCTGGAGCAAATCAAAACTGTTCAGAAATTCAGAAATAAAACTGGAGGAGTGGATCCCAAAGGTGAGAACTTCTCACACTAAATTTATTTACAGTTAATTATATATATTAGGGTGCAGACAGTGCTTAATAGCACCCGACACCTTTGATTGAAACCATGGATGTTTGGTTGTTTGTTTTGACTGTATTGTGTATATTGACTGTATTGTATTCATGTGTTGAATAAAATATTTTATCGTTAAAATATAATTTTTAACGTGTATATATATATATGAACGACATGAAATTATCTTGAAAGGAAATAAATTATTCATTTACAAATCGGACGATTTGTTTATGTGCATCCATTTATCTGATATGGATTGGGATGATAAATTTTACACATCGCCCAACTGCACAAATAAATAAATCTTTGTTGTTTGAAAACCCCACACGGGTATTAGTATGATATTTGACATACACTATTCCCAATATTTAGTTGTATATCAATCGATGGATTCGCAGACTGTAATGAGCGTTATCTATTTATTTTAATGCTCACACAGTTGTAAATTTCACTCTGTATGTGAATGGACTTTTTAATGATTGTTTATCATTATTGTTGTATACATGCGATGTATGAAATCCATATAACTGAAATTATATGGTAATTGATTGAGTCGCATTCTGATTCAGAAATAAAGAATATTTTAAAATAAAGAATCTTTTAAAATAAAGAATATTTTGAAATAACAAATATTTTAAAATAACATTCAATGAAGTAATAAAAATAATCATATGTTGAATTACATTGTTAGATAAAAATATTATTTTCAACATGTATGTGAAGGGAACAAGATTTACATGTAAGGAAATACACATTTTTATTGTATTTATAAAATATGTAAAATATTTATATTATGAAATAAAATTGTTTGAACAATAAAAATCACATTTTATTGTATTTATAAAATATGTAAAATGTTCATGTTTTGAAATAGAATAGGTTGGACAATAAAAAGAATTCATTTTTATTTTATATATATGAAGAAAATATGAAAATGATCATTTTTTTGAAATAAAAATATGTTAACGATAAAATTCACATTTTTATTGAATGTAGAAATAAAGAAAAATATTCATTTATTGAAATAAAAAGGTTTAACAATAAAAAATTACATTTTCATTGTATATAAGAAATGGTGAAAAAGATTCAAGTTTGAATAAAAATATTTCAATATTAAAAAATTACACTTTTTATGTAAGTATAATTCATTAAAATATTTATGGTTTGAATAAAAATGTTGTAACATTTAAAATTACATTTTTAATGTAAGTATGATTCATCAAAATATTCATTGTTTGGATAAGAATATTCAATTTTGATTAAAAAGTGAAAATGAAGTTGAAATCGTTTAAAAATGAATTTATAAACGATTTATAAAATACGTTTTAAATGGAAATCGACGAAATATATATTACGTATACTTAATGGCCTGAATAGAACACGCCATCAGCGACCTTTCGCGAATTTCGACCATTAACTTTAAATTGATGTAACGGGAGATCCGACTGTTGGATTCTCCTAAAATCGGAACCATTGGGTTCGTATCGAAAAGAGCTTTCCAATGAATATTAGAGATTTGAAATCTAACGGTTAGATTTGGAGATATGTCCAAATCAAATTCAGAAAATGTCACTATGGATGCAGTTCGGTGGCCATTATAGGAAACCGACTTTATGGGCGATATTAAAATTGTTAAAAACATGGAAAATTTGTGTAAAATCATAATAAATGATTTGGAAAGATTTTTGATGAAAAAATCCAGTTTTGAAAAGATAAAAATATATTTTTGTTGAAATAAACTAGTTATTAATTAGAATAATAATTTAATTATTTTTAGAAATAAATAAATTGGATTTGAAAATGGTTTTAAAATAACCAGAATTTTCCAATATAAATTTTTATATATTGGAATGGATTTGAATGGAAACTATCTTCGGAATATTTCGATATTGGATTTCGGTATTATACGAATATTGTGAGGAATTTGGAAGATATATATATATATATATATATCGTTATTCCTTATACAATATTTGTTTGTTTCAAAATTTGATATTGAATATAAGCCGATATAATTTCTATTCAGAACCTTATATTTAATGTCAAATTGGATTTTGGGTTTGTCGTGAATGGTGTCTTTAATAACACTGTTCTTAAACCCAGTTTAGAAAAGAATAAATCTTTTAATTAAGATTTAGGAAATTTTACCAATTAATTAATATTTAATTGGAATTGGATAAAAAAATTGGATTTTTGGGTTTATTGTGAATGGTGTTTTAAATAACATTTGTTCTTTAACCCAATTAACAGTGAAGGATATGATTTGGAATTTATAATCTTTTAATTAAGATTTATGGAAATTTTCCAAAGTAAAGTTTTCCAATTTAATATATTAAATTGGAATTGAATGGAATTCTATTTGGTAATAATCAAGATGAGCTCCTTTGAACGAAGACCAATACTATATATGGAATTTAAAAGGGATTGTCGTTATTCCATTTATATTATTAGTCTGATACAGGAATTTATATCAATTATACACCATTATGATTTTCGTGAAGATTCCATAGTTAACGGGAGAAGATTTGGGTTTATCGTGAAATGTGTTTTAAAAGACATTAGTTCTTTAACTCTGTTAAAGGTAAGATTAATTTGTTAAATTTGAATAATCATTAAGTAATGATTTTTGAGATTAAAAAGAAAATTTAAAAGAATTTATCTTTGATAAAATTAATGGGAACCTTTCCCTAAAAATGTAAATATTTGAATAAAAGAATATTCTAAATTGGAATGAGATGTAGGATGTGTTTTTATCGCACTTGATTATAAAATACGTGAGTTATTCGGAAAGATCGGGTTTAACCCATTTTGAATAATGAATACGACGACTAACAGTCGAAGAGATTGAAGACGGTGCAAGACCGACGATCTTCACATCGAATGGTTGAGTTACTACTGATGCCCATGATTGGAGTAGCTACCTTGAAGGGGCTACAGTGGCGGCCGTCCGGACGTACTTGTTGATTGTTCGGATATGCGATGGCCTCTCTCCGGTATTGGACATATGGGACGAGGAATAAGGTGCCTTCGGTTTTGTTCAGACCCAGAACGGACTTGTAAATGGATGGTATGTCTAACAATGTATTCCTTTACGTCGTATTTGTTGATCTCTGCTAATATATATCTGTTTGGTGACGGAGAATTTATTCTCTTACTTAACATCCTTCTCTGAGACGTCTGAGCTCAGAGGTTATATATTGGCAGAAATCAATGGTATGGTATGGATTGAAAGTGTGGCATGCTAAGATGCATTGATCAAGGCTTTTGTTGAAAAGAAGAGCCTTGTGGATGATGATCAAAGCATAGATTTAATTGGCATAGCTTTGTGTAGCGTGACTTCGCAAGCCTCACACCCCGGTATGATGGTGAACTAATGGTCAGGTCAGTATGCTTTCGATATGATGATGGATTCGATCGACCGAGATGAGCTGAGTGTGGTCGCTCCACGCTCTATGGGATAGGGCACACCCCCCAATTCCCATATGGATAGAGTAAGTCGCGTTTTTTCATGCACGGGACATAAGTCGCGGAGATACTCGATATCCTAGATATAGTGCAGATGTGCATTACGGTGTTTTCTCTATCTAGCACGTAAGTCGTTGTGTATTCCACTACGCGATAGATCTTTCGAATCAGGAGCCATCATGATGGAAATCCAACCTCCCATTACGAGCTTTGCGGTTTTGATTGTAAACCTATATATGACGACATTGTGGGATGGGGCACTCAAGCCGTCTATGATTAATACATTTACTTTCAAAATTAATTTCTACACTATACCCTTATAGTAATAATAAAAGAGAAATTTCGCGTACCAAGCATATTTGGCTATTATAAGGTAAAACTCTATCCTCCGGCTAGCATTGCATTGTGTTATGGGACCTAAGTCTTATAATAGCTTCATTTTTCTTTAATTAGCATTGCGTTATTTATTTATGCACTGGTATTCTTGGGGTTAAACCCATTCTGTGTTATACGGTGTGGTCCCTTGATTTACCTAACTTTAAAATCAAATTAATAACTGTTTTGAGTTCTCATACCAGTCCCATGACTGACCTGGAGTTTATTATTCCTTCCTAAACTCTGGGTCCCCATATTTTCCACACGCGCAGCTAGTAGTTTTGGTTTTGCAAATATTCTATTCACAGGATCCTGGATTACAGATGGAGCTATATTCGAAAAGCTTTGTATCTGTATATCTCTTTCAGTTGTGTCAGTTGTTATTTTCCTCTACGCATTATAATTATGTATTATTTTCCGCTGCTATGTAATTTTAAATCTCTGATATTGTATTTTCAATTTGTAATATGTATTCATACTCTAATATATTCTTGTACTCTAATGTAATTATTGTAATAAGCAATGAAATGATCTATTGTTTGTGTTCTGATGCGTAGTGTTCTCAACTCAATCCGGGCTTTCCCGTAAGGGCGAGTTTGGGTCGTTTCACATACATACATATATTTATGTATTGTTAGATTACTTTTGTGTAGTCTTTTTCAGGCTATAGATAGTTGATTTTTGTTATGGAGCTTAGTGGAGAGCAGTTCTGGAGAGTACTATATTTCATTGTGATGTTCTATTCACATGTATTTTTTGTTGTATTTTTTGGGCATGTCGATTGTATTGTGTAGGAGTAGATATCTTCAGTATCAAGTGGTGGCCTTGTCAGAACTCGATTTTGAAGTATGATGGGTGGTGGTATATCCAGAGCTCATCTATCTACCTTCCCTATATGGATGGTTATAGTCCATACCTATCAGGCATGTTGGCAGATATTATGGACTATGAGTTTCTTTATATATATGTGTGTGTGTTCTCTCTTATTTTGAGAAGATCACACATTTTTGCTTCAAAAAAAACTTGGTTTCATAAGCTAATTATGTGAATACTGGTCTAATCTAGTTTTTAAGGGCATAATGGGTTACTTTAGTGCTTAATTGGGTAATTAAGGAAAATTAGCTAGTCATTAGTGGTCCTAACTATCTACTCAGCCTAAGAAACATCTAGAGAAAGAAGGATACATTCATTTCTTTTCAGCGCCTTCTTCTCCAAAATGAAAAAAGGAGAAAACCCATTTTACAGAAAAAATCTATGGTTAAAACCCTAACTACTAGAAAAATCATAGAAGATCAAATATATTCTTAAAAATTCTAAAATTTAGATATGTTCTTTATAACACCTTCCAGCACCTCTTCTCCAATTTTCATGGCATTTGATTCAGGTTTTAGGTATCAAACATCTTCTTTCTTCAAGCAATTTTCAGATTGGATCTGGGTAGAAAACGAAGGTCAATCAAAAAATTCTGAAATTTTGATATGTTATTCTCAACTCATTAACACACCTTCCATATAATTTCGAAGGAAAATAATTAAGTTTGATATGTGAAATCTTTGCATAATCGAGGTCGAAAATGCAATTTTTAAGGGAATGTTTATGTTTTCGTGCATGCTAAAAATTTCAAGTGCAAATTGAATATACCTACTCTCTAGTCCATTTCTCCAACACAATCCAAACACAATTCCACATCCAGTAAAGAAAATCAAAGATTGAGGCTATTGAGAAGTTTTAGGTTGCTGCATGTAATCATTTCTTGGGTTTTCAAGTTTTGATGAGTTTTGAGCACACATTGCATGATTTAAACTAGTTTTCTGATATACACATTAATTAATTTTTTGTTATAGTTTTGAGGCTAAATGAGGTTTATAATTTTAGATCTTAACACTAAGCGATCTCAAAACAATAGTAAACAAACCTATCAAATTTATAGCTTTCCAAGAAAGAAAACTATTGGTTTCGTAAAAATGTTTCATAACTTGTTTAGAAATAAATTATTTTATTATATATAAACTACACAATCTTGCACTCTTCAAGATAGCGTACACTCCATGGTATAGGACATAGAAGTATATAATGTTAGTTAACTCCAATATAGTTAGATTGAAGCTGATGTCTTATTAATGATGATTTGGTGTTTTCTAGGTTTTCTAAAGTGGAGTTGACGACCGGCAAGTAAACCAAGCAGTGAGAAGGTGTAGTATGGGTTGCATTGTTATTGCTATTTGGATTATTGACTGGAAGTTAGTGATGCATTCTGAGGATGTTAAGCCAGTACTTGCTTCGGGGGGAAGCCGAGACTCAAAAGAGTCACGTATTGATACCATTTGAGATGAGTTTTGAATCTATGATCCATATATTTGAGTTTTTGAGGTTTTGGAGTATGTAACTCCTTTTTACTATGGATTATAACCTCTTGAGTTTTTATTCATGTTTCTGGAGATATTTCTAGATTGTGTTACTTGTTTTGGGAAATAAAGCTACACTTAGCTGAGGACCTAGTGCATGGGATTTATTTATTACTCTTTATCTATGAAGTGTGAGTTTAACATAAAATATTCTTACATGTTGTTTATTCACAACTCTTGAGTAAAGAGTTGTATATCTTGTAGTCATTTATCCCTTATACTGATTTGTAAACTAGACTGACCCGTGTGTGTATTCCACCGGTCAGACCGAGATGTTTCAGGTATAGTCGATGAGCTTGGGTTAGCAAGTTCCCTTTTGACTGTCTTCATCGTAACTACTTTTATTAGAGTTCATGTAGTTAAATTGCTTATTCTTATGATTGTATCATGTTGTATAAGTATCATAGTTGTATCTATTCTTCGTGTAACACATGTATTTGTTGTACTCTAACTATGTAATAATGTAACACCCCACCTCCGCTAGGGTCACTCACAAAGGGAATGCACTAGCTTTTGTGGAGCATTATCTAGGTAAACATACACAGAAATATTACAAGACAGAACATGTAAAACAGCGGAAGAAGAACCAAATTTTATTGCTTTAAAAATCTAGAAAGGTCTAAAGCCTTTTTACATCAAAATGCCATTAAATCCATTACATCAAAATCTGTCTTGCAATAGTAAAGAAGCATAAAACCATAGTCATAAATCATTCCCTAATAAAGCAGCAAAGCAAGCCATAGCCAAGAGAAATCTAAGCAGTACATGAAAGAGCCTTGGAGCTTGGTAAGATCCGAACTAAGCTGTATTCCCACCCTGCGAACCTGGGGGGAAACGAAAGAAAAAGAGGCGAAACAAACTGGGTCATACATAAAGACTGAGTAAGTCCTAGTGGCTTTCAGCATAAAAACAGGTGAAGATAATATGGCATGAATTAACTGAAAGTAAACATAAGCATGATGACAAGGTAAGAAACAGGCACGATGAATCAAGTATAACATCCCATGCTTCCTATCAAGAGTATCAAGGTTCCTACCAAGTATCACATTGCAAGGTTTCCACTAAGTATAACATCGCCAGATTTCTAAGCTTCACCGTTCCACTATTTTCTTTGATTTCCTATATTCTATGCACCAACTGTACTAGTATCCCAACTCGTATCATCCTTTCCATGTATATGTACAGTCCCTTGTCGTATATCGTACGGGTTTCATCACGTATTTCTATACTACTTCAACGTAGTGCCCCCATTCTTGAAATCGTTTGGACCGCCACCCTTGTTCTGGCTAGGTTTCCTTATCATGATCTATCGCGTGTTCAACTAGGATTTATGCCACCTAGGACCACTAGGGATTATGCTACCTATTGAACATTTTCTAGATTTGATTAGGCTTTATACCACCTAGGAACACTAGGGATTATGCTACCTAACGAATTCCACGTAACGATCTATTAATCGATCGGCTCCCTACAAGTCCTAGCTCAATTATGTGTCTGTGTCATACGGCCCAATCTAGTCACCTGTGCTCGGTCCACCATAGGGTGTATCATGCCCTAGGGTGCCAACCACCAACACGAATCAAGCACGCACAGTGTAAACCTACTGGTGCCCAATGCCTGCTTTTTCAATTCCGGACTACGTGCACGACCATAGTCCGCCTGAACCTACAATGGCGCACCAACTCAGCCGTCGTTCTGGTCGCTTACAATCAGCCCAGTAATCGTGCCCCACCCTGCCTAGTTCCAGAGTACCATGATACATCTAGTGGGTTACTGCTGAAAAGGACCGCGCAACTAGGGTTTCCGTCCAGTAGGTTAAGTGTTGTCATTTAAATTCGAGACTTAACCCCATCAGTCTATCATATAAAGTTGGCTAAGTGTTTTCATTTAAGTTCGTGACTTAGCCCTACCATTCACGTGTTAAGTTGGTTAGGTGTTGTCGTTCAAGTTCATGACCTAACCCTATCAATCATATTTCAAGTTGGTTAAGTATATTCAATCGGTTCATGACCTTACCCTATCAAATCATCGTGTCCAATTAGTTAAGTATATTCAAGCGGTTCATGACTTAACCCTATCAAATCATCGTGTCAAATTGGTTAAGTATATTCAAGAGGTTCATGACTTAATCCTATCAAATCATCGTGTCAAATTGGTTAAGTATATTCAAGCGGTTCATGATTTAACCCTATCAAATCATCGTGTCAAATTGGTTAAGTATATTCAAGCGGTTCATGACTTAACCCTTATCAAATCATCGTGTCAAATTGGTTAAGTATATTCAAGCGGTTCATGGCTTAACCCTATCAAATCATCGTGTCAAATTGGTTAAGTATATTCAAGCAGTTCATGACTTAACCCTATCAAATCATTGTGTCAAATTGGTTAAGTATATTCAAGTGGTTCATGACTTAACCCTATCATGTGGCATTAATTCATTAATGAACCCCAACCTCTCACATCAGACCTGTTGTTGTGGTCACTGGATAAGCCGGGCGGTTCCGGGCAGATTTACGCCACAACTCAGTCTGACCTCGGGTTTCAAGCGCGATATGACCAACTACCCACATTGGATCCTATTGTTTGCAGTAACTAGATTTGCCAGGCGGTTCCGGGCAGATTTACACTGCAAACTCAACCCAACCTCGAGTTGGCCATTTTCATGCTTATTCTAAGTGTCATGACCATGTTCAAGTTTCATGTCAAGTTCGTGTCAAGTTTCCAAGGCAAGTTTCATGTCAGGTCGATGTCAAGTTCGTGTCCATATCCAGGTTCCAGTTATAACAGCGTTCATGTTTCAAGTTTTGCCTTTTATCAGATTCATAATTCATGTTCATAACCAATTCATGTTTTGCCTAATCTACCCAAATCGTATTCCCATCGCACGTGAATGTGAATTGATCTATACTACAAATAAATCCAAATCTTGAGATAGAGGGAATAGCATCAAAACTATGATAGGCAAAAGGGACTAGCATAAAGTGATAAAAGGGGTTACAAGGCTAGTATGATTTAATTGGTTACAACATCACTGGTATATAGGATTTCAAATCTAGCAAGACAAGGCGATGGTCATGATAAACGCTGACATAAAAGAATAGGCATGCAAAAGCAAGTCAAATACAAGGATAATGGATCCAGTGGCTTTGGTGTACATAATTGCGAATTAACTAAGCAAGTCACACCCTAGGTATACAATCCAACAAAAATGCCAATTCGGTGTACAACATGGTTTTCAACTATAGTGTTATGGGCATGAACAATCAACTATAATAGTCTTAGGCAATTAACCCCAATAGTCCTAATCATGGTCATAGGTAAAAATATCATAGTTGTGAATCATAAGTGATTAATCACAATAGTCATGGATAATTATCCAAAATAATTCTAGACAAATAGTCATAGGCAATTAACAGTAATAGTTTCAAAGTCATGGTCATAGATAATGGCCTCATGTTCATAATCATAGGTAATAATTCTCATAGTCAAGAGGCATAAGTGATTAGCCACAATTGTCCTTGTCATAGTCATAGGCATAGTCTTATGTTCACAGTCATAGGCATGGGCATAGTCTTATGTTCATCATCATAGTCATAGGCATAGGCAAACCCTTATGTCCACAGTCTCATAGGCATATTAAGGTTTATAGACATGAAAGAATTTGGTTTACAACATGAATAGGCCCCAAATAGAAATATTCTCACAAGTCAAGATCCAAGAATTTATGTTACAATCTAGCGTTTGAATAATAAACTAGGTCCAACAACATGAATGGGCATGATTCAATTGATAAGAAATAAACCAAAATCATAGATTCAAGAAGAGACAAGAACATATCCAAATAGATAATCAAGCTTAGGTCCAATTTCATTTTATTCCATGACCATATTATAATTAAATGTTTAAATCTAAAAACAACTAGAACTTACAGAGCGCGGATCGAGAATTAGAGTGCAGAGATTTGATTCTAGAAACTGTTGTTGCAGTTGTTGAATCTCTATTTGTTTAGTCTTGTTCTAGTTGAAAACCCCCAATTTGCAATTCCTAGCTGTTGTCTTGACGAAGAAGAAATAGTCTCTTTTTAATTTAAATATTATCATTTTGATTTTCACAGAGGTAGCATAAGGATAGAATGAAATGGTGTAGAGAGAATGAGGCTAGGGAGCTGCTTATATAGGGTTAGGCAGACAAATCTGGTCACGAAGCAAGTCTAAATACATCAGAATGCATCTAGTTCAAGAAGTGGGTTCGGGAGGCAGGTCGAACCCCAGGTCGACACTATGGTCGACCTGGTCCCTGGGAGGTCGACACTATAGTCGACCCCCAGGTCGACCTAGTCCATGGGCGGGAATTTTCCCGCCCAGCCTGTTCTGGGGTTTAAATTCGAAATTCGAATTCGAATTTCGAGCTGTTTTTGATTCTGAAAATTCCTGAAACTTCGGAGGGTCATATCTCCCTCATACGGACTCCGATTTTCGTAAACTCAGACTCTATTTCATGTAAAATTTCGAGATGAACGCAATGGCGCAACCCATTTCCCCTGATTATTATTTTAAAATTTAATTATGCCTTGATTTATGAATTTAACATGTTATAAAAATTTGGGTTGTTACATTCTCCTCTCCTTAAAGGATTTCGTCCCAAGAATCTTCAAGCTAGGAAGAATGTGTCCTCCATCCAATCATCCATCTACTCAATCATCAATCACAGGAATCCATTGTCTTTAAGAGAATTCTAATGCTGTATGAACATATGCAGATAGTGTGTGTATATGTTTCTTATCTAATGCAAATGATCAGGCCTGTTTGATCTTCTTAATGCAAAATATGTTTAGTGTCATGAATCCGACATGTATGCAAATAGCCCTAATCACATAAACACTATATGTGTGCTCAAACATCCATCCATATGCAACATTCACATGATAACACATTTAATTTCATCCATAAACAAGTAAAAACCCTCATGCATATGCAATATGAAAATGTGTCTGAGCCGATCTAGTGCCTAATGTGTGTTATTCAACCACGAGCAACCACTTGCGACCACTTGCAACCACTTGCAACCATCAATCATAACATGTCTCAAACACATGTTTCACCCAATTGTTTCTACCTAAAGATATAGCCGAATGATAGAAGCAAGTAAAAACTTTGTGCCCATTAGGCAATGTCAAAGCTGGAAATCTACGTCACATATATACTGAATAGGAGGAGAACTCCCTAAGCACCAGCCCATATCCTATAAAATCCAAAATATTTAGTCAACCCAATGGACACCCTCAAGCCCCAACATGTATTACTAACATATAAGTCATACTCCCTATGGGGTTTGCAACATAAATAGGATTGAGAATAGGACCGAGAGGTTATACTTAAAAGATAGCATACAAGTAAGCTCTACAGGAAAAGAGGAATCAAGGATATACTCTTAAAAAGAGATATGATGCGCGTATCTAGTATTCAATCTTCTAAGTCGTATTTCCTTGAGCTTAACTCCATTGTGCTTTGACCGTCTTTAACTTCCCAATTTCGTAGTTCCTTAATTCTTGTTCCCAGAATATGAGTTGGAACTCATTCCACTGTCGCCTCCCGTTCCACTTTCGCTTATTCTCTTTCTAGTATACCCGATTCAAACATAACTGCGTACTCAAGGTTTCATGCAAGCTCTCTAAAATTCACTAGTGAATTTCGGATCTCGTTCACTTACTAGAAGGTATTCCACATAAATGAATTTTCTCTTGAAAATAAACAAATGCCAACCATATTGCCAAGTGTACTTACTAAGGTGATTTTCTATGACTCATGCATAAGCGAAATGAACCATCCGCCTTAGTGGCAAACACTACTCGAGCGGGTCGATAAATGTATCAAGAGATTCTAGGTAACTAAGCATGGCAGAACCCTAAGGGTTACACTAGACTTCGAGGGCATTACCAAGGCAAGTCAAGCATCTAACTACCCTCTTTTCATACTCGAGAATGGTATCATTTTTGGAAAACCACTCCATCCCTAGAATCAACCCATTGCCCAAAAACATAAGCATTACTTCTAAACTTAACATTTAGCATAGACATTCTCACATCCAAACAAGTCATGAATAAATGAGCCGATTCCCCAACAGGATTTGATACAAAAATGGGATCCTCGACTATGCTAGTACTAAGGTGCAGAGACTCAACTATCGCGGCAGAATTTAAAAGGATGTGATGTATAAAAACAAAGTTCCCATGGTATGATAGAAAAGAGAGGCTAAAATTTTAACAGAAACGTTACCACCTCTCTTAGGTATGCTAGTAGTGAGAGCTTACAATTGCTCTCTCGACGATCTTGTTCTTTGCCCTTGTCCTTATCTTATATTACTTAACTACATGTCCCTTTTTACCATACTAAAGATACTCTCTCTTGTCCTGGGTTTTATTATTCTCTCACTTTGGCCTCTTTCCTTTCACCTTTTCCCTCCTTCGTGGATTAAGCCCTATCAACAAGTTTCTTATCCTTAGGCTTGTGTTCTTTATCCTCGTTCTTACTATCCTTGTATAGCTTGTTGACAAGTTTCTCGAAAGCTACCCCCATCGCACGACAACCCTACAAAGCTTGAAATAAGATTAGTCGCAAGTAAAACTATTGCGGCTACATATGGAGTTTGGGCACTCCTTGGTCCTCCGACATGTGTTGTACGCCCACAAAACTATGGTGAAAAAGAAAGAGAGAAGAGACTCAACGAGAGAATCAAAAGATGGTGCATATGGCTTTGGGGAATATGCTTTTCGTAAAACAAAACTTTTCTTAGAAAAAGCTTTGTAAATGGTTTTTAAAATAATTTCAAAAGGTTTTAAAAACTTTTGCCCAGTCTGGTAACCTTCTGCTCTGATACCAAATGTAACACCCCACCTCCGCTAGGGTCACTCACAAAGGGAATGCACTAGCTTTGGTGGAGCATTATCTAGGTAAACATACACAGAAATATTACAAGACAGAACATATAAAACAGCGGAAGAAGAACCAAATTTTATTTCTTTAAAAATCTAGAAAGGTCTAAAGCCTTTTTACATCAAAATGCCATTAAATCCATTACATCAAAATCTGTCTTGCAATAGTAAAGACGTATAAAACCATAGTCATAAATCATTCCCCAATAAAGCAGCAAAGCAAGCCATAGCCAAGAGAAATCCAAGAAGTACATGAAAGAGCCTTGGAGCTTGGTAAGATCCGAACTAAGCTGTATTCCCATCCTGCGAACCTGGAGGGGAAACAAAAGAAAAAGGGGCGAAACAAATTGGTCAGTCATAAAGACTGAGTAAGTCCTAGTTGCTTTCAGCATAAAAACAGGTGAAGATAATATGGAATGAATTAACTGAAAGTAAACATAAGCATGATGACAAGGTAAGCAACAGGCACGATGAATCAAGTATAACATCCCATGCTTCCTATCAAGAGTATCAAGGTTCCAACCAAATATCACATTGCAAGGTTTTTACTAAGTATAACATCGCCAGATTTCTAAGCTTCACCGTTCCACTATTTTCTTTGATTTCCTATATTCTCTGCACCAACTGTACTAGTATGCCAACCCGTATCATCCTTTCCATGTATATGTACAGTCCCTTGCCCTATATCGTACGGGTTTCATCACGTGTTTCTATACTACTTCAACGTAGTGCCCCCATTCTTGAAATCGTTTGGACCGTCGCCCTTGTTCTGGTAAGGTTTCCTTATCATGAACTATCGTGTGTTCAACTAGGATTTATGCCACCTAGGACCACTAGGGATTATGCTACCTATTGAACGTTTTCTAGATTCGATTAGGGTTTATGCCACCTAGGACCACCAGGGAATATGCTACCTAACGAATTCCACGTAACGATCTATTAATCGATCGGCTCCCTACAAGTCCTAGCTCGTTCATGTGCCTGTGTCATGCGGCCCAATCACGAAATGTAGACACCTGTGCTAGGTCTACCATAGGGTGTATCAAGCCTTAGGGTGCCAACCACCGACACGAATCAAGCACGCACAGTGTAAACCTACAGGTGCCCAATGCCTGCTTTTTCAACTCCAGACTACATTCACGACTATAGTCCGCCTGAACCTATAATGGCGCACCAACTCAGCCGTTGTTCTGGTCTCTTACAATCAGCCCAGTAATCGTGCCCCACCCTGCCTAGTTCCAGGGTACCATGATACATCTAGTGGGTTACTGCTGAAAAGGACCATGCAACTAGGGTTTCCGTCCAGTAGGTTAAGTGTTGTCATTTAAATTCGAGACTTAACCCCATCAGTCTAGCATATCAAGTTGGCTAAGCGTTGTCATTTAAGTTCGTGACTTAGCCCTACCATTCACGTGTTAAGTTGGTTAGGTGTTGTCGTTCAAGTTCATGACCTAACCCTATCAATCATATTTCAAGTTGGTTAAGTATATTCAATCGGTTCATGACTTAACCCTATCAAATCATCGGGTCGAATTGGTTAAGTATATTCAAGTGGTTCATGACTTAACCCTATCAAATCATCGTGTCAAATTGGTTAAGTATATTCAAGCGGTTCATGACTTAACCCTATCAAATCATCGTGTCAAATTGGTTAAGTATATTCAAGTGGTTCATGACTTAACCCTTATCAAATCATCGTGTCAAATTGGTTAAGTATATTCAAGCGGTTCATGACTTAACCCTATCAAATCATCGTGTCAAATTGGTTAAGTATATTCAAGCGGTTCATGACTTAACCCTATCAAATCATTGTGCTAAATTGGTTAAGTATATTCAAGTGGTTCATGACTTAACCCTATCATGTGGCATTAATTCATTAATGCACCCCAACCTCTCACATCAGACCTGTTGTTGTGGTCACTGGATATGCCGGGCGGTTCCGGGCAGATTTACACCACAACTCAGTCTGACCTCCGGTTTCAAGCGCGATATGACCAACTACCCACATTGGATCCTATTGTTTGCAGTAACTGGATTTGCCGGGCGGTTCCGGGCAGATTTACACTGCAAACTCAACCCAACCTCGAGTTGGCCATTTTCATGCTTATTCTAAGTGTCATGACCATGTTCAAGTTTCATGTCAAGTTCGTGTCAAGTTTCCAAGGCAAGTTTCATGTCAGGTCGATGTCAAGTTCATGTCCATATCCAGGTTCCAGTTATAACAGCGTTCATGTTTCAAGTTTTTCCTTTTATCAGATTCATAATTCATGTTCATATCCAATTCATGTTTTGCCTAATCTACCCAAATCGTATTCCCATCGCACGTGAATGTGAATCGATCTATACTACAAATAAATCCAAATCTCGAGATAGAGGGAATAGAATCAAAACTATGATAGGCAAAAGGGACTAGCATAAAGCGATAAAAGGGGTTACAAGACTAGTATGATATAATTGGTTACAACATCACTGGTATATAGGATTTCAAATCTAGCAAGACAAGGCAATGGTCATGATAAACGCTGACATAAAAGAATAGGCATGCAAAAGCAAGCCAAATACAAGTATAATGGATCCAGTGGCTTTGGTGTACATAATTGCGAATTAACTAAGCAAGTCACACCCTAGGTATACGATCCAACAAAAATGCCAATTCAGTGTACAACATGGTTTTCAACTATAGTGTTATGGGCATGAACAATCAACTATAATAGTCTTAGGCAATTAACACCAGTAGTCCTAATCATGGTCATAGGTAAAAATCTCATAGTTGTGAATCATAAGCGATTAATCACAATAGTCATGGACAATTATCCAAAATAATTCTAGGCAAATAGTCATAGGCGTTTAACAGTAATAGTTTCAAAGTCATGGTCATAGATAATGGCCTCATGTTCATAATCATAGGTAATAATTCTCATAGTCAAGAGGCATAAGTGATTAGCCACAATTGTCCTTGTCATAGTCATAGGCATAGTCTTATGTTCACAGTCATAGGCATGGGCATAGTCTTATGTTCATCATCATAGTCATAAGCATAGGCAAAACCTTATGTCCAAAGTCTCATAGGCATATTAAGGTTTATAGACATAAAAGAATTTGGTTTACAACATGAATAGGCCCCAAATAGAAATATTCCCACAAGTCAAGATCCAAGAATTTATGTTACAATCTTGCGTTTGAATAATAAACTAGGTCCAACAACATGAATGGGCATGATTCAGTCGATAAGAAATAACCCAAAATCATATATTCAAGAAGAGACAAGAACAGATCCAAATAGATAATCAAGCTTAGGTCCAATTTCATTTTATTCCATGACCATATTATAATTAAATGTTTAAATCTAAAAAAACTAGAACTTACAGAGCGCGGATCGAGAATTAGAGTGCAGAGATTTGATTCTAGAAACGGTTGTTGCAGTCGTTGAATCTCTATTTGTTAGTCTTGTTCTAGTTGAAAACCCCCAATTTGCAATTCCTAGCTGTTGTCTTGACGAAGAAGAAGTAGTCTCTTTTTAATTTAAATATTATCATTTTGATTTTCACAAAGGTAACATATGGACAGAATGAAATGGTGTAGAGAGAATGAGGCTAGGGGGCTGCTTATATAGGGTTAGGCAGACGAATCTGGTCACGAAACAAGTCTAAATACATCAGAATGCATTTGGTTCAAGAAGTGGGTTCGGGAGGCAGGTCGACCCCCAGGTCGACACTATGGTTGACCTGGTCCCTGGGAGGTCGACACTATAGTCGACCCCCAGGTCGACCTGGTCCATGGGCGGGAATTTTCCCACCCAGCCTCTTCTGGGGTTTGAATTCGAATTTCAAATTCGAATTTCGAGCTGTTTTTTATTCTGAAAATTCATGAAACTTCGGAGGGTCATTACTCCCTCACACGGACTCCGATTTTCGAAAACTCGGACTCTATTTCATGTAAAATTTCGAGATGAACGGAATGGCGCAACCGTTTCCCCTGATTCTTATTTTAAAATTTAATTCTGCCTTGATTTATGACTTTAACATGTTATAAAAATTCGGGTTGTTACAAATACTGTGTAACTATTTTATGGACTGTGATTGTGTTTTTTATATGTACCGTGTTCTGAGCTGATCCTATAGCCACTGTGGAATTGTATTATGTATGGTTTAAGTATGTCGAGCCTCTTGAAAGAAAATTTACGAGCACTTTCTCGATGTTCTTAAGACTTGCAAATGAAAATCTACGGGTAGTCGCCCTTAACCCGCCCTGTTCTCCGCTCTAATTGACAATATTACCTAGTAATGCTCTTTATTAGGGTAGGTCTCAGGGTGGGGCATTACAATATAACAGATAATTAATAAATTAGTAAGGTTTGCTGGGGTACAATAAATAAATATTTCGGGACAAATAAGATAAGGATATCCGTTGTTAATTAATGTCTTAGGAAAATTATGGTCGTGAGGCTCATAAATTACATTAATTATAACCAATGGTGATAAAAGGAACTGAGAGATTTGATGGTTGCCTTAGGAAAATATGACCATTGTGGTTATAAATGGCAATAAACCTATGAATGGAAATAAATGAAATAAAAAGAAATAAAAAGGGAATTAATGGATATTAATCATCGTTATAAATGTTAAGTCCAACAAGGAAAAATAATCAAATATATATATATATATATATCCTAGGATAAAGAGGTCATAACCTTCCTTATTTATACAAGTTAATATAGAACTTATAATTAAAAGTTAGAATTGGGCTTGGTAGGTTAATGATGTGAAGCATTATTAACCATAGGAACCCATGATGATAATTAACTATATGCGTATGGTACTTCCGTAAAGGGAAACTAAACGGGAATTACTCAATAACGTCGCCCGCTTCATCCCAATAGAGAAGAGCATTAAAGTCTAATTGGGTACGAACTAAATAATCTTCATGTCACAACCCGAATTTCGACATACCGATTTTTTTTTAAATTCCAATCTATCGAAACTCGAATTGGTTTGCTCTGATATCCTGCAAAAAAGACAGAGACATAAAACATGTCAGAGCTCAGAAAATATCTCACAGTGGAATGGATAAAATATAATATAATCAAAATATAGCCATACCATATTAATAATACTGCCTAACGAGTATCCAAGGCTATCATGTCTCTGCCACAAATCTAACCTGCGAGTTTGTTATGAGGAGGGGGTCAGAACACAAGTTCTGATGACTGGACTTAAATTATACACTTTGGATAACACTACATATACCGTTCAATCATATTTTTCTTATTTATTAGGTTACTTGGGTTAACAACACACAAGGCTTACACACACGTCGTACCTATTTACTTCCCATGAGATTAACCTAATACAGTATATATGTAGCTACCCCGCAATACTGAGGTACACCCCATGGTACCCGACTCACGCGGTCTCCACCATAATGCCACAGAAATGAACACAGTCCCTCATCCTACGCCGGAGTGACGTACGGATCTCTACATAACAATGTTACGTTCCGCGTATATTTGTCATTACTATGCTATGTAAGCATACCGACTGCCACCGTCGATCAAATCAGATTCCATACCGGAGTAATGCTCTCAAGTCTACAATACACCACCCAGAGCCGACATGCATGTATCTAAACTGTCCAACGTACATATCGTGAATTGTATCTCGATGCCTCAACCACACATCTTCTAATGTGCACTGAGTTTTGTGGCAGGGCGACACAAGAAACACGGAACTCGATCAGGAGCTTTTCCATATTGGTATAGGTCCGTCTTTAAGATCCTCTATATACAGATATTCCTAGGGACTGTTTTCATGGTGGCTATGGCCCCACCTCGTCCCCTCCCTTAATTAGTAAGGACTACAAGAGCTAAACGACTGCCCCTAAAAAGAAAAATCTAAACATCTGTTTGGTGTCTTCCCTCAACTACCGTACCCCGATAGTGAAAGGTGAATGGTCTATTGGATTTAGCTCTAGTCTTTTCGCATCCCACTGACTATCGATTATGGGTTTCCGATGATCTACTATCCTTATTGGTCGTGACCCTTCGCCTCCTCGTTGAGGCGACCGCCGAATCACCCTGATGTCACCGCATCACAGCATTCTGACTAGATAGCTACTTCTACAATCAAGGCACACCCACCTAGTAGTTACACGCAGACCCAACCTCTGCGAGCACAACCTAAACATCTACCACCACGTAGAGTACTACTAGGAACACCTTACGTATCTCAGGAAGCCACGTGCTTCCCCTTCCAGTCCTTCAGAGCTGGAAAAATAATCAGATGAATGTGTGCTCCCCTCGTGCCTTATAACACCACGCTGATCTACCCCATCGGGTTATTCACCCTCAAACGTGCAGACTAGTCCAAGCGCCTCACTTTAATATGTTGTTAGACCCTATGCCTAAACATTCTTTTATGCGCTTTCCTTACCTCATCAGGTTTCCATTTAACTTGGCTATTCTCATTCATATCAAATTCTTAGTCAAGTTACCAAGTTCCGCTTGCTTATTAATTTCAGTCATATAACTTAACCCATTTAAGTTTATTAATAAGCCCACAACATGTTATTCTCTAGATTGTGGCCCAAGGTCTATAATCCACAATCCCTTTTATATTCTTGTTTGATTTCCCCATTACAATAACATGTTCTACTTAATATTTAATTAAGTATATCTCAATTCACATGTTTTCTTGTTTAACATGTCAGTCATTATTTATGATTAAATATAACTTATTTCATAAGTTTTCCTCATTCTTTCTCATTTAATCATAATTCCATTTTACAATGTTACTACAGCTTATCATTGTTTACTCATTAACTTAGTTCTCTTAACTAAGTTCCATTAATAAGTTTCTCTACCCATTTATTATAACATATGTTATAATTTCCTCTTGTCCCTAGGACAAGTCCAAAAATATTATTCTTATTAGCGAGTTTCAGACTTCCAAGTTTACAGATTACTTAATTTATAATTAAGTAAAACTTCTCATATTTCATATATTTTACCCCTTTTCTCAACCGGTTTCTGGTTTTCTCCATTTACTGATTACTTAATTTACAATTAAGTGTCCCTTATTCATTTCCTTACTAGTTTAGTATAACCTAAGTATAATCTTCACTTGTCCCTAGGACAAGTCTACCTATTGTACAACATTCACGTGAATGTTAATTATTTATAATAGGTGATTAACATTCCCCATTTAAACCATTTTCTTTTACTGTTGTATTCCAGTATTCTTCATTTACTGTAACATATGTTCCATATCTTAATTAAGGAAAACACTTCATGCACCTTATCAGTTTGATGTATAGAAGGAATCAGTGATTTATTTTCATAACGTATTCCCATCTAAATCCGTGGTGGCAAGTAATTTCTTTCCTTTTTCTTACTTTATTCACTGTGGCTTACTTGCAACCACGTTCTTAGAAATAGGTCATTTAGGGAAATACATCACTTTTCCTTCGCATCGCACTAACTCAGTCCATTACATCCCTTCCTTTCTTATTTCCTGATTTAGACATATAATTACCACCATTGCCATTTATTCATATATTGTTATATACATACACACATATATATATATATATATGCACTAGACCCTTTACATTAAGCCTACACTTGTGGACGCTGGATTTGTCGGGCGAGTCCAGGCAGACTTCTACCACATGTTGACTTAACCTCGAGTCTTAGTACCATTACATGTTTTATTTATGCAATTAGACCCCTCACATTAGATTTACCACTTGTGAATGCTAGATACGCCGGGCGGTTCCGGGTAGACTTCTATCACAACTGCAATCTAACCTTGTGTCAAAGAGCGTTTCAGTGTCAATTTACTGTGAATATAGGCATGTCTGTTCTTCAACAATTATTCCTATTTCATGTAAATTTTAGGCATATTGTCATTTTCACATGTTTAATGTAATCTAATTACCATGTCATCAAAATTTCCCAAATTTTTTCGCATGTCCTTTTTAACATGTGTTTGATTCTATTTTGGCATGTAAACATTTAATCGGGTAGTTGTTCAAATCCAACATGCTAAACATGCCATTTACTCAATAATATACCATAAGTGAATCATGTGATTATAACAACAGTAGTCATTACCCATTTTCTAACAAGTTTGTTTTCAACATGTAATCATTCCAACACTTTAACTAATTCTACATATGAATTATTCCTATTAACATCTCAACTTGTTACAACAGTAATTTTTAATTATTCTGGCAAATTCAATTATACAAAATGGGGAATGGTGAACGATAACATATTATTATCTAAAATTCTATAGCTTAAACCCACTCACCTCATACTCTTTCCCAATTCTGGATCTAGTCCAGTTTTAGCATCCATGGTTTTTCCCCTAATTGGATTCAGAACGTAACAATCATGGATTTATTATTTTTATGTAAAAAAGAAAGGAAAGGAGGAGGAGGAAATTTGAATAGATCGGATCTAGAAAGTTACTTACTTCGCTAAGAGATCTAAACACCCATTTACAAGCGTATGTTCCTTTCCTCCAGATTTAGATTCAGAATTTTACCTAAACTAATAACCTAAACTTTTTGAATAGATTAGGGGAGGAAGAGGAAACAGCAGAGCTTCAGCGTAGCCTTAGAAATATGAGGTTTAGGGTTATCTCTACAGACTTATTTATAGGTGTATCAGAGAAACCAGGACCCTCAGATTTGATTAAAAAAACATCATAAACGTGCACGTCTCAAAAAAACTAATCTGCCAAAATCTGCCATAGGAGGTCGACCTATCCCCCTTTAGGGGGTCGACCCATGGGTCGACACCCCCCTTTAGGGGTCGACCAGGGGTCAACACCCCCCTTGAGGGGTCGACACCCTTGAGCGAGAAATCTGCCGCCCCCTGAATTTTGAATTTTGAACTGATTTTTGAATTTCTGAACCGATTTTTGAATTTCTGAACCTATTATATATATATATTCTTCGTGCACGTATACAAACTTCAAACCTTAATAACTTCTTCATAAGGTGTCCGTTTTATGCAAACCAAGTGTCTATTTTGACCAGTATTCCAAGACAAATGCAATGGTGCAGTCTGTTTCACTTAATTATGAATATTTAATTCAGTTATTACTATTTTATTACCTTAAGTTAAAAATGCGGGGTGTTACATTCTCCCACCCTTAGGAAATTTCATCTCCGAAATTTGATAAAGGTAAGATCAATTAACCACTAACGTAATATTCATCCATCATGTATGCATCCATTTTTTTTTTTTTGCAACCATTGTGCACTTGTGCAAAGTGAAGTACAATATAATAATGCATGTGTGCCTAAGCGGTACCTCCTATGTGTATGCAAATTTTTCAAAAATGTCCTTTTTTTAAAAACATGATGCTCACATCCTAAATATACTGGCAGTTTTACACGAATGCAATATTTTGAAAATCAAAATATATTTTCATCTAAATTTTCCCACACTCTTACTAGGCAAGAGCATAGTTCATCCAATTGTTGCATCCAAAATCCCACCAACCAACTTTATTTTTCGAATTTCAGAAAAATCTAATTTTCTAAATTCGATTTCTTATGTTACAAAAAGGTGGAAAACGGAAAATTTCACATCTTTTGGTTTTCTTTATATGCTTTTTACCACCGTAATTGGATTTTATGTAATTGTTCTATACAGATTCCCTATTTTCCTATCCAAGCACATCCCATATAAGAAAAAATTTCTTTGTTACTGGTTTTCTTTTCATCTTATCTTGGAAATTTTTATTCTTATCCGTCTTTTCTCATGATTTTCCATTTTTGTTGCACTGAATTTTCTCTTTCCTTTTTAGTTGTACCATTTATCTTTCCTTAGCTTATTTAATCATCCATCCTTACTTTAAATTTAAATAGGCCTTCTAGACTTTCAACCAAAACAAGAGAACAGACACCCTACATAGCTACTACTAAGGGCCAAGAATCTCGGGACTATGTCCCCCTCAAACAGCAAAGTCCAAACTATTGGATCCACAACAGGTGTAGGTGTTACCCTAACTACCCAACAAGAATAAAATAATAGAACGATCCCAATAGAAATGCGGTAACGGGTTTTACCCCTAACATGAAAATTAGCAGCAGAATCTAAGCACTTACTTGCCCTTTTTCTATCTAGTCGTCACTAGTCCTAGCTGTGTACCAACAATTATTCCAAGCAACACCCTAGCCTTTTCAATGCTTAAGCATTCTACGGAACTCACTATTATTCCAAGATAATTCTCGCTGTTTACTTTATAGCCTCAAAACTTTTCCCGTCTTCCTAGGCACTAATCCTTACCTACTCCATACTTTTAAAACACGGTTTGGCCTTTTCAAAAAATGTCAAAACTTTATTTTCCTCATGAAAACTTACTTTGGCCAGACCATAAAACATGTCATATATTAAAGAAATGTAAATCATTTTTTTTCTCAAAACACAAAAACTCGAGTAGATAAGGAGAACTATTTCTAGATCGGGCTTATGACTTATTCTTACCTATAAGGTCAGTTCAGTCTCTTACTACAAGGTGCAACCATCTGCTCTGTGCTCAATTTCTACAACGTATTTTGTCCAACCCAACAAAATTCTCTTGTTAAACAATTTATCAGAAATGATTGTCAAAAGAATAGAGACTCCAAAACTTTCTTTATTAAAAATTCTTGTATGAAATATAACAAGAAAACTAGCAGGCTATACATGCTCTATAATATGCACCTTTTACTGAGAGAATTTTTCCTTTAGACAAAGTTTTTGAAAGAAATCACTATTTAAAAAATATACCTCATTTTACTTCAAAACCCAATATGTACTTCATTACATATTTTAAAACTATAACTTTTAAGATTAAAAATTGAAAACACCACAAACCATTTTCCCAAAACTTTTACAATTTCAAGTTCTTAAAAGTTAACAATGAATTTAGATTCAAAGCGGGTTTCCAATTTTTCTAGGCTTTCCTAGACACTCCCAAGGACAATTTTCTCAATTATATATATTCCTAATCCATTTTCCTCTTTTTAACCTTTTCCAAATTATAAGGGTTTTAAGCCCATAACCCCAAATACTAATCATATGGGATTCCCTTTCCTTCCATACAAAGTACATTGTACGCTCTCCACCAAAATTACCTAAGGGTTTCAGATTTCCATATTCATTCCTTTAGCGTACAAAACAAACATCCCATTTCTTATCATATTATACTCATTCTTTTTAATGGGTTCCTCTATGGATCTAGGTATATATATATATATAATATATTTATATATATTTTTAAAATACAAATACGTTCACTCACTATTTATACAGGAATCCTAAACCTAAGCTCTGATACCAGATGTAACAACCCGAATTCTGACAAATCGATTTTTTTAATCTAAATTCCAATCTATCAAAACTCGGATTGGTTTGCTCTGATATCCTGCAGAAAAGACAGAGACATAAAACATGTTAGAGCTCAGAAAATATCTCACAACGTAATGGATAAAATATAATATAATCAAAATATAGCCTTACCATATTAATAATATTGCCTAACCAGTATCTAAGGCTATCATGTCTCTGCCACAAATCTAACCTGTGAGTATGTTATGAGGAGGGCTCAGAACACAAGTTCTGGTGACTGGATTTAAATTATACACTTTGGATAACACTACATATACTGTTCAACCATATTATCTTATTTATTAGGTTACTTGGGTTAACAACACTCAAGGCTTACACACACATCATACCCATTTACTTTCCAGTAGATTAACCTAATGTAGTAAATATGAGGCTACCCCTCAATACTGAGGTACACCCCATGGTACTCCACTCGCACAGTCTCTGCCATAATGCCACAAAAATGGACGCAATCCCTCATCCTACGCTGGAGTGACGTACGTATCTCTACATAACAATGTTGCGTTCTGCAAATAACTGTCAATACTATGCTACATAAGCGTACGGACTACCACCGTCGATTGAATTAGATTCCATACCGGAGTAATGCCCTCAAGTCTACGATACACCACCCAGAGCTGACATGCATGTATCTAAACTGTCCTACGTATGTTTCGTTAATTGTAGCTCGATGCCACAACAACACCTCTTCTAATGTGCACCGAGTTCCGTGGCAGGGCGATAAAAGAAACACGGAACTCGATTAGGAGCTTTTCGATATCTGTACAGGCCCTTCTTTAAGAGCCTCTATATACAGATATTCCTAGGATCTGTTTTCACAGTGGCTATGGACCCACCTCAGCCCCTCGCTCAACTAGTGAAGGCTACAAGAGCTAAACGACTGCCCCTAAAGAGAACAATCTTAACATCCATTTGGCGTCTTCCCTCAACTACCATACCCCGATAGCGAAAGGTGAATGGTCTATTGGTTTTAGCTCTAGTATTTTCGCATCCCATTGGTTGTCGATGACGGGTATCCGACGATCTACTATCCTTATTGGTCGTGACCCTTCGTCTCCCCGTTGAGGCGACCGCCGAATCACCCTAGTGTGATCGCGTCACATCATTCTGACTACATAGCTACTTCTGCAGTCAAGGCCCACCCACCTAGTAGTTACGCGCAGACCCAACCTCTGCGAGCACAGCCTAAACATATGCCACTGCACAGAGGACTACTAGGAGCACCTCACGTATCTCAAGAAGCCGCGTGCTTCCCTTTCCATTCCTTCGGAGCCGGCAGAATAATCAGATGAATATGCGCTCCCCTCGTGCCTTATAACAGCACGGTGATCTACCCCGTTGGGTTATTCACGCTCAAATGTGCGGTCTGGTCTAAGCGCCTCACTTTAATATGTTGTTAGACCCTATGTCTAAACATTATTTTATGCGCTTGCCTTACCTCATTAGGTTTCCATTTAACTTGGTTATTCTTATTCATATTGAATTCTTAATCAAGTTACCAAGTTCCTCTGGCTTATTAATTTCAATTATATAACTTAACCCATTAAAGTTTATTAATAAGCCACAACATGTTATTCTCTATATTATGGCCCAAGGTCTGTAATCCACAATCCCTTTTATATTCTTGTTTGATTTCATTATTACAATAACATGTTTTGCTTAATATGTAATTAAGTATATCTCAATTCACATGTTTTCTGGTTTAACATGTCAGTCATTATTTATGATTAAATATAAAAAAATTCATAAGTTTTCCTCATTCTTTCTCATTTAATCATAATTCCGTTTTACACCGTTACTACAACTTATCGTTGTTTACTCATTAACTTAGTTCTCTTAACTAAGGTCCATTAATAAGTTTCTCTACCCATTTATTATAACCAATTTTATAATTTTCTAGGACAAGTACAAACATGTTATTCTTATCAGCGGGTTTCAGACTTCCAAGTTTAAAGATTACTTAATTTATAATTAAGTGCAACTTCTCATATTTCATATATTTTCGCCCTTTTCTCAACTGGATTCCGGTTTTCCCCATTAACTGATGACTTAATTTACAGTTAAGTGTCCTTTATCTCATTTCCTTACTAGTTTATTATAACCTAAGTTATAATCTTCACTTGTCCCTAGGACAAGTCTACCTATTACACAACATTCTCATTAATGTTAATTATTTATAATAGGTGATCATCATTCCCCATTTAAACCATTTTCTTTTACTTTTTTATTCCAGTATTCTTCATTTACTAATATATGTTCCTTATTTTAATTAAGGAAAACACTTCATGCACCTTATCAGTTTGAAGTATAGAAGGAATTAGGGATTTATTTTCATAATGTATTCCCATCTAAATACATGGTGGTAAGAAATTTCTTTCCTTTTTCTTACTTTATTCACTGTGGCTTACTTGCAACCACGTTCTCAGAAATAGTTCTTTTAGGGAAATACATCATTTTTCCTTCGCATCGCGCTAACCTTGTCCATTACATCCCTTCCTTTCTTATTTCCTGAGTTAGACATTTAATTACCATTATTTCCATTTATCAATATCTTGTTATATACATATATATATATATATATATATATACATATATATATATGCACTAGACCTCTCACATTAAGCCTATACTTGTGGACGCTAGATTTGCCGGGTAAGTCTGGGCAGTCTTCTACCATAAGTTGACTTAACCTCGTGTCTTAGTGCCATTACATGTTTTATTTATGCACTTAGACCCCTCACATTAGATTTACCACTTGTAAATGTTGGATATGCTGGGCGGTTCCGGGTAAACTTCTATCACAAGTGAAATCTAACCTCGTATCTAAGAGCATTTCAGTGTCAATTTACTGTGAATCTAGGCATGTTCGTTCTTTAACAATTATTCCTATTTCATGTAAATTTTAGCCATATTGTCCTTTTCACATGTTTATTGTAATCTAATTTACATGTCATCAAATTTACCTATATTTGTTGCATGTCCCTTTTAACATGTGTTTAATTCTATTTTGACATTTAAACATTTAATCGGGTAATTGTTCAAATCCAACAAGTTAAACAAGCCATTTACTTAATGATATACCACAAGTGAATCATGTGATTATAACAACAGTAGTCATTACCCACTGTCTAACAAGTTTGTTTTCAACATGTAATCATTCCAACACATATGAATTATTCATATTAACATCTCAACTTGTTACAACAGTAATTCTTAATTATTCTGGCAAATTCAATTATACAAAATGGGGAATGGTAAACGATAACATATTATTATCTAAAATGCTATAGCTTAAACCCACTCACCTCATACGCTTCCCCAATTCTGGATCTGGTCTAGTTTAAGCATCCATGGTTTTTCCCCTAATTGGATTCAGAACCTAACAACCATGGATTTATTATTTTTATTTAAAAGAGAACGGAAAGGAAGAGGAATAAATTTGAATAGATCGGATCTAGAAAGTTACCTTACTTCGTTAAGAGATCTGAACACCCATTTACAAGCATATGTTCCTTTCCTCCAGATTTAGATTCAGAATTTTTCCTAAACTAATAACCTAAATTTTCTGAATAGATTAGGGAAGGAAGAGGAAACGGCAGAGCTTCAGCATAGCCTCAGAAATATGAGGTTTAGGGTTAGCTCTACAGACTTAATTATAGGTGTATCAAAGAAACCAAGACCCTCAGATTTGATTAAAAACCATTCGAAACGTGCACATCTCAAAAAAACCTAATCTATCAAAATCTACCGTAGGGGGATCGAACCCTCTTAGGGGGTCGACCCATGGGTCAACACCACTTTGAGGGGTTGTCCTAGGGTTCGACACCCCCTTGAGGGGTCGACACCCCTACGCGGGAAATTTGCTGGCTCCCTGAATTTCGAATTTTGAACCGTTTTTTGAATTTCTAAACCTATTTTTGAATTTCTGAACCTATATATATATACATTTTCACATATATATATACTCTTCCTGCGTGTATATAAACTTCAAAACTAAATAACTTCTTTATATGGTGTTCGTTTTACACAAACCAGGTGTCTATTTTGACCATAATTTCGAGACAAACGCAATGGTGTACTCCGTTTCACTTAATTATGAATATTTAATTTAGTTATTCTTATTTTATTATCTTAAGTTATAAATGCAGGGTGTTACACTTCACGTATAGTCCGCTTCCTTGGTCCTTAAGTGGCTTGGGTCGAGGAGTTCACTTGGGAGTAGGTCTTCCAATTTAAGGGTTTTAAATAATGTGTGTGAGGCCTACCCAAACCTGGAAATCAAAAAATGTCTAATATGACTACCTATCCAACGGGAGTAGTAAGAGACTTAGGAGATTATCAAACGAGGTCAATTAGATGGTACAGCGAAGCACCCTCTCTCACCTTACACAGGGTATAGGTTTATATGCGTGAATGACAGAAGCCTTAACTAGTAGGACCCCTTAGCTAGTGCCCTCTAGTTTATGTTGACATTGAATAAATCATCGAGGAGTATTAAGTGACCAACAGGTCTACCTTTGGTCTTATGTGATTTGGATAATCTACCATGTCTAATACTTGATAGTGAGGCGTTAAATAACTAAGGTTATGCCCGTGAATATACATAAAAAAAAATTCTATAATTAGGAGTCCACTCTCGATTAAATAACTAGCCAAGTTCTGGTATAATGGATTCATATATATATGCACAAACGTTCTATCTTGGTATCATATTTTGGGTATACTACCTTGGGAAGGTAGTTAGAGTCGTCTTCTATTTTTCCTTCAAAAAAATCGCAACTCTCTCTTATTTCAATTCATCGGTTCTGAAATAATTCAAAGCTGCTTAATTTAATTCCTCAGAAATTATATACATACAACGAACGCAAATTTATATATAGGAATCGAATTTGATTCTTGCAACTGATATTCGTTCGAAAAGGGGAAAACACGAGTTCAAACAATCGTGGTATAGGGTTCGAAATTTTTGGAGTTTTGGTCTTCGATGGCGAATAGCGTGGTCAAAGTCGATAGGGTGGGTGAGGTATTGGATGATTCGACGGCCTACAGGGTATCACAATTTTTGGTTGTCGATGTCTATTATAAATCGTGACCTATGCAATAGTCGCTTAAAAGGAAGCGAACGGAGATCATAGGGTTATGATCGAATCCTAGAAACAAATGTGTGAGTTATGGCTTTGAGTTTGTGGATGAATTGAAAAATCATAGGTCGTGATTCTTGCCGGTTACGAAGCATGGCAGTGATATTATTTTATGGTGAAATCAAAGAGGGATCAGGGACGCGTTTTGATAGAGGGATGTTGGGGCAAAAGGGATGGAGTTCAGGTGCAAGGGTGGATGTACGGTCAAGGAAGGTTTTGTGGTGATTATAGGTAGAGGGGAGTGTTGTTGGAGATGTATGTGAAGTCAGTCTCGATTTCAGTTGAATGGGGGTGCAGTCGATCTAGGATGGTGTAGTATGTGCGGGTGAGGGTAGTTTGCAATTTTAGGTGATATGCAAGTGTTTTTTGGTTGCTAGCAAGTAGGTAGTCAACTTTAACAAGTAATTTAAGTAATTCATTTAATTTAATATAATCAAAAAAAATTACAGTGTGATATATTTAATATATACAAGGTTGGAAAAGCATGAAGTAATGCATTCAGAATTAATCGGAATTAACCAGAATTTAATTTAAATCGAATGGTACTCAATTTAATTTAAATTGGGACGTTCAGCAAATAAAAATCACGGTGAGTAAACTCACTCTCTAGATTCATTTAAATTTTTATTATAAATGAATTTTTATTTTAAATAATTTTTACATGTTGTTTGTTGACTATTTGGATGCACTGGATAATTATTGATGAATTGTGGCTATAATACATATACTAGTTATATTTAGACTTAGTGGTTGTGGCTATTATATATATATATATTGGATATTTTCCGCAGTACCATTAGCGGATGACCCTATGCGCCCCATAATATATATAGTGGATGACCTTTTATATTGTTATATCCTGCTTAAAGCAGGATGGGTATTTATATATGTTGTCTAACATATGTGGATGCAGGGAAAACAGGTTGGATGGATCCAACTGGATTCCTCAAAATTTATTATTGTTTGGTTTCATATATAATATCATATATGCTGTGTTAGAAAACCTGTGATTGATGATTGCAGATTTTGGAAGTTTGAATAGCAATAACCCTAGTTATTGGCTTTTAAAATACCATAAAAATATATTTGAATGAAATGAAAAGAATTTGAGTTTAAAAAGGAAAAATTATTTTTCCAAAATAGAATTTGAATTTCGAATGGGCTAGGAAACATTAATTTATTTAGATAATAAAAACAAGTACTTTAATTTGTAAACGATATTTATAAATGAAGTGAAATAAATTATCATTGAACAATTTGGCGAATGTAAATTCAAATGGGAGTTTAAAAAGAGGAACTAGAAATCGTTTCGTAAAAGGAACGATATATTTTATTTCGGGATCTAGAGTATAAACTGAATTTTGATAAATCCAAGGAATTTATAATTGAAATTTAATATGGAATATTGAGTGGTAAATAAATGTATAACCGAGTAATGAAATAATCGATGATTTGGGATAATCGGAATATTTAAGTTAAATTTAGAAAATTGGTTTATTTTATATCAAAAATATGGAAGAATGGAGCTGAAATTTATTAATAAATGAGTTTTAAACATTTGTATTTAAATATAACTAAAACAAGCTCGCCACAGCATGGTATTTCGTAATTTGACATTTCAAACTTCAATTGAGTATGTAGAACTGAATATAAGTTGGAATTATTTGAAATAAGAATCGTTCGGACCTATTGAATAATATTTTATTAATGAAAGAGAAAATTTTGGATTTTGTCTTATAGATTTTGAGTTATATCAAAACTAATTTTTTAGAAAAACAGGGTTATAATCGTTTATAAATTATAACGATTAAATAAAGTAAATCGAAGGATTTTAAGTTAATAAAATTCGGATCTTTATTATATAAAAATCCAGAATTGAGTTATAAAATAAATATGAACTCAAGTTGAGTAAATGGATTGATTTTTCAAACAAAAACCAGATTTTTAATTATTGAGCAGACTAATTAATTAGAGAAGAAATTATTTAATGGATTTTTGGATTAAATTTGGCTTTGGATATGTGAATGGGATTTATGGATTTATATCTGAAATCGAATATGAAATATGAGTTGAAAATGGAATTCGATTGGTTTATACGAAAAATAAAAATATATATGAACGTGATATATTCAAATAAAAAGTGAGATAGGCAAAAGAGCTATTTAGTGAATAAATTAGTGAATCGAGTTAAAACGAATGGATTGAGTTGAAATAAATTAGAAATTGTTGGATATAGGTTAAACAGGGATGGGATGAAGCTAATGGAAGAAAAAAAACTGAAACGCTCAATGAAGAGATACATATTTAATTAGATATGAGATCTTATGAGCCTATTTGGCAAGCCGCTTGGCTTTTTGATTTTCTCTTTGAATGAAAAGGATCCAGAGAGGCGATTACAGTTGCATCGATTGAGCTGTACAAAGAAGAAGCTGGCAAAAATTTCCGGAAATTTAGGAAGAAAGAAAATTTTAAGAAAATTCGATAACTAAAAATTGACTCATCAATTATATATAGAATTTAATAAGGGAATAAACGTATAACGAAATTTTATAAAATACGAAATCTATAAAATTAAATCCTAAGAGGTTGGAAGAGAAACGTACACACGTTTTAAAGTAAATGATGGTTTAAAGCTAATGTTTTGCAGAATTTAATTGATTTTGTTAATAAGAAGTTAAGAAATGGATTTAAGGGAATCAGAAACTGACTGGAAATTAGTCAAGTTAAATGTCTTCCTCGGTATCGATCTGATGTTGGTTTTGGCCTTCAAGGTTGACACCTAGGGAGTTGTTCTCTCACTAGTTTACGGTTAGGGACTGATGTATATGGAAAAATAGTGATACGTGAATAAGAAATGGAAATGTTTTCCAATGTTAAAAAGATATATTTTCTGAAGTATAGAAAATAAATAGTTATGATAGATGGAAAATGTTTTTCCAAGAATCGTGAGAGGCTAAACGGGTTGGGAAAAATATCTGGGTAAAGATATTGTAAAGAAATTGGGAAATGATACATTTAATTGATAAGAAATTAATTTGAAAGTGCTCAGAATTGCTTGATGCTTGATCAGTAGAATTTCCATTTAGAAATAGGATCGTTGATTGTATGGATGCTTTCCTTTGATAGTTAAATAACCTACTATCAAAGTTTTGGACCATTTACGTTATCAATACGGAGAGACTGGGATCAGGTTTATTATCTGAAAACCACTCTGTATTGCATAAGCATTGTGAATCAGAATATGTTGAAGACAATTGAAGATGGAATAAAGTGCAAGTGTTGTTCTCTTCAAACGGATCATGTACATTGATCTCTTCAAATGTATTACGTTGGTGGCGGAGGAATTTGTTTCTCTTAGCTTTATACCCGTGATATTTTTGGGGACGTCAATAAATGATTTAGGCAGGTTTGACGATGTGGCATTCAAAGTGAATGAAGATGTGACTTATTAAAAGGGTAAGACGTAGCCTTAGGCCTCATAACCAGGAAGTGGCATACAATCGGGTAGGTCGCATGGCAAAGTGGGTCACACCCAATTAGGGTGTATTGTCACTTGATCTATAGAAATCCCATTTGCTTCTTTATTCTATCGTTGTTGTATGCTTTCGGTAAAAGTTATTGATCCCAACCGTTGGTGACAATACATTCGGTACACTCAAGCGAAATGAGTGGCCTGTCATGTTTATCTTGGGTTTCAAGATGTTAATGTTGAACCTGGCGTATTCCTCTCTAGAGATACACTGTCGGAAGGTGGTCACATACCTTGCCAGTTGGAATCCATTCTCTAATAAGAGCTCGCAGTTTTGATTGTATACTATGTACATGGAGCGTGAGATGCAAGCATTCTGCTAGATTATTGTTTACTTCATTTAGACACTATTATAATTTCAAAATAGTATTGATTTCAAAGAGTGTTTTGGATTATCATAAGGTAAAAACCATCTGTATATATGTGTGGATCGGTCTTACGATTATTCTTTCTTTTAAACGGATTTTAAAAGTCAAACCAAGTGGTTCGAGTTTACTCACACCAGTCCCATGACCGACCCAGAGTTTATTTTGTTTTATTTTACACTAAACTCTTAGGTACTCAAATTTGTACAGGCAATCAAGTAGTTCAGGTTTTGCAGATATACTTAGAGGAGCTTGGAGAAGGATGCTTCAGTATTTGTTATCTACTATTTATTTCGAATGTATTGTTCATGTAATGTACTCTAATGATGTATGTAAGTACAATTTTGTATTCCAAAAGTTCTTATATATATTATAGTGAAAATTAGGCACACATCCCTAAAACCAAACTTAATTAGGCTCACATCCCCCCCTAAGTTTTCATTCAAACCCGCCCCTATTTTTGAATTTCCGCCTTTTTCATTTTTTTTGCCAAAAAAAGGCGCTGACATAAAAAATATATCTAAATTCTAGAAATATTCTCGGAAGTCCACACAAATTAAAAAAAAGTTGCATACATGTATGCAATTATTACCTATTGTTGCATATATGAGTGCACCTGTTGCATAAGCTGTTTAGGCTTGAAAATCTGGACAAAAACTTGCATACATGTATGCAACTATTTGAAATATTTGCACACATGTATGCATGTATTGCACGAAGAAAATTCAAGTGAAATATAGCCTACGAATTTATTACACACTTTTATGAAAGAATTATGCAATACTAGCACATATGTATGCAACAAAAACAAACAATGATGCACAAATGGAATACTTGCATAGATGTATGAACGAAAATTCAAATATATTCATACTATTATGCATTAAACTACATTTTCGTTGTTTTACCATTTTTTTCGTTTTTGATGGTTTTTTTATATGAATTTTTTATCGAGTGCACGTTTAATTTGAATATGAATTTACGTATTCTTTTTATTTGTTTTTATTTTTTTAGTGAATTTTTGAAAAATAGGGACTAAATTTACAATAAGTTTATGACTGGACCTAAGCCTAATTTAAAACCTCAACGGGGACCTATAAAAAACGCACCCTATACTATATTTTATTCCACTACGATGTGAGATTCTGTGCTATTATTTATGTTCTTATTCTATTTTTCCTTCTTTAAACCATAATAATTCTTATTTCTATGCATTTATGGTTGGATGCGTGTTGTATTTAGTTAGGTCAAATGGTATGGATTTGCGCGCTATTACACTTGGTATCAGAGCTTAGGTTGAGCGAATACCTAGGCTTTGGTGGGGGGTTTCTCATTAGAGATAGGGCCAGTAGTACCCTAGAAAGAGTTGGGTGTATATGTATGGGAGAGTGTATTTGTTAATTGATACAAAAGTTCTTTATATTGTGTTGGCTTATCTGGTGAGTGGTTTATGAATTTCAGACGATTTGTGGGATGCCACGATATCGATAGGAATTTCTAAACACTTGAATGCGATAAACAGATACGATATGTTTTTGAAAAAGGGTAAATGAATTTTTTACCCGAAATTCTATTTTGATATAGAAGGAATAATTTTCTGAAATTACTGTAATATATGGATGTGTTGGTTGTTGTTATTATAATCAAATGAGATAATAAAATATAGAACAAAATATAATTTGTATAAGGATGAAATATACAAAAAATATAAATTAAAGTTGAATTTAAAGCCCACGAGGTTGGGAAAATATTTTCTAAAGTATATTAAAACAATATAACTTTATTTTAGAGGGATTTTTGAATAAAAATCATTTTGACTGGATTCTGAAAGTGATAAAGCACTAAACTCACTTCAGTAGCTGGAAAATAATTCTAATGAGGACTGCAGCATCAACAGTGTTCATTTTCGATTTTCTAAGTGATGGATTGCTACCTTAGAAAAGTTTTTGATGGAAATCTATTTGAAAGAAAACAAGTTATTTTGGAAAATTCAAATGTTTTGAATTTGAGATGGAAAAAAATATAAGTACATATTTATGTGATTTCTAAGGAATTTGAATTAAAAACCTAGGAATTCGAATTATGTAATTTAAATTTAATTTAGCAAGTTAAGCGGATCGAAATAAATAAATTGATTAGAATCAATTTGGATAAACTTAAATGCATGAATAAAATATTAAGCTTCAACATAAGTGAATTTTGGAAAGTTAATGGGTTTCTAGCATTTTTCCTACCTTAGAAATTTTGGAGACTAAATTCTTTTTGGGGGGAAGAATGTAACGACCCATATTTCTTGTCGATTAATTTTAAACATTTAAATTTATTTTAAATGTCGAGTTGATTATATAAATGTATTTTTTTATAAAATTAATCGATTTAATAATCGAAGATGATTTAAATTCAAATATATTGAATTATCGTAATTCGAAAATGAGAACAATTGAATTCGAAGTTAAAACAAAATCGAAGGATTCAAATGATCAATATGAATTCTATCTGAATATAAACGGTAATAAAAATAATAATAATTTATTGTCGAGGAATTGATTATTTTGAATTTAAATTATATTATATCGATTTAATATGGTTCTTTAATATATAAGTTTGAATTAGATTTCAGAATCTATTACGTTGAGTTTAGGATAGCGTTATAACATTGGAGTGTCGGTCGTTACGCTAAAATAGGGTTCGTGAATTTAGGTTATGAACCTCGAGATATTTATAATGGATAAGCTACAAATTAAATCAGAATCTATTTAAATTAAATAAAAGTCTCTTTATATCAAATCGCATTAAATTAAATTTCAGATCAAATTTAATTCACTTGTACTTCATTTGTACTTAGGCCACCTTACTCTTTGTACGTTCGTAGAAACCCCATTCCTTCGTTTATGAATTTCGCGCTAATCCCCTCTTCTTTTATTTCTCCTTAAGCAATAAATCGCAACTCCCCCTTATTTCAATTCTTCTGTTCTGAAATAATTCGAAGCACCAAAATTTAATTCCTTAAAAGTTATATACATACATCGAGCGCCAATTTATATATAGGAATCAAATTCGTTTCTTGCAACTGATATTCATACGAAAAGGGTGAAACTCGAGTTCGAACAATAGCGGTACAGGGTTCGAAATTTTTGGGCTTTTGGCCTTCGATGGCGAATAGCGGGGTCGAAGTCGAGAGGGTGGGTGAGGTATTGGATGGTGCGACGACCTACAATGGATCACGATTTTGGGATGTCGATGTCTTCTATAAGTTGAGACCTGTACAATAATGGTTAAAGAGGCAGCGAACGGAGGTCAAAGGGTTGTGATCGAACCCTAGCAACAAATGCATGGGTTATTGCTTTGATTTTGTGGGTGAATTGGGAATTTTGAGGTCATGATTCTTGTCGAATATGAAGCATGGAAGTGATGTGATTTTCTGGTGAAATCGAAGAGGGCTCGGAGATGCATTTTTACAGAGGAATGTTAGGGCGAAAAGGATGGAGTTTAGGTGTGAGGGTGAATGTATGGTCCAAGAACGTTTTATCGTGATGTCAGGTTAAGGGGAGTGTTGTTGGAGATGTATGTGAAGTCAGTCTCGATTTTCAATTGAATGGGGGTGGAGTCGATCTGGGATCGTGCAGCATGTGTGGGTGAGGGTGGTTTGCATTTTTGGGTGATATTGCAAGCGGTTTTTGGTTACTGGCAAGTAGGTAATCAGCTTTAACAATTAATTTAAGTAATTTATTTCATTTTATATGATCAAAAAAATTATAATGCGATGTATTTAATATATACAAAGTTTGAAAATCGTGAAGTAACGCATTAGGAGTTAATCAAAATTAACAAAAATTTAATCTAAATCAAATGGTGTTCGATTTAATTTAAATTAGGACATTCGGTAAATAAAAATCACAGTGAGTAAACTCACTCTCTTGGTTTGTTTACTATTTTATTATAAACAAATTTTTATTTTAAATAATTTTTATATGTTTTTTGTTGACTGTTTGGATGCATTGGATAATTGTTGATGAGTTATGGATATAATATATATATTAGTTATATTTAGGCTTGGCGGTCGTGGCTATTATATATATATATATATATATCCCGTAGTACCATTAGCGGATGACCCTATGCCCCCCACAATATATATAGTGGATGACCATCTATACTGTGATATCCTACCTTAAAGCACAATGTGTATTTATTTATGTTATCTAACTTTTGTGGATGCAGGGAAAACAGGTTGGAGGGATCCAACTGGATTCCTCAAAATTTATTATTGTTTGTTTTCATATATATTGTCATATATAACGTGTTAGAAAACCTATGATTGATGATTCTGTGTTTTGGATGTTTGAACAGCAATAACAATCGGTATTAGTTTTTAAAATACCGTAAAAATATATTCGAATGAAAAGAAAAGAATTTGAGTTTAAAAAGGGAAAAATCCAAAATAGAATTAGAATTTCGAATGGTCTAGGAAATATTATCTTATTTAGATAATAAAAACAAGTAGTTGAATTTATAAACGATGTTTATAAATGAAGTGAAATAAATTATCATTGGATAATTTGGCAAATGTAAATTCAAATGTGAGTTTAAAAAGAGGAATCAGAAGTCGCTTCGAAAAAGGAATGGTAGACTTTATTACGGGATCCGGAGTATAAATTGAATTTAGATAAATCCTATAAATTATAATTGAAATTTAATGTAGAAGATTGAGTGGTAAATAAATGTATAAATGAGTCATGAAATAATCGACGGTTTGGGATAATCGGAATTTTTAAGTTAGATTTGGAAAACTGGTTTAATTTATACTAAAAATACGGAAGAATGGAGTTGAAATTTATTAATAAATAAGTTTTAAATGTTTATATTTAAATACAATTAAAACGAGGTCGCCGCAACGCGGTAATTCATAATTTGAAGTTCGAACTTAAATTGAGTATGTAGAACTCAATGTAAGTTGGAATTATTTGAAGTAAGAATCATGCGGACCTATTGAATAATAGTTTTCTAATGAAAGAGAAAATTTTGGACTTCGTCTTATAGACTTTGAGTAATATCAAAACAAAAAAACTAGAAAAAATGCATTATAATCGTTTATAAATTATAACAATTAAATAAATTAAATCGAAGGATTTTAGGTTAATAAAGTTTGGATTTTTATTATAAAAATCCATACCTGAGTTATAAAATAAATATAAACTCAAGTGGAGTAAATGGGTTGATTTTTCAAACAAAAATCAGATTTTTAATTATTGAATAGACTAACTAATCAAAGAAGAAATTATTTAATGGAGTTTTGGATTGAATTTAACTTTGGATAAGTAAATGGGATTTGTGAATTTATATTAATATATATATATATATAGAATATGAAATTTGAGTTTAAAATAGAATTCGATTGGTTTATAAGAAAAATAAAAATATATATGAACGTGATATGTTCAAATTAAAAGTGAAATAAGGAAAAGAGCTATTTAGTGAATATATTAGCGAATTGAGTTAAAACAATTGGATTGACTTGAAATAAATCGAAAATGGTTGGATACTGGTTAAACTGGTATGGGATGAAGCTAATGGATGAAAGTAATTGAAATGCTTGATGAAGAGATACATATTTAATCAAATATGAGATTTCATGAGCCTATTTGGTAAGCCACCTAGCTTTTTTAATGTTCTTTTTGAATGAAAAGGGCCCAGAGAGGCGATTTGTAGTTGCACCGATTGACCCGTGCAAAGGAGACGCTAGCGATATTTTCCAAAAATTTAGGAAGAAAGAAAATTTTAAGAAAAATTGATAACTAAAAATTGACTTATCAATTATATATAGAATTTAATAAGAGAATAAACATATAATGAAATTTTATAAAAATAGGAAATCTTTAAAATTAAATCTTGAGAGAGGAGAGACATATATACATTTTAAAGTAAATGATGGTTTAAAAGCAAATGTTTTCCAGATTGAATTGATTTTGTTGATAAAAAGTTAAGAAATGGAGTTAAGGGAATCAGAAACTGATTAGAGATTAGTCGAGTTAAATGGCTTCCTGAGTGTCGATCTGATGGTGGTTTCGACCTTCGGGGTTGATACTTGAGGAGTTGATCTCTCACAAGTTTACAGTTAGGGACTGATGAATGTGGAAGAATACTGATGGATGAATAAGAAATGGAAATGTTTTCCAAGGTTAAAAAGAGATATTTCTGGAGTATAGAAAATAAATAGTTATGATGGATGGAAAATGTTTTTCCAAGAATCATAAGAGGTTAAACGGTTTGGAGAAATATCTGGGTAAAGATATTGAAGAGAAATTGGGAAATGATAAATTTAATTAATAAGAAATTAATTTAAAAGAGCTCATAATTGCTTGATCAGTAGAATTTCCATCTGGAAATAGGATCGTTGATTGTATGGATGCTTTCCTTTGATAGTTAAATAATTGACTATCAAAATTTTGGACCATTTCCGTTGTCAATGCGGAGAGACCGGGATCAAGTTTATTATCTGAAAACCACACTATATTGGCATAAGTGTTGCAAATCAGAATATGCTGAAGACAATTGATGACGAAGTGAAGTGCATGGGCTGTTCTGTTGATCCTAGGTAGAAATTGCCTAAGATGGATTGACGGAATAGTACCTTCGATTTGTCCAGTCCTAGGACAACTTGTATGGACGAATGTCTGATAGAGTTTGCCTAACGGATCATGTACATTGATCTCTTCAAACGTATTACGTTGGTGGCAGAGGAATTCGTTTCTCTTAGCTTTATACTTGTGATATTTTTGGGGAAGTCAATGATTGATTTTGGCGGGTTTGACGATGTGGCATTCAAAGTAAATGAAGATGTGACTTATTATATGGTTAAGACGTAACCTCAGGCCTCACAACCAGGAAATGGCATAAAATCAGGTAGGTCACATGGCTAGTGGGTTGCACCCAATTAGGGTGTACTGTCACTTAATCTAGAGAAATTCCGTTTGCTTCTTTATTCTGTCGCTGCTGTATGCTTTCGGTAACGATTGTTGATCCCAACCGTTACAATACATTCAGTACGCTCAAGCGAAATGAGTGGCTAGACATGTTTAGCCTAGGTTGCAAGGTGTTCTTGTTGAATCCGGTGTATTCCTCTCTGGAGATGCACTGTCGAAAGGTGGTCCCATGCCTTGCCAGTTGGAATCCATTCTCCGATAAGAGCTCGCGGTTTTGATTGTATACTATGTTTGTAGAGCGTGACATGCAAGCGTTTTGCTAGATTTCTATTTAGTTGATTTACACTATAACAATATCAGAGTAGTATTGATTTCAAAGAATGTTTTGGGTTATTGTAAGGTAAAAACCATTTGTATTTATGTGTGGATCGGTCTTACAATTATCCTTTATTTTAAATGGATTTTTGAAAGTTAAACCAGGTGGTTGGAGTTTACTCACACCAGTCCCATGATTGACCTAGAGTTTATTTTGTTTTGTTTTACCCCAAACTCTTGGGTGCTCAAATTTGTACATGAAGTCAAGTATTCCAGGTGTTTATAGATATACTTGGAGGAGCTTGGAGAAGCATGTTTTAGTATTTGTTATCTACTATTTACTTCTGTTGTGTTGTTCATGTAATTTACACTGGTGATGTATGTAAGTACAATTTTGTATTCCAAAAGTTGTTATATATATTATATTTTATTCTGCTGCGTTGTGAGTTTCTGTGTGGTTATTTATATTCTTATTGTAACACCCCACAACCGTTAGTGTCACTCACAAAGGGAATGCACTAAGTTCTGTGGAGCATTTTAAGGTAAGAGACACAGATGAATTACAAGACAGACAAAAATTAAAACAGCGGAAAATAAAACTTTGCTTTATTGATAAAATAGTTTGTACAACAATTTCTTTACAATATCAGAGTATCATCTGTCCTACAAAATAAAGAAGCATAAAACAACATTTATATTCCCCAATGTAGCAAGAGCCAGCCATAGCATCTGAAAAGAGAATCCAAGCAAAACTTCGATAAATCTTCAAGCTGGGAAAGAGTGACGGTCCAACTTATCCTGAGCTATACTATTCCGTCCTTTACTACCTGGTGGGGGGGAGAAACGGAAGAAAAGAAGACGAAAGAAAACTGGGTCAGACATAAAGTCTGGTAATTTCAGTTACTTCTAGCATATGAACAGGGCAAATGAAACGACATGAATTAACTGAATACAAGATAATACCATGATGACAGGATCAACAAGATAAGATAAGATTAACACAAGATATGCTAAGACAAGATAAACTGGATATGCTCTAATACTTTCGCCGCTTCGCTATTTCCTTGTTATACCAGTTTCTATATCTCTGCACCACCTAACTAGTGTCCCAACTAGTAATGATAACGTGATCCCAATCCCGGTAATTTCGGTTGCCTTCAGGCATACATTTATTATTTATTACCTAGATATAATATAGGGTTTTCTATCAAGTGCTTCCTAGATTCAACCAGGGTTTATGCTATCTACTAAACGTTTCTCGAATTCAGGGTTTATGCCACCTAGGTCCAACTAGGGATTATGCTACCTGTCGAACGATGCCCTCTAGTCTAGGACACACAACCTAGAGTGGTATATGTTCCTAGACTTTCCCCACGTATGTATCTCGAATTGTTATCGCTTGTCTAGATGCACATGTCCTGTAATGTGCGACCCGATTCCCGTGGCAGGGCTACTCTAGAAACACAGAACTCGGTCGGGAGCTTTTCAGATATCTGCCGGTGCAGATGCTAAGGTCTGTTTTTCTACCAGTGGTTATGGTCCCACGTGACCCCTCCCTCAACTAATGAAAGGCAATCCAAGAAAATCAAGCCCGAGAACTGTACTTTTGTCGCCCAATGCCCTACTTTCCTATTGGCCAGCCTCACCCATAACTAGATAGCAAGTATAAGGTCTGTTGGGAGTTCTCTGCCTTTCCGCATACGTACAACGATTGACTAAAGATGGTAGGTAGACGACGAGTTGCTATCACAGGGCAAAAACTAGTCTCGCCGAATCACGCTGATCCACCCTAGTCTTTAGGTTGCCATATATTGCAACCAAGGCATACCCTTGGTTCTTCTAACGCAGACCTTAACCTCTGTGAGCCCAGGAGGATCATCTGCCACCTCACGGAGGGATACCAAGAGTACCCTCACGTCCCCTCGAAGCCTCTGGCTTCGTAACCCAATTCGTTGGAGGCCACTTTAAGATCAGATGGACGTTCGCTCCTACTTGTGATATACTAAGGACTACTACTTAGTTTTCTAACTAAGGTTTACCACTTAGTTTGTTGAATCATTGTTTTCTTAACTAAGGTTTACGACTTAGTTCATATTAACTAAGGTTTACTACTTAGTTCTTGTTCTTGTCAAGTTGGGTTGGTTAAGTGTCATTAGTCAATTCGAGTCAACTTAACCCTTTCGTTTGCCATATAAAACTGGTTAAGTGTTATCAGTAGTTCATGTTGACTTAACCCCTACCACAAACCGAGTTATATTGGTTAAGTATTTTCTTATTACTTAACCCTACCCATTCATCTTGTATTGGTTAAACGTTCCCTTTAACCTAACCTTGCCCATCTGTTTTAACTGACATGTTATAGCGGTTAAGTGTTCCCTTAGCTAACTTAACCCTAACATCTGCTTAATTAACATGTTCTAATGGTTAAGTATTGTCCTTTCATTTTTTTAACTTAACCCTATTCATTTATCCTGCTATGATGACTAAGTGTTCCAAGTTTACTTAACCCCACCTTCTAGTCTTAGTTAACATGTTAAATTAGCTAAGTGTATTAAACTTACTTAACCCCTACAAGTCTTGTCATGTTAACATGTTAAGTGGTTAAGTGTCCAGATTAGCCTAACCCCACTCATCGGATTTAGTTAGCATGTTGAGTTGGTTAAGTGTTTTAGTTAACTTAACCCTACCATTCTTGTTCTAGCTTTAATTAATAAATTAAAGCCGCAACCACTCACATTAGACAGATATTGTTGCGATTACTGGATGTGTCGGTTGGTTCCGGGAAGGTTTATATCACAACTCAGTCTAACCTCGGGTTAGGCATATTCGTGTTTTCTAAGTTCAAAGGGTTTTGATTAATTTTCAAATCAGGTTTTGAAAGTAACCATCCCGTCCGTCGGATCAGTTAGGGATAGCCAGGGAGAGCAGGAAACTTGTATTTTCCAAACCCAAGCCTAGACACTATCCTCTTTGTCACCCTAGAACTTTATGGTGTATGTATTATTTAAAAGAGATGTCATTAATAAACCTTTCTTTTGTATATATATAAATTGTTAACAATTTATCCTCAAAGTATAACCATTTATCCTCAAAGTCCATTTTCCCTTTTTAAATAAATTTGGACTGTACCATATTCATTTGCCATGCCCACTAATGGACTTATATTCTAGGCCCAAATCTTGATTTTTCCTATCTTACAGTTTATAGCAATTTAGATCCAACATCCTCATTTACAGTTCATGCCAAAACTAGATTTTATATTCTAGTTTACAGTTTATGCCAAACTAGATTTCATATTCTAGTTCACCGTTTATGCCCAAAACTTAATTTGCATACCAACTACCTACTTTGTGGCCCATTTAACCATTTACCATTTACGCCCAATGTATGTAAATTATTCACAATTATGCTAATATACTTATCATGCTTAATTTAGCCACCCAATTCTGATTTAATATTCTAATTTCAGTTCATGTCAAAACTAGACTTGTTATTCTAATTTTCATCTTAATAGTCATGCTATAATGCATGTTCCCAAATTATGCCAATTTCCAAGTTTAGTCAATTTCATGTTTTACCCAAAACGTATTCCCATCGTTCATATAATCGTGATTCAACCTAGATTATAAATAAATCTAGATTCGTGGAAAAAAAAGGGAATGAACCAAAATGCCATGAAAGAATAGACATAATAACTAGCATAAGATGATAATTCATAGGCATATAGATCTGGTAATATTACGACATGAAAAGGGTTGAATAGTATAGGTTCAAGAACATGGGTAGACCTAACTTAATAGGTAAATTCCCAAGATCAAGATCCAAGGATAACTAAAAATAAACTGAAAAAGAAAGTCAAGCCTAGATCCAATATAATGCCAGTTTGGGGTACAACATGGTTTTGTCACTACAGTGTCATGGGCATAAATAATAATCTTATATCCATAATCATAGGCAATAAATCCTCACAGGTAATGAATCACAGTCATAGGTGATGTTCATAGTCAAAGGAAAATAATTCTCACAGTCATGAGTCACAGTCATAGGCAATGTTCATAGTCAAAAAGGCATATGGTTTTAAGGTCCCTAGTTTCATAGTCACAGTCTTATTGGTCATCGAATCATAACAGTTCTTAATTAGGTCCAAAGATATAAGCACTGATTCGAATAGAAAGATTAGGCATATTCTTTTGATCCTTTAATTTCATGTCACGAATAGAGAAAACGTTCAAATCTAAAAAGTAACCGACTTACAGAGATTATATTAGATTCGTAGAAAAACAGTCGTTGAAGTCGTTTGAATCTTCACTTGAATCCTAACTTGTTTTGAACCTCCTCTTGAAAGTCTTGAGCAGCATTTCCTCGTCTTGATTTATTTTATATATTATTTTATTTATTATTTAATTTAGTGGAGGAGAAGAAGCCATGTCCACTTAGAATCTTTGCAGCATAAGGTTAGAGAAGAATTGTGAATAGTGAAGGCGACTAGGGGCTGTTATATAGGATTAGGCGGACGAATCTAGGCAGAAAACGAGACCAGGTACATCAAAATGCACCCAGGCCCAAAAGTGGGTTTTGCACCCAGGTCGACACCCAGCTCGACTGCCCAGTCGACCTGGTCAGCGGGGGGTCGACTACCCAGTCGACTCCCCAGTCGACCTGGGTCCTGGGCGGGAATTTTCCCGCCCAGCCCGCTTCTGGGTTTGAATTCGAATTTCGAGCTGTTTTCGATTCTGAAAATTCCTGAAACTTCGGAGTGTCATATCTCCCTCATACGGACTCCGATTCTCGCAAACTCAGACTCGTTTCCAAGCAGAATTTCAAGACGAACGCAATGACGTAACTCGTTTCCATTAATTTTTCTTCTAACATTTAATTATACCTTAATTTGTGAAACTTAATGTTATAGAATTACGGGGCGTTACATTCTCCCCCTCTTAAAAGGATTTCGTCCCCGAAATCTTCTAGTTAGGAAGAATGTGTCCTACCATCCAATCACCCATCTACTCGACCATTCAATCACAGGCATTCATTGTCCTTAGAAAGATTTCTAATTCTTTCATGTTCATATGCATAGTGTGTGTATATGTCTTTATCTAGTGCAAAATCAGGCGGTCTACTGATTCAGTTGACCTCCTTAATGCGAATCATGTCAGTGCCATGCGTCCAATCATGTATGCAAGCATCCCTAGTTATGTAAATACTACATGCGTGCATAGCCATTCATCTATATGCAACATCCATATGATAACATATCAAGTTAAACTTACGAACAAATACATATCTGTAAATGCAATATGAAAGCGTCTGAACTGATCTAGTGCCTAATACGTATGCATATGCATTGACGAGCAACCATTAGCAACCACTCACAACCATCAACCATAACATGTTTCAAATACATGTTTACATCCAAAAGAGCTTCTACCTAAGGATCGAAGATACGACCTAGAGGATATACTTTGGAAAGAGAGGAACAAGTATGCGTAAGGTTCCTACAAAAAAAGAAATCAAGGATGCACCCTTAAGAAAACGGGTATGATGCTTGTATCCAGTCTTCTTGAGCTTTACTTTACTGTATCTTAACTAATTTAACTTCACGATTGCGAAGTTTCTTGACCTCCATTTCCAAAATAAACAGATGTCAGCCATGATACCAAGTGTATATACTAGGATGATTAGAGGTCTCCCTCTTATCCATCATGCCATAACTATAAGGGTAAAAGGTCACTACGTGCTTTTTTTTTAGAGCGCCTGCAACAACTATTCATCTCTCACGCAAAGCATCCTAGTCGAACTCGACATTCCTCAAGTACAAGTCCCAAAGGCCTAAACCAATATCAGACAAGCACCCAAGAAATACCTCCTCCGAATTTAGACGATCTACGTGAGATGATATAAGCAAACTCGATAGCTATTCTCAAATCCTTACTAACCAAAAATAAACGGGCCGAGTCACCAATTGGATATGAGACTAATTGGGATCTTTCACTATGCAAGTACTAAGGTGTAGAGACTCAACTATGGAAGCAAATATGAACAAATGCGAAGTGCTAAAAACGAAAGAGTACGAACAGAAAAACTAGACTCTTCCAACAGAACTTTACTACCTTTCTCCTAGGTACGCTTAGTGGTGAAAGTATGTACTTGCCCTTCTGAAAATCTTGTTCCTCGTTCTTGCCCTTGTCCTTAATTATATACCCTAGTAAAGACACTTCCTCTTGACTTAGGTTTTATAATTCCTTCCTCCTTCGTGAGCTAAATCTACATCCATGAATTCCTCATCCTTGGGTTGTGCTCCTTAGCCAAACTCCTCATCCCCTTCCGTGTGTAACCATGTTGACAAATCTATCGAAAGTTGCCTCCATCGTACGGAAAACCCTATAAGTTTTGAAAGAAAACTGGCCGTAAGTGAAACAACTACAGCTATAGATGGAAGTCGGGCACTACTTCGCCCTTCGATGAGGTTACATCCCAGAAAGCTAGGAGCCCCAGAGACTCAAGAAAGAAGGAAACAAGGACTCAACGGTGAATCAAAAGATGGTGCATATGGCTTTGGGGAATATGCATTTAAAACAAATCTTTTCTCTTGAAAATGCTTCTTTTAAAACCGTTTTGAAAACAAATCCTTTATCTGATCTAGTAACCTTCAGCTCTGATACAACGTGTAACACCCCACATCCGTTAGTGTCACTCACAAAGGGAATGCACTAAGTTCGGTGGAGCATTTTAAGGTAAAAGATGCAGATGAATTACAAGACAGACAAAAATTAAAACAGCGGAAAATAAAACTTTGCTTTATTGATAAAATAGTTTGTACAACGATTTCTTTACAATATCAGAGTATCTTCTGTCCTACAAAATAAAGAAGCATAAAACAAAATTTATATTCCCCAATGTAGCAAGAGCCAGCCATAGCATCTGAAAAGAGAATCCAAGAAAAACTTCGACAAATCTTCAAGCTGGGAAAGAGTGATGGTCCAACTTATCCTGAGCTATACTATTCCCTCCTTTACTACCTGGTGGGGGGGGGGGGGAGGGAGAAACGGTAGAAAAGAAGACGAAAGAAAACTGGGTCAGACATAAAGTCTGGTAAGTTCAGTTACTTCTAGCATATGAACAGGGCAAACGAAACGACATGAATTAACTAAATACAAGAGAATACCATGATGACAGGATCAACAAGATAAGATAAGATTAACATAAGATATTCTAAGACAAGATAAACTGGATATGCTCTAATACTTTCGCCGCTTCGCTACTTACTTGTTATACTGGTTTCTATATCTCTGCACCACCTAACTAGTGTCCCAACTAGTAATGATAACGTGATCCCAATCCCGGTAATTTCGGTTTCCTTCAGGCATACATTTATTATTTATTACCTAGATCTAATCTAGGGTTTTCTATCAAGTGCTTCCTAGATTCAACCAGGGTTTATGCTAACTACTAAACGTTTCTCGAATTCAGGGTTTATGCCACCTAGGTCCAACTAGGGATTATGCTACCTATCGAACGATGCCCTCTAGTCTAGGACACACTACCTAGAGTGGTAAATGTTCCTAGACTTTCCCCACGTATGTATCACAAATCGTTATCGCTTGTCTAGATGCACATGTCATGTAATGTGCGACCCGAGTCCCGTGGCAGGGCTACTCTAGAAACACGGAACTCGGTCGGGAGCTTTTCAGATATCTGCCGGTGCAGATGCTAAGGTCTGTTTTTCTACCAGTGGTTATGGTCCCACGTGACCCCTCCCTCAACTAATGAAAGGAAATCCAAGAAAATCAAGCGCGAGAACTGTACTTTTGTCGCCCTATGCCCTACTTTCCTATTGGCCAGCCTCACCCATAACTAGATAGCAAGTATATGGTCTGTTGGGAGTTCTCTTCCTTTCCGCATACGTACAACGATTGACTAAAGATGGTAGGTAGATGACGAGTTGCTATCACAGGGCAAAAACTAGTCTCGCCGAATCACACTGATCCACCATAGTCTTTAGGTTGCCATATATTGCAACCAAGGCATACCCTTGGTTCTTCTAACGCAGACCTTAACCTCTGTGAGCCCAGGAGGATCATCTACCACCTCACAGAGGGATACCAAGAGTACCCTCACGTCCCCTCGAAGCCTCGGGCTTCGTAACCCAATTCGTTGGAGTCCTCTTTAAGATCAAATGGACGTTCACTCCTACTTGTGATATACTAAGGATTACTACTTAGTTTTCTAACTAAGGTTTACCACTTAGTTTGTTGAATCATCGTTTTCTTAACTAAGGTTTACGACTTAGTTCATATTAACTAAGGTTTACTACTTAGTTCTTGTTCTTGTCAAGTTGGGTTGGTTAAGTGTCATTAGTCAATTCGAGTCAACTTAACCCTTTCGTTTGCCATATAAAACTGGTTAAGTGTTATCAGTAGTTCATGTTGACTTAACCCCTACCACAAACCGAGTTATATTGGTTAAGTATTTTCTTATTACTTAACCCTACCCATTCATCTTGTATTGGTTAAACGTTCCCTTTAACCTAACCTTGCCCATCTGTTTTAACTGACATGTTATAGCGGTTAAGTGTTCCCTTAGCTAACTTAACCCTAACATCTGTTTAATTAACATGTTCTAATGGTTAAGTATTGTCCTTTCATGTTTTTAACTTAACCCTGTTCATTTATCCTGCTATGATGACTAAGTGTTCCAAGTTTACTTAACCCCACCTTCTAGTCTTAGTTAACATGTTAAATTGGCTAAGTGTATTAAACTTACTTAACCCCTACAAGTCTTGTATTGTTAACATGTTAAGTGGTTAAGTGTCCAGATTAGCCTAACCCCACTCATCGGATTTAGTTAACATGTTGAGTTGGTTAAGTGTTTTAGTTAACTTAACCCTACCATGCTTGTTCTAGCTTTAATTAATAAATTAAAGCCGCAACCACTCACATTAGACAAATATTGTTGCGATTACTGGATGTGCCGGTTGGTTCCGGGCAGGTTTATATCGCAACTCAGTCTAACCTCGGGTTAGGCATATTCGTGTTTTCTAAGTTCAAAGGGTTTTGATTAATTTTCAAATCAGGTTTTGAAACTAACCATCCCGTCCGTCGGATCAGTTAGGGATAGCCAGGGAGAGCAGGAAACTTGTATTTTCCAAACCCAAGCCTAGACACTATCCTCTCTATCACCCTAGAACTTTCTGGTGTATGTATTATTTAAAAGAGATGTCATTAATAAACCTTTCTTTTGTATATATATAAATTGTTAACAATTTATCCTCAAAGTTTAACCATTTATCCTCAAAGTCCATTTTCCCTTTTTAAATAAATTTGGCCTATACCATATTCATTTGCCATGCCCACTAATGGACTTATATTCTAGGCCCAAATCTTGATTTGCCTATCTTATAGTTTATAGCAATTTAGATCCAACATCCTCATTTACAGTTCATGCCAAAACTAGATTTTATATTCTAGTTTACAGCTTATGCCAAACTAGATTTCATATTCTAGTTCACCGTTATGCCCAAAACTTAATTTGCATACCAACTACCTACTTTGTGGCCCATTTAACCATTTACCATTTACGCCCAATGTATGTAAATTATTCACAATTATGCTAATATACTTATCATGCTTAATTTAGCCACCCAATTCTGATTTAATATTCTAATTTCAGTTCATGTCAAAACTAGACTTGTTATTCTAATTTTCATCTTAATAGTCATGCTATAATGCATGTTCCCAAATTATGCCAATTTCCAAGTTTAGTCAATTTCATGTTTTACCCAAAACGTATTCCCATCGTTCATATAATCGTGATTCAACCTAGATTATAAATAAATCTAGATTCGTGGAAAAAAAAGGGAATTAACCAAAATGCCATGAAAGAATAGACATAATAACTGGCATAAGATGATAATTCACAGGCATATAGATCTGGTAATATTACGACATGAAAAGGGTTGAATAGTATAGGTTTAAGAACATGGGTAGACCTAACTTAATAGGTAAATTCCCAAGATCAAGATCCAAGGATAACTAAAAATAAACTGAAATAGAAAGTCAAGCCTAGATCCAATATAATGCCAGTTTGGGGTACAACATGGTTTTGTAACTACAGTGTCATGGGCATAAATAATAATCTTATATACATAGTCATAGGCAATAAATCCTCTCAGTTAATGAATCACAGTCATAGGCAATGTTCATAGTCAAAGGAAAATAATTCTCACAGTCATGAGTCACAGTCATAGGCAATGTTCATAGGCAATGTTCATAGCCAAAAATGCATATGGTTTTAAGGTCCCTAGTTTCATAGCCACAGTCTTATTGGTCATCGAATCATAACAGTTCTTAATTAGGTCCAAAGATATAAGCACTGATTCGAATAGAAAGATTTGGCATATTCTTTTATTCCTTTAATTTCATGTCACAAATAGAGAAAACGTTCAAATCTAAAAAGTAACCGACTTACAGAGATTATATTAGATTCGTAGAAAAACAGTCGTTGAAGTCGTTTGAATCTTCACTTGAATCCTAACTTGTTTTGAATCTCCTCTTGAATGTCTTGAGGAGCATTTCCTCGTCTTGATTTATTTTATATATTATTTTATTTATTATTTAATTTAGTGGAGGAGAAGAAGCCATGTCCACCAAGAATCTTTGCAGCATAAGGTTAGAGAAGAATTGTGAATAGTGAAGGCGATTAGGGGCTGTTTATATAGGATTAGGCGGACGAATCTTGGCAGAAAACGAGACCAGGTACATCAGAATGCACCCAGGCCCAAAAGTGGGTTTTGCACCCAGGTCGACACCCAGGTCGACTGTCCAGTCGACCTGGTCAGGGGGGGTCGACTACCCTGTCGACCTGGGTCCTAGGCGGGAATTTTCCTGCCCAGCCCGCTTCTCGGTTTGAATTCGAATTTCGAATTTGAATTTCGAGTTGTTTTCGATTCTGAAAATTCCTGAAACTTCGGAGGGTCATATCTCCCTCATACGGACTCCGATTCTCGCAAACTCGGACTCGTTTCCAAGAAGAATTTCGAGACGAACACAATGGTGTAACCCATTTCCCTTAATTTTTCCTCTAACATTTAATTATACCTTAATTTTTGAAACTTAATGTTACAGAATTACGGGGCGTTACACTTATTCTGTCTTTTTCTTCTTTAAACCATAATTATTCCTATTTCTGTGCAATTTGGGTTGGAGGTGTGTTGTATTCAGTCAGCTCAAATGGTATGGGATTTGTGGGTCATTGCTTGGAGCTTCAAGAGAGGGTCTCGAGTCGAGAATTAATCTTATATTTCCCGTATTATCTATTTTCCTAGTAGTGCTATGATATTTATTGTGTACTCCGTTGTGTTACATTTTGTATGCATCAACAATTATAAGAATAGGTTCATTATAAATATCACAAATAAAATACCTATAATATTGAAACTTCGTTCTTTTAGAGCAGGGACTGCTAATGGCGATATTGATTATCCCTTTTCCTTCTTTTTTCTTCTGTATACAACCAAATTTCCACACAAATAAATATTTCCTCTCCTCTGTCTCCAAATTTTCTCATCTGCCCTCAATCAATGTTTTCGCAACGCATGGTCTCACCTCCGTTTTAACTTCCTTATCCGTTTTAACTTCCTTATCCTTCAGATCTAAGCTTTCTCATGTAAAGGATCTGAGCCCGATTTACCCATATTATCCTCAATCTCATCTTTTGTAACCTCTGGCCTCTCCTAGAAATCGCCAACAATAAATCTTCCTACCATTGTTTGGAGCCATTTTAGGCAACTACCTGCTTCTGGTTTTCTTGGTTCATGTTCTTCAACTGGTGCTCTCGGCATTGGTTGGAAGTTTGGCACAAGCGAATAGGTCCATGGTAAGCAGCAACTCCCAGTGGTTTGTTTTGTTTATGCGTCTCGTTATTTTAGTCTGTGATAGGACCTAACGACTATTCGGGTGTTCAATGGTTGTCATGGTCCGTCTTATCATTAGTTTGTCACTGCCAGTTTTGTTTTCTATTTCTGGATGGAGTGTTTGTGAACAGGTGTTTGGTTTTACTTCCTTTGATTGACTGGTGCTTAGTTTTTCTCATGTTAATTCTATGATTGCAAGTTCCTTGATTTTTGTTTAGAGTACGTATGGATAAGCATCACCTTGGTCGATAGCTGTGCACGAGATGCGTATGCACTGGATTTAGTTTTTTGTTCATTGTGGTTCGTTGCCTGTCTATGATGTGATCTTTGTCAATGTCATGGAGTGTTTGCAACAAGGTTATGTAAGTTGATGGTGCTCTTTTGTCTGTTGTGAGTCTAGTATATAGCAACAATCATCATCCTCGTGGTGAAACATTTACAACCTTTCTCTAGATTGACCTTTTCACCATTTAAAGGGACAGCTTGGCTCTACTTTGTTGCCATCTCGGTAATTCGAGTTTCACTTTAGTGGTTTGGAGCTCTAGGAACGTGCTGGGCAGCTTTGTGGTCACATCTATACTTTTGTTCTACAGCAGTCTTTATGCAAGTGTGCACTATTTACATTGTTTTTCTGTGTACTGATCTGTATGTATGTAAATCACTTCCTATTGAAGTTTTTAATGTACCATTTAATTCCCTCCCTGCGTGGAGTGATAGTGGTCTAGTACACTAGCTAGCTCATGTTCTGCAGATATTGTGGACGGACCACTTTAAATGTTGTAGGCGGTGGACGGTCCACCAAAAAAACCAAATTGCTGATTATCAACTAACAATCACCTATACTTAACTGATATTTTACTATTAGTTACAATAAAAGGTGTTTGTAGTCACCTTGAAAACCGATCAGCTTTGCCAAAATATTTTTTATAAGAACAGGTTAATGTAACTTCCAAGCTGATTTATTTATTGTGCCTTAGTTATGGGTGTTATATGAATGTATATGTAGTTTACTCTTTTACGGAAAAGAGTGTTGTTACATTATATTTTCTCGTTCTGTTGTGAGATTCTATATATTCTCTAATTTTGATGTTGTTGTGTTTTTCTTCTATTCTAAACCTTCTTTCTTACTTCTTCTTTGCCTTCTCTTTTCTTTCTGCTAAACTTCTAATCTGTTTTTCTAGTCTAACTTGTGCACCAAGCTATAGAAATAAGTGGATCGTTGCATGATTGTTGAATATTGTTTATCGATGTCGTGGCAAGTATAAAAATCCTGAAATCATGTTCTATGTAATTAATTCCCATTGTCGCTTATAATAGTTTATGGAAGACCAAAGCGACAAAGGATGTTTAGAAAAATAAATTTGATTACTTTTTCAGTCAAGATGGTTGTCATTGACTTATCTCCAACCTACACCGTGAAGTAATCAACCACAACAACATCACATAGCGCTAACTCTAGAAGTTGGCAAGGAACCGATGATATCATTACCCCAGATGTGAATGGCAAAAGAATGATCATCTAAGTTAGCTTTGTCGAAGGAGGTCTTAGGATCTTAGTAAATTTTTGACGTTTATAACATCGTCGCGAGTATTCGGCCATGCCTCGATTAATGGTAGGCCATAAATAACCATAATGGAGTATCTTCTTTGCAAAGGTTTTTCCTCCAACGTGGTCGCTGCACTCGCCTTCATGCATTTCATGTAACACACGGTTGGCATCGTTATGAGCTACACGACAAAGAAATGGAATAGAGAAACCCATCCTCTACCTCATGCATTTTTATATGATATAATGTATTGCTTGACGAAGGACGACCTGTTTCTCAATTTTTTTCCTTTTAGGAAGGGTTCCTCTCAATTAGAAGCTCATCACTAGTGTCATCCATAACTCCTTCTCTAGATCCATTATTTGTACTTGGTAATCTTTTATTTGATCGGTACCTATAACATCGAGAACATCTATTGAAACCAGACCCATATGTTGTGAATATCTAGTGCTAACCAACATTTCCAAGGAATTTTCTTTCTCATTTTGTTCATGACTTGTATGCGAGATCACGGAGTGCTCGAAGTTGATCAATAATTATTTAATCCGGTTAAGATAAGGTGCCAGTTTTCCATTTTTGAAACTCTCATCACACCTGACATATCACGACCTGAGAATCACAAAAGATCCGGATTGACTTGACTCCTAATTTTTGGGACAATTTATGTCTGATAATCAGGGCCTCATACTTTTCCTCGTTGTTAATTGCTAGGAAGTTTAGTGTTAAATCATATCAATTTGATCGCTCTTTAGGAGTTAAAATCATGACTCCAATATCAAAAAATCGACTGTAGTATGTGTCATCAGTGAACATCTTCCATTGGATTGGCAGTGGTCCATCTTGTTCTTCGGGTATCTTCAGTGTCTTGAATTCCACAATGAAATCTAAAAAATCTTGTCCCTGGATTGCTCTTTGAAAAAATCATAGGTTATATCGAACTGGATCAACTTGATATTCCACTTAAGCAGTCTCCTAGATGTTTCGGGTCGTTGCAGGACTTGCCGCAAGAGTTGGTCCATATAAACTTCAATAGGGTAAGATTGGCGGTGAGGTAGTTTTACCAAGAAGTGATAGGGAGATAGTAAGTCACTTCTCAAACTTCTAGTAGTCCGTTCTGCTCCTGTTATCTATTTAGTGACATAGGAAATAAGTATTTGAGTGTGACGATCATCGCGCACGAGTGCATAACTAATCGTGTGTAATGGCATGGCCAAATAAATGAATAATTCCTTATAATCGACTAGCTTTGACAAGATTAGTGGTCTTTCTAAATGGTTCAACAAATTTTGAGATGCATCCATGCAGTCTGATGTTCAAGAAAAGTTGACTTCTCTCTCTTAACTAGGTCAAAGAAAGGAATGCATTTGTCAATTATTCTGGAAATGAAATAGCTGAGGATAGTTACTTTTCCATTTAGGCTTTGCACATCTTTAATATTCGCACGTACCCTAATGTTCCTGATGGTAGCAATCTCCTCCAGGTTAGACTCAATTCCACGGGAGTGAACTATGAAGCTCAAGAATTTTCTTAATGCAATCCTAAAGGAACATTTCAAGGGGTTGATCTTTATCTTGAATTTGTGAAGTATGTTGAAAGTTTCCATTAAGCCATTAACGTAATCGTCCAATAGTCATGATTTCATGAGCATACCATCCATATACACCTATGTGGTCTTCCAATCCGGCTTTAAACATTTGATTAACCAGTCTCTAGTAAGTACCGGTAATATTCTTTAGTTCAAATGGCATTACCGCATAACAAAACAACCTTAAATTGATAATGAAGCTAATATATTCTTGATCTGGAACATGCATCGAAACTTGATTGTATCCAAAATAGGCATCCATGAAAGAAAGAAGTTCGTTGCCATTTGTTGAATCTACAAGTTGATCAATTTGGGAAAGTGGAAAACTATCTTTCATGCAAGCTTTAATCAGATCCGAATAGTCTATACATGTGCAGTTAAAACGCTTAGTGGTTCTATAGAGGTGTAAAAAGATGTAGTGGGGATATAGCAGAGGTGTAAAAATGTTAAATAGATGTAAAACTATATAATTAGAATTAATTAATTATCATTCTCGTATCAATTGTGTAGAACAAACAAATATTAACTAATATTATATAACAAAATCAAAGAATATCATTGTTATGCACACTATATTCAAGGATTACTATAGATTTCTACATTATATATGGCTTATGACTTAAAAAAGCTCCTTATATTAACTTATTTGATATATTTTAAAAAAGAACTGGTCAAATCATTCTCTGTATATTAATATTGCTAAAGCAGGTGCTAAATAGCGTTGATTTAGCGAATGAAGAGGAAAATAGTGGGGCTTAAAGTGGAACTACTATTCCTCAGCGCTAAATTGAAATAGTGTAGCAGTCGGAGAGCACTAGCGCTATAGCGGGGATTTTGCAGGGCTTTATCTGCATAAGTCTATACACATTCACCATTTTCCATTGGATTTCTTTACTATGATAAGGGAATCAAGTATAATACCATTATTTTTTTAGTTTATCCACTTCATCTTCACCCAGTCTCTCCAAACCCGTCATACTCCTTTTTTGGTTCACTGATATAAACTTTGGGTTAATGTTTAATGAGTGGCTTACTATCTCTAGTGAGATTCCAGACATGAACACGTCTCCTTGAGAAAATTTTCGAGTACTTACATCCTAGACCAAGATAAGATTTAATTTTTAAGAACCTTTTATGGGTTATCACTGCCAATAGGGATCATGATCGTTGTTTCCACCGAAGAAGCCCTATTGTATTCATGTTATTCTTCTTTTCTAAGATCCAAATCTTTAAATTGTTTATTGTGTTGCTCAGGCCAGGGTTTCTTCTTTTGCTGCTACTCATGGTTATCCTTGATGCAAAGAGAAGTCTCCAAATCTTATCCCTTCTCTAAGCAATGGACATTCTTATATATAACATACCCTAGCAGCCACCTGTCTCCTCTCATCATCCTAACTTCATATGTCGGGAATTTCATCATTATCACTATAGGACAATGCAACACCTAAATTCCGCGGGGGTCGGTCGACAAAAAAAGCATTATATGGAGACTAAATGTCAATAACAATGTTGGGCCAATTGTGGTAGAAATCACCTGTGGATCAATTGATGGCGAGTCTACTCCATCAACTTCTTAATTCCCAAAGATGACGTCATCCATGATGTCTTTCTTTTCTTAGCTGGCGTTAACTCTTGGTTGTCTTTCATTCCTCGTACTCCACACGCTTTATTGCATTAAAATATTGTTCCATGGTTCTCCATCTCTTATCAGCCGGATATGGCCCGTCAACTATTATGTTAATAACAATACCTTTGTTCTTTTCCTTAGGGGTATCCTTGGGTACTACTTGACCCTAGTTACTCTAGAAACATCATGCCTTATCTCTCAAGGGAACCTTATATCCATCCAATTTTTCTTCGTGAACCAATTTCTTGATGATATCTCTTAAGTGATGACACTCGTAAGTTTTATGATCGTGAATTTAATGAAATAAGCAAAACATTCCTAATCATTTCTCATTGTTGGTCGAGACTCAAGAGGGAGACTTCTTATATTGAATGGTCTTACAAGTATCAAGATATATGTTTTCCATGAGTCATTGAGCGAGGCGAGGCTAATATAGTTGGAAGGCCTGTTGTGCTTCATTGAATTTCTCTTTCGATTGAAATTTCCATCACCATTATCGCTTCTTCCTTCATTGTTACCTCACTGGTTCTTATTCTGAACGTTCACCTTCATCTTACCACATCTCCCTCTACATTGGTTCACTACCACATTACTATTAATTCCTACAGCATTTGGTCCTGCTTCTTCTTTCTCACGAGCTCTTCTCTCCTCTTCCTTTAACAAGATTTGACTTGCCATGGCATAAATTGACCTAGAGTTAAATGAGGATTTCAGCAACGACCTGCCTTTTTGACCACTTCAAGTCGGTAGTTAAACCAACTCGAAATGTTGAAAATGACGAATAGTTATTTATCTTACTGGGTTTAAACAGAATTAGACATATAATCACAACACAAAATAGACAACAATATCTCACAGCGAAATTTTATTACAATAATATTAGAGTTTACAAAAAAAATATTTTATACATCGGAAGATTTACAATACAAGATTTTAAATAAAATAAAATTACAGAAGGACGAAAAAAAGCGAGCGCTTCTTCACGTGTTTCAAGCTTCGATAGCTGAAATCTTTAAATCTGCAACACTCTGGTCTGATCCGAGCGTTCCATGCAAAACATAAAACATCGAGTCGGGATTAACTTTTTTCAAGTAAGACAACTTCAATAAAGCACTGAAATATAATAGTTAATCTAACTTGAATGAATTTTGAATATATACCTAAACTATTCAAATAAAGCAGCTGGCTGTTATGCCAATATATAGTATAAATGCCCATGTTCACATATAAAATTAAGATGCACCATTGCACGAAATTCATGTATGGAATTCTAAAAGCATGTCCACATTTTTAGCTTAAATTTCATATAGCGAATAGGTAGAAGTTACAGTTTGCAGAATAGGGACAACAAAATAAAACCAAAGTTTACAACTTAGTACACTAGTTCCATGTAACGCCCCAGAAACTTGGACAGTTTAAGATGGAATTAATTAAAGATTTAACTATTAATAATCAAATTTTTGTTGATACAGGGGTTAGAAATTTAAAATCAAATATATTGTGTTTGGAGTTGAATTGGATCCTATATTTAATTCAGAACGGTTGGTTGGAAGTCGTAAATTTATTGTTGGATATTTGTATTGAATTTGGTTGATATTTGAATTGAATTGAAATTCGACCGAAGATATAAGTGATTGAATTTAAAATAAATGTAGTTAATGTTAAATAAAATTGGAAATTTTATCGTTGAAGTATATGGGGATCGCCTTGGATATGTGTGTATTTGTGTATATAGAGAAATTGAATTTAACGTTGTAAATTTGGAATCAAATGAAGTGGATGAACTGAATTATCGGTGAATGGTTAAATTATTTAGAATAAAATAACGTTATATACAGATGGAGTCGGATCACAAACAAACTAATTTTATCAGCTTTAGAATGTTAAAACAAATGGATACGTATAATTTATCATTTTTGGTGACTGTTTGCGGTACGGATTCAAAGTGTTACACAGTAGTTTGCGGTAAAGATGTAATTTTTAAATTTTAAACAGATATAACCTTCCCTGTATTACATACGCAGACCTATATCATGAACATGCTGCTACTTTTTTCTACCGATTAACGTTGTTCTTATCTCTACAATTTAATTCTATAAATCAACATTTATTTCCCCCAATTTCTTTAGTAACAATCACAACCATTCTCCTTTGTAATTTTAATGGTGGCCGAAGCCCTAGATTGTTTTTCCCAAATCATAAGTTCGCTCCTTTCCTCTTTTAATTTCTTCTATCAAACAAAATCAAAAATCAATCTTTTTCCCCAAATCGGCCACTGACCAACGCAAATGGAAGTCGCAGCCTTTCGATCAAATCCATGGCCTCTTACTTAATTTATCGTGCTTGAGCTCACCATTCTTCGCAACCAGACCAAATCGCCACTGCATCGATTGACAATAACCAGCAAATTTATCTCCGTCCTTCCGCCATTACAGGTGAGCTTCGTGCTCACGATACTTGTTCAAGGATTTTAATTTCAATATTAAACTGAAGTAATTACAGGTTACATTTGTGGTTTGTTTGTCGTGATTATATGGGTTGGTGATAAAATTATTTGACACCCTATTGCCTGTACACGTTCTGTTATAAATGATATTACTATACCAAAATCTATGCTTCTTGACACCTTGGTTGTCGGTTGTTTGCATCTCTAACCTGCCGCCTTGTTAGGCTCTTACTGTCACTCATCGAGTCATACTTCCATTACACTATATGGAAGTGGTAGTCAGGTTAAGACACAAACGAAAAAAATAAAAATGAAAAAATGAATAGTTAGTTTACATGGATATTTAGTTAAGGGTAATGGGTAGGTTAAAATTGATTAAGGACCAAATTCATATAAATTTTCTTCCAAAACTGATAAACTTTAATTAAAATTAATATGGATCTTTCTCAAATCAAATAACACGTACAAAATAGCTTATTATTTCTAATTAGCCAACGTTGTAAAAGAGCAACAAATCTCCAGAATTTTTTTCTAAGTAATATTTTTGTGAGTGCTTTTGTATGTTAAAGTTACTATGAAATCTATGGAGTACCTATCTAAATCATAATTTTTATCCCTATGTACCAGTGTTGAATATGAGAATGAATATGAGCAGGAAGCAATAATGCTATATGAGAAATTACACATCATACTGACTTTCAATCTTCATTTACAGATGGCACTAATTACATCACCATGCATTTTTTTTTACATAGAACTGTGGAAATAAACATGTCATTGTTAGACGAGAACAAGACTAAAATTTACGTCTAGATAACACAATGTTCTCAACGTGGAACCCTTTCGGTTAAAGTTATATTTGCGGAGGTTCAAGCAGTAGATGTGTTTATAGTTGATGAAGATGCTGAACCTTTTTGTGCTTGGTTTCTTGTTAAAAAATCTTAAATCTTAAAGTAGCCCAGGTGGAGTTAATTCATTTTCATTAAGGTGCATTGGTTTAACAGCATTTCCACGACCTGAGTCGTTATTGGTCACCGAGCTGACAAGCCTCGAGTAGAGAAAAAAAATGATTTCTTGCCTTTAAAATTTAGACAGACATGTTAAGGGAAATATTTTTACACTACTTAGGTGCTTATTTATTTTGCTTATATTTATGTTTTGAGACAATGGCCAACGACAAACAAATTTAATTGGTTGTTTGATTATGTGGTAAAAATGTTATGGATGCTCATTCCATTACTGTGTTTCCTAATGACTACTAAATAACTAATCCCAATCATGTCAAACTTTTGGAAGTGTCAACATATCTAGGACATATTTTGATGTAGTTTAGGACTTATTAAACTAGAAATTTGTTAAACCATGTTAGTTATTCAAGTTTGAAGGAATATGTAAATCCCATAATAAGGAAATAATTGTTGTGACAGAAAGGATGAAATAGTATACTTATAAGTGATAGCCCTTGGATACACCTGTAATGAATTTCTTATAATTGGTGTCTTTGTTTAGGAACATGAGTATATAAATATTTATACACCACAAATACATGTTGATTGGTTGAAACTCCATGCCATCTTGTATGTTTGTCCCTTTAAACATATGCTGCATAGCCATAGGGTTGTTTTGATTTTGTATACTTGACACTCAAAACCATTTGTAGAAACATGGAAATATTTGAGAATCCCCTGACTGATGTAAATAGATAAAAAAAATTGACTAAATATGGTTACAAGCCTATAATCAGTACATATTTAACTAAATTGTTTCAAGCTTGAAACCAGTACATGTGCATGTTATTGTAAGTTGTGGATAACACTGTTGCCCATGGTTATTTACCATTTTTGTTTAGTTTCTTGTTTTCTCTTGTTACTGTACATTTAAAAGAGGCATATGCTCATATGTAAACCATTTATAAGTGGCGCTGGCCTTATTAAAACAACACATGCTCATATGTAAATCATTTATTTAGTATGCTAGTCTTATTGAGGTAGCACTTGCTCATATGTAAACCATGTATAAGTTATGCTAGTCTAATTACAGTAACATTTACGCCTAGTTCACCTGACTTCGTGAAAACTGGAAACCCCTTTGCTATAAGCTACCTTAAATCTGATGTCCAGTATGGTCTGATATATATATATATATGTATATATATATATGTATATATATATATATATGTATATATATATGTATATATATATATATATATGTTGACCCACTTAAATGCATGTCTAGCCTTAAATCTGATGTCCAGTCTGGTCTGCTATATATATATATATATATATATATATATATTGACCCACTTAAATGCATGTCTAGCCTTGGTATGCACTGACGCCCTCTTATGCTTGTACGTATGCTGCTTTGTTGGAAATGCCTTGCCGTATATTTCAAACCTCGGTTTGCTTAGATTTTTATCTAATATAGTTTGGTATATTCTGGTTTCAGGATGCTGAGGCAGTGCACACGTGTATCCGTGCATGTGTGTACGTGCAGGCTCCCGAGATTATTCGTCCCTGGAAATAGATATAATTGATATGAATGGAGGCCACGTTTGATCTCGTCATTGATATAGAACTGATATGGACAGATACTACCTAACATCCATTTTGTGTATATTTCGAAAGTTAGGATTAATTGTTATATTTTAGTTTTTTTACTGAAGTTAATTTACTTGAACTATGATTAATCTTGACTCCAGTGTTTTATGTTTTTGCATGGAACGCTCGGGTTAGACCCGAGCAATACAGATTTAAAGATTAAAGAGTGGGATTCGAGGATGAGCGAAGCTGGGGATTCCATAGACGAGGCGCACTCTGAAGTTTTATTACAGTAAATATTTTCTGTGATCAAATTGTATTTTTAAGTTCTGCTATATTGGAAAAACCTTGTATTCAAAAATTCTTATTAATAAATAAAAGTTTATTTAGTTGTTCTGTACTGTGTTGTTTATTTTGTACTTTTCTGTGTTGATTCTGTTTTAGACTTTGTAAGCTAAATAACGATCCGTCGATTTGAATGTTTTAAGTTGGTTTAATCACCAATTTGAAGCCGTCAAATTGGCGGGACGTTACAAGCGGTATCAGAGCTTTGGTTTATTTAAAGCTTAGCTCATTGGTTTTAAAAACGAATCTTGAAATATGAAAAGTTTTGAAAAACAAAATTTTTAAAGAGTGAATAATTTTAAACTAGATTTTAAAGGAATAATTATTTTTGAAATTAATACAGCGGAAACAAAATTTATTTTTGGGATTTAAAATTCTTTCCGGAATCCCCAGTCTTCGGAAGTCTTCGAATCCGGAGTTGCCCGGCTAATCTTCGATAAGTTCACTTAGATTTGAATCTTGAATCCATCGTCGAATGGTATCAATAAAAGAATGATATAAGAGAAACAATAAAGTAATTTATCTAAGCATATATTTAGACATCGCAGACAACTGGAATTTATTGACATAGAAATTTCGATAGGAATTTAAACAAAAGGGGAAATTATGAAACTGTTTCAAAGAATGAAACGATGAATTTTAATTTGATATTCGGAATATAAATGAACGAAAATAAAATCGAAAGAGTTATAGTTCAAATTCGATTATGTCAAATTGTATTACTAATTTATTGATTATCCGGAACTTAGCAAGATAAATTAAAATTGGTTTCAAACAATTAATATGGAATCGAATACATAAATTTGATGGTAAGTATAAACTTGTTAAGTAAATAACAAGAAGTGAGGTGTAAACAGGAAATGTTAATGAAGCGAGATAGGAATGAAGATCGTAAAGAAATTTGAATTGATATTTGAATAAAACCAAAATAAATTTGATGGGACGAGATCAGATTCCCAAAAAAAAAATTTACCTTTAGGAGAAATAACGAAGGGAAAAAAATGTTGCAAAAAAAATATATATGGGGATAATGGAAATGGAATTGACCAGAATGGTGAGATTATTCTGAATATAAATCAAATGAGCTTTTTCCGATGTTCGGAATATGCATTATAGAATAAGAGATTATTCGAGGGGAAGTTATTGATGGAAAACAACAATGTCGGATTTTAGGAAAGCACTAATTACTTTCCATTTTTAATAATAAAAAATTAATAGTATTAATTAATTATGTATGTAATTAGATTAACGAATAAAATATATTTTTAAAGTTATACATTTTGAAGGCGTGAATTATTAAGTTATGAGAATGAGTATTTTTATTCAAAGTTGTAAATTTTATTTGTTTCAAAGTTAATAATATTGTTCAGTTAAGGACTGAGAGGTAATTATAACCCAACTTGATTGAATTCATTGTTGATTGAGAAATGTTTAAGGTTCGATAACAAGAGTGGTTAAGTGAAGTAAGTAAATGAGTGTCAACATTTAAGTAAAAAGAGCGGTGTTTTATTTAACATCTGTTTAAATTCAAATAGCGAATTTAGAAACGTTTCCCCCTGAGAATAAAGTATATTTTCTGTAGAAAACAAAAAATGATGATAGGAGATTTTCTAGAATTATAGAAATTAAATATGATAATTGAAAATGTATAGGCTAGCAAGTTTCGATAAATCAGAATAGAGAGAACTAAAGAGCAAAAGGTCGCACGACGAGAACAAAGGACGACAGAACGTAAAGAGAAGCAGATTCATAAATTGAATATGGGAGTTTTGTAAGGGATTATTTGATAAGAAATTAAGAATTGAATTAAGGAAATTGGAAATTGACTGGCGATTAGTTAAGTTGGATGATTTCCTGAGTGTTGATCTGATGTTGGTTTCGGCCTTCGGGTTGATACTTAGGGAGTTGTTCGCTTGCTAATTTCTGGTCAATGATGTGAATATGGAAAAGCAATGATGCATGAAAGTGAAATTTGTGATAAGACAAAGTAAAGCGTGAATGAGATATTTAGTCTAAGAATGGAAAATTTAGAAATTGTAAGAACATAAAGATGTGAATGAAGCGACGAACTTAAAAATTGGAAGTTTGAAAAGAAAAATAATTTGGTTTATAACCGGTAGAGTTATCAATCTGAGTTGATATTAGATATTTGAATTGATTAAGAGATAAAATCTGAAATTTTGAAATTTTAATGGAATTTGAGGATATTCGATTTGCGATAGTGAATATAGAAATTTATACAAGAAATGTATAAGAATATAGTGAAGATGAGAGTTATTGATTTGGAAGGTAATCGATTTGAAATGAAATCGTATATAACAGAATTTATATAAGAACGATGGGTTGAAAAACGTGATTTGGAAATTTTATGTAAATTGATATAAGTATGAATTATGAGAAGTATGGACTATGTGTATATAGTATTATATGTTTTCAAATTACAATAAGGAAAGTACCATCCTTTTCTATGAATTTCGAGCTTAGTTGAGATATGTTGCTGGTGGTAGTTGTTGTATATAACAGTGTTGTATACACAATTATACTATTTTTGTTTGATGATAACAAACAATATTATTATAAATGTGTTTGTTACTGTACTGTTTCATATATATACATCACAGACGGGAATATAATATTTATACTTAAATAAAATACGACTGTACAGAAATTCTATTATTCACACAACATTTTATTTAAATAGAATATTTTATTTCAAACAGCACAACTTTTTATAAGCTCTACTATTTGTACACTTCACTGATATTCATTACTGTACAATCATTTTCATAATATACAAAGCTCCTCACTACATATTCACTCTGCCACTCAGTTTATACATTTTCATATATACATTCTTTACACTGTTACATACTCTGATATTCTTTTCACTGTTACTGTCTTTTGTCTTCACTGCTCACAGTCAGTCCAGTCATCGTCCGCTTACCTGTCACAATGAAACACACACATAGTACACTACAATAGAATTTAAACTGAATATGTGCGAATATAAATTTTATTTTTAAAATTTTATTTGCATCATATTTCTCGTGTGTTTCTCATCATTTTTCATGACTTGATCTGATTCATCTGTGTCTAGTCAGTTTGTACATGTATAGTACAGGGATAGGAAATCTTGTCTGATGGCTGCATATACACACGTGTATATATATACACGTGTGCAGTGCCCCGCCAATCAGAATGTGTAGCGAGCAACTGAGGAGTAGCCACGTGGACCAACTCGACTCAGTGTAACTCAAGCAATACAACGGTCGAGCTTGCATAAATACACTCAAATGTACAAGTCAGAGTCAAACCAGCAAGTCCATGAGTCGAGCAACAACTAATATGGGCAAGACAAGTGAAGCAAACAAGTTTTCAAGTCAGCCCAGAATTGTGTCAAAGCACCAGGCTAACATGTACAAGGCTAGTTAAGGTCGACAAGTCAACATGTCTGGGTACTAATGTCTACACAGCATTAAAGTGGATAAGCATTACACAAATCTGTTTACGATGACATGGCAGATTCAAAGGGCAGCATGTACATGGTGTGTAGACAATATTGTGCATACATGGTCAACAAGTAGATGTGCACAAATCATCAAGTCAAATTCTCAAAGCCTTTAAGTATAGATGTATTAATGTCAATAACAGAGCATGTTCATCAAATTACACAAGTAAAGAAACATGTCAATGTACATGTTGCAAGAGATGTACAAGAGCAGAACAAAGTAGCATGGTAGTAGCTGTTGCATTTGGCAGCAGTTCGGCATGTATATGGCAGAAATACAATTAAGGATAGCGTGCAATACTGGATTGACAAATTTGCATGCAAGTGCCGAAGTGCCAATAATACAACGTGAATGGGTGCAGTGCAAGTGTGCACATTCAAATGTTCAATGCAACAAATATCAAAGCTCATGTGCATATATTCATGGTGCATGTATATGATGCATGACAGTGTGCATATGATTTCAAATGGTCTATACATATGTATGGTCGAGCAGTGAAACATATGCAGGTGTACAAGGCAGGACAACTCAAGTACACGGACAAGCTAATGTGGTCAAGCCAATGGAGCTTGAAAGCATAGGTAACATACAGGCCAGAATATGTGCACAACAGCATGCAATAAGTAAAGAAGATTTCAAGATGGTATTGTTTTGGCAAGTTTTTAATGAAAAAATTTTCCAGAGTACAAATCACACAAGAGCACATATGTTTTGGACAAAGATACTTTTGTCAAGAACACATTTTTTTTTGAGAATACACAATCAGTTTTTGGACAAGGAAAAGCTTTTAATTGTTTCCAAAAATCAATTTTTTCTGGAAAATTAATGCTCATAATTTTTTAGCAAGAGCTTTTTTACAAGTCCATTTTAGAAATCACGTTCAAAGTTGCCAAAGAAAAACCAATCACTGAAAGTTATTTTTGGCAAGGGGAATCATGAAAGAATACAAATTAACTCACTCAAAGGAATCGTTCAAAGTTCACGCAATTTCAAAACAGGAAACGAAGCCAGCAACTCAAATTCTTTCCAGGAATATTTCATAGGCCACGCAAGCAATTTCATTCAAGAATCACAAAAGAAGAAACCGAGCAAAATCACACATGCCATTTAAATCGAAGGAATCAAAAGCAGAATTACGCAAGAAATCAGTGCAAGTCATATATGTGAAATCAGAGCCTTTATAGGATTTCTAAATCCTATTTAACAACCATTCATCACAGGCATTTGAAGCATCGAAAAACAAGCAATTCAATTTCAGGTGCAAATATAAAAATCATCTCGAGATACTTAAGAAATTTTCAATCGTGAGACAAAACCCAGATCAAGAATAATCAATGCAACAACAATCGATCATCAGGAGATTCATTCACAATTGAAGAAGCAATTCGATTTGGGGATTTGTTAGAAACCCTAGTTTTTGACATTGGTAGCCATTGGAGCACAAAGACATAGCCGACTTCACTTACAAAGAAAATGAAATGGGATGGCTCAAATAATCTTGGCTAAGCCTATGTGTTTTTATTTTAATATCTAACGGACTAGGGTTTTTCATTTGTTTATTTATTGTTTTTATTTTGTTTTTTGTTATGAACCAATCCGGACAGTTTCTAGATCTGTAAAATTTAGGAAACCAGTTAGGGTGTTAACTGGCAGTTTACTGGAGTCTATGAAAACTAGAATTACTGGTTATGGGGTTGTAATCAGGGGAAATCTGATCTAGGGGATTAGACCAGTCTAGGGTTTTGAGCGTAGGGTTAGTACAGGAGCAGGGAGTGCGAGTTTACATGGTCTTATAAGCGGGATCTGTTCTATCACCTAGTAGAAACCTTAGGAATGCAGCAGTAGGCAGGGTTTTGCCGAAGCTGGGTATCTCTGTGTGTTATTTCCTTTCCACTTTTTTATTTCTGCTGCATTCTGTGACCTGTTTAGTTTTTAATATCCCATTTGATTTTTAACTCAGCGAAAAACTGTGATAAACCCTATTCACCCCCACCCCACCCCCCCACCCCCCCACACCCTCTAGGGTTAATCTAGATCCAACAAGTGGTATTAGAGCAGGTATTCTGTTAACTCTAGAGTAGATGGTGATCCCTAGTTGTCCGTCCATAGAGAGTCAGTCCAGTCGTATTCCAACTATTTTAAATGGTACAGATTTTTAGAATTGGAAATCAGAAATGGAATCCTATTTAAAATCTGTTGATATTAAATGTTGGGATAACATTATAAATGGGTACAATATAGTCGATAGGAACGATATTGGATTTAATTCTCATGTTATTCATATTTTATATTCTTACATTGATGATGTACAATATAGCCTTATCTCCCATTGTCTAACTGCACAGGAAATCAGGAGCACTCTCAGTACATTATATGGACGAAAGGAAGACAACTGCTCAATACTCACAATTACCAACTCAGATTCAGATGTGTGCTTAACTGAAGCTATTAACGACGATTCGGAGGATGGAGAATTTTCATATGAAGAATTAGTTTCTCTTTGTAATAATTTAACCAAAACTATCAATCGTCTTCAACGGAAAAATAAAATTTTGAAATCTGAAAATTCTGAGTTGCAATGCAAAAATAATGATTTGAAATTAAAACTTGAAAACTCCGATTGTAAAGATTGTATGAATTTGAAAATTGATTTTGCTCATCCTAATGAAAATTATACAAAACTTGAAAATGAGATTTTGATTTGGAAAAGTCATGAAGATGAGCAAATCCATAAAAATAATGCATTGCAAAAGGAGTTGGATAAAGTTAATTTTGAAACAATTTTCAAAGAGCTTGAAGATGAAATTGAAAATCTCAAGAAATTTGAAAGTCGAAAATATTTTGAACTTGAGATTGCTGATTCACAAACCAAAATTAAATCTCTTGATGATGAAAATTTGGTTTTGAAAACGGATTTTGAAAACAGTAAGATCACTAGAAACCATTATTCATATATAATGAAAGAAAACAGTGATCTTAAATCTAAAGTTCAACAACTTGAAACAACACTAGCTAAATTTTCAAACGGTGAAAAATCTTTAAATATGTTGTTGAAAAATCAATTTTCATCGAGAAATAAAAGTGGACTTGGCTTTGAGAATATCAATCGTTTTGATAGGCTGAATTCAAATGATTTTGAAAACTCTTCAAATTGTTTTGAAATTTTAAACTCTGGAAATTCAAAAGATTTTCTAAATCATAAATGAAATAAGAATTTGTTTTATAAAAAATCGTTTAATCTTTCTTGGACCCCAAAAAGAAATAAAACGAATTCGTCTAAATTCAAACAAATTTGGGTCCCTAAAGGCACTTTTGTAAATTCTGATGGTTTGTTATACAATCAAGTTTGGGTACCACAACGTACAAATATAACCGAGAGTGGTTTTACAAATTTTGTCAGGCCACTCGATCACTCAAACTATTAGGTACCAGAGGAGGCCGAGGAACTACTGAGCAAAAAGAGAATTGAAATCAAACTGGTCTATATTCCTGTATCATCCACGGTTCCTTAGGCAAGTCTGTTTGAGTTAGAGATTCATTTGCTTAAGCTAAAATCTGGTATGATCTCTAAATTCATTTGTGTTAATATTCTCTATTTTTATCTTTTGTGTTTATTCCTCCTTCTATCTCTTCTGTTTATTTTCTTTGTCTGTTTGATTTGACAATGCCATATTCTTTTTCGACTTCATTAACTTCCAATTGCGAGATTCATATTTTTCTGGAAATTCACTTCATTTGTATAAAACTCTGTTGTTTTAATCATTCCCAGATTTTGAATCTAAGTTTGTAAATATCTGCAATTGTTTTGAAATTTATTTTTTGATTTCTGAATTCCTAACAGTGTTCATGTATTCTTGTCGTATATTGAACACCGTTAATTTGAATCCAAATTTTTGAACATCTGAACATTTAATGAAATTTCACACACCTCTGCTATTTTGAGTTTCTTCTAATTCATTTTAGAAAAGCTTGAAATGTTATACTCATTATAGCACACAACTATTTATCAGTTGTGATAATTTCATTGATTTTCAGATTGTGTAACAACCAGGAAAATCAAAACCAATTTAAAATTTTTATTTTGACAATTTTAATGAATATTGAATATTTAAAATGAATCATTTTAAATAATAACGTCAAGAAATTTATTTTGAATAGAATTATAACGTATATATTTATTTGAGTCGACGTTAGAATATAAATATTTATTTTAATTATAAAAGGAATTGAAAATGGCGCGGTAATTTGAAAATTCGATTTAAAATTTCAAATGAATATACAGGATTCAAAATAAACCGGATTTTAGTGAAACCAAAAATATTAGAATCTATTTGAAAATATCTTTCCAACGAATCCGAGAAATCAAAATTCATAGTGGGAATAAAAAGTTACGCCCAGTTGAAATTTCAGAATAGTCACTATGGAAATATAACCCTTAAAAATAGCCATTTTGCAAACGACCTGCGTTTTTGACGTAACCACGTTTGTTGGATCCGGAATGTCAAATTATTGCTATATTCCAAAATTCATAATTTTTGGAATCAATATGTGAACATGGCAAAGGAAAACATGTTTTAACAATTTCAGTCAATTTGGATCGACCAGAAAATGGCCTTCAAACGGTCTCCAAATTTGACGAAATTAGTTTTGTTAGGACCGTATCGTCAATACGAAGCTAGAAATATTTTTTTGGAATTTTTAGAGTTCGTATGTGACCCCAGTAAATTGAAATGTACGTTTAAAATTCAATATAATGATTCAAATGTTAATTTAAATGAAAACTGATCGAAACGATGGACTGGCTTACGAAACATATCCCATTGTGTTTGTAATGGGGGTAATTAGCTAGAGGCGACAGTCGTTGGGTTTGATTTGGGGTTCGAATGAAAAAGTTACTTTTTGGGGAATTAAAATAATTAAATATAGCATTATATAACCTTGGTCAAACTCTCCATTCTCTCCCCTCTCTCTCACTATTCGTTCAGAACGAAATCGAAACGAAAAAAGAAAAAAAAAGAGGAAACCGCGCCATCGTCCATCGCATCCGCGCACCACCCGACGCCGACGTCGCTCCCCAACTTCCAGTCCGTCGCTCCTCCAAGCCCTCCTCCCCATTCCTCCATACACGAAAAACCGTGCCCCCCCCCCCAAACCCAAATCGAAGCTCCAGCGAAACCCTAGCCCCAAAACCACCTAGCGCCGCCAATGTGGACCCCACCTCGCTTGCGCCTCCTCCTACCAGATCTCCGACGCGCAGCTGACCCCCCCTCTCCAATACACCGAAAATAGTAAGCTTTTTATTTTTATTTTACTTGTATTTCATTTTCAGTTTTATTTTTATTAGCGTTGTTTAAAATTAGAAATTGTACATAAATTCGCATTGGTTTAAAAAAATGTAATTTTTTTTAAATATATATAACATTGGCATGAAAAGATATGATTTTTCTATGTTTTACATACATATGATTTTTATTCATATGAAAGGAGATGATGTTGTTTCTAAAAGTTATGATTTTCATTTATATAAAAGTATGATTTTTAACTAGTGTGTGGCACGAAAATATTTTTAAAGGTATAAAAATATGATTTTTATATTATAGAGATAATAAAAATATGATTTTTATATTGTAGAGATAATAAAAATAGGATTTTTATATTGTAGAGATACTAAAAATATGAATTTTATATTATAGGGATAATAAAAATATGATTTTTATTGTATGAACATCGAAGTAAAAATATTATCTTTATAATGTAAACATCATGTTAAGGATGTGATTTTTACACATATGGTTTTGAAGTAAAAATATAATTTTTAGCGAAGTAAAAATATAATTTTTAGAATTGAAATAAAAATGTGATTTTTACTATGAACAGCGCGAAGAAGATTGCGTTGGAATTTTGAATAGAATCCAAATCGTTCAGAAAGAAAGAATGGAGGAGCGGAACCCAAAGGTGAAAGCCCCTCACTATAATTTTCTTATACCGTTTTTTATTTTATAACTACATATATGAATTGTTCCCCGTCGTCAACAGACCATGGACGACTTGCTTGATTGTTTGGGTTGGTTGATTAGATTATTTGGTTGAATTTGGTTGTTTGGGTGAAATGAATTGATTGGAGTTGTTATGTGTGTATGGCGCGAGCCAATATCAGGAGAGGGGTAATGCTAGACATTACCCAATTTCGATATCACGCCGTTATGCCGCCAAAATTTTATAAAATATGTTAGAACAATAAAAATATTATTTTTATTGTGTCAATGAATTGAATAAATATTTTATCATTAGAAATATAATTTTTAACGTGTATGTTAATAAAATAAATATTCATTTACAAATCAGACGATTTGTTTATTTACACACATTTGACTGATATTGATTGGAACGATAAATTTTACACATCGCCCAACGACACAAATAAAATTCATTATTTGTTGATTGAAAGCCCACATTGGTATTAGGATGATATTGGACACACTCTAATCCCGATATTTAGTTGTATGTCAATCAATTGGTTGACAAGCTGTGTAAGCATTGAATATTAATATTTAATGCTTATGCAGTGTAGAATGCACTCTGGATGATGGTTGAATGCTGTTAACCGGCCTTTTGGTCTGGTCACCAAAAGTACTCAAGACACGCTCTACTAAACCTTTCACGTGAAGCCGGGGCCACGGGCAAAATTTAGGAAGTGCAGGGGCAAGGATCGAAGAAAGATCCCGCCAACAAGGACCTCGCACCTTCGCCTCCACAACGTCGCACCAACGAAGTCAACTAGCCTCAACCCCTCCTCTCATCAAGATCCACTTCGCACCTACCGGGTGCGAAATTTCGTGCCTCACCCAGGTGCGAATTTCCGAAGGCCGATACCAGGAGGCACGAAATTCTGGAAGATGGTCCTCATTCCCACCTACTCCTACCTAACCCCTACCTAAGCACTTCCTATAAATACCCCCCTCACACTTCAAAGAAAGGGTATTCTTGAGCTTGGAGACCTCCATAAAGCTTCATTAATGGCATCTCCTCTTTGAGCAAGAAGAAGGACAATATTGTCTTTTTCCTTACTGTTCAATATATGATAATTATGACATCATATATCATGAGTCACGAATGTAATGAGATGTCATGAGATAGTCTCAACCTTGTAATTTCTTCCAAGTGATTAATAATATTCCAACGACTCTTCAAAGTGGACGTAGGCCTTCACTAAGGCCGAACCACTATAAATCTCTTGTGTTATTTACTGCTTATATGTTAAATATGTTCTTGTCTGTGCGACCATATTTATAATTCCTAGTAATTGGGAATCTTTGGTGTTTGCGACATTTTTTGCCGTCTACATTTGGTGCTTTTACTGAGAAAACTCGGATATTACGTCTTTCTTGCACATTACCATCTCGACTTCGTCAAGCTTAAGGTTCCTTGCTTAACCTACTATCGAGTCCGCGTACGAGGGTAAAGAAGTCAAAGAACGCAATGATCGGCTCTTCAGCCGCAGCCGAGGCTGGTACATCTCGACAACCTTAACCGGCAGACATCCCGACCACTAATGAAACTGAACCTCCTATTGTGGACCCCGAAGCGCTCGCAACACAAGCGCAAATCCATACGCTTAGTGAAAAATATGAGAATACAGCCGTCGAGCTCAATCAAGCGCTAAGGAATAACATCGACCTTATGCGCCAACTTAACGAAATTCAGCACGTCGTCGCTCAACTACAACTAGCTCGGAACAATGCTCGACCTCGGCCACCAACATCGAAAACTTACTCTTTCGAGTCAAGGGGCCCATAACAAAGAAGAAGGTTTAGTCTCATCAACAACGTCGCCTTCTGAACTAATGCCCTCGACAATGGCAATGGATAAGCCAACGGCAATGGCGATCGGACCACGGTTACCAATGGCGAGGACGCCCAACCTCGAGATCGTTCTTGCCTAGTCATCAATGAAGGACCCGCTCCTCCTCACTAACCTCCTCCTCGACAAGACCCAGCGGCCGCCCGCCGAGACAATGAACCTACCATTCAGGCGGCCCATGCTTTTCCAGAACCGGATCCGCGTGACCCCGCCCCACATCATCACGCGCACCAGGCTCCCATTATAGATGTCGAGGACATGGAAGAAGACGATGAAGACGTCCATCCTAGAAAACGCCCTCGCATCAGAACTCCGAAACCTCGCCAAAACCCATGGGTCCCGATAGCGGACCCTCATCCGACCTACCTTCCCGACATGGTCCGGAGAATCGTGAGGGAGATGCGAGGAAATGTTCATGATTCGTGGGAAGCACACATTAGGCGCAACCCTTTCACTCGAAGAGTTAATGAAGCTGAATGGTCGCGACGCTTTAGCATGCCTCAGATATCGCTCTACGACGGCACTGCTGACCCTTGTGCTTTCTTAAACTGTTATGAGTGGCAAATGGACTCAAGCAGAGGCGACGATCCCGTCAAATGCAAATGCTTTCCGGTCTTCTTGTCGGGGACTGCTCTATTATGGTTCTCTCGCCTCCCGCTTAATTCCATCAAGATCTTTGGCTAATTAGCGACACAGTTGGTCAAACAGTTCAGAATGCACATTCCGACTCTGAAGAACGCCCTTAGTCTTTCCAAATTATACCAAGGACCTACGGAATCACTTAAAAGCTACCTTTCCCGGTTCAACATCGCCCTCGCCGAAGTCGGTGATCCGGATCTGCGCACCATACTCTTCAGCTAGCTAAAGGAGTCCTTCCTACTTCCGAATTCGGGGCATGGATTGACCGAAAGCAACCGAAGAGCCTCGATGCTATCTGTGAGAAAGCGGGGCAGTTCTTATGCCAAGAAGAAGCAAGGCGGAACCGCATCTCCGACGCCAACTGCCCCACCAACCCTCGAACTAACACCGCAAATAACCGCCCTCGGGTTCGAGAAGCAGGAGGACCCCACCCCCCCAATCCGAACACGGGGATAGAACCCCCTAGACAGAGACCAAGCAACGGGGGACAAGGCGGCCGGGGCAACAATCAGGTCCAAATAGAGCCAAGGAGGCCTGGCCCCTACCGCGCTTACGAGACATATACCCCGTTAAATGAAAATCCGGAGACCATCTACTTGGAAACATGCAACACTTTTCCATATCCGAAACCCCTCACAAGGGAGTCGACCGACTCTGAGAAGAACTCAGGGAGATACTGCTGATATCACGACATGTATGGACATAACACAAATGAATGTCGATAGCTTCGAGATGCAATTGGAAAACTCATTCGCGAGAAGCGGCTTGAACGATATGTTCAAAAGCCTTTTCCACCCGGAGCCAATCCAAAACCTTCAGCACCAACTCCTCAAACGGCCGCCAAGATGGCCCCTGGACCGTCTAAAGCAAGGCGAGGGATCGTGATCAATACTATATAAGGTGGAACGAGCCCCACGCATGACAGCTTTCGAAAGATGGAGGAATATGTGGGTTCCATTAAACATGCAACCTACGGGTCTTGCTCCGCTCCCGATGAATTCACCCCGGCCAAGCTCCAGAAAACCATGCGGGACGACATCATTTTCCATGAAAGGGAGTCCATGGGAATTGAAATCCCGACCACCGATCCTTTGGTCATAACGGCTCAAATCAGCGCTGCAATCGTCCGAAAGATATTGGTCGATTCGGAAAGCTCGGTCAACATCATCTTCAAAGCCGCCTACGATCAGATGAAGTTAGAAGCAAAAGACCTCAAACCATGCCGCTCCACGATTCACGGCTTTAATGGGGCATCCAGCTGTCCAGTGGGAGTCATCGACCTACCCGTTGAACTTGGCACGGGGGATAGAAGCCGAGTCCGAATCCTCACCTTCGTGGTTATCGACATTGCTCATCATACAACGTCTTCCTCAGACGCCCCTTCCTTATAGAATTCTGCGTCTGCTTATCGCCATGGTCTCTCCTAATGAAATTTCCAACAGAAAACGGGATCGCAACAGTCAGAGGCGACCAAATCAGTGCCAGGGAATGTTACGCGATAGAATGGAAGAATGCGCATAATAGGGACAAGGGTAAAGCAGTACACGCCCCCTTTTACGCCAAGACCGCCTCAGCATAGCAATCAGCGGCGTTTAGGCCCTGGCTCAGGCGCCACTCCTGTCTTTCCGATGACCTTGACCCAAGGAAAGATGAAGAGCCCGAGTACGAGAGACCAACTCCAGTCGAGCCCACGATTGATGTACCCGTTACCCCCAATGACCCATCATGAGTACTGAAGATAGGATCGCACCTGCACCCAGCCATCGAAGCTAACCCCGAGAAATTCTAGGCCATTCGGGATATCCACATCCCCGAGAACATCAAGGATGTTCAAAGTTTGAACGGTAAGGTCGCCGCTTTAAGTCGATTCATCTTTAAGGTCACCGACAAGTGCATTCCTTTCTTTGATTTACTTCGAAAAGGGAAACGCAATTTCAAGTGGACCCCTGAATGTGTTTCCGCATTCAAGGAACTCCTGAATCACTTAGAGCGACCACCCATCTTATCTAAGCCTATAGACCACGAGGAATTATACGTTTACTTGGCTGTTTCTCCATAGGCAATCAACTCGGCATTAATATGACTCGAGGATCGCATCCAACGACCCGTCTACTACATAAGAAAACGACTGACAGAGGCAGAGAAGAACTACCCGAAGCTCGAAAAACTGTCATTCTGCTTACTAATCTCCTCCCAGAAGCTCCGGTCGTATTTCCAGGCTCATCCCATAAAAGTCTACACTGACCAACCGCTGCGTACGGTCCTGCAACGGCCTGTGGCATCCAGCCGACTGCTGAAGTGGAGTATGGAACTAAATCAGTTCGAGATAACATTCATTCCCCGCCGAGCCATCCTCGGGCAAGCCCTTGCTGACCTCATTGTAGAATTCATGGCTCCCGAAAGAACCTTTGCGGAAGACGCTGAAACCCCTGACAACGTGTGGAAGTTGTTCGTAGATGGATCCTCCAACATTAAGTGCTCGGGAGCCGGTATCGTACTCATCACACCCGAGGGACGCTCAATACACTATGCATTAATCTGAATTTCTCTGCTACCAGTAACGATGTGGAGCATGAGGCATTGTTAGCCGGGCTGAGAATCGCGATCGAGTTCAAGCTGAGAATTATACAAATCTTCTCCGACTCGCAACTCGTCGTACGCCAAGTGATAGAAGAGTACCAAACGAAGGCTGAAAGATTCGCTCTTTACCTAACTCAAGTTCAGAAACTTCTCACCCACTTTGACCACTTCACTATCACTCACATTCCGCGAGAGCAAAACGAAAAAGCCGATTCATTGGCCAGACTGGCGAGTTCTGAAGACCCGCAGCTTTTGGGATTCGCCCTCGTCGAAGTACTCAGCTTCCCTAGTATCAAGCCAATTCAAACCAGCGCGGGCATGACTACCGAACCAGAACTGGAATCATGGATGACACCAATCGAGAGCTACCTACGACATGGGACCCTCCCAGAGAGCCGCAAAGAAAGGCGAGAGCTCACCCGCCAGTCAGCCTGCTACCTTCTCATAAACGTGATATTATATCGAAGAGGCTTCTCCGTCCCCTTACTTAGGTGTATGGCCCATGAAGATGCCCAAAGAATTCTCACTAGTGTGCATGAAGGCGAATGCAGCAACCACACAGGGGGGCAAACACTGGGCAGGAAGATACCCCGACACGGTTACTACTAGCCCACGCTCGACCAAGATGCCACAGACTATGCTCGCAAGTGAGACAAATGCCAATTCTTCTCTGAGATCCCAAGAGCCCCACTGACGGAACTAACATAGATGACCATCCCATGGCCATTCGCCATGTGGGGAATCAACATCATTGGAACTCTTCCCATGGCCAGAGGCGGGGCACGATACATCGTCGTCGCAGTAGATTATTTTACCAAATGAGTGGAGGCCGAAGCCCTTGCCACTATCACCACCAAGAAGATGATCAACTTCGTGGTGCGCAACATCATCACTCGATACGGAGTCCCTTAAGCCATCATCTCAGACAACGGCACTCAATTCGAGAGCACGGAATTCAAATCCTTCTGTCAGCGACACGACATCGAAAAAAGGTTCTCGGCCGTAGCTCACCCCCAGGCCAACGGACAGGTCGAAGCAGTCAACAAAGTCATCAAATCCAACATCAAGAAGCGCCTCGAGAAGGTCGGGGGCATGTGGGCAGACGAACTTCCTCTAGCCCTGTGGGCCTACCGAACAACTCACAAGACAGTAACCGGGCACACGCCCTTCGCCCTTTCTTACGGGTCCGAAGCTGTCATCCCCATCGAGCTCGAGCTTCAGTCTCATCATGTCACCTACTTTGATCCATAGACGAATCAGGACTTGCTTCTGGGGTCACTCGACTTGCTAGAAGAAAAAAGAAACAAATCCAACCTATGTGCCGCTGCACAACGACAACGAGTCGCTCGGTATTTCAACTCTCGAGTCCACTATAAGGACCTCAACGTCGGTGACCTCGTCCTAAAACAGGTCTTCCCTCTGCCAACAGGACTTGGTCCTCGCTGGGAAGGGTCGTACTCCATTCTGTGAAGACTCAGCAATGGAACTTTCAAGCTTGCCACTGTGGACGGAGCTGAACTACCAAGGGCTTGGAACAATGAACATCTCCGCCGTTACTTCGCATAACTTGGCATATGGTTGTTTGCGCTTTCCAGCAGTGTTTTGTTTTGTAATGGTTCAAGGCATTGTAAAGGCTATTCATGCCAAAAATTATTAATGGAAATGATGTTCATCTTTCTGTCTCCCCACTTTGTGTTCACTCCTCACGCGACATAATTAGCTAACCCTCATAGCTAGTTTCTATACACCGTCGTACCAACTCCCAACATGGGGGTCGACATCGCCATCTCAACTGCGGATCAATCCCGCGGCCTAATCACATTGGCAACGACCGGCATCCCAAACACGGGACCCGACCACGAACTCGAGTTGCCAGCCCGCGGAGCGACCGAGTATAAATAACCTCTGACTCGAATCTTGACCCAAAATCAAGGCCGAGGATAAATCGTTCAACGACCCAACAGCTTGACGGGGCAACGCGAATTCCCCTGAGCTACGGGTGTCGGCCGGACTTTGGCGCAGCACCAATACCGACCCTTAAATCGTCACATCCCCAAAGCTCTCAAGGCTGAGGGGTAGCCCATGGCCACGATCGGACCTTACGAGCTGATGTTCCGGGCTTCTCTTTCCAGGCAAACGACGACGCCCTCAGGCTTGCCCCAACCCAATGAACGACGGGAGAGCCTACACCGGACGAACCGCATAACGCGACGTCATGCGCCTCCGCTACTCTTGAGTTTAATCCTGGTCAACCCAAGAAAAAATAACAGGCGCTCTAGCCGGGCTTCACAAACTACGGGTCTCCTGAGCTGAGGGAGACTTACTAGAAGCCTGTGCACTGTCTTAAGTCCCTCTGGAACTACAACCCAGAGCATGGCACTCAATCACACCCCCTGGAACCACAAACCTAGGGCAGAACACCCACAATCGCTTTTTTGTCAAATGTAACGATAAGTATGCCTATGCAAGTATAGGACGCCCGAAAACATGGGGGGAACATCCGAACAGTTAACAAAAAATGCGATCTTTACTAATTCACTTTTTACAACACACACACATTACAACCCACTACACAACCAAAATGGTCGTTGAAAATAAGCTTAAGCGACCTATGCTAACCGTGCTTCTTCTTGCCTTTGTATTTTTTCTTTATAGATTCGGCGCTCGACAGTCCATCCTTGGAGCCGGGCCTCTTCCTGCCAAATCCGCCTCTCCCACTTTGGCTCTTCTACGAGGTAGTCGACCCATGAGAAACTGGTAGACACCCCTCATCCATCCCATCACCACTAGAAATCTCAGTAATGTCAGCAGGGTCAACATGCGGCAAGGGCCTGGGTGGCACCTCCAGTTGCAGGACCTATCACCACGGCACTTGCCTCCTGAATGGATTTCCCTTCCCGCTCAGCTTTTTCCTTGGCCTCTTTGGCGGCCCGTCGCTCGGCAAGTATCCGGGACCTGTGCGGAGAATCACCAACCCTTGTTTTCTCGAGGGTTTTGATAGCCCTTCGCTGAACCTCCTCATCCTCCCGTCTCTTCTGAGCCTCGTCCGCCGCCATCTTCCTCTCTGCCTCATCATCAACTTTCCTCTGAGAAACGGTCGCAGCGGCCCTCTTCACAGCATCCTCCCGGGTTTTGGTTATAATCTCCTGCCTAGCGGCTTCATCCTGCGCCCGCTTTTCCTCCACCTCCACGCTCTTCACCGCCATCTTGGCTTTCTATTCATCCACCAGGGCGGCCATGGAGGACACATCAGCCTCCACCAGACCGTAGGCGGTCACGCTCCGCCCATCTACCACCTCTCCTTCTTTAGCAAGGCTGGGAGTCGCTCATATTCCCACAATAATATCAAGCTAATTCCCGCTGAATCCAAGCCCGGATTAAGTCGCTTGGGGGATCACTGGGGCAGGATCCAAAGCAGCAGTTAATCCAGGTGGGACTGTACAATGAAAATACAATTTGTGAGTCCGTAAATTCGGTAACTACATCATTCTCCGGGATGCATTGTAAAGGGAATTTACCTCCGACCAAGGGTGGTGTGGGGGTAACGGAAAGGACTCTCGACGCAACGGGTAATGTAAGTTCAATCTCTCCCGACTCTAAATCATGCTCGGTCAAAGCCTGAGTCAATCCTGTTGGATCGCTCGCCGTAACAAAACTGAAGTCTGGTGGCCGATAGGAACTTTCCTTCGCAAAAGCCACGGCTACCGCGACACTCTCAGTCATAGCACACTTTCCTTTCTCAGTAGCAAGTCTCTCCAGCCTTACTTTCTCTGCATCCTCCAGTAACAGTCTCATGTCCTCCTCCAACTTCACGCGCTCTTCCTCGGTCAGAAGGTCGCTCATGAGCTATCGCTCGTCTAAGGTCCTGACATCCACCCCCACGAAAGAAGGCCTCATATGGAACCAGTTTGTCTTGGGTCCGAGCCAGCTCGCGGGAATAGTAGTTCATCCAACAGATTCCATGGAACCTTAAGGCTTTTACCAGCATGTCCTTAATGTCCTCCTCCACAGCCGAATACGCCCGCAGCTCTCTATCCGCCAGCTCGCTCTTCAGTTTCTCCACCTCTCTCAGATGCTCAGCCATCAATTCCTCGGCGGCACCTAGCACCTCTCGGTTACTGGCTTCCGCATCCTCCCTCGCTTTCCTGGCAGCCCCAATCTCTCTCGACAGGCGGGCATTCTCGGCCCTCAAAGTTTCGTTGTCCTCCTGAGGCTGCAGGACGGATGCATGATCTCGTCTCAACTCGGCGCAAACCTTGTCCACCTCGGCCTTCTCCTTCTTTAGGATTGTATTCTGGGTGGTTAGCTCAGTTATGGTTTCCTTCAGAACAGAGGAAGAATGGTCAGAATCCCTCTTAAGTCCCTCGTACTGATGCTTCGCCCCGGCTGAAAAACGACATGTCCCACAAATTAGCAACATTAAAGAAGTGAAAAGCAAATGGATCTTAAGACGGATCAGAAAACCTACCTAGTTCCGCATTCTAATTAGCAACGGAAGCCTGCCCGGCATCGATAATCGATTGTTGTTTACCAAGTTCTTGATTCTTTTTCCTGATCAGGTCGGACAAATGATGCGAATACTTGGTAAGTACATCGACCTGACGATACGCGGCCTTCACATGCTGCCATACCTCACCGGTCTCCCTGTCAGGGGAGGGACGAAGCTCAGGGACAAACCATAACTCATCAAGATATAACCTTGGGAAGTGATGCCTCACAAACGCCCTCCTCTCTTCAATAGGCAGGTCCCGGACTCCTGACTCCGTCAGATCTAGTGTCTCCACAATAGGCGCATTGTCTGGCCACGGCTGGGCGAGCGGTAGCTCCCTCCCCTTTGAGGTCTGAACAGGGGAAGGCGGAACGATGATGGGCGGGGTTGTTGACGACGTACGACTTGACCCTCCTAGACGGAGCTTCGAATCCTCAATGGACACTCGGATAGAAGGAGGAGGGGGAGGTAGAGTCATAGAAGATGAGGACCTATCTTGATGATGACTCCCGCTACCATGACCTCGCGGTGGTGGGGCATCACCATACAAGCGAGCTCCCCTCCTAAAGGATCTAATAAAAGCACTCTCGGAATGGTTGCGGTCCCCACGACCTCTCCCCCGCTTCTTCTAGCCATATCACTTGTTAAAGGAACAACGCAAAGTCAGTCGAGCAGCACGTGCAAGCGCTCTTTTATGAAGTTTAGTGTGTATAAGTGTGTGTCCTAAGTGCTCTCTCAATAGACCAGATTGTCCCTCAGCTGAAGGAATTAGTCCTTCCGCGGCACGAGCAATATCCTCCATACTAGCTGCGCTCGGCCACAAAGACAAGTCCACGGGAACCGCATCCAGACCAGCGAACTGATCTACTCTCTCAAGGGGGGCGGTAGCTTCTAGAGAGGATGCAGGAGAGTGAGGACTGGCCACTGCTTCTTCCCCCACCCCTCCCATCGGGGGCGGGGTAGAAGCGTCAATAAGTCCCTCGTCCCGAGCAATCGCCTCTGCACTACCATCCCTGTCACCGCTAACGCCCTCCTGAAACTTAACGACCTTTTTAGGCCCAAGCTCGTTAGGAGCCATCTTTCTCTTCAAAGCGGGGGCAGCAGGGCCTTCCGCTGCTTTCCCCTTAGGTACACTACTCGACACTGCAGGCCTAATAATGGCCCGGTCGGCCGGAAGCAATTTAACACGCCGGAGGCGATCTTGATCCACTACAGAATCCTCCATATAGGACCCCTCAGGAATAGCTCGCAAAGCATCGAGATGTTGCTGATACTCGTCGCCAGTAGGTGCCTCGGGAGTCCCTGCCAAAATAAAAAACAATGAGTCACAAAGCTCGGTAACTTGTGGAAAAAGGAGGCGAAGATTAAAGATACTCACTTCCTTCTATCCATCTCCTCGCAAATCCGAGAGGGAAGTGAACAAAGAACCAATCCTGCTTAATCACCGACGGTCTGGGCCACTTTCCAACAAAAATTTTAGTAGCTGGAGACGCCTCCAAGAACCATTGCGAAGACGATGCGCCAGTTGATCGTTTGAAATGGAAAAGATACCGAATGTCATCTCCAATAGGATCCCGATGCAGAAACTCTCTAAAGAGAACACAAGTGCCCAAGAGCAAAGAATAAGAGTTCGGATGCAGCTGTGAGGGTGCAAGGTGGAAATAGGATAGCATTTCCCGTATAAAATCATTGGCCGGGGACACACACCCCGCAAAACAAGCGTGTCGATTCCAAGCAATAAAGCCTTTTGGCGGCGCGTGAGACCTTTCTCTCGATCCAAGGGCATGAGCCTCTCCCTCAGGGATATTAAACCGCAAAGACAGCTTTCTAACAGCCGCGGCATCCAAGCGCGATGGCACTGAATCCGGAGGATTGTCCAAGATGACCGCATCGGGGAGCATGTCAGGAGCCACTGGGGCAGGCGGCTCACCACCCTCCATAATATCTATGTTTTCCATCTCGGCGTACACAATTGGAGAGTGTAACCTCTCAGTATGACCCCCGTGCTCTGACACCTCAGGCGAACTTTCTGTCTGAGAAGGAGTCGACCCTTCATTAGTCTTAGGCTCGCTGCCGCCAGAGATAGTGTTGTCCGTGGTGTCAGAAGTAGAAGTAGAAGAATTAGAATGGTGGGGAAGCCTCGGCTTCCAGAAGTTTCCCAGTCTGTGATCTTGTTTGCATGGCTCACTATACTTCAATTTACCAGTGTTAGACATCGTAGTAAAATAACCTGTACCCCTCGTGTTGATAAAGATTAACAAGTGTATATGTAGTGTCATGCAAAGAATGAGAGCGCACATAGAAACGTTAAAGATCTTTACAGTTCAGCCACAACCCAGATATATGCTCTATCCTATGTGAAGGTTCTAAGTTCCCATCTGCGCAGTTATCAATGACAACAAGGGTACATTCATACAATCAAACAAACAGTGTATAAGTCCGACGATAGGCAGTCAGGAAATCAAAGTTCGAAGTGGCAAAAGCCGACATTCTGGCCAAGGCACAACACTCAACCGAACCAGGGCGCCTTGAAAAATTCGAACCCCTTGGGGTTCGAACTCTCGAGCCTCGGCGGCTCGAAAACTCGAACCCCTCGGGTTTGAAATTTCGAGCCCTGACGGTTTGAAAATCTGAACCCTGGGGGGATCGAAAGTTCGAACCCCCAAGGTCCGAGAATTCGAACCCCAGGGGGTCGAAGCCTCGAGCCCTATGGGGTTCGAAGGTTCAAGACCGACGGATTCGAAATTTCGAACCTATCACCGGGCTTGAGGTGTCGAGCCTACCCCATCGTACCTCGACCTCCCTTCCCTCGACTCGACCAAGTCTATTACCTCAGAAATTTTCAAGTAAAGGTGGTCGAGAATCGAAGTTTTCAGAACAATGGAAATCGATGCGAAAATAGAAGAAGGAAGAAAAATGAGGGGGATGGGCCTATATATAATGAAAAGGAGAAAACCTTTCGTATTCCAAGTATAGGCTCGAAATTCGAGCCTGAGGGATCGAATTTTCGAACCTCTTGGGTCGAAATTTCGAACCTATGGCTCGAATTCTTGAGCCACCACGGTTCGATGATTCGAGCCTATAGGGTTCGAAATTTCGAACCCCTCTGGTTCTAAATTTCATGCCCTCCAAAAAAAATCCCCCTTCCGTGTATGCTCATTTCCCGCCAAGGTCTCGTCGCCCCAAAGCATGCGACGATGGCACCATGCGGACACTCAGCGACGCGAGTACGGTACCAATCCGACAGCGGCTCGCTCACAATCCCATAACGAACGAGCCCGCTAGCTTATGCTTTCCCTCCAATAACGTGTAGGATAAATCCGCAACCCAACTACCATCTCAACTTCCATTCCAAAGCACATCATGTCAAGACAAGGCATCAAGACAAGACGTACTTTCGGGGGAAAATGTTAACCGGCCTTTTGGTCCGGTCACCAAAAGTACTCAAGACACGCTCTACTCAACCCATCGCGTGAAGCCGGGGCCACGGGCAAAATTCAGGAAGTGCAGGGGCAAGGACCGAAGAAAGATCCCGCCAACAAGGACCTCACACCTCCGCCTCCACAACGCCACACCAACGAAGTCAACTAGCCTCAACCCCTCCTCTCATCAAGATCCGCTACGCACCCAACCGGGTGTGAAATTTCGCACCGACCAGGCGCGAAATTTCGCACCTCACCTAGGTGTGAATTTCCAAAGGCCGATACCAGGAGGCGTGAAATTATGGAAGATGGTCCCCATTCCCACTTACTCCCACCTAACCCCTACCTAACCACTTCATATAAACACCCCATGGCCTCACACTTTAAAGAAAGGGGATTCTTGAGCTTGGAGACCTCCATAAAGCTTCATTAATGGAATCTCCTCTTTGAGGAAGAAGAAGGACAAGATTGTCTTTTTCTTTATTGTTCAATATATGATAATTATGACATCATATATCATGAGACACGAATGTAATGAGATGTCATGAGATAGTCTCAACCTTGTAATCTCTTCCAAGTGATTAATAATATTCCAACGACTCTTCAAAGTGGACGTAGGCCTTCACTAAGGCCGAACCACTATAAATCTCTTGTGTTATTTACTGCTTATGTGTTAAATATGTTCTTGTCTGTGCGACCATATTTATAATTCCTAGTAATTGGGAATTTTGGTGTTTGCGACATTTTTTGCCGTCAACAAATGCGTTTGATTGTTGTTGTGTACATGTATTGTATGAAATCCATATAATAACATTATATGGTAATTGACAGTGTCTAATTCCAGTTCAGAAAGAATGAATATTTTAAAATAACGAATATTTTAAAATGATATTCAGAAAAGAATAAAAATCTGATTTTGATGTCCGATTTGGGATGGACACGAATATATATAAATATATAAAGCCGTGTTGATTAGATTAACGCCATTTTGACGTGAATGATATTTATATCGATTTTATTCATTTTTATAATGAGTATTGAAAAGGAATTGATTTCAAAATCTAATGTTTTGAAAATATTATCATTTATATATTAATGATATGGAATATTCAATTTTGATTTGAAATTGAATATGAAGTTGAAATCATTTTGAAAACGAATTTAAAACGATTTATAAAATATGTTTTAAATGGAAATCAATGAAATATCTACTATATATTATATATATATATATAATATAATGGCCTGAATAGAACGCGCCGCGCTGCGGCAGTTCACGAATTTCGATCATTGTCTTTGAATGGACGTTACGGGAGATCCGACCGTCGGATTCTCCTAAAACCAGAACCGTTGGATTCGTATCGAAAAGAGCTTTCTAACGAATATTAGAGATTTGAAATCTAACAGTTGGATTTGGAATTATGGCCAAATAAAATTTGCAAAAGGTCGCTGTAAGTGCAGTTCGATGGCCGTTTATAGAAATCAACTGTACGGGCCTTGATAAAATTGTTAAAAATATTAATAATTTGTGTAAAATCATTCCGAAATAATTGGGATGAAAAATTCCATATTTGAAAAGATAAAAATAGATTTTTATCGAAATGAACTAGTTATTGACTAGAATTATAATTCAATATTTTTAAATAAATAAATTGGATTTGAAATGGTTTTAAAACTAACCATAATTTCCAATATATAAATTGGAATGGATTTGAATCGAAATTGTCTTTGGAATATTTCGATGTTGGGTTTCGTGATTATACAGATATTGTTATGGAAATTTGAAAGATATATTTATATCGTTATTTCCAATACGATATTTGTTGGTTGTAGTATTTGATATTGAATATAAGCCGATATATTTTCTATTCAGAGCCTTGTATTTAATATCAAATGCGATTCTGGGTTTGTCATGAACGTTGTCTTCAGTAACACTGTTCTTGAACCCCATGTGAAGAGAATAAATCTTTTAATTAATATTGTTAGAGTTTCCAATTATATGTAATAATTGGAATAAAATGGAATGTGAATTGGGTTTATCGCGAACTGTGTTTTTTAACGACATTTGTTCTTTAACCCAATTTATAGTGAAATGTGATTTGGAACTTATAAATCTTTTGTTAAGATTTAAAGGAAATTTTCCAAAGTGAAGTTTTCCAGTTAAATAAAATAAATTGGAATGGAATGGAATTCAATTTGGTAATAATCGAAGTGAGTTTCTGTGGAGGAGGACTATTAATATATATGGAATTTAAAAGGCTTTTTCGTTATTCCATTTATATTATCGGTTGGATATTGAAGTTCATATCGATTATATTTTGTTTTGTTTTTGTAATAACCCGGAAATTTGGGCCAATTTAAAATTTTTATTTTGGCAATTTTAGCGAATTTTGGTTATTTAAAATGAATTATTTTAAATAATATCGACGAGAAATTTATTTTGAATATAATTTGAATGTATATATTCGTTTGAATCGACGATAGAATATAAATAATTATATTTATAAAAGGAATTGAAAATGGCGCGGTAGCTCGATAATTCGATTTCAAACTTCAAATGGATGTACAAGATTCAAAATAAATCGGATTTTAGTTAAACCAAAAATATTTGAATCTAATTGATAATATCTTTCCAACGAATCCGAAAAATCGAAATTTCATGGCAGGAATCAAAAGATAGGTCCAGTTGAAAATTCTGAATAGTCGCTATGGAATTCAGGCCCTTAAAAATGGGAATTTTGCAAACGACCTCGGATTTCGACGAAACCACTTTTGTTGGATCCATGATGTCAAGTTATTGCTAGATTCCAAATTTCATAATTTTTCGATTCAATATGTGAGTGTGGCAAAAGAAAACGTGTTTGTCCAGTTTTAGTTGATTTTAATCAACTGGAAAAAGGCCATTTTTCAAACGGTCTCAGAATTTGACGAAACTAGTTTTGTTAGGACCGTATCGTCAATACGAAGCTAGAAATTATTTTTCTAAAAATTTTCGAGTTATTATGTGACCCAGGTAAATTGAAATACACGTTCAAATTCAATATATAGAGTTATATGTTGATTTTGACGAAAACTGATCAAAACGATCGAATCAGCTTACGATACATATCCCATTGTGTTCGGAATGGGGGTAATTAGCTATGGATGACAGGCGGTGGGCTTGATTTCGAGTTTGAAAAGAAAAGTTACTTTATGAGGATTTTAAAATAAAATTAAATAAATTAAAATATATAATTCTTCCTTATAACCCCCTCCCCTTTTCTCCTTTTCTTCGATCAGAATTGTTTCCCCAAATAAAAAAAAACCATCGCAGCCCCCACGTCGCGCCTCCCCTTGGAGCGTCGCCCCACCAGAGCCCGACCACCGCCTCGATTGGATCGCCGTCGACCGGACCCTCCCCCAGACCTCCGTTCTTTCTCTTCTTCCTACCTTTTTTTTTGCTTTCGCCGTTTGAAGAAACCCGCCACCCACAACCCACAACCGCCGCCTCCCCCTAGCCCTCGAACACCTGCGCCGACATCAGCACTCCCCCTCCCCCGATGACCAGCAGACCTCCCCCTCCTCCCAATTCGATCTGTAAGTATTATTTTTGCTCTTTTATATTTTTTTTCTTTAAACCATTAATCCTAACTAGTTTGTTTAATTAGTAATGTAGCAAAAGATCTTTATGTAGCAAAAGAAATGATCTTTATGTAGCAAAAGAAATGATCTTTACATAGCAAAAGAAATGATCTTTATGTAGCAAAAGAAATGATCTTTATGTAGCAAAAGAAATGATCTTTACATAGCAAAAGAAATGATTTATACATAACATAGAAATAAAAATAGGATTTTTATCGTATGAGCGGATCCACAAAGAAAGGATTTTAATAGGGTGTTCATGAAGAAAATATAATCTTTTTATATGAAATGGTTTAGAAGAAAAATTCGATTTTTATATAAAGAGAGTTGAAATTTTTATATTTTATAGAAAGAATAAAAATATGATTTTCATATAATAGAGAATATAAAAATTTGATCTTTATATATGTAGCGAAATAAAAATATGATTTTTATTATATATATAGTGAAGTGAAAATGTGATTTTTTTTTAGTGATGATATAAAATTTTGATCTTTTTATATGAAGTAGAAAAATAAAATATAATTTTTAAATAGAAAGAAGCATTGTAAAAATACATATGAAGTGAAATAAAAATATGATTTTTATTTATTAGAATGAAAAAAATAAAAATGTAATTTTTATTATGAACAACGTGAAAGAACTGCATTGGAATTTCAAAGGAATCCAGATGTTCAGCAGTTCAAAAGCAAAGCACGGTGGAGTGGAATCCTCTGTGAGAACTTCTCATCTTTTAATTTTGTTTTTCTAGTTAAAAATATATACTAGGATGCAGACGGTGTTTAGTAACACTCGACACCCGTCGTCCACAGACCATGGATGGCTTGTATGCTTGTTTGTTTGATTTTGATGTGTAGTTGATTGTGTGATGTGATGTGAAATGAAATAAAATATTTTATAGTTAAAAATAGAATTTTTAATGTGTATATGAAATAAAATAAACAAATCGGACGATTTGTTTATATAAACACATTTGACTGATATTGATTGGGACGATAAATTTTACACATCGCCCAACTGCACAAATAAAATCTGCGTTTGATTGTTTGAAACCCCACACGGGTATTGGGATGATATTTGACGTACACTAATCCCGATTGTTTAGTTGTATGTCGATCGATTGATTGACAGACTGTTATAAGCATTGAATATTTATATTTGATGCTTATACAGTGTAGAATGCACTTTGGATGATGGTTGATTATTCATCGTTGTTATTGCATACATGTGTTGTAGAAAATCCATATAATTAACATTATATGGTAATTGATTGGGCCTCGCTCCATATTTGAAAAAGAAATATTTGAAAAAGAAATATTTGAGAAAGAAATATTTGAAATAGAAATATTTGAATAGAAATATTTGAAATAGAATATTTGAAAATAAAAATATATGAAGCCGTGTTGATTAGATTTACGCCATTTTGACGTGAACGATAATTATATTGATTTTATTCATTTTATAACGAATATCGAAAGTGATTTCAAAATATGATATTTTGAAAAGAATTGAAATTCGAATTAAATTGAATAGAATTGAAATTCTAATTGAAATTGAATAGAAATGAAATTCGAATTAAATTGAATAGAAATGAATTCGAATTGAAATTGAATAGAAATGAATTCGAATTGAAATTGAATAGAAATGAATTCGAATTGAAATTGAATAGAAATGAATTCGAATTGAAATTGAATAGAAATGAATTCGAATTGAAATTGAATAGAAATGAATTCGAATTGAAATTGAATAGAAATGAATTCGAATTGAAATTGCATTGAATTGAATTAGAACTGAAATTGAATTAGAAATCAATTTGAATTGAAATCGATTTGAAATGAATTTAAAACGAGTTTACATTGGAAAAATTCAATTTTGATTTGAATTTGAAAATGAAGTTGAAATCGTTTCGAAAACGAATTTAAAACGATTTATAAAATACGTTTTAAAAGGAAGTCGACGAAGTATATATTATATATATATATATATAATATAATGGCCTGAATAGAATGCGCCGCGCCGCGGCAGTTCGCGAATTTCGACCATTGACTTCGAACGGATATTACGGGAGATCCGACCGTCGGATTCACCTAAATCCGGAACCGTTGGGTTCGTATTGAAAAGAGCTTTCTAACGAATATTAGAAATTAGAAATATAACGGTTGGATTTGGAATTATGTCCAAATCAAATTTGGAAAAGGTCGCTGTAAGTGCAGTTCGATGGCCATTGATGGAAATCGACTGTACGGACCTTGATAGAATTATTAAAAATAGTAATAATTTGTGTAAAATTATAAAAAATGATTTGGGAAGAATTGGGATAAAAAACACCATATTTGAAAAGATAAAAATAGATTTTTATCGAAATGAACTAGTTTTGAACTAGAATTAAAATTCTATTTATTTTTAAATAAATAAATTGGATTTGAAATGGTTTTGAAAATAACCAGAATTTCCAATAATTATATTGGATGGATTTGAATCGAAATTGTCTTCGGAATATTTCGATGTTGGATTTCGTGATGATACAGATATTGTTATGGGAATTTGAAAGATATAGATATATATATCGTTATTTCCAATACGATATTTATTGGCCGTAGAATTTGATATTGAATATAAGTCGGTATATTTTCTTTTCAGAGCCTTGTATTTAATATCAAATGTGATTTGGGTTTGTCGTGAATGGTGTCTTCATTAACACTGTTCTTGAACCCAGTTGAGAAAAGATTAAATCTTTTTATTTAGATTTAATGAAGTGTACCAATTAAATAATATTTAATTGGAATTGAATTGATATTGATTTTTGGGTTTATCGTGAACAGTGTTTTAAATAACACTTGTTCTTTAACCCGATAATTAATGGAATGGGATTTTGGGTTGTCGTGAACGGTATCTTCAATAATACTGTTCTTAGACCTAAAGGAGTTAAGAAAATCAGAAACTAACTGGAGGTTAGTTAAGTTGAATGGTTTCTTGGGTATTGATCTGATGTTGGTTTCGGCCTTCGGAGTTAATACTTAGGGAATTGCTCACTTGCTAATTTACGGTTAGGGACTGATTGAAATCTAATGTGATTTTGGGTTTATAGTGAACCGTGTTTTAAATAACTCTGATTCCTTAACCCAGTTAAAGATTAAAACTAAATGTAGTTTTAATGAATCTTTAATTAGATTGAAAAGATCGAGAATGGAGTATCACCAGTTTTTCTCCAGGCGATAGTTAAATCTTTAATTAGATTTGAACGTGAAATGGTAATTGAATTTACCGATAACACCATGGTGTTAGATATGAAGTATTACCAGTTTTACTTCATGGGATGAATAGGTTGGGATTCATAAATTAAAACAAATGATTACTTCGGTAAGGTTCGTTAATCCTGACTAGTTGAATCGAAATTCAAAAGAAGATTAAAGAATAAATTCAAGGAATTTATCTTTGATAAAATTAATGGGAACCTTTCCCTATAATGTGAAACTTAGAAACTAACTGTCAGTTAGCTAAGCAGAATGGTTTTCTGGATATTGATTTGATGTTGGTTTCGGCCTTTGGGGTTAATATTTGGGGAATTATTCTCTTGATTAATTTACGATTAGTGACTGATGAATTGGAATGAGGCATATGTTGTGTTTGTGTAACACTTGTTTATTATATACGCGAGTTATTCGGAAAGGCCGGGTTTATCCCATTCTGAATAACTGATTCGACGATAAGTCGAAGATGAAGATGGTGGTTGAAGACCGGAGGTCTTCACGTCGTTTGGATAATTACTGATGATCTTGATTGGGCTGTACACCCAAGAAGATGGAAACAGTTGGTGATCGTCCAGACGTACTTGGAGATCGATGGATATACGGGGTACTAGGTGCCTCCGGTTTCGTTCAGACCCAGAACGGACTTGTAAATGGACTGTGTGTCTGATATTGGATTTCATTCTATGTGATCGATATCGGTTGCATGGAGTGGTTTGCCTGTGTGGCATGCTAAGATGCAAATGATCAAGGCTTCTGTTGAAAAGCAAAGTCTTGTGGTTGATGATCAAAGCACGTCCTTTGTGGCGTAGCTTTGTTTAATGTTTACCTTCGTGAGTTTTACACCCCGGTAGTGGAGCAAAAATGGGAGAGGACCTCAGGAAGGACATGCGTTTCTGTCTAGTTAAAAGTGGCGTCAGTGGTTTTACACGCCCTGATGAGTTTGACTTATGTGGTTGTTGCTGTTGCGAGGCGCCTCGGTTGGATCGGATGATCCAGGTCCGATGGAGCCATTCGTTGGCTCATTTACGCCCCAAAGGGCGGGGAAACGTAGTGTTCAGGCATTTTAATCCACATCGGTGGACCGACCCTAACGATCCAAGGGTTGATGTGCTCTGACCCTGAGGCTCGGGCTAGAGAGTCTCGAAGACGGTGATGACTATCTTTTGCCTCGGTTCATAGATGGAAACCCAACTTCCAAATACGTGACATTTGTGGTTTTATTTGTAGAGCCTAGTATTGGCGACATGATATATGGTACCCATGCCGCCTATGATTGATATTTATGATTTGAAGTTGTTTTATACACTATGCACTTATAATAGTATCAAATGATTTGTTTTAAACGTACCAAGCATGTTTGGCTATTATAAGGGAAAACCCTATCCCCCGGCTTGCGTTGCATTGTGTGATAGGACCTGGGTTTTATAATAGCTTCATTTTTTTTATTTAGCATTGCGCTGTTTGTTTTATGCACTGGTATTCTTGGGAGGAAACCCGTTCCGTGTTATACGGCGTGGTCCCTTGATTTACCTAACTTTAAAAATAAAGATTAACTGTTTTAGTTCTCACACCAGTCCCATGACTGGCCTGGAGTTTATTGTTTTAACCTAAACTCTGGGTGCCCTTATTTTGACACGGGCAGCTAGTAGTTTTGGTTTTGCAGATTTATATTCACAGGATCCTGGTTTACAGCTGGAACGATATCCGGAAAGCTTTGTATCCGTATATCTCCTTCAGTTGTGTTTGTATTATTTTCCGCTGCTATGTGTTTAAATGTAATTTAAATCTCTGATATTTCTATGTAATATTCATTTATACTCTGTATATTCTTGTATTCTGATGGAATTGTTGTAATAAACAATGAAATGTTCTCCCGTCTGCATTCCGTTGTGGCTTGTTCTCGAACTATCCGCGCTTTCCTTACCGGGGAAGTTACGGGTCTTTACAGTTGGTATCAGAGCTTTGGTTTACAATGCTCAGAGAACATGACATATTAGAACCAAACGAAAGAATTCATCAGATATTGGATTAGTAATATCCAATGGGAATGACTCGTTAGAGATGTGATCAGTAGTATCCTAGAACGAGTGTGAAGAGTATATTTTTAAAATGAAAACAAGTTTTGTTTTGAAAATTTAAATCACTTATTCGTATTTGATCATTTATTATATATGAACTTGGACAATCCAATATATAAAGATTTTGCATATACGTCTTGCAAACGTGTATTCGAAGTTTTAATGTACTGGATAGTTATAGGATCACACTCTAGTGCCCGGGGTTAATTCTGGTGACGGGGCACCATCGCCAGTATTTATTTTCGAGCGACGAAAGTGAGATTTCTATATATTTCCAATTGACTGGTGTGAGAATCGAAACTAGATAGGGCTTATTGTTGTGATTTAACATCAAAAATCTGATTTTTTTGACTATATATCAAAGTTATGAATTTCAAAAGCTAATCAACTAATTGATTAATGGTTGTGTTGCTTGATTATTGTTGGATTGATTAAATTTGTACCATATAGCCAAATTGAATCAAATAGTGAATTGTATTGAAAATTTGATTGAAATTGCATGCATTTACATGTACTTACATTGAATAGGTCATAGCAAGGAGGCTAGAGCAGAAGAATAAAATTTGTTTGCCCGACAAATAGGTACACGTTTACCATAATTTACTGTTTTGTTTGGGTGATGATGATTTTATGAGCCGATTGGCTAGCCGCTTGGCTTTTTCTTTTCTTTTTTTGAGATCAGAGGGCCTGTATGGCAATTTCGGGATTTTCCCGGTGCTCCCGGTGCAGGGGAGGTTATGGCGAAATTTTTCGAAAATTTAGTGTGTTAGCCAAATTTTTGAAAATTTTGAAAAGTTCTTAGAAACTGAAAAGTTGAAGAACTTAAGCCGTAGTGAAAACACTGGAAGTTGAGTTGATTTGTGAAACAACTTTCGACTTTGTTCCTTTTCGGGGACGAAAAGTTTTAAGTGGGGGAGATTGTAATAACCCGGAAATCTGGGCCAATTTAAAATTTTTATTTTGGTAATTTTAGCGAATTTTGATTATTTAAAATGAATTATTTTAAATAATATCGACGAGAAATTTATTTTGAATATAATTCGAACGTATATATTTGTTTGAATCGACAATAGAATATAAATATTTATTTATTTTTATAAAAGGAATTGAAAATGGCGCGGTAGTTCGATAATTTGATTTCAAACTTCAAATGGATATATAGGATTCAAAATAAACTGGATTTTAGTGAAACCAAAAATATTTGAATCTAATTGATAATATCTTTCCAACGAATCCGAAAAATCGAAATTTCATAGCGGGAATCAAAAGATAGGTCCAGTTGAAAATTCTGAATAGTCGCTATGGAATTCAGGCCCTTAAAATGGGAATTTTGCAAACGACCTTGGATTTCGACGAAACCACTTTTGTTGGATCCGTGATGTCAAGTTATTGCTAGATTCCAAATTTCATAATTTTTCGATTCAATATGTGAGCGTGGCAAAAGAAAACGCGTTTGACTAGTTTTAGTTGATTTTGATCGACTGGAAAATGGCCATTTTTTCAAACGGTCTCAGAATTTGATGAAACTAGTTTTGTTAGGATCGTATCGTCAATACGAAGCTAGAAAATATTTTTCTAAAAATTTTCGAGTTAGTATGTGACCCAGGTAAATTGAAATACACGTTCAAATTCAATATATAGAGTTATATGTTGATTTTGACGAAAACTGGTTGAAACGATCAAATCAGCTTACGATACATATCCCATTGTGTTCGGAATGGGAGTAATTAGCTATGGATGACAGGCGGTGGGCTTGATTTCGAGTTCGAAAAGAAAAGTTACTTTATGAGGATTTTAAAATAAAATTAAATAAATTAAAATATATAATTCTTCCTTATAACCCCCTCCCATTTTCTCCTTTTCTTCGATCAGAATTGTTTCCCCAAATAAAATAAAAAGAAAACCATCGCAGCCCCCACGTCGCGCCTCCCCTCGGAGCGCCGCCCCACCAAAGCCCGACCACCGCCTCGATTGGATCGCCGTCGGCCGGACCCTCCCCCAGACCTCCGTTCTTTCTCTTCTTCCTACCTTTTTTTTTGCTTCCTCCGTTTGTAGAAACCCGCCACCCACAGCCGCCGCCTCCCACAAGCCCTCGAACCCCTGCGCCGACATCAGCACCCCCCCCCCCCCCCGATGGCCAGCAGACCTCCCATTCCTCCCAATTCGATCTGTAAGTTTTATTTTTACTCTTTTATATTTTTTTTCTTTAAACCATTAATCCTAACTGGTTTGTTTAATTAGTAATGTAGCAAAAGAAATGATCTTTATGTAGCAAAATAAATGATCTTTATGTAGTAAAAGAAATGATCTTTACATAGCAAAAGAAATGATCTTTATGTAGCAAAAGAAATGATCTTTATGTAGCAAAAGATATGATCTTTGCATAGCAAAAGAAATGATCTTTACATAGCAAAAGAAATGATTTATACATAACATAGAAATAAAAATAGGATTTTTATCGTATGAGCGGATCCATAAAGAAAGGATTTTTATAGGGTGTTCATGAAGAAAATATAATCTTTTTATATGAAATGATTTAGAAGAAAAATTCGATTTTTATATAAAGAGAGTTGAAATTTTTATATTTTATAGAAAGAATAAAAATATGATTTTCATATAATAGAGAATATAAAAATTTGATCTTTATATATGTAGCGAAATAAAAATATGATTTTTATTATATATACAGTGAAGTGAAAATGTGATTTTTTTTTAGCGATGATATAAAAATTCGATCTTTTTATATGAAGTAGAAATATAAAATATAATTTTTATATAGAAAGAAGCATTGTAAAAATACATATGAAGTGAAATAAAAATATGATTTTTATTTATTAGAATGAAAAAAATAAAAATGTAATTTTTATTATGAACAGCTTGAAAGAACTGCATTGGTATTTTGAAGGAATCCAGATGTTCAGCAGTTCAAAAGCAAAGCACGGCGGAGTGGAATCCTCTGTGAGAACTTCTCACCTTTTAATTTTTTTTCTAGTTAAAAATATATACTAGGATGCAGACGGTGTTTAGTAGCACCCGACACCCATCGTCCACAGACCATGGACGGCTTGTATGCTTGTTTGTTTGATTTTGATGTGTAGTTGATTGTGTGATGTGATGTGAAATGAAATAAAATATTTTATAGTTAAAAATAGAATTTTTTATATGAAATAAAATAAACAAATCGGACGATTTGTTTATACACACACATTTGACTGATATTGATTGGGACGATAAATTTTACACATCGCCCAACTACACAAATAAAATCTGTGTTTGATTGTTTGAAACCCCACACGGGTATTGGGATGATATTTGACGTACACTAATCCCGATTATTTAGTTGTAAGTCGATCGATTGATTAACAGACTGTTATAAGCATTGAATATTTATATTTGATGCTTATACAGTGTAGAATGCACTTTGGATGATGGTTGATTATTCATCGTTGTTATTGTATACATGTGTTGTAGAAAATCCATATAATTAACATTATATGGTAATTGATTGGGCCTCACTCCATATTTGAAAAAGAAATATTTGAAAAAGAAATATTTGAAAAAGAAATATTTGAAATAGAAATATTTGAATAGAAATATTTGAAATAGAATATTTGAAAATAAAAATATATGAAGCCGTGTTGATTAGATTTACGCCATTTTGACGTGAACGATATTTATATTGATTTTATTCATTTTATAATGAATATCGAAAGTGATTTCAAAATCTGATATTTTGAAAAGAATTGAAATTCGAATTAAATTGAATAGAATTGAAATTCGAATTGAAATTGAATAGAAATGAAATTCGAATTAAATTGAATAGAAATGAATTCGAATTGAAATTGAATAGAAATGAATTCGAATTGAAATTGAATAGAAATGAATTCGAATTGAAATTGAATAGAAATGAATTCGAATTGAAATTAAATAGAAATGAATACGAATTGAAATTGAAAAGAAATGAATTCAAATTGAAATTGAATAGAAATGAATTTGAATTGAAATTGAATAGAAATGAATTCGAATTGAAATTGAATTGAATTAGAACTGAAATTGAATTAGAAATCAATTTGAATTGAAATCGATTTGAAATGAATTTAAAACGAATTTATATTGGAAAAATTCAATTTTGATTTGAATTTGAAAATGAAGTTGAAATCGTTTCAAAAATGAATTTAAAACGATTTATAAAATACGTTTGAAAAGGAAATCGACGAAGTATATATTATATATATTATATATATCATATAATGGCCTGAATAGAACGCGCCGCGCCGCGGCAGTTCGCGAATTTCGACCATTGACTTCGAACGGATATTACGGGAGATCCGACCGTCGGATTCTCCTAAAACGGGAACCGTTGGGTTCGTATCGAAAAGAGCTTTCTAATGAATATTAGAAATTAAAAATCAAACGGTTGGATTTGGAATTATGTCCAAATCAAATTTGGAAAAGGTCGTTGTAAGTGCAGTTCGATGGCCATTGATGGAAATCGACTGTACGGGCCTCGATAAAATTATTAAAAATAGTAATAATTTTTGTAAAATTATAAGAAATGATTTGGGAAGAATTGGGATGAAAAACTCCATATTTGAAAAGATAAAAATAGATTTTTATCGAAATGAACTAGTTTTGAACTAGAATTAAAATTCTATTAATTTTTAAATAAATAAATTGGATTTGAAATGGTTTTGAAAATAACTAGAATTTCCAATAATTATATTGGAAGGGATTTGAATCGAAATTATCTTCGGAATATTTCTATATTGGATTTCGTGATGATACAGATATTGTTATGGGAATTTGAAAGATATAGATATATATATATATATATCGTTATTTCCAATACGATATTTATTGGCCGTAGAATTTGATATTGAATATAAGCCGGTATATTTTCTTTTCAGAGCCTTGTATTCAATATCAAATGTGATTTGGGTTTGTCGTGAATGGTGTCTTCATTAACACTGTTCTTGAACCCAGTTGAGAAAAGATTAAATCTTTTTATTTAGATTTAATGAAGTGTACCAATTAAATAATATTTAATTGGAATTGAATTGATATTGATTTTTGGGTTTATCGTGAACAGTGTTTTAAATAACACTTGTTCTTTAACCCGATAATTAATGGAATGGGATTTTGGGTAGTCGTGAATGGTATCTTCAATAATACTGTTCTTAGACCTAAAGGAGTTAAGAAAATCAGAAACTAACTGGAGGTTAGTTAAGTTGAATGGTTTCTTGGGTATTGATCTGATGTTGGTTTCGGCCTTCGGGGTTAATACTTAAGGAATTGCTCACTTGCTAATTTACGGTTAGGGACTGATTGAAATGTAATGTGATTTTGGGTTTATAGTGAACCGTGTTTTAAAAGACACTGATTCTTTAACCCAGTTAAAGATTAAAACTAAATGGAGTTTTAATGAATCTTTAATTAGATTGAAAAGATCAAGAATGGAGTATCACCAGTTTTGCTCCAGGCGATAGTTAAATCTTTAATTAGATTTGAACGTGAAATGGTAATTGAATTTACCGATAACACCGTGGTGTTAGATATGAAGTATTACCAGTTTTACTTCATGGGATGAATAGGTTGGGATTGGGAAATTAAAACAAATGATTACTTCGGTAAGGTTCGTTAATCCTGACTAGTTGAATCTAAATTCAAAAGAAGATTAAAGAATAAATTCAAGGAATTTATCTTTGATAAAATTATTGGGAACCTTTCCCTATAATGTGAAACTTAGAAACTAACTGTCAGTTAGCTAAGCAGAATGGTTTTCTAGATATTGATCTGATGTTGGTTTCGGCCTTCGGGGTTAATATTTAGGGAATTATTCTCTTGATTAATTTACGGTTAGTGACTGATGAATTGGAATGAGGCGTATGTTGTGTTTGTATAACACTTGTTTATTATATACGTGAGTTATTCGGAAAGGCCGGGTTTATCCCATTCTGAATAACTGATTCGACGATAAGTCGAAGATGAAGACGGTGGTTGAAGACCGGAGGTCTTCACGTCGTTTGGATAATTACTAATGATCTTGATTGGGCTATACACCCAAGAAGATGGAAACAGTTGGTGATCGTCCAGACGTACTTGGAGATCGATGGATATGCGGGGTACTAGGTGCCTCCGGTTTCGTTCAGACCCAGAACGGACTTGTAAATGGACTGTGTGTCTGACATTGGATTTCATTATATGTGATCGATATCAGTTGCATGGAGTGGTTTGCCTGTGTGTCATGCTAAGATGCAAATGATCAAGGCTTCTGTTGAAAAGCAAAGTCTTGTGGTTGATGATCAAAGCACTGCCTTTGTGGCGTAGCTTTGTGTAACGTTTACCTTCGCGAGTTTCACACCCCGGTAGTGGACCAAAAACGGGAGAGGACCTCAGGGGGGACAAGCGTTTATTTCTAGTTAGAAGTGGCGTCAGTGGTTTTACACGCCCTAACAAGTTTGACTTATGTGGTTGTTGCTATTGCGAGGCGCCTCGGTTAGATCGGACGATCCGGGTCCGATGGAGCCATTCTTGGCTCATTTACGCCCCAAAGGGCGGGGAAACGCAGTGTTCAGGCATTTTAATCCACATCGGTGGACCGGCCTTGACGATCCAAGGGTCGATGCTCTCTGACCCTGAGGCTCGGGCTAGAGAGTCTCGAAAACGGTGAGGACTATCTTTTGCCTCGGTTCATAGATGGAAACCCAACTTCCAAATACGTGACATTTGCGGTTTTATTTGCAGAGCCTAGTATTGGCGACATGATATATGGTACCCATGCCGCCTATGATTGATATTTATGATTTGAAGTTATTTTATACACTATGCACTTATAATAGTATCAAATGATTTGTTTTAAATGTACCAAGCATGTTTGGCTATTATAAGGGAAAACCCTATCCCCCGGCTTGCGTTGCATTGTGTGATAGGACCTGGGTCTTATAATAGCTTCATTTTTTTTTAGCATTGCGTTGTTTGTTTTACGCACTGGTATTCTTGGGAGGAAACCCGTTCCGTGTTATACGGCATGATCCCTTGATTTACCTAACTTTAAAAATAAAGATTAATTGTTTTAGTTCTCACACCAGTCCCATGACTGACCTGGAGTTTATTGTTTTAACCTAAACTCTGGGTGCCCTTATTTTGACACGGGCAGCTAGTAGTTTTGGTTTTGCAGATTTATATTCATAGGATCCTGGTTTATAGCTGGAACGATATCCGGAAAGCTTTGTATCCGTATATCTCCTTCAGTTGTGTTTGTATTATTTTCCGCTGCTATGTATTTAAATGTAATTTAAATCTCTGATATTTCTGTGTAATATTCATTTATACTCTGTATATTCTTGTATTTTGATGGAATTATTGTAATAAACAATGAAATGTTCTCCCGTCTACGTTCTGTTGTGGCTTGTTCTCGAACTATCAGCGCTTTCATCACCGGGGAAGTTACGGGTCTTTACAGTGTTTTCCGTGAAGATTCCATTGTTAATGGAATGTGATTTTGGGTTTATCGTGAGCTGTGTTTTAAATGACATTAGTTCTTTAACCCAGTTAAAGATAAGATTTATTTCTTAACTTTGAATAATCATTAAGTAATGATTTTTGGATATTAAAACTGAAATAGTATTTTAATGAATCTTTAAATAGATCGAAAGGTGAATTTGATAACTGAAATTATCAAATCCAGGAAATGATCGAGAATGGAGTACTTCCAGTTTTACTCCAGGCGATTGTTAAATCTTTAATTGGATTTGAATGTGAAATGGTAATTTAATATACCGATAACACCATGGTGTTAGATATGAAGTATTACCAGTTTTACTTCATAGGATGAATAGGTTGGGATTGGGAAATTAAAACAAATGATTACTTCGGTAAGGTTCGCTAATCCCGACTAGTTTGGATAAACCATAATTTGGTTGAATTGAAATCCAAAAGAAGATTAAAGAATAAATTGAAAGAATTTATCTTTGATAAAATTAATGGGAACCTTTCCCAAAGTATAAGAATATTTGAAGAAAGGAATATTCTGGATTGGAATGAGGCGTATGTTGTTTTTTTATAGCACTTGTTTATTATATATGCGAGTTATTCAGAAAGACCGGGTTTATCCCATTCTGAATAACTGATTCGACGATGTGTCGAGGATGAAAAAGGTGGTTGAAGACTGGAGGTCTTCACATCGTTTGGATGATTACTGATGTCTTGATTGGGTTGTACACCCAAGACAAGGCAACAAGTGGTGATTGTCCAGACGTAATTGGAGATCGACCGGATATGCAAGGGCCTCTCTCCTGTATTGGACATACGGGACGAGGAATAAGGTGCCTCCGGTTTCGTTCAGACCTAGATCAACTTGTAAATGGATGTGTGTCTGACATTGAATTCCATTCTGTGTGATTGATATACATCGGTTGTATAGCGTGAATTGCCTGTGTGGCATGCTGAGCTGCAAATGATCAAGGCTTCTGTTGAAAAGCAGAGTCTTGTGGTTGATGATCAAAGCACGGCTTTAATATAGCATAGCTTTGTGTTGTGTTAATTCGTGAGCCTCGCACCCCGGCGTGACCCAGAAACGGGAGAGGACTTCGGGGAGGACATGCGTTTCCTTCTAGCTAGTAATGGTGTCAGCGTTTTGCAAGCCCTGACGTTTTACTTATGTGGATGATGGATAGCGAGGCGCCTCGATTTTTTCGGTCTTTGCGGAGCCGATGGATGGTCTTTATACAGACCATATTTACGCCCCATAGGGTGGGGAAGCGTAGTGTTCAGACATTTTAATTCACATCGAGTGGACTGGCCCTGACGATCCAAGGGCCCACCTGATTCTGGGTCATGAGGCTCGGGCTAGAGAGTCTCGAAGCGGTAACGAAAATCCCTTGCCTTGGTTCACAGATGGAAATCCAACTTCCAATAAGACATTTTGTGGTTTTGATTGTAGAATCTAGTATTGGCGAAATGATATATAGTACCCATGCCGTTTAGGATTGATACATTTATATTTGAAGTTGTTTTAAACACTATACACTTATAATAGTATCAAATGATTTGTTTTAACGTACCAAGCATGTTTGGCTATTATAAGGGAAAACCTTATCCTCCGGCTTGCGTTGCATTGTGTGATAGGACCTAGGTCTTATTATAGCCTATTTTTTTTCAAAAAACATTGCGCTGTTTTGTTATATGCACTGGTAATCCGTGGTCCCTTGAAATATCTGATTTAAAGTAAAGTTTTAAATAACTGTTTTAGTTCTCACACCAGTCACATGACTGACCTGGAGTCTATTGTTTTAACCTAAACTCTGGGTGCCCCTATTTTCCACATGGCCAGCTAGTAGTTCTGGTTTTGCAGATTTATATTCACAGGATCCTGGTTTACAGCTGGAATGATATTCGAAAAGCTATGTGTCCGTATACACTTTTCAGTTGTGTTTTGTATTATTTTCCGTGGCATTGTAACTTGTAAATCTCTGATATTTAATAAATGTGTAATATTTATTCATACTCTGTATATTCTTGTATTATGATGAAATTGTTGTAATAAGCAATGAAATGTTCTTCTGTTTGTGTTCTGATTTGTCGTTTTCTCAATTCAATCTAGGCTTTCCTTTACGGGGAAGTTCGGGTCGTCTCATTTGGTATCAGAGCTTTGGTTTACAGAGCTCAGAGAACAAGACACATTAGAACCAAACGAAAGAATTCATCAGAGATTAGATTAGTAATATCCAATAAGAATGGCTCGTTAGAGATAGGATCAGTAGTATCCTAGAACGAGTGTAAAGAGTGTTAGTTTTTCAAAAATAAAAATGAAAACAAATTTTTTTTTTAAAATTTAAACCATATTATTCGTATTTGAATATTTATTTTAAATTGATTTGGACAATCAAGTATATAAATATTTTGCATGTACGTCTGATCCACGTATATACGAAGTCTTAATATACTGGATAGATATAGAATCACACTCTAGTCGCCCGGGGATGATATTGATGATATTGTACACATCATCAGTGTTTTATGTTCGAGTTTCGAAAGTGGGATGTCTATATATTTCCAATTGACTGGTGTGAGAACCAAAACTAGATAGGGTTATTGTTGTGAATTGGCATCAAAAACTTGATTTTCTGTAAATGTATCAAAATTATGAATTTGAAACGTTAATCCACAATGATTGATAGTTGTGTTGTATGATTAATTGTTATCTAATAAAACCATTATGTGAAAGAAAGGTAAACTTAGCCAAATTGTACCAAATATTGAACTGTATTGGAAATTGTTTGGAAATGCATGCATGTACATATATATGTGTGAACAGGTCATTGCAAGGAGGCAAGAGAAGAGGAATAAAATTGTATGCCCGACTAAAAGGTACATGTTTACTAATTTATTTGGTTTGGATGATTTTATCAGCCGATTGGCTAGCCACTTGGCTAGCCGCTTGGCTTTTCTTTTTCTTTTTGAGATGAGAGGGCATGTGTGGCGGTTTGGGGATTTTTCCGGTGCTCCTGTACAAATGAGGTTCTGGCGAATTTTTTTGAAATTTAGGGTGTTAGCCAAGTTTTTGAAGAATTGGAAAATTCTTAGAAACTGAAAAGTTGAAGAATGAACGCCAAACAGAAAGTTGAGTTGATTAGTAAAACAACTTTTAACTCCGTTCCTTTTCGAGGACAAAAAGATTTTAAGTGGGGGAGATTGTAACAACCTGGAAAATCAGAACCAATTTAAAAATTTTATTTTGATAATTTTAATGAATTTTGAATATTTAAAATGAATCATTTTAAATAATAACGATAAGAAATATATTTTGAATAGAATTAGAACGTATATATTTATTTGAATCGACGTTAGAATATAAATATTTATTTTAATTATAAAAGAAATTGAAAATGGCGCGGTATTTTGAAAATTCAATTTTAAATGAATATACAGGATTCAAAATAAACCGAATTTTAGTGAAACCAAAAATATTAGAATCTATTTGAAAATATATTTCCAACGAATCCGAGAAATCGAAATTTCATAGCGGGAATAAAAAGTTATGCCCGGTTGAAATTTCAGAATAGTCGCTATGGAAATATAACCCTTAAAAATAGCCATTTTGCAAACGAACTCTGTTTTCGATGAAACCACTTTGTTGGATCCGGAATGTCAAATTATTTCTAGATTGCAAAATTCATAATTTTAGGAATAAATATGTGAGCATGGCAAAGGAAAACGTGTTTTGACAGTTTCAGTCAATTTAGAGCGACCAGAAAATGGCCATTTTTCGAACGGTCTCCAAATTTGACGAAATTAGTTTTGTTAGGACCGTATCGTCAATACGAAGCTAGAAATAATTTTTCTGAAATTTTTAGAGCTCGTATGTGACCCCAGTAAATTGAAATGTATGTTTAAAATTCAATATAATGATTTAAATGTTAATTTAAATGAAAACTAATCGAAACGATGGAACTAGCTTACGAAACATATCTCTTTGTGTTCGGAATGGGGGTAATTAGCTAGAGGCGACAGTCGTTGGGCTCGATTTGGGGTTCGAATGAAAAAGTTACTTTTTGGGGAATTAAAATAATTAAATATAAAATTATATAACCTTGGTCAAACTCTTCATTCTCTCCCCTCTCTCTCACAAATTGTTCAGAACGAAATCGAAACGAAAAAAAAGAGGAAACTGCGCCATCGCACCACCCACGCCGACGTCGCTCCCCCCACTTCCAGTCCGCCGCTCCTCCAAGCCTTCCTCCCCCTTCCTCCAGACACGAAAAATCGTGCCCCCCCCCAAACCCAAATCAAAGCTCCAGCGAAACCCTAGCCCTAAAACCACCTAGAGTCGCCAATATGGACCCCACCTCGCCTGCGCCGCCTCCTACCAGACCTCCGACGCGCAGCTGACCCCCCCTCTCCAATACACTGAAAATAGTAAGCTTTTTATTTTTATTTTACTTGTATTTCATTTTCAGATTTATTTTTATTTGCGTTGTTTAAAATCAGAAATTGTATATAAATTTGCATTGGTTTAAAAAATGTAATTTTTTTTAAATATATATAACATTGGCATGAAAAGATATGATTTTTCTATGTTTTACATAAATAAAAATATGATTTTTATTCATATGAAAGGAGATGATGTTGTTTATAAAAGTTATGATTTTCATTTATATGAAAATATGATTTTTAACTAGTGTGTAGCATGAAAATATTTTTTAAAGGTATAAAAATATGATTTTTATGTTGTAGAGATAATAAAAATATGATTTTTATATTATAGAGATAATAAAAATATGATTTTTATATTGTGGAGATAATAAAAATATGATTTTTATATTGTAGAGATAATAAAATTATGATTTTTATATTATAGGGATAATAAAATATGATTTTTATTGTATGAACAGCGAAGTAAAAATATTATCTTTATAATGTAAACATCGTGTTAAGGATGTGATTTTTACACATATAGTTTTGAAGTAAAAATATAATTTTTAGAACTGAAATAAAAATGTGATTTTTACTATGAACAACGTGAAGAGGATTGCGTTGGAATTTTGAACAGAATCCAAACCATTCAAAAAAAAGAATGGAGGAGTGGAACCCAAAGGTGAGAACTCCTCACTATAATTTTCGTATATAGTTATTTATTTTATAACTGCATATATGAACTGTTCCCCTTCGTCCACAGACCATGGACGACTTGCTTGATTGTTTGGTTTGGTTGATTAGATTATTTGGTTAAATTTGGTTGTTTGGGTGAAATGAATTGATTGGAATTGTTATGTGTGTATGGCGCGAGCCAATATCAGGAGAGGGGTAATGATAGACATTACTCGATTTCGATATTGCACCCTTATGTCGCTAAAAATTTCTAAAATATGTTAGAACAATAAAAATATTATTTTTATTGTGTCAATGAATTGAATAAATATTTTATCGTTAAAAATATAATTTTTAACGTGTATGTGAATAAAACAAATATTCATTTACAATTCAGACGATTTGTTTATGTACACGCATTTGACTGATATTGATTGGTGACGATAAATTTTACACATCGCCCAACGACACAAATAAAATTCATTATTTGTTGATTGAAACCCCACACGGGTATTGGGATGATATTGGACATACACTAATCCCAATATTTAGTTGTATGTCAATCGATTGGTTGACAAGCTGTGTAAGCATTGAATATTTATATTTAATGCTTATGTAGTGTAGAATGCACTTTAGATGATGGTTGAATGAGTTTGATTGTTGTTGTGTCCATGTGTTGTATGAAATCCATATAATAACATTATATGATAATTGATGGTGTCTGATTCCAGTTCAGAAAGAATGAATATTTTAAAATGATATTCAGAAAAGAATCTAAATCTGATTTTGATGTCCGATTTGGGATGGACACGAATATATATAAATATATAAAGCCGTGTTGATTAGATTAACGCCATTTTGACGTGAATGATATTTATATCGATTTTATTCATTTTTATAATGAATATTGAAAAGGAATTGATTTCAAAATCTAATGTTTTGAAAATATTATCATTTATATATTAATGATATAGAATATTCAATTTTGATTTGAAATTGAATATGAAGTTGAAATCGTTTTGAAAACGAATTGAAAACAATTTATAAAATACGTTTTAAATGGAAATCGACGAAATATATATTATATAAATTATATATAATACAATGTCCTGAATAGAATACGCCGTGTTGTGGCAGTTCGCGAATTTCGACCATTGACTTCGAATGGACGTTACGGGAGATCCGACCATCAGATTCTCCTAAAAACAGAACCATTAGGTTCGTATCGAAAAGAGCTTTTTAACAAATATTAGAGATTTGAAATCTAACGATTGGATTTGGAATTATGTCCAAATCAAATTTGGAAAAGGTCGTTGAAAGTGCAGTTCGATGGCCGTTTATGGAAATTAACTGTACGGGCCTTGATAAAATTATTAAAAATATTAATAATTTGTGTAAAATCATAAAGAATGATTCGGAAAGAATTGGGATGAAAAATTCCATATTTGAAAAGATAAAAATAGATTTTTATCGAAATGAACCAGTTATTGACTAGAATTACAATACAATATTTTTAAATAAATAAATTGGATTTGAAATGGTTTTAAAAATAACCATAATTTCCAATATATAAATTGGAATGGATTTGAATCGAAATTGTCTTCGGAATATTTCGATGTTGGGTTTCGTGATTATACAGATATTGTTATGGAAATTTGAAAGATATATTTATATCGTTATTTCCAATACGATATTTGTTGGTTGTAATATTTGATATTGAATATAAGCCGATATATTTTCATTTCAGAGCCTAGTATTTAATATCAAATGGGATTTTGGGTTTGTCGTGAACGGTGTCTTCAGTAACACTGTTCTTGAACCCCATGTGAAGAGAATAAATCTTTTAATTAAGATTGTTAGAGTTTCCATTTATATTTAATAATTGGAATAAAATGGAATGTGAATTGGGTTTATTGTGAACATGTTTTTTAACGGCATTCGTTCTTTAACCCGATTTACAGTGAAATGTGATTTGGAACTTATAAATCTTTTGTTGTTTTTTAACGACATTCGTTCTTATACCCAATTTACAGTGAAATGTGATTTGGAACTTATAAATCTTTTGTTAAGATTTAAAGGAAATTTTCCAAAATGAAGTTTTCCAATAAAATAAAATAAATTGGAATGGAATGGAATTCGATTTGGTAATAATCGAAGTGAGTTTCTATAGAGGAAGACTGTTAATATATATGGAATTTAAAAGGCTTTGCCGTTATTCTATTTATATTATCGGTTGGATATTGAAGTTCATATCAATTATATATATTGATCTGTTTTCCATGAAGATTCCATTGTTAATGGAATGTGATTTTGGGTTTATCGTGAGCTGTGTTTTAATGACATTAGTTCTTTAACCCAGTTAAAGATAAGATTTATTTCTTAACTTTGAATAATCATTAAGTAATGATTTTTGGAAATTAAAACTGAAATAGAGTTTTAATGAATCTTTAAATAGATCGAAAGGTGAATTTGATAACTAAAATTATCAAATCCAAGAAATGATCGAGAATGGAGTACCACCAGTTTTACTCCAGGCGATAGTTAATTCTTTAATTAGATTTGAACGTGAAATGGAAATTTAATTTACCGATAACATTGTGGTGTTAGATATGAAGTATTACCAATTTTACTTCATGGGATGAATGGGTTGGGATTGGGAAATTAAAACAAATGATTACTTCGGTAAGGTTCGCTAATCCCGACTAGTTTGGATAAACCGTAATTTGGATTGAATTGTAATCCAAAAGAATATTAAAGAATAAATTCAAAGAATTTATCTTTGATAAAATTAATGGGAACCTTTCCCAAAGTATAAGAATATTTGAATTAAGGAATATTCTGGAATAGAATGAGGCGTATGTTGTGTTTTCATAGCAATTATTTATTATATATGCGAGTTATTCAAGAAGACCGGGTTTATCCCATTCTGAATAACTGATTCGACGATGGTGGTTGAAGATCGGAGGTTTTCACATCGTTTGGATGATTACTGATGTCTTGATTGGACTGTACACCCAAGACAAGGAAATAAGTGGTGATCATCCAGAGGTACTTGGAGATCGACCGGATATGCGAGGGCCTCTCTCATGTTTGGACATACGGGACAAGGAATAAGGTGCCTTCGGTTTCGTTCAGACCCTGAACGAACTTGTAAATGGATGTGTGTCTGACATTGGATTTCATTCTGTGTAATTGATATACATCGGTTGCATAGCGTGAATTGCCTGTGTGGCATGCTGAGATGCAACTGATCAAGGCTTCTGTTGAAAAGCAGAGTCTTGTGGTTGATGATCGAAGAACGGCTTTAATATATCATAGATTTGTGTAGCGTTAATTTGCAAGCCTCGCACCCCGGTGTGAACCAGAAACGGGAGAGGACTTCAGGAAAGACATGCGTTTCCTTCTAGGCAGGAGTGGTGTCAGCGTTTTGCAATCCCTGACGTTTTACTTTGTGGATGATAGATAGCGAGGCGCCTCGGTTATTTTGGTCTCTGCGGAGCCGATTGATAGTCTTTATACAGACCAGATTTACGCCCCATAGGGCGGGGAAACGTAGTGTTCAGGCAATTTAATCCATATCAAGTGGACCGGCCTTGACGATCCAAGGGACCACCTGGGTCCGGGTCCTGAGGCTCAGGCTAGAGAGTCTCGAAGAGGTAAGGACGATCCATTGCCTTGGTTCACAGATGGAAATCCAACTTCCAACACGACATTTTGAGGTTTTGATTTTAGAGCCTAGTATTGGCGACATGATATATGGTACCCATGCCATCTAGGATAGATATATTTATATTTGAAGTTGTTTTAAACACTATGCACTTATAATAGTATCAAATGATTTGTTTTAACAACCAAGCATGTTTGGCTATTATAAGGGAAAGCCCTATCCTCCGGCTTGCGTTGCATTGTGTGATGGGACCTGGATCATATAATAGCCTCATTTTTTCAAAAAAGCATTGCGCTATTTTGTTATATGCACTGGTATTCTTGGGAGGAAACTCGTTCTGTGTTATATGGTGTAGTCCCTTGAAATATCTTTTTTAAATTAAAGTTTTAAATAATTGTTTTAGTTCTCACAACAGTCACATGACTGACCTGGAGTCTACTGCTTTAACCTAAACTCTAGGTGCCCCTATTTTCCACACGGGTAGCTAGTAGTTTTGGTTTTGCAGATTTATATTCACAAGATCCTGGTTTATAGCTGGAATGATATTCGGAAAGCTCTGTGTATTCTTTTCAGTTGTGTTTTGTATTATTTTCCGCTGCATTGTAACTTGTAAATCTCTGATATTTAGTAAATGTGTAATACTTATTCATACTCTGTATAATCTTGTATTCTGATGAAATTATTGTAATAAGCAATGAAATGTTGTTCTGCTTGTGTTCTGATTTGTCATGTTCTCAATTCAATCCGGGCTTTCCTTCACGGGGAAGTTCGGGTCGTCTCAGATTGGCTTGGATATTTTGAATTATCTTGAATCAGTGATACATCTTGAAATTCATATTCATTATGGTTGAAAGTTGTTTGTTTGAATTCATCTAAAATACTTGATATTTTGAATATCACACACCTCTTAAATTGAAATAATCAATCTTGTGTGGCTGATTCATTATATCTCAACACTTGACATTACTCTTATGCTTTTCAAAAATTCTTTTGAAAATATGGTCTTAAAACTCTCTGCTATTTCATGATGATTTGATGTAAATATTTGTTTGTTTAAAATCATTTGAAATTATTGATTTATTGAATCACACACATATCTTTAATCTGAAATTTACATTATGGTGTGATTGATTCACTGAATCTTGAGAGTTTCATATTCCTCAAATGATTTCAAATAAACAGTATTTTCAATCATTGGATCATGAATCATCTTATGTGACCGTCATCTTGACAAGTATGATTTGAAATTATTTTTTGTGCTGCTCTGATACTGTTTTGAAAAATGTTTGTTTTGGAATCATCTGTTTGCTGCTCTGATACATGTGCATAATCTGTTATCTTGTCTTCTTGGGCTTTGTATTTATAATTCTTTTGTCTATGATATTCTTGTCCGTCTCTACTATCATGACAAAATTCTCATTAATTGAGACATCAAGTGGTATCGGTTTAGATGTGTTGTTGTTGCGTTGCTGTATATATTTTAATTCCCTCTTACTTTGTATAACTCTTCATATCCCTCTTGTGATTGATTTTTAATTTTAAAATTATTTATTGACTATTCATTCAGAAATTGAAATCAATATCCAAATTGAACTGTATTTATAATTCATCAAAATTATTATCAGAATTTGAAATTGTGATGAATTGTGACTGCAGTATATTTCACAACAAGAGGAGATTTTATTTAGATTTTTTCATGATGGTTGAACAATTATTATAATATCTTCGAATTGGCAATTATTACACGAACACCTTCTTAATCTATCATCATTCTTCCATCCATCATAATTTTGTATCAATGTGTAGAGTTTAACATTTTTTTTAATCATCTTGAATAAACAGTGGAAATATTTGTGATAGAAATGGGACTATGTTATTATTCAGAATTAGTGATAATTGGAAAATTTTCAACAATCCTGGTACAGTCAAGCATATTTCATAATATAATTAATTTAGAAATTTATTTCACAGTCCATTTCTGTACCTACCACATTTCTATCATTCATATTGGTTTTATATACCGAGGAGTTTTTTTCTTTTAAAGCTGAAATGATAAATATATATAATTAATATATAAGTGTGTCTCTTACCTCATTTAAAAATCCAAGCTCTGGTCATGCATGGGTAAGAGACAACTTATAATTTAAGCTGCGACTGACCTCATTTAAAAATCCAAACTCTGGTTATGCATGGTCAGTGTGCTCTTAAAAAGAAAAGGAAATAATGTGCTATAAATTGAAATAAATCTGAAATTCTCCTTGTTTAAAAACCATCCTATCAATCCATCTTCTAATCTGTGAAATGTATTAACATCTTATGATGTATTAGGATTTGTTGATTGATAGCTATTGGGACTAGAGATTATACGATTTTTTCACTTAAATCGAATTATTAACTATAGTCCAAATCCATCATTGTTTTGAGCTTCAATTTTACAAAATTCTTCTGAAAATATTTGGAATTCATTTTTTTTGAAACTCTCTTCATATATATAAATTTCATCATAAATCCGTCATTCTCTACAATGTGAAATATGCCACTAGTTCTCAGTTTATTATGATTTTTGTTTGACTAATTGAGATTTATGATGACCGTTCTTCCTCTTAAGCTGAAATTATAATTTTTAGTCATTTTTCATCTATATTTTAAATTCTGAATCCTTTTGATGATAACAAAAGGGGGAGAATGGGTTGAGATTTTGATTTATGAGTGAATATTTTATAAATATTTTAATTCCATTCTTTGATTGTTCCATTCAATTTTCATTTTTTTTCACTCATGCATAGTTTTATGGGGGTTTCTGTTGTAGGGGAGCTTTCAAATAGGGGAGTTCAGAATACATTTATTTGATCTAAAATTTTAATATTTGTTTGTCATCATCAAAAGGGAGAGATTGTTGTATATAACGGTGTTGTATACACAATTATATGATTTTTGTTTGATGATAACAAACAATATTAGTATAAATGTGTTTGTTACTGTACCGTTTCATATATACATCACAGACGAGAATATAATATTTATATTTAAATAAAATACGATTGTACAGAAATTCTATTATTCACACAGTATTTTATTTAAATAGAATATTTTATTTTAAACATTCAAATAGTACAACTTTTTATAAACTCCACTATTTGTACACTTCACCGATATTCATTACTATACAATCATTTTCATTATACACAAAGCTCCTCACTACAGATTCACTCTTTCACTCAGTTTATACATTTTCATATATATATTCTTTACACTATTACATACTTTGATATTCTTTTCACTGTTACTGTCTTCTGTCTTCACTGCTCACAGTCAGTCTACTCACCGTCCGCTTACCAGTCACAATAAAACACACGCAGTACACTACAATAAAATTTAAACTGAATATATGCGAATATAAATTTTATTTTTAAAATTTTATTTGCCTCAGATTTCTGGTGTGTTTCTCATCATTTTTCATGACTTGATCTGATTCATCTGTGTCTAGTCAGTTTGTATATGTATAGTACAGGGACAGGAAATCTTGTTTGATGGCTGCATATACACACGTGTATAGATATACACGTGTGCACTGCCTCGTCAATCAGAATGTAGTAGCGAGCAACTGAGGAGTAGCCACGTGGACCAACTCGACTCAGTGTAACTCAAGCAATACAGACATTATCGAGCTTGCATAAATACACTCAAATGTACAAGTCAGAGTCAAACCAGCAAGTCCATGAGTCGAGCAACAACTAATATGGTCGAGACAAGTGAAGCCAAACAAGTTTTCAAGTCAGCCCAGAATTATGTCAAAGCACCAGGCCAACAGGTACAAGGCTAGTTAAGGTCGACAAGTCAACATGTCTGGGTACTAATGTCTACACAGCATTAAAGTGGATAAGCACTACACAAATTTGTTTATGATGACATGGCAGATTCAAAGGACAATATGTACATGGTGTGTAGACATTATTGTGCATACATGGTCAACAAGTAAATGTGCACAAATCATCAAGTCAGATTCATAAAGCCTTCAAGTATAGATGCAGTAATGTCAATAATAGGGCATGTTCATCAAATTACACAAGTAAAGAAATTTGTCAGTGTACATGTTGCAAGAGATGTACAAGAGCAGAACAAAGTAGCATGGTAGTAGCTGTTGCATTTGGCAGCAGTTCAGCACGTATATGGCAGAAATACAATTAAGGACAGCGTGCAATACTGGACTGACAAATTTACATGCAAGTGCCAAAGTGCCAGTAATACTGCGTGAATGGGTGCAGTGCAAGTGTGCACATACAAATGAACAATGCAGCAAATATCAAAGCTCATGTACATATATTCATGGTGCATGTACATGATGCATGACAGTGTGCATATGATTTCAAATGGTCTATATATATGTATGGTCGAGCAGTGAAACATATGCATGTGTACAAGGCAAGGCAACTCAAGTACATGGACAAGCTAATGTAGTCAAGCCTACATCAATGGAGCTTGAAAGCATAGGTAACATACAAGCCAGAATATGTGCACAATAGCATGCAATAAGTAAAGCAGATTTCAAGATGGTATTATTTTGGCAAGTTTTTAATGCAAAATCTTTCCAGAGTATAAATCATACAAGAGCACACATGTTTTGGACATAGATACTTTTGGCAAGAACACATTTTTTTAAGAATACACAATCAGTTTTTTGGACAAGGAAAAGCTTTTAATTGTTTCCAAAAATCAATTTTTTCTGGAAAATTAATGCTCATAATTTTTGAGCAAGAGCTTTTTTACAAATCCATTTCAAAAATCACGTTGAAAATTGCTAAAGAAAAACCAATCACTGGAAGTTATTTTTGGCAAGAGGAATCATGAAAGAATACAAATTAACTCACTCAAAGGAATCGTTCAAAGTTCACGCAATTTCAAAAGAGGAAACGAAGCCAGCAATTCAAATTCTTTCCAGGAATATTTCATAAGCCACACAAGCAATTTCATTCAAGAATCACAAAAGAAGAAACCGAGCAAAATCACGCAAGCCATTTAAATCAAAGGAATCAGAAGCAGGATCATGCAAGAAATCAGTGCAAGTCATATATGTGAAATCAGAGCCTTTATAGGATTTCTAAATCCTATTTAACAACCATTCATCATAGGCATTTGAAGCATCGAAAAACAAGCAACTCAATTTCAAGAGCAAATATAAAAATCATCTCGAGATACTTACGAATTTTTCAATCGCGAGACAAAACCTAGATCAAGGACAAGAAAAGCAACAACAATCGATCATCAGGAGATTCATTCACAACTGAAGAAGCAACTCGATTTGGGGATTTGTTAGAAACCCTAGTTTTTGACATTGGTAACCACTGGAGCACAAAGACATAACCGACTTCACTTACAAAGAAAATGAAACGGGACAGCTCTAATAATCTTGGCTAAGCCTATGTGTTTTTATTTTAATATCAAAAGGACTAGGGTTTTTCATTAGTTTATTTATTGTTTTTATTTATTTTTCTGTTATAAACCAATCTGAACAGTTTCTAGGTCTGTAAAATCTAGGAAACCAGTTAGGGTGTTAAATGGCAATTTACTAGAGTCTATAAAAACTAGGGTTACTGGTTACAGGGTTGTATTCAGGGGAAATCTGAACTGGGGGATTAGATCAGTCTAGGGTTTTGAGCGTAGGGTTAGTATAGGAGCAGGGAGTGCGAGTTTACATGGTCTTCCGCTTTTTATTTCTGTTGCATTCTGTGGCTTGTTTAGTTTTTAATATCCCATTAGATTTTTAACTCAGCGAAAAACTGTGATAAACCCTTTTCGCCCCCCCCCCCCCCCCTCTAAGGTTAATCTAGATCCAACTATAGTAGGTTGTCCAGACATAAAACTCATAAGTTGCTGTTACGAATGACTGCTAGCATAATTCACAGGGCTGCAGATCGGTCGGATATTTCTTGAGGGAATCAGGCATAACCATTGTGATCGCTGCAATCTAGAGTCGTTGGATTCGACTATGTAGCGAAATTCGCAGGGCTGCAGATAGCCTACGGCGGACGGATGTTTCTTGGGGGAACCAAGCATAACCATTGTGACCGCTGCGATCTGTAGTCGAATTATAAGGGCGTAATCCGCAGAGCCACGAAGGCTTATGGGTATGGATGTTTCCTTGGGGACCCAGGCGTAACCATGGTGTACCTACGGTCCACTTAGATATCTTAGTGATTGAGCCACCTGTTTAATGCGGCGTTTTGTCCTCGTGACTTGATTGGTCCTCGTGACTTGATTCATTTTAAGGATTTGATTTCATGACTCTAAGATAGAGCAACCAACGCTCGGTGACCTCAGATTTTCTCCTGATTCTAAAATACCTTCCATTGATCTGTTCATGATAAAATTCGCAGGGAAGTGATTTCATACGGATACGAATGTTTTCTGGGGGATCCAGACGAAACCATTGTGTAACATCCCGTATTTTCTAGCCAATTATTTGAATTATTTTATTATTTAAAATGTCAATTTGAATTTAAATAATTGAATTTAATCATTTTATTTTGAATATTTTATTTAATAAATAATATATAATATTTTAATTCCAAAATATTTGGAATTTGTAGTATAATGTGTATTGGCTAAATAAAAGGGTTTAATATTTTTATATTGAAAATAAATTAGCATTTCGTTTATTTAACGACAGTTGAATGTATAATTTATAATTTAATTATAAAACGAGCTACAGCGGCGCGGTAGTTCGTAATATGGAGTTTTGAACTTTAAATGGTTGTATAAGGTTCAAAATAAGTCAAATTTCTCTTAAACAAGAAACTTCCGGATCTATTGGATAATATTTTTCTAATGGAAGAGAAAATTCGAGTTTTCATAGCGTAGATTTTATTTTATGACCAAATCAAATTTTAAAATAGTCGCTATGGAATTCCTTTATAATTTATAACGATTTATTTTATAAACAAAAGGGGTTTTTAAATATTTTGAATATCGATTTGGCTTGGAATTCAACCCGAGATATTTTATTTCAAAAATATATACAGTTCTAGTCGAGTATGACCAATTATAATATTATTATTATTATTATATTGAATATTTTAAAATTGATTTATTTTAATTTAAATTGGACCCTTTAAAAGGGACTTTAATCAAACGACCTTCGTTTTTGACGAAACAAATTTTATTTAGAACGTAGTAGCTAATTATTGCTAGATTTCAATTTGCACATCAATCGGAGTTATTTTGTGAGCGTGGCAAAATTAAATGCAAATAAAACGACCATTTGGACGTGAACGAGCGTCGTTTGAGCAAACGGACTCGGAATTCAACGAAACAAGTTTCATTAGGACCGTAATGTCATATTATATTATGCCGTCCATTTTCGTCATGAACGGAGCTTCTATGTAACTGCAGTAACCAATAAACAACAATCAAAATAGCGATAACCACGAAATAAAAATCGTCGGTCGTTGTCTGTAATAACCCGCAAAATCTGGGCCAGTTTAAAATTTTTATTTTAGCAATTTTAGCGAATTTTGAATATTTGAAATAGATTATTTTAAATAATATCGACGAGAAATTTATTTTGAATATAATTCGACGTATATTTTATATACGTCGTCGTTAGAATATATAATATTTATATATAATTATAAATAGAATTGAAAATGGCGCGGTAGTTCGATAATTCGATTTCAAACTTCAATTGAATGTACCGGGTGCAAAACAATCCGGATTTTAGTGAAACCAAAAACATTAGGATCTAATTGATGATATCTTTCCAACGAATCCGACAAATTGAGATTTCATATCGAGAATCAAAAGATATGTCCAGTTGAAAATTCTGAATAGTCGCTATGGAATTCAGGCCCTTAAAAATGGACATTTTGCAAATGACCTCGGATTTCGACGAAACCACTTTTGTTGGGTCCGTGATGTCAAGTTATTGCTAAGTTTCAAATTTCATAATTTTTAGAATCAATATGTGAGCGTGGCAAAGGAAAATGTGTTTTGACCATTTCAGTTGATTTTAATCGACTGGAAAATGGCCATTTTTCCAACGGTCTCAGAATTCGACGAAACTAGTTTTGTTAGGACCGTATCGTCAATACGAAGCTAGAAAATATTTTTCTGGAGTTTTTCTAGTTAGTATGTGACCCCGGTAATTTGAAATGTACGTTTAAAATTCAATATAGTGATTTAAATGTAAATTTAACGAAAACTGATTGTAACGATCAAATCAGCTTGCGATACATATCCCATTGTGTTCGGAATGGGGGTAAAACGCTAGGGACGACAGGCGGTGGACCTCGTTTCAAGGTCGTATGTAAAAGTCAACTATTTGCAAATAAAATAATTAAAATAAAATAAAATAAAATAATAAACCCTTCCCTCTATAACCGTTCTGGCCCCCCTCATATTTTCAATCGAAAGAAAAAGAAAGAAAAAAAAAACAAAAAAGAAAAAAAAAACCAAATCGCTCAGGCGATTAACGCCGATCCCCCCCTCCCCCCGTAGCCATCGCCGCCGCCTTCGAGCCCCTCCGCCTCCCCTGCACCAGCGCCGCGACCCCAGCCCCATTGCCCCCTCCTCTCCGTTCGACGCCCAGAAACCCACGAACCCGCGAGCGCCCGGAAACACCCCCAAATCCACGAGATCCGCAACCGCGGCCATCCCCTGACGAGTCTCTGACCGCCGCACCCTCCTTCCACCTCCCCGGCCGACCAACGACGCCTTAGGCCTCCTCCATTCAACAAACAACACCCCGCTTCTCCAATGGCCGATTTACTGTAGATGAATTGTGAGTTTTTTTTTTTCTTTCCTTTTTATGTTTATTTTTATTTAGTGTAAGTAGTTTTGAAAATCAGTTTTTTTTAGTAAAAGTAAATAATAGATTTTTACCAATAAAAATGAAATCTTTATATGTGTAGGGAATAAGGAAATATATGATCTTGTTTATAAAGAAAGGTGAGATTTTGAACACGATAAAAATTAGATTTTTAATAGGATAAAGATCGAATTTTTATATGTAAGAAGAGAAGATAAAGATCGGATTTTTATATATTGAACTTCGAAGTCAAAATATGATTTTTTTTATATTTTTAAAGAATTAAAAATATGATCTTTATATTTTTAAAGTATTAAAAATATAGTCTTTACTATATAGATGATGTCAAAATATGATCTTTGCATAGTAGGAACTATAAAGAAGATATTTTGAGATGAGTAGTGAAGTAAAAATATAATTTTTATATAAGGAAGATAATCAAAAGATGATTTTTATAATGATGAAAACTTTATTTTTATAAAGGCGAAAACTTTATTTTTATAAAGGCGAAAACTTTATTTTTATAAAGGCGAAAACTTTATTTTTATAAAGGCGAAAACTTTATTTTTGAAATGGAATTTTTATCTATATGATACCAAAGTAAAAATTCGATTTTTATATATTGAATAGCATAGTAAAAATTCGATTTTTAAATATATGAAGTGATTATAAAAAAAATGATTTCTAAATTGAAAGTGAATAAATAAAAATGTGATTTTTATTTTAAAGACATCAAAATATAAAAATGTGATTTTTATTTTAAAGACATCAAAATATAAAAATGTGATTTTTAGGTATATAGTGGCTACGGGCAACGAAGATGACGAAGATGGGATAACGAAGAAGATTTCAATCAAAGAAGAGTCAAGATGATTGGATAGCTTTCGGTGAGAACTTCTCACTCTAAAAATTCTTTTTGTAGTTATATATATATACTAGGATGCAGACAGTGTTTAGTAGCACCCGACACAATCGTCCACAGACCATGGACTTGTTTGTTTGGCTGTTTGGTGATTGATTGCGATATTGATTTGAATGTGGTTTGTGGTGTGGAAAATCGAATCGATAAATGGGTTAGGATTAGACGTGCGCCGTTATAAGGCGAAGGAGTAAGGCTAGGTTAGACTCTTACTCCAAATTTTGTGGTTTGCATAACGAAAATGATTTGATTGATGTGTGAATGGCGTGGGCCTTCACTAGACCCGGGATAAGGCTAGGCCTCGTCCCGTTTCTAGTATTGTGCCGTTATGCCGCCGAAATTTTCTAAAATATGTTAGAAAAATAAAAATATCATTTTTATTGTGTAAATGAAATGAATAGAAATTCATGTGTTAAAATAAAATATATTATCGTTAAAAATATAATTTTTAACGTGAAAGTGAATAAATAAATATTTATAAACAAATCGGCCGATTTGTTTATATACACTGATTTGACTGATATTGATTGGGTCGATAAATTTTACACATCGCCCAACTGCACAAATAAAATCTGTGTTTGATTGTTTGAAACCCCACACGGGTGTTGGGATGAAATTTGATGTTCACTCATCCTGATTGATTAAATATGTCGATCGGTCGATTGACAGACTGTTATAAGCGTCAGATATCTATATTTGATGCTTATACAGTGTAGTGCACTTTGGTTGATGATTGATTATTTTTCAATGCTATTATATACATGTGTTGTATGGAATCCATATAATTAACGTTATATGGTGTTTGATTGGGCCTCATTCCAATCGGGAAAATAATGAATATTAGAAAAGAAAATTCATGTGTTGAATATAAAAATAGTCATGTGTTGACGATGTTCATGTGTTGAGTGAAACATTTTATATAATAAAAATTACATCTTTATCATATTTACGATTAGAATCTACTTTACGGTAGAAGTCTAATTAAAATCAAACGATAGATACCATAGTTTTATAAAATATTTTACATAACAAAAATAGTGATGTGTTGACAGTACTCATGTGTTGAGATTAGTCGTGTGTTGAAAAAAATATAGATTCATGTGTTGAATGGGATAAATATTCATTTGTTGAATAAAATAAAGAAGTTGTGAAAAATATAAAGCCGTGTTGATTAGTTTTGCGCCATTTTGACGTGAACGATATTTATATCGATTTTATTCGTTGTATAATGAATTGAAAACGATTTCGAAATGAAATGAATAGAAAACGATTTCGAAATGAAATGAATAGAAAACGATTTCGAAATGAAATGAATAGAAAACGATTTCGAAATGAATTGAATTGAAAACGATTTCGAAATGAATTGAATTGAAAACGATTTCGAAATGAAATGAATTGAAAACGATTTCGAAATGAATTGAATTGAAAACGATTTCGAAATGAATTGAATTGAAAACGATTTCGAAATGAATTGAATTGAAAACGATTTCGAAATGAATTGAATTGAAAACGATTTCGAAATGAATTGAATTGAAAACGAATTCAAATTGAATTGAAAGTGAATTGAAATGAATTCAAATTGAATTAAAATTTGAATTGAATAGAAATGAATTTTAAAACGGATTTATAAAGAAGAATTCAATTTTGATTTGAATTGAATATAGAAGTTGAATTGTTTCAGAAACGATTTTAAAACGATTTATAAAATTCGTTATAAATAGAAATCGACGAAATATATATTATATATATTATATATATAATATAATGGCCTGAATAGAACGCGCCGCGCCGCGGCAGTTCGTGAATTTCGACCATTTATTTCAAACGGACATTGCGGGAGATCCGACCGTCGGATTCTCCTAAAACCGGAACCGTTGGGTTCGTATCGAAAAGAGCTTTCCAATGAATATTAGAAATTTGAAATCTAACGGTTGGATTTGGAATTATGTCCAAATCAAATTCGAAAAAGGTCGCTGTAAGTGCAGTTCGATGGCCATTGATGGAAATCGACTGTACGGGCCTTGATAAAATTATTAAAAATGTCTTTAATTTGTGTAAAATTATAATATGTGAATTGGAAAGAACTGGGGTGAAAAATTCCACATTTGAAAAGATAAAAATAGATTTTTATCGAAATGAACTAGTTTTGAACTAGAATTAAAAATCAATTTATTTTTGAAATGAATAAATTGAATGTGAAAGTGATAAAAAAAATCGATATTTCCAATACGTGGATTGGATTGGAGTTGAATCGAAATTATCTTCGGGATATTTCGATGTTGGATTTCGTGACTATACAGATATTGTTATGGGAATTTGAAAGATATATTTTATATCGTTATTTCCAATACGATATATGTTGGTTTCAGAATTTGATATTGAATATAAGCCGATATATTTTATATTCAAAGCCTTGTATTTAATATCAAATGTGATTTGGGTTTGTCGTGAATCGTGTTTTAGAAGACATTGGTTCTTTAACCCAGTTAAAGACAGAATATTGATTTTTGTGAAGATTAAAACTAAGTGGAGTTTTAATGAATCTTTAATTAGATTAAAAATGTGGATTGATAATTTAAATTATCAAATCTGAAAGGTGATCGAGAATGGAGTACCACCAGTTTTGCTCCAATGCGATAGTTAAATCTTTAATTAGATTTGAACGTGAAATGGTAATTAATTTTACCGATAACACCGTGGTGTTAGATGTGGAGTATTACCAGTTTTCTCCATGGGATATATAGGTTGGGATTGGGAAATAAAATAAATAATTACTTCGGTGTGGTTCGTTAATCCCGACAAGTTTGAAATGATATCCAAAGGAGGATTATAGGATAAATTTAGAAGAATTTATCTTGGATAAAATTAATGGGAACATTTCCCTAAGAATGTGTTTTTGTGAATAAAAGAATATTCTGAATTGGAATGAGGCGTTCGTTGTGTTTGTGTAACATTTGTTAATTATATACGTGGGTTATCCAGAAAGGCCGGGTTATACCCATTCTGAGTAACCGATTCGACGAGATGTCGAAGATGAAGACGGTGGTCGAAGACCGGAAGTCTTCACATCGTTTGGGTGATTACCGATGATCTTGATTGGGCTGTACACCCAGGATGAGGGAAACAGTTGGTGATCGTCCAGACGTACTTGGAGATGGATGGATATGCGAGGAAAGTGCCTCCGGTTTCGTTCAGACCCAGAACGAACTTGTAAATGGATTGTGTGTCTGACATTGGGTTTTATTCTGTGTTGATTGATCTCTATTAAATATACATCTGTTTGGCGGCGGAGAATTTATTCTCTTGCTTAACGCCCTTCTCTGAGACATACGAGCTCAGAGGTTGTATATCGATGGACATCAGTCGCATGGAGTGAATTGCCAATGTGGCATGCGTAAGTGGCAATTGATCAAGGCTTCTGTTGAAAAGCAAAGTCTTGTGGTTGATGATCAAAGCACGGCCTGTGTGGCGTAGCTTTGTGTATAACGTGAATTCGCGAGCCTCACACCTCGGTATGAGTCAAAAACGGGAGACGGACCGCTGGGAGAGCACGACGTTTCTTTCTAGCTAGGGTGGTGTCAGTGACCTACCAGCCCTGACATTTATATACTTTTCACCTGTGTGGTTGTTGGATACGAGGCGCCTCGGATATAGGTCTGTAAGGACCGGGAAACGTGTGTTCAGGAATAACTAATCCTCAAAAGTAAGAGAGGACCGGCCCAGCCGATTCCAAGGATCATAGTGGGGTCCTGAGGCATTTGCTAGAGTGTCTCGAACGCGGAGAGGAGCTTGCCCCTTGCCTCGACTCATGACGGAAATCCAATTTCCAATACGTGTATTGCGGTTTTAATTGTAGAACTAGTATGGCGACATGATATATGGTACCCATGTCGTCTATGATTGATATTTATGATTGAAAATGTTTTGACATTATACACTTATTATAGTATCAAATGATTTGTTTTAAACGTATCAAGCATGTTTGGCTATTATAAGGGAAAACCCTATCCTCCGGCTTGCGTTGCATTGTGTGATGGGACCTGGGTCTTATAATAGCTTCATCTTTCCAAAAAGCATTGCGTTGTTTTGATATTTGCACTAGTATTCTTGGGAGGAAACCCGTTCCGTGTTATACGGCGTGGTCCCTTGAATTGCTCTCTTTTAAAGTAAAGTTTTAAATAACTGTTTTAGTTCTCACACCAGTCCCATGACTGACCTGGAGTTTATTGTTTTAACCTAAACTCTGGGTGCCCCTATTTTCCGCACGGGCAGCTAGTAGTTTTGGTTTTGCAGATTTATATTCACAGGGTCCTGATTTACAGCTGGAACGATGCTCGGAAAGCTCTGTATCCGTGTATCACTTCTAGTTGTGATTTTGTATTATTTTCCGCTGCTATGTAATTTATTGTAATCTCTGATATTTGTTGAATGTAATTTATTCATTTATACTCTGTATATTCTTGTATCTGATGGAATTGTTGTAATAACAATGAAATGTTCTTCCGTTTGCGTTCTGATTTGTCTTGTCCTCAATTCTATCCGTGCTTTCCTTCACGGGGAAGTTACGGGTCGTTTCAGTTGGTATCAGAGCTTTGGTTTACAGAGCTCGAGAACAAGACACATTAGAACCATACGAAAGAATTCATCAGATATTGGATTAGCAACATCCAATTAGAATGACTCGTTAGAGATAGGATCAGTAGTATCCTAGAACGAGTGTGAAGAGTAGAACGAGTGTGAAGAGTATATTTTTCAAATGAAAACTATTTTGTTTTGAAAATTTAAACCATTTTAAACGTATTTGAATATTTATTTATTTTGAATATGGACATTCCAATATATAAAGATTTTGCATATACGCGTCATGAACGTATATTCGAAGTTTTAATATATTAGATAGATATAGAATCACATTCTAGTTGCCCGGAGATAATTCTGGTAATGCGGCCGCATTATCAGTATTTATGTTCGTGTTTCGAAGGTGTGATTTCTATATATTTCCATTAGACTGGTGTGAGAACCAAACTTATATAGTTAGAACACATTGTTGTGAATTGGCATCAAAAGCATGATTTTTTGTATATATATCAAAATTATGAATTTGAAACTCTAATCCTCTAATTGATTGATGTTTGTGTTGTTTGTTTAATTGTTTGCTAATTTTTAACCATTTATGCCTAATATAATCAAGTATTGAATTGTATTGAAAATTTGGTCGCATTTGCTTGCATATACATATACTTACATTGAACAGGTCATAGCAAGGAGGCTAGAGCCAGAGAATAAAATTTGTTTGCCCGACAAATAGGTACATGTTTACTACATAATTTCCTGTTTTGTTTGGATGATGATGATTTTGTGAGCCTATTGGCTAGCCGCTTGGCTTTTTCTTTTTCTTTTTGAGATCTGAAGTACCGGGGAAGCTATTTGAAATTCCCTGATGCTCCCATTGCAGGGGAGGTTATGGCGAAATTTTTCAAAAATTTAGGGTGCTAGCCAAATTTTTGAAATTTTGAAAATTCTCAGAAACTGAAAAGTTGGAGAATGGAAGTCAGACCGAACGTAGAGTTGAATAATCAAACCACTTTCGACTTTGTTCCTTTTCGGGGACGAAAAGTTTTAAGTGTGGGAGATTGTAATAACCCGCAAAATCTGGGCCAGTTTAAAATTTTTATTTTAGCAATTTTAGCGAATTTTGAATATTTAAAATAGATTATTTTAAATAATATCGACGAGAAATTTATTTTGAATATAATTCGACGTATATTTTATATACGTCGTCGTTAGAATATATAATATTTATATATAATTATAAATAGAATTGAAAATGGCGCGGTAGTTCGATAATTCGATTTCAAACTTCAATTGAATGTACCGGGTGCAAAACAATCCGGATTTTAGTGAAACCAAAAACATTAGGATCTAATTGATGATATCTTTCCAACAAATCCGACAAATTGAGATTTCATATCGAGAATCAAAAGATATGTCCAGTTGAAAATTCTGAATAGTCGCTATGGAATTCAGGCCCTTAAAAATGGACATTTTGCAAATGACCTCGGATTTCGACGAAACCACTTTTGTTGGGTCCGTGATGTCAAGTTATTGCTAAGTTTCAAATTTCATAATTTTTCGAATCAATATGTGAGCGTGGCAAAGGAAAATGTGTTTTGACCATTTCAGTTGATTTTAATCGACTGGAAAATGGCCATTTTTCCAACGGTCTCAGAATTCGACGAAACTAGTTTTGTTAGGACCGTATCGTCAATACGAAGCTAGAAAATATTTTTCTGGAGTTTTTCTAGTTAGTATGTGACCCCGGTAATTTGAAATGTACGTTTAAAATTCAATATAGTGATTTAAATGTAAATTTAACGAAAACTGATTGTAACGATCAAATCAGCTTGCGATACATATCCCATTGTGTTCGGAATGAGGGTAAAACGCTATGGACGACAGGCGGTGGACCTCGTTTCGAGGTCGTATGTAAAAGTCAACTATTTGCAAATAAAATAATTAAAATAAAATAAAATAAATAATAAACCCTTCCCTCTATAACCGTTCTGGCCCCCCTCATATTTTCAATCGAAAGAAAAAGAAAGAAAAAAAAAGAAAAAAGAAAAAAAAAACTAAATCGCTCAGGCGATTAACGCCGATCGCCCCTCCCCCCTCCCCCCGTAGCCATCGCCGCCGCCTTCGAGCCCCTCCGCCTCCCCTGCACCAGCGCCGCGACCCCAGCCCCATTGCCCCCTCCTCTCCGTTCGACGCCCAGAAACCCACGAACCCGCGAGCGCCCGGAAACACCCCCAAATCCACGAGATCCGCAACCGCGGCCATCCCCTGACGAGTCTCTGACCGCCGCACCCTCCTTCCACCTCCCCGGCCGACCAACGACGCCTTAGGCCTCCTCCATTCAACAAACAACACCCCGCTTCTCCAATGGCCGATTTACTGTAGATGAATTGTGAGTTTTTTTTTTTTCTTTCCTTTTTATGTTTATTTTTATTTAGTGTAAGTAGTTTTGAAAATCAGTTTTTTTTAGTAAAAGTAAATAATAGATTTTTACCAATAAAAATGAAATCTTTATATGTGTAGGGAATAAGGAAATATATGATCTTGTTTATAAAGAAAGGTGAGATTTTTAACACGATAAAAATTAGATTTTTAATAGGATAAAGATCGAATTTTTATATGTAAGAAGAGAAGATAAAGATCGGATTTTTATATATTGAACTTCGAAGTCAAAATATGATTTTTATATTTTTAAAGAATTAAAAATATGATCTTTATATTTTTAAAGTATTAAAAATATAGTCTTTACTATATAGATGATGTCAAAATACGATCTTTGCATAGTAGGAACTATAAAGAAGATATTTTGAGATGAGTAGTGAAGTAAAAATATAATTTTTATATAAGGAAGATAATCAAAAGATGATTTTTATAATGATGAAAACTTTATTTTTATAAAGGCGAAAACTTTATTTTTATAAAGGCGAAAACTTTATTTTTGAAATGGAATTTTTATCTATATGATACCAAAGTAAAAATTCGATTTTTATATATTGAATAGCATAGTAAAAATTCGATTTTTAAATATATGAAGTGATTATAAAAAAAATGATTTCTAAACTGAAAGTGAATAAATAAAAATGTGATTTTTATTTTAAAGACATCAAAATATAAAAATGTGATTTTTAGGTATATAGTGGCTACGGGCAACGAAGATGACGAAGATGGGATAACGAAGAAGATTTCAATCAAAGAAGAGTCAAGATGATTGGATAGCTTTCGGTGAGAACTTCTCACTCTAAAAATTCTTTTTGTAGTTATATATATATACTAGGATGCAGACGGTGTTTAGTAGCACCCGACACAATCGTCCACAGACCATGGACTTGTTTGTTTGGCTGTTTGGTGATTGATTGCGATATTGATTTGAATGTGGTTTGTGGTGTGGAAAATCGAATCGATAAATGGGTTAGGATTAGACGTGCGCCGTTATAAGGCGAAGGAGTAAGGCTAGGTTAGACTCTTACTCCAAATTTTGTGGTTTGCATAACGAAAATGATTTGATTGATGTGTGAATGGCGTGGGCCTTCACTAGACCGGGGATAAGGCTAGGCCTCGTCCCGTTTCTAGTATTGTGCCGTTATGCCGCCGAAATTTTCTAAAATATGTTAGAAAAATAAAAATATCATTTTTATTGTGTAAATGAAATGAATAGAAATTCATGTGTTAAAATAAAATATATTATCGTTAAAAATATAATTTTTAACGTGAAAGTGAATAAATAAATATTTATAAACAAATCGGCCGATTTGTTTATATACACTGATTTGACTGATATTGATTGGGTCGATAAATTTTACACATCGCCCAACTGCACAAATAAAATCTGTGTTTGATTGTTTGAAACCCCACACGGGTGTTGGGATGAAATTTGTTGTTCACTCATCCTGATTGATTAAATATGTCGATCGGTCGATTGACAGACTGTTATAAGCGTCAGATATCTATATTTGATGCTTATACAGTGTAGTGCACTTTGGTTGATGATTGATTATTTTTCAATGCTATTATATACATGTGTTGTATGGAATCCATATAATTAACGTTATATGGTGTTTGATTGGGCCTCATTCCAATCGGGAAAATAATGAATATTAGAAAAGAAAATTCATGTGTCGAATATAAAAATAGTCATGTGTTGACGATGTTCATGTGTTGAGTGAAACATTTTATATAATAAAAATTACATCTTTATCATATTTACGATTAGAATCTACTTTACGGTAGAAGTCTAATTAAAATCAAACGATAGATACCATAGTTTTATAAAATATTTTACATAACAAAAATAGTGATGTGTTGACAGTACTCATGTGTTGAGATTAGTCGTGTGTTGAAAAAAATATAGATTTATGTGTTGAATGGGATAAATATTCATTTGTTGAATAAAATAAAGAAGTTGTGAAAAATATAAAGCAGTGTTGATTAGTTTTGCGCCATTTTGACGTGAACGATATTTATATCGATTTTATTCGTTGTATAATGAATTGAAAACGATTTCGAAATGAAATGAATAGAAAACGATTTCGAAATGAAATGAATAGAAAACGATTTCGAAATGAAATGAATAGAAAACGATTTCGAAATGAATTGAATTGAAAACGATTTCGAAATGAATTGAATTGAAAACGATTTCGAAATGAAATGAATTGAAAACGATTTCGAAATGAATTGAATTGAAAACGATTTCGAAATGAATTGAATTGAAAACGATTTGGAAATGAATTGAATTGAAAACGATTTCGAAATGAAATGAATTGAATTGAAAACGATTTCGAAATGAATTGAATTGAAAACGAATTCAAATTGAATTGAAAGTGAATTGAAATGAATTCAAATTGAATTAAAATTTGAATTGAATAGAAATGAATTTTAAAACGGATTTATAAAGAAGAATTCAATTTTGATTTGAATTGAATATAGAAGTTGAATTGTTTCAGAAACGATTTTAAAACGATTTATAAAATTCGTTATAAATAGAAATCGACGAAATATATATTATATATATTATATATATAATATAATGGCCTGAATAGAACGCGCCGCGCCGCGGCAGTTCGTGAATTTCGACCATTTATTTCAAACGGACATTGCGGGAGATCCGACCGTCGGATTCTCCTAAAACCGGAACCGTTGGGTTCGTATCGAAAAGAGCTTTCCAATGAATATTAGAAATTTGAAATCTAACGGTTGGATTTGGAATTATGTCCAAATCAAATTCGAAAAGGTCGCTGTAAGTGCAGTTCGATGGCCATTGATGGAAATCGACTGTACGGGCCTTGATAAAATTATTAAAAATATCTATAATTTGTGTAAAATTATAATATGTGAATTGGAAAGAACTAGGCTGAAAAATTCCACATTTGAAAAGATAAAAATAGATTTTTATCGAAATGAACTAGTTTTGAACTAGAATTAAAAATCAATTTATTTTTTAAATGAATAAATTGAATGTGAAAGTGATTAAAAAAAATCGATATTTCCAATACGTGGATTGGATTGGAGTTGAATCGAAATTATCTTCGGGATATTTCGATGTTGGATTTCGTGACTATACAGATATTGTTATGGGAATTTGAAAGATATATTTTATATCGTTATTTCCAATACGATATATGTTGGTTTCAGAATTTGATATTGAATATAAGCCGATATATTTTATATTCAAAGCCTTGTATTTAATATCAAATGTGATTTGGGTTTGTCGTGAATCGTGTTTTAGAAGACATTGGTTCTTTAACCCAGTTAAAGACAGAATATTGATTTTTGTGAAGATTAAAACTAAGTGGAGTTTTAATGAATCTTTAATTAGATTAAAAATGTGGATTGATAATTTAAATTATCAAATCTGAAAGGTGATCGAGAATGGAGTACCACCAGTTTTGCTCCAATGCGATAGTTAAATCTTTAATTAGATTTGAACGTGAAATGGTAATTAATTTTACCGATAACACCGTGGTGTTAGATGTGGAGTATTACCAGTTTTCTCCATGGGATATATAGGTTGGGATTGGGAAATAAAATAAATAATTACTTCGGTGTGGTTCGTTAATCCCGACTAGTTTGAAATGATATCCAAAGGAGGATTATAGGATAAATTTAGAAGAATTTATCTTGGATAAAATTAATGGGAACATTTCCCTAAGAATGTGTTTTTGTGAATAAAAGAATATTCTGAATTGGAATGAGGCGTTCGTTGTGTTTGTGTAACATTTGTTAATTATATACGTGGGTTATCCAGAAAGGCCGGGTTATACCCATTCTGAATAACCGATTCGACGAGATGTCGAAGATGAAGACGGTGGTCGAAGACCGGAAGTCTTCACATCGTTTGGGTGATTACTGATGATCTTGATTGGGCTGTACACCCAGGATGAGGGAAACAGTTGGTGATCGTCCAGACGTACTTGGAGATGGATGGATATGCGAGGAAAGTGCCTCCGGTTTCGTTCAGACCCAGAACGAACTTGTAAATGGATTGTGTGTCTGACATTGGGTTTTATTCTGTGTTGATTGATCTCTATTAAATATACATCTGTTTGGCGGCGGAGAATTTATTCTCTTGCTTAACGCCCTTCTCTGAGACATACGAGCTCAGAGGTTGTATATCGATGGACATCAGTCGCATGGAGTGAATTGCCAATGTGGCATGCGTAAGTGGCAATTGATCAAGGCTTCTGTTGAAAAGCAAAGTCTTGTGGTTGATGATCAAAGCACGGCCTGTGTGGCGTAGCTTTGTGTATAACGTGAATTCGCGAGCCTCACACCTCGGTATGAGTCAAAAACGGGAGACGGACCGCTGGGAGAGCACGACGTTTCTTTCTAGCTAGGGTGGTGTCAGTGACCTACCAGCCCTGACATTTATATACTTTTCACCTGTGTGGTTGTTGGATACGAGGCGCCTCGGATATAGGTCTGTAAGGACCGGGAAACGTGTGTTCAGGAATAACTAATCCTCAAAAGTAAGAGAGGACCGGCCCAGCCGATTCCAAGGATCATAGTGGGGTCCTGAGGCATTTGCTAGAGTGTCTCGAACGCGGAGAGGAGCTTGCCCCTTGCCTCGACTCATGACAGAAATCCAATTTCCAATACGTGTATTGCGGTTTTAATTGTAGAACTAGTATGGCGACATGATATATGGTACCCATGCCGTCTATGATTGATATTTATGATTGAAAATGTTTTGACACTATACACTTATTATAGTATCAAATGATTTGTTTTAAACGTATCAAGCATGTTTGGCTATTATAAGGGAAAACCCTATCCTCCGGCTTGCGTTGCATTGTGTGATGGGACCTGGGTCTTATAATAGCTTCATCTTTCCAAAAAGCATTGCGTTGTTTTGATATTTGCACTAGTATTCTTGGGAGGAAACCCGTTCCGTGTTATACGGCGTGGTCCCTTGAATTGCTCTCTTTTAAAGTAAAGTTTTAAATAACTGTTTTAGTTCTCACACCAGTCCCATGACTGACCTGGAGTTTATTGTTTTAACCTAAACTCTGGGTGCCCCTATTTTCCGCACGGGCAGCTAGTAGTTTTGGTTTTGCAGATTTATATTCACAGGGTCCTGATTTACAGCTGGAACGATGCTCGGAAAGCTCTGTATCCGTGTATCACTTCTAGTTGTGATTTTGTATTATTTTCCGCTGCTATGTAATTTATTGTAATCTCTGATATTTGTTGAATGTAATTTATTCATTTATACTCTGTATATTCTTGTATCTGATGGAATTGTTGTAATAACAATGAAATATTCTTCCGTTTGCGTTCTGATTTGTCTTGTCCTCAATTCTATCCGTGCTTTCCTTCACGGGGAAGTTACGGGTCGTTTCATTATCAGTCATCACATCTAGTTAAAATATTATAAACCCACTTATATATACCCTCCCAAATTAGAATTTCTCCAGCCAAGCCAAATTTTCATCCACAATTTTGCAAAAAAATCCAAATTCACTAAATAATTTATATCTTTTAATCCTTAATGAATTGGCTATGGGGATCTAAAGCAAAATCATAGATCTGGTCTAGGGCTAACTACGACAAAAATTTGGTGAGGTTTCGTCAGGTGTGGTGGCTGAAACTCACGAGGAAAGGCAAAAAACTGACTTCGTTTTTAAGGCTTTTGGTGGAGTTTTGATTGTCAATAGGTGATGGAGTCAAAGGAGAGGTTGTAGAGGAGGAAGAGGGCTATGTTTTTGCTTCTGGTCGGAGGATCTGAAAGTGACGATGGTGGTCGCGTTTGGGAGTTGAACGGAGGCAAAGTTTGGGGTTTGTTTTTTCGAATGGCAGTTGGATTTGGGCCATTTCCGGGAACTATGGTGCACGAGGTGGCCGATAGTCTTAAGGGCAGTAAGCGGGGATGGAAGGCGGTTTGAACGGTGGAGGTGCGGCTAACTCAGGCGATCAGATGGTGGAGAATTAGGTGGTTGTTTGCTTTTCGGTTGAGGGAGTTTCACCAATGAACGGAGGCGAGCTGGGTGACATCGTTTTCGGCGATGGGGCACTGGGGTGAGGCGAAGTCGGCAGTGAGGTCAGGTGAGGCTCAAGCCAACCACGGCGGCGATGGGTGATGGATAATCGAAGAGGAGTTTTGGGTTTCAGTGGTATCGTGTTTCAGGGAGGGTCGGGTCTGAGGAATCCAAAAGGGGGGAAATGCGTATGAACAGTTAATGTCTGCTGACGTGGACAATAGTTAAAGGGGTAATTATAATTTAAGGATTATTAATAATTTAATTTATTAGTCAATAGTTATGTTATTTTAAACCAAAACTTGAAAACGCGATATCTTTGTCATACTTTATCGAAATCTGACGAAACAAGATCCGTTGGGATCGGGGTGACGGAGGCTACGCATACAACTGGTCCGGTCAGAAACGGAAGCAGTTGCAATTTCATGTAATTTTAAACCCTATTTAAAATTTATACGAAAATTACATTGAAACCATCGACTAGAAATGAACTGGTGAGTTAACTCTCACACTTTTCTGGACTTCTATGATGTGGTAAATCCATATAATTTTAAAGTATCATTAGTAATATATATTGGTTGATTGGCTGTCTTGATTGCTTATCATTGATTTAATGGTTGTTGTTAATTATATTATCATCGTTAATTTATTTGTTTAAAATTATATGCTGTCATTAAATGTATAATGATCTGTGATGCAAGGAAGAACAGGTTCGAGGAATCAAACCAGATTCCTCAAACTAATTTGTATGTTATTTATTGATCATATTATTCATGTATATGAATTGTTTACCCCCAAATGATATCAAAACCTGTTCGGATTGAATGGATATCAATTATTATTGTGATTTTAATCAATCGACAGTATTGATTAAGTGGTTGGCAGTGATGGCCAAAAATCCATTAGTGTGCTGCTATTGACACCCCCGTTCAGACTTCTGGCCACCTATACTAAAGGCCACCTCTTTTTTATGCCTTTCTACTCCTTTACACCACCTAAATTATTCAATTTCTAATCGGCTACCACCTCTGCCTTTAATTCTTCATCGTTCCAAAAAAAACGTCTTCTTCCTGAAATTTTCTCCATCGCTCTACAAGCTTGAAGATTTCCCTAAATTATCAACCCAATTTCAAGCGTCCAATCAGCTGATTAACACCATCGAATCGCTCTACAACAGTATTCACCTTTTTCCCTGTTGTTTTACACCAACAAATCAGCTTGTTCTGCGAATCAAATACCCGAAATCACATCGTTTAACAAAAAAAAAATTAACATACTTCTGGTTTTACATGAATAATAGTGATTGTAAATTAAGTACAAACTACATACTTCATCAGTTGTAAAATGATCTATCAAATCAACTTTTGTGTCTTCAACGGCATTTATCGTCAATCACATTATCTTCCTACAAAAATTAAATAAAAATAATTAAAATGATTTTTTTTGTAAATTTTGACATATAAATTGTTGTTGTATGAAGAAAACCCTAAAATTCAATAACTTACAATGTCATTCTCTATTACAATGTCATCGAAATTAATGTCTTCCAAACTCAAAGTAGAGAGAAGGGTGGAAGAAAGCTCCTACAAAAACTAATACAAAACCCTAAAAAAAAATTCAATAACAACAAAATAGATTATGCAGCATGATATACAAAACTAACATCTTTTTTGTCTTTATCTTCCATCCTCTATTCAGCCCAAAAAAAAAAATCTTATGGTTTAGGGTTTGATATCTGAGAATTTACGTTGTTTGAGAAGAGAAGAGATAGTACGGTTGTTATTGACTGAGTGAAAAGAAATAAAGTGGTGGTAGGAAGTAGGTCAAAAATAATACAGTCTATTAATTTTTTAAAGGTGACCAGTAGTCTAAATGGGGGTGCGAATAGCAGCACACAATCCATTATTTATGACGTCGTTCTACCTTTGAGCGAACCGACGAAGATTTTATTCATAAATTTATTTTATAACTGGAAAGAAATTTTAAGTTGTTGTATACCAGTTAAATAAAGAAAAAGTTTTTATAAATATATTTATATTTATAATCATGTTTTATCAAAGAAATTTATTAAACATTTTATATGATGAATTCCTGTAACATTTGTGATCAGAAAGGAAGAAACTAATATACGGATTGGTAAAATTGAATAATTCTTTTACGAAACAATTGAATGATATTTTTAAATTAATTAAGTTATTAATTAATCTAAAAAGAGGAATGATGAATGAATATCAGTTAATAATTAACTGATGTTGACGGTCGACAAAGGAGACTGTTTAAATTAAAGTTGACGATTCGGATGATTTGATTTTAATTAATCAAATCGATAGTTTCTGCATATTCGTTAAATTTAATGAAGGTTGTTCAAAGTTAGTTAATCTTTGATTAACTATATTTTTTAAAAGTGAATATCAAGTTAATTTTGTTAATAAAATTAATCATTATTTAATAATCCTTTAAAATGATTAATTACGCTATTATAGTAGATAATGGAATTAACTACTTTTAAAGTGGTTAATGTTGAAGTAAATTATTATTCTAAATAATGATAATTAAAGCGATTACTTTTTAATGGTAAATTAAATTAAAAAGTGATCAAATTGAAATAAGTTTGATTAAGATTTAGTTAGAGTTTTATAAGAGGGTTATAACCCGGGTTTACAAACAAAGTCGATAAAAGTGACTCGTAAGTTAATGTGAGAGTTCCAGTAAGAGTTTACTTAATTAAGTAAGGTAAGTTTGGTTAAAGTAAGACTTAAAAGGGGTTGGTAAATATTTACTTAATAAATTAAGTAAAGAAGTACAAGGGGATTACTAATGTAAGAAATAAGGTTATCAAACCATATTGGAATTTTGTGGTAAATAAGTTTTGTTTCGAGGAAGTTTACTTAATTAAGCAATGGGAATTAACATGAAAAGTGGGTTTTCAAATAAAAGGAAATGGTTGTTAAAACTATAATAAATGGAAATGGGGATGGTATAGGAAATTTTTGAGTTGCAAACTTTTATTGTCTTGCGATAAGAACGTTGTCAATCAAGGTCTGAGAGGTAATTAAAATATCCTAACTTGAACGTCTTCACTGTTAACAAAAGATGATATTGGTTCGCAATGGTGGAGGATGTTGGGAATAATTTATTGAGAAAACATTGCAATATTAATTCGTAATGGTTTAGAAATATAATAAAACCATTGGGTTTAAAATAACCAGTGTATTATTTGGTTTAGACAGCGAAATACGCTTATACTTATATAATTAGATTAATTAAATAACACTACTTCCGAGGTAATGAAATAGTATGTTTTGGTAAGTGCGCTTATTCGAAGAATAAGTAGATAAATTTTAATTCTTCATGGAAGACATGAAATAAAGAGTGATAATGGTTTTGAAATGGAATTACATATTGGAAATATAATTATGGTTTCCATTAGCGTGATTATTTTATAGTAAATAAATTCATTTAAGATTATATTATAGGAAACACGTCACTTGACGGTATTATAAACATGTAAGATTTTTCATTAAAATTATACCTTTTGGCTAAGTGTATATATGTCGATATCCCCAATGGTAAGAGAAATGGAAAGTGGTTTTATGGAACTATAGTGATATGTGCACAGATAAGAAATGTAAAAAGGTTTTGACAGTAAAAACGAGGTTTTCAAGATAATAAGAAATAAAGATGTTTTATGAAATGTAAAGTATATTTCCGAACAAAGGAAATAAAAGTAAAGTTGGTAAATACATTATTCTAAATAGAGTATTGATTTATATTTTCAAAGTAATGAACCAAGAGAGCTTTGTAAGATAAAGTTTGTAAAATTGATTATAAGAATCGATAAAATGGTTTAATGAAGTATTTGAATATAAATGACCTGAGCTGCCAATGTACTTAATGTCACTGTTATGATTTGATAGTTAAACAACCTACTATCAAATGAATTATTCTATTGGACCTTTGATGTGTTGTTTCGAAGAGATCGGGATGGGAACTAGACCCAAAACCACTTCGAATCAACTGTGCGGACGCGACTAACTAGCAGGCAATAAAGATGGAGCATTGAAGACCAAAGATCTTCATAAATGGAAGAATCACTTACAATCTCTGAGTCGACTCAGATATATACTGGGGTTCTGTCATGGTTGAAATCTATGGATTGCAAGGACTTCTCACTATTAATCCTTGGAGTGATTCCTATATAGGATGCGGTAGGAGGGTGCCTTTGGTTCATCCTGTTCCTTGATGACATGTATGGACGAGTGTTTAACAGAGTATTTCCAGATGGTCACGTACATTGATTTCTTCAAATGTACCTAGTGTATTTTTGAGGACGTCAATCAGTGATTTGACGGATCTGACGATGTGGCATTCAAAGTGATGTGTTGATCTAAAAAGGTGGATAATCCTAGCATCAAGCCTCATCAACCGGGAAATGACAAAAATCGGGCAGGGAGCATAGCTATGTGGGTCGCTCCCATTAGGGTGTATAATCACCTATCTAGATAAATTCATTTCCTTCTTTAATCTATTTCAATGTTGTCCCTTTTCAGGAAACAGTTGCTGATCCCAACCGTTGGTGATATACATTAGATACACTCAAGCGAAATGAGTGGTCGGTTATGTGTGGGCTGAGTTGCAAGCGTTCTTTTTGAACCCAGTGTATTCCCCTCTAGAGATACATTCTCAACAGGTGGTCCCACACCTTGTCATAGTCGGAATCCAATTTCCAATAAGCGCCCGCGGTTATGATTGTATACTATATATGTAGAGCGTGAGATGCAAACGTTCTGCTAGATTACTATTTATTTGTGGTTTGATAGACCCTGTTATAATATCAGAAAAGATATGATTTCAAAATGTTTTGGGTTATAATAAGGTAAAAACCATCCGTGTTTATGTGTGGACTGGTCTTACTATTATCCTTTTATTTCAAAGTGATTTATAAAGTTAAACAAGTTATTTGAGTTGTGAATTTATCACTGAAAGTATTCCAGACTGATCCGGGTGAATTTTGCTTTGCTTCAAATGTGCTCGGGTCAGACCGAGTATATTTCTAGGTTAGGTTTCGCTTGGAGTTTCAGGAGCTGGAAGCAGGAGGCTTCACCATTAGTTATTTAAAGTTATTTTCCACTGTGGTTGATATATGATGTACTCTGATGATTGGTATGTATATGTATATACAGTTTTCTTTTGTACAAAGAGTTTGGATATATTATATTTGATTCGTTCCGTTGTGAGATTCTGATGTGTGGTTCTTCTTTTTCTTGTATTCTAACATTTCTTTCTTTCTTTTTCTCACCCTCTAACTTCTTTCTATTAACAGTTGGGTTTCGATACTTGGATTTTTGGCAAGTGATACGGGATTATGTATTATTGTTGAAAATTCGAGCGTCGAATTTTTCTGGGCCGTTACACATTGTGTGTCTGCGATTCATGAACAATCAGCATATCAATATCACATTGGTACTTTCCGTATCTTTTTTAAAGGAATTTTTGAAATATTTTCACTTGGAGTTGAAGCAATGATATTCAGTACTTGTAGATTTTAGTCGTACGCCTGGCCAGCGTATGCCTATCATCTGTGAGAACGACAATAGACTTGTCAAACTTCGAGTTATCAAATACTTGATTTGAAATTAAAATATATCTAACTTAATAAGTTAACAAAGAGAATTTCGGAATATTTTTCAAAGTCCATGGCTTTGAAAATAGTAATATAAATATTTTCTGCTGGAATTCCGTGTTATATATAAAAGCTTTTGGTTTTTGGAAAATTTTCAAGACGACAATTTGTAACTTGAAGAGGAGATGTTATTTACACTCTTTAATAAGTGTTGGAAAATATTAAATGGATTGAATGTAAGGAGATCGGGTTGCGGGTTGCTAAGCCTAGACCCATTACAGTTGCAACGAAGGATAAGTAACCTTGACAGATGATGTTTATAATGAAATATGGAGTAGTTTGAGATGTATAAATCCAATTTATGTAAAAATTGGAATTTAAAACGGAATTGATTTTGAAAAGAAATTACATGACTTGGAATTTGTTAGAAGATTAGATAAAATGAGAATTTGGAGATATCTCAAGGTAATTTGAGAAAGAAAAAAACTAGTTTACGAAAGATGGAACATGGTTTAAAAAGCATCGATATCGTGTTTGATCAAAATTGTTCTCCAACTATAAGAAATGAAATTTGATTTTTTCGAGCCCATTGAATATGATAAGAAAACAAAGGGGATCGATGATTTAAATATCGAGATTTGAATTAGTTGTGAAAGAATTTCACACAAATATAAGCGTACATTGGTATAATTCCAAAGATCTTTCTTGTCGAGGATGAAAAGTTTTAAAGGGGAGAAGAATGTAACGCCCCAGAAATTTGGACAGTTTAAGATGGAATTAATTAAAGATTTAACTATTAATAATCAAATTTCTATTGATACAAGGGTTAGAAATTTAAAATCAAATATATTGTGTTTGGAGTTGAATTAGATCATATATTTAATCCAGAACAGTTGGTTGGAAATCGAAAATTTATTGCTGGATATTTGTATTGAATTTGGTTGATATTTAAATTGGATTGAAATTCGACCGAAGATATAAATGATTGAATTTAAAATAAATGTTGTTAACGTTAAATAAAATTGGAAATTTTATCATTGAAGTATATGGGGATCGGCTTGGATATGTGTGTATTTGTGTATATAGAGAAATTGAATTTAACGTTGTAAATTTGGAATCAAATGAAGTGGATGAACTGAATTATATCGGTGAATGGTTAAATTATTTAAAATCTAAAATAACGTTATATACAGATGGAGTTGGATCACAACCAGACTAATTTTATCAGCTTCATAATGTTAAAATAAATAGATACGTATAATTTTTATCATATTTGGTGATTGTTTGCGGTACGGATTCAGAGCATTACACCTGTTCTAGGAAAAATTATTGTGCTCTGATGATGGTATGTATATAATGTTACTGAATTGTATTTCCAAGTTTATGTTATCTAATATATTTTATTCGTTCCGTTGTGAGTTTGTGATCTTCGTTTTCTTCTATTCTAATACTTCTTTCTTTCTATTTCTCATCCTCTAACTTCTTTCTACTAATGATTCGTATTTCTGTGCAATTTGGGTTGGATGTGTGGTAATTAGTCAACTCAAAGGGTACAGAAATTCGAGCCATTACATTTGCGGTAAAGATGTAATTTTTAAATTATAAACAGATATAACCTTCCATGTATTACGTACGCAGACCTATATCCTGAACATGCCGCTACCCTATTCTACCGATTGACGCTGTTCTTATCTCTAAAATTTAATTCTATAAATCAACGTTTACTTCCCCCAATTTCTTTAGCAACAATCATAACCATTCTCCTTTGTAATTTTAATGGTGGCCCAAGCCTTAGACTGTTTTTCCTAAATCATAAGTTTGCTCCTTTCCTCTTTTAATTTCTTCTATCAAACCAAAATCAAAAACCAATCTTTTTCCCCAAATAGACCATTGACCAACGCAAATGGAAGTCGCAGCCTTTCGATCAAATCCATGGTCTCCTACTTAATTTATCGTGCTTGAGCTCACCATTCATCGCAACCAGACTAAATCGCCACTGCATCGATCGACGGTAGCCAACAAAATTGTCCCCGTCCTTCCGCCATTACAGGTGAGCTTCGTGCTCACGATTTACTTGTTCAAGGATTTTAACTTCAATATTAAACTGAAGTAATTACAGGTTACGTTTGTGGTTTGTTTGCCGTGATTATATGTGTTGGTGATAAAATTGTTTGACACCCCCATTACCTGTACACGTTCTACTATAAATGATATTGCTTTACCAAAATCTATGCGTCTTAACACCTTGGTTGTCGATTGTTTGCATCTCTTACCTACCGCCTTGTTAGGCTCTTACTGTCACTCGTCGAGTCGTACTTCCATTACACTATATGGAAGTAGTAGTCGGGTTAAGACACAAATGGAAAAAATTTAAAAAAAATGAATAGTTAGTTAACAAGGATATTTAGTTAAGGGTGATGGGCAGGTTAAAATTAATTAAGGACCAATTCATATAAATTTTCTTCCAAAACTGATAAACTTTAATTAAAATTAACATGGTTTTTTGTCAAATCAAATAACACGTACAAAATACCTTATTATTTCTATTTAGCCAACGCTGTAAAAGAGCAAGAAATCTCCGGAATTTATTTGTAAGTAATATTCTTGTGAGTACTTTTGTATGTTAAAGTTACTATGAAATCTATTGAGTACCTGTCTAAATCATAATTTTTATCCCTACATACCAGTGTTAAATATGAGAATGAATATGAGCAGGAAGCAATAATGCTATATGAAGAAATTACACATCAGATTGACTTTCATTCATCATTTACAGACGGAACTAATTACATCACCATGCATATTTTTTTACACAGGACTGTGGAAATAAACATGTCATTGTTAGACGACAATAAGACTAAAATTTACATCTAGATAACACAATATTCTCGGCGTGGAACCCTTTCGGTTAAAGTTATATTTGCGGAGGTTCAAGCAGTACACGTGTTTATAGTTGATGAAGATGCTGAACCTTTTGTGTTTGATTTCTTGTTAAACAATCTTAAATCTTAAAGTAGCCCAGGTGGAGTTAATTCATTTCCATTAAGGCGCATTGTTTTAACAGCATTTCCACGACCTAAGTCATTGTTGGTCTCCAAGCTGGCAAGCCTCGAGTAGAGAAAAAAATGATTTCTTGCCTTTGATACTTAGACAGACATGTTAAGGGAAATATTTTTACACTGCTTAGGTGCTTATTTATTTTGCTCACAGTTAATGTTTTGAGACAACAGTCAACGGCAAACGAATTTAATTGGTTGTTTGATTATGTGGTAAAAAATTTGTGGATGCTCATTCCATTACTGTGTTTCCTAATGACTACTAAATAACTAATCCCAATCATGTCAAACTTTTGGAAGTATCAACATATCAGGGATATATTTTGATGTAGTTCAGAACTTATAAAACTAGAATTTTGTTAAGCCATGTTAGTTATTCAAGTTTGAAGGAATATGTAAATCCCATAATAAGGAAATAATTGCTATGGCAGAAAGGATGAAATAGTATACTTATAAGTGATAGTCCTTGGATACACCTGTAATGAATTTCTTTTAATTGGTGTCTTTGTTTAGGAACATGAGTGTGTGTGTATATATATATATATATATATATATATATATATATATATATACACACACACACACCACTAATACATGTTGACTGGTTGAAACTCCATGCCATCTTGTATGTTTGTCCCTTTAAACATATGCTGCATAATCATAGGGTTGTTTTGATTTTGTATACTTGACACTCAAAACCATTTGTAGAAACATAGAAATATTTGAGAATCCCCTGACTGATGTAAATAAATAAATTGATTAAATATGGTTACAAGCCTGTAATCAGTACATATTTAACTAAATTGTTACGAGCTTGAAACCAGTACATGTGCATGTTACTGTAAGTTGCGGATAACACTGTTGCCCATGGTTATTTACCATTTTCGTTTACTTTCTTGTTTGCTCTTGTTACTGTACATGTTAAAGAGGCACATGCTCATATGTAAACCATTTATAAGTGGCGCTGGCCTTATTAAAACAGCATATGCTTATACGTAAATCATTTATTTAGTATGCTGGTCTTATTGAGGTAGCACTTGCTCATATGCAAACCATGTATAAGTTATGCTAGTTTTATTACAGTAACATTTACGCCTGGTTCACCTGACTTCATGAAAACTGGAAACCCCTTTGCTATAAACTACCATTAATCTGATGTCCAGTCTGGTCTATTATATATATATATATATATATATATATATATGTTGACCCACTAAAATGCATGTCTAGCCTTAAATCTGATGTCTAGTCTGGTCTGCTATATATATATATATATATATATATATATATAATATTGACCCACTTAAATGCATGTCTAGCCTTAGTATGCATTGTCGCCCCCTATGCTTGTATGTATGCTGCTTTGTTGGAAATGCCTTGCCACATATTTTAAACCTCAGTTTGCCTAGATTTTTACCTAATATAGTTTGGTATATTCTGGTTTCGGGATGCTGAGGCATTGCACATGTGTATCCGTGCATGTGTGTACGTGCAGGTTCCCGAGATTGTTCGTTCCTGGAAATAGATATAATTGATATGAACAGAGGCCACGTTTGATCTTGTCATTGATATAGAACTGATATGGACAGATACTACCTAACTTTCGTTTTGTGTATATTTTGAAAGATAGGATTAACTGTTATAATTCAGTTTTTTACTGAAGTTAATTTACTTGAACGATGATTAATCCTGACTCGAGTGTTTTATGTTTTTGCATGGAATGCTCGGGTCAGACCCGAGCAATACATATTTAAAGATTAAAGAGTGGGATTCTAGGATGAGCGAAGTTGGGGATTCCATAGACGGGGCACACTCTGAAGTTTTATTGCAATAAATATTTTCTGTGATCGAATTGTATTTTTAAGTTCCGTTGTATTGGAAAAACCTTGTATTCAAAAATTCTTATTAATAGATAAAAGTTTATTTTGCCATTCAATATTGTGTTATTTATTCTGTATTTTTCCATGTTGATTCTGTTTTAGACTCTGTAAGCTAAATAATGATCTGTCGATTTGAATGTTTTAATTTGGTTTAATCACCAATTTGAAGCGGTCAAATTGGCGGGACGTTACATTCCAAGGATAAGGGACATTTATAATGAAAATCTATCTCAACCATAGTTTCGTAGCAGCGAGATACATCAACCCTAAGCAGGAAGGGGATTACAAGGAAAAAAACAGCACAAGTACTAATTAATATATGTTTTTCAGGTTCGAACTGGACATAAAATGGTCAAGGTAGCCTGAGAAAGATGGTGCAGCGATCAGTATGCCACTAGGTGGCCTGGTTACATTGCAGAATAATGCAAAATAAAAGGCAAGTATACAAATGTATATGTCTTGGCACAGCAAATCCAAGCATGCAATTTCAATATATTCAAGTTCATGACACAAATTTTAAGTGCCCAATATATGTATACTTCTCAGTTAAGTTCTCAGATCAGGAATGAAAGTGCCCCATGCAATATATACCAACTAAATATGAGGGTTTCAAATAGGCAGGGTGAGTAGGTTTCAGATTCGTGAAATAAGACACACAATACAAGGCTGCATGGGTTTAACATTTCAACATAGCACAACATGTTATGATAAACAAAGCAAGGGTGCAACTTGATGCATTTCAGGGTCTCAAAACTGACCTAGGCACATGACAGGAGATTCATGTTTGTCAAATAAATGGTTTATGGAGTTTCAAATTTTATACTTAGAAAAGGTATACATACCCATGTATATATACAAAGTAAGTGTATGAGAAACTCATACTGACAACAAATACAAGTGCAAGTGAGTTCATGCAATGATGTCGAGTTTTACAAAAGTAGTTTAGAGCTCAAAACCAATGCTACCAACCAATAAAAAATGGGAACACATATTAATGTCAGTGACAATATCATGACAAGGCCTGCATGTGTATATAAGAGAGGTTCAAGCTAACTAGAACAAGTGTAAATTCTTTTCAGCAATATTAGTACAATTGTCAATATATTTCAGCCAAGATCAACAAGTGGCCAAATTAAATTAAAAAATTAATTAAAAAGAGTATATACTATAGTACTTATACCATTTATTTTATACTATGTATGTACATGCAATATACATACTCAAATACAAAAATTTTAAAATCAAACTCAAATCTAAATAAATTATAATTCTTAAGAAAAAAATATTCTAAAAATTAACTTTTCAAACAATTATAATTCAATTAGTTTAAAATATTAATAATGTTTAATTTAACAAAGCTATTTAGATTCAAATATTAAAAATTAAATTTAAATTTACAAACCAATTCAAAAACCAAGTTAAAATAGACTAGATTCAAATTCTAAATAAATTTCAATATTAAACATTAATTTCAATAGTAAATCTAAATTAACTTCATATTTTAAAACGTTGAAAATCTTGTGTTGTCACACTTTCCAGACAGTCATTCCCTAAACTCAAAATCCAGATCAACATCTCTGATCAAAATCATTAAAATTATTTGAACATCAGGTTTACTTACTTCGGTCATTACCACATTGAACCTTTCTAAATAGCTCTTCAAAGGTTCTTCTGAAGCTTGTTGTATATTAAACAAGATCATTATGTGTTTTTGATTTCGAAGCATAAATGCAAAGTTGACTTAAAAATCTTGTTCCCAACTCCTCAAATGATGAGATTAACCTCGGAGGCAATTTCATAAACCAGACCATCACTATTCAATCTAGGCATATTGGAAAAGCTTTACATTTGTTGACGTTGTGGCCTATGCCGAGTCCATATACCATTGGTACCAAGTTAAATGTTGCATAGGATTAAGCTTTCCTACGTAGTATGGCATTCGTGGAAATCGAACCTTCGAGGGTATTCGGCTTCTAAGATATCAATGGTAAACAGGTGTAACTTCGTCCAATCCCCCAACCCCCGTTACTAGAACTTTGACTGTCTCTCATAATCTGCTGCACCATGGTAGTTGAATATGGAATTTGAATTTAATCTAGAAAACTCTAAGGATCCAATTCAAGTTTGTGCCTTCTTAGCTCTCTTCTTGTGGGTCAATCTCGTCGAGAAGCATCTCTAATTGCAATTTTTCGACACTCCGATGGCTAAAAATATGTAAGGGAGATGATACAGCTGCAAAAGACGGGTTTGGAGGAGTTCAGTTCACGCTAGGGCAGAGAAAATTTGGATCAGTCCTCGTTTGGCAATCCGAATTGGCATGGCTCATACAATCCAGGTTAATACGATCTAGATCGGTATAGGAATGTCGATTCGGATTAGTTGCTTCTACGCATTAGGTTGACCCGGTTATTTTGATTTACAACTTAGAGTCGGCCTTCTTGAATTCTTTTATGCTAGCTTCGATGGCTTTGATCTGAGGATGAAGCCTTTTAGATTCAAAAAATATACAGTTGGAGAACGATGTCTTCATACACTCCATTACAGACTCATCTGATTCATCTAAGTCCTCAAATCGCGGTTATCCTTCATTTATTAATCTACCGCCTCTTATGCTTGCTTAGACTTCTTTAGTGTGTTCATAGAGTCATCCTGGGATACCTTTCCTATCACCGTAGAAGTGCTGGCAACAATGGTCATGGTAGGTACATCAATAATGTCAATAGTAGGACTTTGTCCTCTTTACCGAATGCTCGTTTCTCATTTAGCTTGAGCATTCATGTGAGACGTAGAAGCCTTCTTCTTAGCAGCTGCGTCGATGTCCTGAGAATTACAATAATCTTTATATAGAAAATGTCAAGAGAATAAATCCTCCCTCAATGCACTTATATCCACTAGTACATTAGAATATTAGAATATTCAAGGAATGAGCATCACTGATTTCTAAGTGAAAGCACAAAATATTAGTGTTTAAAATTGCATTAACACACAGAATAGATTATATGCAGAGAATAGTGAAGTTTATAAATGCAAATGAGGGGAATAGATGGTTAAAATCCTACATGGAAATTTATAGTAGTTCATCATCAAAGGTTATGCCTGCTTTTAACAGAATTCTATTATCTCACTTGAATTTGTACAAGTACAATGTTTTGGATCGACAAGATCCGAATATGTACAAATTCTAAGGAAAAATGTCAAGAGTGTCAAAATATACTTTCTCTAGTCTAGACACCTCATATATATAGGCAGAGAGTCCAAAATTTTTGAAAAACAAAGTAGGGGACGTAGGAGAGGTGGAGAACGTGGGTATCCCACGTTTGTCCATACGACCTAAATTGGCGTACAATGGTTGATGGATAGGTAACGATCTAAATTTAGCACCCTCTATGTTGATCCTAGTTGGTATGCATTCGAGTTTTCCACTTGGTTTGCCAACTTGACCTTCGAACAATAGCTAGTGGACCTGGACTTATCTTTGGTAGCTTGATGTTTCAGAATGAGAATAGCATAATTTCACATCAGGTTGATCCAGGTTTTGAGGTTCCCCATACTTAGGTTTTGAATGTTCTATCTCGTAATCAATTGAAGTTTCCAGAATCGACATCCTAGTTGTTGATGTACTTCAAATCTGGGCCATCGTATCATCATTTTGGCTTTTTAACAGATGATTATCCATTCTGTCATAGGAGGAAAAGTCTTGGATAGCCAAGCTGAAAAGATAAATAAGAATGTTGGTTTTAATTTGAGCAATATCTACCGAGAAATAAGTCTTATTATGAAGTTACTTTACATTTTAGTCTACATAACGGTCGATTGCATCTATTTCTATCATAATGCATTAAATGTGATTCCAATAGTTATACATTAATTAATTCATTAACATAAATGCACTTAATTCATTAGTTAAAATAAATTTAATGGTGCACCATATTTGTATTTGGTTTATTATTTGATGCGTTTATGCTAGTTACAGATATCATGTGAACATAAGCCATGCTCATTGAAAATATGTAAACTAACATTGTAACATTATGTATAGCTATATTATGGTTCACATATACATCATAGTTAGTACCTTCATTCATGTTACTATGTACGACTTCTTCTTTTTTTACAATAAATAGTTTATCTTTTGATTTCCTTCACTACGAGAAATCAAAAAAATTATACAAGAAATAATGTGCTCTCATGTTTGCAAAGGGCATATTGAACCACCCATTCATCTTCAGGTATTTTGTGGTACCTTAGCAAAAACTAATCAAGTTACATAACAAAAAGTGTCTAAAAAAGGAAAATTAACCTCTTGTAATTATTTTTGAGTTACTTCTTTGGCATGAGGCACTGAATTAGTTCAGGTGACGCTCCCTTGAGTTCATCAATGGTAAAATCGAATAAAGGTGGAAGGGGTTGTCCATTAGGCAATGTGACACTAGGATCCCTCAACTCATCGAAAAAAGGATGCGCACAAGCTTCAAGTGCAGTGAGACGTAAATTTGGTGAATACTAAAGTAGCCTCGACAAAAAATCTACCGCTTCGGACGGCAGCCTCTTATGGAATATCTTGTGCCAAGGACGAGCTTTGATCCGAGGAATTTTGAACTTTATGTAATTAGGGTTTATCCAATTAATCTCTTCTCGAGTTGGTGTACCTAATACTTTGATGATTTCCACAAGTTGATCTACTGCACTTTCCCCAGGAAACAAAGGCTTTCCTAAGAGAAGCTCCGCTATGACACAACTAGCTGACCACATATCAATCGTCGTAGTGTACTCAGTAGCTCCAAATATGAGTTCAGGAGCTCTGTAATACCGGGAGCATATGTATGATATGTTAGGTTCTCCCGGAGCCAATTGCTTGGCGCTACCGAAATCACAAAGCTTCAGTTGATGTGTTTGGGGATTAACCAAGAGAATTTGGGGCTTGATGTCACGATGACACATGCCAACAACTCCATGGATGTAAGCAAGACCACGACATATCTGAAAAGCATAGAGGCGTGCAAAAATGAGAGGCATGTGTTGATTTATTTCGGAATATCGTTTCCTCGTTCGATGGACGGTTTCTGGAACATATTCGAGTACAAGATTCAAGTACAGCTCATCATTTTCAGTTGTTGAGAAGAAGTGATGCTTTAATCGAACTACATTGGGATGACTAAGCAACTACATTATCTGTAGCTCTTTGTTTTTGTATCTTTTGTCTTGTAACACTTTCTTGATAGCTAATGTTTCAACACAATTTTCCTGAAAAACAACACCAAATGAACCGTTGCCAACTACACGTTCAGCCATATATGAGACTGTCGGTTTGGGCTGTCCATTACGACCACCTATTGTTGTTTTGATTATTTTCCCTGTTTCCGTAACTTTACTCTTCGACGTCGTGGTTTCCATATCGTTTTCAGAAATAGAATTGCAACCTGAAGTAATGCTCTTAAGCCTTCTCATGACATGCATCTTCTTCTTCCTTCTCTTCTCCAAAAGAAAGAATAAATCTTGGAGAAGAGAGGAGAAATTGAACCAAAAATTAAAGCAGAGGAAAAAAGTAAAATTGATGTTACTATGTAAGACTTATACTATGTCATTTATTTATAATTTTATGTGGCATTTACTTTCGACAAATGTGTATGATTGCTATGTGATATTTTTGTGATGTCTTATATCAAATTTATTTAGAGAATGTAACAAATAGAACCACATATTTGAAGAAAAAGATTTTAATAGCTATGAGTAAACATGTTACACCAATCTTGTACTTCTGAAATTTATAAGTATCATATATACCTAAAGCTTTTTTGGAAGTGTTTTGTGGCACTCAAATATATTGTACATAAACTGAGAAATAAATTCCGAATATATGTTTGGTGTCTTTTTGCAACTAATTTTTGCATTTCTATATTACAAGTAAGCAAATTAAAATAAGTGGAAATTAGGGAGGCATTCCTATTTTCAAACTTAATTGGATGCAGCTCATTGTGTATTTTTGCATGCAAAGCGGGTCCCTATTTTTTGTAGCAACGTGTTTTTCTGATTTTTCGCGTTGTTGTATAAAAAAATTGTAAATATTCAGAGAAAGATTCTACAAAATAAAAAATGTTGAAATACCAGCAACTTTTGTGAATAATTGCAGATATTTCTACAATTATTCACATAGTGTATTACTAATATTAAAAATGAATAAGATAGTTGCAGTAGCATCTGCAAACATTCTGAATAATTGCATACATTTCTGCAATTATTTTATGAAATCCTACTTCGACTGCATATAAGTATGTGAATTTGTGCGGCAGCAACTTCAGCCACACGATATTTTTTGCTCATTGAATTCCATCCGTGAATTTCAAGATCCAATCTTTTTCACTGGAAAATCGCCGATCGAAGTAGCATAGTCCATTATTTTACAGTGTATCGTATATATGTGTACAACGTGAAAAAAATTACAAAAATGTTTGCAATTTTTACAAATAATGGCTTCTTTTTCTGTAATTTTACTGAAAATGAAATATTTGTCATTTATACGCAATTTTAAGCTACAATGCGTTAATGTTTGAATAAATATAGGGTTTGAGTTTGAAAGTTTGAAGCAAATCAGCAAAAATTGCAATATCTGCAATTTATCAAAAAAATTGCAAAAAAGTTCCATACAGGTGTTATTTTTATTTTATTTCTTTATAAATCATTTTTGTTGTAGTTTTCTTGTATGAAGATAAAGATGATTATGTGTTAAATTAAAGCTTGAAGTTTGATAAATTTTTACATTATTTTTTATTGTTTTTTGATGATCTTCGAAAAACAAAGACCTAATCTATAAAATTTAAAGTCAATTTTTTTATATTTTAAAACCTAAATTGAACCTAAATCAAACTGTCCTTAAATTAATAAAGGAGAAAAAAAGTCCAATGACAACAAGTTGTTAAAACACTGCAAAACTTAGCTCTCAGGAAAATACTACAAGCGATATAAAATCATCGACAACAAATTTAAACACTGCAAACATCAACACTACGGAAAACGCTACATAAATAACTCAAATTAGAACCCCCACCATTAACAGCAATCAACAGTTGCCATCACATCCTGGTAAAATATGCAAGAACAGTTGTAATTTATACAATTTATGTTGAAATGCTTGTAACTATGGATTTACTGAAGAATGAATGATACACATCACAAACTATAGAGGTGAATGCAAACCAAAATTCTTAATCTGCTTGGAGTAAAAGTTCACCCATTTTCTACAGTCATTTCAATTGCTGCAATTTTGAAGCATAATGGTTGTGTTACAAGCAATGGCATGCTTGATATTAATCATGTCAACAACGTTTGTACAATGGTAAAGATTAAGAGTGTGAACATGATCCTTCTTTCATCTCCCGAAGCACAACAAAGCTGTTCCCATTCACCTTTTGGATCTTACCAATTTTCCTCAAATTATCAGCAAAAGCCTTCTTATCCTGCAAAATGATTAAAGTACAAGAAATGAATATGCTCGGCATGTTGATATTGATGATGGTGCGCTATTCTAGTGAAACAAAAGTAGAAAATGCTATTACATTTTGACAAAGAAAAAAAGAAGAAGAAGAAGAAGAATAAAAGAAAAACTTCGGTAGCACTACATGTGACCACTAAGTGATCAAATGTACTTGGGGATGTTACCAAACAACACGATGAAGTACAATATACGGAGCAAGTGAGAAAACAGTATATAGCATCTTCAACAAAAAGTTGCTTGTTTTTCAGCTATTGTTTGATTGATATTATCAAGTCGGTACAATTGACCGGTAAAAAAATATTATGATCAACCTTTTAAATCTCAGATTTACAGAACCTCGGCCAGCAGGCATCCCGGTGAGGTAAGTGTCAAACAAACTAAATATTACGTTTGAAAGCTCGTCTTGCCCAAATGTAAAAAGAGAATCCAGGGAAAGATGGAAATATAAAACTCTGACTCTGTTTGCTTAAATAAATTAGATAACTTCAATATTAATTTCTCATATTAAAAAAAGTAAGATCTTCCACGAATTTAACTTAATCTATTGCTAAAAATAGTACAGAACTTGTGGCCTTCCCGACATTATTAATTGGAAAGATTGTCGTAAATCCCTCTTTCCAATTAATAAGAAAAAATGATGTGTATGATAGAGATCAAGTCGACCAACCATGACATTGAAAATGGAACAAGAGGATTTCAATACTGTCACAGGCATCAAATGACCAGGACTGGCTCTCTGTGGGCCTGTGGCCAGGATTAACCCCAATGTTTATGCTTTAGATATTTGGCGAAAAAAGAAAAAGTGAATTTTCTTTTCTTCGTTCTCTTCTCTTTTTTTGGTACGTTAGAAAATACTTTGATTTAGAAAAAGACAAAACACTATTTTATTAAAAATGTTGATGGTCCAGTTGAAATATTTCTTCATTCAGATAATGTAAATGATTATATTAAAAGTCATTTATTATCACCAAAATTGACTTTCAGCTTTCTCTCTTTAAAAGAAAAAAAAAAAAAAAAAACATGTACATTGGAGTGTGCAGATTCCAGCAAAAAGGGGTTACATGTATACATGCATATGTATGTAAAGATATATATGCATATATTATGGGGTGGTGCAAATTAAATAAAAAGTCCAACATACGTCTGCGTACTGAAATCACATTAACATATTTTGCAAAAATTAAAAAGATTATTGGATAAATGTCTACTTCATTACCAAGTAAGTAGCATCATAGAAACATGTATTCTTTACCAACTAACAACTAGCCTGTTAAACTGACTGAAAATCAGATAATATAAGAGTTTACCATACCAAATTACCGACAAAGCATTTAACTATGGTCGTGTCATCAGAAATAAAGAATTCCTTCAAATTTGATAACCTACCTCTTGAGATTTTATCCTGCCCTTAAATTTAGCAACTAATTGCTGTGTAGTGACGGGAGCCATACTCAAAAGAACAGCTCTGATCTCTTCTGTCGTAATGGCTCCCACGGATTCTGTTGATCTAACTTTTAAATCAGGATCACCGTTTGAAGATTGGATTTGTTTCGTGACAGAAGGTTCCTCTTTAACAGAAGATTGTGAGTCCTGTATTCAAAAAATTCACATGGATAGATGATCAAATTTCAATTTTGGCATAAACTACCACTGCAAGCATATAATAAGAGGATCTCTGTTGAGCATCTTATTATAAAGGGGACAGCTATTTGAACACAAAATTAAATACAAACATAGAGACACAAAGCCTCGACCATTGGATCTTTTGTCCTTATGTGGAGGAGTGGAATTCAGGTGACGATCCAATGGTGGAGATCAATTGTGTCGCCAGCTGTGTTTTCTCCATTATAAAACACTTCAATCATTACTTATTTTGACATTGCTACGCACCAAATAGCCAATTCTTCAAAACAAAGCCAATGATCAGCTTTAAGGATATTCTGAATTATTAGTACAACACAACCAAAAAAAAAACATGTAAGAGGTAATCATAGTATTCACCTTTCTATTTGTACTAAAGCTGTTCTTTTCATCTTCGTTTCTAGACCTTTTCCTTGAATTTGAAGTTGGAGTAGCTCGAGCAGACACAGTAGGCGTTGTCTTCTTAGAACCATTATCGATCGGTTCATCTTTTACGCAAACCTTTTGTTTTGGTGCTAGAACAGGTGAAATTGTTTTCTCTTCCTCTTCCTAATCATTTTATAAGTGTCAAAAATGAATACATTAGCGTACATGATTGATATATGAGATTGACTCATATAAAAAAGGTTGCAATAAAGGAAATTTGGTTAAAATACATGCAGGAGTAACCGAACACATTCTGACAAATGTAAAAGGCTCCACAGTTCCATCAAAATATCAAATAATCAGTAACCTATGATGTTAAGTTTCTTCCTTCAGTTTGCAAAATCATCAAATCCATCATTTTACATTCACTAGAACCGAACTCGGGACATTCCAATAGGAGTTTAGTAACACCAGTTCTACTTATTTTACAGTTGATATTTAGCTAATACATTTCATTTTTCACAGACCTGAACGCTCTATAAGAGCATATGTAAACCATAAGATGAGGTTGGGCTTTAACATACACAAAATATATTCTAACTCAGCAGTGAAGCACATTAGAAGTTCCGCGCTCTCAAAATATTTGGTCCATTATTATTTGAAGGTTGATTTTGTTCATCTTGATTTCTTTTATAATATAAAATGTGTGTATTTTTAACACCATATATATACACACACACACGCACGCACGCACGCACGCACACAGCTCAGCTTACATCATACTCGTCGTCATCGTCGTCCTCAGCATCTGTTTTATCCAGTCCAGCTGCTTTCCCAAGAAGCTTCTTCAACTCTTTTCCAGAATTACTTAAACCGTCTCCGTCACCTTCAACTTCATCCTCGTCATCCTGTATTTGTAAGAAATATAAAATGTGAGCAACATAATTTGTAGCTCCAATAAACTAGTTCAGAATTTTTTTTTTATTTTTATTTTACCCAACTCATTTTTCCCCAATACAAAGCATTTCATACTCAGTACAAAACCATAATAGAGTTTTATGTCATTGGATTCCCAAAGAAATTCAAGTTTGTGGTTCATAAAACTAAGCAAAAAATATTCCAGTGAAATATTACAAAGATAATATCAGTAATGTGTCTAGAAGATAATTTAAAGAAAGACTTTTAAATTGTATGATATTAATAAGTTAGGTCGAGCTATTCAAGAAAAAAAAAAATCAATGTATAAAGAATATGCCATCCTACCTAAGTTACCGTAAGAAAAAGGATGAATCAGGACGATAAATCAAGGTCTTGATTAATGGAACTTACCATCTTAAGTATTGCTTTCCACTCTAAACATGACATATACACACATAAAACGCTCCCATGTAACAATACACAACAAGAAAATAGCATAAAACCACAAAAAGCCAGATGTACCTTATCATACTCCACAATTAGAAAGAAAAAAAAATCCTTTTTTTTTTTTGTAATTGTGTACTTAAATGGTAGTATAGTACTACAAGTCTTAAATGATATATACAATATGCTACACGTGAATATATATTCGAATCAGGCTACGCAAATTTCAAATATGTGACCTCTTGCATCAAAGTCTAAGCATCTTAGCACTAGGACAATGGTGCTGCTGGTCTCAAAATTCAAAGTCCAAACTTAACAAAATAAAACAAAAAAGGCGTCAAACTTGAATAGTGTTTATAGACTAGAAAACGGAAGTCCTGTATTCTTAATTTCTTCTTTTACACAATAGTTTTAAGTTTGGGCCTGAATACAACTCAAAATTGGCTCTGTTATTTTATTTGCTTATTTAACACAAATATGGCACACACATACACACATGCGCTAATTATAAGAGAAACCTTGATTTCGACAAACCATCATCCAAACTATGAGCAGCCATCTCTTTGCTCCTTTCCTTCCACACTCCCTTGCATCCCTCTTCAACTAATCACACTTGTTTAATGGGAGTGCCAGTGGCAATAAACGACCAAGCATAGTGATATAGTGGTTGATTGTATTTAGAAAGAAAGCATAAAAGCATTTGGCTCACATGGTGTACATGGCACATGCGCTTTAGTAAAAGATATAAAAGTAAGTATAATATTATTTTTTGTGAAATTAAGGTACCGTCTCTCACCATATTCCATTAATTTAGCCAAGTAGAGATTGCATGTAATCAATAAACTTGGTACATGCATGTTTTTCCAAGTAGAGATTTCATATCTCTCTAACCCTCGTTTTGGTAATATGCCCTATAAAGGACTCTTGGAAGTAATTTGGGGTTTTAAATTAAATATCTGTAATATGTATGCTCCTTGTTGGTGGTGCTCTAACTGATCTAGTTGAAATTCATGTAAATGAAGATTGAACGATCAAGAATAGGTATTATCAAATAAAAATGTATAGAAAGCCCCACAACAACGGGGCATCAAGATCAGAATTACCATTTAAGTATCATAAAGTTCAGCATTTGATGAGAGAATATTTATTATGGCGGATGTGGTGAGGTCTTCTGTCTGAATTTAGAAGAACTAGCGGTTACCATCTGAATTTAGAAGAAATAGCGGTTTGTTGAAGACTGTAGGAAAAGGATTTTAGTTTAAAGGTGCAGTTAATGGTCGTTGGGTTAGAAAGCTGAAGAATTGGTGTAACTTATGGCATTTGATATTTTAGTTATTCATTCAACAGCATAGCTTGGTTGTTTGATGAACATAATAATGTGCCATCTCTAACATGGAAGTTTTAAGGGTTTCTTTTAGTATTCCCAGATGGCTTGTGTGCATGCCACATGGAATCTCAGTACCTAACAAGTATTTTAAGCCATGACTCTACAAATAGACACCCAACAAAATGGGAGGCTGATAACGGCTTCCAATTGATAACGGCTTCCAATTGATAACCTATTACATCCAACATTTTGCTTATTGCACAAAATGATGGTAAAATAATATATACACGTAATTTCTTTTCCTAACCGACCTTACTTTAAAAAAATACCTATGCATGTTAAAAGGAATTCGATTTTATGGATTCTAGTTTGCAAATCAAAACTAAAACAATTTGAATATCTACCATACCATTGCAGAAGAATCGTTCTAAAGTCTAGCACATTATTTAACAGCGTAAGGCATTGGTATCTGTACATCTTCGATGTTTCATCCAATTCTTTGACTAGTGTATAAACATTAAGCCACCAGACCTGTTTGATTTCTGGTGGTGGAGGCATTTCAGGATCCAGAAAATCTTCCCGTTCACGTGGATTGTTCTCCACAGCTTCATCATCATCAGTAAAAATTTCTTCGTGCTCCCAGTCATCACCTGGAATAAGCCCGAATAAACAATATTTTAAATGAATGTTGGTAAAATTATCCAACTACTGCAAAATAAAAGAGAAAAATATTATGAAATCTTCATCCCAGTAGGAAACACATTTAAGCAAGAAATTCCAAGGACGTGTTAATTTGTTTCACCCGGCAGTAAATAAATTGAGCAATTGGAAACTACACGTTTATGTTACCATAAATTTCCAAAAGAAAAATAAAAGCAGGTTATTTGCTTTTTGTTCTGCCATATGTTTTTACATGTAATGCATCAAAGCTTACTTTTTCAGAATCTAAGACTTATTCTATTGCATAGCTACCCAGCTCAAAAACAATCTGGGATGGATGATATTTAAGGAAATATAGCCAAGCAAGCAAGGGGGGAAAATAGTAAACAGAAAGCATAGGTCTGACGTGTCAGAGTGCCACATGTGAGGTCATAAAATATGACACATGTTCTACAGAAGATGAGAGAATTCACAGTATTACAGTGCCATCTAGAAAAGATGAGCACAGCTGACTACCAAGAAGAGTGAGGATAGAAGAGTGGATGGTGGTGTGAGATTCCCACGTAAGAAGGTACAGTTGATAGGTTTGATGCTAGGACTGTTGCCCTGGCACTGGCTAATTAAAAACATCGTTCTAAACAGGGTAGATCAAAAAAAAAAAAAAAAATTAAAATTAGGACAAGTTAACATGGAAACATTGATTGTATTTGATACAAGACCACTGGTTAGACTATAATACATGTACATTTGTTAACAAATCTGAAAACTTAGGGTGATTAACATGCCAGCCTAATCACCGAGCATATCATCTGATTGATTTAGTACATTTAATGCATTTTCAAAAATGCTTAATGGAGGCAATCATGAATTACCTTTTAAAAGGTCCATGGGGTTTATTTTATGTAAATTAAACTTTGTAACAATGACTGATTCTTTGTACATTTCTTATGATATTTTTTTTCCATTCCACTTGTTGTCTTTTTGCACCTCCTAGATGATATTTATGGAATGCCACGGTCCATGTAACTATAAAAATAAAATAACTGGTTGTGATTCAATCCAAGTGATGCAACCATGCACAATTTTTGGAGAGTTGTAATCCAACAGTCACATTATTTTGTCAAGTTATCGTTTCATAATCATCAAAGAACAAATAAAAGCAACTAAAATGTTGATTTTTGTTTTTTTTTGGCTTAAATAAAATGCCCAAATTGATATAAATAACAGAACGGGGATTTATTCTGCTAACATAACACGAAAGGAGAAAAAAGTCTTTCTCCAATGGCTCACAAAATATCAGCGAAGGAATGCGAAGATTAACCGCCCTGCCGACCTGACAAAACTGAGCACTGAACAAATGCGGAGAAACAAAATACAGGACATTCTAGCTGACACCCCACCCCACCCCCCCCCCCCCCCCACCCCCCACAAAAAAAAAAAAAAAAAAAAAAAAAAAAAAAAATAGAAGAAGAAGGAAATTAGGACAGGAAAAAAAAAACAGAAGTCCCCAATAGACAAGGATGGGCCCAAAAAGCAGGAACTACAACAGAGGGTTGACCCATAGCCAACAGAGGAGATGAGAATTCCCATCAAGGTTGCTTTAAGAAGGTCACACTAGAGTATCCCAAAGGCAACAAGCATCAACTAGCAAAAAGCCAAGCCCACACGTATGATCAACACCACTCTCAAAGCGAACGACCACTCCAAATCCTTGTTGCAGGTAAACTCCAACCAAGCATGCAACCTAAAAAGAAGAAGAAAAAAACTCAAACCCACATCCGTTATGGGGCGTGAACCCCGAGAGATAGAGAACACACAGGGCAAAGAAACAGAAGAGGAGTTGAAATATCCCAAGAACGGCCTGCCTCGAAAGGCGAAGTGAACATCGTCCGCTCTCCGAATGACGGTACACACGACCATGGGGATATCATCAAATACCGCCTTGTTCCGAGAGCACCAAAGGTGCTAGCAGATTAGACAAGGAATAATCCTTTGAAGGATCGACCTAAAATTCTTCCCCTTACCCTCAGCCCACCACGCTTGAAGCAAATCAAGAAGGGAATTATGAAGCCGGATAGTACCCGCAATGGTACCGAAGTGAGACCAAACCGCAATAGCAGAGTCGCTACCCCAGAACAGGTGCTCGATTGATTCTGAGGAACTAACCAAACAGCAACGACAACGCTACACCAGGGAAATGCCGATCCTCATAAGGTTTGCATTTAAGGGAAGCCTCATGAAGGGTCTTCAACATAAGGATGGAAACCTTGGAAGAAATGTGATTGTCCCAAATGAACGAAAACAGAGGATTTCTACCAACCGGGATTCTAGCAGAATTCCAGATGGTCCTGAGATACAAAACGTCATCGCTCCAGTTAAAACCACAACCATGATTATCAGAAAAAGGCTTGATCAACTGCATCTGTTTTCACGTTACACTAGCGTACGACAGGTACCGAAATAGTCGGAAGATAAGTTGCTCGAATACTTGGCATAAAAAAATGAAGCCCGCAGAGAGTCACGGGTACGGAAACGAGACCAGAGCGTAAGCCTTGCACACATCATGTGGCCTTCTAAGGCCTTGTCCTCCTTCGCGTTTGGGGCGACAGATGGTTTCCCATGAAACCCAATGACGTCTCATATAATCGTCTCTAGACTCTCTACTGCCCCAAAAAAAGCCAAAACCTAAGAACGATAAACACGAAAGAAGAACGTTATAGGGGTTATGACTGCAAAGATATGCGACCCAAAAAACTCAAGCACCGACTTGATAGAACCATCCTACCGGCCTAGGAGATGAGGGACGAATTCCAGCTCAAAATAATATGCCTAGCTTCACCGGTTAAGGGACCAAACAACGCATTGATCTTCCTACCTCGATACAAAACAGCACCAAATAAGGAAGAGAGCGAGATGCTTCCCGAAAACCCGAGCATGGCGCGATCCATGAGACTTTTCCACGGTCCATGGCCTTCGAAGGAACAAAGCAACTCTTCGACACATTCATCAATTGCCCTGAACAGTGGAAAGTGGTGGATACAAAGACTCTCACCAGAGCCCTTAGATCCAACTGGTGCCTAAGCAAAGCCAAATATATAATGCACTGCTTGTCCACCACAAAATCAATATTAATGAGGGTTGGTACTGAATGATGAAATGAATACTAAATAGTCATAAATTAGCAAAATTCAACCAATGATGCCAAAGAATTTAATGTTTCATATTTTCAAATATGTTAGAATCCAAACATTTAACAATATATCCACTATGCAACATAGCCAACATTAAAATAACCAAAAAACAAATAAACAATCAGTAAAACTGGAGGAACGCATAAACATACCAATATACATATCCAACAACATCAAAACCATGTAAAACTGTTCAGTAGCATCCAAAAGTATTTACACAGGCTAGCTAGAAATCATTTTAAAAAAAAAAAGTGAACTGTTCATCTGCTAGAGAAAAAGCGGATCTAAAACCAAATAAGTTTCAAGTATTATACTGTACCAAACAAGTCAAAATGCTTGTCTTCAACATTAGACTTATAAATTTTAGTTATCATACTAATATTGAACAAGTCAGATGCTTCTCTTTGATATTAGACAAAAAAGCTGAATATTGGAATATCAAACAAATTTTTAACTGTATACAAGTTGAATATTCAACTATATACAAAGCGGATGTTTCGATGTTATAACTCGTTAAACTAAAATGATTAAGCCCAGCCTAATCAGATTACATCCCTATTATATCAGGAAGAATGACTACTATTTTTTCTGGAAGAATTATTAGACTACTACATATTAACAGATACAAGCAGCGATAACTTATTTTTCCATTGAAATTGTATCAATAATATTTGCATTTACACATTCCATGGTAATTACCTTTCAGAATATATATTCTGACATACTAAGAATGCTATTGTATATATTTTTGATCAGGAATTGTTAAATGGAGAATCATTTTTCTCAAGAGGAAACAAAATTTAAAAAGGGGGGGTTATTTTTTAAATAATCAATATATTGTATAGGGGAAGAATCTCTGAAGTCTAAAACTATAGCCATTGTCTAATCTCTAATATAAAATTCACTCGTTATTTCATTCGCATCCTCTCATATTTCAAAATCTGTTATCCCACCTGTCAGATTGAAAAAACACATACCCACCATTCAAAACAAATTTCACATTTGTCATTCTTCTGCCATTGTTGACATTTTCATTATGCGACTTCCCATCCCTCCATTAGTTAATTTCTTTACCATCTTCTCACCGCTATTTTAACAGAATTCAAAATTTTAATTCACATATAAGCTCTAAGTTTAATTGGTTTGATTCAAAAATGCCTAGAAAAAGGAATAAAAAGGAATCTTACCATTAGAGTTTGTTCACCGATAACATGACTACGTTTTTTTCCTTTCAACTTGATTTTATTCTAAATCAATTTTTCTATTAAAGTAGGTATTGTTGCAGAATTATTCTAAGAAGTGTAAAACTTGATGTTGAAGATTTAAACGAATATCAATAACGACCGCTATGGAGAGTTAGTTGGAGATTGAGATGAATTCTCCTCCATGAACTTTTTCAAGCGATGAGATTTTGCGCTTGAAGATGAAGAGACTTAACACAAACGGAGATACTAGTCTCGTACGAGACGTCTTTCATATTGTCTCTATTAGGAGATCGATGCCCAGGATTATTCCGAATTCATAATGAATTGATTGAAGAGACCGATCCAGTATATTAATTCAAGGAGGCATCCAAACTATTTATATTTGCTGTTGGATTAATATTGTGATCACTACGCTTTAGTGGCCAACGGGCGTGAGATATGAAAAGAGTAACCCTGAGCATAGGCCGACGCATGCAAGATGAAAATGACTAAACAAAGAAAATTGAAGTACGTGGAAAGAAGAGGAAAACAAATTTTAATACAAATAGGTTAAATTGGTAATTGTTGAGAATCACTAATTTGATTCCCCTTTAATACAAAGATTTAATTGAAAAATTATTCTTTTAAAATTAAGTTCACCAAAATGATTCTTCACTAAACAATTTATACACACACACGTGCACGCGTATGTATTAGGGATGTAACGGAATTATACTGAACCTAATCATTTTACATTAAAATTTATTATTTTAAGCATCCACTTGGTATAATATTTACACAAAATTAACACGTTAGTGGTATTGTATTTTCCTACAATGGAAAAATAATGCGCTGTTTTTCCCCTTGAAATAAAATAGTTCATGTCTCATTCAGTGAATTGGATATATAGTTTGTTTGGTATTTAACTTATTCAGTACTAAACATCCGAGCCTTATCTAAAATAAACATTCAATTTGTTCAATATCGATCAATCTAATATTAAAACTAGATTAGGTTAGAGAGATCCATCATTGTTAGTTGGTAACAAAACAATGATTATATGTACTCACATTATGCACACTGGTGTTCCAGGGCTATAATTCAAGCTCTCACTACTGAGGTGTAATACTGTAATAGGTTTGAATTACACTGATCCGTATGTTGTTAAATTTAAGAATAATTTACCTATTTCAGTGTCATCATCAAAATCGTTATCATCGCCTTTCTCATCTTCATCTTCGGCTTCAACACCCTTCCGGCTCAATGCAGTCCCATTCTTCTGTTTCACCTCAACTTCTTCATCATCTTTTTCAGAATTTTCCTCGTCTTTGGTTTTTAGTTTCTTGGGTCCAGTTTCAATTTTCTCATCTACCTTTGCTTCACCAAAAGCAGCAGGTCCACTATTTGCTGCCTTCATCATCCACCTTTCATAACCGGATGCATTGTTTTTCCTTTTTTTCATCATTTCTTCTGCTTCATCTAATGTCAGTTGCTTGTACTGGGCAACTTTATTGAAATTGTACCTGCATCATGAGAACAGTTTGTTTAAAGAATGCGTACAAGATCGATAAAATATATGCATTTCAAGTGCAATGCTGATAAATATGGATTAACAGATCCTGCAATTAGTGCAGGCAAAGGATTAACAGATCCTGCAATTAGTACAGGCAAAGGAACTACATTAGGCTACTCTTCCTTGGCCCATGACATGGGACTACTTCCGTATTTAAAAAAAAAAAATTGTAAGCTACATGAGAGAACTTGAGTAATTAGGTCCCAGTTTACTGATTATTGCTGTAGGTTAAGCTTCAAACAGGTCTGTCCAAATTTAACCTGCAATTAAAGTGAGTGCGACAGTTCTCATCACAGAAAACAAACGACATGCAGGACTAATACAAAAGTTTTCTTTAAAACCGTTACACAAGTTCCAAGATTCTAGAATTCGATGGGAATTGCTGAAGCTTCACTGTTACCAGATAAACAAAACCATACCAAGAACTAGCGGGGATAGCAGTGAACTCCTTTCCTTGCAAAACCAATAGATAATAAGTTGCAGACTGAGCTCCCTCAAGCTGTCCTTGAAACTGATGCTGACCAGTTTCATCCTCTAAAAGCCAAGGCTTATTCTTGTATTTCTCCTTTATAACAAGTAAATTCAGTGAAAATGTCGGAAAAAAGGAAATTGAATGGAAAGTCAAGTCATAATTATACACACAAATTTCACATTGCATTTTATTTACAAAACACTACCAGGTCATTGGGTTGAACTGCAACTAATAGGTCACAGGAAGCATACAATAGTAGGGCATGAGAACTTTGTAGCTAGCCATATATCAAAAGCTAGAAAGCATTATTTATGTAAATTGTCAACTCATATCCATAGCTACTGATGTAGCCACAAGCACTCTTTTGAGGAATGCTAATTTACCGGATTTTACAGTAATTCAAGCATGTTCATTTAACCCATGTAGCAAGCCACCGTGCACTAATAAAGTGTGTACATCATGACGTAGCAAGCTACCGTGAATGCTGATAAACACTCATTATACTATGTTACAACTAACAGATTTCAACAAGGTGAAGTATATTATAATCACCCGCAATTCATTTGTAAGTTGCTTTCCTTGTAGACCATCCTTGTGAAGTGTCCACTTGTTCTCCACGTGTTTTTTCTTGGAGAAAGGTGGTAATCCAGAGACAAATTTACCAATAAAGCATGATTTATCTGTGCTAGTGCTTGAACGGACATTATACTCCTGCAGGAAGCACAGTGAAATATAATTTTGACTTCTGGAACAATCATGTTCAAAAGAGCAGAGCATAGTGAAACATACCGGAACTGTTTTTCCAGTAAAACCGCAAGTACTAACTGTTACTACAGCAAAAATATTATTTTATGCGGTAATCTTAAGGTGAAGTAAAGAAAGTAACCAAGAAGAGACATTCCATGTGCATTAATAATTGAATACTGTATAATTAACATGAAAGAATAACCAACACAGTTGCATCTAGTGGCAGAGCCAGCCAATAGGACCAGGTGGGGCAAAGATTCTAGCAGAAGAAAAAAATTGAAGCTATTGACCATAGATCAAGCGAAGTAAAGTCTCACAACACAAATACAACCTTATGATAATACTGCTGAACCACATAGGGCTACAGTGTAAATACAGCTTTGGCACACCAATGGATTCTAGTATTATTTTTTTAGTTGCGTTGTACAAATCAAGGTAGGGCACTAGCCCCAGCTGGGATATACCTGAATCCGCCCCTGGTTGCATCAATGCGTGTACCAAACCAAACAATGAAAGGAAAGGTGAAACTTTGACATGGTTTACAAATTGGTTATTGATAACAAGCTGACTCTTCCAAATGAAATATAGTCCATGGTGAGAACAATTCATGCAGGGTGTAATTCCACCATCATGTGGTTGTTAGTTCTGATAACTGACCCTCTTGGTGCAGATTCTCCTAAATATTAGAAGGAACTGGGAAGAAAAAAAGATTAAATTTATGACATGATGTAATAGCTACCAATCACATGACAAGGTGTGATTTGGCACGTCCCAAAGCACCATTGAATGGCAAGGCATATATCCCAAAATATTTCAACATAAGCATCTATAGGCATGCTATTTGAACCTACTAGCTTATTTTCTCCAGCCTTTTTTAATTGCTTCTTCAACTACATTCTATTTTGTATATCATCCTTATATTATCATAACTTTGTTTTACAGCTTCTCTAGGCTCTTCTACAAGTAACCGTCCGAAATAATTTTTCACTATTTACTAATATTTACTATGTTTGTTTTTAATGCATGTTATTTGCTTCAAATTATGAGTTAATATCTCATCTTTGCCAGTTTATAAATGTTTGTTTCCCCTTTTCTACCAAGTCTATCATATTTACTCCTATAAGCATTATGTTTGACTATACTAACAAATTCTTTTGTTTCATATTTGTTTATACTGCTAAATGTTTTTGGTGTCTACTATGCCTTTAAATCTTTTAAATTTTCCCATTTAATATCTATACCGCTTTTACATGTGTCTTGAATTTGCTCCTTTAATTTATTTATCTAATACTAAAAGACAGTGCCAACAGTGCCAGTTTGCCACTCTTCCCCCTACTAGTTTACATACACATGATGTTAAATCACTTCTTCAGCACAAGCAACAGTCAAATTGTGTTTTATTTGTCCACGTTTCTACGTTATCAAATGTTCCCTTTTTTGAAAAACATGTTCTATACAGCTAGATCAAAAGCTCTAGTGATATCTTAAGAGTGTTTCTCCTGCCTCATTACATGTTCCAAAACCCGAACCCTCCATGAACGCAACTATTCTCTCTATCACTTATCCCTACATGATGTCATTCCATTTATCAAATATGAAAATCACTTCCTTATCATTTACTTAATAACGTGTCATTGGAAAAAGTGCAAAAAAGCATGCATAATCATTCGATTATATTATCTCATTGACTCCATAAATGTTTAATCATTTGTTATAAGTTATATATTAAACTAAAAGCTTATAGCTAGAGGTCAGCATTTAAATATCATGTTAAAAGCTTATAGCCGATTTTGTATACCATAAGTGAAACATAGCAATAGACAAAATTTCACTAGTGTGGTGTTATTTTAATATATTTATTTCATTTTGCATACATGTTTATTTTGTATTGTATTTTTTGCTTTTTGTTTTAAAAAAAAAAGTATTTTGATCATACTGAACCTACAAAAGTTTGTGACTTAAAGTTCACATTAATTTGTTCAAAAACATAAATGCATTCAAATGAAAAAATTGTATTGTACCATTATCTGAATAAATATATTATATTAACATCAATATTACTTTGTTAATACATGACCATTGATATATTACAAGACAAAACAACAAAATACATAGATTTTTTGAAAAGAATAAAGCACAAACAAGTTGTTCTCATATCAACTATGCACTAGTTTGCCCCAAAAAGGGGGAGAATAGTTAAAAGAAATTAAAAAAAATGGATATATATAAGGGAAACTCTACTTGGACACAAAATAGTGACACAAAATTGAACACAATAAATCTCAGCCATTAGATTTACTCTTGAATTCCACCTTCCACATAAAGATAAATAAATCCAACGGTATAACTTTGTGTCTTTGACTGTGTTTAATTTTGTGTCCTAATAGCCTCACCATATATATATATATATATATATATATATATATATATATATATATATATATATATATATATATATATATATATATATATGGTGAGCGTTCTATGGCACCCCAAAAATGAAGCATCTCTTTGGCCTCCCTGTTTTCCACTTCTCATTTATATTAATTGAAGTTAGTGGGAGGTGAGAGAGTTAGTGTAAGGAAGGAAATGTGTGGTGGAAAAGTGGTAAGCTAAAGGGATGCTTCATTTTTGAGGTGCCACTGAACCTGCCTCTCTCTCTGTCTATATATATATATATATATATATATATATATATATATATATATATATATATATTCCTGGATATCAGACACAAGTTATGAATTAATTAATAATAAAGTGGAGTGGTAAGAAAGAGAAAATATATGGAACTTGTGGTTGATATCAAGAAATTTATACCATAAATCAAGGCTATCACGACGCCAAGTCGAGCCACTACCGTCGAGAAGACTAGTCGACAAGTCGTCTGACTAATCGTGACTAGTCGATAAGCCTTTTATATACATATATTTATTAGACTTAAATAATTAGATATAATTATAAATTTATAATAAATTCAAATTCAACAAAGATAACATATTAATACGTTCAAATTCAACAAATACCCAAAATAGATCCTAGTCACAACATAATAATACTCATAATATCCATAATAGATCATAAAATGAGTATGAACTCAAGCAAAATCATCTATCTCAATATCATTAAAAAACAAATCACTTAATTATTATTTTCTAAAAAAAAATCAGTTAACAATTTAACATACCCAAAACACATCAAGTTATAATTTAACATAAACCTAAGTTACAATATAAACCTAAGTTATAATATAATTTAAAAATCATGCCAAGTAGAGGCACCCTTAACGAGTTAACAATTTAACATAAACCTAAGTTATAATAATATAATTAAAAACACATCAAGTAGTCTCTCAGTAGCTTTCTTCTAAAATCTGAACCAACTTTTAACATGCTCCAAAAAAAAAATCTTGTTCCAAGAAAAAAAAAACAAATCGTGTGCCATACCTTGACTGGCAGCGGCGAGGAGGGAGGATGAGCAGCGGCGAGCCAAGACAGAAGCAATTAGGTTTTTTTTTTAATCGACGATCGAATTCTGTATCGAGACAAGCATCGACTTCGAATTAGTCAAATTAGGGTTTTCTGGACACGATTTTGGATTCGTGGGCTCAATTTAGGGTTTTATAGCGCATCATCGTCGAACTGGAAAAGTCGACTGTCGTCGAAACTTTTCCAGCGACTCGTCGACTTGTCGACGACTAGTCGTCGACGTGATAACAATGCCATAAATAATATATAACCGTCCTTGACCATATACATACACAATTACATGTGTGTGTGTTCAAATAAACTACATAGGGGAGGTCTATTTAAACACAAAATACAGATACAATTGTGACACAAGAAATCTTCATCATTAGATTGCCTTCTAAATTGCACATTTCTCATAAATGTAGAAAGATCCTGTTAGATTGATTTTTGATCAATCAAGCCTAACACTTATGTTTATGCAATCACATAATAAATCACAAATCATAGCCTGCAAAAGCAGCAATGAGCACAAATGTTTTATAGTGTTTGGACAAACTCTAACCTACGTCCATTTATTGCAGTTTATTGTTTATACCGTTCGATTACAAGTACAATTAGTTGTTGCTATATGAATGAAGAATAGAAGTTGAAGTTGTCTCTAAGGTGTAGCAGAGTTTCCACGTGGCGAAGAGAAGATCTTCAATTTAGTGTCCCTGGGGTCATTTTATAGAGGTAGATCAGCAGTTCAGATCGACAGGAAAACGCACAGGAAGACCCAATTAGGGGGGGCGATCCAACCCACGAAGTGAGGGGCGGATCACCCCATATAGAGGGATCAGTACCGGTCCCTGAGTTTGCACCTAAGTGGTGCAATCCTAGGGTGGGTCCCCTTCATTGCTATCTTGCTTGTCAAATTGATGTTTTGTTGATTCGTGCCTTTGAATTTGAGTTATTGACGAAGTTTTGCTTGAATTCTAAAATTGAAAATTATGCGCCTCCGAATCGTACCAATTCCTCATTTAGTCAAATTCTGAGTTTTGATCATGTGCTTCATATAGTCATCAGTACTCGATTTTTGAGTTATCCAACATCTGAATTCAAAACGTAACAGCCTTGTAAATTGGCAGGATAACAAATCCAATGGTACAAATTTTTTGTGTCATCATTTGTGTTTAATTTTGTGTTCAAATCTGTGTAGTTAATGCCCACTGTTATCCCATGGTAACCTCGTTATATTCCGTAGCGGATTACCACTACTACGTTTCTTCCAAACAACCCCTAATATAGCCTTTTCACTTTAAGTCTCGTTATATTCCACTTTTCGCGATATATCCCATTATTTTCGCTATATTGTGTTATTCCCGTTATATCTTTAATGAAAGAAACAAACCAAAAAATGACATTTATATATTATAAAAATTATATAGGTTTTTTAATTGAATTATTTAACATATGTTTTTAAAAAGAAAAATACTCTTAATATTCTATTAAATCTAATTAAGTTGAATAATAATAGTTTACATTTATTTACAGATATTTGCACATGTTTTTATTTAAAGTGAAAAATGTACTAACTACAGTTAAATCGAATGTTAGATTTTCATTTAATTAACGTTTATGTATTCGTAAAAACTTTAAGAATGAGTTATACATGCTATGTTAGAGTCATCCGCGATATCCTGATGTTTTCTCGCTTTATCCCGCTGTGAATTTTTGGATGTCCGTCGCATTAAATCTACTTAGCGCTTTAATTGCATAGCTTCAAATAGCCGGTCCCTGTATAATGAAAATCTATTTTAACATAAAATATAGACACAGTTGGTGATACAATGAATTGCCCATTGAGTTACACATTTCCCATAGAGGTAGAAAGGTCAAATGGTCCAGATCTTTTATGTCGTCATTTGTGTTCAAATAGTTGCTCCCTTCATAGAGGAAGTTTACTTATACACAAAATATAGACACAATTGATAACAAAAAAGAGTCCACTATTGGATCGCTCCCTGAATTACACATTCATCTAAAGGCGTAAAGTTCCAATGGTGCAGATCATTTGTGTCACTATTTGTGTTGAAATGGCTAACTATATATATATATATATACACACACACACACATATGGCGAGCGTTCAATGGCACCCTAAACAGTGCAGCACCCCTAAATGCCCTCTGATTTCCACCACATATCCCGTTTATCTCTCCCTCCACTCTTCTCTCACCTCCCACTCACCTATTTTAATGCTTGGTTTATATAGGAGGCAAATGGAGTGCTCACTATTTGGAGTAGAAAGTGAGTGGGAAGTGAGAGAATTAGTGGAAGGAGAGAGAAAGAGAAATGCTTGGTGGAGAATGAGGGGCATTTGGGGTGCTGCACTGTTACGGGTGCCCTCGAACCTGCCTCATATACATATATATATATATATATAATATATATATATATGGTAAAGTCTAAAGGGACACAATATTGAACACACAAAATTTGGACCATTAGATCTCCCCTTGAATTCCACCTCACATATAAAAACAAACAATTCCTGTGGTCCATATTTTGTATACATACTTTTGTGTCTAATTTTGTGTCCCTATAGCCGCTCCCTATATACACACACACAAAAAATATGAACCCATGTACGTGTGCCATTTGGTGCATCCTCAACTACATGGGGTGTTATAGATACAAAAGGCACAATCATCGTGTTACCATAGTAGTTAAGGCGCTAAGGCGCAAGCATTGAGCTTGGGGCTTTTTTGAGCCTTGAGCTTTTTTATGTGCCTTTTATATGAGTTTTATCTGCTATTTTACTAACTACAAATTAATTTTTAAACCAAATTTTATAATTCATTCAATTATTTACATATTTTATTAAGAAGATTTAAGTTTTAAACCATATTTTATAATTTGTTGAACAATCAAAAATTTTATTTAACTATTTATAAACAAAATTTTGAATTTAGCCAAAAAAAGCGTCTCAAACTACAAAAAGGCGCACTCAAATTGCAAAAAGGCGCAAGCCTTGAGCCTTGGGCTTTTTTGCGCTTAGGCGCAGCTAAGCGCGCGCCTTGATAACTATGCGTGTTACGTGCCTTACATAGTTGTAGTTTAATATAATGTATGTACGCATATTTAAAATATAATGTGTGCATATAGCACATGCAAGTGTGTTAAGGATCACCGGTGTTGTGACCTTTGAAATGTGGATCAAAGATTTAAAATGTCTAGTGACCAACATCACGTGGATATATTCGACAATTTTGAGAACAAAAATAATAGTTGTTTATTAATTTGAATAAGAACTTGTCCGCGCTGATTTCATAGAAATATTCATTCAACTAAACACTAGAATTTTAGGTGAATAAGTAACAAAGTAGCCATTCTTATTTTTATTCATCCACAGATGAAAGGGTATAGTTATGCTAACGGCTGAACATAATCATCCCACACAGATGCAACCTACTTATAAAATAAACTAACAATAACAAGAACTAAACAGAGGCACCAATTTCATGTTAATATTCAGCAGTGATGAGTGGATGTTAACAAACTGTAATAAGATAAAATTTAAAGGAAAAAAAGAAAGAACCATAACTAACAAAAGAATTGATTACAACCCACATACATCTCATTAAGTGTAACCAAATGCCAAAAACATTAGTCAATTGAAGCTACTTGAACAAGAAAAAATCGCTTGAAATTAGATGGTCTGATATGAAATTTACCCGAATCAGTCTAGTCACCGGTGTGCCACAAATATTGCATCTGCTTTGGTTCTCTGCCATTTTCTTTCCACATGAAATGCATAGAGTTTTATGCTTGCAGTTGCTTCCGTAAAGATCTGAAGGTGATCCACAGCCTTCGCATGCAGGTTTCAGAATCAAATCCAACGAAGACATTGCGTAATTTTGAAATTTAGGAATTCAGAGCAGGCTCTTTTCCATACAAAACTGGGTCAATACAAGTTAAAAAATAGGCCTTTAATCTAAAGTGATGATAATAATATAATCTTTGCAGTTACAGGGGAAAAAAAAAAAAAAAACAGACATGCTACTCTTCAAAATGCATTCTCTATTTTGCAACATGAAATAGCCTTGAAATTAGAGGAAAATTAGAATATGTGACAGTATCAACCAAACATAATTTAAAACAGTAAAGCGTACATCGAAACCTCAAACTGCGACAAAATAGATGGGAACCCACAAAATATCAGCCTTTCAGCCACAACCAATGATTATACATACATGTCGAAATTAATTCATACACCCAAATTTATCCATCACTAATAAAATTCTCTAAACTAATAGCTTCAATCTTCCTCCATTGAAACGAAATAAAGGCCAAGCTGTTTGCATATATATAAATATACCGGCGTTAATAAGAGAAATGCGATTGATTTGTTCACGTTTTTTTTCCTATTCAGTCAATTTTCCAGAGCTTAGGGTTTCGATCAACACTGTAGAATATTGGGAGATCTTTTTACGTAGCGTTTGATTTCGTGGTTCGGATTATTTAAACCAACAGTCGGCCGAAACCAGACGCTTGGCCCATTGCCAATCTAAGTTGTCTCGCTAATTCTAATAGGTCTCCCTCCTTTTGACTATGATTTGACTATAAGTGAGGATTATTCGTTAAACTAAATAAACCAACCAAACCATTTTTATGTTGGTCGATCTGGTTTGGTTTTGAAATTAAATTGGTTTGTAATCAACCCAAAAAATTGTTAAGTTCGATTATCAATTTAACTAAATTAACCGAACTTTTACAATGTTTTCTAAATTATCGATATTATAATAAGTTAGGTTAGTTCGGTTATTTAAGTAAATTTTAACCATTACATATGTGTCAAAATTGGCATTAGCAAGCATAAAAATCACAAATAATAATACTTTAATCATATATTTATAATTTATTTCAAATTGTAGTGAACATTGCAAACATAAAGTGTAAAATATTTTTAGTTTGGTTTAATCGGATAACCAACTGAACCAATCAAACTTCATTTGGTTGGTTTGGTTTGGTTTTCATTTTTATTGGTGCTAGTTTGGTTTGACAAATTTCACTATCGGATAAACCAAATCAAACAAACGCTCACCTCTATTTATTAGTGCTAAACTAAAATAGCATAGCGGTTGAGAATGCTACATGCTATAACGGCAATACTACGGGGATTTACCGGGGATTTAACTACATAGACCCATAGCGCAAAAGGGGGTTCAACCTGTACGTATCAATATAACCGAGGGGTCCGGAATCAAAGCAGATTAATTTCATTCCAAAATTTGTAACAACGATTACTGAGTGGAAACCCTAATTTTTGAAATCAATTTGTTAATTACCTGATTCTCGTAATCTTATTCTACAATTAAAAAGGAAGGAGATTGAGAATCATAGCTTATGAATTTTAATTTTAAGAGAGGGAGATTGGTCGTATCGGTTGTAAGCCTGGCTAATAGTTATTGCATACGATTTATACTTCATTTTTCAAATTTATATCCAAAGTCGTATTATGGAGTCCATTAAGGAGAATCGAATATGAGAAACCAATGATAGCAAATTTTTATGGAAAGGGGAAAACAAATGTAAGAACCCGTAACTTCCGCGGTAAAGAAAGAGCGGATATTTTGAGGACAAGACATATCGGAACGCAAACAGAATAACATTTCATTGTTTATTACAACAATTCCATCAGAATACAAGAATATTACAGAGCATGAATAAATATTACACAGAAAATATTAGAGATTTAAATTACATTTAAATACATCGCAGTGAAAAAAAACAATACAAAGCACAACTGAAAATAATACACGGATACAGAGCTTTCCGAATATCGCTTCAGCTGTGAATCAGGATCCTGTGAATATAAATCTGCAAAACCAAAACTACTAGCTGCCCGTGCGGAAAATAGGGACACCCAGAGTTTAGGTTAAAACAATAAACTCCAGGTCAGTTATGTGACTGGTGTGAGAACTAAAACAGTTATTTATCTTTATTTTAAAGTTAGGTAAATCAAGGGATCACGCCGTATAATACGGAACGGGCTTCCTCCCAAGACTACCAGTGCATAAAACAACAGCGCAATGCTAAATAAAGAAAAATGAAGCTATTATAAGACCCAGATCCCATCACACAATGCAACGCAAGCCGCAGGATAGGGTTTTTACCTTATAATAGCCAATGAATGCTTGATACGCTAAAAACAAATCATTTGATACTATTATAAGTGCATAGTGTATAAAACAATTTCAATCATAAGTATCAATCATAGACGGCATAAGTGCCCCATACCACTATATCGTCATACTAGGCTTTACAATCAAAACCGCAAAGTCGCGTATTGGAAGTTGGACTTCCATCTGTGAACCGAGGCAAGGGATCGTCCTCACCGACTTCGAGACTCTCTAGCCCGAGCCTCAGGGTCAGAGCGCATCGACCCTTGGATCGTCAGGGCCGGTCCACCGATGTGGATTAAAATGCCTGAACACTGCGTTTCCCCGCCCTTTGGGGCGTAAATGAGCCAAATGACTCCATCGGCTCCACACAGTCACCGATATATCTGAGGTGCCTCGCAACAGCAACAACCACACAGGTGAAAATAATATAAATGTCAGGGCTGGTAGGTCACTGACACCACCCTAGCTAGAAAGAAACGCATGTCCTCCCTGAGGTCCTCTCCCGTTTCTGGTTCACAATCGGGGTGTGAGGCTCGCGAATCAATGCTACACAAAGGTATGCTACACAGGCCATGCTTTGATCATCAACCACAAGACTCTGCTTTTCAACAAAAGTCTTGATCATTTGCCACTTTGGCATGCCACACAGGCAATTCACTCCATGCGATTGATATCCATCAATATATAACCTCTGAGCTCGTACGTCTCATAGAAGGGCGTTAAGCAAGAGAATAAATTCTCCGCCGCCAAACAGATATATATTTAATAGAAATCAATCACACAGAATAAATCCAATGTCAGACACACAATCCATTTACAAGTTCGTTTTGGGTCTGAACGAAACCGGAGGCACCTTGTACCTCGCATATCCATCGATCTCCAAGTACGTCTGGACGATCGCCAACTAATTCCCTCTTCTTGGGTGTACAGCCCAATCAAGATCATCAGTAATCACCCAAACGATGTGAAGACCTCTGGTCTTCGACCACTTGGTTTTAATCTTCCAAAAAGTCACTATCAATGATTATTTTACTTGGGAAATCATATTCTGTCTTTAACTGGGTTAAAGAACCAATGTCATTTAAAACACGGTTCACTATAAACCCAAAATCACATTCCATTCCAATTCAATTATTAAAACTTCTGGTTACTTTTAAAACCCTTTCAAATCCAATTTATTTATTTAAAAATAAATAAATTATTATTCTAGTTCAAAACTAGTTCATTTCGATAAAAATCTATTTTTATCTTTTCAAATTTGGAATTTTTCATCTCAATTCTTCACAAATCATTTCTTATGATTTACACAAATTATTACTATTTTTAACAATTTTACCAAGGCCTGTACAGTCGAATTCCATCAACGGCCACCGAACTGTACAGCGATCTTTTCCAAATTTGATTTGGACATAATTCCAAATCTAACCGTTAGATTTCAAACCTCTAACATTCGTTAGAAAGCTCTTTTCGATACGAACCCAACGATTCCGGTTTTTAGGAGAATCCGACGGTCGGATCTACCGTAATATCCACTCGAAGTCAATGGTCGAAATTCGCGAACTGCCGCAGCGCGGCGCGTTCTATTCAGGCCATTTAATATATATAATATTTATATTATATATATTTCGTCGATTTCCTTTTAAAACGTATTTTATAAATCGTTTTAAATTCGTTTTCGAAACGATTTCAACTTCATATTCAATTTCTAATCAAAATTGAATATTCCACATCATCGATATACAAATGATAATATTTTCAAACGTTATATTTTTTAAATTATTTCCTTTCTATATTCATTCTAAAAACGAATATAATCGATATAAATATCGTTCGCGTCAAAATGGCGCATATCTAATCAACACGGCTTTATATATTTCAATAACTTCGTTATTCTATTCAACAAATGAATATTTTCTTCAACACATGAATATATATTTTATTTCAACACATGAATATATATTTTTATTCGACACATGATTATTTTATTCTATTCGACACATGAATATTTTATTCTATTCAACACATAAATTTTCTTTCTATTCAACACATGAATTTTCTTTTTATTCAACACCTGAATTTTCTTTTTATTCAACACATGAATTTTCTTTCTATTCAACACCTGAATTTTCTTTCTATTCAACACATGAATTTTCTTTTAATATTCCTTATTTTCCAAATTGGAATAAGGCCCAATCAATTACCATATAACGTTAATTATACGGATTCCCTACAACACATGTATATAATAGCAACGATAAATCATCAACCATCATCCAGAGTGCACCACACAACTGCATAAGCATTAAATATAAATAATTAACGCTTACACAGTCTGTCAACCCATCGATTGACATACAACTAAACAATTGGTATTAGTGTACGTCAAATATCATCCCAATACCCGTATGGGGTTTCAATCAATCAAACACATATTTTATTTGTGCAGTTGGGCGATGTGTAAAATTTATCGTCCCAATCAATATCAGTCAAATCGGTGTACATAAACAAATCGTTCGATTTGTAAATGAATGTATATTTTACTTCAACACATGAATATATATTTTACTTCAACACATGAATATATATTTTATTTCAACACATGAATATATATTTTATTTCAACCCATGAATATATATTTTATTTCAACACATGAATATACATTTTATTTCAACACATGAATATACATTTTATTTCAATACATGAATATACATTTTATTTCAACACATGAATATATATTTTATTTCAACCCATGAATATATATTTTATTCCAACACATGAATATATATTTTATTTCAACACATGAATTTACATTTTATTTCAACACATGAATATACATTTTATTTCAACACATGAATATATATTTTATTTCAACACATGAATATATTTTTTATTTCAACCCATGAATATATATTTTATTTCAACACATGAATATACATTTTATTTCAACACATGAATATATATTTTATTTCAACCCATGAATATATATTTTATTCCAACACATGAATATATATTTTATTCCAACACATGAATATACATTTTATTTCAACACATGAATATACATTTTATTTCAACACATGAATATACATTTTATTTCAACACATGAATATATATTTTATTTCAACACATGAATATATATTTTATTTCACAACCAACAGTCAATTTTCACAACACAAACAATCACACAAGTCGTCAATGATCTGTGGACAACGGGTGTCGGGTGCTGCTAAGCACCGTCTGCATCCTAGTATATATTTCAAACTAGAGATTAAAATAAAAGTGAGGAGTTCTCACTGACTAGCTGAACCAAACGCCACGACTCTTCATATGTAGGAAACCTTCGTCGTGCTTCCAACGAGATCTGTTACACGTGGTTTTACGTTAAAAATCACTTTTTATATAATCACTCTATATGGATAAAAATCAAATTTTTATTAACTATATATTATAAAAATCATATTTTTATCGCATTAATAATTATTCCATAACATGACTATTTTATTAATAGTGTACATAGGCTAAAAATCCTATTTTTACCTTTCTAAAAATATTTTCACGTTGTACTCTAGTTAAAAATCATATTTTTAACTTACTAAAAATATTTCCTTTATATGATAAAAAATCATATTTTTATACCGCTACTTCATAGATAAGATTATATTTTTATTACGCTACAGGTACATAAAAGGTTATATTTTTATACTATCGCTACATGTATAAAAATCACACATTTAAAAATGAAGTTATTCAAATAAAAATCGTATCTTTCTGTTTTAAAAATCTAAACTTTCCTATTGTAAAAATATAACTTTCCTATTATAAAAATATAAACTTTTCTATGTTAAAAATTTAATCTTTTTATTTTCAAAAGCCTTGTCCTTACTATTCTAAAAATCTTATCTTTCCTACTTTAAAAATATAATCTTTTTCTCTATTAAAAATATAATCTTTCTATATAAAAAAAATCTAAGCTTTTCTATCTCTTCATACATATAAAAATTCAATCTTACACGCTACATATCTATATAAAAATCTCATTTTTATGTAAATCAAAATCCTAACTTTACTTTGTTAAAAATCAAATTTTTTCTATGTAAGCAAATAAAAATCGATTTTTTTTCATCTTAGAAAACAAATAAAAATCGAATTAAAACATACTGGCTGTTTTGGGGTTGGAGAGGGCGGTCTGAGGTAGATGCTGAGCTTGCAGTCGCGACGGAGGGTGGCTGGCGGTTCTGCGACATGGTGGTGGCTCGATTTGGGTCCTGGAGCATTTGGGGGTTCGATTTTTTAGGAGGGGGAAGGAGGAGGGGAAGAAGAGGAGAAGGAGGGGGAACTCGGTGCTGGCGGCGCCGCTGAGGGAGAGGGGCCACGGAAAAAGAGGGGGTCCCGATTGGAGATTTAAGGAGATGGAGGAGGAGGAGGAGGAGAAGGGGAGGAGAGGGGGTGGCCGCGCCTGCGGCGCGGCTCCTCCCTCCTCTTGTTTTTTTTTTTTGATTTCGAATCGGTCAACGGGGGGGAGGGCGGATGGGGGCCTGACAGTGTATAGGAAGAGAGGGAGGGTTCTTATTTTATTTTATTTTTTTATTTATTTAATTGTTTAATTTCAAAAAGCAACTTTTTATTTTCAACTCGAAATCGAACCCACCGACTGTCGTCCATAGCTAATTACCCCCATTTCGAACACAGTAGGATATGTACTGTAGGCTTATTCGCTCGTTTCGACCAGTTTCCGTCAAAATCAAAATATAAATCTATATATTGAATTTGAACGCGCATTTCAATTTACCGGGCCCACATACTAACTCTAAAAATTCCCGAAAAATATTTCCTAGCTTCGTATTGATGATACGACCCTAACAAAACTAATTTCATCAAATTCTGAGACTGTTTAAAAAAATGGCCATTTCCACTCGATTAAAATCAACTTAAACTGTTCGAACGCGTTTTCCTTTGCCACGCTCACATATTAATTCGAAAAATTATGAATTTTGAAACCTAGCAATAACTTGACATCACGGATCCAACAAAAGTGATTTCGTCGAAAAGCGAGGTCATTTGCAAAATTTCCATTTTTAAGGCCAGAATTCCAAAGCGACCATTCTGAATTTTCAACTGGGCATATCTTTTTATTCCCGCTATGAAATTTCAATTTTTCGGATTCGTTGGAAAGATATTATCAAATAGATTCTAATATTTTTAGTTTCGCTAAAATCTGGTTTATTTTGAATCATGTACATTCATTTGAACTTTGAAATCGAATTTTCGAACTACCGCGCCATTTTCAATTCCTTTTATAATTTAAAATAAATTTTTATATTCTAACGACGATCTATATAATTATATACGTTCTAATTCTATTCAAATAAATTTCTCATCGTTATTATTTAAAATAATTCATTTTAAATATTCAAAATTCACTAAAATTGCCAAATAAAATTTTTAAATTGGCTCGGATTTCCGGGTTATTACAATCTCCCCCACTTAAAACTTTTCGTCCCCAAAAAGGAACGAATCTGAAAGTTGTTTAACTAATCAACTCAACTTTCATTATTTTCATTATGGCTTAAGTCCTTCAATTTTTCAGTTTCTAAGAACTTTTCAAATTTTTCAAAATTTTGGCTAACACCCTAAATTTTCAAAAAAATTCGCCATAGCCTCCCCTGCACCGGGGACCTCGGGATATTTCAAATAGCCTCCCATGGCCCTCATCAATCCAAAAAGAAAAAGAAACAGCCAAGCGGTTAGCCAATCGGCTCATAAAATCATCATCACCCAAACAAAACAGTAAATGTGTACCTATTTGTCGGGCAAACAATTTTATTCCTCTGCTCTAGCCTCCTTGCTATGACCTGTTCAATGTATATGCATGTATATGCATGCAATTGTAATCATTTTTCAATACAGTTCAATATTCAGATCCATTAGGCTAAATGTTTCAAAATTTTAATAAATCAAACCATAATCATACAACACAACCAGCAATCAATTAGTTGGTTAATTTTTCAATCATATAACTTTGATACAAATATAGAAAATCATGTTTTTGATGCCAAATCACAACAATAAGCCCTATCTAATTTGGGTTCTCACACCAGTCTAATGGAAATATATATATCTCATTTTCGAAACTCGAATATAAATTCCGATGATACTCGAGTAATCATCAGAATCATCTCCGGGCGACTAGAGTGTGATTCTATATCTATCCAGTATATTTGGGACTTCGAATATACGTTCATGACGCGTATACGCGAAATCTTCATATACTAGATTGTTCATATTCAATACAAATAAATATTCAAATACGTATAAAATAGTTTAAATTTTCAAAACAAAATTTGTTTTCAATTTTATTTTCAAAATATCACTCCTCACACTTGTTCTAGGATACTACTGATCCTATCTCTAACGAGTCATTCTTATAGGATATTACTAATCCAATATCTGATGAATTCTTTCGTATGGTTCTAATGTGTCTTGTTCTCGAGCTTTGTAAACCAAAGCTCTGATACCAACTGTAAGAACCCGTAACTTCCTCGGTAAAGAAAGAGCGGATACTTTGAGGACAAGACATATCAGAACGCAAACAGAATAACTTTTCATTGTTTATTACAACAATTCCATCAGAATACAAGAATATTACAGAGCATGAATAAATATTACACAGAAAATATCAAAGATTTAAATTACATTTAAATACATCGCAGCGGAAAAAAAACAATACAAAGCACAACTGAAAGTGATATACAGATACAGAGCTTTCCGAATACCGCTTCAGCTGTGAATCAGGATCCTGTGGATATAAATCTGCAAAACCAAAACTACTAGCTGCCCGTGCGGAAAATAGGGGCACCCAGAGTTTAGGTTAAAACAATAAACTCCAGGTCAGTCATGTGACTCTCACTAAAACAGTCATTTATCTTTATTTTAAAGTTAGGTAAATTAAGGGACCACGCCGTATAATATGGAACGGGCTTCTTCCCAAGACTACCAGTGCATAAAACAACAGCGCAATGCTAAATAAAGAAAAACGAAGCTATTATAAGACCCAGGTCCCATCACACAATGCAACGCAAGCCGGAGGATAGGGTTTTTACCTTATAATAGCCAAAGAATGTTTGATACGCTAAAAACAAATCATTTGATATTATTATAAGTGCATAGTGTATAAAACAATTTCAATCATAAGTATCAATCATAGACGGCATAAGTGCCCCATACCACTATGTCGTCATATTAGGCTCTACAATCAAAACCGCAAAGTCACGTATTGGAAATTGGATTTCCATCTGTGAACCGAGGCAAGGGATCGTCCTCACCGGCTTCAAGACTCTCTAGCCCGAGCCTCAGGGTCAGAGCGCATCGACCCTTGGATCGTCAGGGTCGGTCCATCGATGTGGATTAAAACGCCTGAACACGGCGTTTTCCTACCCTTTGGGGCGTAAATGAGCCAAATGACTCCATCAGCTCCACACAGTCACCGATATATCTGAGGCGCCTCGCAACAGCAACAACCACACAGGTGAAAATAATATAAATGTCAGGGCTGGTAGGTCACTGACACCACCCTAGCTAGAAAGAAACGCATGTCCTTCCTTAGGTCCTCTCCCGTTTCTGGTTCACAACCGGGGTGTGAGGCTCGCGAATTAATGCTACACAAAGCTATGTCACACAGGCCATGCTTTGATCATCAACCACAAGATTTGCTTTTCAACAAAAGCCTTGATCATTTGCCACTTAGGCATGCCACACAGGCAATTCACTCCATGCGATTGATATCCATCAATATATAACCTCTGAGCTCGTACGTCTCAGAGAAGGGCGTTAAGCAAGAGAATAAATTCTCCGCCGCCAAAAAGATATATATTTAATAGAAATCAATCACACAGAATAAAATCCAATGTCAGACACATAGTCCGTTTACAAGTTCGTTCTGGGTCTGAACGAAACCGGAGGCACCTTGTACCTCGCATATCCATCGATATCCAAGTACGTCTAGACGATCACCAACTGATTCCCTCCTCTTGGGTGTACAGCCCAATTAAGATCGTCAGTAATTACCCAAACGATGTGAAGACCTCCGGTCTTCGACCACTGTCTTCATCCTCGACACCACGTCGAATCAGTTATTCAGAATGGGATAAACCCGGTCTTTCTGAATAACTCGCGTATATAATAAACAAGTGTTACACAAACACAACATACGCCTCATTCCAATTCAGAATATTCTTTTATTCAAATATTCTTATACTTTGGGAAAGGTTCCCATTAATTTTATCAAAGGTAAATTCTTTAAATTTATTCTTTAATCTTCTTTGGAATATCAATTCAAACAAGTCGGGATTAGCGAACCACACTGAAGTAATCATTTATTTTATTTCCCAATCCCAACCTATTCATCCCATGAAGTAAAACTGGTCATACTTCATATCTAACACCACAGTGTTATCAGTAAATTCAATTACCATTTCACGTTCAAATCTAATTAAAGATTTAACTATCGTCTGGAGCAAAACGGGTGATACTCCATTCTCGATCATTTCAATCTAATTAAAGATTCATTAAAACTCCACTTGGTTTTAATCTTCCAAAAAATCACTATCAATAATTATTTAACTTGGGAAATCATATTCTGTCTTTAACTGGGTTAAAAAACCAATGTCATTTAAAACACAGTTCACTATAAACCCAAAATCACATTCCATTCCAATTCAATTATTGAAACTTCTGGTTACTTTCAAAACCCGTTCAAATCCAATTTATTTATTTAAAAATAAATAAATTATTATTTTAGTTCAAAACTAGTTCATTTCGATAAAAATCTAATTTATCTTTTCAAATTTGGATTTTTTCATCTCAATTCTTCACAAATAATTTCTTATGATTTTACACAAATTATTAATATTTTTAATAATTTTATCAAGGCCCGTACAGTCGAATTCCATCAACGGCCATCGAACTGCACTTACAGCGACCTTTTCCAAATCTGATTTGGACATAATTCCAAATCCAACCGTTAGATTTCAAATATCTAATATTTGTTAGAAAGATCTTTTCGATACGAACCCATTGGTTCCAGTTTTAGGAGAATCCGACGGTCGGATCTCCCGTAATATCCATTCGAAGTCAATGGTCGAAATTCGCAAACTGCCGCAGCGCGGCGCGTTCTATTCAGGCCAATTAATATATATAATATTTATATTATATATGTTTCATCGATTTCCTTTTAAAACGTATTTTATAAATTGTTTTAAATTCGTTTTCGAAACGATTTCAACTTCATATTCAATTACTAATCAAAATTGAATATTCCACATCATCGATATACAAATGATAATATTTTCAAACGTTATATTTTGAAATTATTTCCTTTTCTATATTCATTCTAAAAACGAATATAATCGATATAAATATCGTTCGCGTCAAAATGGCGCATATCTAATCAAGACGGCTTTATATATTTCAATAACTTCATTATTTTATTCAACAAATGAATATTTTCTTCAACACATGAATATATATTTTATTTCAACACATGAATATGTACTTTTATTCGACACATGAATATTCTATTCTATTCAACACATGAATATTTTATTCTATTCACCACATGAATATTTTATTCTATTCAACACATGAATTTTCTTTCTATTCAACACTTGAATTTTCTTTCTATTCAACACCTGAATTTTCTTTCTATTCAACACATGAATTTTCTTTCTATTCAACACCTGAATTTTCTTTCTATTCAACACATGAATTTTCTTTTAATATTCCTTATTTTCAAAATTGGAATGAAGCCCAATCAATTACCATATAACGTTAATTATATGGATTCCCTACAACACATGTATATAATAGCAACGATAAATCATCAACCATCATCCAGAGTGCACCACACAACTGCATAAGCATTAAATATAAATAATTAACGCTTACACAGTCTTTCAACTCATTGATTGACATACAACTAAACAATCGGGATTAGTGTACGTCAAATATCATCCCAATACCCGTGTGGGGTTTCAATCAATCAAACACATATTTTATTTGTGTAGTTGGGCGATGTGTACAATTTATCGTCCCAATCAATATCAGTCAAATCGGTGTATATAAACAAATCGTTCGATTTGTAAATGAATATATATTTTGCTTCAACACATGAATATATATTTTACTTCAACCCATGAATATATATATTTTATTTCAACACATGAATATATATTTTATTTCAGCCCATGAATATATATTTTATTTCAACACATGAATATATATTTTATTTCAATACATGAATATATATTTTATTTCAACACATGAATATACATTTTATTTCAACAACATGAATATATATTTTATTTCAACCCATGAATATATATTTTATTTCAACACATGAATATTTCAACACATGAATATACATTTTATTTCAACACATGAATATATATTTTATTTCAGCACATGAATATATATTTTATTTCAACCCATGAATATATATTTTATTTCAACACATGAACAAATATATATTTTATTTCAACAAATGAATATATATTTTATTTCAACCCATGAATATATATTTTATTCCAACCCATGAATATATATTTTATTCTAACACATGAATATATATTTTATTCCAACACATGAATATATATTTTATTTCAACACATGAATATACATTTTATTTCAACACATGAATATATATTTTATTTCAACCCATGAATATATATTTAATTTCAACACATGAATATATATTTTATTTCACAACCAACAGTCAATTTTCACAACACAAACAATCACACAAGTCGTCCACGGTATGTGGACAACGGGTGTCGGGTGCTGCTAAGCACCGTCTACATCCTAGTATATATTTCAAACTAGAAATTAAAATAAAAGTGAGGAGTTCTCACCGACTAGCTAAACCAAACGCCACGACTCTTCATATGTAGGAAACCTTCGTCGTGCTTCCAACGAGATCTGTTACACATGGTTTTACATTAAAAATCACTTTTTTTGTAATCACTCTATATGGATAAAAATCAAATTTTTATTCACTGTATATTATAAAAATCATATTTTTATCGCATTAATAATTATTCCATAACATGACTATTTTATTAATAGTGTACATAGGCTAAAAATCCTATTTTTACCTTTCTAAAAATATTTTCACGTTGTACTCTAGTTAAAAATCATATTTTTAACTTACTAAAAATATTTTCTTTATACGATGAAAAAAATCATATTTTTATACCGCTACTTCATAGAAAAGATTATATTTTTATTACGCTACAAGTACATAAAAGGTTATATTTTTATACTATCGCTACATGTATAAAAATCACACATTTAAAAATGAAGTTATTCAAATAAAAATCGTATCTTTCTATTTTAAAAATCTAAACTTTCCTATTACAAAAATATAACATTCCTATTATAAAAATATAAACTTTTCTATGTTAAAAATTTAATCCTTTTATTTTCAAAAGCCTTATCCTTACTATTCTAAAAATCTTATCTTTCCTACTTTAAAAATATAATCTTTTTCTCTATTAAAAATATAATCTTTCTATATAAAAAAAATCTAAGCTTTTCTATCTCTTCATACATATAAAAATTCGATCTTACACGCTACATACCTATTTAAAAATCTCATTTTTATATAAATCAAAATCCTAACTTTACTTTGTTAAAAAACAAATTTTTTCTATGTAAACAAATAAAAATCGATTTTTTTTCATCCTAGAAAACAAATAAAAAACGAATTAAAACATACCAGCTGTTTTGGGGTTGGAGAGGGCGGTCTGAGGTAGGTGCTGAGCTTGCAGTCGCGACGGAGGGTGGCTAGCGGTTCTTCGACACGGTGGTTGCTCGATTTGGATCCTGGAGTATTTGGGGGTTCGATTTTTTAGGAGGGGGAAGGAGGAGAGGAAGAAGAGGGGAACGAGGGGAAGGAGGGGGAACTCTGCGCCGCTGAGGGAGAGGAGCCACGAAAAAAGAGGGGGGTCGGGTTTTTCTCGATTGGGGGTTTAAGGAGATGGAGGAGGTGGAGAAGGGGAGGAGAGGGGGTGGCCGCGCCTGCGGCGCGGTGACACGCTGATGGGAGAAGTGCGGCTCCTCCCTCCTCTTGTTTTTTATTTTGATTTCGAATCGGTCAACGGGGGGAGGGGGCTGAAAGTGTATAGGAAGAGAGGGAGGGTTCTTATTTTATTTTAATTTTTTATTTATTTATTTAATTTCAAAAAGCAACCTTTTGTTTTCAACTCGAAATTGAACTCACCGACTATCGTCCATAGCTAATTACCCCCATTCCGAACACAATGGGATATGTATCTTAGGCTGATTCGCTCGTTTCGATCAGTTTCCGTCAAAATCAAAATATAAATCTATATATTGAATTTGAACGCGCATTTCAATTTACCGGGCCCACATACTAACTCTAAAAATTCTCGAAAAATATTTCCTAGTTTTGTATTAACGATACGGTCCTAACAAAACTAATTTCGTCAAATTCTGAGATTGTTTGGAAAATGGTCATTTTCCAGTCGACTAAAATCAACTAAAACTGGTCAAACGCGTTTTCCTTTGCCACGCTCACATATTGATTTGAAAAATTATGAATTTTGAAACTTAGCAATATCTTGACATCACGGATCCAACAAAAGTGGTTTCATCGAAAACTGAGGTCGTTTGCAAAAATTTATTTTTAAGGCCAGAATTCCATAGCGACTATTCTGAATTTTCAACTAGGCATATCTTTTTATTCCCGCTATGAAATTTCAATTTTTCGGAATCGTTGGAAAGATATTCTCAAATAGATTCTAATATTTTTGGTTTTGCTAAAATCCGGTTTATTTTGAATCATGTACATTCATTTGAACTTTGAAATCGAATTTTCAAACTACCGCGCCATTTTCAATTCCTTTTATAATTTAAAACAAATTTTTATATTCTAACGACAATCTATGTAATTATATACGTTCTAATTCTATTCAAATAAATTTATCGTCGTTATTATTTAAAATAATTCATTTTAAATATTCAAAATTCACTAAAATTGCCAAAATAAAAATTTTAAATTGGCTCGGATTTCCGGGTTATTACAGCAAATTGGTTGTTGTCGAAGTCCGAAACCCATCCTAAGAGATGCGATTCATTCTCCTTTAGTGAGCCCTACAATATAAGATTCTTTATTTACTTGTCTTAAGGATAGCTTTAAGATGAAATCCGTCAACAAAGGTAATGACTGTTGAAAGGGAATGAAACTCAAACTTGTTATTGTTAAGAAGAGTTTACATTTAAAAAGCATTTAACCATAAGGCCTTTTGTAATCTGAAAGTCGAAGCTTCATTATATCACTATATTTTTATTAAGAACACTTTTGGAAGATTCGAAAGACATTGGTTTGGTACTTTTGAAATAGTTTTTATGACAACCGAATTGAAGGCGACCACCCTTCCGACTTGACCAAAATCCGTCAATTCAGGGTGTTAACCATTTTTATAGCTAGAAGTATCTATTAGATCTAAATAATAAAATAAGGATTGTCTTGCAGAGGTTAGCCGCCACTAAATGGTTAATTTCTCCTCTAAATACTACGCGAGATGGCCTATTGCAACGAAATTACAAGATGTTCTTATCTAAAATGTAACGATAGCTATGGTGATTTTTGTCTATTACAACATCGCTTTAAGGTGTTGACATAGATATCAGCGAAATGTTGCAGTAGCTATGAATATATGCCAACTGAAAAAATTTAAAAAAATTACACCTCAGCGATCAGCACCATCATTTAAAGCAAAATCCACACCATCAATCCACACCTCAGCTATTTCTATTTCCTACTTTTATTTTCATTTACCCGCTTTCCTTTTCATTTCGTTCTCACCCCCAAATTTCCAATCCCTAATTTTCATTCACCCGCATCATTTCATCAAAATTTTCCGTCTTTACAAACTATTCAACATAGAATCATAAAGCATGGGATTTTTCTCCATACAAGCTACATCGATCTAAGTGTTTTATCCCAATCGTTCCTTCCACAACTCGAATTAGGAAAGTGGGTTTGCTAAACTGCAGTTCGATAACTTGAGATTAAGCCACTAGAGAAATAGAGTCTTCCAGCGAAACTATTGTAGAATTCCAAATCCTACTACTGAATTTCCATTTTCTCCCAACTGATCTTTCATTTGTTGAATCCATCACAGCCACTACTTCTAATCTTTTGTGTTGGGCATGTATCTTGTTCGGATTACAATAGTTCGATTTAGATGATTCTCTATTGGATAATTCATTAAGCTTCAATCTCGAATTTGGGGTTACTGATGGTATTAATGCTATTGTATGTTATATCAATTGAAACTCTAATCGATCATCTTGATGTTTTTTATTATTGGTTTGCAAAACCCATTTGGTTAGGAATCGGTATATAGAATATGTTCAAGATCGTTGAATAAATTTCTAGTACCAGTTTCATATAGGAAAATTGAAAGCCTCTACGGTTTTAATTTTGAATACCACAGAGTTTGTCCAGTAATTGTGTTTGTTTCCTAAAGTTATGAAGTGGAAAACCAACTTACTTGATATATACCAAAGGCGATTTTCAATTATGTGTTTCAAATTCATGTGTATTATACGAATTATTCAATGTAAATGGTTGCTAATGATATGGAATAACTGAAATGTTTACTGCCAATGCATTTGTTCATAATATGGATGTTGAACGTGCTTTAAATTATTCCTTTGTCTCATTTCAGACCATGCTTTACCCATGCAAAAGCTAAATATGATGAGTAAACTTCACACATAATTGATTGAAAAGCTGTGTTGTTTTAGATGGAGCTATGTTTGAGGAGATACAATTGAACCACACTAAACTGAATTGAAATTGCTTCAATTTGGCAACTCAAACTACACTATGTCGGCAACTGTGTTGTCCGAATAGATTAAAGGAACGCTAAACGAATAGAATTTCAAAATTGAATGAAATAAACAGTTGGTAGCCAAGTCTCAAAGAATGGTCACAATTGACATAGGATCTAAACTTAATTCACTAGCTATAAATGATGAGCTAAATTCTTGTTGTTGCTGAATAGAATTTGAGGCTTGCATGGCTGCAAATAGAGAACTAACATTATAACTGATAGTCTTTATCAATTAAGGATGTTGTTGCTATTATGGGGTAGAAATTTTGAGGACATGCATAGTTTAAATGTGAGTGTTGAAAGTTGTGGACTGCAACAAGGAGTCTCTATATGGGGCTAACAATTGCACCACAAAATGCCAAGAAGCTACAGATCATCCTCAGTTGTGGGTTGTTGGGACACGAGGTATGTTGTTTGTGAACATCGATCCAACTTTGTTGTGTTCATTTCAGATGTTAGTTTGCTTATCCAGATGATCTCATCACCATGCCTGTAACTGGGTATGTTGTTACTTTTCAATGCTGAGATAGTAGCGATTAAATTCAGTTTAAGATGTATGTTTGGTAATTTTTTCTCATTGTAATGGGGATGTGTATGCAGCCTTTGTTTTTAACTGTGTTAGTTGTTTATTGTACAGGTAAGCAAGAGACAGAGATAAAGCAGGAGAGGAACCAGAAGTGTGGAGCAAATACAAAGACAAACAGTGTATTAAACAAAACAGCGTCGTTTAAAAGAAGGCTTGGTCTTCCGAAATCGGATGAATCGGGCGGTGCTCACTTGTTCGACCTAACCGCCGAGGTTGCGGGGCCCAGGACCCCCGCTGGCATTGCGTTCGGGCCAGCTACTCAGCTCGCCTTCGGCTCGGCATATATTTGTCCGTGTCTGGATAAATTGAAACTGTATATGTAATGAGTGAACTAAGTTTTGTAGTGAGGAATATCTGTATATGTGAATAATCAGTGTTGTAGTAAATCATTGAGTTGTAAATAGTTGGAATCAGTAATTTGTACTATTTTGGTTATTGAAATAAAATATTTTATTTACTGAAACACCGTTTGAATTCAAATTCTATGCAGTAGCATTCTATTAAATAAATATTTAATCATGTTAGAGATGAAATATCTGTAGCAACATTTTTGGAATGTTGCTACAGGCACTTAAGGATGTTGGTATAGACCCAAATAGGATTCTATTGCAACAATATTTGTTATAATGCCTTAGATAATCAAAATATTGCCTTTGATGTCTGCAGCAATGGTGAAAATTGCATCACAGGAAAGTGTTGCCAAAGACCTATGCTAACATTTTTTAGGCTTGACCCAACATTTTTTCTGTTGAAGAAGGCCATTTTTGGCATAATGATAGGAAGTCGGTGGTTAGCGAAGGTCGATCGGTGAGGTGCACGCAACTAATATTATTTATTTTTTGTTTTTTCTTAATTTTTTTTGAACACCTTTTCATTTAAACTTCAATCGTAAAACTATAAATATAAAAATTGCTCAAAAATCATCATGACTGCGATGGTACAAGTTTCATAATTAGATTCTAATATTTGCTCCAATTTCATTTTTGAGCCTTAATAATTATTTGATATCGTTCATTCTACGTGGTGTTACATCAAGACGACATGTCCTACTACGAATGCGTGACATCGCTACCCGAAGTCATGCACAACTACACATATACCAATGTTGGCTCCTTTTATAAGCTACGCTGTTATGCCTTCATCCTGCATCGCCACTTAGTTCATGCATTTTTTTTCATTTACCAACGGGATTAGGGGAGGGAAAGGAAAATTGGATTTGAGGTTACAAAGATACTCATAATGATGAAAATGGAATAAAGATAAGGGTTGTTAGGCTAAGGTTGAAACCATTTAGGCCCATGTTTATATTCACTTTCATTTTGTTATAAATTATTTCTCACTATAATTCCCTTATTTCACCTTACATAAATAAATGCAAAAGTTATTCAAACCACTCTAAAAAAACTCTCAAAATTATTATTGTCAAAAATAATGCTTTAGGGTCGAAATATCTCGTTTTGATTTTAATTTAATTTTTAGGTAATTATCTATTCCTCCAAAATTCCCTAATTTAACGAATATATTTTATTTCACAATTATAAATTCCAAATGACTTTTAAATTCACAAAATGACAATCTAAATGTCTGATTCGAATTTTGAATCAATATCTCATTTGTTAACCCAAAATAAACGCAAATAATAGCTCTACTGAATAAAATCCAATAAAAATCCCCAATTCCAAATTTTGTATTTAAACGTTTGAATTTCCAATTCATATATCCAATTAAATTCCAAAAATCCTTATTTATGATTGTTGCATTTTGCCTTCAAATAGGGATGTTATCAATGTATTGTTATAATTCGTGCTTTTAGGCTTAAAATATTTCAGGTCCAACCATCGACGTTTAGACAATAGAACGCTTGTTGATCAATTAGGTTTAAATATGAATGAAAGCAAATTCTGTTTAAATCTACTGATTTGATTAGTTGCCCCATAATTTTGTAAAAAATTAATGATAAAACCACCCCTTCTTTGTTATGTATACACACACATAGATATATTTATTTAATTAATTAATTTTCAGCATACCACGTAGAGCCACTACGTGGTTCTTTTATGGCACCATATAGGGTAAAGGCATAATGCACCACGTAGTTATCCTACGAGAAAAGGTATAATTTGTTTTTTTATTGTATGCGAGGCTACTCAGCAAAATGCCGAGTTTCTTCATTTTTTTGTTTCAAATTACATGGGGATACTCGGTAAAAAGCCGGGTTTGAATAGAATTACCTATGAATGAAACATGTAGGTACACATAGACGGTATGATATACTAGTTAGTTAGTCATATAAAGTATAAAGGAGATGGTCTTTAATGAATCATGTAATGAGATTAAATCTCACCAAGCGGCGGCGTGGCTTCAAGAACGTTATGTGGATTTTTTTTAAAGGAGGCAATGAATTACCACAAAAGAAGCTTTCTCGCTTAAGGTAACAACACAGAGAAAAAAAGAAAAGGAAACAAGAGTATTGATTATAAAATAAAAAAAGAGAAGGGACCTAAACCACTATGACATACAACCTAAGTCTACCAAGAGTATGATTGGTATATTAAGCCAACCGAATCTGTAACCGATCAGGCGAAAGACGAACTACAGAACAACCAAAGAAAGCTGCAGACAACACCTCAAAACAACCCCCGATTCTAAATCTAAAATGCAATGAAAAGTTAATTGTCTGCATTGAGCTTGCATCACCGTTCCAAAGCATAGCTTTAAGTGATAGAACTGTATTTAAGATCCATAGCTCGACCAAATTTAAAGAGAATATCCTCTCGGGAACATGCACCAACAGAGCATAATCGGGAAACCTTCCAAGAATAGTGTCAATTACAGAGAGGGGAATATCCTCTTGTGAACAACACCTCAAAGGAACCCGATTCAAAATCTAAAATGCGACCACGTTGCACTTGCGTCACTGCTCAAAAGCATAGTTTTGGGTTACATAACTATATTTAAGATCCATAGCTCAACCAAATTTAAAGAGAATATCCTCCATGGAACAGGCACCGCTGGAGCATAATCGGAAAAAGCCATCAGGAATAACGTTAATTAAAGAGAGGGGAGCCGGAATGTCTATATCCACCTAAGCATGAGGAGATACAATAGCCCGATTAGACTTGGACTCGAGGCGAGAGTCCCCTAAAATGAAATCAACACCTTGTTCAAGAACGGTGGGTGCACAGGAATTTAGAGCATGGTAAGCATGGGTTGATTTTAGAGCATTTGAAAATCGCACATAACTAATCAAATAAGGAAAAAAGATGTAGACCATCTGTTACTATCAGATTTCGATACTGAATGCAAGTGAGGTGAAGGTGTATCGACATGAAGTCGACACTAGAATGGAGACCTAGAAAACCTACAGTCCATACCAAAGCACCAGAAAGAACAAATACAAGAAGAAAGAAGGACAAGATTTAGTTACATGCTATTGGTACTGACACATGGGGAAAGAGCTTGGTACCGATACAACGAACATACAGCAAGTAATCCAGATTGGTATTGGTACCAAACACCGAAAGCCAGAAGCATGTAGTTTGATATTGGAGCCTAAAGCCATAAAAAGAAAAAACACGAGACCAACATAGTAGCAAACAAGGTGCTATCGATACCAACAGGCTTGGTATCAATATCAATACTAAAGGCAGTGTCAAAGTTATATAAAAAGAAGAATAAAGATTGTATCCAAAAGCTCTGAAGTAGACCGACACTCATAAACACAAAGCAGCACTGGTACGAAGGGAAGAAGGAAGCTTTCCACACCAATAACCTGGTGTCAATACAATGCATCGAGGCGGTACCAGATTTACAAGCAATACAAAGTCGAGACCGATACCCAGAGCTCAAAAGCGGGTTGATGCCGATATTGAGTAGCTACTACCGAAGCCGGAAGCTCTTAGAATTGGGATTTCTAATGGATCGCAACCAAAGGGGCCCCAAATTGCCTATAAATAAGACCTCAGGGATCATATTTTGGGGGACTTTTCCTCATTCTCAAATCTTATATCCATTCCTTAGAGAGAAAACCCTAGTTTGTAAATCAATTTGAGGATTCCACTAGTAAACATTTATGTACTCCCGAAAGTGATTAATAAAGAGAGTCTATGTACTTGTCATCTATTCAATTTGTTTTCCTTATTGCTAGTTCACGACAAAGCCTTCTACTTGGACATAATTACCAAAATAACCATTATAAGCCATCTAACTTTCTACTTGTTTCGAGCTTATGAAACCTTTATCCCAAGGTAACTGTTGGTTCTTCAGTCTCATAAGCATGATACTCTCCTCTTCTTGAAGGACGAGTAACTAATCTTTGGGCTTAAGACCTTGATATCTTGGAAACGGCGAAAACTTGATGGAACTAGATACTCCCTAGGTTCCCTTAGTTCCACAACCATACCTTGTATTTCGGTATTACAAAAAATAAAGTTAAAATTTTGGCACTAAAAGGAGGGCCTAACCTCTAATTTTTTGGATAACCTTCCACATCCCTAGTTATTCCAACCTTTTGGTTAAACGTTGAAGAGAGAGACCATGGGTAAGTAGTCTCGACAAGGATCTTCTAAAGCTCAAATGGCTACATATGACATTATAAATCCAAGAATTAGTGAAGAACAAAGGCTGAGAATGGAAGCCCTGCGAATCATGAACAAGGAAAAGGAAGTAGAACTATATAACCCTAACTGTTGAATCATTAACCCTTTCCATATAGGACCAACCCCATTTTTGCTTTAAGTGGTCCTACATCAAAGTAATATAAACTATTCTCTCACATAAAAGAAGCCAACCACGCACAAGCTAAGGAACTATATTCGAGCAAAGAATAATGAAGGATTTCGATCACTTTACGTGGAGATGGTCTAGGAAAGTTGCACCTTAATCTCAAGATATAATGAAAAGAAAATTTGGAGATAAAGACAAAGCGATAAAGTTGAATAACAAAAGGGCTAAGTTTCGACGTTGAAATAGAGTCTTTGAGTCGAGATTACCTAAAGAATGCAAGATTACCGCATTAATTGAGAATATCTACTTCCTAACCAAACATGATATTGACTTTTGGTCATCATCGAAGAAGAAATCCAAATATGAAGTAAATTTGGGAGGGCCTTACTGCTACTACCATATGATGAATGGACATGAAGCCAATCACTGTAAAGTTCTTGAAGGAATGATTATCAAGTTCTTCAATCAAGGCCAGTTTGATATGTAAAGAAGACTTAACCAATTCTAATAAAGGATTATTAGAAGAAAGAACATCTACATGGACAGGAGTATGAAAACTCCTTAAAATTTGGAACCACCTAAAATGGATAAAGCTACCTACGATGGTAGAAAACCCTTGTCCGCACCAAGATGGCCAGGGCAATGCCTCTCTTGGAAAGAGGCGACATGTAAGCCATTAGCCGTGTCCAATTCAGAAAGGGCTAGGATAAAGCATCAAAAGTATAAGTCTTCATCCTTGGGGCGGAGCAGCTAAAACCCTTACTCCCGCCTACGATGGCCTGGGTAAGGCACCCCTCGGAGGAGGTGAGTGTAAGCCTTTATCCTTGTCCAAATCAGACAGGGCCAAGGATCGAAAACTCTTATTCGCGCCTACGTTGGCTAAGTTAAGGCATCCCTTGGAGGGGGTGATGTGTAAACCTATATCACCTCCTATGATGGCCAGGGTAAAGCATCAAAAGAGTAAGCCTTTATCTGCACCTACAATTGTCAGGGTAAAGCATCTAAGCCCTTATCACCGCCTATGATGGTCAGGGAAACGCGCCTCCTTGAGGGAGGTCGGGCAAGTCCTTGGGCTCTACTTGAGAATAAGCTAGCCAAGCGCACCGGACACACAAGCCCCAGAGAGAGGATCGCAAGCAAGAAACGACCAAAGCCCAATAGTGGCTCACAAATCAAATTAAAGCCCAAAGAGTGGCTCAAAAAGCACGGGCACCCTCTGCTTTGAAAAACAAATGCGAAATGGGCTACAAAACTATAAATACCTGAATCTAGGTTCGGTTCAGGACTTCTATTATTTGCCAGAAGTGGATTTCTAGTCCTTCTACTAAATATCGGAATCTGGGCTAGGTTTGGGACTTCTATGAAATTGCCAGAAGTGGATTTATAGTCCTTCTACTAAATACCAGAATCTGGGTACAGTTTGGGACTTCTATTTATTGCCATAAGTGGATTTTTGGTCCTTCTACTAAATACTCGAATCTGGGTTTGGTTCTAGACTTCTATTAATTTCCAGAAGTGGATTTCTAGTCTTTCTACTAAATACTAGAATCCGAGTTTCGGTTCGGGAGTTCTTTTGTTACCAGAAGTAGGTTTTTGTTATCTATTAAATACCCGAATCTGGGTTTTGGTTTGGGACTTCTACTAATGCCAAAAGTGAATTTATGGTATTATATTAAATACCTGAATCTGGGTCTCTATCATTTTTGTTATCTATCATTTTTCTCGAAATATAACTCCTTCTATAGCGCTATTTGTTCTGTCTGATAGTGATGAAGATCATCAATTTTACATTTGGTATCCGGAGATGAGAATAAGACTCGTTTAGCTTTCTTTGCTTCTGGTGTATATCCGGTGTGATAATTACCCCATCGATATTGAGGATCATTTCTAGGTGTAGGTGTTGGAAGATGAGGAGAATCGGAGGAGCTGTTTGATGTGAAGGCTATACTGATAGAGGAGTTGGAATTACTTGACGACATGGTTTTGAGTTGAATTTAGTGTTTAGTGTAAAATTATGATTGTGAGTTTGTAGGAATTCATAGGTTTATATACAGAAGATAATTAACAGATTTGTGGTTTAGAAGTCTATAGCCATAAAGAATTTGAATGATGAGAGGAATTTTAGGAAATGCTAAAAATAGGTAGAAGTTTTGTTGTACACATAAAAAACGTATTTTAGTTTTTAAGAGAAAGGATTATCAAATGTTGAGTTATATGTCTGTTACTGAAACAATTCCAAGTTCTCGTCGTAATTTTATAAACGAATTTTCTAATAAAGGTTTAGTAAAAATATCTGCAATTTGGTTTTCGGTTGAAACATATTCTAAGTTAATAATATATTTTTCGATATTGTCACGTAAGAAATGATGTCAGATATCTATATACTTTGTTCTAGAGTGATTTATTGGATTCTTAGACAAATTTATAACGCTAGTATTGTCGCAGTATATTATTGATTTTGATAAATTTATTCCAAAATTTCTAATTATTTGTTGCATGTAAATTACTTGAGCACATGCTAAAGCAGCAGATATGTATTCTGCTTCACATGTAAAAAGTGATACACAATTTTGTTTTTTACTAAACCAGGACACAAGTGATTTTCCAATGAAATGGCACGTACCACTTGTACTTTTTCTATCCATTCGGGATCCACCAAAATCAGCATCACTGTAAGAAACTAATTCGAATGGACATCCTTTCGGATAAAAAAGTCCAAAGTCCTTAGTATTACTTAGATATCGTAGAATACGTTTTACTGCTCTTAAATGAGATTCTTTTGGGTTTGATTGAAATCAAGCACACAAACATACGCTCATCATTATGTCAGGTCGACTGGCTATTAGGTAAAGTAGCGAACCGATCATACTTCCATACAATTTTTGATCAACACTTTTTCCATTTTCGTCTTTATGAAGATGAACTGTAGTACTCATTGGAGTTAGTTTACCGGAAGTGTTGTCTAACCCAAAACATTTAATTAAATTATTAAAGTATTTTTCTTGATTAAGAAAAATACCATTTGAAATTTGTTTAATTTGTAAGCCTAGAAAATAGGATAGTTCACCCATATGTGACATTTCATATTCATTTGTCATTGTAGAAGAAAATTCTTTACATAAGTTATCATTAGTTGACCCGAAAATTATATCATCTACATAAATTTGAACAACTAAGATATCTTTATTTGAATTTTTAATAAATAAAGTATGATCTGCTTTTCCTATTCTAAAACCAGAATTTATTAAATAGCTTTTAAGTTGTTCATACCAAGCACGGGGTGCTTGTTTTAGACCATATAAAGCTTTCTTAATTTTTATACAAGATCTGGAAATTTTTCATGTACGAATAATGGTGGTTGTTTTATGTAAACATTTTCCTTAATAAAACCATTTAAAAAGTCGCTTTTAACATCCATTTGATAAACTTTAAAATTATGAAAACTTGTGTATGCTAATAAAATACGTATAGCTTCTAGTCTTGCTACGGGTGTGAAAGTTTCATCATAATCAATACCTTCTTCGTGATTGTATCCTTGAGCAACTATTGTTTCGTGTAATATTTCCGAGTCCATCTGCCTTGTTCTTATATACCCATTTTGTACCAATAACAGATTGGTCGTTTGATCTAGGTAGAATTTCTCACACATCATTGCGTTCAAATTGGTTTAGTTCCTCTTGCATAGTAATAATCCAGTAATCATCAGAAGAGGCTTCTTTCGAATTTTTGGGTTCAATGGTTGACAGGAATGCTACATGACCCATTTGATTTAATTGACTTCTAGTTCGAACGTGTGTGTCAATTTCACTAATAATATTTTGTGTAGGATGATCTCTTAATATTCTGGGAGGTGATCAATAAATTCTGTATGATTATTTTCTGTATTTTTAGGACCCGTATTTTCAATAGTTTCATCATCATCATTGTTATTTATGTGTTTATTAAAATTTTCATCAAAAGATACGTGTATAGATTCTTCTATGATATTAGTACGTTTGTTAAAAATACGATAAGCTTTACTACGTTCTGAGTACCCAACAAAAATTCCGTGATCAGCTTTTGCGTCAAATTTCCCAGGTTGATCTTTAGTGTTAAGAATAAAACATTTAGACCCAAAAACTATAAAATAAGAGATATTTGGTTTCTTTTCATTAAAAAGTTCGTAAGGAGTATTTTTAGTTAAAGGTCGAATAGAAATACGATTTAATACGTAACAAGCAGTTGCTACAGCTTCTGCCCAAAATTGCTTAGATAAAGAACTTCCATTAAGTAGAGTTCTAGAACATTCTTGTAAAATTCTATTCTTTCTTTCTACAACTCCATTTTGTTGTGGAGTTCTGGGACAAGAAAAATTATGATTTATTCCTTTCTTTTTACAAAAATGTTCAAAAGATTCATTTTCGAACTCTCCACCGTGATCACTTCGAATATTTTTTACTTTTAAATTTTTAGAATTTTGAATTCTTTTAATAAAATTTCTAAAGTGTTCAAAAGTATCACTTTTATTCTTCATAAATATAGTCTATGTATATCTTGAGAAATCATCAACTATTACAAAAACATTACGATTGTGATTAATTGATTGAACTTGAGTAGGTCCAAACAAGTCCATATGTAATAGTTCTAATGGTTTTAAAGTTGAAATAACTCTTTTTGATTTAAAAGTAGACTTGGTTAATTTTCCTTTTTGACAATCTTCACAAAGATTATTTACTTTAAAATTTATTTTTGGTAAACCTTTTACTAATTCATGTTTCGAAAAAAAATTAATAGTTTTAAAATTTATGTGACATAAACGCTCGTGCCATAACCAAGAATAGTTGTTATTGGCAATCAAACACATGTCCTTATTATTATTATTAACTTTCATATTTAAAACATAAATATTTCTATCTCGATTTCCTTCAAGAATAAGGTTTTGTTCTTTATCAAAAATACTACATTTATTTTTAGAAAAAGTTATCTTAAAACCTTTGTCTCATAATTGACTAATACTTAGTAAATTATGTTTTAAATTTTAAACTAAAGAAACATTAGTAATAAGAGGTAAATGTGAAATACCGTAGTTGCATACATCTCCTTTGCCAATGATAAAACCTTTTGAGTTGTCTCCGAAGGTAACTGAGCCACCGTCAAAGTATGAAATATTGGTTAGCATATCTTTGTCTCCAGTCATGTGTTTTGAGCAACTACTGTCCAAGATCCATTTTCTCTTTTTGAGTGGGACCTGCAAAAAATATTAATAAGCATATTGGTACCCACTTTTTGATAGGATCCTAAGAGTTAGGTCTTAGGAAGTCAAACCCAAGTGGGTTTAGTATCCCTTTTATATAAATAATTGATATTATTATGTACAGATTCCAAAAATGAATAAATATATTTGCTTCTAATCAAACTATTATTAGTTTTTGGAATCCATATTTTGAGATTTTTCATAGATTTAGAAATGTTTTTAACTTTTGAATCAGTTTTCCTTTTTGATTTTTCATTTCTCTTTAGAGGAATTTTTGATTCTTTTCTAAATCCTAAGTCATTTTTATTTGAAGATGGTCGAGAACTTTCTATGATCTTTGATAAGTTTTCTCTACCCTTGTTAAAATTTGGTACATTTTTAGAGATGCTTTCGAACTTAGCTTGAATACATCTATTTTCTAGCTTTAGTTCTTTTACTTTAGTTTTAAACATATGATTTTCAGAACTAATTTCATCATTTTTTGATTTTTGAGTTTCAATTTCTTGACTTAAAAGAGAGATCTGGTTGTCTGAATTTGTAATATTTTCTTGAACTTTTCAAGTTCTTCTTCTAGAATTATCTTTTCATCTTTCAACATATCTCTTTCAAATTCAGCTTTGTTCTGATTTTCACGAGTTTCCTTAAGCTTTTTCTTTAATGTTTTTATGATGTTTAAAAATTCAGAATTAACTTCTATTAAATCTTCATAAGATAAGTCACTTACATCAGATTCTTGAGCCATGAAGCACACATTTGCCTGCTCATTGTCGCTTTCATTATCACTGTCACTTTCTAATGATTCTGAATCTGAGCTGTCCCATGTAATAGAAAATGCCTTCTTTTTGAATTTATCTTTCTTATTCTTGTTGTTGAAGTTCTTCTGATTTTCTTTCATCTCTGGACAATCTTTTTACCATGTAACCCTTCTTATGACAATTAAAACATTCCAATTTTGAAGATGAGGGTATGTTTAAAATATTCTTTTTGAAATTTCCTAATCTATATTTCAGAAGTCTCTTAAAATTTTTGGCAATAAAAGCTAGATCTTTGTCTTCTGATTCAGATTCTTCTTTATCAACATGAAAAGCCACATTCTTTTTCTCTTCTGCTATTTCTCTTTTTGCTTGAAGACTTACTTCATAAGACATAAGATTTCCTATAAGTTCTTCTGTCTTCATAGCAGATAAATCATTAGCTTCCTCAATGGCTAGAACTTTTCGTTCGGATTCATCAGTGAGACAGTGTAACAACCCGTATTTTCAATAACCTGTAATAACATAAATCGAGGCAGAATTTAATTCTAAAATGGGAATCAAGGGAAACGGGCTATGCCATTGTGTTCGTCTCGGAAAAATACGCGAAATAGAGTCCGAGTTTTCGAAAATCGGAGTCCGTATGACCAAGATATGGCCTCGCGAAGTTTCACGAAAATTCCCAAATTAAAGTATACTTAATTAAGTGAAATGGGTTGTGTAGATATATATATATATATATATATATATATATATATATTGATATATATATATATATAATTGAAAATTTAATAAATAAATATGCAAAAATGCTCAAAACAGCGAATTGGGAGAGGGGAATAACCGAACCGGCCGATTTTTGAAGTCGACCCGAGCTCGCTGGGTCGACTAGGGGTTAATCCAGGGTGTTTGGCTGTCAACCCGTGGGCCGATTCGCTCAAGTGCAGATTTTGCATTTGAATGGTTCTCATGGTCCATCTTTAATCTAAAGGCCCTAGATGGTTCCTACACTTGACTTCTTCCCCAAGACATGCTTTGATGGCTTGGATTGAATCTAGGGTTAATCCTATGGCCTAAAACACTTGCCTAATCTATAAATAAGACCCTAACCTACCCTAATTCATTCATAATTAAACCTAGTGACTAAACTATGGCAAAATGCTAGCTCTCATGGCCTCCACTAATTTTATGAAGAGGGTTGCATACTAATCACTCTCTAATCAACTTCTAATCCCTTCTTAGCATCTTAATCTTCTTCATTTGGTGTTCAAAGTTGCTAGTTGTGAGTTTCTATCACTTTGATGATCTTTTGGTAAACTAATTAGATGAGATGTGATGAGATTTATGGTTTTGTATGTGGGTTAATGAGCTTTGAATCATATGATATGATGTTAGCATTAATCTTATGTTTATGCATGTTGAGTATGTAAGCTTATGCAAGTTTAATATGATGTATGTTATGTTTGCATGATGCTAAATATGCAAGTTGTGGGCTATGTAATCATATGCATGTTATGCAAGTTCATGGTAATATGCTATGCAAGTTACATGTTTGTTAATATGCAAGTTACATGTTTGTTAATATGCAAGTTACATGTATGTAAATATGCAAGTTACATGTTTGTTAATATGCAAGTTACATGTTTGTTAATATGCAAGTTACATGTATGTAAATATGCAAGTTACATGTTTCTTTATATGCAAGTTACATGTTTGTTAATATGCGAGTTACATGTATGTAAATATGCAAGTTACATGTTTATTAATATGCAAGTTCATGATGACACATTATGCAAGTCTATAAGCTAATATGCAAGTTTGTTATGCAAAATGAATATGTAAGTTATGTGACATATTATATGCAAGTTATGTGACATGTTATGCAAGTTCATATGCAAGTTATGTGTTTGTTAATATGCAAGATGGCACCTTTGAAACATGTTCATTCATATGCAAGTTGACACCTTTTATATGTGTTATATCATGAACGAAATTACGTGGGAACGATGGGGTAATTAAATGCATAAGTTAATAAGATTGTGTGAAATTAATATAATTATGCATAACACAAAATAAATAAACATAGTATGGGAATTTGCCTATTTGGTTAGGTGTACCCATACTATGTGTTGGGAATTTACCTATTGAGTTAGGTCTACCCCATGGGAATTTACCTATTAAGTTAGGTCTACCCATGTTAAGAAAACTTGATTAATTAGGGATAATTAATATAAAATTATGAGGGTGATTAATTAGGTGTAATTAATTGACTAAGACACGAGGTTGGACTCAGTTGTAGCGTAAAACTGCCCGGACCCAACCGGCTTAACCAGTTGCTACAAATGTTAGCCCAATGTGAGAGGTCTTAGGCACAAACTAAATACGTAATTAATGTAAAGACACGAGGTTAGACTCTGTTATGACATAAGGCTGCCCGGACCCAACCGGCTTAACCAGCGGTCATAAAAGACAGTCTAATGTGAGAGGTCTTTACAAAGGTTACGTTCTTAATTAATTAATTAAGAAACACTTAACCACATTAGCATGTAGAGGGACATGAGGGGTTAAGTGGGTGCCTCGGGTGGCATGAGAAAATCTAGTGGTTGCCTTGGGTGGCAATAGAAAATACGATTAGAATACTTAACCAAAATAGAACATGTAATTAAAACATGATTAAAGGGTTAAGTGGGATATACTAGAAAAAGGGACAAGCTTAGGTGGGTAGCTTGTGGAGGCCCGTTTCAACCAGTAACCCATACGTATCTTTGTGGGCTCGACCCATGTCGAGGACGGGACACGCATACTGGGCTTGACTGTAAGAGGCAAACGGGTTAGCGGTGGCAACGCAAGTCCAACGGGCTTCATATGCGTGAGTGGGCCCGGGCTGGTAGGTAAGCCGTTGTTGCATCGAGTAGATATAAGCCGTGCACCTTTAGTTTCATCAGGTTGCCACATTGGGGAATGATACATCCCACGGTGGGGCCAGCACGGGTATCTACGTTAGGGAGCCGATCGAATGGGAAGTAGTGTGTACACCTAGTGGATTGTAGGGCCCCGTGGCGCCTACTTGGTCACCTAGGGGTACGCAGGTACTAATTAGTAAATTTTATAAGTCCTTGGGTGGGATCAACCTTTAAGTTAGGAACGACTGGTGTGGTGCAGTTTAGTAATTTACCTTAGGGAGGGTAGATGCGTCTTTATCCTTTATCTTCGTTTAGTTGACTGCTTAGGGTAGCCATTCATCCCTATATGTTACCGTATATCAGTTTATGTCTTCTCTGGTTACTTTAACGATTGTATTGTTAAAGTTATAGGACTCGCTCAGACTTATGTCTGACCCTGTTGTTTTTATCTTTTTCCCAACCCTCAGGTCCTACGGTGGATCCTAGCAGTAGTGGAGCTTGATCGGATTGCTGTTCCAGTCTTTAGGAGCTTGGATAGATGTAAAGCTCCAGTTATCCAGTTATCTTTTCTTTTGTTTGGCTATTGTATGAGAGTGGGATTATGTACTTCTTTATTTTGATGGATATTGTACTTGACCTTTATTGTGGTTTTATGATGTAACCAGACATGTTTTACTTCCGCTGTTATGAGATGATGTTTTAAAATTTCAAGTACTATTTATATCTGTCTTGTTGTAATTTTTCTGTTCTATATTCACTAAAATACTCCACCGATGCTATGGCATTCCCTTAGTGAGTGATCATAGCGGGAGTGGGGTGTTACACGTGGTATCAGAGCTTAAGGTTACCAGAACAGATAAAATTTTTGAGAAAAACTACTTTCTAAGAGTATTTTCGAAGAAAGTATTTTTAAAAGCATGTCTTCTAAGAGAAAAAGTTTTTGAAAAAGAAAAGCATAATCCCCAATAGCCATATCTTTATCTTTCGGAATCTCCTTTTTGAATCTTTCCTCTTTCGTTTCAGCATGGCTGAAGATCTTAACATCCCGGAGGGTTTAGTTATACCACTATGGTATAGGAGGTTGCAAGAGGCTAGGGCCGCGGCTGCGGGTCCGGCCAATGCTACTACACCAGAGACAACCGCTCCTCCTCCTCAGCCTAGAGTGGATAATTTTGCTAAGGTTTGCAAGGAGTTCAAGGCTATAGGAGGAAAACCTTTTCTTGGTTCAGAGACTTTCGTAGAGGCTAGAGATTGGCTTAAGGAAGTGGAAGAGTTGCTAGATATCTTTGAAGTGGAAGAGGGAAAGAAAGTCAAGTTGGCGGCTTGGTTAATGAAGGGAGAGGCCTCATTCTGGTGGGAGGTCACTAATGGAGAACGCCCTGTTGACTCTTGGGCAGATTTTAAGCAAAGGTTTGGGGCTAAGTTTCTCTCAAGGGCGGAAGAGAATCTGTTTATGGAGAAGTTCTTGAATTTGAAGCAAGGGAATCTCACGGTGAAAGAATATGTCAACAAATTCAATCAATTAGCAAGGTTTGGCATAGAGTTGGTGAATACACCGGAGAAGAAGGCTTTGAGGTTCGTTAGAGGCTTGAACGAACCATTGCAAGGAATAGCTATGACTCACATTCCTATGGGGGCCACTTTTGAGAAGCTTGTCTACATGGCACTTATGCATGAGGATGATAAGAATTCTAAGGCACCAGAGAAAAAGGGGGATCAGAAGAAACCGCAACAGCAACAACAAGGCAAGGGCGGAAAAGGCAATGGTGACAAAAAGAAGACGAAGAAGAAGTGCTTCAATTGTGGAACACCAGGACACCTCAGTAAGGATTGTCGCAAAAAGAAGAAGACCGGTTGCTTTCATTGTGGTGAAGCAGGGCATCTTGTGAAAAACTGCCCAAAGAAGGGGCAGAAGACGGGGTCTACCTCAGGAGGCCAGGTGCAAGCTCTTATAGCACCACCTCAGTCAGGGGGGCAAGTTCAGGTTCTCTCAGTTCCACCGATTCAGCAGAGAGGTAGAACTATTTCCGTTGAAAGTCTGGTTTTTCTGTTTGATCATCCAGTTCGTACTTTGTTTGACTCTGGCGCATCGCATTCTTTTATCTCATCATCGTTAGTTGAGTCACTGCACTTAGACACCAGTCTAGTTGATGATCCCTTGGTTGTCTCAAACCCAATTGGGGGCTCCATATATCTGTCTATGATATGTTTGGGTTTGAAGATTTCTATACTTAGCGTTGAGTTTAGATGTGATGCTTTTGTATTGGGCTTCACGGGCTATGGGTTGATCTTGGGCATGGACTGGTTATCCAGTAATGGTGCCGTTCTTGATTGCGAAAGGAGAGTTGTCAGGCTCATGACCCGCTTGGGTAACACTCTCGAGATCTCTTGCAATCCCATGGAATCTGTTTTGCTAAGTTATCTTGAATCGCTCGATGCTTCGGTCGAAAGTTTGTGTTCTGTCAGAGTAGTCCGGGAATATCCGGATGTGTTTGAAGAAGTAAAGGGTTTGCCTCCGAAGCGGGAGATAGATTTCCGAATTTATTTGGTGGATAATGCCAAACCAGTGTCTTTGCCAGTACGCCACATGGCTCCTCGTGAGAGAAGAGAACTTCATAAGCAAGTAGGGGAGTTGCTTGAGAAGGGGTTCATAAGGCGAAGTATATCGGAGTGGGGAGCTCCAGTAGTGTTTGCCACGAAGGCGGATGGGTCCCTCAGACTTTGTGTGGATTATAGGGAACTTAATAAGCTCACGAAGAAGAATAGACACCCATTACCGAGGATAGATGATCTCTTTGATCAGTTGGTTGGCGCGTCAGTATTTTCGCAGATGGACTTAGCTACAGGGTTTCATCAGTTAAGAGTGGCGGAGGACAGTATAGAGAAGACTGCTTTCCGGACTCCGGATGGTTTTTATGAGTGGCTAGTGATGCCATTTGGGTTGACAAACGCCCCCGCATACTTTGTTGATCTCATGAGTAGAGTGTTCAGAGAGTATCTGAATAAGTTTGTAGTAGTTTTTGTGGATGACATCTTGGTCTTTTCCAAGAATGAAGAAGAGCATGCCTTACATCTCAAGGAAGTGTTGGAGACTCTTCGAGCGCATAGTCTTAAAGCTAAATTCTCTAAATGCCATTTTTGGAGAAGAGAAGTGCGATTCTTAGGGCATGTGGTCTCTAAGGAAGGGATAGCTGTGGATCCCGCAAAGATAGTATCTATCCAGGATTGGAAAGTTCCTAGAAATGCTACCGAGGTAAGAAGTTTCTTGGGGTTGGCAGGATATTATAGGAAGTTCATCAAAGACTTCGCGAAGATATCAGCCCCATTAACCCGCTTGACGAAGAAGAATCTGGTTTTCTCATGGGATGTAGATTGTGATGATGCTTTCCGACGGTTAAAGAGAGCTTTGACCACCGCTCCAGTTTTAGTGCTTCCAGATGGGAGTAAGCCGTTTGTTGTTTATACCGATGCTTGTGGAACAGGATTAGGCGCAGTCTTGATGCAGGAGGGAAGGGTAATAGCCTATGGAGGGAGACAATTGAGAGTGCATGAGAAGAATTACCCTACCCATGATCTAGAGTTGGCCGCGATTGTTTTCGCACTTAAGTCTTGGCGCCATTATCTTCTTGGTGAGAGATTCGAGTTGTTCACCGACCATAAATCATTGAAGTACTTATTCTCTCAGAAGGATTTAAACTTAAGACAGCAAAGGTGGATGGAGTTCTTAGCATCCTATGATTTCGAGATAGCGTATACCCCTGGTAAGGGTAACGTGGTGGCAGACGCCTTAAGTAGAAAAAGGCTATCTTTGAGTCCATTGTTCGTGGAACGACGAAGCTTGGAGTTTCTTTCTTTGTTTGACTTCAGACCTTCTGTTGATTTTGTACCTGGTTTGTTGGCATCCTTGGAGGTTAGACCTACTCTTTTGAGACGGATTGGCGAGGCTCAGCGAGACGACCCACAGTTGGTTGTGTTGGTAGAGAAGCTTATAAGAGGGGAGTCGTCCAGCCATTTGGGTAGATACACCATAGATGATAAGGGATGGTTGCATAGAGACGGTAGACTTTGTGTACCGCAAGATGAGGGTTTGAAGAAGGCTATTTTGGATGATGCACATCGTTCAAGAATGACTATTCATCCCGGTGGAGACAAAATGTACCAAGACATGAAGAGAGTTTTCTTCTGGGCCGGTATGAAGAAAGATGTGGCCGAGTATGTGGCTAGATGCTTAGTGTGCCAACAAGTTAAAGTGGAGCAAAGGAAACCCGGTGGGTTGCTACACCCATTGGAAGTTCCACAGTGGAAGTGGGATAGTGTCTCGATGGATTTCATCGACGGGTTACCGAGATCGAGGAAGGGCAATACGGGAATTTGGGTTGTGGTAGACAGACTTACCAAGAGTGCCCATTTTATACCCGTAAAGAGTAAGAGGACCGCTCCATGGCTTGCTTCAGTCTATGTTAGAGAGATTGTTAGATTGCATGGCGTACCATCCAGCATTGTGAGTGATCGAGATCCTATTTTCACTAGTGAGTTTTGGAGAAGTTTGCAAGAGGCGGTAGGGACTCAGTTGTGTTTGAGCACCGCATATCATCCTCAGACGGACGGTCAGACCGAGAGGGTGAACCGTATCTTAGAAGATCTTTTGAGGCTTTGTATCTTGGATTTTGGAGGTACATGGGAAGAACATCTTCCTTTGGTGGAGTTCGCATATAATAACAGCTTTCAGTCCAGTATTGGTATGGCTCCTTTCGAAGCTCTTTATGGAAGGCCTTGTCGATCTCCTACATGTTGGTGGGAATCTACGGATAAGATCTTGCTTGGGCCGGATATGGTTAGAGAGACTTCAGAGAAGATTGATTTAATTCGAAAAAGGATGAAAGCAGCGCAAGATAGACAGAAATCTTATGCGGATCGGAGAAGGACGGATCTTGAGTTTGAGGTTGGGGACATGGTTTTTGTCAAAGTATCTCCATTGAGAAATGTTGTTCGCTTTGGGTCCGTAGGGAAGTTAGCACCGAGATTTGTTGGGCCGTTTCCTATTAAGGAAAGGATTGGACGGATGGCATATAGGGTGGAGTTGCCCGACAGACTTAGTGGTGTTCATGATGTATTCCATGTATCACATTTGAGGAAGTGCTTACATGAGACCGCGGAGGTGGTAGAGCCGAGCTTGCTTAGAGATGTAGAGGTAGAGCGTGATGCGACGATTCGACGAGCTCCTACTCGCATCCTTGGGTCAGAAACTAGGAAGTTGAGCAACAGAGAAGTTCAGCTAGTTAAAGTGCAATGGGGAGATGACGAAAGCAATGCTACTTGGGAGACGGAAGCAAAGATGCGTTCTTTGTATCCATTTCTTTTTGAGAGTATGTCTTTTAACTTCTCCTTTATTGCTTGTCTAGTACTTATCTTATCTTTAGTATATCCTCTCGCTAATACCTATGACCTTTAGATAGGGTAAAACCTATGGTTGAAACATGTGTTTGAAACATGTTATGGTTGATGGATGCATATGGATGCAATTGTTTGCTAGTGGTTGCTCGTGGATGCATATACACACACATTAGGCACTAGATCGGCTCAGTCACTTCATGTTGCATATTGCATAAATGGATGTGGTAGTTAGATTGATGGATGTATCATGGCTGTGTTATCATATGGATGATGCATTTTTGTGTATGGTTGTGCACGCATGTAGAAATTTGTATGTGTCAATAGGGTTTCGCATACATATTGGATGCATGGCACTATCATGGTTTGCATTAAGGAGGTTTACTGTATCAGTAACCGCCTGATTTTCGCATTAGGTAAGTACATATACACACACTTTTGCATATATCCATCCAGCATTTAGAATCTTGTAAGGACAATGATTGCTCGTGGATGATGCTTTGAGTAGATGGATGATTGGATGGTAGGATACGTTCTTCCTAACTTGAAGATTTCGGGGACGAAATCCTTTAAGGAGGGGAGAATGTAACAACCCGTATTTTCAATAACCTGTAATAACATAAATCGAGGCAGAATTTAATTCTAAAATGGGAATCAAGGGAAACGGGCTATGCCATTGTGTTCGTCTCGGAAAAATACGCGAAATAGAGTCCGAGTTTTCGAAAATCGGAGTCCGTATGACCAAGATATGGCCTCGCGAAGTTTCACGAAAATTCCCAAATTAAAGTATACTTAATTAAGTGAAATGGGTTGTGTAGATATATATATATATATATATATATATATATATATATATATTGATATATATATATATATAATTGAAAATTTAATAAATAAATATGCAAAAATGCTCAAAACAGCGAATTGGGAGAGGGGAATAACCGAACCGGCCGATTTTTGAAGTCGACCCGAGCTCGCTGGGTCGACTAGGGGTTAATCCAGGGTGTTTGGCTGTCAACCCGTGGGCCGATTCGCTCAAGTGCAGATTTTGCATTTGAATGGTTCTCATGGTCCATCTTTAATCTAAAGGCCCTAGATGGTTCCTACACTTGACTTCTTCCCCAAGACATGCTTTGATGGCTTGGATTGAATCTAGGGTTAATCTTATGGCCTAAAACACTTGCCTAATCTATAAATAAGACCCTAACCTACCCTAATTCATTCATAATTAAACCTAGTGACTAAACTATGGCAAAATGCTAGCTCTCATGGCCTCCACTAATTTTATGAAGAGGGTTGCATACTAATCACTCTCTAATCAACTTCTAATCCCTTCTTAGCATCTTAATCTTCTTCATTTGGTGTTCAAAGTTGCTAGTTGTGAGTTTCTATCACTTTGATGATCTTTTGGTAAACTAATTAGATGAGATGTGATGAGATTTATGGTTTTGTATGTGGGTTAATGAGCTTTGAATCATATGATATGATGTTAGCATTAATCTTATGTTTATGCATGTTGAGTATGTAAGCTTATGCAAGTTTAATATGATGTATGTTATGTTTGCATGATGCTAAATATGCAAGTTGTGGGCTATGTAATCATATGCATGTTATGCAAGTTCATGGTAATATGCTATGCAAGTTACATGTTTGTTAATATGCAAGTTACATGTTTGTTAATATGCAAGTTACATGTATGTAAATATGCAAGTTACATGTTTGTTAATATGCAAGTTACATGTTTGTTAATATGCAAGTTACATGTATGTAAATATGCAAGTTACATGTTTCTTTATATGCAAGTTACATGTTTGTTAATATGCGAGTTACATGTATGTAAATATGCAAGTTACATGTTTATTAATATGCAAGTTCATGATGACACATTATGCAAGTCTATAAGCTAATATGCAAGTTTGTTATGCAAAATGAATATGTAAGTTATGTGACATATTATATGCAAGTTATGTGACATGTTATGCAAGTTCATATGCAAGTTATGTGTTTGTTAATATGCAAGATGGCACCTTTGAAACATGTTCATTCATATGCAAGTTGACACCTTTTATATGTGTTATATCATGAACGAAATTACGTGGGAACGATGGGGTAATTAAATGCATAAGTTAATAAGATTGTGTGAAATTAATATAATTATGCATAACACAAAATAAATAAACATAGTATGGGAATTTGCCTATTTGGTTAGGTGTACCCATACTATGTGTTGGGAATTTACCTATTGAGTTAGGTCTACCCCATGGGAATTTACCTATTAAGTTAGGTCTACCCATGTTAAGAAAACTTGATTAATTAGGGATAATTAATATAAAATTATGAGGGTGATTAATTAGGTGTAATTAATTGACTAAGACACGAGGTTGGACTCAGTTGTAGCGTAAAACTGCCCGGACCCAACCGGCTTAACCAGTTGCTACAAATGTTAGCCCAATGTGAGAGGTCTTAGGCACAAACTAAATACGTAATTAATGTAAAGACACGAGGTTAGACTCTGTTATGACATAAGGCTGCCCGGACCCAACCGGCTTAACCAGCGGTCATAAAAGACAGTCTAATGTGAGAGGTCTTTACAAAGGTTACGTTCTTAATTAATTAATTAAGAAACACTTAACCACATTAGCATGTAGAGGGACATGAGGGGTTAAGTGGGTGCCTCGGGTGGCATGAGAAAATCTAGTGGTTGCCTTGGGTGGCAATAGAAAATACGATTAGAATACTTAACCAAAATAGAACATGTAATTAAAACATGATTAAAGGGTTAAGTGGGATATACTAGAAAAAGGGACAAGCTTAGGTGGGTAGCTTGTGGAGGCCCGTTTCAACCAGTAACCCATACGTATCTTTGTGGGCTCGACCCATGTCGAGGACGGGACACGCATACTGGGCTTGACTGTAAGAGGCAAACGGGTTAGCGGTGGCAACGCAAGTCCAACGGGCTTCATATGCGTGAGTGGGCCCGGGCTGGTAGGTAAGCCGTTGTTGCATCGAGTAGATATAAGCCGTGCACCTTTAGTTTCATCAGGTTGCCACATTGGGGAATGATACATCCCACGGTGGGGCCAGCACGGGTATCTACGTTAGGGAGCCGATCGAATGGGAAGTAGTGTGTACACCTAGTGGATTGTAGGGCCCCGTGGCGCCTACTTGGTCACCTAGGGGTACGCAGGTACTAATTAGTAAATTTTATAAGTCCTTGGGTGGGATCAACCTTTAAGTTAGGAACGACTGGTGTGGTGCAGTTTAGTAATTTACCTTAGGGAGGGTAGATGCGTCTTTATCCTTTATCTTCGTTTAGTTGACTGCTTAGGGTAGCCATTCATCCCTATATGTTACCGTATATCAGTTTATGTCTTCTCTGGTTACTTTAACGATTGTATTGTTAAAGTTATAGGACTCGCTCAGACTTATGTCTAACCCTGTTGTTTTTATCTTTTTCCCAACCCTCAGGTCCTACGGTGGATCCTAGCAGTAGTGGAGCTTGATCGGATTGCTGTTCCAGTCTTTAGGAGCTTGGATAGATGTAAAGCTCCAGTTATCCAGTTATCTTTTCTTTTGTTTGGCTATTGTATGAGAGTGGGATTATGTACTTCTTTATTTTGATGGATATTGTACTTGACCTTTATTGTGGTTTTATGATGTAACCAGACATGTTTTACTTCCGCTGTTATGAGATGATGTTTTAAAATTTCAAGTACTATTTATATCTGTCTTGTTGTAATTTTTCTGTTCTATATTCACTAAAATACTCCACCGATGCTATGGCATTCCCTTAGTGAGTGATCATAGCGGGAGTGGGGTGTTACAGACAGTTTAGCACTTTTGTTACAATATAAAAATCGTTATATTTTTCTCCTAATCCTATTAATGCATGCAAGATATCTTGGAACCTTGAATACATTTCATTAATCATCTCATTTTATCTCATTTTGAAGTTTTGGAACTGGTTTTTGAGCTTTGAAATCTTTGTTTGCTTGGCTTTGTTCGTTCCTTCATGAACATTTTTGAGTGTTTCCCATATTTGATATGATGATGTACAAATGCTAACACGATTGAATTCATTTCTATCAAGAGCACAATATAGCATGTTCATGGCTTTTGCATTTGCATTTGCCTCATCTTTTTGAGTCACTGTCCAAGCTGAATATTCAGTAGTAGGTGTTGTGAACTCTTTTTGAGTAGTGTTCCATGCACTAAATCCACTTGCTTGCATATATATCCTCATTCTTGTAGCCTAATAGTTGTAGTGCAATCCATTGAATAGAGGTGGTCTCTGAGTAGATTGTCCTTCGGCAAATGTAGTTGAACTAGTACTTGGGTTGTTCACCATTTTATCACAATATCAAATAACGGTGTTACGGTTATAGGATGGCCTGGCTCTGATACCAATTTAAGAGGCTACGCAATGGTATAGGATCGTTTAATATGGAGAATAGGATGTAGTGTATATAGTAGAGTAATAAGTAAATATCACACAGTAGATTTATACTGGTTCGGACCACTATCCTACGTCCAGTCCCAGACTCACTTCTGGTATTTCACTAACACTAAAACCCTCATTCACCCGGAGGAATAGGTTCACAATTACCCGAACATAAGAACAGGATTTATTGCCTCAACCACTGAAGAGGTCTTCACTAATATAGAATAATTGTTGACTTTTTGTGTTCTTGATAACACTGATTGCCTAATATTAAGTACACCCTTCCTATAGCCTTTCCTTGATGATAATCGTGAAGTACGTAAAGGAATATGGAAGTTTGAAAGTCTCAAGTATGAAAATAGATCGCTTTTTAGAACTTAGAGAGCTTTGAATAAGATAGAGAGAATTTGAATAAAATTCGGTGATTAGATCATCTAAGCAATTCTCTATTTATAATATATAAAAAGATACAACTGATTGTGAAGAGTTTTGATGAAGAGATATGGATTAAATAGTTGTGTCTCTTCATAAAGGATGCAACTCTTCGGAATTCAGATGTCTGAAAATAAAATTCAGATGTCTGTTTATTTTAAAAATTAAGTCAACAAGGAAATAGTGTATTTCAGGGGCATTTCAGACGTCTAAAATATATCAACCAGATGTCTGAATATTGTATTTAAAAACATTTTGTTTCAACAAATAGACGTCTGAATTTTTCAGACCAGATGTCTGTTTTCTGTTTCTTGCCTATTCCTTTACTTATTTAAATTAGAAAACTATATATTTAAAAACTTTGTGTGTGTGTGTGTGTGTGATCATCAAGGAAGAATTTAACATAAAATTCTAGGACTACCAAATTCTTACAACATATTATGACATTCAATCTTGTGTTCTTGAATCTGATTGTCGGACATGTTGTCTTCCTGCAATACAGAGTTAGTCGATAATATATATTAATGAGTTCGTATAGTTGTCATTGTCAAAATACTATATAGCGAGACTCAACACTGCCACCTACGAACCATTCGATCGAATCAGATTCCATCACAGAGTAATTCCCTAGAGTCTATGATACACCACCCAGAGCAGACATGCATGTATCTAGAATTTCTCACGTACATATGGTCAATCATACTCGATACCATAACCTTTATGATACATCATCCAGAAATGGTATGCATGTATCCACATGTTTTATCTACTATGCACCGAGTTTGGTACCAAGGTAGTATCAGAAACACGGAACTCGATCAGGAGCTTTTTCAGAAATCTGTATACACAGATGTTATGGTCTGCATTTTCAGTGGTTATGGTCCCACCCAACCCCTCCATCAACTAGTAAAGACTACAAAAGCTAAGTGACGTGCCCCTAACAAACAATCTAAACATCCAATTGGCATGTCACTCAACCACCATGCCTCGATAGTGAAAGGTTGATGGCATCTTGGTTTTAGCTCTAGTCTTTTCGCATCCCATTGACTGCCGATGACAGGTACCCGACGATCTACTCTCCTGTGTTGGTCATACCCAGCCTCCTACCGAGGAAATCGCCGAATCACCCTAGTTTCATCTCCTTATATCCTTCTGATTGCAAAGCTACTTTTACAGTCAAGGTATACTCACCGGTAGTAACGAGCAGACCCAACCCCTACAAGCACAGCCTAAGCACTGTCACCACACAAAGTACCACCAGGAGTACTGTAACACCCCGTAATTTTATAAAATATTAAGATGATAAACTAAGAAATACTTAATTAAATATTGGGAATTAAGTAAAATGGACAACGCCATTGCGTTCGTCTTGGAATTTTGCTTAAGATAGGCACCAAGTTTGCATAAAACAAACATTGTATGAAGAAGATATTAATGTTTGAAGTTTGTATACACATAAGATATATATATATACATAACTAAGTCAAAACCGTTCAAAATAATTCGGAACTAGAAGTAAGAAGTCTAGGGGGAAATCGGCCCGTTGGGGTTCGACACACCTTAGGGGTGTCGACCCATGGGTCGACACCATAAGGGGGATGTCGACACCCCCCCAGATCCGGGCGAAATTCATTCCTGCATATATGGACTGAATTCTTGGCTAGATTTGTTGACCCCCTAGGCTATAAATAAGACCTCATTCTCATTGTTTTATTCACTCACAAACACTGGAGAACTAGATGTTGCCTCTGCCTAGATTAAAATAGCCTATTCTTCTTCAAGAATAAGAGTTATTCATATTCAGAGATATGTGCTTCAATCAATTCCCTGTTCTTAGATCCAATCATAGTGAGTCTATGTTATTTTTAGGTATAAACATTTAAAAGTTAATCTTGACATGTTTATGAGTTGGACTAAGTCTATTCCTATTTATCATATCAGATCTGTCATGATTCGTATATCTAATTCACTGTTAATATCTCGTCATGCTTGTTTATGATGTCCCTGTTATGTTAGTTCGCCTAATCATGTCACTATGTCTAATCAGTTCTATTATCACATGTTCACCAGATTTGTTCTTATATGCCTATCTTGTTATTATGCCCAATTATGTCACTATATGCTTAATCTGTTGCTATGCCTATTTCTGTCATCAGATGTCTATCTTGTTATTATGCTTATTTTTGTCCTCTTCCGTTCTTCTTTTCCCTTTTTATTTTATATCCATACTACCTTCGAGCCTAGGCATACCGCTGAAATATGCGAACGCGTGAGATTGGGAATGAAAGGAAAACGTTAAAATTGGGGTATAACTTGTATTGGGAAATTTGGGGCATAACTTGAATTGAAAACATGAATATGGATTTGGGGCATAAACCAAGCTGTGATTAAAGATCTTAATTTGGGGCATATGGTACATGATGAATATGACTTGGAAAAAAGGCATGAAAACCTATAATAAAATAGGAATAATTGTTAAATAATGAAAATGCCTAGATTTACAGTAATTAGAAACTGTAACCGCGCTTAGACACGAGGTTAGATTACACTTGTGGTAGAAGCTTGCCCGGACCCAACCGGCATATCCAGCGTCCACAAGTGGTAAATCTAATGTGATGGGTCTAAGTGCATAAACACGTGATAATGCTAAGACATGAGGTTAAGTCCGACTTGTGGAAGAAGTCTGCCCGGACCCGACCGGCATATCCAGAATCCACAAGTGGTATACTTAATGTGGGAGGTCTAGCGCATTATAACCATAAATAAATAAATGGTAATGAACTTGTAATACTTAACCTATTTGAATCCATAGGGATTACATGAACATGTTAACTTGAGTAGGGGTTAAGTAAACTTGCTTGGATCATTGGGAGGGTTAAGTAAATCTTGAATGGGGGGTAATATTTATATATAGGCCCACAAACTTAACCCGTGGGGTTATGCAATCTTGTTACACTGGTAAGCATAACCTATTGAAATCCTAGTAGTGGGGATGCATGCCTAGGGGGAAGCTTGAATCATTTGGTGTGTGGGATCCGTTTTAGTCAGTAACCCATATAGGCATCGAACGAGTACTCTGAACTAGGTTGGGGTCGGGGCACGCTTACTGAGCAGATTACAAAAGGTCGCTTGGGAAAAGGTGTCTGACGGCGCGTTCCATCGGGCTCATGTGCTTGCATGGGTCCGCATGTCCGGGAAAATAAGACGTTGTGGCAACAATATATATGGTTGTGCACATCCTAGAAATGATGGGTTGCCACTTTAGGAAGTGATACGTCTTATTATGGGGCCAACACAGGGTATCTACGGATTTAGGGAGCCGATCAATTAGGTTAGTAATTAGGGTACATCTAGTCTTGCTTGTTTAGGAGCCCATTATTATCCTTAGGGGTAAACACCGGTATGTTTAGTTGGGCTGCCTATTATTGTATGGAGTGAAACCTCTCACTAGAAGTACGTCTAAGTCTACCATCTTGTACTTGTTGGGGATCATCTTGTTCATATGATACTAGTATTCGTGCAGACAGAGAAAAATACTTAAGAAGCGCAACATATCCAGTTCTGTTATCCTGTTTATCCTATTATACATGCCTTATATGTTGTTATCTCTCTTATTCAATTTTCGTTCCTATCATGATACTTTTACTTATTTATATGCTAAATGTAACTGGACGCGCCATACTTATGTCTGATGTAACAACCCGGAAAATCTGAGCCAATTTAAAATTTTTATTTTGGCTATTTTAATGAATTTTGGATATTTAAAATGAATTATTTTAAATAATTACGACGAGAAATTTATTTTGAATAGAATTAGAAGGTATATATTTATTTGAATCGATGTTAGAATATAAATATTCTATTTTAAATATAAAAGGAATTGAAAATGGCACGGAAGTTTGAAAATTCGATTTCAAATGAATGTACAGGATTCAAAATAAATCGGATTTTAGCGAAACCAAAAATATTAGAATCTATTTGAAAATATCTTTCCAACGAATCTGAGAAATTGAAATTTCATAGCGGGAATAAAAAGTTATGCTCAGATGATAATTCAGAATAGTCGCTATGGAAAATATAGCCCGTAAAAATGGAAATTTTGCAAACGACCTTCGTTTTTTACGAAACCACTTTTGTGGGATCCAGGATGTCAAATTATTTCTAGGTTTCAAAATTCATATTTTTCTGAGTCAATATGTGAGCGTGGCAAAAGAAAACGTGTTTTAACAGTTTTAGTCAATTTGGATCGACCAGAAATTGGCCCTTTTCCAAACGGTCTCCAAATTTGACGAGATTAGTTTTGTTAGGACCGTATCGTCAATACGAAGCTAGAAAATATTTTTTGGGAATTTTTAGAGTTCGTATGTGGCCCCGCTAAATTGAAATGTACGTTTAAAATTGGATATGTAGATTTATATTTTAATTTAAACGAAAACTGATCGAAACAGCTGAAATACCTGATGAAACATATCCCATTGTGTTCGGAATGGGGGTATTATGCTAGAGGCGATAGTCGGTGGGTTCGATTTGGAGTTCAAATAAAAAAGCTCCTTTTTGAATTTAAACAATATAAAATATATATATATACACACACACCCTAGGTCAAAATAAATCAGTCAAACCCCTCATTTCTAATCCCCACGGTCAAAGTAGAAAACCGCACCCCCTCCTTCTAAAACTCGTCGCCGTCGTTCCCATCCACCACTGACGCTCTGCCATGCCCCATCTCCACCTCACCCCTCCGACCCCCTCACCATTGACGCGTCGCCATGCCCCATCTCCGCCTCACCCCTCTGATCCCCCTTTTTCTTCATCCTCTCTCCTTCTCGCTCTCCCTCCTCCTCTAATCGAAACAAGATCCCCACCGCACCAGAAGAGGGACCCCACCGCCGAGGTCTGCCCCACTCCGACGCCTCGACCACCCTAGCTTCCCCAACCACTTGCTGCGCGCCTTAAACCCCCCCACTCCTCCGATTAACTGTAAGTCCTCTGATTTTTATAATTTTATTTATTCGTTTATTTTGTTTTTATGAACACTGATTTTTAATTAGTTAAAAATATGAGGTTTATATATGTTATGGTTTTTAATTTATATAATGATAAGAATTTCATTTATAGAAAGAAATCATTTTTTTTTATTTACAAAAGAAACGATTTTGCATATGTATAAAGATGATATTTTTAACATGAGAAAGGAAGTGATTTTTAATTTAGAAAATAAGTGAATTTCAAGTAGGAAAGATTTGATTTTTAATTATAAAAGATTTGATTTTTATGTTTATAAAGTTAAGATTTTTAACAATATAAAAATATGATCTTTAAGAAATGAAATCGTTTTAAAGTTATGATTTTTTATTATATGAAATAGCGAAGATAAAAATTCGATTTTTATTATATATGAAGCGAAATAAAAATTCAGTCTTTATATAAGAAGTAGAGATATAAAAATATAATTTTTATATAAAAAGAAGCGTTGTAAAAAATATATGATTTTTTTTATATATATGAAGTGCCATTATAAAAATGTGATTTTTAAAATAAAAATCATATTAAAAATGTGATTTTTAATGTGAAAAATGGGTAAAGGTCGCATTGGAATTTCGGACAAATATGAACCATTCAGAAATAAAGAATGGAGGAGTGGAACCCTCGGTGAGAACTTCTCACTTTTATTCTATTTTCTAGTTGAATTATATACTAGGATGCAGACGGTGCTTAGCAGCACCCGACACCCGTCGTCCACAGACCATGGACGACTTGTTTGTTTGATTGTATGTTGTTGTGAAAATTGTTTGTAATGTGGGGTGGATAAATAAAATATTCATAGATGGAAATAAAATATTTTATAGTTAAAAATATAATTTTTAACGTGTATAGGAATGAAATGAATATTTATAAACAAATCGAATGATTTGTTTTTGTACACACGTTTGACTGATATTGATTGGGACGATAAATTTTACACATCGCCCAATTGAACAAATAAAATCCATTATTTGTTGATTAAAACCCCACACGGGTATTGGGATGATATTGGACATACACTAATCCCGATATTTAGTTGTATGTCAATCGATTGGTTGACAAGCTGTGTAAGCGTTAAATATTTATATTTGATGCTTATGCAGTGTAAAATGCACTCTGAATGATGGTTGACTGTGTTTGATTGTTGTTGTATACATATGTGTATGAAATCCGTATAATCACATTATATGGTAATTGACTGTGTCTGATTCCAGTTCAGAAAGAATGAATATTTTAAAATAACGATTATTTTAAAATAATGAATATTTTAAAAATTATATTCAGTTAAAGGTCAAAATCTGATTTTGATGTCCGATTTGGGATGGACACGAAAATATTTAAATATATAAAGCCGTGTTGATTAGATTAACGCCATTTTGACGTGAGCGTTATTTATATCGATTTTATTCATTTTTATAATGAATATTGAAAAGGAATTGATTTCAAAATCTAATATTTTGAAAATATTATCATTTATATATCGATGATATGGAATATTCAATTTTGATTTGAAATTGAATATGAAGTTGAAATCATTTTGAAAACGAATTTAAAACGATTTATAAAATACGTTTTAAATGGAAATCGACGAAATATATATATTATATATATAATGGCCTGAACAGAACGCTTCGCGCCGCGGCAGTTCTTGAATTTCGACCATTGACTTCAAATGGGCATTATGGAAGATCCGACTGTCGGATTCTCCTAAAACTAGAACCGTTGGGTTCATATCGAAAAGAGCTTTCTAAGAATACAAGAAAATAGAAATCTAACAGTTGGATTTGAAATTATGTCCAAATCAAATTTGGAAAAGGTCGTTGTAAGTGCAGTTCGATGGCCGTTTATGGAAATCGACTATACGGGCCTTGGTAAAATTATTAAAAATATCAATAATTAGTGTAAGATCATAAGAAATGGTTTGGAAAGAATTGGGATGAAAACCCCCATATTTGAAAAGATAAAAATAGATTTTTATCGAAATGAACTAGTTTTGAACTAGAATTATAATCCAATTATTTTTAAAATAAATAAATTGGGTTTGAAATGGTTTTAAGAATAACCAGGATTTCCAATATATAAATTGGAATGGATTTGAATCGAAATTGTCTTCGGAATATTTTGAAGTTGGATTTCGTGATTATACAGATATTGTTATGGAAATATGAAAGATATATTTATATCGTTATTTCCAATATGATATTTGTTGGTTGTAGTATTTGATATTGAATCTAAGTCGATATATTTTCTATTCAGAGCCTTGTATTTGATATCAAATGGGATTTTGGGTTTGTCGTGAACGGTGTCTTCAGTAACACTGTTCTTAGACCCCATGTGAAGAGAATAAATCTTTTAATTAAGATTGTTAGAGTTTCCAATTATATTTATTAATTGGAATAAAATGGAATGTGAATTGGGTTCATCGTGAATTGTGTTTTTAGTGACATTCGTTCTTTAACCCGATTTACAATGAAATGGGATTTGGAATTTATAAATCTTTTGTTAAGATTTAAAGGAGATTTTCCCGAAGTAAAGTTTTCCAATTTAACATATCAAGATTGGAATTGAATGGAATTCGATTTGGTAATAATCGAAGTAAGCTTCTGTAGAGGAAGACGGTTAATATATATGGAATTTAAAAGGCCTTGTCGTTATTCCATTTATATTATCAGTTGGATATGGAAGTTTATATCGATTATATATATCAAAAAAGATTCCATGGTTAATGGAATGTGATTTTGGGTTGTCGTGAATGGTATCTTAAATAATACTGTTCTTAGACCCAATGGAGTTAAGAAAATCAGAAACTAACTGGAGATTAGTTAAGTTGGATGGTTTCTTGGGTATTGATCTGATGTTGGTCTCGGCCTTCGGGGTTAATACTTAGGGTATTGTTCACTTGCTAATTTACGGTTAAAGGCTGATGGAATGGAATGTGATTTTGGGTATATAGTGAACCGTGTTTTAAATGACATTGGTTCTTTAACCCAGTTAAAGACAGAATATGATTTCCCAAGTAAAATAATCATTGATAGTGATTTTTTGGAAGATTAAAACCAAGTGGAGTTTTAATGAATCTTTAATTAGATTGAAATGATCGAGAATGGAGTATCACCATATTTGCTCCAGACGATAGTTAAATCTTTAATTAGATTTGAACGTGAAATGGTAATTGAATTTACCGATAACACCGTGGTGTTAGATATGAAGTATGACCAATTTTACTTCATGGGATGAATAGATTGGGATTGGGAAATTAAACAAATGATTACTTTGGTAAGGGGCCCTAATCCTGACTAGTTTGGATAAACCACAATTTGGTTTGAATTGAAATCCAAAAGAAGATTAAAGAATAAATTTAAAGAATTTATCTTTGATAAAATTAATAGGAACCTTTCCCAAAGTATAAGAATATTTGAATAAAGGAATATTCTGGATTGGAATAGGGCATATGCTGTGCTTTTATAACACTTGTTTATTATATGCGCGAGTTATTCAGAAAGACCGGGTTTATCCCATTCTGAATAACTGATTCGACGATATGTCGAGGATGAAGATGATGGTCGAAGACCGGAGGTCTTCACATTGTTTGGATGATTACTGATGTCTTGATTGGGCTGTACACCCAAGACAAGGTAATAAGTGGTGATCGTCCAGACGTACTTGGAGATCGACCGGATACGCGAGGGTCTCTCCCCTGTATTGGACATATGAGGGAGGAATAAGGTGCCTCCGGTTTCGTTCAGACCCAGAACGAACTTGTAAATGGAGTCTGACATCGGATTTCATTCTGTGTGATTGATAAACATCATTTGCATAGCTTGAATTGCCTATGTGGCATGCTGAGATGCAAATGATCAAGGCTTCTGTTGAAAAACATAGTCTTGTAGTTGATGATCAAAGCACGGCTTTAATATAGCGTAGCTTTGTGTAGCGTTAATTCGCGAGCCTTACACCCTGATGTGAACCAGAAACAGGAGAGGACATCAGGGAGGGCATGTGTTTCCTTCTAGCTAGGAGTGGTGTCAACGTTTTGCACGCGCTGACATTTTACTTATGTGGATGATGGATAGCGAGGCGCCTTGGTTATATTGATCGATCCGGGACCGATGGAGTCATTTGGTTCATTTACGCCCCATAGGGCGGGGAAACGTAGTGTTCAGGCATTTTAATCCACATTGAGTGGACCGGCCCTGACGATCCAAGGGCTCACCTGTGTCTGGGTCCTGAGACATGGGCTAGACTGTCTCGAAGCGGTAAGGACGATCCCTTGCCTTGGTTCACAGATGGAAATCCAACTTCCAATACATTACTTTGTGGTTTTGAGTGTAGAGCCTAGTATTGGCGACATGATATATGGTACCCATGTCGCCTAAGATTGATACATTTATATTTGAAGCTGTTTTATACACTATGCACTTATAATAGTATCAAATGATTTGTTTTAACGTACCAAGCATATTTGGCTATTATAAGGAAAAACCCTATCCTACGGCTTGCGTTGCATTGTGTGGTGGGACGTGGGTCTTATAATAGCCTCATTTTTCCAGAAAAAAGGCATGGCGCTGTTTCGTTATATGCACTGATATTCTTGGGTGGAAACCGGTTCCGTTTTATACGGCGTGGTCCCTTGATATCTCTGATTTAAAGTAAGGTTTTAAATAACTATTTTAGTTCTCACACTAGTCACGTGACTGATCCGGAGTTTATTGTTTTAACCTAAACTCTGGGTGCCCCTATTTTCCACACGGGCAGCTAGTAGTTTTGGTTTTGTAGATTTATATTCACAAAATCCTGGTTTACAACTGGAATGATATTTGGAAAGCTCTGTATCCGTAGATTCCTTTCAGTTGTGTTTTGTATTATTTTCCACTACTATGTATTTAAATGTAATTTAAATCTCTGATATTTTTCTGATGTATAGTATTTATTCATGCTCTGTATATTCTTGTACTCTGATGTAAGTTGTTGTAATAAGCAATGAAATGTTCTTCTATTTATCTTCTGATTCGTCTTGTCTTCAGGGCAATCTATTCTTCCTCTTCTCCTCCATGACCGGGGAAGTTCGGGTCATGACAGTTGACCTATTTTGTTTCCTCTTCTTTCTCTTCCGTATCCTTCCAGGTTCTCAGGGTGGGAATACTAAAGCTTGATCAGAATTCTTCTTTGAGCTGCTTAGATGTATTGCTTGATTTCATATCTTCTCTACTATGGCTATATTTTGGGTATTATGATTCTTTATTTATTGTACTAGATTTTAGTACAAGATAGAAGTTATAAGTTGATGTACTGGGTTATATATATTTCATACTCATAATGTAACTATGTTTTGGATCACGATGGTTTTTGCTCAATAAAGTTTCAAATTCCGCTGTTATTTTATATCTGTCTTGTAATATTTCTGTTTCTCTTTACCTATAACGCTTCACGAAACTTAATGCATTCTCTTAAAGAGTGACATTAACGGACGTGGGGTGTCACACTTGGTATCAGAGCTGACGGTTACCGTAACAGATAAAAGATTTTGAAAATTGTTTTCAAAAAGGTTTGAGAAGAAAGCAGTTTCAAAAGAAAAGTCTGTTTCGAAAAACATATTCCCCAAAGTCATATGTAATATCCTTTAATTCTCTATTTGAATCCCGTTTTCCTTTTCTTTTCAGCATGTTTGGGGAACCTAATATTCTTGAGTGCGTTACGATACCGGGTTGGTTCCGTAGGTATCTTGAGGCCATGGCGCCTGCCGGACGTCAAGCAGACGTTTCTCCCCTAGCTGCACCTGTTATTCCTCCTCCTCCTCCAAGTACTGATAATTTCTCTAAGATATGTAAAGATTTTTGTGTTATGGGAGGAAATCCATTTCGAGGAACTGAGACTTTTATAGAAGCAAGGAATTGGCTTAAAGAGAGGAGGATTTGTTTGGAATTTTCAAAGTCAATGATCGTAGGAAGATTTAGTTAGCCGTTTGACAGCTGAGAGATGAGACTTCGTTCTGGTGGGAGGTGACGCAAGCGGGACGTCCACTTGAGACATGGGATGATTTCCGATAGAGGTTTGAAATGAAGTTCGTTTCTCAAGCCAAGCAAAGTATGAAAATGGAAATGTTTTTGGCACTTAAGCAAGGAAGCATGTTTGTGAAAGAATATGTTAATAAATTTAATCAATTGGCAAGGTTTGGTTTGGAGCTAGTGAATACCCTGCACAAGAAAGCTTTGAGGTTTGCTAAAGGATTGAACGAACCCCTCTATGGTTGGCTATGTCTCATTTTCCGATGGGAGCAACATTTGAGAAACTCATTGATATGGCATTGATGCACGAAGAAGATAAAGATGAAAAGAAAGAGGATAAGGTTGAGGAAACACAAAATAAGAAAGTGTGGCCCAAGAAAGGACAATGACAACAACAATAAAAGAAAGGCGGGAAGGATGACAAGGCTAGAGATAAGCAGAAGTGCCATAATTGCGGACGCGAGAGTCATTTGATCAAGGTCTGTAAAAGAAAGAAGAATGTTTATTTCAATTGTGGAGAGGTCGGACACTTTTCTAAGGAGTGCCCGAAGAAGCAAGGATAAGGCCAAAGGGAAGGATCTTCGGGAGGGCAGGTGCATGCTCTCGTGGCCAGTGCGCTAGACAGAGGTAGGAAAGTTTCTGTTGAAGGTTTGATTTCTCTTTCCAATCATCCTGTTAGAACTCTTTTTGATTCGGGCGCTTCATATTCTTTTATATTTAATTTTGTGGTTGAGTCTCTGCACCTTAGTACTAGTATGGTTTTGGATCCCATTGTTGTCTCAAACCCCATTGGTGGTACGACTCATTTGTCTATGATTTGTCGAGGTTTGAGAATATCTATGTTAGGCTTCGAGTTTGAGTGTGACGCATATGTGCTTGGTTTCATGGGCTATGTTTTGATTCTAGGGATGGATTAGTTAGCCATGTATGGTGCCATTCTAGATTACAAGAGGATGGCCGTCAGACTTTTGACTTTCTATGGGAGGACCCTCGAGATTTCTTGTGACCCTAAGGGGTCTGTCATGCTTAATTTCCTAGAGTCGCTCAATGCATCTATCAATGATTTACAATCTGTACTAGCAGTCTGTGAGTATCCTGATGTTTTTGAGGAGGTTCGGGGCTTACCTCCGAGGCGTGAGATCGATTTCCGTATATACTTGGTGGACAATGCAAAGCCAGTTGCATTGCCTGTGCGCCACATGGCTCCAAGATAAAGGAGGGAGCTTAGCAAGCAATTAAGGGAGCTACTTGAGAAAGGGTTTATTAGGCGAAGCAAATCTGAATGGGGTGCTCTAATAGTATTCGCAACAAAGGCGGATGGTTCGCTTCGCTTATGTGTGGATTATAGGGAGTTGAATAAACTCACTAAAAAGAATAGGAACCCACTTCTGAGGGTAGATGATCTTTTTGACCAGCTTATTGATACATCTTTTTTCTCTCAGTTAGACTTAGCCACAGGATTTCATCATTTGAGGGTGGCCAAGGACAGTATAGACAAGACCGCTTTTAGAACTCCAGATGATTTCTTCGAGTGGCTCGTTATGCCTTTTGGGTTGACGAGTGCACCCGCCTATTTTATTAATCTGATGAGTAGGGTGCTTCAGGAGTTTCTAAATAAGTTCATTGTGGTCTTCGTTGATGATATCTTGATTTTCTCGAAGAGGGAGGAAGAGCATGCCCGACATTTAAGGGAGGTTTTGAAGACTCTCTGTGCACACCAGCTTAAGGCTAAATTCTCCAAATGTCATTTTTGGGGAAAAGAAGTGATATTTCTAGGGCATGTGGTCTCTAAAGATGGAACAACAGTAGATCCCGCCAAGGTAGTTGTAGTTCAAGATTGGCGAATCGCAAAGAATGCAACAGAGTTGAGGAGTTTTCTTGGACCAGCGGGCTATTATAGGAAGTTCATTAAGGACTTCGTAAAGATATCAGCCTCACTCACCAGTCTAACGAAGAAGAATCTGACATTTTCATGGGAAGTAGATTGTGACGATGCTTTCCAGCAATTGAAGAGGGCTCTGACAATAACCCAGTCTTGACCTTGCTTGACGGGAACAAAGTGTTCATACTATACACTAATGCATGTGATACAAGGCTTGGTGTGGTTCTAATGCAAGAAGGAAGGGTAGTATGTTATGGAGGTAGACAGCTAAGAGTTCATGAGAAGAACTACCCTACCCATGACTTAGATTTAGCTGCCATGGTATTCGCGCTTAAGACTTGGCGCCATTATCTACTTGGAGAGAAGTTTGAGTTGTACACCGATCATAAATCTCTCTAGTATTTGTTCTCGCAGAAGGATCTTAATTTAAGGCAACAAAGATGGATGAAATTCCTAACATCCTATGACTATGAGATTGCTTATACCCTTGGAAAGGGTAATGTGGTGGCAAACGCTTGAGTAGGCAAAGGATGGCCTTAAGTCCTCTGTTTGTGGAGAGAAAAGCTTGGAGTTTATATCAACTTTTGGTTTTAGACCCTCTACCGAGTTTATACCTGGTTTATTAGCGTCACTAGAGGTGCGGCTTATTCTTTTGGATCAGATAGGAACTTCACGGCGAGAGGATCCACAGCTAGCAAATATCTTGGATAGGCTCGGTAGAGGGGATACTTTTAGTCACCTCAGTAGATATTCCACGGATGATAGAGGGTGGTTGCGATGAGATGGAAGGCTTTGTGTTCCTCGAGTTGGGGGTTTGTTGAAGACAGTCCTTGAGGAACCTTATCATTCTAAGATGACTATTCATCCAAGTGGTGATAAGATGTATAAAGATATAAAGAGGGTTTTCTTTTGGGCTGGGACGAAGAAAGATGTGGCGGAGTTTATTTCTCGATGCTTTGTTTGGCAGGAAGTTAAGGCGGAGCAAAGGAAGCCCGATGGTTTACTTCATCCTTTAGAGGTCCCACAGTGGAAGTGGGAGAGCGTTTCGATGGATTTCATTGATGGTTTGCCTAGATCAAGGAAAGGCAACACCAGTATTTTGGTTATAGTGGACAGACTTACTAAGAGCGCTCACTTCATTCGGGTTAAGAGTAAGAGGACGACAACATGGTTAGCAGCAATTTACGTTCGTGAGATAGTCTATCTTCATGAAGTACCTTCCAGTATTGTAAGTGATTGTGATCCCATTTTCACCAGTGAATTTTGGAGAAGCTTACAAGAAGCATTAGGTACATAGTTGTGTTTGAGCACCGCTTATCACCCTCAGACCTACGGACAGACGGAAAGGGTGAACAAAGTTCTTGAGGATCTTTTATGACTGTGTATCCTAGACTTCAGAGGGACTTGGGAAGAGAATTTTCCTTTAGTAGAGTTCGCCTACAACAACAAGTATCAAGATAATATTGGCATGGCACCCTTAGGATCCCGTTATTATCCTTAGGGGTAAACACCAGTATATTCAGTTGGGCTGCCTGTTATTGTATGTGGTAAAACCTCTCATTGGAAGTACGCCTAAGTCTACCATCTTGTATTTGTTGGGGATCATCTTGTTCATATGATTCTAGTATTGGTGCAGACAGAGAAAAGTACTTAAGAAGCGCAACATACCCAGTTCTGTTATCCTATTATACCTGCCTTATATGTTGTTTTCTCTCTTATCCAATTTACGTGCCTTTCATGATGTTTTTACTTATTTATATGCTAAAAGTAAACTGGACTCACCAAACTTATGTCTGACCGATTTTGTTTCCTCTTCTTTCTCTTTCGTTTCCCCTTAGGTTCTCAGGGTGGGAATACTCAAGCTTAATCAGGATTCTTCTTTCCTTCTGCTTGGAGTTACTTAGATTTACTGCTTGATTTCGTATCTTATCTACTATGGCTATATTTTGGGGATTATGCTTCTTTATTTATTGTACTCTAATGATTTTAGTACAAGACAGAAGTTTTAAGTTGATGTACTGGGTTTTATATATTTCAGACACATGATGTAACTATGTTTTGGATCACGTTGTTTTCTGCTCAATAAAGTTTTAAATTCCGCTATTATTTTATATCTTTCTTGTAATGTTTCTGTTTCTGCTTACCTATAATGCTTCACGAAACTTAATGCATTCTCTTAAAGAGTGGCATTAACGGACGTGTGGTGTCATAAGTACCCTCCATATCCCTCAGAAGCTGCGTGCTTCCTTCTAGTCCCACCAAGAAATCAAGCTGTAAGTCGAGCCAAGTAATCAAGTGGATGTGCTCCTCCCATGTCTTTAGACACCCCGATGATCTACCATGTTGGGTTCTTCACCTACAGACGTGCGGATTGACTCAAGTGCATTACGCTAACATGTTATTAGACCCTCTATCTAAATGTTTAATTACGCGCTTGCTCTACCACATCTGATTTCCAATTAAATTGGTTACTTCAAGTTATATTAATTTCTTATTCAAGTTACCAAGTTCACTTTGAGCCCCTTATATCTCTAAGGAACGGACCCTTCTTGCTTAATCCATTTAAGTTTATTAATAAGCCTATAAAATTTTATTTCCTAGATTGTAATCCAAGGTCTGAAATATACAGTCTCTTTATATTATTACCATGTAATCATTGTCTGATTTCATAGGTACGATAACATGTTCTACTTAATATATAATTAAGTATATATATTATCTCAGTCCACATGTTATCTGTTAACATGTCACTTGTTATATATGATTAAATATAACTTATTTCATTCCATAAGTTTGCCTCATTCTTTCTTATTTAATCATTATTTCATCTTACACTGTCACTACAACTTGTTGTTGTTTACTTATTAACTTAGTTCTCTTAACTAAGGTTTACTAATAAATTTCTTTTCATTTATATATTATAACTTATGTTATAATTTCCATTTGTCCCTAGGATAGCCTACCTATTATATAACATTCTTATTAATGTAATTAATTATAATAGGTTATTATCATTCCCCGTTCATTCCAGTTCTTTTACTGTTGTAACTTTCATTCATTTCCGCTAATTATAGTCAATGCCATTTATCTTTATCCTGTTATATAAATATATTCATATATATATATATATATATATATATGTTTATCCACCAGACCTATCACATGAAGCCGACCACTTGTGGATGTTGGATCCGTCGGGCGGTTCCGGGCAAACTTCTACCACAAGTTGGACTTAACCTCGAGTCTTAGCACTGTCACATGTATAATTACACACTAGACCCCTCACATTAAATTAACCACTTGTGGATGCTGAATTTGCTGAGCGGTTCCAGGCATACTTTTACCAAAATTTGAATTTAACCTCGTGTCTAAGTGTGATTATAATTTTCTATTTACTGTAAATTTAGGCATATTCATTCTTCCAAATTTTACTGTAATTCTTATTTACAATCTTTTGGCATAATAGTATTTTTAAATAATTATTCATGTTCATTGCAATTTCCTAATTACAGGATTTACAGTAAATCCCAACTCAGAGAGCTGATCAATGGAAAACGGGCCTTGTACAACATTACAATTATTCCTAATTTTACTGTAACTTAACTTACAACGTCCAATTAACAAGTTATTAGAACAGGTCTATATAAAACAGTAATCCTTTTCACCTATTTTAACAAGTTTATACATTTCAGCAGATTTACATTTCAACTGGTCTATATATTTTAGTAGGTCTACATTTCAATGGATTTATACATTTCAGCAAATTAATCATTTCAATAGATTTAATATACATATTAACGAGGAATGCCAAATGGTAAATATACCATCATCAAAAAGGCATAACTTAAATCCACTAACTTAATTGCTTTCTAATTCATGAATCTGGTCCAAACCTAGCATTCCATGGCTCCCCTAACTGAATCTAGAACCTAAATAATCACGAATCCACAATTCTTAATTAAAACGAAAAGGGAAGAAAGCGAAGAAATTTAAATTGACCAGATCCAAGAATTTAGCTTACTTCGAATAGAATTCTGAACACCCATTTGGAGATATACATTCTTTTCCTCCAAATCTTGAATCACAATTTCCTTAGACTAATTTTTCTATTTCTGAAGATATTTGAGAAGGAAGAAGAATGGCAGAGTCTAGACATCCTCTCAGAAAATATGAGATTTAGGTTAGGCTTTACTAGCCAAATTATAGATGTTCAAGATCTTATCATACACGCAACGTTGAGTCAACAACGAATGTGGTTAGAAAAACAGTCCAGATTCATCAAATGAATATGCCCGGATCAGGGGTGGGTCGACCCACATACCCCCTGGGTCGACCCAGCCCCCCTTGGGTCGACCCATGGTGTAACAACCTGGAAAATCAGAACCAATTTAAATTTTTTATTTTGGCAATTTTAATGAATTTTGGATATTTAAAATGATTTATTTTAAATAATAACGACTATAAATTTATTTTGAATAGAATTAGAACGTATATATTTATATAAATCGAAATTAGAATATAAATATTTATTTCAATTATAAAAGGAATTGGAAATGGCGCAGTAGCTTGAAAATTCGATTTCAAATTTCAAATGAATGTACAGGATTTAAAATAAACCGGATTTTAGTGAAACCAAAAATATTTGAATCTGTTTGAAAATATCTTTCCAACGGATGTGAAAAATCCAGATTTTATAACGGGAATAAAAAGTTATGTCCAGTTAAAGATTCAGAATAATCGCTATGGAAATATAGCCCTTAAAAATAGCCATTTTGCAGACGACCTCCGTTTTCGACTAAACCGCTTTTTTTGAATCCGGAATGTCAAATTATTGATAGATTCCAATTTTCATAATTTTTGGAATTAATATGCGAGCGTGGCAAAAGAAAACGTATTTTATAAGTTTTAGTCTATTTGGATAGACTAGAAAATGGCCATTTTTCAAACGATCTTCAAATTTGACGAAATTAGTTTTGTTAGGACTGTATCGTCAACATGAAGCTAGAAATAATTTTTCGGGAATTTTAAGAGTCAGTATGTGGCCCCGGAAAATTAAAAAGTACGTATAAATTGAAAATATATTGATTTACATTTTAATTTAGAGAAAAACTGACCGTAACAGCCGAATTGAGTTACAAAACATATCCCATTGTGTTAGGAATGGGGGTAATTAGCTAGGGGCGATAGTCGTTGGGTGTCGTTTGGGGTTCGATGGGAAAATAACTTTTGGGTGATTAAATTGAATTATATATATATATATATATATATACATAGGTTTTAAACCCTAGTTTATCCACTCAGAAATATAACAATCCCCTTTCTTCCAAAAATCCCGTCGTTCCCTGGAAAGCACCCCGTCGCCTCTCCAAATCGCCGCCGCCACCCACCCCCTGGCGTCGCGCCGCCCTTTCCGTCCAAACTCCCCTCCTGACGTCGTTCATCTCCTCTCTCCTCTTTCTTCAATTAAAAACCGCTCCACCATCACAAACACCCAAACCCGCCTGCCACCGACCGCCGTGGTCCTCTGACCAGCGTCGTCACCTTCAACTGCTGCCCCAACACCCAACGTCGAAGTGGGTCCCCCTCCAGCAGCCAGGATTCGATTTTCTTCAACGGAAAGTGAGTTTTTCTTTTTTTTATGGATTGCATTGTTGTACAGTTCGATTTTTATACAATGACATTGTTTTAAAAATCTGAATTTTGAATTAAATAATCTAGTTATAAAAAGAAATGATTTTTATGATTATAAAGTTAAGATTTTTATGATTTTTAAAAGAAGAAAGTTTAGATTTTTATTAACATAAAGTTTAGATTATAGATCGATATAAAAATATGATTTTTATAATATAAACGATTCAATTTTTATATAGAGAATAACGATGTAAAAATATGATTTTTAACATATGATTAGCAAACTAAAAATGCGACTCTTATACATGCAGAGATATAAAAATGTGATTTTTTTTTTACAAATAAAGATTTGATTTTTATTTATATGTATAACATAAAAACATGTGATTATATATATATATATATATATAATGGCATAAAAATATGATTTTTATAATATAGACATTGATATAAAATTATGATTTTTATTGTTTGTATACAAATATAATTTTTATTACATATAAAGCGCTATAAAAATATAATTTTTATAATGTAGTAGCGAAATAAAGAATTTGGTTTTTATATATATGGCGAAATAAAATTGGGAGATTTTAATATATGAACATCATATTGAGAATGTGATTTTCAATATGAACAACGTGGAAAAGACTGCGTTGAATTTCGGGCAAATCCAATCTATTCAGAAACGAAGTGAAGGAGTGGGTCGCAAAGGTGAGAACTTCTCACTTTAAAATATTTTATAGTTAAAAATATATACTAGGATGCAGATGGTGCTTAGCAGCACTCGACACCGTCGTCCACATACCATGGACGACTTGTTTGATTATAATGTGTTATGAAAATTGATTGTGATATGGAATGGAATAAAATATTCAAGTGTTGAATTAAATATTTTATAGTTAAAATTTTAATTTTTAACATATATATGAATAAAATAAATATCATAAACAAATCGGACGATTTGTTTATGTACACACATTTGACGGATATTGATTGGGACGATATATTTTACACATCGCCCAACTGCACAAACAATAATCAGTGTTTGTTGTTTGAAAACCCCACATGGGTATTTGGATGATATTGGACATACACTAATCCCAATATTTAGTTGTATGTCAAATTGTCAATCGATGGGTTGACAAGCCGTTGTAAGCATTAATTATTTATATTTAACGCTTATGCAGTTGTGCAATACACTCTGGATGATTGTTGATTGTTTATCATTGTTGTTCTATACATGTATTGTATGAAATCCATATAAATAACATTATATGGTAATTGACTGTGTATGATTCCAGTTCAAAAAGAATTAATATTTTAAAATAATAAATATTTTAAAATAATGAATATTATAAAATAATATTCAGTAATGGATCAAAATATGTTTTTGATGTCCGATTTGGGAGGGACACGAAAATATTTAAATATAGAAAGCCGTGTTGATTAGATTAATGCCATTTAGAAATGAACGATATTTATATCGATTTTATTCATTTTTATAATGAATATCGAAATGGAAGTGATTTCAAAATCTAATGTTTTGAAAATATTATCATTTATATATTAATGATATGGAATATTCAATTTTTATTTAAAATTGAATAGGAAGTTGAAATCGTTTTTTAAAAACGAATTATAAAATACATTATAAATGGAAATCGACAAAATATATATAATATATATATTATATATAAAATGGCCTGAATAGAACGCGCCGCGCCACGGCAGTTCGCGAATTTCGACCATTGACTTTGAATGGACATTATGGGTGATCCGACCGTAGGATTCTCCTAAAAGCAGAACTGTTGGGTTCATATCGAAAAGAGCTTTCCAACGAATATAAGAAATTTGAAATCTAATGGTTGGATTTGGAATTATGTCCAAATCAAATTTGGAAAGTGTAACACCCCACCTCCGTTAAGGACACTCACAAAGGGAATGCCTTAACTTTGGTTGAGCATTTTAGTAAACAAAATAGAAAATTTCAAGACAGACAAACAATACTTGAGAAATTATAACTTTATTACAGCGGAAAACAGAAATCAGTTTGGTTACATCTTTACCAAAAACTCAAGTACATAAATATCAGTCTTGTTCAGAAAATCATCAGAGTACAAAACTCTAAAATCATAATCCCCATAGAAGCTGCCATAAGGAGTCAAGCCATATTTTAAGCACTCTAAGTACTTCAAGCAGAAGAAATCCGGATCAAGCTAAAGTGTTCCCTCCTTGGAAAAACCGGGGGGGGGGGGGGGACGGAAGAAAAAGGGGCGAAAACAAGCAAGATCAGACATAAAGTCTGGCAAGTCCAGTGACTTTCAGCATATGAACAGATAATAATGATTATGACATGAAAATAAACTGGATAAGAGATAACAGTAACAGGAGCAGCAGATGTACTTAGGTTAAACAGAAGAAACAGAATAATATTACTTTTCATTTTTCTACACTAATACTAGTACAACAGGGTTAGGTGTCACCCCAATGTCTAAACTGAACCAGAAACGGGAACAGAATAATTTCCATATAAGAGAATGCTAGTAATGGGCCTTTACCACCCCAACAGAAATAGACAGATACAAAATTCTAATAATGGGTCTTTACCACCCGAACAGAAACAGATAGAAACATAATGCTAATAATGGGCCTTTACCACCCGAACAGAAGGTACAGAAACAGAAACAGATTTATCCCTACGGAAACAAAATGTAGAATTAGGTGTACACTAGTAAATGGGCATTTACTACCCAAACAGACGGTACCACGCAGAAACAGACAGGTGTTGCCACCCAACAGAAACAGACGGTACCAACAGAAACAGACAGAACTAAGTATACCCTAAAACCCTACCCCAAGCGATCGGCTCCCTAATACATAAATAGCCTGTGCCGGCTCCACAGTAGGGTGTATCACTCCCTAAAGTGGCAACCAATTGGCACAGACCTATTTACAGATGTCACGACGTCTTACATCCTCAGAAGCGGACCGGGATCCATGCACGCACATGACCCGGTTGGAACGCACCATCAACACCCCTCGCCATTATCAGAATGAACCACTTATAATTAGTTCAGTAAGCATGCCCGGACCCTACCTACTGTTGGGTCAAAGTTTGATACCAGAAAGGGTTACTGACTAATATGGGTCCCAAACAACAGATGACACAAGTAATTTCCCTCCTAACCTTGTGTCCCCAGACTAACAGATTTCAGATTAACTTGTTTACAAGTTCAGACATACAGAGTTCAGATCAACTAGTTCACAGATCAGACAAGTTTTAGACTAACGGATCAGATATACGGATTTAACAGATTTACATATTTGTCTAACTTTGTAATTGGGCCTACAAATTCACGAAACAGGCTTGTTAAATTCATTAGTCCAATTGGTTTAACCCTATCCACCCAACACGTTTTAGACATCATATTTATCCCAGATTTGCACTAATTAAATATTAATGCATAGACCTCTCACATTAGATCGGTAGCTTGTGGCCGCTGGATATGCCGGGCGGTTCCTGGTAGACTTCTGCCATAAGCCAGGCCTAACCTCGTGTCTAAACATATTTTAGTTATGCCTACGACCTCTCACATTAGACTGACAGTTTGTGGTCGCTGGTTAAGTCGGTTGGTTCCGGGTAGGCTTCTACCGCAAACAGAGTCTAACCTCGTGTCGTAGCCAATTCATTCCAATACAGATTTTTCAGATATCAGACTAATTCTGTTTATTTAACAGATTAAACTTCTGTATAAGTTACAGTAGATTATTCGAGGTTCTACTAACAAGTTTTGCTCAATTTTAAATTGAGCCTATAGATTCACATACTTCATATTTCAGCATTTTAGTTCCAACAGATTACGTCATCCAACAGATTAAACAGATAACAGATCTTGCAGATTAGGCTATTTAGAAGATTTAGTAGATAAGGCAATTTAACATAATTAGCAGATTAGGCAATTCAATCTAATTAGCAGTTTAGGCAATATAACAGAACTAGCAGATTAGGCAATATAACAGATTTAGCAGATTATATATATATATATATATATATCATATCTTGCCTAATCATAAATTTAGCCTAAACTCATTTGCCAAATCATGGTCATAACTCATAATACCACATATGCTTATAATTTTTAGTTAAACATTACACAGTACAGAATATTCTCCATAAATCACGATAAACAATATGAATTATGCCTAATTATAGCCTATGATGCCAGATATCCAAAAACCCTTATCTAGGCGCATTCACATTAATAGTTATCCTGTTCTTGTATAGGTCTTTACGCCTAAGTCACATATTTCTTTTTCAAGTCATGAATTTTTACATAAAAGAATATGTCCAAAAATCTAGATTTTTAAACTATAACATGTAGTATGTCCTCAACATGCATTATCATTCATGCATAACATGTTGTAAATTATCTTTAAACTCTAACATCAGACCTTGATTTAAAACATGCATTATGTCCCCAAGTTTCAAGTTGTCCTATAATTCCCCTTTCTCCCAAATCACAGATCATCGTACCTAGTATGAACAGATCTAGATCTAACATATGTTTATTTCTCAAATTAACTACAGATCTAGATTACAACATGTACTTATGTATCTAAATTAGTTTCATGTTTACGGTTAAACCTACGCCCCGAATCCCAAGTCATATGTCCAATATATTTTATGCCTCAATCTCAAGTCATATGCTAAATATGCCACATGTCCAATTATATGCCTTAGATATTATGTAATGTCCTCGAATCAGTCCTGTCCAATTATGCATCATTCATTATTTGTTCCAAATATTTTAGCGCTCGTGCGTTAATCTCTTATGAGATTTGGCTCAGGCTCGTGGTAGCCTGGCTATAGAACAGAAAGAAGAAAGAATTACAAAATGAGATAGATCTAAACCGAACAGAACAGACATAACCTCAAATTCAGATTTACAATTCATGTCACAATCATAACTAACGTTTATAGCAGAAAATAACTGTACTTGCCTTTCGTGGTTTTAAGAAAGGATAATAAACTGTTGTTGATGCAGAAATGCTGAATTATTCCTCTTTAATTGTTGTTGTAGCTCTAAACTTTGATTTGAGATTTGATTTAGCTTTTAATTCTATTCAGGTCGGAAGAAGATGCATCAGTCCAAGTTTTGATTCCAGCAGAGTAGCGACGCCATTTTTATTTTTAATTAGAACAGAGGCAGAATATAGACAGAATGAAATTGTGTAGAGAAAATGAGGCTAGGGGGCTTGTTTATATAGGATTAGGCGGACAAATCTAGATAGAAACAAGATCGGATACATCAGAATGAACCAGGTTCAAAAACTGGGTTTCGGGAGCAGGTCGACCCCCAGGTCGACACTATGGTCGACCTGGTCCATGGGCGGGAATTTTCCCACCTAGCCTGTTCTGGGATTTTGAATTCGAATTTGAATTTGAATTCGAATTTTCGAGCTGTTTTCGATTCTGAAATTCTCTGAAACTTCGGAGGGCTATATCTCCCTCATATGGACTCCGTTTCTTGAAAACTCGGACTCGTTTCCAAGTAGAATTTCGAGATGAACGCAATGGTGCAACCCGTTTCCCTTGATTATTATTTTACAATTTAATTATTCTATGATTTGTTACTTATACGATCACAGAAAATACGGGGTGTTACATTCTCCCCTCCTTAAAGGATTTCGTCCCCGAAATCTTCAAGTTAAGAAGAATGAGTCCTACCATCCAGTCATCCATCTACTCAACCATCATCCACAAGCATCCATTGTCCTTAGAAATCTTCTAATGTTGTATGAACATATGAAAAAGTGTGTGTATATGTTCCTTATCTAATAAAAAAATTCAAAGATCAGGCGGTCCACTGATTCAATTGACCTCCTTAATGCGATTTATGTTAGTGCCATGAGTCCAACATGTATGCAATTTTCCTATTTGATATTATTCTAATACGAGTGACAATCATTCATTCATATGCAACATCCATGTGATGAGTCAATCATTTTGCATCCACAGAAATTGAAAATGCTCACACATCCATATGCAGTATGAGAGTGTATTCGAGCCGATCTAGTGGCTAGTGTGTGTATATGCATCCACGAGCAACCACTAGCAACCACTTGCATCCACTTGCAACCATCAAACATAACATGTCTCAAACACATGTTTACATCCATAGGATTCCTATCTATAGGTCGAAGACTCGATTGATAGGATACAGTCGAGTGATGCAGATATACAAAAACTTGGTTTCCATTAGACCTTGGTTGAGAGACAAATTCCCCTAAGTATCAACCTCGAAGATCGAAATCAACATCAGATTGACACCCAGAGGATTACCCTCTTTAGACAATGTCAAAACTGGAAATCTCAACCCTATCAGAAATATTCAGATATTTACAGATTACCGGTACAGAGCAGATTACTAAATGATTCTTAGGAAACTAAGCATGATAAAAACCCAGAATGTATGCGTCATAGTCAACTTAACTCTCAACACAGATATCCAACTTACCACGCTTAGATGAGTCATAACCCTTATGGGCCTGAGTCTACAGCGGAATCAGAAACAATACTAGTATTCAAGTGCAGAGTATCGATTACAGAATCGAAATGCCGGAATTAGAAAAGAGTTTTAACCCAAAAAGCAGATAAAGAAATTAAACCTCCTACAGAGAGTTTTCCTATTTCTATCCTATCCAAGAGTGTTCGCCTGCCTTCCAGAAGTTGGTCCTGCCCTCTGCCATTTCCCTCGTTTCTTCGGACAGTCCCTAGTGAAGTGTCCCATCTCACCACAGTTGAAGCAAGTGCCCTTTCTTTTTCTACAATCCTTGTTCAGTTGAGTCGAGCTTCCACAAGTAAAGCACTTTTTCTCCTTCTTATCTTCAGACTTTTCACCCTTCTTTTGTGTTTCCTTTTTGCCTCCTTTGTGAACCAAGTCCATATCCATGAGTTTCTCATCCTTGGGTTGTGCTCCTTAGCCAAACTCCCTCATTCTCATCTTTACTATTTGTGTGTAACACGTTGACAAGTCCCTCGAAATCGGCCTTCATTGCACGGAAAATCCTACAAAGCTCGAAAGATAATTAACCGTAGGTGAGACTACTGTGGCTACAGATGGAAGTCGGGCGCTTATTTGCCCTTTGACCGTTGTCGTTGTCTTATCAAGCCTACAGAATCATGCCGTGATGAGGTTACCTCCCAGAAAGCCGGGAGCCCCGGAGAAAGAAGGAAACAAAGATTCAAACAGAGGATCAAAAGATAGATATACGGCTTTTGGGGATTATGTTTTTCAAAATAAACTTTATTTTTGAAAATACTTCCTTTTAAAACCTTTTTGAAAATAGTTTTCAAAAACTTTACCCCATCTGGTAACCTTCAGCTCTGATACCAAGTGTAACACCCCACCTCCGTTAAGGACACTCACAAAGGGAATGCCTTAACTTTGGTGGAGCATTTTAGTAAACAGAACAGAAAATTTCAAGACAGATAAACAATACTTGAGAAATTATAACTTTATTACAGTAGAAAACAGAAATCAGTTTGGTTACATCTTTACCAAAACTCAAGTACATAAATATCAGTCTTGTTTAGAAAATCATCAAAGTACAAAATTCTAAAATCATAATCCCCACAGAAGCAGCCATAAGGAGTCAAGCCATACTTTAAGCACTCTAAGTACTTCAAGCAGAAGAAATACGGATCAAGCTAAAGTGTTCCCTCCTTGGAAAAACCTGGGGGGGGGGGGGGGGGAACGGAAGAAAAAGGGGCGAAAACAAGCAAGGTCAGACATAAAGTCTGCCAAGTCCAGTGACTTTCAGCATATGAACAGATAATAATGATTATGACATGAAAATAAACTGGATAAGAGATAACAGTAACAGGAACAGCAGATGTACTTAGGTTAAACAGAAGAAACAAAATAATATTACTTTTCATTTCTCTGCACTAATACTAGTATAACAGGGTTAGGTGTCACCCCAATGTCTAAACTGAACCAAAAACGGGAACAGAATAATTTCAACGGAAGAGAATGCTAGTAATGGGCCTTTACCACCCCAACAGAAATAGACAGAAACAAAATTCTAATAATGGGCCTTTACCACCCGAACAGAAACAGACAGAAACAGAATGCTAATAATGGGCCTTTACCACCCGAACAGAAGGTACAGAAACAGAAACAGATTTATCCCCATGGAAACAGAATGTAGAATTAGGTGTACACTAGTAAATGGGCCTTTACTACTCGAACAGACGGTACCATGCAGAAACAGACAGGTGTTGCCACCCAATAGAAACAGACGGTACCAACAGAAACAGACAGAACTAAGTGTACCCTAAAACCCTACCCCAAGCGATCGGCTCCCTAATACATAAATAGCCTGTGTCGGCTCCACAGTAGGGTGTATCACTCCCTAAAGTGACAACCAATTGGCACAGACCAATTTATAGATGTCATGGCGTCTTACATCCTCAGAGGCAGATCGGGATCCACGCACGCACATGACCCGGTTGGAATGCACCATCAACACCCCTCGCCATTATCAGAATGAACCACTTATAACTAGTTCAGTAAGCGTGCCCAGACCCTACCTACTATTGGGTCAAAGTTTGATACCAGAAAGGGTTACTGACTAATATGGGTCCCAAACAACAGATGACACAAGTAATTTCCCTCCTAACCTTGTGTCCCCAGACTAACAGATTTCAGATTAACTTGTTCACAAGTTCAGACATACAGAGTTCAGATCAACTAGTTCACAGATAAGACAAGTTTCAGACTAACGGATCAGATATACGGATTTAACAGATTTACAGATTTGTCTAACTTTGTAATTGGGCCTACAGATTCACGAAACGAGTTTGTTAAATTCATTAGTCCAATTGGTTTAACCCTATCCACCCAACACGTTTTAGACATCATATTTATCCCAGATTTGCATTAATTAAATATTAATGCATAGACCTCTCACATTAGATCGGTAGCTTGTGGCCGCTGGATATGCCGGGAGGTTCCGGGCAGACTTCTGCCACAAGACAGACCTAACCTCGTGTCTAAGCATATTTTAGTTATGCCTACGACCTCTCACGTTAGACTGACAGTTTGCGGTCGCTGGTTAAGCCGGTTGGTTCTGGGCAGGCTTCTACCGCAAACAGAGTCTAACCTCGTGTCGTAGCCAATTCATTCCAATACAGATTTTTCAGATATCATACTAATTCTGTTTATTTAATAGATTAAACTTCTGTACAAGTTACAACAGATTATTCGAGGTTCTACTAACAAGTTTTGCTCAATTTTAAATCGAGCCTACAGATTCTTATACTTTAAATTTCAGCATTTCAGTTCCAACAGATTACGTCATTCAACAGATTAAACAGATCTTGCAGATTAGGCTATTTAGCAGATTTAGTAGATAAGGCAGTTTAACATAATTAGCAGATTAGGCAATTCAATCTAATTAGCAGTTTAGGCAATATAACAGAACTAGCAGATTAGGCAATATAACAGATTTAGCAGATTATATATATCATATCTTGCCTAATCATAAATTTAGCCTAAACTCACTTGCCAAATCATGGTCATAATTCATAATACCACATATGCTTCTAATTTTTAGTTAAACATTACATAGTATAGACTATTCTCCATAAATCACGACAAACAATATGAATTATGCCTAATTATAGCCTATGATGCCAGATATCCAAAAACCCTTATCTAGGCGCATTCACATTAATAATTATCCTATTCTTGTATAGGTCTTTATGCCTAAGTCACATATTCCTTTTTCAAATCATGAATTTTTACATAAAAGAATATGTCCAAAAATCTAGATTTTTAAACTATAACATGCAGTATGTCCTCAACATGCATTATCATTCATGCATAACATGTTGTAAATTATCTTTAAACTCTAACATCAGACCTTGATTTAAAACATGCATTATGTCCCCAAGTTTCAAGTTGTCCTATAATTCCCCTTTCTCCCAAATCACAGATCATCGTACCTAGTATGAACAGATCTAGATCTAACATATGTTTATTTCTCAAATTAACTTCAGATCTAGATTACAACATGTACTTATGTATCTAAATTAGTTTCATGTTTACGGTTAAACCTACGCCCCGAATCCCAAGTCATATGTCCAATATATTTTATGCCTCAATCTCAAGTCATATGTTAAATATGCCACATGTCCAATTATATGCCTCAGATTTTATGTCATGTCCTCGAATCAGTCCTGTCCAATTATGCATCATTCATTATTTGTCCCAAACATTTTAGCGCTCGTGCATTAATCTCTTATGAGATTTGGCTCAGGCTCGTGGTAGCCTGGCTATAGAACAGAAAGAAGAAAGAGATACAAAATGAGATAGATCTAGACAGAACAGAACAGACATAACCTCAAATTTAGATTTACAATTCATGTCACAATCATAATTAACGTTTATAGCAGAAAATAACTGTACTTGCCTTTCGTGGTTTTAAGAAAGGATAATAAACTGTTGTTGATGCAGAAATGCGGAATTATTCCTCTTTAATTGTTGTTGTAGCTCTAAACTTTGATTTGAGATTTGATTTAGCTTTTAATTCTATTCAGGTCGGAAGAAGATGCATCAGTCCAAGTTTTGATTCCAGCAGAGTAGCGACGCCATTTTTATTTTTAATTAGAACAGAGGCAGAATATAGACAGAATGAAATTGTGTAGAGAAAATGAGGCTAGGGGGCCTGTTTATATAGGATTAAATGGACGAATCTAGACAGAAACGAGACCGGATACATTAGAATGAACCAGGTTCAAAAACTGGGTTTCGGGAGCAGGTCGACCCCCAGGTCGACACTATGGTTGACCTGGTCTGGCCAGGTCGCCCCTGGGAGGTCGACACTTTTGTCGACCCCCAGGTCGACCTGGTCCATGGGCGGGAATATTCTCGCCCAGCCTGTTCTGGGATTTTGAATTCGAATTTGAATTTGAATTTTCGAGCTGTTTTTGATTCTGAAATTCTCTGAAACTTCGGAGGGCCATATCTCCCTCATACGGACTCCATTTCTCGAAAACTCGGACTCGTTTCCAAGCAGAATTTCGAGACGAACGCAATGCAGCAACTTGTTTCCCTTGATTCTTATTTTCTAATTTAATTATTCTCTGATTTGTTACTTATACGATCACAGAAAATATAGGGTGTTACAGAAAAGGTCGTTGTAAGTGCCGTTCGATGGCCGTTTATGGAAATCGACTGTACGGACCTTGATAAAATTATTAAAAATATCGATAATTTGAGTAAAATCATAATAAATGATTTGAAAAGAATTGGGATGAAAAATTCCATATTTGAAAAGATAAAAATATATTTTTATCAAAATGAACTAGTTATGAACTAGATTTGAAATCCAATAATTTTTAAATAAATAAATTGGATTTGTGAATGGTTTTAATATAACCAGAAATTTCCAATATAAGAATTGGAACGGATTTGAATCGAAAGTATCGTCGGAATATTTCAATATTGGATTTTGTGATTATACGGATATTGTGGAGGAATTTGGAAGATATATATATATATATATATATATATATATATATATATATCGTTATTCCAATGCGATATTTGTTGGTTTCAGAATTTGATATTGAATATAAGCCGATATATTTTCTATTCAGAGCCTTGTATTTTATATCAAATGGGATTTTGGGTTTGTTGTGAATGGTGTCTTCAGTAACACTCTTCTTAAACCTAGTTGAGAAAAGATTAAATCTTTTTATTAAGATTTAATGAAGTTTACCAATTAATTAATATTTAATTGGAATTGAATTTGAGACGACCCGTAACTTCCTCGGCAAGGAAAGCCCGGATTATCTTGAGAACATGACAAAATAGAACGCAAACAGAATAACATTTCATTGTTTACTACAACAATTCCATCAGATACAAGAATATATAGAGTATAAATGAATATTATACATTCGATAAATATCATAGATTACAATAAATTACATAGCAGCGGAAAATAATACAAAACACAACTAAAAGAGATATACGGATACAGAGCTTTCCCGATATCATTCCAGCTGCAAACTAGGTTCCTATGAATATAAATCCGCAAAACCAAAACTACTAGCTGCCCGTGTGGAAAATAAGGGCACCCAGAGTTTAGGTTAAAACAATAAACTCTATGTCAGTCATGTGACTGGTGTGAGAACTAAAACAGTTATTAATCTTTATTTTCAAAGTTAGGTAAATCAAGGGACCATGCCGTATAACACGGAACGAGTTTCCTCCCAAGAATACTAGTGCATAAAACAAACAGCGCAATGCTAAATAAAGAAAAATGAAGCCATTATAAGACCCAGGTCCCATCACATAATGCAACGCAAGCCGGAGGATAGGGTTTTTACCTTATAATAGCCAAAGCATGCTTGATAAGTTAAAAACACATTATTTGATACTATAATAAATGTATAGTGTCAAAACAATTTCAATCATAAATATCAATCATAGACGGCATTAATGACCCATACCACTATGTCGCCATTCTAGGTTCTACAATTAAAACCGAAATATCACGTATTGGAAATTGGATTTCCGCCATGAGTCGAGGCAAGGGGAAAGCTCCTGTCCGATTCGAGGCACTCTAGCAAATGTCTCAGGACCCCACTATGATCCTTGGATCTTCAAGGCCGGTCCTCTCTTACTTTTTAGGATTGGCAATTCCTGAGCACACGTTTCCCGGTCCTAACAGACTTATATCCGAGGTGCCTCGCATTCCAACAACCACACAGGTGCAAAGTATATAAATGTCAGTCAGTTTAAGCACTGACACCACCACTAGCTAGAAAGAAACATCGTGCTCTCCCTGTAGTCACTATCCCGTTTTTGACTCATACCGAGGTGTGAGGCTCGCAAATTCACGCTATACACAAAGCTATGCCACACAGGCTGTGCTTTGATCATCAACCACAAGACTTTGCTTTTCAACAGAAGCCTTGATCATTTGCCACTTAGGCATGCCACACTAGCAATTCATGCCATGCGACTGATGTCCAACGATATACAACCTCTGAGCTCATACGTCTCAGAGAAGGGCGTTAAGCAAGAGAATAAATTCTCCGCCGCCAAACAGATGTATATTTAATAGAGATCAATCAAAACAGAATAAAATCTAATGTCAGACACACAGTCCATTTACAAGTTCATTCTGGGTCTGAACGAAACCGGAGGCACTTTCCTCGCATATCCATCGATCTCTAAGTACGTCTGGACGATCACCAACCGATTCCCTCATCTTGGGTGTACAGCCCAATCAAAATCATCAGTAATCACCTAAACGATGTGAAGACTTCCGGTCTTCAACCAACGTCTTCATTTTCGACATACCATCGAATCGGTTATTCAGAATGGGCATAAACCCGGCCTTTCCGAATAACTCGCGTATATAATAAACCCGTGTTACACAAACACAACATACGCCTCATTCCAATTCAGAATATTCTTTTATTCAAGTTTTCACATTTTTAGGGAAAGGTTCCCATTAATTTTATCGAAGATAAATTCTTCTAAATTTATTCTTTAATCTTCCTTTGGATATCATTTCAAACCATTTTATGGTTTTCCAAACTAGCCGGGATTAGCGAACCACACCAAAGTAATTATTTATTTTATTTTCCAATCCCAACCTATTCATCCCATGGAGCAAAACTGGTAATACTCCATATCTAACACCATGGTGTTATCGGTAAAATTAATTACCTTTTCACATTCAAATCTAATTAAAGATTTAACCATCGCTTTGGAGCAAAACTGGAGATACTCCATTCTCGTTCACTTTCCAAATTTGATAATTTAATTTATCAATTCACATTTCAATTTAACTACAGATTCATTAAAACTCCACTTAGCTTTAATCTTTCTCCCCACACCAATATCCTGTTTTTAACTGGGTTAAAGAACCAATGTCACCTAAAACACGATTCATGATAAACCCAAAATCACTTTTGATATTAAATACAAGGCTCTGAATAGAAAATATACCGGCTTATATTCAATATCAAATTCTGAAGCCAACAAATATCATATTGGAAATAACGATATAAATATATCTTTCAAATTCCCGTAACAATATCTGTATAATCACGGAATTCAACATCGAAATATTCCAAAGACAATTTCGATTCAATTCCACTTCCACTTTATATATATTGGAAATTCTGGTTATTTTCAAAACCAATTCAAATTCAATTTATTTATTTCAAAAATAAATTGATTTTAATTCTAGTTCAAAACTAGTTCATTTCGATAAAAATCTATTTTTGTCTTTTCAAATGTGGAATTTTTCATGCCAATTCTTTCCAAATTACATATTATGATTTTACACAAATTATTGACATTTTTAATAATTTTATCAAGGCCCGTACAGTCGATTTCCATCAACGGCCATCGAACTGCACTTACAACGACCTTTTCTAAATTTGATTTGGACATAATTCCAAATCCAACCGTTAGATTTCAAATTTCTAATAATCATTGGAAAGCTCTTTTCGATACGAACCCAACGGTTCCGGTTTTAGGAGAATCCGACGGTCGGATCTTCCGTAATGCCAATTCGAAGTCAATGGTCGAAATTCACGAACTACCGCGGTGCGGCGTGTTCTATTTAGGCCGTTATATATATAATATATATATATATAATATATATATGTCGTCGATTTCCTTTTAAAACGTATTTTATAAATCGTTTTAAATTCATTTTCGACCCGATTTCAACTTCATATTCAATTTCGAATCGAAATTGAATATTCCACATCATCGATATATAATGATAATATTTTCAAAATGTTATATTTTTGAAATCACTACCTTTTCTATATTCATTATAAAAACGAATATAATCGATATAAGTATCGTTCACGTCAAAATAGCGCAACTCTAATTAACACGGCTTTATATATTTCAATAAATTCGTTATTCTATTCAACAAATGAATATATATTCTGTTCAACACATGAATCTATATTTCTTTTAACACATGACTAATCTCAACACATGAGTACTGTCAATACATGACTATTTTTGTTATGTAATATATTTTATAAAATTATGGTATCTATCGTTTGATTTTTAATCAGACTCCAACCGTAAAGTAGTTTCTAATCTTAAATATGATAAAGATGTAAATTTTATTGTTAAAATATTTTACTCAACACATGAATAGTTTTAACACATGAATTTTCTTTTATAATATTCATTATTTTCCAATTGGAATGAGGCACAATCAATCGCCATATAATGTTAATTATATGGATTCCATACAACACATGTATATAAATAGCAACGATAAATAATCAACCATCATCCAAAGTGCACCACACAACTGCATAAGCATTAAATATAGATAATCAACGCTTACACAGTCTGTCGACCAATCGATCGACATACCACTAAATAATTGGGATTAGTGTACGCCAAATATCATCCCAACACCCGTGTGGGGTTTCAATCCACAAACACTGAATATTTTTTGTGCAGTTGGGCGATGTGTAAAATTTATCGTCCCAATCAATATCTTTCAAATAGGTGTACATAAACAAACCGTCCGGTTTGTAAATGAATATTTATTTATTCACATTCACTATATTCATATCCACGTTAAAAATTATATTTTTAACGATAATTAATTTATTTCAACACATGAATATTTTATTATCCACTTCACATCAACATCACAAACAAACTTCACAACACAACAAACAAGCATACAAGCCGTCCATGGTCTGTGGACGACGGGTGTCGGGTGCTACTAAGCACCGTCTGCATCCTAGTATATAATTTAAACTAGAAAAGAAAATTTAAAGTGAGAAATTCTCACTGAAAGCTAAACCAAACGCCATGACTCTTTTTATGTAGAAATCTTCGTCGTTCTCGCATTTTTGTCAATTTCGTTGCCCATAGCCACTACATATATAAAATCACATTTTTATGTTTTTGCTATGTGTGTAAAAATTACATTTTTATTATCAATCTATATGGATAAAAATTTCTATTTTTACAACGCTACTATATAGATAAAAATTCTATTTTTATACCGTTACTATATAGACAAAAATTCTATTTTTATAACTCTACATGAATAAAAATCATATTTTTATTCTTCCTATGATATAAAGATCGAATTTTTATTATCTATATAATATAAAAATCATACTTTTACCTTGCTACTTCTATAAAGATAATATTTTTATATTCTCTATTATATAAAAATCATATTTTTAATACTTCTACTTTATAAAAATCAATTCTTTTCCTCGCTACTTTATATTTTTAAAACATCGCAACTTTATATTTTTAAAACAAAAATCTTATCTTTTTAAATGATAGAAATATAATTTTTTTCTCCTTTTTATATTATACAAAAATCAGTTTTTACTCTAATCAAAATCAGTTATTATACTGATTAAAAATCAGTTATTACACTAATTAAAAATCAGTTAAAAACTCACCTTTTCCGTCGAATTGGGGTTGGAGGGGCTGTGTTTGCTCAGAGGGGATCGGGGTGTGCTGAGTCGGATGAAGGGGGAGCGGTTTAGTTGAGGAGGGGCTGAGGTGGCGTCGGCTAGGGGTGCGGCGTCGGGTTTGGGGCCAGAGTGGCGGGCTAGGGCACAGAGAAAAAAGGGGGGAAATGGAGAGGGAGGAGGAGGGGAAGAAGGAGGGGGGCGCAGCCACCTGAGGCGCGGCGGCGCGCTGCTGGGTGGGGGATGCGGCTCCTCCCCGTTCGCCCTTCTTTCCCTTTTTTTTCTCAAATGTGAAACCGACGGGGAAAGGAGAAGGTATGGGAGGGGGTTTAGTGTAAAGAGAAGTGATTTAAATATTTATTTTATTTTATTTCTAAAAAGTAACTTTTTCATTCGAACTCGAAACGAAACCCACCGCCTGCCGTCCATAGCTAATTGCCCCCATTCCGAACACAATGGGATATGTATCATAAGCTGATTCGATCGTTTCGATCAGTTTCCTTCAAAATCAAAATATAACTCTATATATTGTATTTGAACGCACATTTCAATTTACCGGGCCCACATACTAACTCGAAAAATTCCCGAAAAATATTTTCTAACTTCGTGTTGACGATACGGTCCTAATAAAACTAGTTTCATCGAATTCTGAGACCGTTTGAAAAATGGTCATTTTCCAGTCGATTAAAATCAACTAAAAATGGTCAAACGCATTTTCCTTTGCCACGCTCACATATTGATTCAAAAAATTATGAAATTTAAAACCTAGCAATAATTTGACATCCCGGATCCAACGAAAATGGTTTCGTCGAAATCCGAGGTCGTTTGCAAAATTTCCATTTTTAAGGGCCTGAATTCCATAGCGATTATTCTGAATTTTCAATAGGGCGTAAATTTTTATCCCCGCTATGAAATTTCAATTTTTTGGATTCGTTGGAAATATATTCTCAATTAGATTCAAATATTTTTTGTTTCACTAAAATCCGGTTTATTTTGCAACCGGTATGTTCAATTGAACTTTGAAATCGAATTATCGAACTACCACACCATTTTCAATTCCTTTTATAATTATATATAATAATTTATATTCTAACGACGATTCAAATAAATATATATATTCTAATTCTATTCGAAATAAATTTCTCGTCGATATTATTTAAAATAATTCATTATAAATGTTCCAAATTCATCAAAATTGCCAAAATAAAATTTTTAAATTGGCTCGCATTTCCGGGTTATTACATAATTGAATTGAATTTTGGGTTTGTCGTGAATGGTATCTTTAAAAATGTTGTTCTTAAACCCAATGGAGTTAAGAAAATTAGAAACTAACTGGAGATTAGCTAAGTTGAATGGTTTCCTGGGTATTGATCTCATGTTGGTTTTGGCCTTCGGGATTAATACTTAGGGAATTGTTCACTTACTAATTTACGGTTAGAGACTGATGGAATGGTGTCTTCAGTAACATTGTTCTTAAACCCCATGTGAAAAGAATAAATCTTTTAATTAAGATTATAAAAATTTCCAGTTATATTTAGTAATTGGAATAAAATGGAATATGATTTTGGGTTTATCGTGAACCGTGTTTTAAATGACATTGGTTCTTTAACCCAGTTAAAGATAATATTAGTTTCTTAGCTTTGAATAATAATTAATATTGATTTTTGGAAAGATTAAAACTAAATGGAGTTTTAATGAATCTTTGATTAGATTGAAAAGTGAATGTGATAATTGAAATTATCAATTCAAGAAAATGATCGAAAATAGAGTATCGCCAGTTTTGCTCCAAGCGATAGTTAAATCTTTAACTAGATTTGAACGTGAAATGGTAATTAATATTTACCGATAACACCGGGGTGTTAGATATGGAGTATTACCAGTTTTTCTCCATGGAATGAATAGGTTGGGATTGGGAAATAAAATAAATGATTACTTCGGTGTAGTTCGCTAATCCGGACTAGTTTGGAAAATCTTAATAGGGTTTGATATCAAAAGGAAGATTAAAGAATAAATTTAAAAGAATTTATCTTTGATAAAATTAATGGGAACCTATTCCCTAATGATGTGAATATTTGAATAAAAGAATATTCTGGATTGGAATTAGGCGTATGTTGTGTTTTTATAACATTTGTTTATTATATATGCGGGTTGTTCGGAAAGGCCGGGTTTATACCCATTTTGAATAACTGATTCGACGATGAAGATGGTGGTTGAAGACTGGAGGTCTTCACATCGTTTGGATAATTACTGATGTCTTGATTGGGTTGTACACCCAAGACGAGGTAATAAGTGGTGATCATCCAGATGTACTTGGAGATCGACGGATATACAAAGGCCTCTCTCCTATATTGGACATATGGGACGAGGAATAAGGTGCCTCCGGTTTCGTTCAGACCCAAAACGAAATTGTAAATGGACTGTGTGTCTGGCATTGGATTTTATTCTATGTTGATTGATTTCTATTAAATATATATATATATGTTTGGCGGCTGAGAATTTACTCTCTTGCTTAACGCCCTTCTTTGAGACGTACGAGCTCAGAGGTTATATATCGATAGACATTAGTCGCATGACGTTAATTTCCTGTGTGGCATGCTGAGATGAAAATGATCAAGGCTTCTGTTGAAAAGCAGATTCTTGTGGTTGATGATCAAAGCACGGTTTTAATATAGTATAGCGTTGTGTATAGCGTTAATTCACGAGCCTCACACCTCGGTATGAGTCAAAGACGGGATAAGGGACCCAAGGAGGACATGACATTTCTTTCTAGCTATGGGTGGTGTCGGGGTTTTGCAAGCCCAGACATTTATATTATTTTTACCTTTGTGGTTGTTGGAATGCGAGGCGCCTCGGATATTTCAGTTTCTACGGAACCGATGGATATAGGTCCTGTAGGTCCGGGAAACATGTGTTCAGGAATACTAATCCTCAAACGTAAGGGAGGACCGGCCTTGGAGGATCCAAGGGTCTACTGCGGGAGATCCTGAGGCATTTGCTAGAGTGTCTCGAAGCCGGCGAGGAGTACATCCCTTGCCTCGACTCATGATGGAATCCAATTTCCAATACATGACATTTGGTTTTACTTTGTAGAACCTAGTATGGCGATGTAGTGGTATGGGGCACTATGCCGTCTGTGATTGATACATTTATATTTGAAGTTGTTTTCAGACACTTTACACTTATAATTGTATCAAAATGATTTGTTTTAAACGTACCAAGCATGTTTGGCTATTATAAGGTAAAAGCCTATCCTCCGGCTTGCGTTGCATTGTGTGATTGGACCTGGGTCTTATAATAGCTTCATTTTTCCAAAAAAACTTTGCGCTGTTTGTTTTATGCACTGGTATTCTTGGGAGGAAACCCGTTCCGTGTTATATGGCATGGTCCATTGATTTACTTTACATTTTAAAGTAAAGATTTAATAACTATTTTAGTTCTCACACCAGTCACATGACTGACCTGGAGTTTATTGTTTTAACCTAAACTCTGGGTGCCCTTATTTTCCACACTGGCAGTTAGTAGTTTTGGTTTTACAGATTTATATTCCGAGGATCCTGGTTTATAGCTAGAACGATATTCGGAAAGCTGTGTATCCGTTTATCTCTTTCAGTTGTGTTTTGCATTATTTTCCACTGCATTGTAAAATTGTAAATATCTGATATTTATCAAATGTATATTATTTGTTCATACTCTGTATATTCTTGTACTCTGATGTAAATTGTTGTAATAAGCAATGAAATGTTCTTCTGTTTGTGTCCTGATTTGTCGTGTTCTCAATTCAATCCGGGCTTTCCTCTATGGGGAAGTTTGGGTCGTTACACATGGGTCGATCCAGGCAGGTGTGGGTCATCCCACTTGGGTCCAACGAGCAAAAATGAGGCGCAGTGTTTATTTGTTAACGTTTACGGATTAAACGTTGATTAATTTCTTATTATACCTCCTTTAACTTATTCACATATAAAACTCCTTATATGTATATAAAACTTCTGATGCCCATTTTACACGTATATATATACACACTACTTTTATTTCATTTTCAAAGTTCAAACGGTGCTTATGTCGTCATTAAATTCTTACAACTTTCTTTGACTACAGACTTATTTTGAACTTTTCTCTTGTATATATATATATATATGTATGTATGTATGTATATATATTTGCACATATATACGTATATATTCATATATACATATATACATATATTTTAATACTTCCTTATATGTATAATTTTCCTTATATGTGTGTTTATACATATTTTCCCTTAAGAACATGTGTTATTTTAGTCGTTTCTCTAAAATAAAAATATGGCGCCCGCGGGAATCGAACTCGCACCTCTCTCTTGAAAGCCACATGCTCTTACTAGTTGGACTAAATAGTCTTTTGTTAACAAGATTAAAAACAATTCTGGTCATTATTCTTTTACTTTTACCTTCTTTTCATGTTTGTTACAATATTTCATTTAAACGTATCTCTTTCATCTTAAATCGGTTTTTTGCAATCCATATGTCTAGATTGACCAGAAAATCGCCATGGATGCAATGACGCTATTCCCATGACCGAATTCTAGAAGCTCTTCAAATTTTATTTTATTTTACTTAATTAAAAATGCGGGGTGTTACAATTTCATTCCTATCGGTATCTTAGAGACTGACTCTCTTTTAAAAGGATACCAATTCGAGCAATAAACATTTCATTCTCGGAGGATTTATAGAAATAATATCCTTTTGCTTCTTTTGGATATTCCACAAAATAATTATTAGATTTGGATCTAATCTTATCAAAGGTAAGACGTTTAACAAATTCTTCATATTCCAAACCTTTATAATAGACACACTACAACGTTTCCTAGTTCATATCTTATATGACGTCTTAAGAATCGTTTTAATAGGATTACAATTGTTCTAAGGGGATAATCCCAAAAATTATTGGAAGATCTGTATAACTTATCATTGATCGTACCGTAACTTATAAGGTGTGACTTCTCCTATCAGACACACCATTCCAATATGGTGTTCTAGGTGGAGTGTGTTGTGAAACAATTTCACACTCATTTGGATAATCATTAAATTATTGGCTTAAATATTCTCTCTATCTGTTCGAAGAGTATTTATTTTCTATCAAGATTAATTTTGACTTCATTTTTGAATTCTTTGAACTATTCAAAGGATTCTGATTTGTGTTCCACAAGATACACTTATCTATATCTACTGACATCATCAGTAAATATAATGAAGTAATAAAACCTACCTTTAGCTTATGTATTCATTGCTCCATATGCATCATTCTGTATGAGACCCAATACTTAATTGTCCATTCACTGTGTTAAGTGAAAGGTGATTCGGTTATTTTGCTTAATAAACAAGATTTGCATTCTTCATACGATTCGAAATCAAATAACCTCAAAATTCCATCATTACGGAGTTTTGATATGTGTTTCTTGATTATATGGGTTAATTGACAATGCTAAAGGTGTATTGGATTTAAATCACTAAATTTAATCTGCTCAGTATTTATGTCAAGCACATCATAGCTATGGATTTATAAAGATCATTTACTAGTTGTGAAATTTCATAAGATATTTCATTTAAAATGAATAACAATTGTTCTTTTATTACAAATGAAATTCAAACTTGACTAAACAAGATACATAAAAACATTTATTTTAAATGGAAATTTCATAGTAACAATATTTTAATTATTCAATTAAGCCAGTATATAGAACAAGAAACAACTTCCTATAGATAATCCAGCAACATTTGCTTCATTTCCAATCGTAAGTCCACTTGTCCTTTTGTCAGATTTCCAATTGTTTTGCAATTTTTGTAAATTTACATACATTTATGTTATTCATATCTAACATCTAATACTAGATATGTATAAGTAGATTGTTATAACATTTATATCTTATTCGGTTGAAGTCATACTTCAAATTTCATTTTAGATCTTCTATATTTTTAATTACATTTAATTTGTTTGAGGACAATCCTCAAATTTCACTGTTAGTCAAGAAATTTGATTTAATTCTATTTATTCTTCTCAAGGATTAATTTTGGTGATAAATTATTTGAGTTGTTTACCATTCAATATCTACGGTAGATAATAAATAATAAAACAAAGATATATGTTTTGCAATATATTTATACCAATTTTGACAATCAAAATTATATAGAATATTGCAAAATAAAAAAGTATAATTTAAACCAAAATACGCTCCCACTCAAATTAACATCCCTTTATTTATATATATACATATTTACATATATATACATATATATATATATATGTATATCAATATATATATATAATGGTATTCCAAGATCCATATCTAGTCATGTCTTGACCTAGCTTTGGCTAATCCCCAAAACACAACCTTTTAGGTAGACATCTTATGTCAATTATATGATATATAATTCTTGGATCGCATGACGAACATTTTGTTCATTGAATTATTCATTTGCTCAAATATAGAATAATACATGCCCTTTGTCTCTAATGCCATAAAAACTATTATGCATCCTAGTTAAGTCGGACTCAATAATACAGTCGAAGTATCACAATTACTCCTACCGAATATAACCAAAATAAAAGGATGCACAATGCTTTGGCATTACCTACATCCAATGAGACTGATATTGATGGGTGTATTATTGGAGGACTTCACCATGAATTAATATAACAAAATTTGCTTTAAAGGGATTTTATAATTCATAGTGGCGAACAATATTAATGTCGTATACACATATCAAAATATATGTTTTTACATTAGTATAATAATTGGATTTAAATAAAATATATGAAGTATATATATTTAAATTCAATGTTATATATATATATAGGAAGTATGCCTGTTTAATTTTTGAACATTTCAAAACATAAATACATTTCAACTTTTGTACAGCCAAAAATCTATTGAACGCGTGTTGTTTTATAGCTTTCAAAAAGTATAAAAGGAATATAAGCAGCCTCTAATTAGCCAGGCCCAATTTATTTCACAATAAGATATAGACCCAAGGATTCATAAACTCAAGATGATTTTACATCACATATAACTCATACAAGATCAATCGAATACATATCTATGTATATATATTCAACTAAGATGCATTAACTAACACATGAATAAATACATATAGTTAAAACACACATTTCAGATAGCAATTATATCAATATATACAACTTGGAGTAAATATCAACATTTCCGTAGCATGTTTCATAAACTATGTATATCATTATATAAGAACAGTTCAGGTTTTACAATTTTATACAGAGATATTAATACAAAAACTTAAACGCACAGCCCAAACAACATCAGAGATGTACTAAATTAACATAGACTGCTCCATTCATACCATTTTACACAAATATATACATATACATCAAAACATATACATTAGAGATATTTATATACACACTGACCTATTTAGAAAAAAATTATACAAACATTTTGTAAATAAGACAAGTCACACTTGTCCATCTTAGAAACATATTTGCAGATTTGGCATCTTTGAACCCTTCCTGGTGAACAATTTTAGCAAGTACAATTGCTGCTATGAAAATAATAATAATTCACATGGTTAGTCTTACTAACAATACATCTAAATGTATTTTGCAATGCATAACGGTAATTTTATGAAGACGAGGCTTCAAAATCCAACTTCAAACTTTCAATAAACTATGATTATAAATCAAGCCAGATTGAAAGTCAAAATTAATTTATTGTTCTTTAACAGTAAATTATATCCATCAATTTAGTTTATACAATTACTATTTTTAGAATCGTAAATGGGTTCAGGTGCTTTGATATCTCAAAGTTCGAATTCGAATCATGTAACACTATATCTACATATATATATGGCATGCTACAGGCCATATTTAAATATAGTGTAAATTGATAAGTGTGTGAGCGCATCTTTGACTAACTGACGTAGTATCTTGCGGTCTATAGCTCAAGATAGCATATTGTTTCGTATTAATTATTGTGGTTTATAACTAACAGTAAATCCAATCATTTACACAAAGTTATATTTTACAATCTCACGTGTACAACCATAAATGTTTCATATGTTTGTGCAGTATATGCATAACTAGAAATTAAGCACATATCTGTTCCAAGGTGACATGCAGTTATGTATAATTCAGGCCATGGAATTCCTTAAAGCAAGCATTCATATATTAACCATTAATATTCAATATTGTGTATATATATATGTATACACACATATATATACACACACACACTTACATAGAAGCGTATACTTAAATACGTGTTTAAGTGTTTTCCTAATAATGTGCCCAAGGAATCATTTTGTAGAACATATAGGTTCAGAGTTGATAATGCTACAGGAATTATAATCCAAAAGTGACTTAGCATATAAACATATACATAAGAGAGTATATGCTATGTTAATGTTTAACTATGTGTGTAGTTATCACTTGTATAAAGTCATTAGCAGCCTACTAAAAAAATCAATATTTTGTATGTGTAAGTCACACTGGCAACACAATCTAATGGACACATATATATATTTATAATGGCATACTATGTACATCTTTAGAAATTAGGACTGCAAATCTTATCTGCGGCTGAATTTCATTGATGTACATATACATATATATATATATATATATATATATGGGAAACTCTATTTAGACACAAAATTTCACACAATAAATCTAAACCATTGGATCCTCCCATGAATTACACTCTCCACATAAAGACAAACAAATCCAATGGTGGAGGCTTTGTGTCTCTCTCTCTTTGTGTTTAATTTTGTGTCCAAATAGCCAGCCCATATATATATATATATATATATGTATGTGTGTGTGTGTGTGTGTGTGTGTGTGTGTGTGTACTCAGGAGCAAGGAACCATATGGTATATAGTAACATCAATTATCAGCAATTGGATATAACTTTAAAAACCCGTTCACTGTGTTGACATTATCATACATACATACACCATAAAATTAAAATACAAATCATATTTGCTATAAGTTTTAAAGAAAGACTTACAATATAAATATATTTATCATTATAAACATAGAATCAACATATTAAATATGACTGTAGCTTTTACTATATCATTTGATATCATATATATTATGAACAATGTATAATATATTGTCAAGCAAAATGGTGTACTTAAGCATATTTAAGCAGGTCCAGAAGATATCACTTATTCTTGCAAATTTAAAATGTTGTTGAAGTGATGATCAGAACATGTTTCATGGACAAGTCAGAGCTCAAGTTCAACTTTTCAATACATGTCAACACACACACACAAATATATATATATATATATATATATATATATGTAATTCACATGTGTACTTGATAACTTAACTATTACATATATTAAAAAAATTGATTTGTAATATATTTATCCCTATAAATATAGAATTTGAATACATATTGAAGCGACCCGAACTTCCCTGTAACGGAAAGCCCGGATTAAGTTGAGAACACGACAAATCAGAATGCAAACAGAAGAACATTTCATGGCTTATTACAACAATTTACATCAGAGTACAAGAATATACAGAGTATGAACTAATAATATACATTTGATAAATATTTGAGATTTACAAATTACAATGCAGCGGAAAATAATACAAGACACAACTGAAAGGTGTACACGGATACAGAGCGTTCCGAATATCATTCCAGCTGTAAACCAGGATCCTGTGAATATAAATATGCAAAACCAAAACTACTAGCTGCCTGTGTGGAAAATACGGGCACCCAGAGTTTAGTTAAAACAATAAACTCCAGGTCAGTCATGTGACTGGTGTGAGAACTAAAACAGTTATTAACTTGATTTTAAAGTTAGATAAATCAAGGGACCACGTCGTATAACATGGAACGGGTTTACCCCCAAGAATATCAGTGCAAAAAACAAACCTCGCAATGCTAAATAAAAAACAATGAAACTATTAAAAGACCTAGGTCCCATCACACAATGCAACGCAAGCCGGAGAATAGGGTTTTCCCTTATAATAGCAAAACATGCTGGGTACGTTCAAAACAAATCTTTTGATACTATTATAAGTGCATAGTGTATAAAACAACTTCAAATATAAATGTATCAATCATAGACGGCATGGGTACCATATATCATGTCGCCATACTAGTTCTACAATTAAAACTGCACAATGTCGTATTGGAAATTGGATTTCCATTTGTGAACCAAGGCAAGAGATCGTCCTTACCGCTTTGAGACGCTCTAGCCCGTGTCTTAGGCAAGTACTCAGTCAAGCCTTTAGATTGTTAGGGCCGGTCCACATGAGGTGGATTAAAATGCCTGAACAATACGTTTCCCCACCCTATAGGGCGTAAACTGGTTATATAACTAAGGCGCCTCGCTATCCATCATCCACATAAGTAAAACATATGGGCTTACAAAACCCTGACACCACTCCGAGCTAGAAGGAAACGCATGCCCTCCCTGAAGTTCTCTCCCGTTTTTGGTTCATACCAGGGTATGAAACTCACGAATTAACGCTATACACAAAGCTATGCTATATTAAAGCCGTGCTTTGATCATCAATCACAAGACTCTGCTTTTCAACAACAGCCTTGATCATTTGCATCTCAGCATGCCACACAGGCAATTCACACCATGCAATTTATGTCTATCGATATATAACCTCTGAACTCGTACGTCTCGGAGAAGGGTGTTAAGAAAGAGAATAAATTCTCCGCCACCAAATAGATATATATTTAATAGAGATCAATCAACACAGGATAAAATCCAATGTCAGACACACATCCATTTACAAGTTCGTTTTGGGTCTGAACGAAATCGGAGGCACCTTATTCCTTGTCCCTTATGTCCAATACAGGAGAGAGGTCCCCGCATATCCGATCGATCTCCAAGTACGTCTGGACGATCACCACTTATTACCTCGTCTTGGGTGTACAACCCAATCAAGACATTAGTAGTAATCCAAACGATGTGAAGACCTCTGGTCTTCAACCACCATCTTCATCGTTGACTCATCGCTTATTCAATTATTCAGAATGGGATAAATCCATCTTTCCGAATAACTCGCGTATATAATAAACAAGTGCTATAAAAACACAACATATACCTCGTTCCAGCTCTGAATATTCTCTTATTTAAATATTCATATCCTTTGGGTAATGTTCCCATTAATTTTATCAAAGATAAATTCTTTAAATTTATTCTTTAATCTTCCATTGGATATCAATTCAAACCAAATTAAGGTTTATCCAAACTAGTCGGGATTAGCGATCCTTACCGAAGTAATCATTTATTATATTTCCCAATCCCAACCTATTCATCCCATGGAGAAAAACTGGTAATACTCCATATCTAACACCAAGGTGTTATCGGTAAAGTTAATTACCATTTCACGTTCAAATATAATTAAAGATTTAACTATCGCTTGGAGTAAAACTGGTGCTACTCCATTCTCGATCATTTCCCCGTATTTGATAATTTAAATTAACACATTCTCTTTCCAATCTAATTAAAGATTCATTAAGACTCTAATTCAGTTTTAATCTCAAAAATCATTACGTAATGATTATCCAAAGTTAAGAAATTAATCTTATCTTTAACTAGGTTAAAGAACTAATGTCATTCAAAACACAGTTCTCGATAAACCCAAAATCCCATTCCATTAACAATGGAATCTTCACGGAAAACAGATCAATATATATAATCGATATAAACTTCCATATCCAACCGATAATATAAATGGAATAACGACAAAGCCTTTTAAATTCCATATATAGTAACAGTCTTCCTCCATAGAAGTTCACTTCGATTATTACCACATCAAATTCCATTCCAATTTATTTTATTAAATTGGAAAACTTTACTTTTGAAAATTTCCCCTAAATCTTAATTAAAAGATATATAAATTCCAAATCATGTTTCACTGTTAATCCGGTTAAAGAACGAATGCGTTAAAAACACATTTCATGATAAACCCGATTCACATTCCATTTTTTTTCAATTACCAAATGTAACTGGAAACTCTAATAATCTTAATTAAAAGATTTTTTTTCTTTTCTCAACTGGGTTTAAGAATAGTGTTATTTAAGACACCGTTCACGACAAACCCAAAATCTCATTTGGTATTAAATGCAAGGCTCTGAATAGAAAATATATCGGCTTATATTCAATATCAAATTCTGAAACCAACAAATATCATATTGGAAATAACGATATAAATATATCTTTTAAATTTCCATAAAAATATCTGTATAATCATGAAATCTAACATCGAAACATTCCGAAGACGATTTCCATTCAAATCAACTCCAATTCATATATTGGAAATTCTGGTTATTTTTAAAACCATCTCAATCCAATTTATTTATTTAAAAATAATTGGATTTCAATTCTAGTTAATAACTAGATCATTTCGATAAAAAATATATTTTTATCTTTTCAAATATGGAATTTTTCATCCTAATTCTTTCCAAATCATTTATTATGATTTTACACAAATTATTAATGCTTTTAATAATTTTATCAAGGTCCATACAGTCGATTTCCATAAACGGTCATCGAACTGCACTTACGGCGACCTTTTCCAAATTTGATTTGGACATAATTCCAAATCCAACCTTTAGATTTCAAATCTCTTATATTCATTGGAAAGCTCTTTTCAATACGAACCCACCGGTTCCGGTTTTAGGAGAACCCGATGGTCAGATCTCCCGTAGTATCAATTCGAAGTTAATGGTCGAAATTCACGAACGGCCACAGTGCGGCACGTTCTATTCAGGCCATTAAATATATATAATATATATATTTTGTCGATTTCCATTTAAAATGTATTTTATAAATCGTTTATAAATTCATTTTAAAATGATTCCAACTTCATTTCAAATCAAATTTGAATATTCCTTAATAAATTCGTTTTAAATTTATTTTAAAACGATTTCAATTTCATTTCAAATCAAATTTGAATATTCCTTAATAAATTCATTTTAAATTCATTTTAAAACGATTTCAATTTCATTTCAAATTTCAAATCAAATTTGAATATTCCTTAATAAATTCATTTTAAATTCATTTTAAAACGATATTAATTTCATTTCAAATTTCAAATCAAATTTGAATATTCCTTATCATTATAATATTAAAACGATAATATTTTCAAAATATCTGATTTTGATTATACACTGAATATTATTTAAAAATATTTGTTAATTCTGAATTGGAATCAAACTCAATCAATTACCATATAATTTCAGTTATATGGATTTCAACATCACATGTATACAACAATAATCAAACACAGTCAACCATCATCCAAAGCGCAATTCACAACTGTATAAGCATTTAAAATAAATAATTAACGCTCATCACAGCCTGTCAACCCATCGATTGACATACAACTAAATATTGGGATTAGTGTATGTCAAATATCGTCCCAATACCCGTGTAAGGTTTTCAAACAACACATACTGAACATTATTTGTGCAGTTGGGTGATGTGTAAAATTTATCGTCCCAATCAGTATCAGATAAATTGGTGTATAAAAACAAATCGTCTGATTTGTTTATAAATATTTATTTCGACACATGGCTATTTTAAACAGTTCATATGTACCATAAAAATGATATTTTCATTATTCAAATATTTTATTCATCACATGAATATTTTATTCAGTTCATATATACAATAAAAATGATATTTTTATTATTCAATTATTTTATTCATCACATGAATATTTTATTTAGTTTATATATACAATAAAAATGATATTCTTATTATTCAAATATTTTATTCCATACATGAATATTTTATTTATTCTATTCATACATCACAATACAATATAATATATTACAGTCCAATCAAACAAGTCGTCCATGGTCTGTGGACGACGGGGAGCAGTTCATATATGTAGTTATAAAATAAACAACTATACAAGAAATTATAGTGAGAAGTTCTCACATTAGGATCCACTCCGTCAGTTTTTATCTGAATTTCTGAATAACTTGGATTTGAATTTGCCCGAAATTCTAACGTGCTCAAAATTGGACCCAGTCAATTTTGTTGTGAAGCTCTCATCTCCACGATCGCAACAGATCCAGTTTTGCGCGATTTGGACCTCATATGAAGGAGATATAATAGATTATACACTTGATAGTTAAAATGGATTTAATTATTTAATACCCCCTTCCTCCTTAAACACTACTGACCCCGTCGTTCAACCCCCCTCAAGACCGTTGACCACGATTCTCACGCGCCTCCGGCCACCCAGAGTTGATCGCCGACCACCACAAGCTCCACCTTGGCGTCGCGCGCCTCTACCACCAACAGCTCGAGAATCGAGCCACCCTACTCGAAAAACGTGACTGAACGCAAGCCCTTTGAGGCGCGATTTCCAACTATACAGGCGACGAAATTCGATCACAAGGGTATGAAATTAAAGAGCACAGAAAGTGCTTTGATTTTTGCTTGAGGAGCTTGGATGGATTACAATCGGATTGGGAGTATTTTGGATTCAAAATCGGGACAATTCTATGCGTTGATAGGCTTCTGGCGGTTAGGGTTTTTGAGGGGGGGGGGGGGGTTTATACAAAATTATATTATATTTAATAATTATTTAATTTCCAAAAATACTGGTTATCGCTACGAACTTCAAATCAAACCCAACGACTGTCGCCTCTAGCTAGTTACCCCCATTCCGGACACAATGGGATATGTCCGGTAAGCCAATTCAACTGTTTTGATCGGTTTTTCTTTAAATTAAAATATAAATCAATATATTTTAAATTTGAACATACATTTTAATTTACTGGGGCCATATACTGACTCCAAAAAATTTAGAAAAATAAATCTAGCTATGTTTCTGACGATACAGCCCAAAAAAAAAACTAATTTAGTCGAATTTGGAGACCGTTTAAAAAACGGTCATTTTCCAGTCGATTAAATTCAAACTGAATTGACCACACGTTTAAATTCACCGCGCTCACATATTAATTCCAAAAATTAAGAAAATTGGAATCTAGCAATAATTTGACATTTTGGATCCAACAAAAGTGGTCTCGTCAAAAACGGAGATCGTTTGCAAAATCGCTATTTTTAAGGGCTATATTTTATATAAATTCCATAGTGATTATTCTGAATTTTCAACTGGACATAACTTTTTAATCCCTCTATGAAATTTGAATTTTTCAGATTCATTGGAAAGTCGTTTTCAAACAGATTCAAATATTTCTGGTTTCACTAAAATCTGGTTTATTTTGAATCCTATACATTCAATTGAAATTTGAAATTGAATTTTCAAACTATCGGGCTATTTCCAATTCTTTTTATAATAAAAATAAATATTTATATTCTAACTTTGATTTAAATAAATTTATATGTTCTAATTCTATTTAAAATAAATTTCTAGTTATTATTATTTAAAATAAATCATTTTAAATATTAGAAATTCATTAAAATCGCTAAAATAAAAAATTTAAATTGGTTCTGATTTTCCGGGTTGTTACAATCTCCCCCACTTAAAATCTTTTTGTCCTCGAAAAGGAACAGAGCTGAAAGTTGTTTTACTAATCAACTCAACTTTTCAGTTTGGCTTTCATTCTTCTACTTTTCAGTTTCTATGAATTTTCCAATTCTTCAAAAATTTGGCTGACACCCTAAAATTTCGAAAAATTTCGCCATAACCTCCTTTATACGGGGAGACATTTAAAACCACAACTAGCCACGCAGGGCCCTCATCATCCAAAAAGAAAAAGAAAAAGCCAATCGGCTCATAAAATCATCCAAACCCAATAAATATAGTAAACATGTACCAATTTGTCGGGCATACAATTTTATTCCTCTGCTTAGCTTCCCTGCTATGACCTGTTCAATGTATATACATGTATATGCATGCAATTCCAACCAATTTTCAATTCAGTTCAAAATTTGATTCGATTTGGCAAATTCTACCTTTCGTTTTCATATTGGTTTTATGGTTCCAGTATATTTTTATTAGTCAGAATAATAATCAAACAACACAACCAGCAATCAATTAGTTGATTATCTTTTCAAATTCATAACTTTGATATATATATATATATATATATTCAAAATCATGTTTTTAATGCCAAAACACAACAATAGCCCTATCTAAATTTTGGTTCTCACACCAGTCAATTGGAAATATACAGATATCCCACCTTCATCACTCGAACATAAATTCTGATGATACGATCTCAATCATCAGAATCATCTTCGGGCGACTAGAGTGTGACTCTATATCCATCCAGTATATTTGAGGCTTCGTATACACGTGGATCAGACATATATTAAAATCTTTATATACTTGATTGTCCAAATTCAATATAAAATAAATATTCAAATACGTATAATATGATAAAATTTTCAAAACAAAATTCGTTTTCATTTTTATTTAAAAAAAAAAACTCTTTTGACTCATTCTAGGATACTATTGATCCCATCTCTAATGAGTCATTCTCGTGGGATATTACTAATCTAATCTCTGATGAATTCTTTCGTTTGGTTCTAATGTGGCTGGTTCTCGAGCTCTGTAAACCAAAGCTCTGATACCAACTGAAGCGACCCGAACTTCCCCATAAAGGAAAGCCCGGATCAGTTGAGAACACGACAAATCAGAATGCAAACAGAAGAACGTTTCATTGCTTATTACAACAATTTACATCAGAGTACAAGAATATATAGAGTATGAAATATACATTTGATAAATATCTGAGATTTACAAATTACAATGCAGCAGAAAATAATACAAGACACAACTGAAAGGTATACACGGATACAGAGCTTTCAGAATATCATTCCAGCTGTAAACCAGGATCCTGTGAATATAAATCTGCAAAACCAAAACTACTAGCTGCCCGTTTGGAAAATAGGGGCACCTAGAGTTTAGGTTAAAACAATAAACTCCAGGTCAGTCATGTGACTAGTGTGAGAACGAAAACAGTTATTAACTTGATTTTAAAGTTAGATATATCAAGGGACCACGCCGTATAACACGGAATGGGTTTACCCCCAAGAATATCAGTGCATAAAACAAACAGCGCAATGCTAAATAAAGAACAATGAAACTATCATAAGATACAGGTCCCATCACATAATGCAACGCAAGCCGGAGGATAGGGTTTTCCCTTATAATAGCCAAACATGCTTGGTACGTTCAAAATAAACCTTTTGATACTATTATAAGTGCATAGTGTATAAAACAACTTCAAATATAAATGTATCAATCATAGACGACATGGGTACCATATATCATGTCGCCATACTAGTTCTACAATTAAACCGCACAATGTCATGTTGGAAGTTGGATTTACCAAGGCAAGGGATCGTCCTTATCACTTCGAGACGCTCTAGCCCGTATCTCAGGCAAGTTCTTAGTCATGCCTTTAGATCGTCCGGGCCAGTCCACATGAGTTGGACTAAAATGCCTGAACAATACGTTTCCCCGCCCTATGGGGCGTAAACTGGTCATATATCGACCAAACTATCCATCGGCACCGCAGTGACCAATATAGCCGAGGCGCCTCGCTATCCATCATCCACATAAGTAAAACGTCAGGGCTTGCAAAACCCTGACACCACTCCTAGCTAGAAGGAAACACATGCCCTCCCTGAAGTCCTCTCCCGTTTCTGGTTCACACCGGGGTGTGAGGCTTAAGAATTAACGCTATACACAAAGCTATGCTATATTAAAGCCGTGCTTTGATCAAATGGATTGTCTCTAGGGCATAAACTCTAACAGTATGTCTATGTTGGTCATTCCCATTAGGGTATATTATCACCATCTAGGGAAATTTCATTTGTTTCTTCTGCCACTTCTGTATCTCTTGAGAAACGGTTACGTTGGTACCAACTGTGGGTGATAATATATTCAATACACTCAAGTTGAATGAGTGGTCAGTCATGTGTGGCCACATTGCAAGATGTTCTTGTTGAACCCTACTGTATTATATATAGGTACACTATCGGAAGGTGGTCCCATAACTTGTCATAGTTGGAATCCATTCTCCAATAAGAGCCCTGCGGTTTTTGATTATAAACTATATGGAGTGCGAGATGCATGCGTTCGGCAAGATGGTTATTTATTTTATATAGTATTATAATGTCACCAAATTTGATATAAAAATGTTTTGGGTTATCGCTAGGTAAAAACCGTCTGTGTTTATATGTGGACTGGTATTACGATTATCCTTTTCTTTCAAAAGAATTTTTAACTTTAAGCCAGTAGTTGGATCCCTATAAACTTAGTGAGTTTTCTCATGCTGGATCAACAGACTGATCTGTCGCGTTTTCAATGCTCGGGTCAAACCGAGTTTTACATGTCTAGGTTAGGATGCTACAAATCTCAGAAGACATGCTGGAGGAGTCCAGGCGTATTAATATTTATTCCGATGCGTGTTCTATATGAGGACAGGTTGTTATAACTGTCCAGATATATTAATGGTTTGTTGTACTCTAATGAATGTAAGTATTTAAACAAATTTATTTCTATATTATAATTTATGCCGCTGTGAGGTGAGACTCTTTGTTGTGATGTTTAGTTTGATCCTTCTTCTTTTTTCTTTTATTCTAATATTTATTCCCTTCTTTCATCATCCTCTAATTTCTTTCTATTAACTATCTAGTGTTTCAATACTTGGGTTTTGCAAGTAATACAGAATTAGGTTTTATTGTCGAAATTCGAGCTTTGAATTTCGCCAGGCCATTACAGAACACGTTCGAGGAAATAATAACATGACTGACCAATTCAATATGACCAGACACGGATTAAGGTTTACAGGGATCAACCAACACAGGGGCAAGAGGATCAGTTGCGGACCCCGAAGCAAAAGCGAGCGATGAAAATGAACTAGGAAGATTCAAGAGGGAAGAGAAGCCAACATCAGACGCAACAAAAGAGCCTGCCACGACGACCTGCGCACTTCCAGATAATGCAACAAAGGTAGACATGATAGGCCTCGCACATTAACAGTCGCAATAATTTTGCTTGAGGAACCAGGACCTCCACATTGACAGTCACAAACTTGAGTCGGATCATGACCATAAACATGGCAAGCATTACAATAAGGAGACTTAGAGTCATAAGACACTGAAACATATAGGGAATTGCCATCGAAGAAGTCTACTAAGACAATCTAAGGGAAATGGAAAGGAGCACTGACTTCAACAAGGACGCAGCATATTCAAGCTTCGATTCCTTCTCAGGAAAACTATCTAAACCCATAAAAACCCCAAGGACACTAGCAATAGCAAAATTGATGTCATGTTCCCACAAATCCTCTGTTATAACAGGTTTCACCCAAATTGTCATACACCTAAACATGGCTTTCTCATAGCAAATGCAAGGTGACCACTTTTTCAGAAGGATCATCCTCGGGTCAAAAAAATACGACGCACTTGTAAAAGTCGCTCGAGATCTTCTGAATTATCGAATTTAATAAAAAAAATGATTTTTCTAGCGAATAACTTGAAATCGCCAACTGGTTTCCAGGAACGTCTAACGTACGCAGCAAGATGGATGAAATACGAATGCGGACCAACCACGTAGAAAATAAGAGAATTTCCTAAGTTATTAAGGGATTTCTGAAGCATAGGTTCTAAACCAAATGCTCAACAAACGTTGTAAATAACCCTAGGTTCGAAAAACTTACTAGATCCATTCGGTGAGCCACCTCCAACAAGAACTAACTTCCTGGTGCCAGTAGCAGATTTCGACAAGAACAACGAAGCTGGAGGAGGGACAAGAAACGAGTTCGACGACGAGGAAACCACAGCAACAGATGGACCACAACCCACTACCTCAATCGAAGTGGTGGAATTCAAAGACCCCAAAACGAGCTAATATCGCAAATAGGGGGATACTTGCGCCTTGCCATGGAAGATCAACGGCTTGATGTGATGTAACACCCCATAATTAAGTACACCATAATTACATAAGAAAGACAAGAAATTGAATATTAAATATTCAGAATTTGGTGAAACCGACTTTACCGTGTGTTCGTTACGAAATTTAAGTTCGGATAGACTCTTAAATTTCGTTGATCGAAGTTAATATGAAGAAGTTAGGGGATTAATGTAACACCCCACCTCCGTTAAGGTCACTCACAAAGGGAATGCCTTAACTTTGGTGGAGCATTTTAGTAAACAGAACAGAAACTTACAAGACAGATAAAAACAGTACTTGAAAAATTTTAACTTTATTACAGCGGAAACAGAAATTAATATGTTTACATCCTTTCAATTTCAGAATTCAAGTACAAAATATCAGTCTTGTACAAAAGCCTTCAAAACACATAGTTTAAAATCATAATCCCCATGGAACGGAAGCTATACAGAGCCAAGCCATACTTTAAGCGCTTCAAGCAAAGAGAAATCCGGATCAAGCTAAAGTATTTCCCTTCTTGGATAACCTGGGGGGGAACGGAAGAAAGGAGGCGAAAACAACAAGGGTCAGACAAAAAGTCTGGCAAGTCCAGTGACTTTCAGCATATGAACAGATAATAATAATATGATATGAACATAAAACTGGATGTGAGATAACCATAACAGGTGTAGCAGATATAACAGAAAAACAGAATGATATAAACTATTGTTTTACACTTCTCTGCACTAATACTAGTATAACAGAATTAGGTGTCACCCTAATGTCTAAATTGAAGCAGGAACGGGTACAGAATACTTTAACAGAAACAGAATGCTAATAATGGGCCTTTACTACCCGATCAGAAACAGACAGAAGAAGAAACAGATTTATCCCTATGGAAACAGAATGTGGAATTAGGTGTACACTAGTAATGGGCCTTTACCACCCGGACAGACGGTACCACACAGAAACAGACAGGTGTTACCACCCAACAGAAACAGACGGTACCAACAGAAACAGACAGAACTAAGCGTACCCTAAAACCCTACCCCAAGCGATCGGCTCCCTAATACATAAATATCCTGTGTCGGCCCCACAGTAGGGTGTATCACTCCCTAAAGTGACAACCAATTGGCACAGACCTATTTACAGATGTCACGGCGTCTTACATCCTCAGAGGCAGACCGGGATCCATGCACGCACATGACCCGGTTGGAACGCACCATCAACACCCCTCGCCATTATCAGAATGAACCACTTATAATTAGTTCAGTAAGCGTGCCCGGACCCTACCTACTGTTGGGTCAAAGTTTTGATACCAGAAAGGGTTACTGACTAATATGGGTCCCAAACAACAGATGACACAAGTAATTCCCCTCCTAACCTTGTGTCCCCAGACTAACAGATTTCAGATTAACTTGTTTACAAGTTCAGACATACAGAATTCAGATTTACTAATTCACAAATTTAGTTAACAAGTTTTCAGACTAACGGGTCAGATGTACAGACTTTTCAGATTTGTCTAACTTTGTATTGGGCCTACAGATTCATGGACGGGTTTTACTACATCTATTAACCCCATTGGTTTAACCCTATTTTCCCCAATACGTTTTAGACGTCATTCTTATCTTAGATTTGCATTAATTAATTATTAATGCACAGACCTCTCACATTAGGTCGGTAGCTTGTGGCCGCTGGATATGCCGGGCGGTTCCGGGCAGACTTCTGCCACAAGCCAGACCTAACCTCGTGTCTTACGCATGTTATGACTAACTTCTCACATTAGAACCTATTGTTTGCGGCCACTGGATGTGCCGGGCGGTTCCGGGCAGATTTACGCCGCAAACTCATTCTAACCTCGAGTTAGCCATGTTCATCTTTGCGGCCAATTAATTAATTATTTACCGTTTATGCGCACGTCCAATATATATGCCAATTCAGATTATATCAATAACAGAATGATTATATCAACATAGCAGATAACAGATTTTATATGAATTAACGGATTTTACAGATTTAGCAACTTAGCAGAATTTTGCATATAACAGGTTAGGCATTTCAACCGACAAATTTAACAGATTAGGCATTTCAATCTAATTAGCAGTCTAGGCAATATAAAAAAACTAGCAGTTTAGGCAACTTGGCAAATTAGCAGATTTAGCAAATTTAATATTTCCAAAGGTTCTATTTACATGCCTTGCCTAGTCATAAATTAGCCTAAATTCATATGCCTACATAATTGTCATGATTCACAACATATACTCGCAGAATATGGACATAATTTGCCATATAACATATGTTCCAATTTTTGTTAAACTAGCATTTTACAGCAGATTCACATATAAATTATACCAAATATAACCATTAATTTCAATGCATGTCATATATCCAAAAATCCCTATTTAGGTGTAATTACAATAATAGATATCCTAATTAAAGTAAATCTTAAGTTTCCATATCTTCCTTCTTTTCATGTCATGAATCATTATGCAAACTATCCCCAATAATATAAATCTTTAAACCATATCCTCTAAAAATCAGATCTTGCCTTTTTATATGCATTTTGTCCAAAGCCTCAAATCATATGTAATCTTTACAGTGGTTCCTCTTCTTCTTTTATCACAAAATATGCATAGGTCTAAAACTAGTTTATAACATATGCTTATTTTTTTCTAATTAATTACAGGTCTAAATTACAACATAACTATGCATACAACATGCATAAATTTTATGTTCATAGTCAAATTTATGCATCCAATCCCAAGTCATATGTCCAATATATTTTATGCCTCGGTCCTAAAGTCATACATTCAATTTGGTTTTGTCAAATTTCTCATCATTCATCCCAAAACTTGCGTTCATACGTTCATCTCTTATGAGATTAGGCACAGGCTCGTGGTAGCCTGGCTATAGAAACAGAAAAGAAGAAAGGAATATAGAACAGTCACAGAAAACAGATCTAACAGAAGAGAATACAACCTCAAACTCAGATTTAAATGCATATCAAAATTATAATTAACGTTTATAGCGGAGAATAACTGTACTTGCCTTGATTGGATTAAAGAAAGAACTTGTTGTCGAATCTTTGCAGAAATTTTAATCTCTAGTTTGAATTGAGTTACTTAGGCTGATGTTGATTATCTTCTTGTTTTAATTCCAGCAGAGCAGAGACGCCATTTTTATTTTTTTATTAGAAGAAGAGAGCAATGGAGGCTAGAGAATTGTACAAGAAACCTAGGTAGAGTCTAGGGTCCTTTTTATAGGGGTAATGAACTGATTAGAACCATTGATGTTGCTTGGATTGATCGTAGCCATTCATCCTAAGGAGAGACCAATTAGAGCTTGCCACCTAGCCCTAATGACAAAGCAGACCACAGAAAATCGACCAACAGAGAATAGGCCAGCCGGGTTAGACTGGGTTCGACCTGGTCTGGACCAGGTCGACACCCCTGTCGACAGCCCTGTCGACCTGGTTAGACCAGGTCGACAGCCCAGTCGACCTGGGTGCGTGAGGCGGGTGTTCTTCCGCCCTGGCCCATTGGGCCCCACTCTTAATTTTTTTTTAAATTGTTTTATTCTGTTTGAAATTTAAATTTAATTCAGAAACTTCCGAAGGCCATATCTTCTTCATACGGACTCCGTTTTTCGAAAACTCGGACTCTATTTCGCGTATTTTTCCGAGACAAACGCAATGGCGTATCCCGTTTCCCTTAGTTCTTTGATTTCAAATTAATTATACTTTAATTTGTTAATTCCACAGTTATAGAATTTGTGGGGTGTTACATTCTCCCCCACTTAAAAGGATTTCGTCCCCGAAATCTTCAAGTTAAGAAGAATGTGTCCTACCATCCAATCATCCATCTACTCAATCATCAACCACAGGCATCCATTGTCCTTATAGACTTCTAATGCTTTCATGTTTAAATGCACAGTGTGTGTTTATGTCCGTATCTAATGCAAAATCAGGCGGCCCACTGATTCAGTCGACCTCCTTAATGCGAATCATGTTAGTGCCATGAGTCCAATGTGTATGCAAAATTTCCTACTTGAGACATATCATTTCTATATGAGTGCACAACTGCTCATTCATATGCAACATCCATATGCTGATTCAACCATTTTGCATCCATAAAAATTTAAAAATGCTCACACATCCATATGCAGTATAAAAGTGCTTTCGAGCCGATCTAGTGCCTAGTGTGTGTATATGCATCCACGAGCAACCACTAGCAACCACTTGCATCCACTTGCAACCATCAAACATAACATGTCTCAAACACATGTTTACACCCATTAGTTTCTACCTAAAGTTCAAATATTCGATCGATAGGATACAGTCGAATGATGGAAGCGAGTACAGATAGAACGAAAATTTGGTTCCCATTAGACATGGGTCCTAAGTATCGGCCCCAAAGACCGAAACCAACATCAAATTGACACCCAGAGGAGTACCTTCTTTAGACAATGTCGAAACTGGAAATCCTATAAAAAGTATTTAGATATTTACAGACTACTGGCACAGATCGGGTTCCCTAATGATTCTTAGGAAGCTAAGCATGATAAAATCATACCCCACGAAAACTCAGAATGTATGCGTCATACTTGACGCCTAACACAGATATCCCTCAAACCCCAATCTCAAACAGATGATCCATAACCCTTATGGGTCTGAGTCTACAGCGGAATTCAGAAATAATACTAGTATTAAAGTGCAGAGTATCGATTACAAAATCAAAATACCAAAATCAGAAAAAGTCTTAACTCCATAATCAGATAAAGAAATTAAACCTACTATAGAAACTTTCCTATTTCTATCCTAGCCACTAGCCTCAAGAGTGTTCGCCTGCCCTCCTTGTCCTCGTCTCTTCGGGCAGTCCCTAGTGAAGTGTCCCATCTCCCCACAGTTGAAGCAAGCGCCCTTCCTTTTTCTGCAATCCTTGTTCAGATGAGTTGAGCTCTCACAAGTAAAGCACTTTTTCCCCTTCTTATCTTCAGACTTCTCATCCTTCTTTTGTGTTTCCTTTTTGGGCCCCGCCTTCTTATTCTGTGTTTCTTCCTTCTTGGTCTCTTTCGGGCCCTTGTCTTCTTCGTGCAGTAGTGCCATATCCACCAATTTCTCGTAAGTTGCTCCCATGGGTACATGGGTCATGGCAAGGCTGTGCAGTGGCTCATTCAATCCTTTAACAAAGCGGAGAGCCTTTTTATGCTGAGTGTTGACTAAATCCAATCCGAATCTTGCTAGTTGGTTGAACTGGTTGACGTATTCCTTGACCGTCATACTTCCTTGTTTAAGAGACAAGAACTTTTCCAATTGTAAACTTCGTTCAGCTTGCGAGAGGAATTTTGTCTCAAACCTTGTTCTGAAATCCATCCATGTCTCAACCGGCCTCTCGGCGTTAGTGACTTCCCACCAGTAGGAAGCTTCGTCTTTGAGCAGCCATACTGCCAACTGTACCTTCTGCCTATCGTCCACCTCGAAGATAACGAACAGATCCTCAGTTTCTTTGAGCCAATTCCTTGCTTCTACGAATGATTCAGTTCCTTTGAAATCCTTCCCACCCATGGCCCTAAAATCTCTACAGATTTTTGAGAAAGCAATAGCACGAGGAGGGGGTGGAGGAGGGGGATCATTTGCTGGACCTGCAGCGGCGGTCCTAGCCTCAAGATATTGACGAAACCAACCGGGTACATGAACACCCTCTGGTATCTCAGATGCTTCAGACATGCTGGAACGAAAAAGGAAAGGTTCAATAAAAAGGACTGAAAGAAAGATATATGGCTCTTGGGGATCATGTTTTTTTTTTCAAAATAAACTCTATTTTTGAAAATACTTCCTTTCCAAAACCTTTTTGAAAACAGTTTTCAAAAACTTTACCCAATCTGGTAACCTTCAGCTCTGATACCAAGTGTAACACCCCACCTCCGTTAAGGTCACTCACAAAGGGAATGCCTTAACTTTGGTGGAGCATTTTAGTAAACAGAACAGAAACTTACAAGACAGATAAAAACAGTACTTGAAAAATTTTAACTTTATTACAGCGGAAACAGAAATTAATATGTTTACATCCTTTCAATTTCAGAATTCAAGTACAAAATATCAGTCTTGTACAAAAGCCTTCAAAACACATAGTTTAAAATCATAATCCCCATGGAACGGAAGCTATACAGAGCCAAGCCATACTTTAAGCGCTTCAAGCAAAGAGAAATCCGGATCAAGCTAAAGTATTTCCCTTCTTGGATAACCTGGGGGGGAAAACGGAAGAAAGGAGGCGAAAACAACAAGGGTCAGACAAAAAGTCTGGCAAGTCCAGTGACTTTCAGCATATGAACAGATAATAATAATATGATATGAACATAAAACTGGATGTGAGATAACCATAACAGGTGTAGCAGATATAACAGAAAAACAGAATGATATAAACTATTGTTTTACACTTCTCTGCACTAATACTAGTATAACAGAATTAGGTGTCACCCTAATGTCTAAATTGAAGCAGGAACGGGTACAGAATACTTTAACAGAAACAGAATGCTAATAATGGGCCTTTACTACCCGATCAGAAACAGACAGAAGAAGAAACAGATTTATCCCTATGGAAACAGAATGTGGAATTAGGTGTACACTAGTAATGGGCCTTTACCACCCGGACAGACGGTACCACACAGAAACAGACAGGTGTTACCACCCAACAGAAACAGACGGTACCAACAGAAACAGACAGAACTAAGCGTACCCTAAAACCCTACCCCAAGCGATCGGCTCCCTAATACATAAATATCCTGTGTCGGCCCCACAGTAGGGTGTATCACTCCCTAAAGTGACAACCAATTGGCACAGACCTATTTACAGATGTCACGGCGTCTTACATCCTCAGAGGCAGACCGGGATCCATGCACGCACATGACCCGGTTGGAACGCACCATCAACACCCCTCGCCATTATCAGAATGAACCACTTATAATTAGTTCAGTAAGCGTGCCCGGACCCTACCTACTGTTGGGTCAAAGTTTTGATACCAGAAAGGGTTACTGACTAATATGGGTCCCAAACAACAGATGACACAAGTAATTCCCCTCCTAACCTTGTGTCCCCAGACTAACAGATTTCAGATTAACTTGTTTACAAGTTCAGACATACAGAATTCAGATTTACTAATTCACAAATTTAGTTAACAAGTTTTCAGACTAACGGGTCAGATGTACAGACTTTTCAGATTTGTCTAACTTTGTATTGGGCCTACAGATTCATGGATGGGTTTTACTACATCTATTAACCCCATTGGTTTAACCCTATTTTCCCCAATACGTTTTAGACGTCATTCTTATCTTAGATTTGCATTAATTAATTATTAATGCACAGACCTCTCACATTAGGTCGGTAGCTTGTGGCCGCTGGATATGCCGGGCGGTTCCGGGCAGACTTCTGCCACAAGCCAGACCTAACCTCGTGTCTTACGCATGTTATGACTAACTTCTCACATTAGAACCTATTGTTTGCGGCCACTGGATGTGCCGGGCGGTTCCGGGCAGATTTACGCCGCAAACTCATTCTAACCTCGAGTTAGCCATGTTTATCTTTGCGGCCAATTAATTAATTATTTACCGTTTATGCGCACGTCCAATATATATGCCAATTCAGATTATATCAATAACAGAATGATTATATCAACATAGCAGATAACAGATTTTATATGAATTAACGGATTTTACAGATTTAGCAACTTAGCAGAATTTTGCATATAACAGGTTAGGCATTTCAACCGACAAATTTAACAGATTAGGCATTTCAATCTAATTAGCAGTCTAGGCAATATAACAAAACTAGCAGTTTAGGCAACTTGGCAAATTAGCAGATTTAGCAAATTTAATATTTCCAAAGGTTCTATTTACATGCCTTGCCTAGTCATAAATTAGCCTAAATTCATATGCCTACATAATTGTCATGATTCACAACATATACTCGCAGAATATGGACATAATTTGCCATATAACATATTTTCCAATTTTTGTTAAACTAGCATTTTACAGCAGATTCACATATAAATTATACCAAATATAACCATTAATTTCAATGCATGTCATATATCCAAAAATCCCTATTTAGGTGTAATTACAATAATAGATATCCTAATTAAAGTAAATCTTAAGTTTCCATATCTTCCTTCTTTTCATGTCATGAATCATTATGCAAACTATCCCCAATAATATAAATCTTTAAACCATATCCTCTAAAAATCAGATCTTGCCTTTTTATATGCATTTTGTCCAAAGCCTCAAATCATATGTAATCTTTACAGTGGTTCCTCTTCTTCTTTTATCACAAAATATGCATAGGTCTAAAACTAGTTTATAACATATGCTTATTTTTTTCTAATTAATTACAGGTCTAAATTACAACATAACTATGCATACAACATGCATAAATTTTATGTTCATAGTCAAATTTATGCATCCAATCCCAAGTCATATGTCCAATATATTTTATGCCTCAGTCCTAAAGTCATACATTCAATTTGGTTTTGTCAAATTTCTCATCATTCATCCCAAAACTTGCGTTCATACGTTCATCTCTTATGAGATTAGGCACAGGCTCGTGGTAGCCTGGCTATAGAAACAGAAAAGAAGAAAGGAATATAGAACAGTCACAGAAAACAGATCTAACAGAAGAGAATACAACCACAAACTCAGATTTAAATGCATATCAAAATTATAATTAACGTTTATGGCGGAGAATAACTGTACTTGCCTTGATTGGATTAAAGAAAGAACTTGTTGTCGAATCTTTGCAGAAATTTTAATCTCTAGTTTGAATTGAGTTGCTTAGGCTGATGTTGATTATCTTCTAGTTTTAATTCCAGCAGAGCAGAGACGCCATTTTTATTTTTTTATTAGAAGAAGAGAGCAATGGAGGCTAGAGAATTGTACAAGAAACCTAGGTAGAGTCTAGGGTCCTTTTTATAGGGGTAATGAACTGATTAGAACCATTGATGTTGCTTGGATTGATCGTAGTCATTCATCCTAAGGAGAGACCAATTAGAGCTTGCCACCTAGCCTTAATGACAAAGTAGACCACAGAAAATCGACCAACAGAGAATAGGCCAGCCGGGTTAGACTGGGTTCGACCTGGTCTGGACCAGGTCGACACCCCTGTCGACAGCCCTGTCGACAGGCCTGTCGACCTGGTTAGACCAGGTCGACAGCCCAGTCGACCTGGGTGCGTGAGGCGGGTGTTCTTCCGCCCTGGCCCATTGGGCCCCACTCTTAATTTTTTTTTAAACTGTTTTATTCTGTTTGAAATTTAAATTTAATTCAGAAACTTCCGAAGGCCATATCTTCTTCATACGGACTCCGTTTTTCGAAAACTCGGACTCTATTTCGCGTATTTTTCCGAGACGAACGCAATGGCGTATCCCGTTTCCCTTAGTTCTTTGATTTCAAATTAATTATACTTTAATTTGTTAATTACACAGTTATAGAATTTGCGGGGTGTTACAATTAATTTTTTATAAAAATAGAGAAAGATTATATATATATATATATAATTTAAAAATATAAACAACGGCTCTGGGGTATCGATAATGGGGCAACCCAGATTGACCGGGTCAACCCATGGGTCTACCCAAGTGTCGACCCACGGGTCGACCCAGGTCAGGGTGGGTCGACCCACGAGCATGCAGGCTGAATACGAAGTAATGTATCTAGACTGTTTTTATATATATGGTTCGTTCGTTGAGTTGTATGGTTAGATTTGAGAAAATAATATCTAAGGTTTGGGTTGTCTTAGTTAATATATAAACAGATGGTTATCTATTATTTTTCCTACACACAAATTTTCTTCGTCTCTTTCTTCCTCCATGACTATATTCTAGAATAAATTAAGAGAAACAGGGAATTGATGCCAATATATATAGATTAAAAAGACAATTCAATATTCAAGATCTGCAATCGAACACAACCCTTTTTCAAATACTACTTCTGTATGCTGTCAACATCTCTGTGAGTGCATGTTATTTTTACATTTGACTTCTAAAAAGTATTATGACAGTGAATAGTTTTGGATCTGGAATAAACAGTACCTATAAGATTTTTTCTTATATATGTTCTTTTACTGTTAATTCAACTTTACAGTTAATATATATTCTTTTATTCTGATCTACAGTTAATTTATGTTCATGTATAGATCTATCTTCCTTATCCCCTTTTTCTATCTTTAATTTATTTACAGTCTTTTATATGCCTATTTTATACCATTTGGGTTTGATTATGTTGTTCTCCTTCTTTTTTCCTTTTATTTATGTTGTGCCTAGGCCTCCGAGAGCTTAGTCATTTACCATTTATATTTGCGTGTAATTGGAATAATTGAAATGACAATAAAAAGGAGAAAGTGGGCCATATTGTAACATTAGGACTTTTTGACTATAAAACTTGGGGATTATAGAAAAAAGGAAAATATGCAAACATGTTGAACAAACTAGGCTTAATTTAAGACTAAGTAAAGAACATGTTATGAAAATGTAAATATGAGATGTAAATTAAGTAAACTAAATTACCGTGATATACATATACATCTGAGCAGATGCTTGTATTGGGGAAGGGGTTTACACAAAATAACATTTACGGAGAAATGTCTTTTACAACCGGGCTTATTAATAAACTTAAACCTGCTAAGTTAAAATGGATAATTAATAAGCTAAGAGATCCGTAGTTTTGTTGTTGTATCGGGTTTTGAGGACTCTTAAATCCTACTTGCTTGGAGGCACAAGCTTATGGGGATTGACTTGTGTCGATTTGTGTGGAACTCATATCAGTTAGTATCCATGTTGGTACCTTTGGAAGGACCTCGCACTAGGTAGGGGTCAAGGCACGCTTTTACTAAACTGGGTTGTAAGAGGTTCAAAGAGAAAGGTGGGTATGGGCACGTTCTAGCGGAGTCATGACCGTGCATGTGTCTGATTGGGGAAAGTAAGACGTTGTAACGCCAGTAAATAGGTATGTGTCCTATAATTTGCCGCTTTAGGAATTGATATGCTGTTCTGTTTGGGCTGACACATGATATTTATGTAATAAGGAGCTGATCGCATAGGTAGTAATTAGGGTAAAACCTAATTTTGATATACTAGTATTGGTGCAGACAACTTATTCTTAGATATAAATAAGAAGCTTAACTATTTTTATCTTATCTTGTTATCCGCTTATTTCACACTTGTCTATTATTTTACGGTACTTTCTCATCCAGTATCATTTACCTGTTTTGATACCGTTTACATGTGCTTATGTGAAAAAACACTGGACTCGCCAGACTTTATGCCTAACCCATTTTGTTATTTTTCTCTCTTTCTCTTCCTTCCCTCCCTTCTCTCCTCTCTCAGGTTCTCAGGGTAGTGATCAGCACTGACCGTGATATTTAGCTTGGATTCTTGAATTTTTGATTTTATGTATTGCTTCGACTATTACTCTACGTTGATATGGCTATTAAAAAGGGATATGCTTTTGAGATTTTGTACTTTGATAATCTGCTTCATAAAACAATCAGTTTTATCTATTGTATTTGGTGTTTGAGAACTAACAAAAAAACAATGTTGTAACTGAGATTTAGAAGTGATGTTTCTTTAATAATAAAAGTAAAATTTTCCGTTGCATTCATTCATTCTGTCTTGTCTGCATTTATTCTATCTTGTGAAAATTTGGTTATTGCATACTTATTGCACTTCATAGAACCCAACATACTTATTGTGCTTCACAGAACTCAATGCATCCTCATATGAGTTAATATTAAAGAATGTGAGGTGTTACATACGATATGGATACGAGATGAGGAAAAAGTCACAGAAGATTAGGGAAGAAACTCTAAACTGGCTTTGTTGACGCCATTTTTAGACTTGCCAGTTACGTGAATTCATAATATAAAAAGAATACAAAGGCATGTAAAATTTAGCCGGAGTTGTTTTGAAGGCAGCTTCCATTTTTCAGTTTGTCCAAGGGTTCCAAAATGCCTGGTTAGAATGACGTATTCAAGGGAATTTTTACGCGCGTTTATCACACAAGACAGCCAAGATCTATTTATGTATTTAGCAATTTCGAAATGGGATGTTCCTTATCAGCCTTTTGGCACTCGATATACCTATCGATTCGCCATGGATACAACTTTAAATCTTGTCCCAGCTTAACATCCTGATCACTCATGGATCAGTCAAAACCAACGCTGATTAAAAAGAAAAATACTAACACGTCTACAATTGTACTGTGGTATGTTCCATTTTTGGAAACTAAACATGTTGGAATTTGATTAAAAAATATATTCCTTCAAACTCCTGCTAAGATTTATAAACTACGGTCTTCTTGAAAACAATTCGACAGTAGCCCGATGCAAACAAGTATAAATTCATCATTCGAGCTCCAACTCCTTTTGTTTGTAACTTTATCTTTGAGCAACTGCAGAAAAAGAATATGGAAAATAAGTGTAAATAGAGAAGGTAATACGATTGCTGCCATCAAATACACACAGCGCGGCTTTGGAATATCGTACTGATAAATAAGTACTTTCAGGAAACAATCTTGATTGTAGGTGTAAATTACATATCTATAATTGTGATATCATAGTTTAGCATTATCACATCCGTAACCACAGTTTTTTCTCATAAAAAATTGCCAATCGATAATTGCTCAACATGTGCTTGTTCAACGGACAATTAAGAATTATAAATTATCGATATTTAGGCGTTTGATGAACATGACCCTACTTAAAGATGATGAATGCACGTTCCACAGACGCTTTCCGTACCAATGGTTAACTGGCTAAACGTATTGTGATCTCTTGACCCCGATTATTGTAATATTATGCTTCGTGTGATCTACTGTTGATAGTAGTTTCAAGGTTTAAATTACACATTTGTAATAATGAAAACAAAGATTCACTCCTTATTTTCAAACTTAACACCCAAACAACCATTTCCAAACACAAGTTTTATAAAACACACCAAAACTAAAATGCGGAGTGTAAACTACTAATATTTGCAGCCTACACTGCAAATATTTATTTTACAAAAATATGCAGTTTGAACCGCAAATATATTTGCAGTGTATTTTTTATTTTTATTTTGTTTTTCAAATATTTGCACTGTAGACTGCAAATGTACAATATAAAATGCATGGTTTTTTGTTGAAAATAAAGACCCTTTCTTTGTAAAACCTGTGTTTGGAAGGGGACGAAAAAGAATTTTGAAACTTCTAAAAGATGGTTGGAAAATTTTTGTCCCTTTGTAATATGTATATTTATCACTGAAAATGCTCTAAGAATTTTTAAAATTTCTATGCAAGCGGTTAACTGGCTTAATGTATTCTTTACTAAGAATTGCTTTCCAATGTTTTGCTACCTAAATTGGATAAATTATACAATTATTTTTTTCATTACGGGCTTGTAAGTGACGGTGTAATTAATATTTAATAAGCGAAAAGGAAAGATAAAAATCAATTCAATTTTCAATCTTTTAAGTTTACACACTGACTTCGCAAGATTAAGTGTGAGTACAAAGGGAACATTCACCGTCAGTATAGGTCTAATTTCATTAAAATATAAAGGAAGCTTATTTTAAAATGAAGAGAAACATAAATGTTTACAAAGAGGAGCAGGCATCGGAACGCAAAATTAGATACAAAATTAATGACACGAACTACGGACCGTTGGATTTGTTTGTCTTTATGTGGAATGTGGAATCCAAAGGATGGTTGAGATTTCTTGTGTTCAATTCTGTGTCACCGTTTTGTGTTTAAATAAAGTTTCCCTTTACAAAGATAATTATTTTACCTGAACAGAAGTAACCATCAACAAATTTGCCAAAGATAAATGATTCAGCGCCTTGGCTGTTCGCGACCAACAACTATTTCTTGCACTTTACTTTTTTTGGCCCAGGCGTCTCTTCACACAGTTCGTCCCACATCCTCTTTCGCCTTGGACTCATAAAACTAAAGTCATTTCTATCTTCTATAAATAAACGAGAATCAATATCATCATCATTCTTCATAATGGACAAATTTGATGTATTCACCAATCTCAAGACTGAGGCTGAATCTGCTATTTCTGAAGAAGTTTGGACTCGTTCCTTGATATACTCCACTAATATAATACCTAGCGCACGAAGCATCCTCAAACTGAATTTTGCACCTAAACATTTGCATCCTGCATTCGTGGAACGTTTGATAGCCAACTCTTTCAAACCAATTAATAAGTCAATTTCAGTTTCAGAGAGGGAAGAGAGCCATGCAAAGTCTTGGAGTTCCGGAGATGTTATTTTGTTCTTTTGTTTGTCCATTCCTGAAGGTCCTGAAGCTAAGATCACGGTCAAATACAAAGTTTTCAAAAAAAAAAAATGTTAGAGAGAGAAAGAGAGAGAGTGTGTGTTTGTGTGTGTGTGCGTACACATATGAATGTAGATACATACGGGCATGTGTGTGTATGCACAGAAGGATTAATTCAAATTATATGATAGTTCCACAGGTGGAAGGATATATTACCATTGTTACTCTTGTAATGGACAAATTGAAATGCATTTATAGCAATCAAATAGATCAGAAATAAGCTTCAATCTAGGAGCTGGAAACAAAGTTGATTATTTATTTATTTTATTTTATTATGACCCAAAAACACGTGTGTGTGTGTAAACATTAAAAAAAAAAAAAAAAAATCATGGAATAACTGTGTCTGCCTGTTTACTTTGCTGGTATCGCAACAGCACAATGTCATGCTTTGAACATCGAATTTGGTTTGCTAGAGAAAGGAAAGGTAAAATTTTCATATGCAACCATTCTACATTGTCAAAAATTTCAGTTACTCATTAAGTTTTAAGCCAATTTTTTTAAAACCAGGCAGTGAATAATGAGATGACGATCATGTAGCAGATAATAGAATGAAAATTTCTTTCAAATGCAAAATAAACAAAATATTACTAAAAGGACGATTTAGAGCAAAAGTAAGAGGAAAAGATTATCACAAAGTGCGTCTTAAGTACTAGGTTCATTCAGTTGATGATATTATACAAAATTTGAGAAACTGTACTCATCGAGTACTGTACTGAATGTTTTGCTGCTTTATTTTTTAATGGTGGAAGCAGTATTTTCTAAAAACCTAACATTATGATTAATACTAGAATTTTTAAGTATTGATGCAATTAAAGAAGTAATAGTCATGCAAATTATGTGTGGGGGTTGTGGGTGTGTGTGTCAGGGGAGAGAGAGGGGGAGGGGGGGGGGGGGGGAGGAGAGGCTATTATAATATAAATGATAAGAGAAATGATTTGGATCATTAGATCCTTTTGTCTTTATGTCACATGACAATTCATACTAACGTCGGCAGTCTACAACGTTGACTATAAAAGAATCACAAATAATTACCTTCCCATTGTCATATTGTGGTAATCACAACTATCTTTTTCGTATTATTTTATCATTACCTCTTGCTTTGGTTGGAAAATAATGAATTTAACAACTGTATAATTATGAATTACAGAGTCAACAAATCAAAATTGTGTTTTGTATCATCCACCGGTTATAATTTAAAATGTTTGACATCAAGGATCTATTTGTTTTTTTCATCAAATTAGACATCAACATCTAATTCAATCTAATTGGACATACGTAAAGAAAAAAATTGGTGATAAAGTGACATATATCATTGTTTCAACAAGCCTTTATTTATGAATATAACTCCGATAAATTATATTCACAAAGCATACTCATTACTTTGTTTGCTCGATCAAGAATAGCATGCAGGCATGCTTCTTATCATGTTATTGTAGGACTAAGGTTTTCTTTTTCAATCTGCTCCAACTCCGTTACTAATTCCATGAGTTTTCTCTACTCTCCTTAATTCTCTCCAAATATTTTATTTTTCAATTTTTTATGATATACCACTTTATGGTTATTCCACTAAGCTTCTTATTCTGTTTTACATTCAAAATATTATTATTGTTGTTGTTGTTGTTCACAAATCACTTCTCAATCCTCTACTAATATTTTGCATTCAAACTCATAAATTTAAACTTAATTACATAATCCAAAATTTAGACTATGTAATAACTCGGTTATTTAATATTTAATCCATTAAATAAATCTTTAAAGATGACAAATCTAATACGTATACCATAATCGCATCAACAAAGTCGTAAAGTATTATTTTTGTTTAGATACAAAGAAACATAAATCACACAACATTACTATACACATTAACAATAACAATAAATTTATGTTATAATTCGTTTAACTCAATTAAGTTATCATGCCTTACCTTGAAAAATTCTATTTTCAACTTCAATTACCTACATTTTTAATTTTCTACAATCGCTTGCAAACTCTTCTCAATTCTCTCATGGCATTTTTCTTATAAAAGTCCATATATTTAGCTAATTATATAATCTTAAATTTAAACTATTTAAATATAAATTCAATAGAATTATATTCATTAATTCATCCAATAAATCCAAAAATAAGACGATTTGAAAATGTAAATGGTACTCGTATATATGAGCAAAAACAATAAAATTACATAATGCAAAATTTATAAACGATAATATATATTTTTCAGATATATAATTCATTTATTTCAAAGAGAAGAAGGAATGCTACAAATGCATGCACCGTCGTAGAAGCAAAGAGAATATGCACAGGGACAAAGTGGCAAAGAAGACTGCAAAGAGAGCAGTGAGTGAAGCAAGGAGACGAGCGTACGAAGATTTGTATCAAATGCTAAGTACAAAGGAGGGTGAAAAAGACGTTTACAGAATAGCTAGGCTACACGAGAGGAGGACAAGGGACTTCAATCAGTTTAAATGCATTAAGGATGAGAATGATAGACTTTTGGTGAAGGACGATGAGATAAAGAATAGGTGGAGAGAATACTTTGATAAGCTTTTCAACAAAGAAAGTGATAGCTCTTCGATCGAGTTGGAAGACTTTACCGACAACACCAATAGACATTTTGGGTGGAGATTTCAAGGAAGCTGAGGTAAATGGGGCGTTGAAACGGATGAAATCAGGCAAGTCAGTAGGGCCGGATGACATTCCTATTGAGGTGTGGAGATGCAGGGATATAATGACTAACTAAGTTGTTTAATAATATTTTCAAATCAAACAAAATATCAGATGAATGGAGGAGAAGCATTTTAGTTCCAATCTTCAAGAATAAATGAGATATTCAAAATTGCACAAACTATAGAGGAATTAAGCTTATGAGTCATACAATGAAACTTTTGGAGAGAGTTTGCGAGCAACGTTTGAGGAGGTTGACAAGTGTCTCTAGGAATCAATTTGGTTTTATGTCTGGAAGGTCAACCATTAAGGCGATTTTCTTGGTTAGGCAACTTATGGAGAGATACAGGAAGCAGAAGAAAGATCTCCACATGGTTTTATTAACTTGGAGAAAGCTTATGACAGAGTGCTGAGAAGGGTTATGTGGTGGATGCTAGAAAGAAAAAGAGTGCCATCAAAGTATATTACCCTTATAAAGGATATGTACGAGAGGGTTGTGACTAGTGTCAGGGCATGCGATGGTGAGACCAGAGACTTTCCAATTAACATTGGGTTACATCAAGGTTTGGCTTTGAGCCCCTATATTTTTGCATTAGTGATGGATGAAATCACAAAGGATATACAAAGGGAGATTCCTTGGTGTATGTTCTTTGCCAATGATGTGTTGATTGATGAGAGTAGAATAGAGGTTAATCGACAACTGAAGTTGTGGAGGGAAACATTGGAATCAAAGGGTTCCAGGCTTAGCAGAATTAAAACAGAGTATATGAAGTGTGAGTTTAGCGATGTCAGGTCAGATGACGGAGAGGTTACCCTGGCCGGTAGAGGAGTACACAAAAAGGAATCGTTTTGATACTTAGGATCTATGTTGCAGTTTGATGGGGAGATTGATAAGGATGTTAGTTTTAGAATTCAAGCAGGATGGATGAAATGATGACTAGCATCTGGCATCCTCTGTGATAGGAAGATTTCTCATAAGCTTAAAGGAAAGTTTTATAGGACAGCAGTCATGCCTGCAATGTTATATGGTGTAGAATGTTGGCCTACTAAAAGGCAACACGTCCAAAAGATAAGTGTAGCAGAGATGCGGATGTTGCGCTGGAGTTGTGGGCATACCAGACGAGATCGGATTAAAATGAGGATATTCGCTAAACTTGGAGTTGCACATATTGAAGAGAAGTTAATCCAACACCGCTTGAGATGGTTTGGACGTATCCAACGTAGACCATACGACGCACTTGTGAGCGTTGGAATTATAGGCCGCGCCGAAGGCTCAAAGAGAGGTAGAGGTCGACCTAAAATGACATGGGAGGAGATAATAAAGAGAGATTTAAGTAATTGGAGTTTATCTGAAGAGCTGGTAGTTGATAGGAGTGCATGAAAGTTGACAATCTATGTACCGAAGCCTTAGGGTTTTTTTTAATCTGTTTAATTATTTTAGACTATATTTCACTTTTACTGAACCTTTTTACTTTTTTTTATTATTATTATTTTTAAAAAAAACTTTATCAGACGGCTTTTATCTGTTTGGTTATTTTAAACCCTTTATATATATATGTATATATATATAATCATTATTATTAATTTTATTTTAATTTTGGGTTCCATATCTAGTCAACCCCAACTTGTTGGGATATATGGTTTTTTTGTTGTTGTATAATTCATTTATTTCAAAAAATATCATCCATCGCATGATTTTTTCTCATTTTTAACAAACTCTAAAGGATACAATTTTATTTCACAACATTGTAATATAAATGCATGATTACGCCCAAAAAAAAAAAATCTGGTTATATAAAAAACAATTTCAATATGATATCAAACTTTTAGTCAAGTCATAACTCAACTAAATATTACATCACATTATTCAGAAATTATCAAAGTTTTAAACATTAATGCACTCTTACAACATGAAATTCACGGTTAGTTGCAAAGTTAAAGGGTTGAAATCTTAGATAATGGATAAAGGTTCACGTGTAAATAAGCCAGTCATGAGAAGTCCTTGTCAACTACAATTATGTATAAAGCTCTTCTCATTTTTCTCTTACATTTCTATATTCAGCTCCTCATAAATTATACAAATAAATTCAATTATCTAATACCATTAATTCATTTATAAATCCTTAAAAAACAATTCAATACATATTAAACCTTCGTATTCACAGAAGTGGTAAAGTCACTTTTTCATTCATATAAAATAATATGCATGTCACATATCAACTATTTACATATGCAACAATAACAATTTTAATTGTGTGTGTGTATATATATATATATATACACACACACAAAGTTGAGGCATTATTTCCCACATAAATATGTTTTTGTCTGGATAAACCTTCCACCTTACATTTGAATGTCACATATCATTTTAATTCTTAATGTATACATCTCGCTAAATTTATCATATATTACATAATAAATTTTGTTTTTAATAATAACTAAAATGTAAATGATATTTTTAATATTAGTGTGTGTAACACACATGTACACGCTAGTAGTAAAAGTAAAGCGCCAACCATATTAGAAAATAGTTAGAATTCATCCAAAACATTAAAAAATATGAATGCATGTGTACTTGATAATTTGTAGACAAACAAAACAAAATTTGTTACAATTTTACAAAAAAATGAAAACAATAGGTTTGAGAATATTTTAATGAAAAATTAATTTTCGATAGGAAAAATGAACATAAAATAGTGTTTAATTACACATTTTAAGAAGTATATAACATCGTTAATTAACAGTAAAACAAACGTTTTTTTTTCAATCACCAATTGTTGACGCTAGTTAGTAAAACTAGATGACATCTATTTGGGGATATACGCGTGTGTGTGTGTGTGTGTATGTATGTGTATGTGTGTGTGTGTGTGTGTGTTTACTTTGTTAAAATAACACATGCTGTGCAAATTACTTCCTTTGAATTTAACATGCTTCCTTGGTAGCTAATTTTCCTTCAAAAAGGATCAGCACACAGGGACAATTGAAATCCGACAACATGGCAGTAATTTTTCTTGTGAGGAATATATCTATGACCTCAAGAGTAATATGACGAGGAGGAAGGGAGGAAAAGGCATAACATTACTTTAAACCAATTTCAGACCACATTAGTCACCAACTTTTGTCTAAAATAAACGTGCACTTTAACTTATGTCATTTGCAATTTCTCATTATATTTATAACACTGGATACATGCTTATGTGGGGGGAAACAAAGCTATATTCACGGTTCTGGAAGATCTGAGGTAACATACAGAGCTTAAAATGGACGCTCAAGTGTTTGGCCAGACAATTCAGTTAGCTACTCGATATGAATACTGTTACTACTGTATGCAAAAATAACTAACACCTTCATGTTTAATAACTTACAACAAAACCACAGTATTTAAAAAAACACTTAACATACTGAAAAGTTATATTATGAACCAAATGAACAGAGATATTACCTAAAGAACAGTAATAAATAGTATATGTGGTGGGACCCTACAAATTCAATGCAACCCAGCACACATTATTGAAGTCCTAATTATACACAATAAAGCTAGAAGGCCCCAATGTTTTTGGACATTACCTAAATTCCTACTTTATGGCCTATTTTTTTTCTTTTTCTTTTTTCGACGGCACAATCGCAAACCTTTATTTTTCTGGCCTCACACCACATTCCAATATAGAAATGGATCCTTATTATACTTTTTTTTATTGGCAGCTCTTCATTTAATATTATTGACCTATGATCTTATATTTTAAAATGATATCAATTACAAAGATCAACCAAAATATAGTTACGAAAAATACAGTGAATTTGTGAACTTCGGAAACAAAAGGACGTATACTCTACTTTTTGGGAAAAAAAAAAGAAAATAATCAGGCAAATAATAAAAATCCTAATTTTTTTGGATTATACTATAAAGCTGTATATTGTATACTGAAGACGCAGAACATACCCAAAAACAGAACACTAAGAATGTATTCTGTGCTTTCTGAAATCATCAAAAAATAATCATGCAAAAGTGCAAATTATGACTATTATGTGCAGGCTTTCATATTTCTGAGTTCAAATGAAATCTCGTTCTATATCTCAAGATGAAAACTCAAAATATTGAATGGTAGTGTGTGCATTGTTATTACAGTGGTAAGTCGAGTCGAGTCGACAGAGGTCCAGTTAGTCGACTAGTCGATTAGTCATAGACTAGACGTAGACTAATCGACAAATATATTGCTGCCACCAAAAAGTTGTCAATTCTAATATATTACTACCAACAAATATATTGCTACTGAACAAAGAAAATAAACAAGGGATGCATAGAATTTAATAAAGTGCAAGTTGCAAGATGGCAGTGGAAAGATGACGTTGCAGGTTCAGGGTATCGATCGACTTTCGATCGAAGCTTGGGTTCGAAGTATTTTATGTTCGATAATCAATACTCAATCTTTTTCAATTCGAAAAATTTAAATTGACTTTCGAACGATTTGTTTTTTTGATCGATACTAGATATCGGTCCTTTTCTGCTGTTTTTTTATTATTCGATACAGGTATCGATAACTTCCAGTTTTTTCCCTGTTTGATATATCGATAACTAACTGTAAGGGTATCAAATTTTTTTTTCTTTTCAAAAATGGGTCAATACCAAACCAGTCGACACCGATCACAACCTAGTCGACTAATTTCTACCCAAACGCCCGAAATTCATAAAAAAAGCAAGTCGAGACTTCATGTCGATTGTTTGATCTCGATTAGTCAACTAGTCGTGACTAGTCGCCGACTAGACGCGAATAGTCGAGCGCCGTAATAACAGTGAGTGTGTGACAATCAAAAATCAAGATAAAAAGATTTCCAGTCCATCTGCAAAAAGTGGATCTTGTGACAGATGAAAACTTTGATTATGCGCAGAAATGAATTCTGTACAATTACCATATTTTCAAAAATTCTATGTACTATGCTTATTCCATACACAAAGAATTGCATACTTCATATACTAAGAACTAAAATAATGTGCAAAATTTTAACCAGAACTAAAATTGCATCCTTTGTAATGTATAAAAACATAAAATGTCCAAGAAAATCATACTTTGTTTAAACAAGCGCATATTTATAATAAAAAATAAAAAAAATAACTTTTAAATACATGGATTATGCCTAGAAAAAGCTAGTAGCAATTTGTGTAAATAAGAGAAAAAAAATAGTACAGATGCATACGGCTAATAATTAAAACGTGTGGTTCATATTACCAAATATCACATAAAAGGTTGCATGTTATACATTTTATATGGTTGAATACTAATCACTCTTATGCCTCTATTTGTATTATTATGGACAATTTATCAGTTTACAAAGTCTACTTTATGCAGCATTGAACGTTCACAACCGGGCATAAATATTCACATAAATCTTAGTGAAAACTATCCTGCTTACTTTGACTATGAAGCCTCTTCCGCTATAGATATTCTAGCAACATTTTCCTCTGATTTCATCTTTCTATATTTAAAACTAATTTACTATCGAACCCAGAACATACCAGATATAAAACTTGTGTTTCCCAACAAATTCATGTAATGCATATATGCCAGCTCAAGAAGCTATGCTTCAATCAAACACGTTACAACACAACATAGGACGCATATTAAGATTTTCAAAAAAATATTAAGCTCAGCTTTAAAATATCAAAAAATCCACACACAAAAAGGAAAAAAAAAATACTAACTACAATCTGCTAGGAAAACATTATAGGATTTTCAATATTTAAGAAGGCGAGAACCACATAGCAAAGCTAAGCGTTCTTTCACTACGTGAAAATCACAGCTTGAAAATATTTAAGGTTCAAATATCAATAGCATTTAAGCATAACATTGTCAACTTCTATTTTAAACTCAATTAAAATAAGCAAAATCCATTTTACCCTAAAGCCTAGACCAAGCAAAATGAAATTCAATCCTAACTGGATCTTTATTTATAATCTAATTACGGTGCTATTAGCAGTTTATAAAGCATTAAGTACTAAGTTTCATTTTGTGCGTTCGCGGTAATACCGTTTCAAGAAAAAACAAAATAACTTTTTTTCCTTGGAATGGTAAATTTATTCAATTATGTTTAAATTAAACACCTTAGCCGGATGTACCAAAAGAGTAGGTTTCATTTCACAAGATAATCTGGTATGTGTGGAAGGAGTTATAGTGTGTATAAGCACAATTGTACATTTTGTGGGAAGAAAATCATGTATCACCTACTATATCTTTATCAGAATAACTTTTATGCCTTCTCTTATTCTTTAATCTCTGGGTGATGAGTACAAATAATTTTAAATCACGTGATCGATGCCCTGAAATATGCATTTAAGAGTTTTAACATACGGTAAATAATTAGTTATTTGACTTGCAATTGTGTAAACTGTGTTATACCTGACTAAAAAAATAAACGTCGTCACTATCAAGATTATCATGTTCTAACGAAAGTGTTTTTGCATGTTAAAGACAACATAATATCACTCAACAATAGCACATTGACTTACAATATTAAAGAAGACTCTCTCTTGTTGTGGTTATTAAACTTAATATGACCCATCATATACTTGTGTGCATTTACTTAATATTGATTATATTTTCTAATTTTGAAATGTATTTCGATCAAAGACACACACACACACACACACACACACACACACACACACACACACACATATATATATATATATATATATACACACATACATACATATAACTAACCAATATTATCTCTGCAAAAATTATCTTATCTCAAAATGTTCACCATCAAAAGTAATATTTTTGAATCAATGATTATAATTAACATTTGGTTATAAAGTAATTTCTATGTTGTAAAAATTCATCTAGGCTTCCGTTTAGGTCCCACTTAGGCGATAGGCTAACCTCACAATCTATATACTTGTCTAGTCCTCCTATATGACCGCATTATCTGAGCATATAAACAAGTTTATATGCACCATTTCAGGTTTGATGCCTCTTGTCATAGTAGATAAGGCGCTAAGGCGCAGAACTTGAGCCTTGGGCTTTTGCGAGAAGGAGCACTGCATATATTAAAAAATAAAAAAAATAAAAAACCTGCAGGAGCGGAGCGACGGCAGAGAAGGAGGCGCGACAGAGGCAGTAGCAGGTTTTTTTTAAAGCTTCGAAGTCAAACTGTTGAAGCTGGAAACCCTAAAATCGAACAAAGCAGCTTCGTTTTTTCTCAAACCGACGTGGGTTGGGTCCAAATTCGTGCTGAGCCTGGGAGGGTTTCTGGAGGCGCGCTTTACGTGCGCCTCCATTAACGGAGGCGCCACGGTCATCAGCAAGGCGCAGACCTTGCGCCTACGCCTTAGGCGCGCGCTTTAACTACTATGAGCGAAACCCCATTTAACCAAAAATGTTGTCAGTTCTTTATTCCAGCATCTGCTTGCTTGTTTCAAACCATAAATTGATCTTTTAAGATTGCAAATTTGCCTCGGTTTTGGCTTTTTTGTAACCCAAATGAGAAGTCATATACACCACTTCATCAAAGTAACCATGAAGTAATGCATTGTTAATGTTCAATTGTTGGATATCCCTTTTTTTATTGCTACCAAAACCAGGATCAATCTAACAGTAGTCAACTTTGGCCATTGGACTAAATTTGTATTTGTAATCCTTCCTGGATATCTGCTTAGCATTCCTTGGAACAACTCTTTCTTTGCATCTCTCGATATAACCGCTAGAAATCCGTTACTCAATGGTTTTTTTATCAAATGGTAAATCAATTGGCTCCAACGTGCCATTATCTTCAAAAGCTTGTAATTCTTTATCCATCACTTCTACCCACTCGGGATGATCCTTTGCTTGATTATAAGAAAAAGGCTCATAGGTTACTAAAACATTATTCAAGCTATGTAAATTGTCACTATTCAAATGAGCAAGACATGGTTCAACATAAACTTTGAATGAAACTGAACTGTTAGATTCCAAATTTCGAATAGCTCTTTTTGTTGGTTTGTCATAATAAAATCATCAAATTTCTTAGGCAATTTGCTAGGTCAAGAAGAAAATCTAATATTTTGTGTTTTGGTAACTTGAGAAATAGGATTTTGAATAGGAGAAGGAATAACAGAATATGCATTCAAATTTTGAGATGAAGCAGAATTTAGAAAGGAAAATCAAAAATAGGTTTAGAAAGTTGAACATTTTGTTAAGATGTACTTTGAGGAGAAGAAATTGTGGTTCATGTTGTAGATGAAACAGACAAATCACACTATTCCTTATTGTTCTTTTTTTATAATTCAAAAAAATTGACGAAGCAATTTGGATATTAAAATAATAGCATCATAAATAATAACATGACTTGCTAAATTTGCAGTTGAAATTATGATTAAATTTGTACATATTGAATTGCAATATTAATAATTGAAGTTAAAAAAAATGGATCTATAACATTAGATATTAAATAAGTCTTCAAGTTATGTTAACTATAATACGTTCATGCATCGTTAGTATATAGTTATTTACTATTTAAAAGAAACCCTGAAGGATTCAAATTTTGTGATGCATAATACTAATGAAAGACTATTAGCAACAATTGTTTACGTCTTGATTGTTATAATACCATTAGCGACACATAATAATAATTGCATTAGAATTTATTAATCATTTATGATGCTTTATGCATCGTAAAAGAGAAAATTGCAATTTTATTTCAGTTTTGTATTTTAGTACTAAATTCATGTGTTTTTGATGATGTATAACAGTGTCTCAAATAAAAGTGGACATTAATCACTACCTAGAACATTAGCGACATAATTTTGCATCACATCTAATAGTCACTAGTGACTTTACATCGAAAATAATTAAGTCGAAAAAAATCAAATATGTTGTAGCGTCGGCTGTGGTGGTTAAAAAACTAACGCCTAAGTTTTTTTGGGTGCATAGGACGCTTCCCTTTATTGGTACATGCGGTGTTCTTTACCGACATTAAAATTTACGATTTAGTTGTGCACCTATTAATGATGACCCTTTGTGGTGGGTACAGGCAGTCTTCTTTATTGACGTTAAATTTACAATTTAATTGTGCACCTATTAATGATGAATCAATTTTCATGGTACCCTTATAACGCTTTACGCTAAAATGACTCATGAATTTTGAGAAGTGTTTGAATGTTATATTTGCTACATAGGAAAATGCATGGAGTATCTACTAACAAGCTATTACACTAAGAGGGCTATTAATTTTCACATATATACCACTCTTCATTTTTTTAATACGGTTTTTCTTTAACGGTTGTATTGCACGCACACACATGAAAACGATATTATCCCTATGAACATGTACTTTTCATTTTCTAATTAGTACTTTTAATTTCCTTGTCTCAAAATGAATATTGGTACCCTAATTTGTACATTTACCATCATTTTTTATATCATTATGTACATTTTCAAAGTTTCATTTAAGAAAACTATCATTCATTTTGTATATCATCCTATATATTACCAAAGTTTCATTTGGATAAGCAGATTATGAATAATAAACTAACGATTAATATATATTTTTTGTCAACTTCGGGTGATTTTGAATATGTTTCAATCCACAGCTATCGGAAAGAAATAGACTTTATTTATTTGCTTATGTTGTATTGCTTCCCTTCTTCCTTGCTCTAATATTTACAATCTCAAAATGGCGAAGACGTCCGGTAGAGAAGGCAAAAACCGTACTAGGGAATCGAGCTAGTGTGTGCATCTTCTGAACCAGAAATTGAATGCGTCATGTGTGATATGCTTTATGAATATTTAGCCTCGAAAACAGTTCTTAAAATTGCCTTGTTCACATTATTACCACTTGGAGTGTATATACAAGTGGTTGCATGTATCACCCAGATGTCCTATCTCCTGCAGGAGTTATAGCAGATGTAAATATTTAACCTTTTTGTAATGATGTCTATAAAGATTTCCTTTAACTAATTTCTCAAGCTTCCATTTTCTTAAATTATTTTTTGTTGGAATGTAGCTCCAAAATAAACATTTATTTTATTTTTGCTACATTCCAGCAAAAAATAATTCAAGAAAATTGAAGCGTGAGGAGAAGATAAAGAAAATCTTTCTAAGCATCATTACAAAAAGGTTAAATACTTATATCTGTTATAACTCCTGCAGCAGATAGGACATCTGGATGATAGATGCACCCACTTGTCTATACACTCCAAATGGTAATAATGTAAACAGGGCAATTTTACGAACTGTTTTCTGGGCTCAATCTCCGTAAAGCATATCACACACGACGTCTTCAATTTCGGGTTCAGAAGATGCATACACTAACTCGATTCCTGATACGATTTATGGCTCCTCTACTGGACGTCTTCACAATTTTGATATTGTAAACATCAAAGCAATGAAAAAGGGAAGAAATACACCAAAGAACATAAGCAAATAAATAAAATCCATTTCTTTTCAACAGTTATGCAGTGGAATATATTCAAAATCATCCGAAACTAACAAAAATTATATATTAATCATTAGTTTATTATTCATAATCAGGTTATACAAATGAAACTTTGATCATATATAGAATGATATACAGAATGAAGGATAGTTTTTCTAATGAATTTAAAAATATACATAATCATATAAAAAATGATGGCAAATGTACAAATTAGGGTAACAATATTCATTTTGAGACAAGTAAATTAAAAGCTAATAATTAGAATATGAAAAGCACATGTTCATGAGGATAACATCATTTTCATGTGTGTGCTGCAATACAACTGTTAAAGAAAAAACTGTATTCAAGAAAAATGAAGAGTGATATATTTGTGAAAATTAATAACCTTCTTAGTGTAATATCTTATCAGTAGACATGCATTTTCCTACGTAGCAAATATAACATTCGAACACTCCTCAACATTCATGAGTCATTTTAGCGTAAAGTGTTATAAACTAACTTGTACTCTTATATTTTTAATGTTTAGACATAAAATCTATTGTAACTCACAAAAGCATACAGATAAGAAGATAGGATAAACTACAGTTTTTTTACTCGTTTTTTTAACAACCCAGCAATACAAAATTTAATCAAAGCGCAGTTCTTTTACAAAATCAAAATTTTCTGAATAAATGTCGCCTTGACTTTAGATCCTAATATGTTAATGATTCTTAAGAAGATATTTCAGACTAGTAAAAGGAACAAGTTGATGGGGTTACTTTCAGGTCTTAACAAAGAGCAAGATCAGGCTAAGGTCAATATGCTTTAATTCTGATTCTCTTCCAAGTGTGCACAAGGCATACTATACAACAAGTGGAACAGCAAAGTAAACTTAACAATGTTGGTCCTGTTGTAAGTGAGACGAGTGTTTTTCAAGTTCAAGCTGCTTTTCCCAAGCCAGCTTATTAGACGGCTAAGAAAGATTTTAAGAGACAAAAAAGCAATGTCGCATGTGAACATTGCAAGAAGAAAAGACATACAACTGATCAATGCTTCAAATTAGTAGGTTATCCTGAATGGTGGACAACAATGAAAGGAAAATGAACTTCAAAGATGGTAGGAAATGTGCAGAATAGTGGTGGAATTCTTGAAAAAGGACCCCCCAAGGAGTTAAAGAATCGAGCACATTAAATAAGTCGGTTGATCCCGTGTAACACCCCGTATTTCTGTTAATACTAATATTCACAAATTAAAAGAATTAATATTGAGAATTTGCACGAAATAGCCTTAAAAAGGCATATAACAAATTTGAGATATGTGAATTGCCTTAAAAGGCGAAAAATGGAATTAAGACATTAATTGGAAAATTAATGTGTAGGAATGGTCATAAGTTAATTATGGATTAATTTGAATTCATGAATAGGTGTGTGTGTGTGTGTGTGTGTGTGTGTGTGTGTATATATATATATATATATATATATATATATATATATATATATATATATATATGGGCAGTTAATGTAAACATGAATAGAAGTTTATTAATTTGCTGAGTGTTTGCTGAGTCACTTCTGACTCATTGCTGAGTCAATAAGATAAACCCCATCTGGTCTGAATGGCTGCGGTTATTTCTAGGTTAAATCTAATGGCCTAAATGAATTCTAACATCTATAAATAAGTTGGTAGACTCTAACCCTAAATCACTTGAAAAATTGGAGAGCTACCGACATGCCGTTGCCATGGAGTTCAGCATAGCCGTCACAAACTAAAGAAGAAGAAGACCTAATCTACAAACTAAATCTACTTAAATCAAATCAAAAGCTCTCTCTCTTTCTATTTCTCTTCTTTAAAATAGTGAGTATGATGAATCTCACAATATTATTATAAAATAATTTGATTAAGTTATGAATGGATCACAAGAAAGTGATATGAATTGTTATGTATTTGTAAATTATGTTGTGGATCTCTTGTTATGCTATTATGTTATCATATATATGTTGTAGTGATTATGTTGTAAATAATCCTATGCTATGTCATATGTGATTAATCATGCTATGCCATGTTATAAATCATGTTATGCCATGTTGTAAATCATGCTATGCTATGTTGTAAATTATATCATGCTATGTTGCAAATTATGATATGCTATGTTGTAAATCTTATATATGTTGTAGATCTCATATTATCACATATGTTGAAATACTTATGTTATATGATAATGATGTCATGTTAAGTTGTGTTGAATCATACAAGTTGTAAAATTATGATGTTAGTATTTATGCGAATTGGATCATGTTTAAAGTTTATGTTTTTTTTATAATAGATCTTGATTATGGGAATTTGCCTATTGAGTTAGGTGTACCCATATACATGAATCTACAAATTAATTGGATCTTGAATATGGGAATTTGCCTATTAAGTTAGGTGTACCCATATACATGAATCTATGATTAAATGAATTTTGATTTTTGGGAATTTGCCTATTAAGTTAGGTGTACCCATATAAAACCATATTGTTAATGATGTTGATTCACACATGTCCTATACAAGTTTATGAAATTTGATCAAAATCATATTATGTGAATTATGAATAAGTTGACACCCTTAGATCCATGACATGTATAACCTTATGCAAGTTGTAATGTATGCAAGTTTTACCCCTTGTTATGATTTATTTAGTCACATATATATGTTGTTGTTGTGAATATTTTCTTTTATGCTATGAGTTAGACTAATCGGGTCTAGCATATATTTTGCGAATAAACGTTCAAACGTGGGGTAGGGGTAATATTAGGAAACTAATAAATTGGGGTGCAATTGATATGATTTTGCATGCCTTAAATGGATGTCCATAATTAAGTCAATTATGGACATTGTTAAATTTGGAACCAAATTTAACAATGTCCATAATTGACTCAATTATGGACATCCATTTAAGGCATGCAAAATCATATCAATTGCACCCCAATTTATTAATTAGTTCCAAATTTAACAATGTCCATAATTGACTCAATTATGGACATCCATTTAAGGCATGCAAAATCATATCAATTGCACCCCAATTTATTAATTTCCTAATATTACCCCTACCCCACGTTTGAACGTTTATTCGCAAAATGTATGCTAGACCCGATTAGTCTAACTCATAGCATAAAAGAAAATATTCACAACAACAACATATATATGTGACTAAATAAATCATAACAAGGGGTAAAACTTGCATACATTACAACTTGCATAAGGTTATACATGTCATGGATCTAAGGGTGTCAACTTATTCATAATTCACATAATATGATTTTGATCAAATTTCATAAACTTGTATAGGACATGTGTGAATCAACATCATTAACAATATGGTTTTATATGGGTACACCTAACTCAATAGGCAAATTCCCAAAAATCAAAATTCATTTAATCATAGATTCATGTATATGGGTACACCTAACTTAATAGACAAATTCCCATATTTAAGATCCAATTAATTTGTAGATTCATGTATATGGGTACACCTAACTCAATAGGCAAATTCCCATAATCAAGATCTATTATAAAAAAAACATAAACTTTAAACATGATCCAATTCGCATAAATACTAACATCATAATTTTACAACTTGTATGATTCAACACAACTTAACATGACATCATTATCATATAACATAAGTATTTCAACATATGTGATAATATGAGATCTACAACATATATAAGATTTACAACATAGCATATCATAATTTGCAACATAGCATGATATGATTTACAACATAGCATAGCATGATTTACAACATGGCATAACATGATTTATAACATAGCATGATTAATCACATATGACATAGCATAGGATTATTTACAACATAATCACTACAACATATATATGATAACATAATAGCATAACAAGAGATCCACAACATAATTTACAAATACATAACAATTCATATCACTTTCTTGTGATCCATTCATAACTTAATCAAATTATTTTATAATAATATTGTGAGATTCATCATACTCACTTTTTTAAAGAAGAGAAATAGAAAGAGAGAGAGCTTTTGATTTGATTTAAGTAGATTTAGTTTGTAGATTAGGCCTTCTTCTTCTTTAGTTTGTGACGGCTATGCTGAACTCCATGGCAACGGCATGTCGGTAGCTCTCCAATTTTTCAAGTGATTTAGGGTTAGAGTCTACCCACTTATTTATAGATGTTAGGATTCATTTAGGCCATTAGATTTAACCTAGAAATAACCGCAGCCATTCAGACCAGATGGGGTTTATCTTATTGACTCAGCAATGAGTCAGAAGTGACTCAGCAAACACTCAGCAAATTAATAAACTTCTATTCATGTTTACATTAACTGCCCATATATATATAAATATATATATATACACACACGCACCTATTCATGAATTCAAATTAATCCATAATTAACTTATGACTATTCCTACACATTAATTTTCCAATTAATGTCTTAATTCCATTTTTCGCCTTTTAAGGCAATTCACATATCTCAAATTTGTTATATGCTTTTTTAAGGCTATTTCGTGCAAATTCTCAATATTAATTCTTTTAATTTGTGAATATTAGTATTAACAGAAATACGGAGTGTTACATTCTCCCCTCCTTAAGGGATTTCGACCCCGAAATCTTCAAGTTTATATCCTATCATCAACCATCTACTCAATCAACAAACACTGGCATCCATTGTCCTTATAGACTTCTAATGCTGTCATGTTTAAATGCACAGTGTGTGTCTATGTCTGTATCTAATGCAAAATCAGACGGTCCACTGATTCAGTTGACCTCCTTGATGCAATTCATGATAGTGTCATGCATCCATTATGTATGCAAAAGATCCTAATTGCTTACAAACTACTTCTATATGCGTGCACATCCATTCAACCGAATGCAGCATCTATATGATGGTACAACCATTATACATCCATTATACTAAATACATTCATTTATGCAATATGCAATATGTAGTGACTGAGCCGATCTAGTGCCTAAAGTGTGTGTATATATGCATCCACGAGCAACCACTAGCAACCACTTGCATCAATTTTGCATCCATCATACATAACATGTCTCAAACACATGTTTCAACCATAGGATTATCCTAACTAAAGGTCAAACATACTAATGAGAGGACATACTAAAGATAAGATAAGATAAGCTAAGCGATAAAGGAGAAATTAAAAGACATACCCTCAAAAAGAAAAGGGTATAGCGAACGCATCTTCCCTTGTCTCCCAAGTAGCGTTGCTCTCATCATCTTCCCATTGCACTTTAACTAGTCTGACCTCTCGATTCCTCAACTTTTTAATCTCCGACCCAAGAATGCATGTAGGAGCTCGTCTAATTGTTGCATCACGCTCTATTTCCACCTCTTTAAGCAAGCTCGGCTCTACCACCTCCGCGGTCTTGTGCAAACACTTCCTCAAATGTGATACATGGAATACGTCGTGTACTCCACTAAGTTTCTCAGGCAACTCCATCATATACGACATCTTCCCAATCCTGTCTTTTATAGGAAACGGCCCTACAAACCTTGGCGCTAATTTCCCAACGGACCCAAAGCGAACAACATTCCGTAACGGAGACACTTTGATAAAAACCATGTCCCCAATGTCAAACTCAAGATTTGTCCTCCTCTTATCAGCATACGATTTCTGCCTATCTTGTGCTGCTTTCATCCTCCTTCGAATCAAATCAATCTTCTCCGAGGTTTCCCTAACCATATCGGGCCCAAATAGGATTTATCAGTAGATTCCCACCAACATGTAGGCAAACGGCAAGGCCTTCCATAAAGAGCTTCAAAAGATGTCATGCCAATACTAGACTGAAAGTTATTATTATATGCGAATTCTACCAACGGAAGGTGCTCTTCCCATGTACCCCCAAAGTCTAGGATACAAAGCCTTAAAAGATCCTCTAGAATACGATTCACCCTCTCGGTCTGGTCGTCCGTCTGAGGATGATATGCGGTGCTCAAACATAGCTGAGTCCCTACCGCCTCTTGTAAACTCTTCCAAAATTCGCTTGTGAAGATGGGATCACGGTCGCTTACTATACTAGAAGGAATACCGTGCAAACGAACTATCTCTTTAATGTATACAGAAGCCAACCACGGAACAGTCCTCTTACTTTTCACGGGAATAAAATGGGCGCTCTTAGTAAGTCTATCTACTATAACCCAAATCCTTGTATTACCCTTCCTTGATCTTGGTAATCCATCCACAAAATCCATTGAGACGCTTTCCCATTTCCATAGTGGAACTTCCAATGGGTGAAGCAACCCACCGGGTTTCTTTTGTTCCGCTTTTACTCGTTGGCACACCAAGCATCTAGCGACGTACTCGACCACATCCTTTTTCATACCGGCCCAAAAGAAAACCCGCTTCATATCTTCGTACATCTTGTCTCCGCCGGGATGAATGGTCATCTTTGAGCGATGAGCAACATCAAGAATGGCCTTCCTTAAGTCTTCGTCTTGTGGTACACAAAGTCTATTATCCCTTCGTAACCAACCCTTATCGTCTAGGGTATACCTACGAAGATGGCTAGACGACTCCCCTCCTTTGAGCTTTTCTACTATCTCAACCAACTGGGGGTCGTCTTGCTGTGCCTCACCAACTCGTCCTAGAAGTGTAGGTCTAACCTCCAAGGATGCTAACAAACCAGGTACTAGGTCAACGGAGGGTCTAAAGTCAAACATGGAGATGAATTCTAAGCTTCGTCGTTCAACAAACAACGGACTCAAGGACAACCTTTTCCTACTTAAGGCGTCTGCTACCACGTTACCCTTGCCCGGGGTATATGCTATTTCAAAATCGTAGGAGGCTAGGAATTCCATCCACCGTTGCTGCCTTAAATTCAAATCCTTCTGAGAGAATAAGTATTTTAATGATTTGTGGTCAGTGAACAGTTCGAATTTCTCACCAAGAAGATAGTGACGTCAAGACTTAAGCGCGAAAACAATTGCGGCTAACTCAAGGTCATGCGTAGGGTAATTCTTTTCATGAACCCTCAACTGCCTTCCACCATAGGCTATTACTCTTCCCTCTTGCATGAGGACCGCGCCAAGTCCCGTACCACAAGCATCAGTATAGACGGTAAACGGTTTATTCCCGTCTGACAGCACTAAGATTGGGGCTGAAGTTAAGGCTCTCTTTAAACGTTGGAACGCATCATCACAATCTTCGTCCCACGTAAAAACCAGGTTCTTCTTCGTTAACCGTGTTAATGGAGCTGATATTTTTGTGAAGTCTTTGATAAACTTCCTATAATAGCCAGCCAACCCCAAGAAACTTCTTACTTCGGTTACATTTTTAGGGACCTTCCAATCTTGGATGGCCACCACCTTTGCGGGATCCACTGCTATCCCTTCCTTGGAAACCACGTACCCTAAGAACCGTACTTCTTTCCACCAGAAGTGACACTTAGAAAATTTTGCCTTAAGGTTATGCGCTCGAAGGGTTTCCAACACTTCCCTAAGATGTAGGGCATGCTCTTCTTCATTCTTAGAAAAGACTAAGATGTCATCCACAAAGACTACCACGAATTTGTTAAGGTACTCCCTAAACACCCTACTCATCAAATCAACAAAATATGCGGGGGCGTTTGTCAAACCAAAGGGCATCACTAGCCATTCATAGAATCCGTCAGGAGTCCTAAAAGCAGTCTTATCTATACTATCCTCAGCCACTCTCAGTTGATGAAAGCCAGTGGCTAAGTCCAACTGCGAAAACACTGAGGCGCCAACTAACTGATCAAAGAGATCGTCAATCCTCGGCAGTGGGTGTCGGTTCTTTTTAGTAAGCTTGTTTAGTTCTCTATAGTCCACACACAGTCTAAGGGACCCATCCGCCTTTGTAGCAAATACTACTGCAGCACCCCACTCTGATATACTACGTCTTATGAACCCCTTCTCAAGCAACTCCTTCACTTGCTTATTGAGTTCCCTCCTTTCACGAGGAGCCATGTGGCGCACTGGCAAAGATACGGGTTTAGCATTATCCACAAGATAAATTCGAAAGTCTATCTCCCGCTTTGGAGGTAAGCCCTTCACCTCCTCAAACACATCCGGATATTCCCGGACCACCTCTACCGTTCGCAGATTCTCTACAGACGCGTCAAGCGATTCAAGATAACTTAGCATAACGGAATTTATGGGACTACAAAAGATGTCGAGAGCATTACCAAGGCGAGTCACAAGCCTAACTACTCTCCTTTCACAATCAAGAATGGCCTCATTTCTAGATAACCAATCTATTCCTAAAATTAGCTCATAGCCCGTGAAGCCCAATACATAAGCATCACATCTAAATTCAACGCTAAGTATAGAGATTTTCAAATCCAAACATATCATGGTCAAATGAGCCGAACCCCCAATTGGATTTGAAACAACCAAGGGATCCTCTACTAAACTGGTGTTCAAGTGCAGTAATTCAACTAATGATGCAGAGATAAACGAATGAGATGCGCCAGAATCGAATAAGGTACGGACAGGATGATCAAACAGAAAAACTAAGCTTTCAACAGAAATTGTTCTACCTCTTTCTTGCAGCGGTGGGGCCGCAATAGCCTGAACTTGCCCCCTTGCCTGCCCTGGTGCCATAAGAGCCTGCACCTGTCCTCCCGAGGTAGACCCTGCCCTCTGCCCCTTCTTTGGACAGTCCTTCACCAAATGTCCGCATCTCCACAATGAAAACAACCAGTCTTCTTTTTCTTTCTACAATCTTTGTTGAGATGGCCAGGCGTCCCACAATTGAAGCATCTCTTCTTCCCTTTGCCATTATTGTTTTTACCACCCTTCTTATTTTGCTGTTGGGGTTTCTTCTGATCCTCTTTCTTTTCAACTGCCTTATCCTCATGCATAAGTGCCATTTCTACTAGCCTTTCAAAGATGGCTCCCATAGGGATGTGGGTCATAGCCAACCCTTGCAACGGTTCATTCAAGCCTCTAACGAACCTCAAAGCTTTCTTCTCTGGCGTGTTCACCAACTCCAAGCCAAACCTTGCTAACTGATTAAATTTATTGACATACTCCTTCACTGATAAGCTCCCTTGCTTTAATGTCAGGAATTTTTCCATATTTAAATTCTCCTCTGCCCTTGAAAGAAACTTTGCCTCAAACTTTCGTCTGAAATCCGCCCATGAATCAACTGGACGTTCCCCGTTAGTGACCTCCCACCAAAACGAGGCCTCTCCCTTCATTAACCAAGCAGCTAAACGGACTTTCCTCTCATCTTCCACTTCAAATATATCCAACAATTCCTCAGTCTCCTTAAGCCAGTCTCTGGCCTCCACAAACGTCTCAGTCCCTTGAAAAGTTTTTCCTCCCATAGCCTTAAATTCCTTGCACGTCTTTGCAAAAGTGTCAACACGAGGAGGAGGAGGAGGAATGGGTGCAACTGGGGGTGGAGGAACATCTGCTGGGCCTGCAGTGGTGGCCCTAGCCTACAAATATCTCCTAAACCACCCTGGAACCGTCACACCTTCTGGGAGATTAAGATCTTCAGCCATGCTGAAACGAAATGGAAAGATTCAAAATGGAGAATTCAAAAGATAAAGATAAGGATATGGCTATTTGGGATTATGTTTTTCATAAAAACTTTCTCTAAATAACATGTTTTTGAAAGCACTTCTTCCAAAAATACTTTAGAAAAAAAAATTTCTAAAAATTTTATCTGTTCTGGTAACCTTATGCTCTGATACCACGTGTAACACCCCACGTCCATTAATGTCACTCACAAAGGGAATGCATTAACTTCTATGGAGGTTTTAGGTGAATATAGAACAGTAAAATTTCAACAAGACAGATATAAAATAGTACTTGGAAATTTAAAAACTTTATTTCAATTGCAGCAGAAGTCAAAACATGTTTGATTACATCATAACACCATAATCAAAGTCAAGTACAATATCTATCTTGATAAAACAAGTACATAATCCCATTACATAAATAGCCATTAAAAAGAAAGATAACAAGCTGGACTTTACTTCAGCAGTCCAAGCTTTCCAAGAGATAAGCAATCCAATCAGACTCCACTGGAACTTGGCCCAACCTAAGGACCTGAAGGGAGAAAAAAAGATGAAAAAGGGGGGGTCAGACATAAAGTCTGGCGAGTATGATAATTCTACAATACCATTATCAAAATAACTGGACTAAGGCATAAGCTGGAAAACAAGGAAATGTCTATGAAAGAGCAGATTAAGGACATAGACAATCGCTAAAGGAAACGTTATAGGCGCTCCTAAATACTAAAGGATAAACACTATACTGCACCACACCAGTCACTCTAAAGATTGATTCCACTTAGCTTCACTTAGAAACTTTCTTAATGGCTTTACGTACTCCTAGCTGACTACATAGGTGCCGCCTGCCCCTATCTCCACTAGGTGTACCCCACTTTCCATTTTTCGATCGGCTCTCTACTCGTAGATACCCGTGCTGGCCCCACAGTGGGGTGTATCATTCCCCTAAAGTGGCAACCCGATATAACGGAGATGCACGGCTTATACCTACACGATGCAACAACGTCTTACCTACCAGCCCGGGTCCACACACGCATATGAAACCCGTTGGACTTGCGTTGCCATCGCTTCCTGTTTTGGCCTCTTATAGTCAAACCCAGTATGCGTGTCCCGTCCTCGACTTGGGTCGAGCCCACAAAGATACGTTTTGGGATACTGGTTGAAATGGGCCCCCATTATTTCCCACAAGCATTCCACCTAAGCTTGTCCCATTAGTCCATCCACTTAACCCACTTAGTCATGTTCATTTACATGTGTATTTGGTTAAGTCTAATCGTATTTCAAATGCCTCTAAAGGCAACCGCTAGATTCCTCATGCCACCCAAGGCACCTACTTAACCCCCATGTCCCACCTTACATGATTATCTGGCTAAGTATTTCTTAATTCATTAAGGCCATTACTAGATTCCTCATGCCACCCAAGGCACCTACTTAACCCCCATGTCCCACCTTACATGATTATCTGGCTAAGTATTTCTTAATTCATTAAGGCCATTCGTAATTATCTGGCTAAGTATTTCTTAATTCATTAAGGCCATTCGTAATGGCCTTAATGAATTAAGAAATACTTAGCCAGATAATCATGTGAGGTGGGACATGGGGGTTAAGTAGGTGCCTTGGGTGGCATGAGGAATCTAGTGGTTGCCTTTAGAGGCATTTGAAATACGATTAGACTTAACCAAATACACATGTAAATGAACATGACTAAGTGGGTTAAGTGGATGGACTAATGGGACAAGCTTAGGTGGAATGCTTGTGGGAAATAATGGGGGCCCATTTCAACCAGTATCCCAAAACGTATCTTTGTGGGCTCGACCCAAGTCGAGGACGGGACACGCATACTGGGTTTGACTATAAGAGGCCAAAACAGGGAGCGGTGACAACGCAAGTCCAACGGGTTTCATATGCGTGTGTGGACCCGGGCTGGTAGGTAAGACGTTGTTGCATCGTGTAGGTATAAGCCGTGCATCTCCGTTATATCGGGTTGCCACTTTAGGGGAATGATACACCCCACTGTGGGGCCAGCACGGGTATCTACGAGTAGGAAGCCGATCGAAAAATGGAAAGTGGGGGTACACCTAGTGGAGATAGGGGCAGGCGGCACCTATGTAGTCAGCTAGGAGTACGTAAAGCCATTAAGAAAGTTTCTAAGTGAAGCTAAGTGGAATCAATCTTTAGGGTGACTGGTGTGGTGCAGTATAGTGTTTATCCTTTAGTATTTAGGAGCGCCTATAACGTTTCCTTTAGCGATTGTCTATGTCCTTAATCTGCTCTTTCATAGATATTTCCTTGTTTTCCAGCTTATGCCTTAGTCCAGTTATTTTGATAATAGTATTTTAGAATTATCATAATCGCCAGACTTTATGTCTGATCCCCCCCCCCCCCTTTCATCTTTTTTTCTCCCTTCAGGTCCTCAGGTTGGGCCAAGTTCCAGTGGAGTCTGATTGGATTGCTTATCTCTTGGAAAGCTTGGACTGCTGAAGTAAAGTCCAGCTTGTTATCTTTCTTTTTAATGGCTATTTATGTAATGGGATTATGTACTTGTTTTATCAAGATAGATATTGTACTTGACTTTGATTATGGTGTTATGATGTAATCAAACATGTTTTGACTTCTGCTGCAATTGAAATAAAGTTTTTAAATTTCCAAGTACTATTTTATATCTGTCTTGTTGAAATTTTACTGTTCTATATTCACCTAAAACCTCCATAGAAGTTAATGCATTCCCTTTGTGAGTGACATTAATGGACGTGGGGTGTTACATCCCGTATTGACTTCCGCTCTTTATAATGAAGCTCTCAAGATGATGTAGAACAATTTTAAGGCCTCTACATCTGAAGATAATCCTTTGTACACTGCTGTCAATTTTACAGGTATAATTTCGGCTTCTACTGTTGACTGTGCAGTAAAAAAAATTAACCGTAATAGTTAGATCATAATATAGCGGCGATGGATCACATGGCATCTTATTTGGTTCTTTTTGCTTCACTTAGACAACTTAATAATCCAATTAAAATATCACTGCCTGATGGAACTATTAAAATGGTTGAGCATATTGGCACAGCAAACCTAAGTTCCGAAATAACTCTCAGAAATGTTTTTTATATTCCTAATTTAAAACATAATTTGCTTTCAGTTGGCAAATTATTAGATGGTATAACCATCCAATTGCTAATTTTTAAAAACATTTGTGTCATTTTCAGGACCTTTCAACTAATCACAATCACATTGTTGGATCGAAGCATTTTGGTCTATGCAAATTCTCTAAATCTCCTACAAATTATATTTCATGCAATTGAGTTAGTTCTGAATTTGCAATTAATAATGTTTATTTTTCTTATGCAAATAATACTATCACTGCAAATGTAAAGCCTAGCATTGATCTTATTCATGCTAGATTAGGTCATATTTTTGCTAGTCATATTAAACATTTAATAGTTTCCATTTCATGCAACGATGATAACAATAATTGTGATTTTAGTTGTAAAGCTTGTGTTTTAGGTAAACACCATAAGATGTTTTTCCTGAAACTTGTTTCATATGCTACTGATTCTTTTGATATGTTACATATAGATCTTTGGGGGCCATGCTTGAAACCTTTATCTGCTGCTACATATTTTTTGACAATCCTAGATGATCATACTAGAATCACTTGGACTCATTTAATTTATTCAAAAACTCAAGAATATCATGTTATTTATGCTTTCCTTGAGTACGTTCAGACTCATTTCAATAAGAAAGTAAAGGTGATTATGAGTGACAATGAGATTGAGATTATTCAGGAATCATGTAGATTTATATTTGTTGGTAAAGATATTATTCATCAAAGAAGTATTCGAGGAAATCGTCAGCAAAATGGTCGAGTAGAAAGGAAGCATAAACATCTTCTTGAACTGCTAGAACGATGTGAATTTATGCTGGTTTGTCTTACAAACTTTGGGGTGATTGTTTGCTTGCTGCTACTCGTCATTAATTTGTTGTTGAGTTTTATTTTGAATTATAAAACTCCGTATGAGTTACCTATGAAAAAGCATCCTGAATATGATTATTTCAGGGTCATCAGTTGTTTGTGTTTTCCTGCTCAAAAGCTACCTAACAAGTTTACTCCTAGATCGAAGAAAAGCATATTCTTAGTGTATCCTCATATTTAGAAAGGGTACAAATTATATAATCTTAATGCTCATAAAATGGTTTTAAGTAGATATGTTTATTTCGTTGAAAATTGCTTTCCTTTGAAAGACGATCCTAGTATGATTTTTTACACTGTTTCTCAAATAAATACAACTTCACTTTCTTTGGTTAACCCTGCTTTTGACATTTCAAAATTTTCTTATCCTCAAAATATAGTTTCTTCTTCTTCTCAAAGTACATCTGAACAAAATGTTCAACTTTCTAAATCTATTTTTGAATTTCCTTTCCAAATTCTGCTTCATCTCAAAATTTGAATGCAGATTCTGTTATTTCTTCTTCTATTTAAAATCCTATTTTTCAAGTTACCAAAACAAAAAATATTAAATTTTCTTCTAGACCTAGCAAATTGCCTAAGAAATTTAATGATTTTGTTATGACAAGACCAACAACAAGAGCTATTCGAAATTTGGAACCTGATAATTCAGTTTCATTCAATGTTTATGTTGAACCATACCTTTCTCATTTGAATAGTGACAATTAACATAGTTTGATAATGTGTTAATAACTTATGAGCGTTCTTCTTATAATCAAGAAAGGATCATCCCAAGTGGGTAGAAGCAATGGATAAAGAATTACAAGCTCTTGAAGATAATGGCACTTGGAAGCTGATTGATTTACCATTTGATAAAAAAACCATTGAGAGTAAATGGATTTACAAAACTAAATTTAAATTAGCGGTGATATCGAGAGATGCAAAGAAAGAGTTGTTGCAAGGTGTGATAACCAGATATCCAGAAAGGATTACAAACACAAATTTAGTCCAATGGCCAAGTTGACTACTGTCGGATTGATAGCAATAAAAAAAATTGGGATATTCAACAATTGAACATTAACAATGCCTTCCTTCATGGTTAACTTGATGAAGAGGTGTATACAACTCCTTTGGGTTACAAAAAGGCCAAAACCGAGGCAAGTTTGCAATCTTAAAAGATCAATTTATGATTAAACAAGCAAGCAGATGCTGGAACAAAGAACTGACAATCGCTCATTGTAATTAAGGCACGCGCCTAAGGCGCAAGGCATGCGCCTAAGGCGCAAGGCATGCGCCTTGCTGATGACCGAGGCGCCTCCGTTAATGGAGGCGCACATAAAGCGTGCCTTTGTGCGCTTATCCTCGAGGCGCCAGGCATAAAAAGCGCGCCTCGAGAAACCCTCCCAGGCCCAGCACGAATTTGGACCCAGCCCACGCCGGTTTGAGAAAAAACAAAGCTGTTTTGTTCGATTTTAGGGTTTCCAGCTTCAACAGTTTAACTTCGAAGCTTTAAAAAAAACCGCTACAGCCTCTGTCGTCGCCGTTTCAGCCTTGCCGCCGCCGTTACAGCCTCTACCATGCATCCTTCTCTGTCGCCGCTCCTCTCCTCTACTGCAGGTTCTTTTAAAAAAAAATTGCAGTGCGCCTTTTTTCAAAAGTCCCCCAAAAATCCCAAGGCTCAAACTGTGTGCCTTAGTGCCTTAACTACTGTGATGCACAAAGGCACGCTTTACGTGCACCTCCATTAACAGAGGCGCCTCGGTCATCAGTAAGGCGCAGGCCTTGCGCATGCGCCTTAGGCGCGCGCCTTAACTACTATGCCTCTTATAAGCAACAAAATATTAGTTTCAAACGATTTTGTCTTCATAGTTGCTTCCAAACAAATCCAAATTCATAATATTCAATGTGGATCGGTTAATATTAAACAAACACCATTGTCCAAACATGATGCGAGATGTCATGGATTTGAATCCACTCTCGCAAGATTTAACCCACATGTTATGTAGTATGTTATACGCTACCTAGACTTGTACATAAGTACCAAATTTAAAAAAAAAAAAAAACAATTTACATATGTTTATCAGAAATGTCCAGTTTCGATGAACTCCACCCAAGCAATTGATCCCTAATGCATGCTTACCGTCTAGACAATTTTTAATTATCGTAGATAACCAAAACCAAGCCAGGCATTACTCGAATATACAAAAAAGAATGGTGCGAGAAAAACAACATTTTGTTTAACCACCGACATTAGCCCCTTAATTTCAACCACAAGTTTATATTAACTAATAGTATGGTGTATTTGAGAAAAACCATGAATATTTAAACATAACTTTATATATGTGCATGTGTGTGTGCACGTGTGTGACTCTAGTGGACGGGTATGCATATATGTATGTATCTCTAGTGAATGGATATGTATGTATAAAATGGGTAGAAAAGATGCGAAACAAAATGATACAACGTTTATTCACCATGTCCACGGATATATAGGAATGAAAAAATATTCATGAAAATATAGAGTACTATATGGCACCTACTCAAAATAAATAAATGGTGGTACAATACACACCTATCAATACACTCCGTAATCTCACTTAAAGAAACAGTAAAAGAATAAAATTTGTCCACTTCAAAAACACACTGATGTTGTTGACGTGAAATATTTAACTTTCTACAAATATTACAAAGAATTCCATTTCAAATTTAGCTTATCAACTTGAGCATTGTTTAATTTATGGTAGTCTAGGCCATATCTTTAACTTTTTTCGTCTGAAAATAAATCTCAAATGAAATCAGCTAACATATTAGTATCTAGGAAGGAGGGGTGCGGCTTATGGGTGACGTACTGCGTATCGGGTGCGGCAGTGCAGCAAGTGGTGCGTACGGGGTGTGCCATGTGGCATGTCCCTGTATTTGGGCTGGGGGTGCGGAAAGGATGCAGATTTGGGGTGCGTCGGTGACATGAAAGGTAAATTTCAGATTGGAATGGTCTTACCTATGCTTATGCTGAATACAGGATAATATGATTATCATATTTTCATATGAAAACTTAAGAAAAATTATGCTATTAAGACAAATATACGATAGTATATATATTTTAGCATATGAAACAAATTTAAGACAAATATATATACTATTATGCTATAAGTATATGAAAACTTAAGACAAATATATATACTATTAAGTGATACATGACAAAAAATGATAAAAAGGATGTAACGGTATAATAGCTTAATTTGTATAACATAATTCAGGATGACATATGCTTATCATATTTTCATAGGTAAGAACATAAGCATAATACGAGATGACATATAACAGCATAATAGCAAAATTTTCGTAATAGATTTTATCATATATATATATATATATATATACATATATATGTGTGTGTATGTGTATGTGTGTGTGTATGTATACATATATATACATAATATTTTTACACATATCGTATCCCCCTGCACCCGAATCCTCATATTTTCATATTTGTCGAATCTACGTACCCCCGTACTACGCACCCATATCCTTCCTAGATTAGTATACTAAGGCTCCAAAACTATCCGGTTAACTACAAAATTTTAGTCCAACTTCGAGCTAATATAAATTTATATAAAAAGATTGTAGTTATGAAAATTGAGTTCATGATTGTTTTTTATGGTTAACTTTTAGAAAAACGAAATGACTGCTTGCATTCTTAAATCATTAAGAAAATGTGGGGGTTTGTATAAGGATGGGAGATATTTTAGGAAATATTGGTGTTTGAGAAAGAAAAAGTATGGAAAGGGAAAAAGTGTGCGTATATAATAACACCTTAAACAAAAAGAACTAGAATAATACGATAGCATTCCACAATTGATTATCACCGTTATCATTTTCAATAAATAGGTTATTTTGACTATCACAAGGATTATGTCTTTCATAATTATGGCAAAAAGCATCTCGAGTAATAGACAATTGCTGGTGACTACTAGTACAACCGCATAATGATGAAGAAACCGACTACATAGACAAATTATTCTGAAAAAGATATTTATTGCAATTTTTTTATAATTTAAACTGAAATATATGTATTTTTTCGAAAAATAAAATTAAAATCTGTAGTTATAAAAAGTCGAAATGTTCGTTCAATTGGTAAATATAAATCAATGTGAGATCTTAAATTAAAGATAGCGTTTGATTTAAAACAAGTTTTGTGTTTTGCTTTTTCAATACTGCAAAATGCACGAAGGAGAGAAGAGGTTGAAAACGATCCATAAGGAAAGTGCCTTTTAACATATATAAAATGAAATATGACTTAATTTTATTATTCATCTTCAGCAAAATATAAAAAAAAATAGTGTTTGTGTTCCCCATCTTCCCTTTATTGAAATGTTCCTCATCTTTCCTTTATTGAAATGTTCCTCATCTTCCCTTTATTGAAATTACTAAGATTTTCCAATTTCATCTTCTCTTCCAAGTCATTTGACATACTTATTTTTATTTCAAAAAAAATAATACTGAAAATATACCATGATAAATATAAATAAAACATATGAGTTTCTTTATTTCACGGATACAATGCTATCTTTCTGCATATAAATTATCTTCCAAATATTCTAGTAAAAATAGGACTTTAAAAGTCGGAAACAAAACAACTTACAACATCTTGGATGTAGAGAGCCAATATTTGTTTCAAAATAAAGGCAGCAAATTAAGAAGGACAAACATCGTCTTATTTGTCGAAGTAAATTTTACATAGCACAAATATATTTACAGCTATACTTTAATTTAAATGGTTAAGTATCTTATTATCATGTGAGAGAATTAATCTTTAATACGACTTAAATATTATAATACTACTAAAAGTAATTTTGTCAGCCAAGTACAAAGAATGCATAGTTGGACTTCCAAAAAAAGAATATTGGCCAACAAAGAAAATCCATGAGTCATTAAATATTTCTTGTTCATTGCTACAAGCTATGGATACGTCTTTGCAATTTTGATCGCTTATTTTCTTCCCCAACGTTGGTCCCTTTTTCAAGCTTATGAAGTCGAAAACTATAAGATTGAATTGGTTGAACCCAAGCGTCAACAAAGAAATCAAGCTATACTTAACAACTAAGGAAGTAGACTTCCATGGATAGATGTATAAAAATGGAGCAGTCGGTGTTGTTGCATGAATGGATATCATCATAAGCTACACTGCAAAACCTCTTGCTTTGTGAATTCTCAAACACATGCCGCCTTGGAAAATTCTTGTTCATTTACTATGCTTTTCTACTAATTTTAGCATTGTACTATAGGTCACTTCCATACGTGGAATCGTCATGCTTTGTGAATGCCCAAACACATGCCTTGGAAAATCCGTGCAACAATATTGGTTGCTCCATTTCAAGTCCGCTTCTTTAGTTGAAAAGTATCAGCTTAGGTTTCTTTTATCCACATTTGGGTTCAACCTATCCGATCTTATAATTTTCAGTCCTATGACTATTTGAGATATTAAGAAGTGGCATAAGCTTGAGCGAGGGACCAATGTTTGGAAAGAAGGTAGATGATCAAAAAATATTGAAGCTGCAAATATGTATCCACAACTTGTAACAATAAACAAGGAATTTATAATTATTCATGGATTATCTTCATTGGTCAATATTCTTTTTTTTTTTTTAATCTAACTACGCATTTTTCAAACTTGACTGGAAGGATGAATTTCTAATAGTATAATATGTTTAATTTGTATTAAAGATTGATTGGCATGCATGCTAATAGAATACCTGACAATTTGAATGAAAGTATAATTGAAACTATAATTGTACTATGTTAAGTTTACTTTGACAAAAATGACAATGTGAGCTGCTTGCATTTTGAAACAAATATTGAGTCTATACGAAACATATGGTAAGCTGATATGTGTTTCAACTTCTTAAGTTTTATTTTTATTAGATGAAAGATAACTTGTATGTAAAAAATATAATATTTTTGTATCGGTGAAATAAATAAAGTCGCGGGTTTTATATGCCTTTATCATGATATCTCTTCAACGTTATTCTTTTGAAATAAAAAAATATGTCAAGTGACTTGGAAGAGAGGATGGAAATGGAAAATCTTAATCATTTCAATAAATAAAACAATGAAAACAAAGTGAATAAAATTAAGTCATTTGAAATTTTATACGTTAAAATTCATTTTTCTTATGAATTGTCTCAACTCAATCTCTTTTCCATGCTGAAAAGGCATAACACAAAAACTCATTTTAAAACAAACGCTATCTTTTATTTTAAGATCTCACATTGCTTTATATTTATAGTTTTAACTTATAAGTCGATACTTTGTCAATTAAACATTTTGACTTTCTCACAAGTACAAATTATATTTTTCAAAAATAAAAATGTATAAATTTTAAATAAAAAATTAATAAAATTTGCAATAAATATCCTTTCCAACATTATATGACGAGACGGTCGGTTCTTCCATCGTTGTGCAGTTCTACTAGTTTAATCCTAATTGAAAATGAATTATGAAATATTTTATGCAAATAATGATCTTGGGTTTAGAAGGTTGGAATTGTCAGAAGAGTAAACGAAACAGCATTTGACGCATTGCATGAAGAAATAGCATCCGAACGCAAGAAAAACATGTCCTTGCAGAAATTGGCTTCACGAAAATCCATTTTCCAAGACTTTGGTAGTAAGGAAAACCTCCCTGTGATTCGTTTGACAAACAATGATAATTCAGACTACACTTCTGCCGATAATCTCATACAGCATATACATAAGAACTAGGGAAAAAGCCCTTGGAATCAAAATTGTAAGCATGCATTATAATTACTCATTGAAAGAACTTTTCCTAAAATTCCTGGATAAATTTTGCCTGCAAAGTAGGGTGGGAACGGGGAAAAGCGGGGTGCGATGGTCAGAAGTAAATTGATGGGGTGTGTAAGGAGGAAATGAGGGGGAGAATAGAAATAGTCTTCATCAAACTGAATCGTTCTACAGCAAAAAGTTAAAAGCAACAACCCACTTTCATCAAAACCAAACTTTCAGCAAATGGATAATATTAAATCAAATTGGAACCAAATTGAGGCATTCCAATGAAAGTCGCATAAATCAAATCAGTGAATAGAAATAACTTACCATCCATTTGCAATGACGGAGCGCTGTCGTTACCGGCCTGGCGCGTGACTAGGGGAGGAGAAGACAGCGAGCAGCGGCAGTCCCTACGCAGATCCTGCGGAGTGGTGGTTCGGTGGAGGCGAAATTGATTAGGTTTTTTTCCTTTTTTTCCGCTCGTACGAGACTAGGTTTATATATATCAGCGACAATTACCTTGTATTTTTGGATGAAATGAACAGAGAAACTTAATACCCTTAATCTCTCTTCTTCTTCTTATTTATACAGTTTGTTAATAAGTTATCCGCACAATATTTTGTGCTTGTTTAATTTATTTGTTGCCTGTTAATTCCTGTCACAACAAGATTAAGATATGTCATTTATTTTATTTTAAGGGTTTGAGATTTGAATCCATATTCCAAGTTTACACTTTCTTCCCTAAATAAGAGCCATATGTTTAACTTTATAAATAATTAATTAAAATTAAACACAGGAAATGTAAGTCATCAGGTGGAATTCTTATGATGGTAAAGTATTTAAAAAAAATTGTATCAAATTGTATGTAATTATTTTGTTTTCAAATAATATTAGAAAAAGAAAAGATTACCATTTTAATTCTAAGATTAGAAAATGAAAGAAATATTAACAGGGATTCAAAAATACAAAATGATCGACGTTGAAAGTGAAATATAGCGATTAGAATACAGCTAAGATCATCAATGACCATTTGCCATAACAATTATTCACTATATAGAATAATGAACAATATGACGACGATAAATCAATTATGAAAGCACGTAAACCCAACAATTGGGCACACAAAGAGCATGGTAAAAGTAAAGATAAAAGAAAAAGAAAAAATGGTAATCAATTTGACGGTAATGCTAGCATTCAGTTTACAGTTGCAGTTTTCATTTTGCTTGACACAAGCAATTAGTTCTTCTTAATGTAGACTTAAAAGACCGAATTGTGTGCATATAAACACATATCCAAAGCTAATTAAATCGCTACACACCAACTTGAATAACTAACATGATGCTACCTTAAATAAATAAATTCATTTGTCCAATTATACATTTAGATAGTTGGAACATACGCATACTTTGTAGTTGTCTGCCCACGTTTTCACTTGCAAAAGCATTACAATCGCACTGCTTTAGTACATCATTTGGTGAAAATTGAGGCATTATGAGAGACTCAATTTTATTGAGAAAATTACCTCCACAAATAGGAAGATATGATATAACAAAGAAACGCCTACTGAGTAATATTTATTTTCATATATTCTTGTACATAAATGTCCAAACTATTACTCTCATAGTATAGATGCATACGCGAACATATTTTAAGCTTAAATTGTACATTTTAGATGTGAAACAAACTAATAAGAGAGAATCTTTAAATTTATCACATATGATATGAAGTAAACTAACTCACTTGTACCATTCTTATAAGATGCAAAACATTCCTCTTGTTTCATACTACTGTAAGTTTAAGTTAACACAATTAATGTAACGACCCGAAAATCGTCGCCCTTCGAATCGACCGTAAACTATAACAATCCGGAAAATGCGAGCCAATTTAAAAAATTTAAATTGGTTATTGTCAAAGAATTTAAACAATTGAAATAGAACATTTCAATAAAATAATGAATGGGAAATAGTGAGGCAGTTTGAAATTTTGAATTCAAACTTTGACTGACTGTACCAGGTGGAAAATATAACAGGTTTTAGTGAAACCAAAAATATTTAAATCTGTTTATGAATACCTTTCTAACGAATCTGAAAAATCGAAATTTCATAGTAGGAGTCAAAAGTTATGGCCAAGTGAATTTTCAGAAAGGTCGCTATATAGAATATATAGCCCTTGAAAATAGACATTTTGCAAACGACATCGGAATTCGATGAAACCACTTTTGTTGGGTCCGGGATGTCAAACTATAGCTAGATTTCAAATTTCATAATTTTTGAAGCTAGTATGTGAGCGGGGCAAAAGAAAATGTGATTGGTCAATTTCTGTTAAATTGGGTCAACCAGAAAATGGTCATTTTTCAAACGATCTCAGAATTCGACGAAACTAGTTTTGTTGGGACCGTATCGTCAAAACATAGCTAGATTTATTTTTCTGGAATTTTTCGAATCAGTTTGTAGCCGTGGCAAATTAAAATGTACGTTCAAATTGAATATTAAATGTTTTATACTTTAATTTGAAAAATAACAGACTGTAACAGTCGAGTTGGCCAACGAAACATATCTCATTGTGTCCGGGATGGGGGCATTTAGCTAGGGGCGACAGTCGTTGGGTTGAAATTGGTGTTCGTTAGTCAAAAAGATATTTTTGAATTTAAAATTAAAATAAATGGGTCAAACCCCCCCTCTTTTCTCTCACTACACGTTGACTGGTCAAACTCGAGTAAAACCCGCTACCCACGAACGACGGAAAGCATTCAAAGCTTCCCGACCAAATCGCCGCCGCCTCAGCCATTTTCAGCGCCCCCTCCAGTTGAGTTTTCCGTTCATCTCTCCCTCCTCTATAAATCCATACAACCCTCGTCAGTTGTAGTGTGGTATTTGCGTCGAATTTCTTCGAGGAAGACGCCGTCTTTGGAGCTCCGCCGTGCGCCACAGGGACCACCGAGTTCGCCAAGACCACCACCGACCGACTCGCCTCTCTTCCCTCTTCCACGTGGTGTAATCCGATCCTTCCATCATTGCACAGATTTTCTGAAAAATTTGAACCCTAGTTCGAACCAACTGTGAAAGGTGAGACCTTTATTTTATTTGAACTTTGAAAAATCATATCTTTATGGTATGTTAATGAAAATCGATGAAACAGGAAACATCGGGACCGCAAGGAGGCTCTCTACCATCTAGAAGAGACCGCGGATTTTTCTGATCTATCTACGATTTTTAGCACTTCGAAAACCAATGTGAGAACTCTGAATTAAATTGTGTGAATGAAATCGCGTTGTATAAATTATATAAGCGAGGTGTAAATTATATACGCATTGTATACCTCATGTACATGTGTTGTGTAAGTTATATTAGCGATGTATAAATTATACAAGCGTTGTATGAAACATATATGCATTGAATTGTGTTGAAATGCAAGTGAAATATTATATATATATATATATATATATATATATACACACTCCCCTCATCCACAGACCATGGACAATATTTATTGCTTGTGATTGGCGTGAAAATATGTGATATGACGAATGGTTGAAAATAATTGTTTGTGGTTAATATTGTGGTTGAAAAATATCTTTGTGGTTGAAAAATACCTTTATGGTTGAAAAATACCCTCTTGTGGTTGAAACAAATTAGAATAGGATTGTAGAAATGAAAATAAGACATGTCGCCTGCGTGCGAATTAGATGCATGATCCCCATTGTCAAAAACCGCGAGGTTTTAAGGTAGAGCGAGGAGCCGTACTAGGGACGGTCCCGGTTTTAACTACCCTGTCGTTATGCTGCCGAAATTTTCTGAAATATTAATGTGTTAGAATAATTTTCATTTGTTGAAATTATTTTTATATGTTGAAAGAACATTCATGTGTTGAATTGAAATTCATTCGTTGAATAGAAATTCATGTGTTGAATGGCGTTCGTATTTTAAATAAATAGCTTTAACAATAAAAATCACGTTTATATATATATATATATATATATATATATATATATATATATATATGCAAACTATAAAGAACATTCATGTGTTGAATTGAAATTCATTCGTTGAATAAAAATTCATGTGTTGAATGGCGTTCGTATTTTAAATAAATAGCTTGAATAATAAAAATCACATTTATATGTATATATACAAACTATAAAGAACATTCATGTGTTGAATTGAAATTCATTCGTTGAATAGAAATTCATGTGTTGAATGGCGTTCGTATTTTAAATTAATAGCTTAAACAATAAAAATCACATATATATATATATATATATATATATATATACACAAACTATAAAGAACATTCATGTGTTGAATTGAAATTCATTCGTTGAATAGAAATTCATGTGTTGAATGGCGTTCGTATTTTAAATAAATAGCTTTAACAATAAAAATCACATTTATATATATATATATATATATATATATATATATACAAACTATAAAGAACATTCATGTGTTGAATTGAAATTCATTCGTTGAATAGAAATTCATGTGTTGAATGGCGTTCGTATTTTAAATAAATAGCTTTAACAATAAAAATCACATTTTTATATATATATATACAAACTATAAAGAACATTCATGTGTTGGATTGAAATTCATTCGTTGAATAGAAATTCATGTGTTGAATGTTATTTGTATTTTAAATAAATTGATTAAACAATAAAAATTACATTTTTATTGTGAATATGAAGTGTTAAAAACATTCACGTGTTGAATAAATATTTCGGATGATAAAAATATTACTTTTATCATGTATACGCTTTGATAAAAATACACACGTGTTGAAATAAATATTAGTTCGCTAGAAATATTATTATTAACTTTGTTCTGCATATATATACATGTGTCGAATAGGGAAAATGGATTAGCTGTAGAGTAAAGAAATTATTTGCGTGGCCGACAAATAGGTAAGCCTTGATGAGTTGGCTGCGCAATTTTATTTTTTTATATCAACTCCTGTGAATGCCATTGGATGCGGAGTGCTGGTTATTCTGTGTGTAATAATAAACATCGCCATAGGATAGTAACAATTAGTTTTGAACTACACTACATGGCATACTTCTTGACGATAGGCATACTTCATCATATACCACATAAGCATTTGGAGCTTGTGTAACGAGGTTGAAGATTTACCATACGAGCGAGAGGCTTGTATGGCGATGATTATATATTACAGGTTGAACTGATGACTGATGTGGACTATATAAAATATAACGATAAATTGCCAGATTAATAAAAAAACCCACACGGGTCTGGAGTTAACAATAATCACGTCTCTCTAGTCATTAGATACGGCACATGGATTATTTATTCCCACACGGGACGAGGTGATGAGGATTAATCATCTGGAGTAATTAAAAATACACGCTCCCTCAAGCTTGACAGGGTGACGAGAATTTATTCTCTGAAGTTATTATCTATACACGCTCCCCTGTAAACACCAGAATATATCACTATAAATATGTGTATGCTTTATAGGATTTATTGGGTACCTAATACGGCCCAATAAATTTCCAAACCCCTTCCCGTACAAAGGAGGTTATGGCGAAATTTTTCGAAATATAAAGGCGTTAGTGAAATATTTGAAGTGAAAACGATGTTGAAATTAAAGAATGAACTATATTTATATATATATGTATATATATATATAAAATATAAATAGAATTGAAAGGAATCGAGGCCGTGCAGTTCGTGTTTTAAAATCGTAATTTCAATTGATTAGTACGAGAGATCCGACCGTCAGATTTTCACGAAACTGGAACCGTTGGGTTCGCTTTGGGAATATCTTCCCAGTGATATAGACTTTGTAGAAATCCAACGGCTAGATTTCCCGATATGTGTAAAACAAATTTGGGGAAAAATAGTGCAACGACACGACCTGAAACGTTGTTTAATTAAATATGGCCATTTTTAAATAAATAAAAATGGCGAAAAATCGTTATAAAATATTATAAGCGACATGGATTGGAAATAAACCAATTTTGCTTGATTTTCTTAATATTTGATGGTTGTATGTGTTTGATATGAAAATTATACTAAGGAAATATTTGATGGTTGTATGTGTTTGATATGAAAATTATACTAAAGAACTGAAATGTGAATGTCGAATAATATAACCTTGGAAAGAATTGATTTGAATTCTAATTATACGTGAATTATTTGAAAAGGCCGAGCTAACCCTCATTTCAAATAATTGATCGAACGATTCGAAGTCGAAAATACAAAGACGGTTCAAGACCGACGATCTTCGTATCGGATGGATGGGCGCTGCTGAGGTTCCTGATTGGAGTAGCTACCTTGAAGGAACGGAAGTAGTAGCCGTCTGGACGTATGTGTTGATTGTACGGATATACGAGGAATATGATGCCTCCGGTTTCGTTCAGACCCAGAACGGACTTGTAAATGGACCGTGTGTCTGACATTGGATTTTGTTCTGTACTGATTGATCTCTGTTAAATATATATCTGTTTGGCGGCGGAGAATTTATTCTTTTTCTTAACGCCCTTCTCTGAGGCGTACGAGCTCAGAGGTTATATATCGATAGAAATCGGTCGTATGGAGTGGATTGCCTGTGTGGCTTGCCAAGATGCAGTGAACAGGGCTTCTGTTGCAAAGCAAAGTCTTGTGTTCGATGATCAAAGCGCGACCTGCGTGGCCTGGCTTTGTGTATAGCGTGGATTCGCGAGCCTCGCACCTCGGTATGAGTTAAAAAGGGATAAGGACCGCTGGGAGAACACGACGTTTCTTTCTAGTTATGATGGTGTAAGTGCTTAAACTGGTTGACATTTATATTACTTTCATCTTTGTGGTTGTTGGAATGCGAGGCGCCTCGATTATAGGTCTGTAAGGACCGGGAAACGCGTGTTCAGGAATAACTAATCCTCAAACGTAAGGGAGGACCGACCCAACCGATTCCAAGGGTTACCTAGAGTGTGTAGTCCTGAGGCATTTGCTAAAGTGTCTCGAAACGGAGAGGAGCTTGCCCCTTGCCTCGACTCATGACGAAAATCCAATTTCCAATACGAAATAACGGATTTGATTATAGAACTAGTATGGCGACATAGTGGTATGGGACACTTATGCCGTCTATGATTGATATTTATGATGATATTCATTTTTGAAACATATATGCACTAGTAATAATATCAAATGATTTTGCTTTACACATATTAAGCATATTTGGCTATTATAAGGTAAAACTCTATCCTCCGGTTTGCATTGCATTGCATGATGGGACTTGAGTCTTATAACGACTTCATTCTTTTTAAAAGCATTGCGTTGTTTTAAAGAATTCACTTTGTTTCAAATGTACCGGCAATCACGGGAGTAAACCCGTTCCGCGAAAGTGGCGTGGTCCTATGATTTGCCTTTTTACTGTTGTTTAACCTGTTAAGTAGATTTCTCATACCAGTCCCATGACTGACTCGTTGTTTGTTTCACTTTGCAAACTCGGGTGCCCTTATTTTCACACGGGCAGCCTAGTTGACAGATGACAGGTTGTTTTGTCTTGGCACTGCAGTATGAGGTGCACTTTTGGCTTGATGGCGATGGATTCGATTTGTATTTTGGCTATTGACTTTCCGCTATCCCTATCTTATGAATATGATTCCGCCTATGGCGATGCAGACTGTTTTACTTCCAGTATTTATTATCGTATGTATATGTACCGCCTCAGGCGATGTAGACTGATACCCTTTTTATGTCTCACTGTATGTATATATTCCGCCTATGGCGATGTTGACTGATCATTCCCCTTTTATTTACTAAGTTATATCCGACGTTGTGTTATTCTGATGTTGTTACATGTTATGATTCCGCTGTCATATCTATGTCAAATTATTCTTTTTATTGTTTTTGCTATTATCTGTACTCTGCTATTGATGATTAATGAGTTATATTCCAATGATTATCCTTAATACCGTCATACAGGTTTCGGGATCGTCCCAGTTGGTATCAGAGCTTTGGTTAACCTTAATTCTGGAATCTAACACATTAAACACCTCGTCAGAATAGAATTAGTAGTGTTCTAAGGCGAGTGGCTCATTAGAGATAGGATTAGAGATGTCCTAGAATGAGCTAAGCAGAATAGCAAAACAATTTGATCAGTACATCATTACCTTTCTTTATGTTCTCTTGCTTTATCATATATGAAAGTTATCATTTCTATGAGCTTGACTCTTCTCTTGCTTATACAGTACTTTACTTGATGGCTACACGAGCAGCTGCAGCCAGAGGTGGCCGAGGAGGCCGAGCAGGCAAAGTTGGAGGATGTGGGAATATCCACGTAGCAGAACAAGGGCCTGTGATTCAGCCAATAACACCTCAGGACTTCGATCTTGATCAACTAGCAAAGAGTTACAGAAACCTCGGAGGCAAACCCTTTTCTGGCATTAGCACCGTAACAGAGGCTTTGGCATGGTAGAAGACATGCGAGAAGATTTTTGCTGGCATGAGACTTGGAACCCACGACAAAGCGATTATGGGCGCTTGGCTCTTACAAGAGGAGGCCGAGTTGTGGTGGGATGCCGTCACCTCTGAGGATGAGGAGGATACTGTTAGGACCTGGGAGGAGTTCAAGACACTGTTCAAGGGGAAGTTCATCCCCGAGCAAGCATTAGAGCGCAAGCGTGATGAGTTTGCTAATCTCCAGCAGGGAGACTGTTCTATTCAAGACTATCTAAACAAATTCACACGGCTATCACGTTATGCTCCATAGCTCATCTTGACATCTAAAGCTAAGAATAAGAGGTTTATATTCGGGCTACGACGCAAGTACCAGGACCGGGCCATGAGTAACATCAAGCTTCCATTTTCAGAACGTGTAGAGATGGCCTGCAACTACGAAAATTTGGATGAGAGGAACTCCAACCTAGACCGCGCTAAAAGCCAAGCTGGAAATAAGCGCAAAGCTTCAGGAGATCAACCCGAGTCCAGCAGTGCAGCAGCCGCTACTCAGCAATCTGGTAAGATACCCAAAGGAAGCTGCTACAATTGTGGAAAGAAGGGGGCATTATTCAAATGTGTGCACCGCCCCAAAGAGACTGAAGGAAAATCCAGAAAGCTCAAACCCGAACCCCCGCAACTCAGCCGAATGCTACAACTGCCATCATAAGGGGCACTATAGCAGGAATTGTCCTTTGAACAAGAATGCACAGGTGGCACATGTTTATGACGGGGAAACTCTGCCAGCTATCACCGATGGATCAGGTAAACCCGACGTCTTGGGAGGTACCCTTACAATTAAAAATATTCCTGTTTCTGTACTTTTTGACACTAGTGCATCACGTAGCTTCATTTCTAGTAACATTGTTCACAAGTTAAAATTGAATCAAAGGAAGCTTAAAGAACCAATTAAAGTTCAAAACCCGATAGGATGCTCTATCATTCTCGGTTCATGTTGTAAAGTGCTTATTTCTTTTTCCCGATACCGATTTTCTTTTAAGTTGATTGTTATGGATTTTTTTGAATTCAATGCTATTCTTGGGCTTGACTGGTTAACGGAGTATGAAGCTGAAGTAAAGTGTGTCGAAAGAGAAGTAAAAATTAAAACAAAACTGGGGAGTATTGTTATACCCTGTCATGGCTCGGAAACAGATAGAAAAGAATTTTGGTCTTCTTTGGAAGTTATTCCCCCTTCATTAGAAAAGATTCCGGTCGTTAAAAACTATGCGGATGTGTCTGAAGAAGTCGAAAACCTACCTCCGTAAAGAGAAATTGAATTTAGAATAGATCTAATTCTGAATGCCCGACCAGTAGTACATTCAATTCGAAGAATGACCCCGAAAGAAAAAGAAGAGTTGGGCAGCCAAACTCGAGAATTGCTTTGGAAAGGTCTGATCAGACCAAGCTATTCAGATTGGGGAGCAGCAGTAGTATTTGTCCCGAAATCAGACAGTACTCTACGACTTTGTGTTGATTACCGAGATCTCAATAAGCAGACACTGAAGAACAAATACCCTTTGCCACGTATAGATGATCTGTTAGATCAATTAAATGGGGCGAGAGTATTCTCCAGAATGGACCTAGCTACAGGTTTCCACCAATTATGTATAGCCGAAGACTGTGTTCCTTTGACAGCCTTCAGGGGTCCCGATTTATTCTATGAATGGTTAGTGATGTCATTCGGCTTGTGTAACGCTCCAGCATACTTCGTCGATCTTATGAATAGAGTGTTCCGTGGTGTCTTGATTAAATTTGTTCTGGTCTTCATCGATGATATCTTAATCTACTCCAAGTCAGAAGGCGAGCATGCAAAACATTTAGAACAAGTGCTGGGAATTCTGAGGAGAAATGTCTTGAAAGCTAAATTTTCTAAGTGTATCTTCTGGCAAGATGAAGTTCAGTTCCTTGGCCATGTCGTATAAAAAGAAGGGATTGCTGTAGATCCAAGCAAAATTACAGCGATTCAGGACTGGAAACAGCCTACTACCCCCACAGAAGTTCGAAGTTTCCTTGGATTGGCTAGTTACTATCGGAAATTCGTTAAGGATTTTTCGAAGATATCCGGTGTATTAACAAAGCTTACAAAGAAGCATGAGAAATTCAAATGGACTCCCGAATGTGAGGAAGCTTTCCAGGAGTTGAAACTGAAACTGACAACTGCTCCAGTATTAACAATTATAAAAGGCAACCAGGACTTGACTGTATGGACAGATGCTTCTATTAGAGGGCTTAGCGCAGTATTAATGCAAAAAGGCCAGGTGGTCGCTTATGCTAGCCGTCAGCTGAAGCCACATGAAAGAAACTATGCAACTCATGATCTTGAGTTGTTAGCTATCGTGTTTGCTTTGAGAATCTGGAGGCATTATTTATTGGGCGAGAAGTTCGAACTATTTACCGATCATCAATCATTGAAGTATCTATTCACTCAGAAAGATCTGAACTTGAGACAACAGCGTTGGTTAGAATTCCTTACAGCATACGATTTTGAGATTCTATACACTCCAGGGAAAGCCAATGTTGTCACAGATGCGCTCAGCAGAAAGAATGAAATCATCGCCAGTTTTATCATTACGTCTTCATTTATTGACAGGATCCCTGCCCTTCAGAAAGAAGATAATTTTGTTAAGGAGATGATCAAAAGAATTAAAGAGGGCATAAACTCCAGCTTCCAAGTTGATAGTGAGGGAGTTCTGAGATTAAAAGGAAGAATTTGTGTTCCCGACATCTCTGAGCTAAAAAGGGAAGTGCTTGATGAATGTCACGGGTCAAAACTCAGTACCCATCCCGGTGTGAACAAAATGTATAATGACCTCAAACGCACATTCTGGTGGAAGGCGATGAAAAGAGATATTTCATTATATGTTAGCAGATGCTCCACTTGTCAGCTAGTTAAGAGAGATCAGCAGAAATTGGCTGGATTATTACAACCATTAGGAATCCCAGGATGGAAGTGGGAGCAGATTTCCATGGACTTCATAGATGGCTTGGCTCAAACGAAGAAAGGAAACGACTGTATTTGGGTGATCGTAGATCGCTTCACGAAGACCGCCCATTTCATACCTGTCAGATCCAACAGAACGGCTCAAAGTTTAACGCAGATTTACTTCAAAGAAATAGTTAAACTGCATGGAGTGCCGCTCAGTATAGTCAGTGACAGAGATCCCCTATTTACTAGCAAATTCTGGGAAGCATTCCAGAAAGAATTGGGAACCAAATTGAATCCAAGCACCGCTTATCACCCTCAGACAGATGGCCAAACTGAGTGGGTAAATAGAATTCTAGAAGATTTACTGCGGGCTTGCATTATTGATTTTGGCGGGTCATGGGAAGATCACTTGCATTTGGCCGAATTCTCTTATAACAATAGCTACCAAGCAAGTTCGAGAATGTCGCCATTTGAAGCATTATACGGTAGACCGTGCAGATCTCCTGCATGTTGGGTAGAACCTGGCAACAGACTTGTGTTGGGGCCCAATATGATTCGAGAAGCATTAGATTAAATCGATTTCATCAAGAAGCGATTGAAAACCGCACAAAGCCGACAGAAAAGTCATGCTGATGCGAGAAGAAGAGATTTATCATTTTCCGTTGGTGATTATGTCTATTTAAGAGTTTCTCCGATGAGGGGAGTAATCAGATTTGGCAAAACTGGGAAGTTGGCACCGAGATTTATTGGTCCATCTCCTATTCTTGAACGAATTGGAACTCTTGCTTATAGGATTTCATTATCTGATTGGTTGCCTGGAGTGCATGATGTGTTCCACGTATCTCAACTTAGAAAACATGTGCATCATCCGGGTCTGGTTGTAGAAGAAGCAGCACAACAGGAATTGGAAATTACTCCAGAATTAGTAGTCAGAAGAGAGCCATTAAAGATTGTTGGCAAAGAAACTAAGGAGCTCAAGAGCAAAAAGGTTCATTTAGTTAAAGTGCAGTGGAGTAGTGATCCTAGAGACAGTACTTGGGAGACTGAGGAAAGCATTAAACAAGCCTACCCTAAATGCAGAGTGGACATCTCTGACTAACTCCGGTGCAAGGTACTTTTACAATACTTTGCATTTACATTTTCCTACTGTACTGCTGTTTCTTTTCGGGGACATAAAGTTTTAAGTGGGGGAGATTGTAACAACCCGGAAAATGCGAGAAAATTTAAAATTTTTAAATTGGTTATTATCAAAGAATTTAAACAATTGAAATAAAACATTTCAATAAAATAATGAATGGGAAATAGTGAGGCAGTTTGAAAATTTTGAATTCAAACTTTGACTGACTGTACCGGGTGGAAAATATAACAAGTTTTAGTGAAACCAAAAATATTTAAATCGGTTTATGAATACCTTTCTAATGAATCTGAAAAATCGAAGTTTCATAGCAGGAGTCAAAAGTTATGGCCAAGTGAATTTTCAGAAAGGTCGCTATATAGAATATATAGCCCTTGAAAATAGACATTTTGCAAACGACATCGGAATTCGACGAAACCACTTTTGTTGGGTCCGGGATGTCAAACTATAGCTAGATTTCAAATTTCATAATTTTTGAAGCTAGTATGTGAGCGGGGCAAAAGAAAATGTGATTGGTCAATTTCTGTTAAATTGGGTCAACCAGAAAATGGTCATTTTTCAAACGATCTCAGAATTCGACGAAACTAGTTTTGTTGGGACCGTATCGTCAAAACATAGCTAGATTTATTTTTCTGAAATTTTTCGAATCAGTTTGTAGCCGTGGCAAATTAAAATGTACGTTCAAATTGAATATTAAATGTTTTATACTTTAATTTGAAAAATAACAGACTGTAACAGTCGAGTTGGCCAACGAAACATATCCCATTGTGTCCGGGATGGGGGCATTTAGCTAGAGGCGATAGTCGTTGGGTTGAAATTGGTGTTCGTTAGTCAAAAAGATATTTTTGAATTTAAAATTAAAATAAATGGGTCAAACCCCCCCTCTTTTCTCTCACTACACGTTGACTGGTCAAACTCGAGTAAAACCCGCTACCCACGAACGACGGAAAGCATTCAAAGCTTCCCGACCAAATCGCCGCCGCCTCAGCCATTTTCAGCGCCCCCTCCAGTTGAGTTTTCCGTTCATCTCTCCCTCCTCTATAAATCCATACAACCCTCGTCAGTTGTAGTGTGGTATTTGCGTCGAATTTCTTCGAGGAAGACGCCGTCTTTGGAGCTCCGCCGTGCGCCACAGGGACCACCGAGTTCGCCAAGACCACCACCGACCGACTCGCCTCTCTTCCCTCTTCCACGTGGTGTAATCCGATCCTTCCATCATTGCACAGATTTTCTGAAAAATTTGAACCCTAGTTCGAACCAACTGTGAAAGGTGAGACCTTTATTTTATTTGAACTTTGAAAAATCATATCTTTATGGTATGTTAATGAAAATCGATGAAACAGGAAACATCGGGACCGCAAGGAGGCTCTCTACCATCTAGAAGAGACCGCGGATTTTTCTGATCTATCTATGATTTTTAGCACTTCGAAAATCAATGTGAGAACTCCTAATTAAATTGTGTGAGCGAAATCGTGTTGTATAAATTATATAAGTGAGGTGTAAATTATATACGCATTGTATACCTCATGTACATGTGTTGCGTAAGTTATATTAGCGATGTATAAATTATACAAGCGTTGTATGAAACATATATGCTTTGAATTGTGTTGAAATGCAAGTGAAATATAATATATATATATATATATATATATACACACACTCCCCTCGTCCACAGACCATGGACAATATTTATTGCTTGTGATTGGCGTGAAAATATGTGATATGACGAATGGTTGAAAATAATTGTTTGTGGTTAATATTGTGGTTGAAAAATATCTTTGTGGTTGAAAAATACCTTTGTGGTTGAAACAAATTAGAATAGGATTGTAGAAATGAAAATAAGACATGCCACCTGCGTGCGAATTAGATGCATGATCCCCATTGTCAAAAACCGCGAGGTTTTAAGGTAGAGCGAGGAGCCGTACTAGGGACGGTCCCGGTTTTAACTACCCTGTCGTTATGCTGCCGAAATTTTCTGAAATATTAATGTGTTAGAATAATTTTCATTTGTTGAAATTATTTTTATATGTTGAAAGAACATTCATGTGTTGAATTGAAATTCATTCGTTGAATAGAAATTCATGTGTTGAATGGCGTTCGTATTTTAAATAAATAGCTTTAACAATAAAAATCACGTTTATATATATATATATATATATATGCAAACTATAAAGAACATTCATGTGTTGAATTGAAATTCATTCGTTGAATAAAAATTCATGTGTTGAATGGCGTTCGTATTTTAAATAAATAGCTTGAACAATAAAAATCACACTTATATGTATATATGCAAACTATAAAGAACATTCATGTGTTGAATTGAAATTCATTCGTTGAATAGAAATTCATGTGTTGAATGGCGTTCGTATTTTAAATTAATAGCTTGAACAATAAAAATCACATATATATATATATACAAACTATAAAGAACATTCATGTGTTGAATTGAAATTCATTCGTTGAATAGAAATTCATGTGTTGAATGGCGTTCGTATTTTAAATAAATAGCTTTAACAATAAAAATCACATTTATATATATATAAATATACAAACTATAAAGAACATTCATGTGTTGAATTGAAATTCATTCGTTGAATAGAAATTCATGTGTTGAATGGCGTTCGTATTTTCAATAAATAGCTTTAACAATAAAAATCACATTTTTTTATATATATACAAACTATAAAGAACATTCATGTGTTGGATTGAAATTCATTTGTTGAATAGAAATTCATGTGTTGAATGTTATTTGTATTTTAAATAAATTGATTAAACAATAAAAATTACATTTTTATTGTGAATATGAAGTGTTAAAAACATTCACGTGTTGAATAAATATTTCGGATGATAAAAATATTACTTTTATCATGTATACGCTTTGATAAAAATACACACGTGTTGAAATAAATATTAGTTCGCTAGAAATATTATTATTAGCTTTGTTCTGCATATATATACATGTGTCGAATAGGGAAAATGGATTAGCTGTAGAGTAAAGAAATTATTTGCGTGGCCGACAAATAGGTAAGCCTTGATGAGTTGGCTGCGCAATTTTATTTTTTATATCAACTCCTGTGAATGCCATTGGATGCGGAGTGCTGGTTATTCTGTGTGTAATAATAAACATCGCCATAGGATAGTAACAATTAGTTTTGAACTACACTACATGGCATACTTCTTGACGATAGGCATACTTCATCATATACCACATAAGCATTTGGAGCTTGTGTAACGAGGTTGAAGATTTACCATACGAGCGAGAGGCTTGTATGGCGATGATTATATATTACAGGTTGAACTGATGACTGATGTGGACTATATAAAATATAACGATAAATTGCCAGATTAATAAAAAAACCCACATGGGTCTGGAGTTAACAATAATCACGTCTCTCTAGTCATTAGATACGACACATGGATTATTTATTCCCACACGGGACGAGGTGACGAGGATTTATCATCTGGAGTAATTAAAAATACACGCTCCCTCAGGCTTGACAGGGTGACGAGAATTTATTCTCTGAAGTTATTATCTATACACGCTCCCCTGTAAACACCAGAATATATCACTATAAATATGTGTATGCTTTATAGGATTTATTGGGTACCTAATACGACCCAATAAACTTCCAAACCCCTTCCCGTACAAAGGAGGTTATGGCGAAATTTTTCGAAATATAAAGGCGTTAGTGAAATATTTGAAGTGAAAACGATGTTGAAATTAAAGAATGAACTATATATATATATATATGTATATGTATATATACATAAAATATAAATAGAATTGAAAGGAATCGAGGCCGTGCAGTTCGTGTTTTAAAATCGTAATTTCAATTGATTAATACGAGAGATCCGACCGTCGGATTTTCACGAAACTGGAACCGTTGGGTTCGCTTTGGGAATATCTTCCCAGTGATATAGACTTTGTAGAAATCCAACGGTTAGATTTCCCGATATGTGTAAAACAAATTTAGGGAAAAACAGTGCAACGACGCGACCTGAAACGTTGTTTAATTAAATATGGCCATTTTTAAATAAATAAAAATGGCGAAAAATCGTTAGAAAATATTATAAGTGACATGGATTGGAAATAAACCAATTTTGCTTGATTTGCTTAATATTTGATGGTTGTATGTGTTTGATATGAAAATTATACTAAAGAAATATTTGATGGTTGTATGTGTTTGATATGAAAATTATACTAAAGAACTGAAATGTGAATGTCGAATAATATAACCTTGGAAAGAATAGATTTGAATTTTAATTATACGTGAATTATTTGAAAAGGCCGAGCTAACCCTCATTTCAAATAATTGATCGAACGATTCGAAGTCGAAAATACAAAGACGGTTCAAGACCGACGATCTTCGTATCGGATGGATGGGCGCTGCTGAGGTTCCTGATTGGAGTAGCTACCTTGAAGGAACGGAAGTAGTAGCCGTCTGGACGTATGTGTTGATTGTACGGATATACGAGGAATATGATGCCTCTGGTTTCGTTCAGACCCAGAACGGACTTGTAAATGGACTGTGTGTCTGACATTGGATTTTGTTCTGTACTGATTGATCTCTGTTAAATATATATCTGTTTGGCGGAGGAGAATTTATTCTTTTTCTTAACGCCCTTCTCTGAGGCGTACGAGCTCAGAGGTTATATATCGATAGAAATCAGTCGTATGGAGTGGATTGCCTGTGTGGCTTGCCAAGATGCAGTGAACGGGGCTTCTGTTGCAAAGCAAAGTCTTGTGTTCGATGATCAAAGCGCGACCTGCGTGGCCTGGCTTTGTGTATAGCGTGGATTCGCGAGCCTCGCACCTCGGTATGAGTTAAAAACGGGATAAGGACCGCTGGGAGAACACGACGTTTCTTTCTAGTTATGATGGTGTAAGTGCTTAAACTGGCTGACATTTATATTACTTTCATCTTTGTGGTTGATGGAATGCGAGGCGCCTCGATTATAGGTCTGTAAGGACCGGGAAACGCGTGTTCAGGAATAACTAATCCTCAAACTTAAGGGAGGACCGACCCAGCCGATTCCAAGGGTTACCAAAGTGTGTAGTCCTGAGGCATTTGCTAAAGTGTCTCGAAACGGAGAGGAGCTTGCCCCTTGCCTCGACTCATGACGGAAATCCAATTTCCAATACGAAATAACGGATTTGATTATAGAACTAGTATGGCGACATAGTGGTATGGGACACTTATGCCGCCTATGATTGATATTTATGATGATATTCATTTTTGAAACATATATGCACTAGTGATAATATCAAATGATTTTGCTTTACACGTATTAAGCATATTTGGCCATTATAAGGTAAAACTCTATCCTCCGGTTTGCATTGCATTGCATGATGGGACTTGAGTCTTATAACGACTTCATTCTTTTTAAAAGCATTGCGTTGTTTTAAAGAATTCACTTTGTTTCAAATGTACCGGCAATCATGGGAGTAAACCCGTTCCGCGAATGTGGCGTGGTCCTATGATTTGTCTTTTTACTGTTGTTTAACCTGTTAAGTAGATTTCTCATACCAGTCCCATGACTGACTCGTTGTTTGTTTCACTTTGCAAACTCGGGTGCCCTTATTTTCACACGGGCAGCCTAGTTGACAGATGACAGGTTGTTTTGTCTTGGCACTGCAGTACGAGGTGCACTTTTGGCTTGATGGCGATGGATTAGATTTATATTTTGGCTATTGACTTTCCGCTATCCCTATCTTATGAATATGATTCCGCCTATGGCGATGCAGACTGTTTTACTTCCAGTATTTATTATAGTATGTATATGTACCGCCTCAGGCGATGTAGAGTGATACCCTTATTATGTCTCACTGTATGTATATATTCCGCCTATGGCGATGTTGATTGATCATTCCCCTTTTATTTACTAAGTTATATCCTACGTTATGCTATTCTGATGTTGTTACATGTTATGATTCCGCTATCATATCTATGTCAAATTATTATATTTATTGTTTTTGCTATTATCTGTACTCTACTATTGATGATTAATGAGTTATATTCCAATGATTATCCTTAATACCGTCATATGGGTTTCGGGATCGTCCCATAAACCGCACAGGTTCGATCCGAAACGACAGAAATCATTGAACTGTTAACTTTGGGCATACAATGCATCAGACATAAACAAAAGAACTTTTCATTATTATTACAACAATTTTGCATCAGAGTACAAGATATCATAGTACATCGCAAATAATAAGCGAATAATGAATTACAATACAATACACATTGGAAATATAATTACACTTAGCGGAAGACTTTCAAATGGACTAGACAGAGCTATAAGCTTCAATAAAGAATCATGCTCAAAATATCTACAAAACAAACTACCGGCTTCACATGTGGAAAATTATGGGCACCCATTTGTAAGGGAAAAACAAACTACGAGTCAGTCATGGGACTGGTATGAGAAACCATACAGTTATCTTAACTTATTATAAAATTAGGCATATCACGGGACCACGCCGTATGACATGGGACGGGTTTCCTCCACATGAATGTTAGTGCATAAACAACTACCAAAAATAAACTTATAGAGCCTTATGCAACAAACACTATGCAGTTTCTTAAACTGCCCATTTATGCTTAATCCCCAAATTTGGATTTTTAAAATCCAATTCACTTTAGAAATTATTTCTTTGGACTATATTCTCGATTTCTTATTTCAAATCATTTGAAATACATATCTAGCTTTTAAATTAAAGTAGATTTCACTTAGGGATCTCAAACCAAAACATATTTGAAAATCTAAAATAATTACTATACACGCATATCAAAATATATGCCACCTAATCGGGAGGTTCCCCTGATGACCAGGCTCCAGGTACACCCTACCATCTCGATTATAATCCAGGTACGTCCACTCTCCATTTCCGAGGGCGAACCATACCTTTCGTGGACCGTACTCCACACATGCCCTACGTCACTAGGGTTGTTACCCGATCATTGGTAATACATAGAAATTATTTCTATATCTTGAAGTGGGGAAAAACAATTTCACAATAATAATAATTACAAGTACTTTCAAACCATAATACTTCACATTGTCAGTTCACACATATGACCAGTTTTTGTTAATAATATAACATTTGAGTTCATACGTCTTGAAGAAGGGTGTTAAGCTAAGAGAATAAATTCTCCGCCACCAAATAGATATATTATTAACAACAACTAATCAGTTATGTTATGAAATACAATGTCAAACAATCCATTCCAAATCATTTCGAAAACATCGGGTTTAGTCCTCGAAGTTCTTTCTGTTTTATAAAACATTCCATCCAAAATCGGGAAATACATTTCCTTTCTTTGAAGAAAATCCCATTTCATAAACCATTCATTAAATTGAAATGAACAAAACAACATTGTTAAACACCTCATAGTCAAATTGTGAAATAAATCATAAGATGTTAGTATACAAATATTTCTACCCAACCCAATGCTAAATATAAAATCATATTTGCTCATAAACTGGTCGAGCACAATCCAAACAATCAATTGACAAAAATAAATATAAAAAACCAAGTATATTTGGTTCATAATCCTCTCAAATCATTTATTATGATTTAACATAATTTTTTTCAAATCTTTAATAATTTTAACATGGCCATATCAGTCGGTTTCCAATTTCGGTCACCGAACTGCATTTATAGCGACCGTTTCGAATATTGATTTGGACTTATCTTAAAATATAACATTGGAATTTGAAAGTTTTCTTTTGATAGTTCTTTTCATTTCGAACCCAGCGCTTTCAATTTTGGGAAAATATGACGATTGGATCTCTCGGTATGTCCATTTGAAGTCAACAGTCGAAATTCACGAACGGTCGCTGCGCGACTCGTCCTATTCGAACTATTTTATTATTTATAATAAACCTCGTCGATTTCGTTTAAGCGTATTTTATAAAACATTTATAATCTCGTTTTAAAAACTATTTCAATCTCTAATTCAATTTTAAATCAAAACTGAATGTTCCATATTATTATAATATATCTTTACTATAATACAAATACTTCATGATGGTGAAGCTTTTTTCGATTTCCAAGAAAAGACATTGGCCTTTTCACAGCTGAATACAACACAAAAAGAACAATACAAGGGCAAACATGTCTTTCTGCGTACCAATTCCTGTCGGCTACTACTGTAGTGGGATTGGTCAAAACATCTCATTTTTCATTTTTCGCTTTCATTTCTTCACTCGGTCCTTCACGTCTTTCACTCCGTTCTTCATTTCTTCCCTCTTTTTCTCATGTTTTCTGCCCCTCTCTGAACCCTAAACTAGCTTAGTATGTTGAGAATGACTGAAATAAAAAAGATAGTGATAATAGCAGTTTTAATAAATTGCACTTCCTGACTTTCATTAAAAACAAACTGGCTTATATAGCCTTTACAACTTAAATAAAAGACCTAAAAAGACCTATTAAACTGCAGCACTTTTAGCATCACAGTCGTGCTTTTATTTGAGAAGACTAATTCAAATTCTAACAACTAATTCAACTAAAGATAATAATAAATGCTGCGGTACAAATTTGAACCAGTAAACTTTTATTTCCTGCTTCATTTCCTCCCCTAAACTAACTGCGGTACAACAACTAGTTTAATGCAGCTACAGCACAGACTCCCAACATTGCTCTTAGCTTTTGAAACATATCCAATTTGAGAGCTTTTGTCATAATATCTGCTGCTTTTTCACAAGTTCCACAATGTTCTAGATGAATGCTTCCATCTTTCGCAAGCTCCCTTAAAAATGAAATCTGATGTCAATGTGTTTGCTTCTCCCATGCATTACAGGATTCTTTGACAATTTAATCATTGAGCTATTGTCACATTGTATTACAGTGCATTGTTCTTGTTCTTCACCAAGCATCTTCAAAACTCTTCTCATCCAAATGGCCTGACTTGCACATCCAGCTGCAGCCACAAACTTAGCTTCTGTTGTAGAAAGAGTGACGATGGGTTGTTTTTTTGACAAGCAGGACACAACACAGAACTCAACAGAAAAACATAACGTGATGTGCTTTTGCGATCCTCCAAGTCACCAGCATAGTCACTATCCGTGAATACTATCAATTTTTCAGCGTCTCCTCTTTTGTACATAATTTCATAGTCATATATTCGCTTCAAATACCGTAGATTCCTTTTGGCAACTAACAAATGCATCTTTGTAGGTCTTGTCATAAACCCGCTGATGAGACTGACACTATACATCATATTTGGACGTATGGCAGTGAGATGCATTAAGCTGCCCACAATTTGCTTGAAAAAGGATTCATCAACTCTCACACCATGCTCATCCTTGCTAAGTCTGTGACCTGGAACAATTGGATTGCTAACAGAATTGCATTCTTCCATTTTAAATCTCTTCAGTACATCTAGAGCATAAGCCTTTTGACATATGAAAATGCCATCTAACCTCTGAACGACTTCAATTCCAAGAAAGAACTTCATTTTCCCCATATCAGTCATGTCGAAGGCATTCATTATGGATTGTTTAAAATCCTCCAACAACCCACTGTCATTTCTAGTATAAATAACATCACCAACATATATTCTTACAATCAACAATTTACCACCAGTGCCCTTCTTCGTAAATAGAGTTTGCTCGTTTGCGCATCCCTCAAAACCTTCGTTGATGAACCAAGTTTCTATGCGACTGGAACAAGCCCGTGTGGCTTGCTTTAGCCCATATAATGCTTTATGAAGCTTGTACACCTTGTCTTTAGCTCATTTCTTCTCATACCCCTTTGGTTGTTCAACAATACGTCTTAACTAAGCTCTCCATGGAAAAACGCTGACTTCATGTCCAGTTGATAGATTTGTCAATCCCTTTGAGCTGCTAGTGCCACTATCATTCTTACTGTCTCCATTCTTGCAACAGAAGCAAACACTTCGTTGTAGTCGATCCCATATTCTTGAGAATAGCCTTTTGCCACTAAACGAGCATTAAACTTATCCACCTCTCCATTTTCGTTAAATTTGGTTTTGTATATCCACTTAACCCCAATCCTTTTGCTACCGACAGGCAGGTCCACTAGTGACCAAGTTATATTTTTCTCTATAGCAGCAATCTCTGCGTCCATAGCCTTTCTCCATTCCATCTCTTTGCACTGCTTCTTCATATCTAATTGGATCAACTGCACCAATCATAGCCATGTTGGCTATTACATCCTCCTCCGAATAGTCCTCACCACTAGTATATTCTTCCAAGTAACTCGGACGTTGAATTACTCTTCCTGACTTCGTACGTGAAGTTGCTCTATTTGTATCAGCCGGTGGTGACTGATTTTGAGCAAAAACAACTTCATTTGTAGCATTCTCACATTCTCCATCTTCTTCGTTGTCTTCGTTCAACACAGCCGTCCAAGTAAGCTCCTTCTCATTGTTGGATCTATTATCATCCCAATTCCATTGTTCTTCCTCAAAAACTACATCTTTGCTAATCACCATCCTTTCTTTGATTGGATCATACAATCGATAAGCCTTAGACTTGTCACTTACACCCATTAACACACAAACATGACTTTTATCTTCAAGTTTATTTCTCTTAATATCTGGAATATGAACATGCCCCAAACAACCAAAAACTCGAAAATGACTTATAGATGGCTTGTTGCCGGTCCACAGTTCCTCAGGTGTAACATTTTCAACAGCCGCAGTTGGACTTCTATTCAGCACATATGTTATCCATTTGACTGCTTTTGGCCAAAATGACTTTGGTACAACCTTTCCTGACATTGTGGAACAAACAAGATTCATCAAAGTTCGATTCTTACGCTCAGCAACTCCAAACTGTTGTGGGGTGTATGCTGTAGTGAGTTGTCTCTTGATTCCATGCTCTTCACAAAAAAGATTGAATTCCTTCGAACAGAACTCTCCTCCTCTATCGATACGCAAGCACTTGATATTCATGTCTGACTCATTTCCAACCATACTTTTAAAGCTTTTAAAGAAACTAAATGCCTCTGATTTCTCATCAAGAAAGTAAGTCCATGCTTTTTTACTATAGTCATCAATAAAACATAAAACATACCTCTTCTTGCTGTTAGATTCAGGAGTAATTGGACCATATATATCAGCGTGTATAAGTTGAAGCTTTTGAACAGCCCTCTAGGTGCTTTCTTTTGGAATTGAATCTCTATGTTGTTTTCCCACAAGACAACTTTCACACACATGCTCAAATGGTGTGAGTTTCGGCAGCCCATTCACCATATCTTTCTCCTTTAGTAGTTTCAATCCCTTGTGACTCAAGTGAGCAAAACGACGGTGCCATAAGTTTGTTGATTCTATCTTTTGTTCCTGAGTGTAATGACACCTTCCTTCTATAGACTTGGTTGCAATCACAAACATTCTATTGTTTGTCATTCTAGTTTGAACAATCATCCCTTTGTCTGGATGATATATTCTACACATTCCTTTACTCATAAGGACTATCTGCCCCTTTTCTTGTAGTTGACCAATACTTAACAAGTTATTAGTCAAACCTGGCACATAATACACTTTAGAGAAGCAATAAACAATGCCATTGATTGACACCTTAACCTTGCCTCTTCCTTGCACCATCATTTTGTAGTTGTTGCCTAACTTGATATGATGCCGAAACGATCATCAATTTCATAAAATTTTGATATATCTCCACACATATTGGTTTGAGCAACCAGAGTCCAAAAACCAAACATCTTCTTTTCTTCTTTCATAGATGTCAACATGAGCCATGAGTAACATTTCTTCTTGCTCCTCCACTTCAGCATAGTTAGCTTCTCTCATTGGACAATTGTATTGAAAATGACCAAACTTATGACACTTAAAGCACTCTACTGTAGCCATGTTGAAGTTTCTATCTCTTCCACGCCCTCATTGCATTATTCTACCACGTCCTCTATCTCCTCTCCCTCTATCAAAATCGGTCGTGATATTCAACATTTGCTCTTCTCCATTGCTGACATTTCTTTTTTTAATTTTTTTCTCATGAACCAACAACGAACTTCGAAGTTGGTTTACTGAAAGACTTTTGATGTCTTTCGATTCTTCAATAGAGCAAACCACAAAATTCCAGCTTTTAGGTAGCGTCCTCAATATCTTTTCAACAATTTTCTGATCTTCCATTGCTTCTCCAAGATTGCTCATATTATTTGACACTTAAACCACTCTTGAAAAATAGTCAGCAATTGATTCACCAACGTTCATTTCAAGCACTTCAAATTCCCTTCGAAGAGCCTGCAGCTATGCTGATTGAACCTTTTCATCTCCTTGGAACCTCTCCCTCATTGAGTCCCATAACTGTTTGGCAGTGTTCTTTCGGGTGATCGTTTTCAGGGTTGTCTTGTCGATGGCCTAAAACAAATAGTTTTTCACTTTGAGATCCTTCAACTTCAGATCGGCTAGATGGGCTCGCTGCTGTTCATTCAACGCTTCTTCTCTGGTTGGTTCTGCATATCCAGTCTCCACCAAGTGCCACCATTCCTTTGACCGCAACAGGTATTCCATGAGCATCTCCCAGTGCTCATAATCACCATCAAATTTAGGAATACTCAGCAAGCTGTCCTTTTCTGCCATCGCTCTCCTTACGTTATTTAAGGAAATTTCACCTCTCCTTTTGTCTCAGATCACAACCTCACTCTAATACCAGATTGTTGAGAGTGACTGAAATAAAAAAGATAGTGATAACAACAATTTTAATAAATTGCACTTCCTGACTTTCATTAAAAACAAACTGGCTTATACAGCCTTTACAACTTAAATAAAAGACCTATTAAACTGCATCACTTTTAGCATACAACCGTGCTTTTATTTGAGAAGACTAATTCAAATTCTAACAACTAATTCAACTAAAGATAATAATAAATGGTGCAGTACAAATTTGAACCAATAAACTTTTATTTCCTGCTTCATAGTCTTTCCTAATTATTCAACCTTTAATATATTCAAATTGTAATTGCTTCTCTCCTCACCTCTTACTGCCTTCGCCTTTTCAGATCTGTCACGATCCATGCTAACGTCTTTGCATTTGCGCTTCTGATCTGGCAGCTGAATTTCCTTCTTTCCCCTCTAACCATATGAACCATGATCAAAACTGTCGTTTAATTTTCGTTTCTCTTCAGATCTGCCAGTGGAGGAACCCTTCTTCCGCCTCGATGACCACATCAGAGGTAAAATTAGTCTCTACTTTCGTCGTTGCTACTAAGTTGTATTATGTTTTCATTGTTACTGTTGTAGGTTACACTTTAACAACTGAATAAAGGATTGGTTATTCAGATCTGACAATAGGTTACTACTGTATTCATCCATATTTCATTTCACTTATTTGATGTTATATTTAATGTTGTCAGGTTTTCCAGATTAGCTTTCATCTTTCGCCCTTCAGATTTGCCTACTCTTCTCATTGCGGTTGTTTCAGGTAACCCTGTTTGCTTTAAAATTTTATTAATTTCCATTACAGATGCGTTTTGTATTATGTTAACGGAGCTGTATAATTTCATCAATTAATGCTTTACAGTGATGTTATTAGTAAATAACTCCGCCTGTGTAGTTTTCTATGCAGTCTGTCCCAAGCCAGGGTAAAGGAGGCGGGTTGTGATAGGATTGGTGAGCCAACGTAAAAACTTAGCTTCTCTTATCGATATGGAACCTTCTCGTTGGGGTGTAACCCTTAGCCAACCCCAGCTTGTTTGGGATTTATGGCTTTGTTTTTGGTGGTGGTGATGTTATTAATATTTCTTATGCTAGATTTGATGATTATTTTGGTTAGATTGAGGTTTGCATAGTTCATAAATAGAATACAAATAGTTGTATGCCTACGACCGAATATTATATTCTCCATTCTCTAGTTTATCAAGTAATTTTGATTTATTTATTCTCTGCTTGGTTCTAGAAAAAAAAACATTTTTAATCTTGAGGGATACTGAGTTGCATAACAATTAATTGGAGGAAGAAATTAGACAATAAAGTTCAAAATTCATGTGTATTCTAATCAGTGCAACACAAATTGTTATATGATTACCATCAAATATTATTTTCATAACTTCAATAATTGATGTATTGCTTACTAGCCATTTTTGTCCAAGCAATAGATCAAAAATAGTATAAAAGAATGTATGTCATCTAAAGCTATTTTAACAATTTAAGCTTATTGAAACCTCAATTCCTCTACTGCTGTTAGATTTTTCTAAACGTGTACGAATAATCAGGTTATTTAAGATATTTAGAAAGAAAAAAGTGTAACTAATTAATTGGAATTAGGTTAAGTAGCTTAGTTAATTTTTTTTATGTATGTACTGTTATTTACATGGTAAAACTATATGATCTTATATTATTTAAAATTTCAATTTAAGGCTACTACTGCCACACTTTTCTCCCCATATACAGTCATTTCCATTATTGTTCACAACTAAACGGGAGAGGAAAGAAAATGTTAGGATGAGAAAATTAAAAAAGAGGAAAAAAGATATAATGAATAAAAGCAGCTGTAATTAAGATTTAAAATCAGTCAATGGTAAATAATGTAGTTTCTAAAGTTTTTTAACCGGATTTCTAAGCAGTTATTATTTCTTATAAAAGTTCCAACTTGATCTTAGAAATTGAATGTTTATGAGAAAAGATTAATGGCAATCATTCGTCTCCTCTCTCTCTCTTAAGCTTTTAGTTGCTGTTGTTCAAATTTTTGTGTCTTCTTATATGTTTCTTCTCCAACTATTAGCTTTAAAGCTACTTTCAATTGTGTATTTAATTTAAAAAATTTCTATCAGAAATATAGTTTCATGGCAATTATTATGTGTTTTCCAACATTGTACGTTTGAATCACATTAATACATTTATAACCTATTTTTGGTATATAAAAACTTTCGTTCTAAAATTATGTTCTAAATGTAAATTATAAAGTAAATGACTATTATGTATTTCCAATAATATTTCTTATTAAATGATATCAAACACAATTTGTAGTCTACTCGTACCATTTGTACTCTTTTAATTATCATGGAAATTTTACAACCCACGTTGATTTATTAGTATGACAATTGTACCACTACATGTTTCCACCTACATCCATGCTTGGTTAACTAACTAGGCCTTCTCTTAATCTTGAAAGGATGTAATTTGGACATCAACTTTGTGACTGGATCAATATTGCTTGCACACTATGCCATGTTACTTTTAATTCATAAATTATTACTTTTTTGTCTCACAAAAATAATTATTTAATCAGTGTTGATTACAAGTTTCCATAAATTTTCCTATGATCTAGATCTATGGTCACTTAAGTCAAGTGATCTGATCCAACTCAGTCTTGAATTACAAACTTAATAGAATTTGATTTAGTAGACAATTAATTTCATCCAATCTAAGCAGTTTGTCTTAAATAAGTAATAAAATTAAACTGGTACAATTAGCCTATAATTTATTCTCATTATTCATATCCATATCCTGATCTTAAAAACCAGTTCTATTTGGACCTGTGTTACATTTTCACGTTTGAATAAAGCAATATAATACTATCACCTACTTGATTGATTTGATTCTAGCAGTGAGTCTTTAAAAGAGAGCGACCAATATCTTTTTTAAAAGGAAAGAAATATAACTAGGTAGGTGTGTATTCAATATCAGAAGATAATGGAAATATTGTGGTCATATTTATGTAAGGTTTTAATTCTGTTTTCCTTCTTACATTCTAATATTTCTCAAAGCTGAAATCTCAATTCTGCATACGCTAAATTTTGTTCTTTTTTATTTGTTGTTTGTATGCTATATCCATCATTTGTTAGTGTCTAATTCCCACATTTTTTTACAAATAATACTATTGTTATTTTTACATGAATTCATACAAAAATATTGTAATTTGGACAATACATCCATATGTAAAAAAAGGCACAATCTAAAGTGATTTGACTATTTTTAGAAATAATAAATATAGTCTAGAATATATTGATTAGATTTGATTCCTTCATCATTCTTATTGGTTTTTATATGGAAAATGCATGAAACAAATTAAAAAGTGCTTTCATAGTAATGTTTTTCATGCCTTATCAATTTGATTAGTGTTTAAAGAGAAATTTTATATTATAGTCAAATTCACTGTATTACCAAACTATTAGTTGTTATTGAATTTTTTTTTAGTGATACAATTATTGCATAAATTTAATATTATTTATGGAATAACAACATGAGGTATGGAAAAGTAGAGCTGCTGATGGAGAGCTCTACAGATTGTTTGGAAGAAGTGGTGGTTGATTATGTTAAAGATATTTTATTGCATGAATATATTTGTAATTTCAATTTGCTTAAATGTGGATATGTGGTCATTGCATTTGTTCTGTCTTTTTTCTAGAGGTTGATGCACAAGGAAATATGATAGTATAAGGAAACCATTCATGCGCATGTTATAATGAAGATTGCTTTAGTTGTACAAGACAATCTTTCTATTTATGATGTCATGTATATGGTTGAAATTTAATTTTACTTGATGATATTAGAATTTAACATTTCACAGTGTCATACAATCACATATATGCATTGTACTCCTCATAGAATTCAATGGGAAAGTTTTAGGCTGCTTTGCATAACATACATTGAATTTAGTAGAATGACACAAAAAATAAAGCGAGTATAATTTATAACATACTGAATACCAAGCCAGTCGCTTATCTTCACAATATCATATATACGCCATCTTCAATCATTTTTGTCATACTTCTCAATGTTGCATTGATCCCACTTTGTGTCACATTAAGAACATGTTGTCTCCATATCCTATAGCTTCTCCCACTCACACATCAAAAATATATGACTTCTAGATGATGTAATAATTTCCCACTGAGTATCGCAAACACATAGACATTTTTAAGCAACTGACTATATAGCAAGTATATTTATATTCCAAGCAACATATGTTATTTTTTATGAACACGAGTCAAGATAAATAAATCCTTCTATAGGATAGATATTTCTTATTTCAACATTAGCCTGATGACAAACATGTTGTACATGGAATGTGAGCCATACAGGTGTTGCAGGTAGCCTGACTAAAGGTTGCTGAAAATGAAGCAAGATCAAAATTGTTCCTATGTTGAATTGCTACTCCACGTTGATGAATAAACAAGACCTTCTAAACCTACATTTACAGAGATCCAAGCTAGTCTATATTGGTGCAGGCTGAACATTGCAAGCAGCATCGTTTGACTATCTTCAGATTAGCGGACTAATTGCTGGAGATGTTTCAGTGGATGAAGTAGGGTGGGAGTGCATCATCTACTTACTGGTGCAGGCTGAAGCGTAAAAGCGTCAGCTAGATGTAGTAGTCAGATTCCAATTGAAAGTTTGAAAGCTTCAGTGTGATAATAGGCTAGAGATCAATGCACAAGAATGTTGCAAGGAGTTGAATATGATTGTGGGAATTGCATGATTGAAAGTTTGTAATGTAAATATAAGACTGAAATCAAGGAATATGAGTGTTGCAATATGAAAATAGACTATTTAATGTAGAGCCAACTTCAAAATGATGATGTTTTCACGTATTGTCTATCTAAATATAGGGAAAATACAAATATTTTATGTAGTAGATAAAGTCATGCAATCTTGTGGCAGACATGATATCCATTCACTTAAACTGAGATTTTATGTAACAGTTATACTGTGGCAGACATGGTAGTTTAGCTAAATCTGAATTATCAACAGTTTTAAAAAGCATTTCCTTTCATACCACCTTTCAAATACCTTAATAAAGGAGAATTCTTTTTTTGGAATGGTATTTTGACATGTCGGTTCATCATTTATCTATGCATCTCAATGTCAACGTTTCCTTTGTACCTATTTTCTATTCCATACACAGGGAAGGGTCTTGATGTCAGACTAAATGTACAATATGACTAATCTGTTATGCGTTAGCTGTACAAAGTTGTAATTGTAACAATTGCTTATGAGTTCATATGTTACTTCAACTAAGAAACAGTAAACAACAAGATACTAGAATATGTAGCGATTTTTCAAGTGTAAACATGCTCCACATTTTCCAATATAGAGTTTCCCACTGCTATTTTGCTGTAGGCATATATGATTTCACCAAACTACAACTTGAAGACCGTTGCTTCCTTACCAAACTTTAGATTGTTCCATACTTTATTACGTTCCATTTTTGGTCAGATTTATCTATGCATACGTCCATTAGACGTGCCTCCGTACTGGTTAAAATAATAATATTTTCGAATCTTATATTCGTGGTGTAAATTTTTGTGTTAATAATATAAACACATCCATATCAACTACTATCCATCTACCAATATTTATAATATAAACGTTTCTATCGACAACACTTATATTCATAGTTAATAACAATAACAGTAATAACTGTAAATATCATCCACCAACCACAAAGCAAATATTGCAATCACAGGAAATCAATACATATTTAGATATGAATATAATAATTATATAAAAAATAATTGAGTGAGAGAGTTCTCACAAATTTCAAGTTAATACTGTTTGCGTTTACATGTCACGTATCTAAACAATTTCACATATATCAATTAAAAATGATAATTTTTAACATGCTAATAATTTAACATCATAACGAACTTGTATTAGCAACCAATACTCGACACACAACTCAAACTAATTAACTGATAACGGTTAATTATAAACTAGCTCTTATTGAGTGAATAGTTTTTCACCGTGAGTTTCCACTCAACCAAACTTTATATTGAAGGAACACGGACCCTCGTACATGACTCGAACACTTCTCCAGAGTTTACGAATTTTTCTAGAAGCTTATTGGATGGAATTTGGTTGCTACGGGGTTCTCACACTCGCTAAGCACACTCAGGCTCACAGATCTGGGTTTTCGGGACAAAGGAGAGGGGAGATGGGTCCAGGGGAGTTCGGCCTAGAGTAGGTCCCACGTTTTTGGGATGGAGGGACGGAGATTGGATTGGTGCAAGTCTGTGGGGCCCTTGCGTAGGGGTTTAGGGGGTTGTGGAGGTGGAAATTTGAAGTTTTGGAGGAGCTTATGTGTAAAAGGTGCTAAAAAGTGGATTTTTGGTGAAATTAAGGGGGGGGGGGTGGACCATGGCTAGGGAGGAGAGAGGGGAGGGGGCTGACGTGGGTCTAAGAGGAGGTAGGGGAGGCGTGGGTTCAGGTGGAGGAGGAAGGAAAGGGGGCAACGGCCATTAAAGTTCAAGGAGAAGGAGGAAGGAAAACTAAGGAGAAAGGGAAAAACGAAAAGGAGGAGAAAGAAAAGTAGAGGTTTTTTCTAGCAAAATCACCATTACTCGGATTGATGTGGTGTCGCTTGGAGGGAGAGGGAAAAGAAAAACACATTGAGGCATTAGATGGTTAACACCTCATTTAGGTGTTTTAAGCTTTAGTTCTAATTTAAACGTTGAACGTGTTTTAGTTTAGCTCTGGTTCTACTACTCGTGTGATCAAACCACAAATCCGTTTTTCGTGAAAATTTGAATCTTATCATAAAATGTAATTTTGGATCTCGTCAAATTTTGAGTTCGTTTGAATATCCATTTTATTTTATTATCGCATTTTCGCTTAATTTTGATCGATTGACCCGATACGCGTTTAATTTTCGCACGCTGACTATTAACTCGGAAAATTATGAAATTTGGAACCTTATGATTTTTCGATGCTATGGATCCAATAAAATTGGTTTTTTCGAATTCCGAGATCGTTAGAAAAATGTTGCTTTGTAAGCTATTGAAATAGCTTTAAATCATCAAAATTTTAAAACTGACTACAAATCCATGTAAAATTTATTAAAAATAAATTTTAAATTGGTTCCAAAATTTTGGGCCTTTACACTTAAACAAAATAAAATCTAGCCGAAAACTCTGAAAGAATTTCCAACACTCTAGGCTATAAGACATATACAAGTCATTAATAAGCTCACCCCTTGCATTAACAACATTATCTCTCTCATTACATTCAACAACAAATTTAAGTTTTGTGTATACTTGAAGAAAAGCATCCACAAAGGCTTGATCTTCATCTGCCTCTTTATAGAAAACATAGGCGGAAATCTTCAATTAGGATTGTTTACCTATACCTGCTGCAACATCAATGCTGACTTTGTCCCTTCAACAAATACTACTTATGTTTAGATAAATTTGAAGCTAATTTCCAATTTTAACAACAAATATCAAATTCGTATGCAAGAAACAAGTTTATGGATAATTAAGAACTATTAGAGCTCCATCTGTGGATATGTATGTGGCTATGTTATTGTATATGCATACAATTTTGAGCCTCCATACGTGATCTGTGGAAATGTATGTAAACAAAACAATGTTTTTTGCAGGGACTATTTCAGTCTAAGAATATAAAGCTATGTACATTGTTCTCATCTTCATTATTCTCTACCTAGCGCACAACCCTCCCCCTCTTGAGCTGCATTTTTGTATATTTGAAGGATGAGCAATTAAATAGTACATGTGCAATTTGCTTAACTTTTAAGCTCAGCTTGATATCAACTCTTATATTGAGTGAAAATGTAAAATAGAATCTCTTGTAATCTAATCAGGTAAAGACAATAAAAAGTTCCAAGTGCAAGGATGTCTCATGCTATAACAAAGGAAATGAAACGGGTACGGTATGTGCCTCCCTGGTGTTCAATTAAAAAGTTCACAGCACAATAAATAAAACTAAGAATTTTCTTTATTAAATAATTGTTAAAATCATGTGTTGGACTTGGTTCAACAAAGGTTCACCATGTCTTATCTGTGACTAGAAATGACATAATCGTGCTCAGGATACTCAAAATCTGCAAGGTATCGCAAGTAATAAACCAAATCTCAACATCTTAATAGTGAAACAAGTACAACAAAGGAGAAAATGTTGTATTTCATATAATAATAAAAAGGAATAGGTGAGTGATGCTGGATGGCGGAAGAGTGATAGTTGTCAAAATACAAATTATACTAAGTGATAATTGTTAGAGACTGAGATGGTTGTGATGATGGTTTTGATGATAACAACCTTATTTCAACTATTATTGTTATAAAATATATACTAACATTATTCCCTAGAATATATATATGTATATATACACACACACACATATATACAGGAAATATATTCAAGTATTGATTATTAAAGACTATACAGTGTAAAGATTCAAGATTTCAAAGAAAACTTCAAGATAGAAGACTCATGAGTAATAAGAGTTCAAGAAATAAAAAGTAATAGAGTCAACATTTCCTGTTAAAACTCTAAAATAGAATTGAATCCTTATTTCAATCTTTCTCGCTATTTTTAAATATTCTTATCTTATTTTCAAACTGATTTCAAAATTACTTCCTTATTTCAAATTTATATTACTAAGTTTCTAAAAATTATTTTAACTCCTGATTTTAAATATATCTTTTATTTCTTAAAATAGTTTAATTCCCGGTTCAAATATTTCTCATCTATATGATTGTTATTAATTTCATATTAAGTTTGGATATAGTAACTTTAGTTTTAACTCCCTTTACTTATATTTATGTCTTCAGTTTTAAAGTATTTCTTGTATTTATATTTATAGTTTAATATTTTTTTTAAATCATTCTTATATATGTTTTTTTTCAATATATATTTTTACTTCAAATAATCTATTTGCGTATATAGCAAAATAGTTCGTTTTAAGTCAAGATTCACCAGAATCTATTTAAACATTATATGTCTTGATTTGAAAATCTTATTTTTCAAAATTCATGAAGGCATGTCGACATGACTAACCCCCATGTTGACATGGTGACCGTTGGATCTTAAATTCTAATTTTGAAAAGATGTGTTTTTTGGATTCAAAACTGTTCTAAAAGGATTTGACTAGTAGGAGACTATAAATAGGATTCCAAAATCGAATTTTAATAACAAATTTCATCATCTTCTTCAAATTAGAAATCTTTATTTCTTAAACTATATACTTATAATCGGTTGAATTTCAAAGAGAATCACATCAGTCTCTTTCTAGTTTGATTCTCTACCATACTCTCTCAAAGATTCAAGTGTTTCTCAAGAGTTATAGGGCTTATGTAATCAAATATTGCAGTCAAGTTTTATCGAGTCTATCTACCAGAACTAATATTAAAAAATGTTAGCCTGCTTTGTGACCAGGCTACCTAAAGCCAAAGGATTGAGCACTCACGATCGAACACAGTACAGAGCATGAGATCGTCATTTACAAACAAAGGTGTCGGGATGAATCAGTGGATAAGCTCCGAGTCAAAGGAACGTTGCTATTCTCAAATATAGGGTGCGACTCGTGATGACCCGTTCGTGATGGCCTACTCGTGATCCTCGTTCGTGATAGCTGGCTCGTGGTGCTCAAGGCACTATTCACATTTCCCGGTTCGTGACCCAATTAGTGACCAGGCTCGTGATAGCCTCCCCGACTCGTGAAGCCTCCTCGGCTCGTGGTGCCCCTCTTGACCATGACCCGGTTCGTGATCCAGACTATGGTCACGAACCGCCTGAACCGAACCAGCCTTTGCACACAATTGTGACCTATTCTCAAGGCTACTTCCGCTCTTACTTTCCCAGATCGGGTGCCATGTGTCCTACCACGACCTGATCACCATATGGGATCTCCTACAGCTATAAATACACCTCCAGAGGGCATTTTCAGGGGACTTTTGGTTCTTCCTTGTCCATGGCTGCCATGGCCAACACTTCTCCATGAATAACCACCATCTTCCTCAATAAAAATCAATGAATTCATAGAGAATTATTCATTAAATTCAAGTGATTGAGAGACAATATTTATTGTAATTGTAATCTACGATTGAAATGAGAACATATAAAGTGGATGCAGGCTCGTTAATGCCTAACCACTATAAAAATCATCTTGTCTTGCTTTTTCTCTACTTTTCAGTTATTTCTTCATACCCTATGCTCGAAATATGATGATTTGGGTGTTAGCACCATTTTTTGGTCTATTTTTGGTGCTTTCACTGAGAAATGAATTCTCAGCCTATCGGATTGCTATTCTACTATTTGGATTTGAAAGTTCAAAGAAAACAGTCCGCATTTCTACCATTTTTGAAGATTTCAGTTATTTCAGTAAAATCGGAATTTTATGGCTTCGAAGAAAGCAAAGGAATTGCAAACTTCCTAACCGAATGAAGAACGGATAGATAACACGCAGGAGCAGGTGGTCGGCTTGCGGCTTGCGGCTTGCGGCTCGCGGTTCGCCTAGGGCGACCCGACCCCTCGGTGAGGATCACGAACCGATCTGGAGCTGGAAGGTTGGAGAATCCTGATCGCCAAGCTGGACCACGACCCGATGAAGTTCAGCGAATCACAACCCGAAGGAGCTCAACCACGAACTGACCCGAGTCCATGGAGTTGTCACAAACCGCGAACCGAAGGACAATAGTGAACCACGACCCGGAAAAGTGACAACGAACAAGGGTCACGACCCGACCTGAAAAAGTGATAGTTTTTGGGAAAAATGCAATTTTCAGATCATTTCAGAAAAGGATCCATCTTCCAAAATCGAAAAAATCGTGTGGTGCCCACATTTTCGACCTAACCGGTTAGGTCGATCACCGCCGGGACTGTGGGGCCCCGGACCCCCTCCGGCGCTGCGCTCGGACCCGTTGACGGCGTCGCCTTCGGCTCGGAGCACGGCTCATCTTCGGCTCGACATATATGTTGGCCAACAGCATTCATCAAAGCTTGTCAATGAAGAATAGATGGATAGTCAAAGAATATGAAAATGGAATGGCGATGACTGGGATTCCTCCAGAAGCCATGACCTCTATCTACCAGTGTCATTGAATGTGAGGAACTGTTGAAAAGATTCGACACGATGGCTATGGCGGTATACGAAATAATGATTGTCTCATAACAGCCTCCTCTTCTAGAGTTTAGATGGTGTATTGATTTCGCTAATGCAACTGATGTTTTTCACGAACGAGTAGTGAGCACCGGGTTTACATGACTTAAACATGTCCGGCTTGTGGAGTCCCAGATGACATTAATATGGAGAAGTCCAGGCACTATTCCGAAGACTCGGATGATCATTGCAACGATGATTCACATTGACAAGATACTAGAAAGTGTCTACGGACCCTATTATTACAAATCTACACTTCACTCATATGGTGTGATGAAAGACATGTGTCCTGCGGTGTACTCCTGGGAGAACTTAGCTGACCTTTGCAATGCATAACTGCTATCCACTACATTAATGAAGGTTGATTTCAATCGTATAATGGTCACATCAACACACTTTGTGCCCAGAGTCAGGTACCAGTTGAACCAGCACGAGCTATGATTGGACATATGATCTTTGTCCGGACAATAGCAACTCGACTGCTCACCAGTCACTATATGACCTCGGTCAAGAGATGAGAGCTCGTGATCAATGAAAATATGAATCAACCATTAGCTCTCCACTTCATACAATAGTTGTGATAGAATTTGTGAACAATACTTTAAGCCTTGCAAGCCACGCTATCGCAGTCAAACTTATCTGATTAAGGTCTAGACTGACCAGCTCTAGCAGAACTCAGAGCTTACATAGCATCTTGGTGGCTACTACTAAATATCTGAACCGAAGATGTAGTGAGAATGGTCTACGGTGACCGACTTATTGAAGAAGCCGACTATTTCGCTGGATGGAATATGCCATGCAACACAGATGGCGTGAAACCCAAAGACGCTTCCCCTAGGTGAAATGGAGTGTGAAGGAGGTGTCAGTATTGCGAATAAAGGAAGCATCACAAAAGGAATTGCCCAATGATCTGCTCGAAGACATAAACCCTGGAGAGGATGGTGATTCGGGATGTAGAAGGGTGACATCTAATGACACAACTACACATGTTCTGATTGGTGACGCCGTCCTAACTAAGGTCTTGAAGTCGGGTCTTATTTATACCTATTCCGAGCAAGGGAACTGACATGCTTTCTACAGGCGAGCCTGGATGTGACCGCTTGGAACTATGCTAATATTCGTAGGATTTTACCATAAACTATGATTGAGTATAAACCTAAATTGTGCTCCTGTCAAGCAAATAGGACGTATGCTCGGTCCAGGGAGAGCATCTTCCTTGAAAGAAGAAATCAGAAGTCTAAGAGGCAATGGTTTTATATGAGGCGCCACACATCCCGCTTGGATATCAAATCCGGTCCTCATCAAGAATACTAATGGAAAATGGTGCACATGCATCGATTTATCAGATTTGAACAACGTCCACCCAAAAGGAAGCTCACCTACTTTTTCCAGGTTCATATGATTGTAATACACACTGATTAGCCACTACGAAAGGACTTGCAGTGACCTGAGGCATCTGGAAGATTGCTCGAACGAAACATAGAGCTGAACCGGTTTGATCTCAATTCCCTCCTAAAGAAGTCCATACGAGGACAAGCATTAGCCAACTTCATCGCTAAATGTACCACTCCCGAAGAGGATGTGTTAGATGGAGAAAAAGCACCAGAAGTTGTAATAAGACGGTGCAAAGAATGATCGACTTTTTATTAATAACTCCTGAAAGACGGTCAATTTACTATTACGATTGAAATTCTCAGCTACTAACAACGGTTCCGAAGACGACACCCTGATTACCGAATTGAAACTCGCTAAGGAGTTGGGAATAGTGGCATCAAACATATTTTATGACTTTCATATTGTTGTTTGCCAAGCTCGAAAGGAATTCCAGGCGAAGTAACCACCACTCGCAGCTTACCTAGAACCGGAAGAAGGGCTGTTGGGTGTATTGGAACGTTACAACATATCTCATGTCCTACGAACAGAAAATCAGAAGGTGGATAATCTGACCAAGTTAGAAGGGTCCGATAATCTAGAAAAGATAGAGATGATCCTCATCAAGACACTATAAAATATAATCATTGATCAGATGGAAGTTGATCCAGCATTGGAGACCGAACCCGGAAGAGAGTCATGGATAACCCCATGATGAACTTCCTACAGCACGTAATGCATCTTGCAAGGTGAAGTGAAAGGCGTGCAATCATTCTTTATGCCTCGAGATATGATATGCAAGTCGACATTGCCTATTTTTCTTGGAAGGTTGTCCCAAAACAGACACCAACGAGTGCAATTGCTGAATTCACCGCCCTGAATGATTCGACCAAATCACTAATCAGCCACCCGTTAGATGGGAGATGTACATGAATGAAACTTATGGTGAACGGAGTTTTAAAGCTAGAAAGTGAAGGCTCACACTTCTACTCTTTTCATCAATTATCTGCCAAGTGACTCACTCCCCGGACGCTGGGAGCAACTGCAGATTTGAGCATGAATCGCTCGAGATTACATCATCTTATTCAAAGCTGATACATCAAGAGTTTGCCTAGCCGATTGCCTTAGTCTTGCCTGAAAGTTAGCAAGTTGAAGGTTTAGAACGCTTATGCATGAATGTTGATTGATTGTCGGCGCACCATCCCTTGTCCCCGATATGGGATCGAGGGTATATCAGTAAATTTGGGAGATATGACTATCTCACCAGTAGCAATAACCTAATTCCTAGCATGGAAAGTGCAAAAATTTCTATAAGCATGAATCCATTATTCTCATGCCAATTTCCAACCTAACACCAATGCAAAGATGTGATAATACCATTAGCGATACAGTCATGACTTCCTGTCACTCCATCCTTACCCTCAGCATGGGGGCAAAAAGGCGATTTAAAGGAGATGTGACTTCATCACTTGCTTACAGTACCTACCTAACCGCCTTTGTCATCTCAATACCCCGATCAAGGTCTATTCATCCTTGGGACTTCCGCCCCATGATAGTTTGAAAAGATATCCTTTATCGGCTAAAAGACTTTGGCAGCCCTTCACTGGCAGAGATATGGCAAAGCAAAATGGACCTACAATGAACATGTACCACGAATTTGATAACTGTCAGATTTCTAACACCCGCATATGGAGTTATGGAACAGAACCATATCGAGCTTGACCGAACTGCTCGTCTACAAAGCCACGCCCTCCATCTAAAGAGAGTTGTATAGCTCCAAGCGGATCCGAAATGACCATCCAATCCCTGGCTCACATGTGGCAGACCACAAGACAATTGTACATGAATCATTGAATTGCAAAGTCGGAGTCCGACTCCAGACGGACGCGGTGTGACCGTCTACATGGCTCGATCCTATCCGCGATGCCACCATATTACATGAATCCTAATAAATGAGGCAGCACTGCCCCTTGATATGCTTACTTTTCAACCATGCAATTTACTTTTACATGATTCTCGAGTTATTGACATGACTAATTCATGCGATATGAATGATGCAGGTACCCAAAGATCGGTGCCAACCACTTCTCCAATAGATCGATCGGAGGAACGCAAAGCTTTGGCAGACGTCATTCGACTATTTTTCCAACTGACTCTAATCCTCAGAGCTTGGATATAAGCATAAACCTAGGACGAGTGTGATGGGCTCACCATGATTCAAAACCACTCGATCTGTGACTCCAACTCTCATGACTTGAGAGAAAGTATAAAGGATGATATCACGACGTCTGACCCAACTCCATCCCACGAGCTGACGGGACGAGAGAGACTTGATTATTGTAAATGATCGCCTCTACTCATGAATCAAAGATTATGAGGTAGCGCCTCGGCGAGTGTGATCCGATCGCTTGCCCGAAAAACTCCATCCGCCAAAGTGTAGCATGGAGTATGGACTAGAACCAATCTCGAGAACGACACCCGAAACGGCAGAATCCCACTGTTTGAGCTAGAGTGTAGAAGGAACGCCGTGGAGAATGATATGACCGTTCGCCTGAACCACTCTAACTCTCATGATCTGAGAGAGAGAGTATAAAGGACGAGAAGATAGCGTCCACGAGGCGTGACAGTGCACCATGATTAAAGACCGCCTCGACAACACTCTACCCTTGACATACGATGGGAGAGTATAAAGGCGCTAGAGACTTAGCGCCACGAAATAACTCCTACCCTGCTGAAGGATCGGGGAGCAGACTGAAAGCTGAGTTCGAACTCTATCCTGGGCTACGGCAGGAGAGTATAAAGGCATATTGACTAAATGCCATTAAAGGGCTCCTATCCCGCTGTAGTATCGGGGGCAAGATTGAAAGCTGAACCCGGACTCTTCATGTCCGGATATGGAGGGCAACACAGTGTCGATCCTAATCAATCCTCAACAAGCCCTGGCCAGGCATTACGTCAATGATTGATTGTGGGCATACATACACATACTACTTGGCACACAACAAAATAACATGCTATAGAATTTATATGTTATGCCTGCACTAATAACTTATGATTCAATTTCATTCATGACTTATTTATGATTCGATTGTTTAAATGTATGACTAAGCATGAAAAATTTGCAGGTACACAGCGATGCAAAAGAAACGAAAATTAATTAACTGAATGAAGATTTACAAAGGGTAACTGGTCAGGAACGCGAGGACCGAACTCGCAGCAACGACGGCTGGCCAGTGGAAAAGAAACTAAGGGGCATGTCCAGAAGGATGACATTGATGCCCAATGATAAGATTCCTACGTGAATTAAGGCAGCAACCCAAAAGCGGCCTTGAGAGTGAATTATTCAATGACATATCATGCGACTTAATACTCACGGCTGGGAAGGACCCAGTGAAGCCCTGGGATTCTTGGATTTCTACCTGGCCTTAATACGATCCGATGCAGTCGTGACATTCAGGATTTTTATGAATTGAAGATTTCTCGGGCTATCCAGAACACACCTTTCTTCATCTAAATTCGAAAAGGATGTGATCTGACCTCCACCTATCCTATGCCGTTACCCCGGACTGGCAGCATGACTATTAAAATTACTCACAAATAGCATAGTATATTTGCTTGTACTTAACTTATATGGTGATCTTGACAGACCATTTGAGGACCATGAAGCGGATGCAGAGAGAACGTCCATTCGCTAGTCCAAACCTATTTCCAAACTGGAAAGTTCAGATGAGGCAGGACATATCCCATGCAACGACTAGGTGTGACACAACCACCCTGTCTCCGACCTTTCCCTTGATGTAGGGGCAAGCGATAACACTCGGGATGATCAAAGTCTGACCTTTTGCCGTCTGATGCCGATCCTCAGAATCTGGACAAGAGACAAGAGATTGGCATGGGCTGCGTACCAACAAATCGTTTTCACCCAACTCTGACTCATGATGCGAAGAGGGAGTATGAAAGATATGGATTCGAAGTCTACTACTCAGAACAATCCCCCAAGGATGGGGGCATGAAATACGAGCCTCAAGCAACATAGTTTGACTACTTGATGCCTATATTTAGAATTGAATGCCAAAATCCTGATTGACGGCTACTTCTCATGTGGAACCAAGAAGCCTGAGGCCGACCTTCACCTATTTCAAGACTTCACACTGAGGGCACAAGCGCTGAATCGGAAGGCCGAGCAACAATCAACGATTCGCTGGAAATGATAAAATCGAAGTTCAAGCAGTGATGAACTTGGCACAGTCAGATAGCAACCAACAACTCGGGTTGAACATGAACCAATCAGCAGGCATGCAGCATGCGACTTCGATTCAGAATGTCGTGGATGGAAACATGGGCAGTGGAACAACTACCAGCAACATCTTAGATGAGAATCCAATAATCGTAACAAATCAGGTCATGCACGACCATCTTTAGCTCCAACCCAAATGGATACTCGAGCGACATTACACACTTATCTCCAAGCAAGAATGCAACAATTTGAAGAACAGGGACCCGGTCGGGTCGAATGACTCGAACCACGACTCGTGGGAAATATCGACATGGAAACAAGAAATCAACAAAGACCCCCTTTTGCGATCTCAGATTCGATGCTGGGGGCTCCTGCCATGATCTTGACAATGTGTAGCAATTCTTTGACGGCAACCTGCTCGCCAGTTTGATTCAGCACCTCTCGAGAAGCGGTACTTCTCAAGATGATGTGGGTAAAGACAATCACAACCCTTTCACACGGGACACTAGGATATCCTGTTACTCCCACATATCTCAATATTTCACCATAATAAGACTTGATCAAAGGCTTTGATGAATTCAACCCTGAGGTGGACATACTTCTATGACAAGAAGGTGTTAATGTCGAGATGGATTATCTTTATGCTCTTGTGATAAGGAATGGAACGCCTTCCAACTCCTGAAACGATAAGGACAAAGGAAAAGCCCTGGAAAAGAATGATAAGAATGTGCAGTTTCGAAGAGAATCTATATCACTTATCCAACCCACAATCTTGTTTGTCAAGCTCAATTAAATCGAGCATGAGAAAGAGACTCAACAAGACTATGATGACCGCTTTGGATTATGCTGAAGCATGAACGGAAGGGCTCGACTTACTAATGACATTCATTTACTTGCATTTTGAAGAACCTACTCAACTCCATGACGGATCCGATGAAAGCAAATAAGTTCACTGGTGCCTGATGAAGCAATCTTCATTAACTGACTAAAGAGAAGGAACGACATCAAAGCGAATGTGATTCGACCGTTCGCGTACACAACTCATACCCCTGCTGACTCGAGAAAGCATGCAGGATAGCTGGGATCCACTAAGATTATTAAATCTGCACCTTTGGCCAGAATCAACGACGGAAAATATAAAGGGTTAAGGATTGGATGTCCCACTGACTTAGTTCAACCCCCACCGACGCTGGGGGCATAATCACTAACTTCGCTTGTCCTCCAGTGGCCCTTATAGCATGAATGCCGATTCACAAGATGACATTGAACATGACCCTAGCCTGGCACATGACCCGAAACGTATGCACTATGTCCTAAGAATGTGACAAGATGCATCTTGCTCATTCAAACGAGCCAGTTTACGAATCAAATATGACTTCAAAGATTCAAATTGCTGCTACACTGGATGGAAGGTGTGACAAATTTCTCTAATGCCTTACGATATCGACGATCATACGAGCACTAGTTCACATGATTTCAACTACGTCTCTTACTGACTTGCACGTGATTATTGAATTACGAAGTGATCCAGAGCGATTTGGATTCCTTTGACCATGATCCAGAGTGATCATGGCTTTCGGATTTTCTTACTGTTACGATTCAATGCGATTTTAAGATCTTGGATCAATATCAAGATATAAAGGTAGTCCAAACTTGAGTACAAATGACAAAGTCATATGTTGATTCTGATGTGCTTTGTCCCATCCATCCAGATACCAACTCAAAGCTCGAGGATTCTTAAACTACTCAATGATTTGGATGGCTACTTCATGTATTGACTCATGTGTAAAAGAAAGTCTGACCCGACAATGCGCTTGGCTTGCGTAGAATGATGATGTTGTTTGGCAACAACCCAGATGTGTAGAATCATGCTCGGGAGCCAACATTCCAGTGTGACTTTTGATGAAAGAATTCAACCTCTTGATTCGACAAGCAATGCAACAATTGGGTAAATCCTTCTCAAGGATAGATGACGTACCAGAAAGATTTAGCTCAACATATTCAAAGCACATCTCATCTCCGATAAGATGTACTTTAGGGGGCAAAATATTAGCCTACTTTGTGACCAGGCAACCTAAAGCCAAAGGCTTGAGCACTCACGATCGAACACAGTACAGAGCATGAGATCATCATTTATAAACAAAGGTGTCAGGATGAATCAGTGGATAATCTCCGAGTCAAAGGAATGTTGCAATTCTCAAATATAGGGTGCGGCTCGTGATGACCCGTTCGTGATGGATCACTTGTGATCCTTGTTCGTGATAGCTGGCTCGTGGTGCTCAAGGCATTATTCACATTTCCCGGTTCGTGACCCAGTTAGTGACCAGGCTCGTGATAGCCTCCCCAGCTCGTGAAACCTCCTCAGCTCATGGTGCCCCTCTTGACAACAACCCGGTTCGTGGTCCGGACTATGGTCACGAACCGCCTGAACCGAACCAGCCTCTACACATAATTGTGACCTATTCTCAAGGCTACTTCCGCTCCTTTCCCGGATCGGGTGCCATGTGCCCTACCACGACCTGATCACCATATGGGCTCTCCTACAACTATAAATACACCTCCAGAGGGCATTTTCAGGGGACTTTTGGCTCCTCCTTGTCATGGCTGCCATGGCCAACACTTATCCATGAATAACCACCATCTTCCTCAATAAAAATCAATGAATTTAGAGAGAATTATTCATTAGATTCAAGTGATTGAGAGACAATATTTATTGTGATTGTAATCTACGATAGAAATGAGAACATTTAAAGTGGATGTAGGCTCGTTAAGCCGAACCACTATAAAAATCTTGTTGTCTTGCTTTTTCTCTACTTTTCAGTTATTTCTTCATATCCTATGCTCGAAATATGATGATTTGGGTGTTAGGACCATTTTTTGGTCTAACAGAAAAGGTGTGGTTGTAGCCCATTCAAATTAAATGGGTGTGATTGTATCCTGGAAATCAATTGAGTCTCACTATACTTCAGAAATAGGCGGGGTGTACCTCGTGGCCTTGAAATCGTGGATTGTAAATTTGGATATTATTTGAAAAGAAATCTGCATCAACCCAAAGTTGCGTGGGACTGGATATAGGGTAACTTCAAACCAGTATAAAATTCCGGTGTGTTCTTTCCTCTTACTACTTTTTATTTATTATTATATGCATCCGTGTTTGATTTTGTAATCATCTCATATCAATGATTTGCATTTCATTTTGAATTACTCAAAAAGACTTCAAGAAATTTGTTAAATCCATTGGATACTATTCATCCCCTCTAGTGTTTAGTTCTCCTTAAGAGCTTAATCTGCATTCCCCAATAATTGGTTTTAGAGCATTGGTTTAAAAAGTTTTCATAATCTAAATTTTTAAAAAGTTTAAATAGCAATATGTGAAATTCATTATAACACTAGTTCAAAAAATTTCATTTCATCATTATTTCATGAGCCCGCATATAATTCTATTGAAAAAAGAAGTTATCTACCAATTTGATGTGTTGTACAGGAACATATGTGTTACATGACTCTTGATGATTCAACACTCTATCGGCAAATGGTGCAAATCAAGAAAGATAAATGGATACCTGATATTGCTTGTTCTAGACATATGATGGGAAAACCAGACATACTAATTTATGTAGTGTATGAAGATGGAGGAATGGTCAACTTATGTGATAACTCAAAAGGATATGTAATTGGCATAAGTAATGTCGGTAACTCTAAACTTCTTGCTATTTCTAATGTTTTATTAGATAGAAATTTAAAGCATAACCTACTTAGTATAAGTCAATTATGCAATAAAGGTTATAAAATTAAATTTGAAAAAGATAAGTGCTTCGTCGAAGATAATAATTCTAACATAATTTTTGAAGGAATTAGAAAGAAACATATTTACATCTTAAGTATGAAAAATTCAAACGATGATCTATGTCTTCTGGTCAATACAAGTAATAATTGGATTTAGCATAAAAGGTTCGGTTATTTAAATTTCAAACACCTATCTAAAATTTTCGAACTAGATTTAGTAAGAGGGCTTCCTAAAATGAATTTTAAATTAACTAGTTTATGTGACACTTATTGTAATAACCCGGAAAATTTGAGCCAATTTAAATTTTTTATTTTGGCAATTTTATTGAATTTTGGATATTCAAAATGAATTATTTTAAATAATAACGACGAGAAATTTATTTAGAATAGAATTAGAACGGAAATATTTATTTGAATTGACGTTAGAATACAAATATTTTATTTTATATTATAAAAGGAATTGAAAATGGCGTAGTAGTTTGAAAATTCGATTTCAAATTTCAAATGAATGTACAGGATTCAAAATAAGCCGGATTTTAGCGAAACCAAAAATATTAGAATCTATTTGAAAATATCTTTCCAATGAATCCGAAAAATTAAAATTTCATAGTGGGAATAAAAAGTTAAGCCCAGTTGAAAATTCAGAATAGTCGTTATGGAATTCTGGCCCTTAAAAATGGAAATTTTGCAAACGACCTTCGTTTTTGACGAAACCACTTTTGTTGGATCCGAGATGTCAAATTATTGCTAGATTCCAAAATTCATAATTTTCTGAATTAATATGTGAGCGTGGCAGAAGAAAACGTGTTTGACCAATTTAGTTGAATTAATTGACTGGAAAATAGTCAATTCTCAAATGGTCTTCAAATTTGATGAAATTAGTTTTGTTAGGACCGTATCGTCAATACGAAGCTAGAAATAAATTTTCAAGAAATTTTAGAGTCCGCATGTGGCCCCGGTAAATTGAAATGTACGTTTGAATTGAATATATATGGATTTAAATGTTAATTTAAATCAAAACTGATTGAAACGATAGAATTAGCTAACGAAACATATCCCACTGTGTTCAGAATGGGGGTAATACACTAGGGACGACAGTAGTTGGGCCTCATTTGGGGTTCAAAAGAAAAGTAAACTTTTTGAAATATAAATTAAATAAATAAATATATAACTCCACCACTCTCTCTACTATCTCTCTCCTCTCATTTCATCGTTGAAAAAAATCGTTGGTTCAAATCGAACGCCGCCCACCTCTCTGTCCACCGCCGGCAACGAGCACCTTCACCCGCCTCCCACGAACGCGCCACCCCCTCCTCCCTTCGCTCTCCTCTCTCTCTCCCTCCTCTAACCAAAACCGCCTCAACTCAGAAACCCAGCCCCTTTTCAGTAATGCTCCACTGCCTCTGGCCAATGCCACCGCCGGCAACACCGACGCGCCGCCCCGAGCCACCCCCTCAGCCACCGACGAATGCAACAACTCCACCCCCTCTTGAAAACACAGTAAGTTTTATTAATTTAATTTGCTTATTTATTTTCAATGAACATAGTATGGTATTCGTAAGAGAAAAGATGCGATTTTGGTATGGTATTCATAAGAGAAAAGATACGATTTTCTATGGTTTTCATATGAATAAAAATTAGATCGTTATGATGTTAAAGGTTTGATTTTTATTTTGTTAACAAAGGTTTGATTTTTATATGAGTAGAGTATTAAAAATATGATTTTTATATTATAGAAATAATAAAAATATATTTTTTATTATATATATAAAGCACTATTGTGACGACCCCATTCCCGATAAGACGGTCGCAAGGGTAATCTTTGGAATATAACACATAAACAGATAATAGCACAACAGAAATAAATAAATACACCAGATAATGTACAATAGAATACACTGGATAAATATAATCATCAGAGTTACACATTATATAGGATCAAACTTAGTACAAAATACAGTTCGTCTATACATAGATGTCTACCGCGGAAAAGAAAACATAATATGTACAACAGGAGCTGAACAACATAAAAAGAGATAAATGATAGAATCCATCTTCAGCTCCAGCTATCCAGAAAGAGCCTGCAAAAACCTGAATATAAGGCTGCCCGTGTAGAAAAAGGGGCACCCGAGTTTGCAAGTGAAGCAAACTACGAGTCAGTCATGGGACTGGTATGAGAAATCTACTTAACACATTTTCAAATATGGCTAATCACAGGACCACGCCACTTTCACGGAATGGGTTTACTCCAATGGATTGCCAGTGCTTTAAAACAAATAAATCTTTTAAACATCGCAATGCTTTTTTATAAAAATGAAGCCATTATAAGGCTCAGTTCCCATCACACAATGCAACACAAACCGGAGGATAGAATTTTACCTTATAATGGCCAAATGTGCTTGATACGAGGAAAACAAATCATCTGAAATGCAAATTTTGTCGTTTAATTCTTAATCAGACTCCAACCGTAAACTAGTAAGAGAACGATTCCCTAAGTATTAACCCCGAAGGCCGAAACCAACATCAGACCAATACCCAGGAAACCATCCGTCCTAGCTCGTTTCTAGTTAGTTTCTAATTTTAGATACAATCATAAATATCAATCATAGGCGGCATGGCATTAATGCCCCATACCACTATGTCGCCATATATAGGTATACAATCAAAATCGCACGATGTCGTATTTGGAAATTGGATTTCCGCCATGAACCAAGGCAAAGGATAGTCCTTACCGAATTTGAGACGCTCTATCTAGCCCCTCAGGATCAGAACGCATCGACCCTTGGATCTTTAGGGCCGGTCCACCGATGTGGATTAGACGAAATCCTGAACACTACGTCTCCCCGCCCTATGGGGCGTAAATGAGCCAACGAATGACTCCATCGGTTCGGGAACGACCGATATATCCGAGGCGCCTCGCTATCCATCATCCACATAAGTAAAATGTCAGGCCGTGTGAAAACACTGAAACAACTCCTAGCTAGAAGGAAACGCATGTTCTCCCTGCAGTCCTCTCTCGTTTCTGGTTCATACCGGGGTGTGAGGCTCGCGAATTCACGTTATACACAAAGCTATGCCACACAGGCGTTGCTTTGATCATCCACCACAAAGCTCTGCTTTTCAACAAAAGCTTTGATCATCCACCACAAAGCTCTGCTTTTCAACAAAAGCTTTGATCATTGCATCTTAGCATGCCACATAGGCAATTCACGCCATGTAACTGACGTTTATCAATCACACGGAATGAAATCCAAGGTCAGACACACAGTCCATTTACAAGTCCGTTCTGGGTCTGAACGAAACCGGAGGATCTTTATTCCTCGCATATCCGTACAATCAACCTGTACGTCCGGACGGCTACTACTTCAACCCCTTCTAGGTAGCTACTCCTATCATGAGCATTAGTAGCACCCCTCCATTCGACGTGAAGATCACCGGTCTTGCATCGTCTTCATATCTTTAACTTTCGAACGTCGATCAATTATTTGAAATGAGAATTAACTCGGCCTTTTCAAATAATTGACGTATATTTAGAATTTCAAATCAATTCATTTCAGTGGTTAAATTATTCGATATCACTAATTCTGTTCTTTAGTGTAATTTTCACGCCAAACACATTCAACCATCAAATATCACATAAACCGAGCAAATTCAGTTTATTTCCATTCCATATCGTTTATAATATTTTATCATGATTTATCACTATTTTTATATATTTAAAAATAGCCAATATATTCAAAACAACGCTTCAGGCCATAACGCGGCCGTGGCGCTGTTTTTCTCCAGATTTAATTTACACATATATGAAAATCTAACCATTGGATCTTCACAAATTTTATATCATTAGAAAGATCTTTTCAAAACGTTTCAGTTTTGGGGAAATCCGACGGCCGGATCTCCCGCACTAATCGTTTGAACTTATGATTTCAAAATACGAACTACAGCTTCGATATTCGATTTAATTTAATTATATATATATATAATTGATTCTGGCGATGTTTTTCTTTAGATTTGAATTAAACATTCCAGACAATCCAACCATTGGATCTTTACAAAGTTGGTGCCGTTGGAAAGATATTTCCAAGGCGAACCCAACGGTTGCAGTTTCAGGAAAATCCGATGGTCGGATCTTCCGCAATAATCGTTTGAAATCACGGTTTCAAAATACGAACTGCAGCATCGCTATTCGATTTATTTTAATTATATTCATATATATATATATATATATATATAAATATTATCAATTCTTCGATTTCAAAACCATATTCATTTTATACATTTGATAAAAATGATATTTTTATCTAACAGACATTTATTTCAAAACTTCACTATTTTTAATAATTCATGCATATCATAAAAATGTAATTTTTATTGTAAAACGATTTATTTCAAAAACATGACTGTTTTATGTAGTTCATATCGATAATAAAAATATGATTTTTATTATAAAACAATTTATTTAAAAATACGAGTACCATTCAACACATGAATTTCTATTCAACGAATGAATTTCTATTCAACACATGAATGTTCTCTATAGTTTGTATATATAATAAAAATGTAATTTTTATTTTAAAACAATTTATTTAAAATACAAGTACCATTCAATACATGAATTTCTATTCAACGAATGAATTTCTATTCAACACATGAATGTTCTCTATAGTTTGTATATATAATAAAATTGTGATTTTTATTGTAAAACAATTTATTTCAAAACACGATAATTTTATATAGTTCAAACAGGTGACAAAAATGTGATTTTTATTATAAAACAATTTATTTCAAAACACGATTATCTTTCAATACATGGATTTCTATTCAACAAATGAATATAGTCTCAACCAATGAAAATAAATCAAACACAGAAAGATTTCTGGAAATTTCGGCAGCATAACGGCAGGGTAGTTAAAACCGGGACCGTATCGATGTACGGCTCCTCGCTCTACCTTAAAACCTTGCGGTTTTTGACAATGGGGATTCATGCATCTAGTTTGCACGCAGGCGGCATGTTTTATTTTTATTTCCACAATCCTATTCTAATTTGTTTCAACCACAAATGGGTATTCTTCAACCACAACCAACCATTCTCAACCACAAACAATTTACATCAACCATTCGCATTATTCACCAAATTTCACACCAACCAAATAATCCAAACAATATCACAACCAATAAATATCGTCCATGGTCTGTGGACGAGGGGAGTATATATATATATTCGTATATAAATATATTTCAATTCATTTCAATGTCATTTTATTGCATATATAATTTTTACAACGCATATATATAACTTATACATCGAACATACAACTTATACAACGCTTATACATGAGGTGTACAACGCTTATATAACTCATACATCGACTATATAATTTATACATCGTTGTTTTCCACATTGTTTATAAATTAGAAATCTCACATTGGGTTCCACTCCACCAAAAAATGTAGAAGGCTCAGAAAAATATGCGGTCTCTTCTAGAATGTAGAAGGTGTCCACACGAGTCCACTGTCTCTTGTTTCACTGAATCTCGTCAAGAAATGAAAAAGATATGATTTTTATAGTAAAATCGTAAACGATAGCGCTTAGAAGTGCTATTAAATATAAAATAATTTTTAACTGCCGTTACCTTTCTTGTTGATTCAGAACTAGGGTTCGCCCTAGCGCTCAATCCGAAGCACTTGGGGTCGATCCACCTATGCCACGTCGTCCAGCTCCGAGAGGCGCGCCTAAGCCTCCCTGCTCTGATGAACTCGATGGCACCTAGGGGGTGAGAGGGAGCCGCGAATGGTGGCACTTGCCACGAGTAAATCGAACCAAATACTTGACGATGAGGAGTGAAATTCGTATGGATGTGAAGCCCTTGAGAAGCTCAACAAAATCTTGCACTGGAGTTGGTGATTTTATTGAGTGAGGAAGGAGAAATCGAGGGGAGAAGTTTCAAGGAGGAGCCGCCGTTGGAATTAGGGGTTACAGGCCTGAGCAATGTAGGAGAAAGATTGTGTTTGGCCAAGAATTTTTATTTATATATTTAATTATATTAAATCCAAAAATACCCTTTTCTCTATACGAACCCCAATCCAAACCCAACGACTGTCGTCCCTAGCGTTTTACCCCCATTCCGAACACAATGGGATATGTTTCGTAGGCCCATTCGACTGTTTCAGTCAGTTTTCTTTCAAATTAAAATATAAAATATTCAATATTTAATTTGAACGTACATTTCAATTTGCTAGAGCCACATACTGATTCGAAAAATTCCAGAAAAATAAATCTAGCTATGTTTTGACAATATGGTCCCAACAAAACTAGTTTCATTGAATTCTGAGACCGTTTGAAAAATGGCCATATTCTGGTCGATCCAATTTAACTGTAATTGACCAAAACACATTTTCCTTTGCCACGCTCACATACTAGCTTCAAAAATTATGAAATTTGAAACCTAGCAATAACTTCACATCCCAGATCCAAAAAAAGTGGTTTCGTCGAATTTCGAGGTCGTTTGCAAAATGTCTATTTTCACGGGCTATATAAATTCTATAGCGACCTTTCTGAAAATTCGTTTGACCATAACTTTTGATTCCCACTATGAAACTTCGATTTTTCAGATTCGTTGGAAAGATATTTACTAACAGATTTAAATATTTTTGGTTTCACTCAAATCCGTTTTGTTTTGCACCCGGTACAGTCAGTCAAAGTTTGAATTCAATTTTTGAAACTGCCGCGCCATTTCGGGTTTTGTTTATAATTCAAATTAATTATATTCATTTTAAACATCTATTCAAACTACCTTTTTGTCGTTATTATTTAAAATATTTATTTTAAATATTTAAAATCCACTATTTTAGCCAATTTAAAATTTTTAAACTGGTTCATATTTTACGGGTTGTTACAATCTCCCCCACTTAAAACTTTTCGTCCCCGAAAAGGAACAAAGTCGAATGTGGTTTGATTAACCAACTCTATTTTCAATCCGGGTTCCATTCTCCAACTTTTCAGTTTCTGAGAATTTTCAAATTCTTCAAAAATTTGGATAACACCCGGAATTTTTGAAAAATTTCTCCATAACCTCCTTTGTACGGGGAGGGGTTTGGAAATTTATTGGGCCGTATTAGGTACCCAATAAATCCTATAAAGCATACACATATTTATAGTGATATAATCGTGTGTTTACAGGGGAGCGTGTATGTATAATAACTCCAGAGAATAAATTCTGGTCACCCTGTCAAGCCTGAGGGAGTGTGTATTTTTAATTGCTCCAGAGGATGAATCCTCGTCACCTCGTCCCGTGTGGGAAATAAATAATCCATTTGCCGTATCTAATGACTAGAGAGACGTGATTATTGTCAACTCCAGACCCGTGTGGGTTTTTTATTAATCTGGCAATTTATCGTTATATTTTATATGGTCCATATCAGTCATCAGTTCAACCTGTAAAATATAGTCATCGCCATACAAGCCTCTCGCTCGTATGGTAAATCTTCCACTTCGTCACACAAGCTCCAAATGCTTATGTGGTATATGATGAAGTATGCCTATCTTCGAGAAGTATGCCATGTAGTGTAGTTCAAAATTAATTGTTACTATCCTATGGCGACGTTCATTATTACACACAGAATAACCAGCACTCTGCATCCAATGGCATTCACAGGAGTTGATATAATAATAAAATTGCGCATCCAACTCGTTAAGGTTTACCTATTTGTCGGGCACGCAAATAAAATCTTTACTCAACAGCTAATCCATTTACCTGTTCAAACATATATAATGCACATGTATATAGTTCTATCTATTTTTAACTCTGTTCAATGTGTGATTTAATTGAATAAAGTCTACCATTCATTCTCTTATTGATTAAATTAACTATCGCTTTAATAATTTAATTAATCAAATCCACTATCACACAACACAAACAAAAAGCAATTTGTTTTTAACTTTTCAAAATCATACAAATTAATTCTACACTCTTTTTAAATTAATCAGACTACAGAAGTAAAAGTGCACATCCATGGAAAGAAAATAACAACAAAGCAGAGAATTAAATGGTAATGCAAAGTACGGTAAATGTACCTTGCACCAGAGTCAATCAGAGATATCCACTCTGCACTTAGGATAGGCTTTCTTAATGCTTTCCTCTGTTTCCCAAGTACAATCTCGCGGATCTCCACTCCATTGCACTTTGACTAAGTGAACCTTTTTGTTCCTCAGCTCTTTGGTTTCTTTGCCAATTATCTTTAGCGGCTCTCTCCTAACGGCCAATTCTGGAGTGATTTCTATATCCTATTGCGCTGCTTCTTCCACGATCAAGTCTGGATCATGAACGTTCTTTCGAAGTTGAGATACGTGATATACATCATGCACTCCAGGCAACCAATCAGGCAATTGAACCTTATATGCGAGAGTTCCAATCCGTTCAAGAATAGGAAACAGACCAATGAATTTAGGCGCCAATTTCCCTGTTTTACCAAACCGGATAACTCCTCTCATCGGAGACACTTTCAAATATACATAGTCGCCAACAGCAAATGATATATCCCTTCTTCTCTTATCTGCATAGCTCTTTTGTCGGCTTTGGGCGGCTAGTAATCGTTTCTTAACGAAATTGACTTTGTCCGCAACATCGCGAATCATATCTGGCCCCAATACAAGTCTATTACCAGGTTCAACCCAACAAGCAGGGGATCGGCACGGTTTACAATACAATACTTTGAATGGAGACATTTTCAAGCTCGCCTGGTAGCTGTTATTATACGAGAATTCAGCCAAATGTAAATGGTCTTCCCATGATCCGCCAAAATCAATATTACAAGCCCGCAATAAATCTTCAAGAATACGATTCACCCTCTTAGTCTGACCATCTGTCTGAGGATGATATGTGGTGCTCAAGTTCAGTTTCGTTCCCAATTCTGCTTGGAATGCTTCCCAGAATTTGTAACACCCCACCTCCGCCAGGGTAACTCTTGCAAGCACACTAGCTTTGGAGGGGCGTTAAACAAGGTAAACATGCATGCAGATATCTCAAGACAGAACATATAAGTAAAACAGAGTAAATAAAGCAGCGGATTAAACTAGCATTTCAAAACCATAGTCACGTTACAACAAAGTACTTGATCATTATTTTCCAACAAACAAAGTCTAGAGAAAAGCATAAACTGAAATACATAAAGTACTATCCCCAAAGTGAAGTGATAAACCATAGTAAGCTCAATGTCCAGAACCGTACATGAGCAAATCCCGTAAGCAAGCTATAAAGATCCAAGCTAAGCTCCAATGTTCCCACCCTGAGGACCTGGGGGGGGGGGGAGAACGGAAGAAAAGAGGCGAAAGAAAACAGGTCAGTCAAAAAGACTGGTAAGCCCTAACTACTATCAGTCCATGAACTAGTAAAGTTAACTGGCATGAGAAGCTGAGATGAACATAAGGATAACAACATACTGGCATGGTGATTAACTAACAAGATAGATAAAGGTGTCATCGCATAATCAAGGTTAAGTTTTGCACCACGGGTGTACTAGCATTCTAACATGTCAAGTAAAAACAAGAATTGATCCCTTGGCCCAATATCATGAGGTGACCTAAATCAAGGTCCAACTACACGGTCTAGTTGATCGGCTCCCTATAAGCCTAACTCGTCAAGTGTCGGTGTCATACGGCCCAAACATGAAATGTAGTTAAACTGCGCTAGGTCCACCCTAGGGTGTATCAAGTCCTAGGGTGTCAACCTCGGACACAAATCAAGTATGCACAGTCTAGATCTACTGGTACCCGTGCCTGATTTTCCAACTCCGGACTAAGTGCACGACCATAGTCCGCCTGGACCTACACCGGCGTACCTAGTCAGCCGTTGTTTTGGTCGCTTACATGTCAGCCCAGTAATCGTGCGCCACCCTAGCCTAGTCCCTAGGGTCTTATGATACTATCAAGAGGGTTACTGTTGAAAAGGACCACGCAACTAGGGTTTCTTAACGGGTTAAATGTGGTTAACCCGATCCAAACGTGGATTAAATTGGTTAAGTGTACCCAAGGTTCATGACTTAACCCCAATTAACCCATCAAGCCCAAATTGTTTAAGTATTAAGTGGACCATGACTTAACCCTAATCAGGAGGCATTAATTAACTTAATGTGCTTTAACCTCTCACATTAGACCTTGTTGTGGTTACTAGTTAAGCCGGGCGGGTCCGGGTAGCTTTACACCACAACTTGGTCTAACCTCGGGTTCGAGCACAACATGACCAACTTCCCACATTGGGTCCTATTGTTTGTAGCCATTAGTTAAGCCGGGCGGGTCCGGATAGATTTATGCTACAAACTCAACCCAACCTCGAGTTGGCTACACTCATATTTTCTAAGTGTCATGTCCATTATGTTTCCAAAACATAATTACAATCTAACATATCACGTCATGTTATAAAACCCATGTTTATGTCATAATGTTACCCAACCCCAACGTAATCCCATCGTTTACATAATCGCAACAACGCATAAAGGATAAAATAGGGAACTTGGCATAATCATGACAAAAAGGTGTTGAAGCCACAAGTTTAACATGGTGGCATATGAAATGTACATATGTTCATATACTTGCATATTGCATTATTAGGCTTCAAAAGTATGCATAAAACCAAACTTAGCATATGAGTGATACATGGTGATAAATGACATGTAGAATTTGCTAGAAGTTCGCATTTAGCCTCACATGCAAGTTATCATAAGGGATATGATAACTTCCATGTTGCCAAAATGCAACCTTTAACATAAAGCTTGAAGCTTTAAGCTCACAAACTCACGTTTAACTTGCATAACATGATAACATGTGTATAATGATCAACCCAAACTTGCATAACATAGCAACATGTGTCATACATAATGATTAAACCAACTTGCATAACATAATGATCAACCAAACTTGCATATCATAATGATCAACCCCAAACTTGCATCATTCATCTAACTTTATAGTTCAAAAAGAAAGTAGAAAAGGGCTTACAATGCTATGAAGACACAAATGAATATTTATTATAAAGATTGAGACGAAGCCCTTATGCAATCACCAAAAAAACCAAATATGCAAGCTCCAAATGAAAACCCTTGAGCCAAATCAATAAAAACCCTTGCTTTGTAATAGAAATGTTGCAACTTGACTTGAATGCAAACTAAGAACACTCATACAAGCTTGAAAATACTTGTATGAACTCAAAATCTCTCATATAAATAAACTTAGAAATTTTAGCATGAGAGTGGAGGCCATGAGAGGAACCAATTTGACATAGTTTAGTTGTAGGATTGAATAATGGTGATTTAGGCTAGGCTTAGGGGTCCTTTTATAGAAGATTAGGATAGTATTAGACATAGGATTAACCCTAGATTCAATCCGAGCCATCAAATCCCGTCACTAGCCAACAAAACAGGTCAAAACAACCCAATTAAGTGCACCAGGCCGACCTGGCCGACCAGGGAGGTCGACCCCCAGGTCGACTCTAGTGTCGACCTGGTTGGGGGGGAGGTCGACCCTAGTGTCGACCCCCCAGTCGACCTGTCTGGGCGGGAGTTTTTCCGCCCAGTTTGTTTTGGCTGAATTTGAATTCTAAATCCAAATTTGAACTGTTTTTGAACTTGAAATTTTCTGAAAACTTTGACGGGCCATAACTTGGTCATACGGACTCCGATTTTCGAAAACTCGGACTCTATTTCGCGTATTTTTCCGAGACGAACGCAATGGCACAGCCCGTTTCCCTTGATTCAGATTTTACAGTTTAATTCTGCCTTGATTTATGTTATAACATGTTATTCAAAAATACGGGTTGTTACATTCTCCCCTCCTTAAAGGATTTCGTCCTCGAAATCTCCAAGTTAGGAAGAACGTATCCTACCATCCATCTACTCAAAACATCATCCATGTGCAGTCATTGTCCTTAAAGGATTCTAAATGTTGTATGATCATATGCAAAGGTGTGTGTATATGTACTTATCTAATGCAAAAATCAGGCGGTTACTGATACATTAAACCTCCTTAATGCAAAGTATGTTAGTGAAATGAGTCCATATGTATGCAAATTCCTAACATAACTCATAGTCTCTACATGAGTGAACATAACATTCATCCATATGAAACATCCACGTGATAGCATAACAAGTTTCATCCATGAATAAGTATAAGCACTCATGCATATGCAACATGAAAGTGTGTGAGCCGATCTTAGTGCCTAATGTGTATCATGCATCCACGAGTATCCACGTGCAAACACTTGCAACCACTTGCAACCATCAAGCATAACATGTTTCAAATACATGTTTCATCCGAAGGGTTTCTACCTAAGGTTCTCATGACAAGTTTAACGAGATAATAAGATAAACAGGATAAACACGGATAACAGAAAGATATGCTAATTAGGAAAGAGGTCGAGAATGTACCCTCAAAAAGGAATGGATAAAGCCCACGCATCTTCTCCTCGGTTTCCCAAGTTGCGTCTTCATCGGCTTCACTCCACTGAACTTTCACCAATTTGACTTCTCGATTCCTTAGCTTCTTGATCTCCGATCCCAAGATACGAATCAGAGCTTTTCTCAAGGTTGCTTCTTTCTCTACCTCAATGTCTTCAAGAATGCTTGGTTCAACCACCTCAGCGGACTCATGTAGGCACTTTCGGAGATGCGAGACATGAAAGACATTATGCACTCCGGCTAGATTTTCGGGCAATTCCACCTTATAGGCCATCTTTCCAATTCTCTCTATGATAGGGAAGGGTCCTACGAACCTTGGTGCCAGCTTCCCAACTGCTCCAAAACGTACCACATTACGCAAAGGAGAAACCTTCACGAAAACCATGTCTCCCACTTCGAATTCCAAATCTGCCCTTCGCTTGTCAGCATAGGATTTCTGTCTATCTTGGGCCGCTTTCATCCTTCTTCTCACTAATTAAACTTTCTCGGATGTGTCCCGTATCATATCGGGCCCAAGTATAAGTCTATCTGTTGTCTCCCACCAACAAGATGGTGACCTACACGGCCTCCTATACAAAGCTTCAAATGGTGCCATCCCTATGCTGGCTTGATAGCTATTATTATAAGCAAACTCTACCAAAGGAAGGTGGTCTTCCCAAGTACCACCGAAGTCGAGAACACAAAGCCTCAAGAGATCTTCTAGCACTCTATTCACCCTTTCGGTTTGGCCATCCGTCTGGGGGTGATAGGCCGTACTCAGATTCAATCGCGTACCCATCGCTTCTTGCAAACTGTTCCAGAACTGGCTAGTGAAAATTGGGTCACGATCGCTAACTATTCTAGAAGGAACTCCATGCAACCGCACTATCTCTCGGAGATAAATAGATGCCAGCCCTGATGCGGTCCTTTTGCTCTTTACTGGGATGAAGTGAGCACTCTTCGTAATTCTATCAACTATGACCCATATGCTCGTGTTCCTTTTTCTTGACCTAGGCAATCCATCCACAAAATCCATAGAAATACTCTCCCACTTCCATTGCGGGACCTCCAATGGATGTAATAGCCCACCTGGTTTCTTTGACTCGGCTTTCACTTGTTGGCACACTATGCACTTTGAAACATACTCTGCCACATCTTTCTTCATTCCGGCCCAAAAGAAAATGCGCTTCATATCCCTATACATCTTATCTCCTCCAGGATGTATAGTCATCTTCGAATGATGTGCTTCTTCGAGGACTTTATGCACCAAGTCCCCTATTTGTGGAACGCATAGCCTTCCATCACGCCTTAGCCAACCTTTATCATCAATAGTATATCTAGCAAGGTGGCTAGACGTCTCACCACGAATCAACCTGTCCTTGACCTCGACTATCTGTGGATCTTCCTTCTGCGAAGCCCCAACTTGATCAAGAAGTGTGGGTCTAAGCTCAAGGGATGCTAATGAACCCGTCATCGACTCAACAGCCGTCGTGAAATCAAAGGTTGCCAAGAATTCTAAGTTCTTCATCTCAATGAACAAGGGGCTCAAAGTCAACCTCCTTCTGCTTAGTGCATCCGCCACAACATTACCCTTGCCAGGGGTATAAGCTATCTCGAAGTCATAAGATGCCAAGAATTCCATCCACCTTTGCTGCCTTAGATTCAGATCTTTTTGCGAGAAGAGGTACTTGAGTGACTTGAAATCAGTATACAACTCAAACCTTTCGCCTAGAAGATAATGGCGCCAGGATTTGAGTGCAAAGACGATCGTCGCTAACTCCAAATCATGAGTGGGATAGTTCTTCTCATGAACTTTAAGTTGCCTACCCCCATAACATATCACTCTTCCCTCTTGAATCAGAACAGCACCTAACCCCGTGCCACATGCATCTGTGTACACGGTAAACATCTTACCACTATCGGGTAATGCCAAAACTGGAGCTGAGGTAAGGGCTCTTTTGAGCTTTTGAAAAGCAAGCTCACACTCCAAGTCCCATGCAAAGACTAAGTTCTTCTTCGTCAACTTAGTAAGAGGGGCTGAAATCTTAGCGAAGTCCCTGATGAACTTCCTATAGTAGCCCGCCAGACCGAGAAAGCTTCTTACTTCGGTTGCATTCCTAGGAGTCTTCCAGTCTTGAACCACAACCACTTTCGCGGGATCCATCGGTATGCCTTGCTTAGAAACTATATGTCCAAGAAACCGAACTTCCCTTCTCCAGAAATGACATTTGGAGAACTTGGATTTCAACTGATGCGCTCTAAGCGTATCCATCACTTCCTTGAGATGCCTAGCATGCTCTTCCTCATCCTTTGAGAAGATCAGAATATCATCCACGAAGACAACAACAAACTTGTTGAGGAACTCCCTGAACACCCTACTCATCAAGTCTACGAAATAGGCGGGTGCATTAGTCAATCTGAATGGCATGACAAGCCATTCAAAGAATCCATCTGGAGTCCTAAACGCAGTTTTATCAATGCTATCCTCAGCTACTCTAAGCTGATGGAATCCGGTGGCTAGATCGAGCTGAGAGAAAATAGAAGCGCCAACCAGCTGATCAAAGAGATCATCAATCCTCGGTAAAGGATGCCTATTCTTCTTTGTCAGCTTGTTCAACTCTCGATAATCAACACATAGGCGAAGCGAACCATCCGCCTTAGTAGCGAGTACCACCGGAGCAGCCCATTCAGAAATGCTTCGCCTAATAAAATTCTTCTCAAGCAACTCCTTGATCTGCTTACTGAGCTCCCTTCTTTCACGGTGGGCCATGTGCCTAACGGGCAATGACACTGGCTTGGCATTATCGACTAGATAAATGCGGAAATCTATCTCTCGTTTAGGGGGTAACCCCTTAACTTCTTCAAAGACATCAGGATAGTCTCGGACCACCCTTACAGATTGCAGATCATCGATGGACGAGTCAAGAGATTCAAGATAACATAACATGACGGGACCTCTAGGGTTACAAGAAATTTCTAGGGTATTACCGAGGCGAGTCATGAGCCTCACCACCCTATGTTCACAATCGAGAATGGCTCCATAACTGGACAACCAATCCATGCCCAAGATCAACCCATATCCCGTGAACCCGAGAACATAAGCATTACACGTGAATTCTACGGTCAAGATAGAAATCTTCAAATCCACACAAATCATAGATAGATGGGCGGAACCCCCAATTGGATTTGAAACACAAACGGGATCCTCAACTAGGCTAGTACTTAGGTGCAAACTTTCAACAATGTCAGAAGAAATAAAACTATGCGATGCGCCAGAATCAAATAAGGTGCGAACAGGATAATCAGAAATATAAACAAGACTTTCTACAGAAATACTACCTCGGTCCTGAACTGGAGCAGTGTTGAGAGCATGCACTTGCCCTCCAGAAGGTCCTGCACGCTGATTCTGCCCTTGCTTCTTGGGGCAATCCTTACTAAAATGTCCGGTCTCTCCACAGTGAAAGCATTCGCCCAACTTCCTCTTCTTCTTCTTACAGTCTTTAGCTATGTGCCCAACAATTCCACAGTAGTGGCATTTCCTTGGGTCCTTTGCCTTGGCCTTGTTGCCCTTCTTGTTGTTTTTGTTGTTCTGATTGCTCTGATTTCCTCCCCACTTGGAGTCTGTCTTCTTGGCTTGAGTCTCATTAGCCTTGACTTCCTTCTTGCCATTCTTATCGTCTCCTTGAAGAAATGCCATGTCTACTAGTCCTTCAAAAGTGGCCCCATGGGTATATGAGATAGGGCTAACCCTTGTAATGGCTCGTTCAACCCTCGTGCAAAGCGTAAAGCCTTCTTCTGGGGAGTATTAACCATGTCCAAACCGAATCGGGTGAGCTTGTTAAACTCATTCACATACTCCCTCACTGTCATGTCCCCTTGCTTCAAAGATACAAACTTCTCCAATTGCAGATTCGCCTCAGCTGATGATAGAAACTTAAGCCCAAATCTTGTCCTAAAGTTAGCCCAAGTCTCTATAGGCCTCGTAGCATTGGTGACCTCCCACCAATAAGCAGCTTCTTCTTTTAATAGCCATGCTGCCAATAAAACCTTCCTACGATCTTGCACATCAAAGATGGCGAAGAGATCTTCAGTTTCCTTCAACCAATTTCATGCCTCCACAAAAGTCTCCGTCCCAATGAAGTTCTTGCCACCCATCGCCTTAAAGTCCTTGCAAACTTTGGCGAAATCCGCTTGTGGATTCTGAGGAGGGGGAGGAGGAGGAGGAACCTCAGTTATATTGGGGGTATTTGCTCGGCCCACATCGTTGGCCCTAGCTTCCAAGTACCTCCGGAACCATCCAGGAATGGTCACTCCCTCGGGAAGGTTAAGATCGGCCATACTGAAAAAGGAAAAAGATAGATTCAGAACGAAGAAACGAAGGATAGTGCTATGGCTTTTGGGGAATAGCCTTTTTTAAAATAACTAGACTTTTCTTGGAAAATACTTAATTGGTTTTGAAAATAGTTTTTCAAAAAGTAAGTTTCAAAAACACTTTTGCTCAAATCTTGTAAACCTTATGCTCTGATACCAAATGTAACACCCCACCTCCGCCAGGGTAACTCTTGCAAGCACACTAGCTTTGGAGGGGCGTTAAACAAGGTAAACATGCATGCAGATATCTCAAGACAGAACATATAAGTAAAACAGAGTAAATAAAGCAGCGGATTAAACTAGCATTTCAAAACCATAGTCACGTTACAATAAAGTACTTGATCATTATTTTCCAACATACAAAGTCTAGAGAAAAGCATAAACTAAAAAACTGAAATACATAAAGTACTATCCCCAAAGTGAAGTGATAAACCATAGCAAGCTCAATGTCCAGAACCGTACATGAGCAAATCCCGTAAGCAAGCTATAAAGATCCAAGCTAAGCTCTAATGTTCCCACCCTGAGGACCTGGGGGGGGGGGGAAACGGAAGAAAAGAGGCGAAAGAAAACAGGTCAGTCAAAAAGACTGGTAAGCCCTAACTACTATCAGTCCATGAACTAGTAAAGTTAACTGGCATGAGAAGCTGAGATGAACATAAGGATAACAACATACTGGCATGGTGATTAACTAACAAGATAGATAAAGGTGTCATCGCATAATCAAGGTTAAGTTTTGCACCACGGGTGTACTAGCATTCTAATATGTCAAGTAAAAACAAGAATTGATCCCTTGGCCCAAGCTTGGCCCAATATCATGAGGTGACCTAAATTAAGGTCCAACTACACGGTCTAGTTGATCGGCTCCCTATAAGCCTAACTCGTCAAGTGTCGGTGTCATACGACCCAAACATGAAATGTAGTTAAACTGCGCTAGGTCCACCCTAGGGTGTATCAAGTCCTAGGGTGTCAACCTCGGACACAAATCAAGTATGCACAGTCTAGATCTACTGGTACCCATGCCTGATTTTCCAACTCCGGACTAAGTGCACGACCATAATCCGCCTGGACCTACACCGGCGTACCTACTCAGCCGTCGTTTTGGTCGCTTACATGTCAGCCCAGTAATCGTGCCCCACCCTAGCCTAGTCCCTAGGGTCTTATGATACTATCAAGAGGGTTACTGCTGAAAAGGACCACGCAACTAGGGTTTCTTAACGGGTTAAATGTGGTTAACCCGATCCAAACGTGGATTAAATTGGTTAACTGTACCCAAGGTTCATGACTTAACCCCGATTAACCCATCAAGCCCAAATTGGTTAAGTATTAAGTGGACCATGACTTAACCCTAATCAGGAGGCATTAATTAACTTAATGTGCTTTAACCTCTCACATTAGACCTTGTTGTGGTTACTAGTTAAGCCGGGCGGGTCCGGGTAGCTTTACACCACAACTTGGTCTAACCTCGGGTTCGAGCACAACATGACCAACTTCCCACATTGGGTCCTATTGTTTGTAGCCACTAGTTAAGCCGGGCAGGTCCGGGTAGATTTATGCTACAAACTCAACCCAACCTCGAGTTGGCCACACTCATATTTTCTAAGTGTCATGTCCATTATGTTTCCAAAACATAATTACAAGCTAACATATCACGTCATGTTATAAAAACCATGTTTATGTCATAATGTTACCCAACCCCAACGTAATCCCATCGTTTACATAATCGCAACAACGCATAAAGGATAAAATAGGGAACTTGGCATAATCATGACAAAAAGGTGTTGAAGCCACAAGTTTAACATGGTGGTATATGAAATGTACATATGTTCATATACTTGCATATTGCATTATTAGGCTTCAAAAGTATGCATAAAACCAAACTTAGCATATGAGTGATACATGGTGATAAATGACATGTAGAAGTTGCTAGAAGTTCGCATTTAGCCTCACATGCAAGTTATCATAAGGGATATGATAACTTCCATGTTGCCAAAATGCAACCTTTAACATAAAGCTTTAAGCTTTAAGCTCACAAACTCACGTTTAACTTGCATAACATGATAACATGTGTATAATGATCAACCTAAACTTGCATAACATAGCAACATGTGTCATACATAATGATTAAACCAACTTGCATAACATAATGGTCAACCAAACTTGCATATCATAATGATCAACCCTAAACTTGCATCATTCATCTAACTTTATTGTTCAAAAAGAAAGTAGAAAAGGGCTTACAATGCTATGAAGACACAAATGAATATTTATTATAAAGATTGAGACGAAGCCCTTATGCAATCACCAAAAAAACCCAAATATGCAAGCTCTAAATGAAAACCCTTGAGCCAAATCAATAAAAACCCTTGCTTTGTAATAGAAATGTTGCAACTTGACTTGAATGCAAACTAAGAACACTCATACAAGCTTGAAAATACTTGTATGAACTCAAAATCTCTCATATAAATAAACTTAGAAATTTTAGCATGAGAGTGGAGGCCATGAGAGGAACCAATTTGACATAGTTTAGTTGTAGGATTGAATAATGGTGATTTAGGCTAGGCTTAGGGATCCTTTTATAGAAGATTAGGATAGTATTAGCCGTAGGATTAACCCTAGATTCAATCCGAGCCATCAAATCCCGTCACTAGCCAACAAAACAGGTCAAAACAGCCCAATTAAGTGCACCAGGCCGACCTGGCCGACCAGGGAGGTCGACCCCCAGGTCGACTCTAGTGTCGACCTGGTTGGGGGGGGAGGTCGACCCTAGTGTCGACCCCCCAGTCGACCTGTCTGGGCGGGAGTTTTCCCGCCCAGTATGTTTTGGCTGAATTTGAATTCTAAATCCAATTTTGAACTGTTTTTGAACTTGAAATTTTCTGAAAACTTTGACGGGCCATAACTTGGTCATACGGACTCCGATTTTCGAAAACTCGGACTCTATTTCGCGTATTTTTCCGAGACGAACGCAATGGCACAGCCCGTTTCCCTTGATTCAGATTTTACAGTTTAATTCTTCCTTGATTTATGTTATAACATGTTATTCAAAAATACGGGTTGTTACAGAATTTACTAGCAAAAATCGGGTCACGATCACTAACGATGCTCATGGGAACTCCGTGCAGCCTAACAATTTCTTTAAAATATATCTACGCCAGATTCTGAGCAGTTCTGTTCGATCTGACAGGTATGAAATGGGCGGTCTTCGTGAAACGATCTACGATCACCCAAATACTGTCATTTCCCTTCCTGGTTCTGGGCAAACCATCTATGAAGTCCATAGAAATCTGTTCCCACTTTCCACCGGGAATGTCTAAAGGTTGCAATAGTCCAGCGAGCTTCTACTAATCGCTTTTGACTTGTTGACAGGTCTATATCTCTTTTCATTGCCTTCCACCAAAAAGTTCGTTTGAGGTCATTATACATTTTGCTAACCCTTGGGTGGATACTTAGCTTGGACTTATGGCATTCATCAAGAACTTCTCTTTTGAGCTCGGAGACGTCAGGAACACAAATTCTGCCTTTTAATCTAAGAACTCCCTCGTTATCCACTTGGAAACTGGATGCATCGCCTTTTTGAATTCTTTTGATTATCTCCTTAACAAAATTATCATCTTTCTGTAGAATGAAAATCTTGTCAATCAAGGAAGTCGTAACGATAAAGCTGGCGATTATTACATTCTTTCTACTCAGCGCATCAGCCACAACATTGGCTTTCACTGAAGTGTACAAAATCTCAAAATCGTACGCCGCAAGAAATTCTAGCCAATGCTGCTGTCTCAGATTCAAATCCTTCTGGGTGAACAAATACTTCAATGACTGATGGTCTGTATACAGTTCGAATTTCTCACCCAAAAGGTAGTGCCTCCAGATTTTCAAAGTGAATACGATGGCTAACAACTCAAGATCATGAGTAACGTAATTCTTCTCATGTGGTTTCAACTGACGGCTAGCATAAGCAATCACTTGACCTCTTTGCATTAACACTGCACCAAGACCTTCTCTAAAAGCGTCAGTCCAGACTTTCAAGTCCTCATTGCCATCTATTATTGTTAACACTGGAGCAGTCGTCAGTTTTAATTTTAGCTCCTGGAAAGCTTCCTCACATACCGGAGTCTAGTTGAACCTCTAATGTTTCTTAGTCAGTTTTGTTAAGGAACTAGATGTCTTCGCGAAATCCTTAATGAATTTCCGATAATAACTGGCTAACCCGAGAAAACTCCTAACTTCTGTTGGCGTACGAGGCTGTTTCCAATTCTGAATAGCAGTGATTTTACTGGGATCCACTGAAATTCCTTGCTTTGACACTACGTGGCCAAGAAAGTTGACTTCTTCTTGCCAGAATATACATTTGGAAAACTTTGCTTTCAAAACATTCTTTCTGAGAATTTCTAACACTTGTTCCAAATGTTTTTCGTGCTCGCTTTCTGACTTAGAGAAGATAAGGATATCATCAATGAAAACTAGAACAAATTTATTCAATACTCCTTTGAATACTCTGTTCATTAAATCGACAAAATAGGCCAGAGCGTTACATAAGCCGAACGACATTACTAACCACTCGTAGAATAAGTCTGGACCTCTGAATGTTGTCAAAGGAACACACTCCATGGCGATATGAAGCTGATGGAAATCTGTAGCTAGGTCCGTTCGTGAAAATACTTGTGCGCCATTCAATCGATCCAACAAATCATCAATCCGCGGCAATGGATATTTGTTTTTCAGCGTCTGCTTATTCAAGTCACGATAGTCTACACATAATCTGAGAGTACCGTCTGACTTCGGGACAAATACCACTGCAGCTCCCCAATCAGAGAAACTAGGTCTGATCAGACCCTTCCATACCAGCTGTCGAGTCTGGTTATCTAACTCAACTTTCTCCTTCAAGGTCATTTTTCGAATAGCGTGAACTACTGGCCTTGCATTCGGAACTAAGGAGATTCTGAAATCAATTTCTCTTTGCGGAGGTAAGCTAACGACTTCTTCGAACACATCCGCGTAGTTCTTGACAACTGGGATTTCTGCAATGCCGACCTGAATATTCTCTGTAACGACAGGAATAGGTTCTATCTGAGCAGGAGATACATCTAAAGCTACCTAAAAATCCTTTCTATTAGAATTCGGTCCTTCACATGGAATGGTTATATAGCCAAGCTTTGTTCTAACTCTAACAATCCTTTTTGCACAGTTAAGCTCCGCTTCATATTTAGTTAACCAATCCAATCCCAAAATAAGATCAAACTCTGCGAAGTTCATGACTATAGAGATAGTAGGGAACCGATAACAGGAAAAGGAAACCGGCACCCCACAGACCCAACTAAGATCAAGGGAACCCCCAACTGGATTTTGAACCGTCATTGGTTCTTTAAGCTTTTTCAATTTCAGACCCAATTTCTTTACCACTTTAGTCGAAATAAAACTTCGTGAAGCGCCTGTATCAAACAATACTTTAACTGGAATATTCTTGACATTAAGCGTGCCTTCCAAAACATCTGGCCTTTCCTGACTTGCTGAGGGTGCTGAAGCTTCTACCACTTCATTTACTTGACCCTTTTCAGATTTCTTTAAGAACTGACAATCTTTTTCAAGATGGCCAGTCCTTTGGCATTGACTGCATTTTCTATTCTCTTGAAACTCGTTCTCGGGTCTAGATTTATTCTTCTTCCATTCGTTCCAAGATTTACAGTTTATTGCCAAATGTCCTCGCCTATTGCATCTCGAGCATGTGGTTGTCGTTACTGGTCCTTTCTCAGACTTAACATTTCCCCGATTGAATCTAGGCTTCTTTCTGGCCCCAGATGTCGTACTTGGCTCAACCTGTGTACTTGTCTCTGGGCTATCAGTTTCAAATTTTCTTTTGCCGCTAGAACTGACTTCATCTTCGTCTCGCAACATACCTTTCCTATCGAGATCCTCATATTAGTAGGCCATGTATATCATGTCAGAAAAAGGAAGCTTCACATGCCCCATTACTTTATTCTGGTATTTTCTTTGAAGACCATTAATAAACCTCAGATTCTTCTGCTTTGGATCTTGAATTAGATGAGGGGCAAAATGAGAAAGCTCGTTGAATCTCTTTTGATATTCTGGGATATCCATATCACCTTGTATCAAATAGTAGAATTCATCATATAACCTTTCAGTTGCTTCGGGAGGAGTAAATTTTGTACTGAAAAGCTCTTTGAATATATCCCAGGTGATATCACCTTCTGGATTATCTTTAACAATTGAATCTCACCAGAACAAAGCTTCGTCTTTGAGTGCCCAAGATGCCAGTAATCTTTTCTGGTCATCCCGCAGCTTTAAACCTTCAAAGATTTTCTCAGCGGAACGAATCCAAGCTTGAGTTTTAGCAATAGATTCTTCGCCCGAGAATAGTGCTCCACCCAGATTTCTATATTTCATAAATAGAGCTTCTATATCTGGGTCAACATTCCTTCTGTTTCTGGCACTCATTTTCTAGTACTTCTGCAAATAGCTGACCAAGTGTCAGGTCAACAGAAAAGGTATTGTAAAGCATAAAGACAAATACTTAAATGTAAATGTGTCTATCGAGGTGTATTTCATTCTGTTATACTCATATTAGGACATCACTAATCCTGTCTGTAATGAGTTGCTCGTCCTAGGACACTACTGGTTCTTTTTCTGACGAGCTCGTTCATATGTTATATTCCAGGCTTAACCAAAGCTCTGATACCACGTTTGTGACGACCCCATTCCCGATAAGACGGTGGCAAGGGTAATCTTTGGAATATAACACATAAACAGATAACAGCAGAACAGAAATAAATAAATACACCAGATAATGTACAATAGAATACACTGGATAAATACAATCATCAGAGTTACACAGTATATAAGATCATACTTAGTACAAAATACTGTTCAGCTATACATAAATGTCTACTGCGGAAAAGGAAACATAATATGTACAACAGGAGCTGAACAGCATAAAAAGAGATAAATGATAGAATCCATCTTCAGCTCCAGCTATCCAGAAAGAGCCTGCTCAAACCTGAATACAAGGCTGCCCGTGTAGAAAAAGGGGCACCCGAGTTTGCAAGTGAAACAAACTACGAGTCAGTCATGGGACTGGTATGAGAAATCTACTTAACACATTTTCAAATAAGGCTAATCACAGGACCACGCCGCTTTCGCGGAACGGGTTTACTCCATTGGATTGCCAGTGTTTTAAAACAAATAAATCTTTTAAACATCGCAATGCTTTTTATAAAAATGAAGCCATTATAAGACTCAGCACCCATCACACAACGCAACACAAACCGGAGGATAGAGTTTTACCTTATAATGGCCAAATATGCTTGATACAAGGAAAACAAATCATTTGAAATGCAAATTTTATCGTTTAATTCTTAATCAGACTCCAACCGTAAACTAGTAAGAGAACGATTCCCTAAGTATTAACCCCAAAGGACGAAACCAACATCATACCAATACCCAGGAAACCATCTGTCCTAGCTCGTTTCCAGTTACTTTCTAATTTTAGATACAATCATAAATATCAATCATAGGCGGCATTAATGCCCCATACCACTATGTCGCCATATATAGGTATACAATCAAAACCGCACGATGTCGTATTTGGAAATTGGATTTCCGCCATGAACCAAGGCAAAGGATAGTCCTTACCGAATTTGAGACGCTCTAGCCCGCCCCTTAGGATCATAACGCATCGACCCTTGGATCTTCAGGGCCGGTCCACTTATGTGGATTAGACGAAATCCTGAACACTACGTCTTCCCGCCCTATGGGGCGTAAATGAGCCAACGAATGACTCCATCGGTTCGAGAACGACCGATATATCCGAGGCGCTTCGCTATCCATCATCCACATAAGTAAAATGTCAGGCCGTGTGAAAACACTAACACAACTCCTAGCTAGAAGGAAACACATGTTCTCCCTGTAGTCCTCTCCCGTTTCTGGTTCATACCGGGGTGTGAGGCTCGCGAATTCACGTTATACACAAAGCTATGCCACACAGGCGTTGCTTTGATCATCCACCACTAAGCTCTGCTTTTCAACAAAAGCTTTGATCATTGCATCTTAGCATGCCACACAGGCAATTCACGCCATGTAACTAACGTTTATCAATCACACGGAATAAAATCCAATGTTAGACACACAGTCCATTTACAAGTCCGTTCTGGGTCTGAACGAAACCGGAGGATCTTTATTCCTCGCATATCCGTACAATCAGCCTGTACGTCCGAATGACTACTACTTCAACCCCTTCTAGGCAGCTACTCCTATCATGAGCATTAGTAGCACCCCTCCATTCGACGTGAAGATCATCGGTCTTGCATCGTCTTCATATCTTTAACTTTCGAACGTCGATCAATTATTTGAAATGAGAATTAACTCGGCCTTTTCAAATAATTAACGTATATATAGAATTTCAAATCAATTCATTTCAGTGGTTAAATTATTCGATATCACTAGTTATGTTCTTTAGTGTAATTTTCATGCCAAACACATTCAACCATCAAATATCACATAAACCAAGCAAATTCAGTTTATTTCCATTCCATTTCGTTTATAATATTTTATCACGATTTATCACTACTTTTATATATTTAAAAATAGCCAATATATTCAAAACAACGCTTCAGGCCATAACACGGCCGTGGCGCTGTTTTTCTCCAGATTTAATTTACACATATCTGAAAATCTAACCGTTGGATCTTCACAAATTTTATATCATTAGAAAGATCTTTTCAAAACGAATCCAACGGTTTTAGTTTTGGGGAAATCCGACGGTCGGATCTCCCGCACTAATCGTTTGAAGTTATGATTTCAAAATACGAACTGCAGCTTCGTTATTCGATTTAATTTATATATATATATATATATATATATATATATATATATATATATATATAAATATAATCGATTCTGGCGCTGTTTTTCTTCAGATTTGAATTAAACAATCCAAACAATCCAACCGTTGGATCTTTACAAAGTTGGTGCCATTGGAAAGATATTTCCAAGGCGAACCCAACGGTTTTAGGAAAATCCGATGGTCGGATCTTCCGCAATAATCGTTTGAAATCACGGTTTCAAAATACGAACTGCAGCATCGTTATTCGATTTATTTTAATTATATTCATATATATATATAATCGATTCTTCGATTTCAAAACCATATTCATTTTATACATTTGATAAAAATGATATTTTTATCTAACAGACATTTATTTCAAAATTTCACTATTTTTAATAATTCATGCATATCATAAAAATGTAATTTTTATTATAAAACGATTTATTTCAAAAACACGACTGTTTTATATAGTTCATATCGATAATAAAAATATGATTTTTATTATAAAAAATTTATTTAAAAATACGAGTACCATTCAACACTTGAATTTCTATTCAATGAATGAATTTCTATTCAACACATGAATGTTCTCTATAGTTTGTATATATAATAAAAATGTAATTTTTATTTTAAAACAATTTATTTAAAATACGAGTACCATTCAACACATGAATTTCTATTCAACGAATGAATTTCTATTCAACACATGAATTTCTCTATAGTTTGTATATATAATAAAAGTGCAATTTTTATTTTAAAACAATTTATTTAGAATACGAGTACCATTCAACACATGAATTTCTATTCAACGAATGGATTTCTATTCAACATATGAATGTTCTCTATAGTTTGTATATATAATAAAAATGTGATTTTTATTGTAAAACAATTTATTTCAAAACACGATAATTTTATATAGTTCAAACAGGTGACAAAAATGTGATTTTTATTATAAAACAATTTATTTCAAAACACGATTATCTTTCAATACATGGATTTCTATTCAACAAATGAATATAGTCTCAACCAATGAAAATAAATCAAACACAGAAAGATTTCAGGAAATTTCGGCAGCATAACGGCAGGGTAGTTAAAATCGGGACCGTATCGATGCACGACTCCTCGCTCTACCTTAAAACCATGCGGTTTTTGACAATGGGGATTCATGCATCTAGTTCGCACGCAGGCGGCATGTTTTATTTTTATTTCCACAATCCTATTCTAATTTGTTTCAACCACAAATGGGTATTTTTCAACCACAATCAACCATTCTCAACCACAAACAATTTACATTAACCATTCGCATTATTCACCAAATTTCACACCAACCAAATAATCCAAACAATATCACAACCAATAAATATCGTCCCTGGTCTGTAGACGAGGGGAGTGTAAATATATATATATTCGTATATAAATATATTTCAATTCATTTCAATGTCATTTTATTGCATATATAATTTTTACAACGCATATATATAACTTATACATCGAACATACAACTTATACAACGCTTATACATGAGGTGTACAATGCTTATATAACTCATACATCGACTATATAATTTATACATCGTTGTTTTCCACATCGTTTATAAATTAGAAATCTCACATTGGGTTCCACTCCACCAAAAATTGTAGAAGGCTCAGAAAAATATGTGGTCTCTTCTAGAATGTAAAAGGCGTCCACACGAGTCCACTGTCTCTTATTTCACTGAATTTCGTCAAGAAATGAAAAAGATATGATTTTTACAGTAAAATCATAAACGATAGCGCTTAGAAGTGCTATTAAATATAAAATAATTTTTAACTGCCATTACCTTTCTCGTTGGTTCAAAACTAGGGTTCGCCCTAGCGCTCAATCCGAAGCACTTGGGGTTGATCCACCTATGCCACGTAGTCCAGCTCCGAGAGGCGTGCCTAAGCCTCCCTGCTCTGATGAACTCGACGGCACCTAGGGGGTGAGAGGGAGCCGCGAACGGTGGCACTTGCCACAAGTAAATCGAACCAAATACTTGACGATGGGGAGTGAAACTCGTATGGATGTGAAGCCCTTGAGAATCTCAACAAAATCTTGCATTGGAGTTAGTGATTTTATTGAGTGAGGAAGGAGAAATCGAGGGGAGAAGTTTCAAGGAGGAGCCGCCGTTGGAATTAGGGGTTACGGGCCTGAGCGATGCAGGAGAAAGATTGTGATTGGCCAAGAATTTTTATTTATTTATTTAATTCTATTAAATCCAAAAATACCCTTTTCTCTTTACGAACCCCAATCCAAACCCAACGACTATCGTCCCTAGCGTTTTACCCCCATTCCGAACACAATGGGATATGTTTCGTAGGCCCATTCGACCGTTTCAGTCAGTTTTCTTTCAAATTAAAATATAAAACATTCAATATTTAATTTGAACGTACATTTCAATTTGCCGGGGCCACATACTGATTCGAAAAATTCCAAAAAAAATAAATCTAGCTATGTTTTGATGATATGGTCCCAACAAAACTAGTTACGTTGAATTCTGAGATCGTTTGAAAAATGGCCATATTCTGGTCGATCCAATTTAACTGTAATTGACCAAAACACATTTTCCTTTGCCACGCTCACATACTAGCTTCAAAAATTATAAAATTTGAAACCTATCAATAACTTCACATTCCGGATCCAACAAAAGTGGTTTTGTCAAATTCCGAGATCGTTTGCAAAATATCTATTTTCATGGGCTATATAAATTCTATAGCGACCTTTTTGAAAATTCATTTGGCCATAACTTTTGATTCCCGCTATGAAACTTCGATTTTTCAGATTTGTTGGAAAGATATTTACTAACAGATTTAAATATTTTTGGTTTCACTCAAATCCGTTTTGTTTTGCACCCAGTACAGTCAGTCAAAGTTTGAATTCAATTTTTGAAACTGCCGCGCCATTCAAGGCCTTGTTTATAATTCAAATTAATTATATTCATTTTCAACATCGATTCAAACTACCTTTTAGTCGTTATTATTTAAAATATTTATTTTAAATATTTCAAATCCACTATTTTAGCCAATTTACAATTTTTAAACTAGTTCAGATTTTACGGGTTGTTACAACTATAAAAATATAATTTTTCTAATGTGGTAGCGAAGTAAAAATAGAATTTTTACATAAGGAAAAGTATAGATTTTTATAGCGAAGAAAGGTTTTGTTTTTATATATGATATTAGCGAATAAAGGTTGGATCTTTACAATGTATGAAGCGATATAAAAATATAATCTTTACAATGTATGTAGCGTTATATAAAAATATGATTTTTAAAGCGATGTTGAATATATAAAAATATAATTTTTATAGCGATGTTGAATATATAAAAATATGATTTTTATAGCGGTGTTGAATATATAAAAGTATGATTTTTATAGCAATGTTGAATATATAAAAATGTGATTTTTATAGCGATGTTGAATATATAAAAATGTGATTTTTATAGCAATGTTGGAGACAAAAATTCGATTTTTACATATATGAAGTAGAGATAAAAATTCGATTTATATATATATGAAGTGGAAATAAAAATATGATTTTTATTTATATAGGGGAGTTAAAAAAATGTGAACTTTATACGTGAAGTGATATACTAAAAATATAATTTTATTATGAGGTAAGCGAGCTAAAAATATGATTTTTATATATACAGTAGCGCTATAAAAATATGATTTTTAACTTATAAATCGTATGAAGCAGATTGCGTTGGAATTATGTTGAAGAACACAACGGAATGGAGATGAACCAAATCCAAACCGTTTAGAAATAAAATAATGGCGGAGCGGATCCCCAAGGTGAGAACTCCTCACTATAATTTTCTTATACAATTATTTATTTTATAACTGCATATATGAACTGTTCCCCGTCGTCCACAGACCATGGACGACTTATTTGATTGTTTGTTTGGTCGATTAGATTATTTGGTTGAATTTGGTTGTTTGGGTGAAATGAATTGATTAGAATTGTTATGTGGGTATGACATGAGCCAATATCAGGAGAGGGGTAATGCTAGACATTACCCGATTTTGATATTGCGCCATTATGCCGCCATTTTTTTAAAATATGTTAGAACAATAAAAATACTATTTTTATTGGGTAAATGAATGGAATAAATATTTTATTTTAAAAAATATATAATTTTAATGGGTATATGAATAAAATAAATATTCATTTACAAATCAGGCGATTTGTTTATGTACACCCATTTGACTGATATGGATTGGGACGATAAATTTTACACATCGCCCAACTGCACAAATAAAATTCATTATCTGTTGATTGAAAACCCACACGGGTGTTGGGATGATATTTGACGTACACTAATCCCAACTATTTAGTGATATGTCAATCGATTGGTTGAAAAGCTATGTAAGTGGTAAATATTTATATTTGATCCTTACACGGTGTAGGATGCACTCTGGATGATGGATTGCTGTTTTCATTGTTGTTATACACATTTGTTGTGTGAAATCCATATAATCACATTATATGGTAATTGACTGTGTCTGATTCCAGTTCAGAAAGAATAAATATTTTAAAATAACAATTATTTTAAAATAACGAATATTTTCAAATAATATTCAGTAAATGATCAAAATATATTTTTGATGTCCGATTTGGGATGGACACGGAAATATTTAAATATATAAAGCCGTGTTGATTAGAGTGACGCCATTTTGATGTGAACGATATTTATATCAATTTTATTCATTTCTATAATGAATATCGAAAAGGAATTGATTTCAAAATATAATGTTTGGAAAATATTATCATTTATATATCGATGATATGGAATATTCAATTTTGATTTGAAATTGAATATGAAGTTGAAATCGTTTTGAAAACGATTTTAAAACGATTTATAAAATACATTTTAAAAGGAAATCGACGAAATATGTATAATATATATATTATATATATAATGGCCTGAATAGAACGCGCCGCGCTGCGGTAGTTCACGAATTTCGACATTAACTTTGAATGGACATTACGGGAGATCCGACCGTCGGATTCTCCTAAAATCGGAACCGTTGGGTTCGTATCGAAAATAGCTTTCTAACAAATATTAGAAATTAGAAATCTAACGGTTGGATTTAGAATTATGTCCAAATCAAATTTAGAAAAGGTCGTCGCAAGTGCAGTTCGATGGCCGTTTATGGAAATCAACTGTACGTGCCTTGATAAAAATTTTAAAAACATCAATAATTTGTGTAAAATCATAATAAATGATTTGGAAAGAATTGGGATGAAAAATTACATATTTGAAAAGATAGAAATAGATTTTTATCGAAATGAACTAGTTTTGAACTAGAATTATAATCCAGTTATTTTTTAAAATAAATAAAGTGGATTTGAAATGGTTTTAAAAATAACCAGGATTTCCAATATATAAATTGGAAATGGATTTGAATCGAAATTGTCTTTGGAATATTTCGATGTTGGATTTCGTGATTATACAAATATTGTTATGGAAATTTAAAAGATATATTTATATCGTTATTTCTAATACGATATTCATTGGTTGTAGAATTTGATATTGAATACAAGCCGATATATTTTCTATTCAGAGCCTTGTATTTAATATCAAATGAGATTTGGGTTTGTCGTGAATGGTGTCTTCATTAACACTGTTCTTAAACCTAGTTGAGAAAAAAATTAAATCTTTTTATTTAGATTTAATGAAGTATACCAATTAATTGATATTTAATTGGAATTGATTTTTGGGTTTATCATGAACGGTGTTTTAAATAACATTTGTTCTTTAACCCGATAATTAATGGAATGTGAATGGGGTCTGTTGTGAACTGTGTTTTAAAGACATTCGTTCTTAACCCGATTTACAGTGAAATGTGATTTGGAATTTATAAATCTTTTGTTAAGATTTAAAGGAGATTTTCCAAAGTAAAGTTTTCCAATTTAATAAAATAAATTGGAATTGAATGGAATTCGATTTGGTAATAATCGAGGTGAGCTTCTATAGAGGAAGACTGTTAATATATATGGAATTTACAAGCCTTGCCGTTATTCCATTTATATTATCGGTTGGATATGGAAGTTCATATCGATTATATATATTGATTTGTTTTCCGTGAAGATTCCATTATTAATGGAATGAGATTCTGGGTTTATCGTGAACTGTGTTTTAAATGACATTAGTTCTTTAACCTAGTTAAAGGTAAGATTTATTTCTTAACTTTGAATAATCATCAAGTAATGATTTTTGGAAATTAAAACTGAGTTAGAGTTTTAATGAATCTTTAATTAGATTGAAAAGTGAATTGGATAACTAAAATTATCAAATTCAAGAAATGATCGAGAATGTAGTACCACCAGTTTTGCTTCAGACGATAGTTAAATCTTTAATTATATTTGAACGTGAAATGGTAATTAATATTTACCGATAACACTGTGGTGTTAGATATGGAGTATTACCAATTTTGCTCCATGGGATGAATAGGTTGAGATTGGGAAATATAATAAATGATTACTTCGGTAAGATTCGCTATTCCCGACTAGTTTGGAAAACCTTAATTTGGTTTGGAACGATATCCTATCTTTGATAAAATTAAAGGGAACCTTTCCCTAAAGATGTGAATATTTGAATAAAGAATATTCTGGATTGGAATGAGGCATATGTGGTGTTTTTATAACACTTGTTTATTATATACGCGAGTTATTCAGAAAGACCGGGTTTACCCCATTCTGAATAACTGATTCGACGATATGTCGAGGATGAAGACGGGGGTTGAAGACCAGAGGTCTTCACATCGTTTGGATAATTACCAATGTTCTTGATTGGGCTGTAGACCCAAGAGGAGGGAATCAGTTGGTGATCGTCCAGACGTACTTGTAGATCAAAGGATTTGCGAGGAATAAGGCTTCTGTCTGATTGATATACATCAATTGCATAGCGTGAATTGCTTGTGTGGTATGCTGAGATGCAAATGATCAAGGCTTCTGTTGAAAAGCAGAGTCTTGTGGTTGATGATCAAAGCACGGCTTTAATACAGCGTAGCTTTTTGTAGCATTAATTCGCGAGCCTCACACCTCAGTGTGAACCAGAAATGGGAGAGGACTGCAGGGAGAACATGCGTTTCTTTCTAGCTAGGAGTGGTGTTTTTGGTTTTACACGCTCGGACATTTTACTTATGTAGATGATGGATAGCGAGGCGCCTCGGTTATATCGGTCGCTCCGGGGCCGATGGAGTCATTTGGCTCACTTACTCCCCATAGGGTGGGGAAACATATTGTTCAGGGTTTAAGTTTAATCCACATCGAGTGGACCGACCCTGAAGATCCATGGCTTTTCTGTGCGCTTGCCTGAGACATGGTAGGCTAGATTGTCTCGATGCGGTGAGGACGATCCCTTGCCTCGGTTCGCAGACGGAAATCCAACTTCCAATACGTGACATTTGCGGTTTTGATTGTAGAGCCTAGTATTGGCGACATGATATATGGTACCCATGCCGTCTAGGATTGATACATTTATATTTGAAGTTATTTTATACACTATGCACTTATAATAGTATCAAATGATTTGTTTTAACGTACCGAGCATGTTTGGCTATTATAAGGGAAAACCCTATCCCCCGGCTTGCGTTGCATTATGTGATAGGACCTGGGTCTTATAATAGCTTCATTTTTCCAAAAAGCATTGCACTTTTTTATTTTATGCGCTGGTATTCTTAGGAGGAAACCCGTTCCGTGTTATATGGCGTGGTCCCTTGATATATCTGATTTAAAGTAAAGTTTTAAAATAACTGTTTTAGTTCTCACACCTGTCACATGACTGACCTGGAGTTTATTGTTTTAACCTAAACTCTGGGTGCCCCTATTTTCCATGCGGGCAGCTAATAGTTTTGGTTTTGCAGATTTATATTCACAAGATCCTGGTTTACAGCTGGGATGATATTCGGAAAGCTCTGTATCCGTATATTCTTTTCAGTTGTATTTTGTATTATTTTCCGTTGCTATGTAATGTAAATTGAATCTTTGATATTTTTCTGATGTGTAATATTTATTCGTACTATGTATATTCTTGTATTCTGATGGAATTATTGTAATTAACAATGAAATGTTCTTCTGTTTGTGTCCCGATGTGGCTTGTTCTCAATTCAATCCGGGCTTTCCTTTACGGGGAAGTTCGGGTCATCTCAGTTTGGTATCAGAGCTTTGGTTTACAGAGCTCGGAGAACAAGACACGTTAGAACCAAGCGAAAGGATTCATCAGAAATTGGATTAGTAATATCCAATGAGAATGACTCGTTAGAGATGGGATCAGTAGCATCCTAAAACGAGTGTGAAGAGTGTTGTTTTTAAAAGTAAAAGTGAAAACAAGTTTTGTTTTGAAAATTTAAATCAATTATTCGTATTTGAATATTATTTTTATATTGATTTGGACAATCAAGTATATAAAGATTTTGCGTATACGTCTGATCCACGTGTATTTGTAGTTTTAATATACTGGATAGATATAGAATCACACTGTAGTTGCCCAGGAATGATTCCGATGATGGGTACCCATCATCAGTGTTGTTCGAGTTTCGAAAGCGGGATATCTATATATTTCCAATTGACTGGTGTGAGAACCAAAATATAGTTTGAATATATTGTTGTGACTTGGCATCAAAAACATGATTTTTGACTATGTATTAAAGTTATGAATTTGAAAAGCTAATCAACTAATTGATTAATGGGTGTGTTGTTTGATTATTGGTTGATTAATTAAAATTTGAACCATTTAGCCAAATTATATCAAATGTTGGACTGAATTGAAGATTGTTTGAATTTGCATGCATATAAATGTGTATCCATTGAACAGGTCATTGCAAAGAGGATAGAGCAGAAGAATAAAATTGTTTGCCTAACAAATAGGTACATGTTTGTTGTATTTCTTGGGGTTTTTGATGATTTTATGAGCCGCTTGGCTGTTTCTTTTTCTTTTTGGATTGGAAAGGCCTGTATAGCGATTTCAGGATTTTCCCAGTGCTCCTGTGCAGGGGACGTTATGGCGAATTTTTTTGAAAATTTAGGGTGTTAGCCAAATTTTTGAAGAATTTGAAAAGTTCTTAGAAACTGAAAAGTTGAAGGACTTAAGCCATAATGAAAGTTGAGTTGGTTTGTAAAACAACTTTCAGCCTCGTTCCTTTTTGGGGATGAAAATTTTTAAATGGGGGAGATTGTAATAACCCAGAAAATCTGAGCCAATTAAAAAATTTTATTTTGGCAATTTTAATGAATTTTGGATATTTTAAATGAATTATTTTAAATAATAATGACGGGAAATTCATTTTGAATAGAATTAGAACAGAAATATTTATTTGAATCGACGTTAGAATATAAATATTTTATTTTGTATTATAATAGGATTTGAAAATGGCGCAGTAGTTCAAAAATTCGATTTCAAATTTCAAATGAATGTACATGATTCAAAATAAGTCGGATTTTAGTGAAACCAAAAATTTCAAAGGGCCGATGTTTTAGAAGGCACGCTAACTGTCAAAAACATTCCAGTCAAAGTACTGTTTGACACAGGCGCGTCACGAAGCTTCATTTCCAAAGATGCAGCTAAGAAACTGGACTTGAATTTGAAGAAGCTCAAGGAACCAATGACTGTCCAGAATCCAGTTGGGGGTTCCATTGATCTCAGTTGGATTTGTGGAGTGCCGGTTTCTTTCTCTCGTTATCAGTTTCCTACCATCGCAGTCGTCATGAATTTTAAAGAGTTTGATCTTATCTTGGGGTTAGACTGGTTGACCAAATATGAAGCTGAAGTCAAATGCGCCGACAGAGTCGTAAAGGCCAAGATTAAATCAGGTGATTATATAACCATTCCCTGCGAAGGTCAGAATGCTAATAGAAAAGACTTCTGGGCAGCTTTGAATGTTTCTCCAACCCAAATAGGAAATGTCCTTGAAGTTGCAGAGAATATTCCCGACCTCATCAAAGATATTCCTGTCGTCAAGAACTATGCGGATGTGTTCGAAGAAGTTGTTCGCTTACCTCCGCAAAGAGAAATAGATTTCAAGATTGCTTTGATTCCCAATGCAAGGCCGGTAGTTCACGCTATTCGAAGAATGTCCTTGAAAGAGAAGGAGGAATTAGACAATCAAACACGACAGTTGGTATGGAAAGGTCTGATCAGGCCTAGTTTCTCTGATTGGGGTGCAGCCGTGGTATTTGTCCCAAAATCTGACGGTACTATACGTCTATGTGTGGATTATCGTGATCTGAATAAGCAGACAATAAAGAACAAGTATCCATTGCCGCGGATTGATGATTTGTTGGATCGATTAAATGGAGCACAAGTATTCTCACGAATGGACCTAGCTACAGGATTCCATCAACTTCGAATTGCCGAAGAGTGTGTTCCAATGACAGCATTCAGAGGTCCCGACTTATTCTACGAGTGGTTAGTAATGCCGTTCGGCTTATGTAACGCTCCAGCTTACTTCGTCGATCTGATGAACAGAGTATTCAGAGGAGTATTGAATAAATTTGTTCTGGTTTTTATTGACGATATTCTAATCTTCTCTAAATCAAAGGCCGAACATGAAAAACATCTGGAACAGGTTCTAGAAATTCTGAGACGGAATGTATTAAAAGCAAAGTTTTCCAAATGTATATTCTGGCAAGATGAAGTGAAATTTCTGGGCCACGTCGTATCAAAAGAAGGAATTGCTGTGGATCCAAGCAAAATCACGGCTATTCAGAATTGGAAACAGCCCAGTACCCCTACTGAAGTCCGAAGTTTTCTCGGATTGGCTAGCTATTATCGGAAGTTCGTTAAAAACTTTTCGAAGATATCTGGCCATTTAACAAAGCTTACAAAAAAGCACTCTAAATTTAAATGGACTCCAGAAAGTGAGGAGGCTTTTGAAGAGCTAAAGTTGAGATTAACAACTGCTCCAGTATTAACCATCATTGATGGCAACCAAGATTTAAAGGTCTGGACTGATGCTTCTAGAGAAGGCCTTGGCGCAGTGTTAATGCAAAGAGGCCAAGTAATTGCTTATGCTAGCCGTCAACTGAAGCCACATGAGAAGAATTACGTAACTCATGATCTTGAGTTATTGGCTATTGTGTTCGCTTTGAAAATCTGGAGGCACTATCTTCTGGGTGAGAGATTTGAACTGTATACAGATCACCAGTCGTTAAAGTATCTGTTCACTCAGAAGGACTTGAATTTGAGGCAGCAACGTTGGCTGGAGTTTCTTGCAGCATATGACTTTGAAATTATATATACTCCAGGAAAAGCCAATTTCGTGGCTGATGCGCTGAGCCGAAAGAATGTAATGATCGCCAGCTTTATTATCACGACATCCTTGATTGACAAAATATCTATTCTTCAGAAGGAGGATAATTTTATTAAAGATATGATCAAAAGGATTCAGAAAGGCGAACCCTCGTGTTTTCAAATAGATAACAACGAGACCTTGAGGTTGAAAGGAAGGATTTGTGTTCCTGACATTCCAGAGTTAAAAAGGGAAGTGTTAGACGAGTGTCACAAGTCCAAGCTGAGTATCCATCCTGGCGTGGCCAAAATGTATAACGATCTCAAAAGAACATTCTGGTGGAAGGCTATGAAGAGAGACGTTTCAATATATGTTAGCCGATGCCCTACTTGCCAGCTAGTCAAAAGCGACCAACAGAAATTGGCTGGATTGTTACAACCACTAGAATTTCCTGGTTGGAAGTGGGAACATATTTCTATGGATTTCATTGATGGTCTGCCCAGGACCAGAAAAGGAAATGACAGTATTTGGGTGATCGTAGATCGCTTCACGAAGACCGCCCATTTCATACCTGTCAGATCAAACAGAACCGCTCAGAGTCTGGCGCAGATATACTTCAGGGAAATAGTTAGACTACATGGAGTGCCACTCAGTATAGTCAGTGATGGAGATACAATATTCACTAGCAAATTCTGGGAAGCATTTCAAGTCGAGCTAGGAACGAAGTTGAACTTGAGCATCGCTTATCATCCTCAGACAGACGGTCAGACTGAGAGGGTGAATCGTATTTTAGAAGATCTATTGCGGGCTTGTGTTATAGATTTCGGTGGGTCATGGGAAGACCATCTGCATTTGGCTGAATTCTCTTATAACAACAGCTATCAGGCAAGTCTGACAATGTTGCCATTCGAAGCATTGTATGGTAGACCGTGCCGATCCCCTGCTTGTTGGGTCGAACCAGGAAATAGACTTGTGTTGGGTCCTGATATGATTCGAGAAGCTGCCGACAAAGTCGATTTTATCAAAAAGCGATTACTCGCCGCTCAAAGCCGACAAAAGAGCTATGCCGATAGAAGAAGAAGAGATATATCCTTTGAAGTTGGCGACTATGTATATTTGAAAGTATCGCCGATGAGAGGAGTTATCCATTTCGGTAAAACTGGAAAGTTAGCGCCCAAATTTATTGGTCCGTTTCCTATTCTGGAACGGATCGGAACTCTCGCTTATAGGGTCAAACTGCCTGACTGGTTGCCTGGAGTTCATGATGTATTTCACATATCCCAACTTCAAAAGCACGTTCATGATCCAGACTTGATCGTGGAAGAAGCAGCTCAACATGACATTGAAATTACTCCAGAATTAGCCGTGAGACGTGAGCCGCAAAAAATTATCGGCAAAGAAACCAAAGAGCCGAGGAACAAGAAGGTTCGCTTAGTCAAAGTGCAGTGGAGTGGAAATCCGCGAGATTGTACTTGGGAAACTGAGGAGAGCATTCAGAAAGCTTATCCTAGATGCCGAGTAGATATCTCTGATTGACTCCGGTGCAAGGTACATTTAACCTACTTTGCATTACCATTTAATTCTCTATTCTATTGCTATTTTCTTCCCATGGATGTGCACTATTTATTCTATACTCTGAATGATTTTTAAAGGAATATAGGATTTGATTAGTATATTTTTGGAAGGTTAAAAACAAATTGGTTGTTGTATTGTGGGATTGTAGATTTATCAAACCACTTTCGACTTTGTTCCTTTTCGGGGACGAAAAGTTTTAAGTGGGGGAGATTGTAACGACCCAGAAAATCTGAACCAATTTAAAATTTTTAAATTGGCTAAAATAATGGATTTTAAATATTTAAAATAAATATTTTCAGTAATTGAGATGAAAACTGAGTTTGAATCGACAATTGAAAACGAATATAATTAATTATAATTATAAACAAGGCCTGAAATGGCGCTGTAGTTTCAAAAATTGAATTCAAACTTTGTCGGACTATACCGGGTGCAAAACAAAACGGATTTTAGTGAAACCAAAAATATTTAAATCTGTTAGTGAATACCTTTCTAACGAATCTGAAAAATCGAATTTTCATAACGGAAAGCAAAAGTTATGGCCGAATGAATTTTCAGAACGGTCGCTATGGAATTTTTATAGCCCGTGAAATTGGCCATTTTGCATACGACCTCGGAATTCGACGAAACCACTTTTGTTGGATCCGGGATGTGAAGTTATTGCTAGGTTTCAAATTTCATAATTTTTGAAGCTAATGTGTGAGCGTGGCAAAAGAAAATGTGTTTTGGTCAATTACAGTTAAATTGGATCGACCAAAAATGGGCCTTTTTTGCAAACAGTCTCAGAATTCGACGAAACTAGTTTTGTTGGGACCGTATCGTCAAAACATAGCTAGATTTATTTTTCTGGAATTTTTCGAATCAGTTTGTGGCCCTGGAAAATTGAAATGTACGTTCAAATTTAATATTGAATGTTATATAATTTAATCTGAATGAAAACTGACTGAAACATTCGAATGGGCCTACGAAACATATCCCATTGTGTTCAGAATGGGGGTAAAACACTGGGGACGACAGTCGTTGGGTTTGGATTGGGGTTCGCGTGTTAAAGGGGGTATTTTTGGAATTTTCAAAGTTATAAAAAAAAATCATTTGCCCACGTCAGCCCCCCGATCGTTTCTCTCTCCCCGATACGAACGGCGCCCCCTTCTTTCCTTCTCTCCTCTTTTGCCGCCGCCTCCGTCCACGGCAGCCAATGCCACCACCTCCAGTCGAAGCGCCTCCCTTCCCCATTCAAATCCGACCTGGCCCCACCCTCTCTCCCTCCGCCTACCTCGAGAACGAAGCCCGCAAAGTCAACGACTTTGTCACCGTCGTTCTCCACCGTCTGACCACCGGAGTTGCCGCCACCACCACCGATCTGAGCGCCGTTCGTAGCTCTTCGACGCTGCAGCACCTGATCGTCCTCTAGCTTCACGGATTTCGCAATAATTCAAAACTAGTTTTGAATCAAAAGAAAGGTATCGGCTGTTAATTATATAACTGATTTCGATAGTTTAAAACCGTTGCAAACTTTGAAAAATCGTATCTTTTTCATTCGTTAACGAAATTCGATCAAACAGGAAACACCGTGACCGTGTGGGCGCCTTCTACATTCTAGAAGAGACCGCGCATTTTTCTGAGCCTTCTGCTATTTTTGGTGGAGTGGAACCCAATGTGAGATTTCTGATTTAAAAACAATATGGAAAACGACGATGTATAAATTATATAGTCGATGTATGAGTTATATAAACGTTGTACACCTCATGTATAAGCGTTGTATAAGTTGTATGTTCGATGTATAAGTTATATATGCGTTGTAAAAATTATATATGTGTTGAAATAAAAGTGAATTGCTATATATATATATATATATATATATATATATATATATATATATACACGCCCCTCGTCCACAAACCATGGACGATATTTATTGATTGTGATTGGTGTGAAAACTGATTGATAGCGAATGATTGTTTGGGATTGTTTGTGGTTGATACTGATTGATTGAGGTTGAAAAATACCCGTTTGTGGTTGAGAAATATTTGGTTGAAACCACATAGGATTAGTTTGTGGAAATGAAATAAATATATACATGCCGCCTGCGTGCGAACTAGATGCATGATCCCCATTGTCAAAAACCGCGAGGTTTTAAGGTAGAGCGAGGAGCCGTACTAGGGACGGTCCCGGTTTTAACTACCCTGCCGTTATGCTGCCGAAATTTTGAATAATATTCGTGTGTTTGAATTATTTTCATTTGCTTAAACTATATTTATTCCTTGAATAGAAAACCTTCATGTGTTGAATTGATATTCATTCGTTGATTAGAAATTCATGTGTTGAATGGTATTCGCGTTTTAAATATAAAAATCTCATTTTTATCTATATATAGAAACTATAGAAAACCTTCATGTGTTGAATCTATATTCATTCGTTGATTAGAAATTCATGTGTTGAATGGTATTCGCGTTATAAATATAAAAATCACATTTTTATCTATATATAGAAACTATAGAAAACCTTCATGTGTTGAATCGATATTCATTCGTTGATTTGAAATTCATGTGTTGAATGGTATTCATATTTTGAAATAGATTGTTTGATAATAAAAATCACCTTTTATCGACTATATGAACTGTGTAAAATAATCTCGTTTTGAAAGAAATTGTTTTATAAGAAAAATCCTATTTTTACCACCGATATAAACGATATAAAATAATAGTATTTTGAAATGAATTGTTTTACAATAAAAATCACATTTTTATTATATACATGAATCGTTGAAATGTGAAGTGTTAAAAATAGCCACTCGTTCAAATAAGCATATATGAGTTGAAATATTCATTAATTAGCTAATGATATGATTTTGCCTATACATGCAACGTTAGGACGAATGGTGTTTTTAAACCAAATGGAATCAAATATGAAGTTGAATGGAAAATGAAAAATGATAAGAACTGTATATATGTACATGCATATTTATTGAACAGGTTATAGCAAAGGGGCTAGAGAAGAGGAATAAAATTTTGTGCCCGACAAATAGGTACACATTTACTGTTTTGTTTGGGTGATGATTTTATGAGCCTGTTGGCTAGCCGCTTGGCTTTTTCTTTTTCTTTTCGACATGAGACGCCCGTGTGGCTATTTGGGAATTTTCCCAGCCCTCCCGTACAAAGGAGGTTATGGCGAAATTTTCCAAAATTTTAAGGCGTTAGTGAAATATTTGAAGTGAAAACGATATTGAAATCATTGAATGAACTATATTTATATAAATATATAAATATAAATAAAATTAAAACGAAATGTAGCCGTGCAGTTCGCATTTTGAAACCATGATTTCAAACAACTAGTGCGGGAAATCCGACCATCGGATTTTCCCGAAACCCCAACCGTCGGGTTCGCCTTGGAAATATCTTCCCAACGGCACCAACTTTGTAAAAATCCAACGGTTGGATTGTCTGGAATGTTTAATTCAAATCTGAGGAAAAACAGCGCCAGAAGCGATTATATTTATATATATATATATATATAAATATAATTATATTTAATCGAATAACGACGCTGCAGTTCGTATTTTGAAATCGAAACCTCAAACGATTGTACCGGGAGATCCGACTGTCGGATTTTCCCGAAATTGGAACCGTTGGATTCGTTTTGAAAAGACCTTTCTAATGATGTAAATTTTGTTAAGATCCAATGGTTAGATTTTCATATATGTGTAAATCAAATCTGAGGAAAAACAGCGCCACGGCCGCGTTATGGCCCGAAGCGTCGTTTTGATTATATGGGCTATTTTAAAATAAATAAAAATAGCGATAAATCATTATAAAATATCATAAACGATATTGAATGGAAATAAACTGAATTTGCTCGATTTATGTAGTATTTGATGGTTGAATGTGTTTGGTGTGAAAATTACATTAAAGAACAAAATTGGTGTTGTCAAATGATTTAACCATTGGAATAAATTGATTTGAAATTCTAAATATACGTGAATTATTTGAAAAGGCCGAGTTAATTCTCATTTCAAATAATCGACCGACGATTGAAAGTCGAAGATGAAGACGGTGGTCGAAGACCGGAGATCTTCACCTCGTTTGGATGGTAACCGAGGTCCTGATTGGGAGGCATCCCGAAATATGGATAATGAGTGGTGATCGTCCAGACGTACGTGGTGATCAATGGGTTTGCGAGGTATTTAGTGCCTCCGGTTTCGTTCAGACCTAGAACGGACTTGTAAAGGGACTGTGTGTCTAACATTGGATTTTATTCTGTGTTGATTGATCTCTGTTAAATATACATCTGTTTGGTGGCGGAGAATTTATTCTTTTGCTTAACGCCCTTCTCTGAGACGCATGAGCTCAGAGGTTGTATATCGATGGACATCAGTCGCATGGCATGGATTGCCGGTGTGGCATGCTAAGATGCAGTGATCAGGGCTTCTGTTAAAAAGCAAAGTCTTGTGGTGATGATCAAAGCACCGCCTGTGTGGCGTAGCTTTGTGTATAACGTAAATTCGCGAGTCTCACACCCCGGTATGAACCAGAAACGGGAGAAGGACATCAGGGAGGGCATGCGTTTCTTTCTAGCTAGGGTGGTGTCAGTGACCTACCAGCCCTGACATTTATATACTTTTCACCTATGAGGTTGCTGCTGTTGCGAGGCGCCTTGGTTAGATCGGACGATCCGGGTCTGATGGAGCCATTCGTTGGCTCGTTTACGCCCCAAAGGGCGGGGAAACGCAGTGTTCAGGAATTTTAATCCACATCGGTGGACCGGCCCTGACGATCCAAGGGTCACTCGAGCTCTGATCCTGAGGGGCGGGCTAGAGCGTCTCGAATTCGGTAAGGACTATCTTTTGCCTTGGTTCATGACGGAAGTCCAATTTCCAAATACGTGACTGTGCAGTTTTGACTGTATACCTATATATGGCGACATAGTGGTATGGGGCATTAATGCCGTCTATGATTGATAGTTATGATTTGAAATTGTTTTTGAAACAAATAAACACTAGCAATAATATCAAATGCCTTTGTTTTATTCGTATCAAGCATATTTTAGCCGTTATAAGGTAAAAACTCTATCCTCCGGTTTGCGTTGGATTGTGTGATGGGAACTGAGTCTTATAATGGCTTCATTTTTACAAAAAGCATAGCGATGTTTAAAAGAAAGATTTGTTTTAAAGCACTGGCAATCCAATGGAGTAAACCCGTTCCACGAAAGTGGCGTGGTCCTGTGATTTGCCAAATTATATATGTGTTGAGTAGATTTCTCATACCAGTCCCATGACTGACTCGTAGTTTGTTTCACTTTCAAACTCGGGTGCCCCTTTTTCTACGCGGGCAACCTTGTATTCAGGTTTAGCTGGTTCTTTCTGGATAGCTGGAGCTGAAGATGGATTCTATCATTTATCTCTTTTTATGCTGTTCAGCTCCTATTGTACATATTATGTTTGTTTTCCGCTGTAGACATTTATGTATAGCTGAACTGTATTTTTACTAAGTATGATCCTGTATACTGTGTAACTCTGATGATTACTTTTATCCAGTATATTCTATTGTTCATTATCTGGTGTATTTATTTAATTTTGTTCTGCTATTATCTGTTTCTGTGTTATATTCCAAAGATAACCCTTGTCTCCGTAGAAACGGGATATGGGTCGTCGCAGCGTGGTATCAGAGCTTTGGTTAAGCTTAGTTCTGGAATATAACATTTGAAAGAATTCGTTAGAAATAGAACCAGTAGTGTTCTAGGACGGGTAACTCAATACAGATAGGATCAGCAATATCCTAGTATGAGTAAAGCAGAATGAAATTACACCTCGATAGACACATTTACATTTGAAGTGTATGTTTCTATGTTTTAAATTATCTTTTCTGTGACCTGACACTTGATCTGCTAATTGCAGAAGTACTAGAAAAATGAGTGCCAGAAACAGAAGGAATACAGAACCCGATCTAGAGGCTCTATTAAAGAGATATCGAAATCTGAACGGAGTACAATTCTCGGGAAATGAATCTATAATTCAAACCCAAGCTTGGGTGAGTTCTGCAGAAAGAATTTTTGAGCGTGTCCAGTTGAGAGATGATTAGAAAAGATTAGTAGCCTCTTGGGCGCTCAAAGAAGAAGCTTTAATCTGGTGGGAAACGATCATCCAAGATAATCCAGAAGGTGATATCACCTGGGACAGATTCAAAGTGATTTTCCTGGAAAGATTTACTCCTCCCGAAGCAACCGAGAGATTATGTGATGAATTTTCTTATCTAATACAAGGAGATATGACCATCCCAGAATATCATAAGAAATTCAACGAACTTGCTTACTTTGCTCCTCATCTGATTCAAGACCCAAAGAGGAAAAATATGAGATTTATTCATGGCCTGCAAAGGAGATATCAGAATAGTGTAATGAGGAATGTGAAACTTCCTTTCTCTGAAATGATTTATATGGCTTATCAGTATGAAGATCTCCTTAAGAAAGGAATGTTGCGCGACGAAGAAGAAGTCTATTCTAGTGACAAAACAGAGTCAGAAACTGATATTCCTGAAGCCAGTACAAGGTCGGAGATCAATAAGAAGCCCAGTGCCAAGAGAAAAAGGGCTGAATCTGGGAACGAACGAATAACGACTGCCACGTGCTCAAGCTGCAATAGAAAAGGACATTTGGCGATAAGTTGCAAATCTTGGAACCAACAAAGAAAGAATAAGTTCCCACCCAAGAAGGGATTTCAAGAGAATAGAAAATGTGGTGGATGTCATCAGTCGGGTCATCTTTTAAAGGCCTGCCCGCTATTCAGAAAGACTGAAATAGTTCAAGTAAATGAAGTAGCAGAAACTTCCGAGCCCTCAGCTAGTCAAGAAAGGGCTGATGTTTTAGAAGGCACGCTAACTGTCAAAAACATTCCAGTCAAAGTACTGTTTGACACCGGCGCGTCACGAAGCTTCATTTCCAAAGATGCAGCTAAGAAACTGGACTTGAATTTGAAGAAGCTCAAGGAACCAATGACTGTCCAGAATCCAGTTGGGGGTTCCATTGATCTCAGTTGGATTTGTGGAGTGCCGGTTTCTTTCTCTCGTTATCGGTTTCCTACCATCGCAGTCGTCATGAATTTTAAAGAGTTTGATCTTATCTTGGGGTTAGACTGGTTGACCAAATATGAAGCTGAAGTCAAATGCGCCGACAGAGTCGTAAAGGCCAAGATTAAATCAGGTGATTATAAAACCATTCCTTGTGAAGGTCAGAATGCTAATAGAAAAGACTTCTGGGCAGCTTTGAATGTTTCTCCAACCCAAATAGGAAATGTCCTTGAAGTTGCAGAGAATATTCCCGACCTCATCAAAGATATTCCTGTCGTCAAGAACTATGCGGATGTGTTCGAAGAAGTTGTTCGCTTACCTCCGCAAAGAGAAATAGATTTCAAGATTGCTTTGATTCCCAATGCAAGGCCGGTAGTTCACGCTATTTGAAGAATGTCCTTGAAAGAGAAGGAGGAATTAGACAATCAAACACGACAGTTGGTATGGAAAGGTCTGATCAGGCCTAGTTTCTCTGATTGGGGTGCAGCCGTGGTATTTGTCCCAAAATCTGACGGTACTCTACGTCTATGTGTGGATTATCGTGATCTGAATAAGCAGACAATAAAGAACAAGTATCCATTGTCGCGGATTGATGATTTGTTGGATCGATTAAATGGAGCACAAGTATTCTCACGAATGGACCTAGCTACAGGATTCCATCAACTTCGAATTGCCGAAGAGTGTGTTCCAATGACAGCATTCAGAGGTCCCGACTTATTCTACGAGTGGTTAGTAATGCCGTTCGGCTTATGTAACGCTCCAGCTTACTTCGTCGATGTGATGAACAGAGTATTCAGAGGAGTATTGAATAAATTTGTTCTGGTTTTTATTGACGATATTCTAATCTTCTCTAAATCAAAGGCCGAACATGAAAAGCATCTGGAACAGGTTCTAGAAATTCTGAGACGGAATGTATTAAAAGCAAAGTTTTCCAAATGTATATTCTGGCAAGATGAAGTGAAATTTCTGGGCCACGTCGTATCAAAAGAAGGAATTGCTGTGGATCCAAGCAAAATCACGGCTATTCAGAATTGGAAACAGCCCAGTACCCCTACTGAAGTCCGAAGTTTTCTCGGATTGGCTAGCTATTATCGGAAGTTCGTTAAAAACTTTTCGAAGATATCTGGCCATTTAACAAAGCTTACAAAAAAGCACTCTAAATTTAAATGGACTCCAGAAAGTGAGGAGGCTTTTGAAGAGCTAAAGTTGAGATTAACAACTGCTCCAGTATTAACCATCATTGATGGCAACCAAGATTTAAAGGTCTGGACTGATGCTTCTAGAGAAGGCCTTGGCGCAGTGTTAATGCAAAGAGGCCAAGTAATTGCTTATGCTAGCCGTCAACTGAAGCCACATGAGAAGAATTACGTAACTCAAGATCTTGAGTTATTGGCTATTGTGTTCGCTTTAAAAATCTGGAGGCACTATCTTCTAGGTGAGAGATTTGAACTGTATACAGATCACCAGTCGTTAAAGTATCTGTTCACTCAGAAGGACTTGAATTTGAGGCAGCAACGTTGGCTGGAGTTTCTTGCAGCATATGACTTTGAAATTATATATACTCCAGGAAAAGCCAATGTCGTGGCTGATGCGCCGAGCCGAAAGAATGTAATGATCGCCAGCTTTATTATCACGACATCCTTGATTGACAAAATATCTATTCTTCAGAAGGAGGATAATTTTATTAAAGATATGATCAAAAGGATTCAGAAAGGCGAACCCTCGTGTTTTCAAATAGATAACGACGAGACTTTGAGGTTGAAAGGAAGGATTTGTGTTCCTGACATCCCAGAGTTAAAAAGGGAAGTGTTAGACGAGTGTCACAAGTCCAAGCTGAGTATCCATCCTGGCGTGGCCAAAATGTATAACGATCTCAAAAGAACATTCTGGTGGAAGGCTATGAAGAGAGACGTTTCAATATATGTTAGCCGATGCCCTACTTGCCAGCTAGTCAAAAGCGACCAACAGAAATTGGCTGGATTGTTACAACCACTAGAATTTCCTGGTTGGAAGTGGGAACATATTTCTATGGATTTCATTGATGGTCTGCCCAGGACCAGAAAAGGAAATGACAGTATTTGGGTGATCGTAGATCGCTTCACGAAGACCGCCCATTTCATACCTGTCAGATCAAACAGAACCGCTCAGAGTCTGGCGCAGATATACTTCAGGGAAATAGTTAGACTACATGGACTGCCACTCAGTATAGTCAGTGATAGAGATACAATATTCACTAGCAAATTCTGGGAAGCATTTCAAGTCGAGCTAGGAACGAAGTTGAACTTGAGCACCGCTTATCATCCTCAGACAGACGGTCAGACTGAGAGGGTGAATCGTATTTTAGAAGATCTATTGCGGGCTTGTGTTATAGATTTCGGTGGGTCATGGGAAGACCATCTGCATTTGGCTGAATTCTCTTATAACAACAGCTACCAGGCAAGTCTGACAATGTCGCCATTCGAAGCATTGTATGGTAGACCGTGCCGATCCCCTGCTTGTTGGGTCGAACCAGGAAATAGACTTGTGTTGGGTCCTGATATGATTCGAGAAGCTGCCGACAAAGTCGATTTTATCAAAAAGCGATTACTCGCCGCTCAAAGCCGACAAAAGAGCTATGCCGATAGAAAAAGAAGAGATATATCCTTTGAAGTTGGCGACTATGTATATTTGAAAGTATCGCCGATGAGAGGAGTTATCCGGTTCGGTAAAACTGGAAAGTTAGCGCCCAAATTTATTGGTCCGTTTCCTATTCTGGAACGGATCGGAACTCTCGCTTATAGGGTCAAACTGCCTGACTGGTTGCCTGGAGTTCATGATGTATTTCACATATCCCAACTTCGAAAGCACGTTCATGATCCAGACTTGATCGTGGAAGAAGCAGCTCAACATGACATTGAAATTACTCCAGAATTAGCCGTGAGACGTGAGTCGCAAAAAATTATCGGCAAAGAAACCAAAGAGCTGAGGAACAAGAAGGTTCGCTTAGTCAAAGTGCAGTGGAGTGGAGATCCGCGAGATTGTACTTGGGAAACTGAGGAGAGCATTCAGAAAGCTTATCCTAGATGCCGAGTAGATATCTCTGATTGACTCCGGTGCAAGGTACATTTAACCTACTTTGCATTACCATTTAATTCTCTATTCTATTGCTATTTTCTTCCCATGGATGTGCACTATTTATTCTATACTCTGAATGATTTTTAAAGGAATATAGGATTTGATTAGTATATTTTTGGAAGGTTAAAAACAAATTGGTTGTTGTATTGTGGGATTGTAGATTTATCAAACCACTTTCGACTTTGTTCCTTTTCGGGGACGAAAAGTTTTAAGTGGGGGAGATTGTAACGACCCAGAAAATATGAACCAATTTAAAATTTTTAAATTGGCTAAAATAATGGATTTTAAATATTTAAAATAAATATTTTCAGTAATTGAGATGAAAACTGAGTTTGAATCGACAATTGAAAACGAATATAATTAATTATAATTATAAACAAGGCCTGAAATGGCGCTGTAGTTTCAAAAATTGAATTCAAACTTTGTCGGACTATACCGGGTGCAAAACAAAACGGATTTTAGTGAAACCAAAAATATTTAAATCTGTTAGTGAATACCTTTCTAACGAATCTGAAAAATCGAATTTTCATAACGGAAAGCAAAAGTTATGGCCGAATGAATTTTCAGAACGGTCGCTATGGAATTTTTATATCCCGTGAAATTGGCCATTTTGCATACGACCTCGGAATTCGACGAAACCACTTTTGTTGGATCCGGGATGTGAAGTTATTGCTAGGTTTCAAATTTCATAAATTTTGAAGCTAATGTGTGAGCGTGGCAAAAGAAAATGTGTTTTGGTCAATTACAGTTAAATTGGATCGACCAAAAATGGGCCTTTTTGCAAACAGTCTCAGAATTCGACGAAACTAGTTTTGTTGGGACCGTATCATTAAAACATAGCTAGATTTATTTTTCTGGAATTTTTCGAATCAGTTTGTGGCCCTGGAAAATTGAAATGTACGTTCAAATTTAATATTGAATGTTATATATTTTAATCTGAATGAAAACTGACTGAAACATTCGAATGGGCCTTCGAAACATATTCCATTGTGTTCGGAATGGGGGTAAAACGCTAGGGACGACAGTCGTTGGGTTTGGATTGGGGTTCGCGTGTTAAAGGGGGTATTTTTGGAATTTTCAAAGTTATAAAAAAAAGTTCATTTGCCCACGTCAGCCCCCCCGATCGTTTCTCTCTCCCCGATACGAACGGCGCCCCCCTTCTTTCCTTCTCTCCTCTTTTGCCGCCGCCTCCGTCCACGGCAGCCAATGCCACCACCTCCAGTCGAAGCGCCTCCCTTCCCCCTTCAAATCCGACCTGGCCCCACCCTCTCTCCCTCCGCCTACCTCGAGAACGAAGCCCGCAAAGTCAACGACTTTGTCACCGTCGTTCTCCACCGTCTGACCATCGGAGTTGCCGCTACCACCACCGATCTGAGCGCCGTTCGTAGCTCTTCGACGCTGCAGCACCTGATCGTCCTCTAGCTTCACGGATTTCGCGATAATTCAAAACCTAGTTTTGAATCAAAAGGAAGGTATCGGCTGTTAATTATATAACTGATTTCGATAGTTTAAAACCGTTGCAAACTTTGAAAAATCGTATCTTTTTCATTCGTTAACGAAATTCGATGAAACAGGAAACATCGTGACCGTGTGGACGCCTTCTACATTCTAGAAGAGACCGCGCATTTTTCTGAGCCTTCTGCTATTTTTGGTGGAGTGGAACCCAATGTGAGATTTCTGATTTAAAAACAATATGGAAAACGACGATGTATAAATTATATAGTCGATGTATGAGTTATATAAACGTTGTACACCTCATGTATAAGCGTTGTATAAGTTGTATGTTCGATGTATAAGTTATATATGCGTTGTAAAAATTATATATGTGTTGAAATAAAAGTGAATTGCTATATATATATATATATATATATATATACACGCCCCTCGTCCACAAACCATGGACGATATTTATTGATTGTGATTGGTGTGAAAACTGATTGATAGCGAATGATTGTTTGGGATTGTTTGTGGTTGATACTGATTGATTGAGGTTGAAAAATACCCGTTTGTGGTTGAGAAATATTTGGTTGAAACCACATAGGATTAGTTTGTGGAAATGAAATAAATATATACATGCCGCCTGCGTGCGAACTAGATGCATGATCCCCATTGTCAAAAACCGCGAGGTTTTAAGGTAGAGCGAGGAGCCGTACTAGGGACGGTCCCGGTTTTAACTACCCTGCCGTTATGCTGCCGAAATTTTGAATAATATTCGTGTGTTTGAATTATTTTCATTTGCTTAAACTATATTTATTCATTGAATAGAAAACCTTCATGTGTTGAATTGATATTCATTCGTTGATTAGAAATTCATGTGTTGAATGGTATTCGCGTTTTAAATATAAAAATCTCATTTTTATCTATATATAGAAACTATAGAAAACCTTCATGTGTTGAATCTATATTCATTCGTTGATTAGAAATTCATGTGTTGAATGGTATTCGCGTTATAAATATAAAAATCACATTTTTATCTATATATAGAAACTATAGAAAACCTTCATGTGTTGAATCGATATTCATTCGTTGATTTGAAATTCATGTGTTGAATGGTATTCATATTTTGAAATAGATTGTTTGATAATAAAAATCACCTTTTATCGACTATATGAACTGTGTAAAATAATCTCGTTTTGAAAGAAATTGTTTTATAAGAAAAATCCTATTTTTACCACCGATATAAACGATATAAAATAATAGTATTTTGAAATGAATTGTTTTACAATAAAAATCACATTTTTATTATATACATGAATCGTTGAAATGTGAAGTGTTAAAAATAGCCACTCGTTCAAATAAGCATATATGAGTTGAAATATTCATTAATTAGCTAATGATATGATTTTGCCTATACATGCAACGTTAGGACGAATGGTGTTTTTAAACCAAATGGAATCAAATATGAAGTTGAATGGAAAATGAAAAATGATAAGAACTGTATATATGTACATGCATATTTATTGAACAGGTTATAGCAAAGGGGCTAGAGAAGAGGAATAAAATTTTGTGCCCGACAAATAGGTACACATTTACTGTTTTGTTTGGGTGATGATTTTATGAGCCTGTTGGCTAACCGCTTGGCTTTTTCTTTTTCTTTTCGACATGAGACGCCCGTGTGGCTATTTGGGAATTTTCCCAGCCCTCCCGTACAAAGGAGGTTATGGCGAAATTTTCCAAAATTTTAAGGCGTTAGTGAAATATTTGAAGTGAAAACGATATTGAAATCATTGAATGAACTATATTTATAAAAATATATAAATATAAATAAAATTAAAACGAAACGTAGCCGTGCAGTTCGCATTTTGAAACCGTGATTTCAAACAACTAGTGCGGGAAATCCGACCATCGGATTTTCCCGAAACCCCAACCGTCGGGTTCGCCTTGGAAATATCTTCCCAACGGCACCAACTTTGTAAAAATCCAACGGTTGGATTGTCTGGAATGTTTAATTCAAATCTGAGGAAAAACAGCGCCAGAAGCGATTATATTTATATATATACATATATATAAATATAATTATATTTAATCGAATAACGACGCTGCAGCTCGTATTTTGAAATCGAAACTTCAAACGATTGTACCGGGAGATCCGACCGTCGGATTTTCCCAAAATTGGAACCGTTGGATTCGTTTTGAAAAGACATTTCTAATGATGTAAATTTTGTTAAGATCCAATGGTTAGATTTTCAGATATGTGTAAATCAAATCTGAGGAAAAACAGCGCCACGGCCGCGTTATGGCCCGAAGCGTCGTTTTGATTATATGGGCTATTTTAAAATAAATAAAAATAGCGATAAATCATTATAAAATATCATAAACGATATTGAATGGAAATAAACTGAATTTGCTCGATTTATGTAGTATTTGATGGTTGAATGTGTTTGGTGTGAAAATTACATTAAAGAACAAAATTGGTGTTGTCAAATGATTTAACCATTGGAATAAATTGATTTGAAATTCTAAATATACGTGAATTATTTGAAAAGGCCGAGTTAATTCTCGTTCAAATAATCGACCGACGATTGAAAGTCGAAGATGAAGACGGTGGTCGAAGACCGGAGATCTTCACCTCGTTTGGATGGTAACCGAGGTCCTGATTGGGAGGCATCCCGAAATATGGATAATGAGTGGTGATCGTCCAGACGTACGTGGTGATCGATGGGTTTGCGAGGTATTTAGTGCCTCCGGTTTCGTTCAGACCCAGAACGGACTTGTAAAGGGACTGTGTGTCTGACATTGGATTTTATTCTGTGTTGATTGATCTCTGTTAAATATACATCTGTTTGGCGGCGGAGAATTTATTCTTTTGCTTAACGCCCTTCTCTGAGACGCATGAGCTCAGAGGTTGTATATCGATGGACATCAGTCGCATGGCATGGATTGCCGGTGTGGCATGCAAAGATGCAGTGATCAGGGCTTCTGTTGAAAAGCAAAGTCTTGTGGTGATGATCAAAGCACCGCCTGTGTGGCGTAGCTTTGTGTATAACGTAAATTCGCGAGTCTCACACCCCGGTATGAACCAGAAACGGGAGAAGGACCTCAGGGAGGGCATGCGTTTCTTTCTAGCTAGGGTGGTGTCAGTGACCTACCAGCCCTGACATTTATATACTTTTCACCTATGTGGTTGTTGCTGTTGCAAGGCGCCTCGGTTAGATCGGACGATCCGATGGAGCCATTCGTTGGCTCGTTTACGCCCCAAAGGGCGGGGAAACGCAGTGTTCAGGAATTTTAATCCACATCGGTGGACCGGCCCTGACGATCCAAGGGTCACTCGAGCTCTGATCCTGAGGGGCGGGCTAGAGCGTCTCGAATTCGGTAAGGACTATCTTTTGCCTTGGTTCATGACGGAAGTCCAATTTCCAAATACGTGACTATGCGGTTTTGACTGTATACCTATATATGGCGACATAGTGGCATGGGGCATTAATGCCGTCTATGATTGATAGTTATGATTTGAAATTGTTTTTGAAACAAATAAACACTAGCAATAATATCAAATGCCTTTGTTTTATTCGTATCAAGCATATTTTAGCCGTTATAAGGTAAAAACTCTATCCTCCGGTTTGCGTTGCATTGTGTGATGGGAACTGAGTCTTATAATGGCTTCATTTTTACAAAAAGCATAGCGATGTTTAAAAGAAAGATTTGTTTTAAAGCACTGGCAATCCAATGGAGTAAACCCGTTCCACGAAAGTGGCGTGGTCCTGTGATTTGCCAAATTATATATGTGTTGAGTAGATTTCTCATACCAGTCCCATGACTGACTCGTAGTTTGTTTCACTTTCAAACTCGGGTGCCCCTTTTTCTACACGAGCAGCCTTGTATTCAGGTTTAGCTGGTTCTTTCTGGATAGCTGGAGCTGAAGATGGATTCTATCATTTATCTCTTTTTATGCTGTTCAGCTCCTATTGTACATATTATGTTTGTTTTCCGCTGTAGACATTTATGTATAGCTGAACTGTATTTTTACTAAGTATGATCCTGTATACTGTGTAACTCTGATGATTACTTTTATCCAGTATATTCTATTGTTCATTATCTGGTGTATTTATTTAATTTTGTTCTGCTATTATCTGTTTCTGTGTTATATTCCAAAGATAACCCTTGTCTCCGTAGAAACGGGATATGGGGTCGTCGCAACAGTCGTTGGGCCTCGTTTGGGGTTCAAAAGAAAAGTCAACTTTTTGAAATATAAAATAAATAAATAAATAAATAAATAACCTCACCACTCTCTTTACTCTCTCTCTCCTCTCATTTCATCGTTGAAAAAAAACCCGCTGGTTCAAATCGAACGCCACCCACCTCTCTGTCCACCGCCGGCGACGAGCGCCTTCCCCCGCCTCCCACGAACGCGCCACCCCCTCCTCCCTTCGCTCTCCTCTCCTCTCTCTCCCTCCTCTAACCAAAACCGCCCCAACTCAGAAACCCTAGCCCCTTTTCAGTAATGCCCCGCCGCCTCTGGCCAATGCCACCGCCGACAACACCGACGCGCCGCCCCGAGCCACCCCCTCAGCCACCGACGAACGCAACAACTCCACCCCCCTCTTGAAAACACAGTAAGTTTTGTTAATTTAATTTGTTTATTTATTTTCGATGAACATAGTATGGTATTCATAAGAGAAAAGACACGATTTTGGTATGGTATTCATAAAAGAAAAGATACAATTTTCTATGGTTTTCATATGAATAAAAATTAGATCATTATGATGTTGAAGGTTTGATTTTTATTTTGTTAACAAAGGTTTGATTTTTATTTTGTTAACAAAGGTTTGATTTTTATATGAGTAGAGTAATAAAAATATGATTTTTATATTATAGAAATAATAAAAATATAATTTTTATTATATATATATATATATATATAAAGCACTATAAAAATATAAATTTTCTAATGTGGTAGCAAAGTAAAAATATATTTTTTACATAAGGAAAAGTATAGATTTTTATAGCGAAGAAAGGTTGGACTTTTATATATGATATTAGCAAATAAAGGTCGGATCTTTACAATGTATGAAGCGATATAAAAATATAATCTTTACAATGCATGTAGCATTATATAAAAATATGATTTTTACAGCGATGTTGAATATATAAAAATACGATTTTTATAGCGATGTTGAATATATAAAAATATGATTTTTATAGCAATGTTGAATATATAAAAATGTGGTTTTTATAGCGATGTTGAATATATAAAAATGTGATTTTTATAGCGATGTTGGAGATAAAAATTCGATTTTTACATATATGAAGTAGAGATAAAAATTCGATTTTTATATATATGAAGTGGAAATAAAAATATGATTTTTATTTATATAGGGGAGTTATAAAAATGTGATCTTTATACGTGAAGTGATATACTAAAAATATAATTTTATTATGAAGTAAGCGAGCTAAAAATATGATTTTTATATATACAGTAGCGTTATAAAAATATGATTTTTAACTTATAAATCATATGAAGCAGATTGCGTTGGAATTATGTTGAAGAACACAACACGATGGAAATGAACCAAATCCAAACCATTCAGAAATAAAAGAACGGCGGAGTGGATCCCTAAGGTGAGAACGCCTCACTATAATTTTCTTATATAGTTATTTATTTTATAACTGCATATATAAACTGTTCCTCGTCGTCCACAGACCATGGATGACTTGTTTGATTGTTTGTTTGGTTGATTAGATTATTTGGTTGAATTTGGTTGTTTGGGTGAAATGAATTGATTAGAATTGTTATGTGGGTATGGCGTGAGCCAATATCAGGAGAGGGGTAATGCTAGACATTACCCGATTTTGATATTGCGCTGTTATGCCGCCAATTATTTTTAAATATGTTAGAACAATAAAAATATTATTTTTATTGGGTAAATGAATGGAATATATATTTTATTTTAAAAAAATATATAATTTTAACGGGTATATGAATAAAATAAATATTCATTTACAAATCAGATGATTTGTTTATGTACACCCATTTGACTGATATGGATTGGGACGATAAATTTTACACATCGCCTAACTGCACAAATAAAATTCATTATTTGTTGATTGAAACCCCACACGGGTGTTGGGATGATATTTGAAGCACACTAATCCCAACTATTTAGTGATATGTCAATCGATTGGTTGACAAGCTGTGTAAGCGGTAAATATTTATATTTGATGCTTATACAGTGTAGGATGCACTCTGGATGTTGGATTGTTGTTTTCATTGTTGTTATACACATTTGTTGTGTGAAATCCACATAATCACATTATATGGTAATTGACTGTGTCTGAATCCAGTTCAGAAAGAATAAATATCTTAAAATAACGAATATTTTCAAATAATATTCAGTAAATGATCAAAATATAATTTTGATGTCCGATTTGGGATGGACACAGAAATATTTAAATATATAAAGTCGTGTTGATTAGAGTGACACCATTTTGACGTGAACGATATTTATTTCGATTTTATTCATTTTTATAATGAATATCGAAAAGGAATTGATTTCAAAATATAATGTTTTGAAAATATTATCATTTATATATCGATGACATGGAATATTCAATTTTGATTTGAAATTGAATATGAAGTTGAAATCATTTTGAAAACGAATTTAAAACAATTTATAAAATATGTTTTAAAAGAAAATCGACGAAATATATATAATATATATATTACATATATATAATGGCCTAAATAGAACGCACCGCGCTGCGGCAGTTCTCGAATTTCGACCATTAACTTCGAATGGACATTACGGGAGATCCGACCGTCAATTTCTCCTAAAACCGGAATCGTTGGGTTCGTATCGAAAAGAGCTTTCTAACGAATATTAGAAATTATAAATATATCAGTTGGATTTGGAATTAAGTCCAAATCAAATTTAGAAAAGGTCGCTGTAAGTGCAGTTCGATGGCCGTTTATGGAAATCGACTGTACGGGCCTTGATAAAATTATTAAAAATATCAATACTTTGTGTAAAAGCATAATATATGATTTGGAAAGAATTGGGATGAAAAATCTATGACGACCCCATTTCCCGTACAGACGGAGACAAGGGTAGTCTTTGGAATATAACACAGAAACAGATAATAGCAGAATAGAATTAAATAAATACACCAGATAATGAACAATAGAATATACTGGATAAAAGTAATCATCAGAGTTACACAGTATACAGGATCATACTTAGTACAAATACAGTTCAGCTATACAAAAATGTCTACAGCGGAAAACAAACATAATGTACAATAGGAGCTGAACAACATAAAAAGAGATAAATACTAGAATCCATCTTCAGCTCCAGCTATCCGGATAAAGCCTGCTAAACCTGAATACAAGGCTGCCCATGTAGAAAAAGGGTCACCCGAGTTTGAAAGTGAAACAAACTACGAGTCAGCCATGGGACTGGTATGAGAAATCTACTCAACACATTTAATATATGGCTAATCACAGGACCACGCCACTTTCGTGGAACGGGTTTACTCCATTGGATTGCTAGTGCTTTAAAAACAAATCTTTCTTTTAAAACATCGCAATGCTTTTTATAAAAATGAAGCCATTATAAGACTCAGTTCCCATCACACAATGCAACGCAAACCGGAGGATAGAGTTTTTACCTCATAATGGCCAAGATATGCTTGATACGACTCAGGACCATGCCACTTTCGTGGAACGGGTTTACTCCATTGGATCGTCAGGGCCGGTCCACCGAGGTGGATTATTATGCCTGAACAATACGTTTCCCCACCCTTTGGGGCGTAAGTGAGCCAACGAATGACTCCATCGGACCCGGATCGTCCGATCTAACCGAGGTGCCTCGCAACAGCAACAACCACATAAGTCAAACTCGTCAGGGCATGTAAAACAACTAACGCCACTCCTAGCTAGAAAGACACGCATGCCCTCCCTGAGGTCCCGCTCCCGTTTCTGGTTCATACCGGGGTGTGTGGCTCGCGATTTTACGTTATACACAAAGCTACGCCACACAGGCGGTGCTTTGATCATCTCCACAAGACTTTGCTTTTCAACAGAAGCCCTGATCACTGCATCTTAGCATGCCACACAGGCAATTCACACCGTGCAACTGATGGCTATCAATCACACAGAATAAATTCCAATATCAGACACACTGTCCATTTGCAAGTCCGTTCTGGGTCTGAACGAAGCCGGAGGCACTATATACCTCGCAAACCCATCGATTTCCACGTACGTCTGGACGATCATCACCCATTATCCATATTTCGGGATGCCTCCCAATTAGGACCTCGGTTACCATCCAAACGAGGTGAAGATCTCCGGTCTTCGACCACCGTCTTTATCTTCGATTTCTTATCGTCGATTCAGTTATTCAGAATGGGATAAACCCGGCCTTTCTGAACAACTCGCGTATATAATAAACAAGTGCAACACTAACATACACACGCATCATTTCAATTCATTAGTCACTAACCGTCAATCAGTAAGAGAACGATTTCCCAAATATTAACCCCAAAGGCCGAAACCAACATCAGATCAACACCCAGGAAACCATTCGACTTAGCCAACCTTCAGTTAATTTCTAAATCACATCCATATCGTTTATAATATTTTACAACGATTTATCGCTATTTTTATTTATTTTAAAATAGCCAATTTATTCAAAACAACGCTTCGGGCCATAACGCGGCCGTGGCGCTGTTTTTCTTCAGATTTGATTTACACATCTCTAAAGATCTAACCGTTGGATCATCACAAAATTTACATCATTAGAAAGATCTTTTCAAAACGAATCCAACGGTTCCAGTTTCGGGAAAATCCGACGGTCGGATCTCCCGGTATAATCGTTTGAAGTTTCGATTTCAAAATACGAACTGCAGCGTCGTTATTCGATTAAATATAATTGTATTTATATATATATATATATATATATAATCGATTCTGGCGGTGTTTTTCTTCAGATTTGAATTAAACATTCCAGACAATGCAACCATTGGATTTTTACAAAGTTGGTGCCGTTGGAAAGATTTTTCCAAAGCGAACCCAACAGTTGCGATTTCAGGAAAATCCGATGGTCGGATCTCCCGGTATAATCGTTTGAAGTCACGGTTTCAAAATACGAACTACAGCGTCGTTATTCGATATATTTTAATTCTATTTATATATATCGATTCTTTGATTTCAAAGCTATATTCTTTTCATACATTTGATAAAAATGATATTTTTATCTAACTGTCTTCTATTTCAATACTTCGCTATATTTAACAATTCATGTATATAATAAAAATGTGATTTTTATTGTAAAACAATTCATTTCAAAACACTATTATTTTATATAGTTCATATAGGTAATAAAAATAGGATTTTTATAATAAAACAATTTCTTTCAAAACAAGATTATTTTATATAGTTCGTATAGATGATAAAAATGTGATTTTTATTATAAAATAATTTATTTCAAAATATGAGTACCATTCAACACATGAATTTCAATTCAATGAATGAATATCGATTCAACACATGAAGGTTTTCTATAGTTTATATATATTGATAAATATGTGATTTTTATATTTAAAACACGAATACCATACAACACATGAATTTCTAATCAACGAATGAGTTTCAATTCAACACATGAAGGTTTTCTATTCAACGAATAAATATAGTTTCAACAAATGAAAATAATTCAAACACATGAATATTATTCAAAATTTAGGCAGCATAATGGCAGGGCAGTTAAAACCAGGACCGTCCCTAGTACGGCTCCTCGCTCTACCTTAAAACCTCACGGATTTTGACAATGGGGAATCATGCATCTAGTTCGCACGCAGGCGGCATGTATATATTTATTTCATTTCCACAAACTAATCCTATGTGGTTTCAACCAAATATTTCTCAACCACAAATGGGTATTTTTCAACCATAATCAATCAATATCAACCACAAACAATTCCAATCAACCATTCGCTATCAATCAATTTTCACACCAATCACAACCAATAAATATCGTCCATGGTTTGTGGACGAGGGGCGTATATACATACATATATATATATTTATATAGCATTTCACTTCTATTTCAACACATATATAATTTTTACAACGCATTTACAACTTATACATCGAACGTACAACTTATACAACGCTTATACAAGAGGTGTACAACACTTATATAACTCATACATCGACTATATAATTTATACATCGTCATTTTCCATATCGTTTATAAATTAGAAATCTCACATTGGGTTCCACTCCACCAAAAATAGCAGAAGGCTCAGAAAAATATGCGGTCTCTTCTAGAATGTAGAAGACGTCCACACAGTCACGATGTTTCCTATTTCATCGAATTTCGTCAAGAAACGAAAAAGATATGATTTTTACAGTGAAATCTAAAACGGTAGCGCTTTAAACTGCTATAATATAGTTTAAAATTAAATAGGCCGTACCTTTTAAAACCTGTTCAAAACTAGGTTTTAGTTTTTCGCGAGATCCGAGGCACGAGAGGACGATCAGATTGCGCAGCGTTGAAGGGGGAGGAGAGAGCTTCTCGGCGCTGGTGGTGGGGTCCAGTTCGATGCTGGCAGGAGGTGGCAGTGGCGAGTTGAAGGTGGCGACTTTGGAGGAGGAGATCTCGATGATGGGGCGACGAGGGGTGGCGTACCAGCTATGGATGTGAAGCTCTCGGAGAGATCTACAAAAACCTTAACTGGGTGGAGGTGTTTCGTTGCGTGGACTAGCCAGAAAAGAGGAGAGAAGGGAAGAGGCTTTTCCGCCTTCGATCGACGTCGGGGAGAGAGAATCGGTTTTTTTTTTTTTTATTTCTAAATTTTCTGATCGGCCGGTGGGTTTTAAAGGGGTTTTCTGACACGACCACCAATCTAAACCCAACGACTATCATCCCTAGTGTTTTACCCCCATTCCGATAACAATGGGATATGTTTCGTAGGCCCATTCGACTGTTTCAGTCAGTTTTCCTTCAAATTAAAATATAAAACATTCAATATTAAATTTGAATGTACATTTCAATTTGCCAGGGCCACAAACTGATTCGAAAAATTCCAGAAAAATAAATCTAGCTATGTTTTGATGATACGGTCCCAACAAAACTAGTTTCGCCTAATTCTGAGATCGTTTGCAAAAAGGCCCATTTCTGGTCGATCCAATTTAACTGTAATTGATCAAAACACGTTTTCCTTTGCCACGCTCACATACTAGCTTCAAAAATTATGAAATTTGAAACCTAGCAATAACTTCACATCCCGGATCCAACAAAAGTGGTTTCGTCGAATTCCGAGGTCGTATGCAAAATGGCCAATTTCACGGGCTATATAAATTCCATAGCGACCTTTCTGAAAATTCATTTGGCCATAACTTTTGCTTTCCGCTATGAAAATTCGATTTTTTAGATTCGTTAGAAAGGTATTTACTAACAGATTTAAATATTTTTAGTTTCACTCAAATCCGTTTTGTTTTGCATCCGGTACAGTCCGACAAAGTTTGAATTCAATTTTTGAAACTGCAGCGCCTTTTCAGGCTTTGTTTATAACTAGAATTAATTATATTCGTTTTCAATTGTCGATTCAAACTCACTTTTCATCGCTATTATTTTAAATATTTATTTTAAATATTTAAAATATTTATTTTAAATATTTAAAATCCACTATTTTAGCCAATTTGAAAATTTTAAATTGGTTCAGATTTTCTAGGTCGTTACAATCTCCCCCACTTAAAACTTTTCGTCCCCGAAAAGGAACAAAGTCGAAAGTGGTTTGATTAATCAACTCTACGTTCGATCTGGCTTCCATTCTCCAACTTTTCAGTTTCTGAGAATTTTCAAATTCTTCAAAAATTTGGCTAACACCCGGAATTTTCGAAAAAATTCGCCATAACCTCCTTTGTACGGGGAGAGGTTTGGAAATTTATTGGGCCGTATTAGGTACCCAATAAATCCTAATAAGCTTACACATATTTATAGTGATATATTATGGTGTTTACAAGGGAGCGTGTATTGATAATAACTCCAGAGAATAAATTCTCGTCACCCTGTCAAAGCCTGAGGGAGTGTGTATTTTGCTCCAGAGGATAAATCCTCGTCACCTCGTCCCGTATGGGAAATAAATAGTCCATGTGCCATATCTAATAACTAGAGAGACGTGATTATTGTCAACTCCAGACCCGTGTGGGGTTTTATTAATCTGTCAATTTTATCGTTACAATTTAAATAGTCCATATCAGTCATTAGTTCAACCTGTAAAATATAGTCATCGCCATACAAGCCTCTCGCTCGTATGGTATATCTTCCACCTCGTCACACAAGCTCCAAATTCTTATGTGGTATATGATGAAGTATGCCTATCTTCAGAAGTATGCCATGAAGTGTAGTTCAAAATTTATTGTTACTATCCTATGGCGACGTTTATTATTTCACACAGAATAACCAACACTCCGCATCCAATGGCATTCACAGGAGTTGATATAATAATATTTCTCATCCAACTCATTAAGGTTTACCTATTTGTCGGGCACGCAAATAAAATCTTTACTCAACAGCTAATCCATTTACCTGTTCAAACATATATAATGCACAAGTATATATTTCTATCTATTTTCTAATCAGTTCAATGTGTGATCTAAATGAATAAATTCTACCATTATTCCATTGTTGATTAAATTAACTATCATTTCAATAATTTAATTAATTCAATTCTACAATCACACAACACAAACAACAATCAAATTGTTTTTAACTTTTCAAATATATACTAATCGATTCATATATTCTTTTACTTTTCGAATATATATCATTTATATATTCAAAAATCATATTTCTAAAACCAGCCTAAATATATAATCACAAATATGTTATTTATAAACATATAACCCTCGACTCGTTCTGAGGCACTTCTGACCCCATCTCTAAAGAGTTATTCTGATTCTGCTATACTCATACTAGGATATTGCTGATCCTATCTGTACTGAGTTACTCGTCCTAGAACACTACTGGTTCTATCTCTGACGAGTTCGTTAATATGTTATATTCCAAAGCTAAGCTTAACCAAAGCTCTGATACCACGATGAGACGTTACCGCGAAATCCGGATGGCTTTGCAACCATCCCTTCATCCTCCAGTACAGCAGGTAAAACCTACCATGGCTCACACTAGTCCCCCAATCCCTTGTTTTACGGCGACCCTCTCCAGTCTCGCGCCTACTGGCGAACCAACGCTCTAAACTGCGACATGTAGGGGTAAGAGTCTCCCGTTCGCCACCAAACCGCGAAGCGAGAACCCCCCTATCATGCGTACCCAGCCTACTCAGGGCCAGCAACAAGGACTGGTATGAGAAATCTACTCAACACATTTAATATATGGCTAATCACAGGACCACGCCACTTTCGTGGAATGGGTTTACTCCATTGGATTGCCAGTGCTTTAAAAACAAATCTTTCTTTTAAAACATCGCAATGCTTTTTATAAAAATGAAGCCATTATAAGACTCAGTTCCCATGACACAATGCAACGCAAACCGGAGGATAGAGTTTTTACCTTATAATGGCCAAGATATGCTTGATACGAATAAAACAAAAGCATTTGATATTATTACTAGTGTTCATATGTTTCGAAAGCAATTTCAAATCATAAGTATCAATCATAGGCGACATTAATGCCCCATACCACTATGTCGCCATATATAGGTATACAATCGAAACCGCAGAGTCACGTATTTGGAAATTGGATTTCCGTCTTGAACCAAGGCAAAAGATAGTCCTTACCGAATTCGAGACAATCTAGCCCATGTCTCAGGCAAGCGCGCAGGCAAGCCATGGATCGTCAGGGCCGGTCCACCGAGATGGATTATTATGCCTGAACAATACGTTTCCCCGCCCTTTAGGGCGTAAGTGAGCCAACGAATGACTCCATCGGACCCGGATCGTCCGATCTAACCGAGGCGCCTCGCAACAGCAACAACCACATAAGTCAAACTCGTCAGGGCATGTAAAACCACTGACGCCACTCCTAGCTAGAAGGAAACGCATGCCCTCCCTGAGGTCCTGCTCTCGTTTCTGGTTCATACCGGGGTGTGAGGCTCATGATTTTACGTTATACACAAAGCTACGCCACACAGGCGGTGCTTTGATCATCTCCACAAGACTTTGCTTTTCAATAGAAGCCCTGATCACTGCATCTTAGCTTGCCACACAGGCAATTCACACCGTGCAACTGATGGCTATCAATCACAAAGAATAAATTCCATTGTCAGACACACTGTCCATTTGCAAGTCCGTTCTGGGTCTGAACGAAGCCAGAGGCACTATATACCTCGCAAACCCATCGATTTCCACGTACGTCTGGACGATCACCACTCATTATCCATATTTCGGGATGCCTCCCAATCAGGACCTCGGTTACCATCCAAACGAGGTGAAGATCTCCGGTCTTCGACCACCGTCTTTATCTTCGATTTCTTATCGTCGATTCAGTTATTCAGAATGGGATAAACCCGGCCTTTCTGAACAACTCGCGTATATAATAAACAAGTGCAACACTAACATACACACACATCATTTCAATTCATTAGTCACTAACCGTCAATCAGTAAGAGAACGATTTCCCAAATATTAACCCCGAAGGCCGAAACCAACATCAGATCAACACCCAGGAAACCATTCGACTTAGCCAACCTTCAGTTAATTTCTAAATCACATCCATATCGTTTATAATATTTTCTAACGATTTATCGCTATTTTTATTTATTTTAAAATACCCAATTTAGTCAAAACGACGCTTCGGGCCATACGCGGTCGTGGCGCTGTTTTTCTTCAGATTTGATTTACACATCTCTAAAGATCTAACCGTTGGATCTTCACAAAATTTACATCATTAGAAAGATCTTTTCAAAACGAATCCAACGGTTCCAGTTTCGGAGAAATCCGACGGTCGGATCTCCCGGTATAATCGTTTGAAGTTTCGATTTCAAAATACGAACTGCAGCGTCGTTATTCGATTAAATATAATTATATTTATATATATATATAAATATAATCGATTCTGGCGCTGTTTTTCTTCAGATTTGAATTAAACGTTCCAGACAATCCAACCGTTGGATTTTTACAAATTTGGTGCCGTTGGAAAGATTTTTCCAAAGCGAACCCTACGGTTGCGATTTCAGGAAAATCCGATGGTCGGATCTCCCGGTATAATCGTTTGAAGTCACGGTTTCAAAATACGAACTGCAGCGTCGTTATTCGATATATTTTAATTCTATTTATATATATATATATCGATTCTTCGATTTCAAAGCTATATTCTTTTCATACATTTGATAAAAATGATATTTTTATCTAACTGTCTTCTATTTCTACACTTCGCTATATTTAACAATTCATGTATATAATAAAAATGTGATTTTTATTGTAAAACAATTCATTTCAAAACACTATTATTTTATATAGTTCATATAGGTAATAAAAATAGGATTTTTATTATAAAACAATTTCTTTTAAAACAAGATTATTTTATATAGTTCGTATAGATGATAAAAATGTGATTTTTATTATAAAATAATTTATTTCAAAATATGTGTACCATTCAACACATGAATTTCAATTCAACGAATGAATATCGATTCAACACATGAAGGTTTTCTATAGTTTATATATATAGATAAATATGTGATTTTTATATTTAAAACACGAATACCATTCAACACATGAATTTCTAATCAACGAATGAGTTTCAATTCAACACATGAAGGTTTTCTATTCAACGAATAAATATAGTTTCAACAAATGAAAATAATTCAAACACATGAATATTATTCAAAATTTCGGCAGCATAACGGCAGGGCAGTTAAAACCGGGACCGTCCCTAGTACGGCTCCTCGCTTTACCTTAAAACCTCGCAGTTTTTGACAATGGGGAATCGTGCATCTAGTTCGCACGCAGGCGGCATGTATATATTTATTTCATTTTCACAAACTAATCCTATGTGGTTTCAACCAAATATTTCTCAACCATAAATGGGTATTTTTCAACCACAATCAATCAATATCAACCACAAACAATTCCAATCAACCATTCGCTATCAATCAATTTTCGCACCAATCACAACCAATAAATATCGTCCATGGTTTGTGGACGAGGGGCGTATATATATATAGCATTTCACTTCTATTTCAACACATATGTAATTTTTACAACGCATATACAACTTATACATCGAACGTACAACTTATACAACGCTTATACAAGAGGTGTACAATGCTTATATAACTCATACATCGACTATATAATTTATACATCGTCGTTTTCCATATCGTTTATAAATTAGAAATCTCACATTGGATTCCACTCCACCAAAAATAGCAGAAGGCTCAGAAAAATATGCGGTCTCTTCTAGAATGTAGAAGACGTCCACACGGTCACGATTTTCCTATTTCATCGAATTTCGTCAAGAAACGAAAAAGATATGATTTTTACTGTGAAATCTAAAACGGTAGCGCTTTAAACTGCTATAATATAGTTTAAAATTAAATAGGCCGTACCTTTTCAAACCTGTTCAAAACTAGGTTTTAGTTTTTCGCGAGATCCGAGGCACGAGAGGACGATCGGATTGCGCAGCGTTGAAGGGGGAGGAGAGAGCTTCTCGGCGCTGGTGGTGGGGTCCAGTTCGACGCTGGCAGGAGGTGGCGGCGACGAGTTGAAGGTGGCGACTTTGGAGGAGGAGATCTCGCTGATAGGGCGACGAGGGGTGGAGTACCAGCTATGGATGTGAAGCTCTCGGAGAGATCTACAAAAACCTTAACTGGGTGGAGGTGTTTGGTTGCGTGGATTAGCCAGAAAAGAGGAGAGAAGGGAAGAGGCTTTTCCGCTTTCGATCGACGTCGGGGAGAGAGAATCCGCTTTTCTCTTTTTTTTTTCTTCTAAATTTTCTGATTGGCTGGTGCGTTTTAAAGGGGTTTTCTGACACGACCACCAATCTAAACCCAACGACTATCATCCCTAGCGTTTTACCCCCATTTCGAACACAATGGGATATGTTTCGTAGGCCCATTCGACTGTTTCAGTCGGTTTTCCTTCAAATTAAAATATAAATCATTCAATATTAAATTTGAACGTACATTTCAATTTTCCAGGGCCACAGACTGATTCGAAAAATTCCAGAAAAATAAATCTAGCTATGTTTTGACGATACGGTCCCAACAAAACTAGTTTCATCGAATTCCGAGACCGTTTGCAAAAAGGCCCATTTCTGGTCGATCCAATTTAACTGTAATTGATCAAAACACGTTTTCCTTTGCCACGCTCACATACTAGCTTCAAAAATTATGAAATTTGAAACCTAGCAATAACTTCACATCCTGGATCCAACAAAAGTGGTTTCGGCGAATTCCGAGGTCGTATGCAAAATGGCCAATTTCACGGGCTATATAAATTCCATAGCGACCTTTCTGAAAATTCATTTGGCCATAACTTTTGCTTTCCGCTATGAAAATTCGATTTTTCAGATTCGTTAGAAAGGTATTTACTAGCAGATTTAAATATTTTTAGTTTCACTCAAATCCGTTTTGTTTTGCACCCGGTACAGTCCGACAAAGTTTGGAATCAATTTTTGAAACTGCAGCGCCTTTTCAGGCTTTGTTTATAATTAGAATTAATTATATTCGTTTTCAATTGTCGATTCAAACTCACTTTTCATCGCTATTGTTTAAAATATTTATTTTAAATATTTAAAATCCACTATTTTAGCCAATTTGAAAATTTTAAATTGGTTCAGATTTTCTGGGTCGTTACAATCTCCCCCACTTAAAACTTTTCGTCCCCGAAAAGGAACAAAGTCGAAAGTGGTTTGATTAATCAACTCTACGTTCGATCTGGCTTCCATTCTCCAACTTTTCAGTTTTTGAGAATTTTCAAATTCTTCAAAAATTTGGCTAACACCCGGAATTTTCGAAAAAATTCGCCATAACCTCCTTTGTACGGGGAGAGGTTTGGAAATTTATTGGGCCGTATTAGGTACCCAATAAATCCTAATAAGCTTACACATATTTATAGTGATATATTATGGTGTTTACAAGGGAGCGTGTATTGATAATAACTCCAGAGAATAAATTCTCGTCACCCTGTCAAAGCCTAAGGGAGTGTGTATTTTAAATGCTCCAGAGGATAAATCCTCGTCACCTCGTCCTGTATGGGAAATAAATAGTCCATGTGCCGTATCTAATAACTAGAGAGACGTGATTATTGTCAACTCCAGACCCATGTGGGGTTTTATTAATCTGGCAATTTTATCGTTACAATTTAAATAGTCCATATCAGTCATCAGTTCAACCTGTAAAATATAGTCATCGCCATACAAGCCTCTCGCTCGTATGGTAAATCTTCCACCTCGTCACACAAGCTCCAAATGCTTATGTGGTATATGATGAAGTATTCCTATCTTCAAAAGTATGCCATGAAGTGTAGTTCAAAATTTATTGTTACTATCCTATGGCGACGTTTATTATTTCACACAGAATAACCAGCACTCCGCATCCAATGGCATTCACAGGAGTTGATATAATAATATTTCGCATCCAACTCATTAAGGTTTACCTATTTGTTGGGCACGCAAATAAAATCTTTACTCAACAGCTAATCCATTTACCTGTTCAAACATATATAATGCACAAGTATATATTTCTATCTATTTTCTAATCAGTTCAATGTGTGATCTAAATGAATAAATTCTACCATTATTCCATTGTTGATTAAATTAACTATTGTTTCAATAATTTAATTAATCCAATTCTACAATCACACAACACAAACAACAATCAAATTGTTTTTAACTTTTCAAATATATACTAATCGATTCATATATTCTTTTACTTTTCGAATATATATCATTTATATATTCAAAAATCATATTTCTAAAACCAGCCTAAATATATAATCACAAATATGTTATTTATAAACATATAACCCTCGACTCGTTCTGAGGCACTTCTGACCCCATCTCTAACGAGTTATTCTGATTCTGCTATACTCATACTAGGATATTGCTGATCCTATCTGTACTGAGCTACTCGTCCTAGAACACTACTGGTTCTATCTCTGACGAGTTCGTTAATATGTTATATTCCAGAGCTAAGCTTAACCAAAGCTCTGATACCACGATGAGACGTTACCGTGAAATCCGGTAGGCTTTGCAACCATCCCTTCATCCTCCAGTACAGCAGGTAAATCCTACCGTGGCTCACACTGGTCCCCCAATCCCTTGTTATACGGCGACCCTCTCGAGTCTCGCTCCTACTGGCGAACCAACGCTCTAAACTGCGACATGTAGGGGTAAGAGTCTCCCGTTCGCCACCAAACCGCGAAGCGAGAACCGCCTATCATGCGTACCCGGCCTACTCAGGGCCAGCAACAAGGACTGGTATGAGAAATCTACTCAACACATTTAATATATGGCTAATCACAGGACCACGCCACTTTCGTGGAATGGGTTTACTCCATTGGATTGCCAGTGCTTTAAAAACAAATATTTCTTTTAAAACATCGCAATGCTTTTTATAAAAATGAAGTCATTATAAGACTCAGTTCCCATGACACAATGCAACGCAAACCGGAGGATAGAGTTTTTACCTTATAATGGCCAAGATATGCTTGATACGAATAAAACAAAAGCATTTGATATTATTACTAGTGTTCATATGTTTCAAAAGCAATTTCAAATCATAAGTATCAATCATAGGCGACATTAATGCCCCATACCACAATGTCGCCATATATAGGTATACAATCGAAACCGCACAGTCATGTATTTGGAAATTGGATTTCCATCTTGAACCAAGGCAAAAGATAGTCCTTACCGAATTCGAGACAATCTAGCCCATGTCTCAGGCAAGCGCGCAGGCAAGCCTTGGATCGTCAGGGCCGGTCCACCGAGGTGGATTATTATGCCTGAACAATACGTTTCCTTGCCCTTTGGGGCGTAAGTGAGCCAACGAATGATTCCATCGGACCCGGATCGTCCGATCTAACCGAGGCGCCTCGTAACAGCAACAACCACATAAGTCAAACTCGTCAGGGCATGTAAAACCACTGACGCCACTCCTAGCTAGAAGGAAACGCATGCCCTCCCTGAGGTCCTGCTCCCGTTTCTGGTTCATACCGGGGTGTGAGGCTCGCGATTTTACGTTATACACAAAGGTACGCCACACAGGCGGTGCTTTGATCATCTCCACAAGACTTTGCTTTTCAATAGAAGCCCTGATCACTGCATCTTAGCATGCCACACAGGCAATTCACACCGTGCAACTGATGGCTATCAATCACACAGAATAAATTCCAATATCAGACACACTGTCCATTTGCAAGTCCGTTCTGGGTCTGAACGAAGCCAGAGGCACTATATACCTCGCAAACCCATCGATTTCCACGTACGTCTGGACGATCACCACTCATTATCCATATTTTGGGATGCCTCCCAATCAGGACCTCAGTTACCATCCAAACGAGGTGAAGATCTCCGGTCTTCGACCACCGTCTTTATCTTCGATTTCTTATCGTCGATTCAGTTATTCAGAATGGGATAAACCCGGCCTTTCTGAACAACTCGTGTATATAATAAACAAGTGCAACACTAACATACACACGCATCATTTCAATTCATTAGTCACTAACCGTCAATCAGTAAGAGAACGATTTCCCAAATATTAACCCCGAAGGCCGAAACCAACATCAGATCAACACCCAGGAAACCATTCGACTTAGCCAACCTTCAGTTAATTTCTAAATCACATCCATATCGTTTATAATATTTTATAACGATTTATCGCTATTTTTATTTATTTTAAAATAGCCAATTTATTCAAAAGGACGCTTCGGGCCATAACGCGGCCGTGGCGCTGTTTTTCTTCAGAATTGATTTACACATCTCTGAAGATCTAACCGTTGGATCTTCACAAAATTTACATCATTAGAAAGATCTTTTCAAAACGAATCCAACGGTTCCAGTTTGGGGAAAATCCGAAGGTCGGATCTCCCGTTATAATCGTTTGAAGTTTCGATTTCAAAATACGAACTGCAGCGTCGTTATTCGATTAAATATAATTATATTTTTTTATATATAAATATAATCGATTCTGGCGCTGTTTTTCTTCAGATTTGAATTAAACATTCCAGACAATCAAACCGTTGGATTTTTACAAAGTTGGTGTCGTTGGAAAGATTTTTCCAAAGCGAACCCAACGGTTGCGATTTCAGGAAAATCCGATGGTCGGATCTCCCGGTATAATCGTTTGAAGTCACGGTTTCAAAATACGAACTGCAGCGTCGTTATTCGATATATTTTAATTCTATTAATATATATATATATATATATATATATATATATATATCGATTCTTCGATTTCAAAGCTATATTCTTTTCATACATTTGATAAAAATGATATTTTTATCTAACTGTCTTCTATTTCAACACTTCACTATATTTAACAATTCATGTATATAATAAAAATGTGATTTTTATTATAAAACAATTCATTTCAAAACACTATTATTTTATATAGTTCATATAGGTGAAAAAATAGGATTTTTATTATAAAACAATTTCTTTCAAAACAAGATTATTTTATATAGTTTGTATAGATGATAAAAATGTGATTTTTATTATAAAATAATTTATTTCAAAATATGAGTACCATTCAACACATGAATTTCAATTCAACGAATGAATATCGATTCAACACATGAAGGTTTTCTATAGTTTATATATATAGATAAATATGTGATTTTTATATTTAAAACACGAATACCATTCAACACATGAAGGTTTTCTATTCAACGAATAAATATAGTTTCAACAAATGAAAATAATTCAAACACATGAATATTATTCAAAATTTCGGTAGCATAACGGCAGGGCAGTTAAAACCAGGACCGTCCCTAGTACGACTCCTCGCTCTACCTTAAAACCTCGTGGTTTTTGACAATGGGGAATCATGCATCTAGTTCGCACGCAGGCGGCATGTATATATTTATTTCATTTCCACAAACTAATCCTATGTGGTTTCAACCAAATATTTCTCAACCACAAATGGGTATTTTTCAACCACAATCAATCAATATCAACCACAAACAATTCCAATCAACCATTCGCTATCAATCAATTTTCACACCAATCACAACCAATAAATATCGTCCATGGTTTGTGGACGAGGGGCGTATATACATATATATATATATATATAGCATTTCACTTCTATTTCAACACATATATAATTTTTACAATGCATATACAACTTATACATCGAACGTACAACTTATACAACGCTTATACAAGAGGTGTACAACGCTTATATAACTCATACATCGACTATATAATTTATACATCGTCGTTTTCCATATCGTTTATAAATTAGAAATCTCACATTGGGTTCCACTCCACCAAAAATAGCAGAAGGCTCAGAAAAATATGCGGTCTCTTCTAGAATGTAGAAGACGTCCACACGGTCACGATGTTTCCTGTTTCATCGAATTTCGTCAAGAAACGAAAAAGATACGATTTTTACAGTGAAATCTAAAACGGTAGCGCTTTAAACTGCTATAATATAGTTTAAAATTAAATAGGCCGTACCTTTTCAGACCTGTTCAAAACTAGGTTTTAGTTTTTCGTGAGATCCGAGGCACGAGAGGACGATCGGGTTGCGCAGCGTTGAAGGGGGAGGAGAGAGCTTCTCGGCGCTGGTGGTGGGGTCCAGTTCGACGCTGGCAGGAGGTGGCGGCGGCGAGTTGAAGGTGGCGACTTTGGAGGAGGAGATCTCGCTGATGGGGCGACGAGGGGTGGCGTACCAGCTATGGATGTGAAGCTCTCGGAGAGATCTATAAAAACCTTAACTGGGTGGAGGTGTTTCGTTGCGTGGATTAGCCAGAAAAGAGGAGAGAAGGGGAGAGGCTTTTCCGCCTTCGATCGACGTCGGGGAGAGAGAATCCGCTTTTCTCTTTTCTTTTTATTTCTAAATTTTCTGATTAGCCGGTGGGTTTTAAAGGGGTTTTCTGACACGACCACCAATCTAAACCCAACGACTGTCGTCCCTAGTGTTTTACCCCCATTCCGAACACAATGAGATATGTTTCGTAGGCCCATTCGACTGTTTCAGTCAGTTTTCCTTCAAATTAAAATATAAAACATTCAATATTAAATTTGAACGTACATTTCAATTTTCCAGGGCCACAAACTGATTCGAAAAATTCCAGAAAAATAAATCTAGCTATGGTTTGATGATACGGTCCCAACAAAACTAGTTTCGTCGAATTCTGAGACCGTTTGCAAAAAGGCCCATTTCTGGTCGATCCAATTTAACTGTAATTGATCAAAACACGTTTTCCTTTGCCACGCTCACATACTAGCTTCAAAAATTTTGAAATTTGAAACCTAGCAATAACTTCACATCCCGGATCCAACAAAAGTGGTTTCGTCGAATTCCGAGGTCGTATGCAAAATGGCCAATTTCACGGGCTATATAAATTTCATAGCGACCTTTCTGAAAATTCATTTGGCCATAACTTTTGCTTTCCGCTATGAAAATTCGATTTTTCATATTCGTTAGAAAGGTATTTACTAACAGATTTAAATATTTTTGGTTTCACTCAAATCCGTTTTGTTTTGCACCCGGTACAGTCCGACAAAGTTTGAATTCAATTTTTGAAACTACAGCGCCTTTTCAGGCTTTGTTTATAATTAGAATTAATTATATTCGTTTTCAATCGTCAATTCAAACTTACTTTTCATCGCTATTATTTAAAATATTTATTTTAAATATTTAAAATCCACTATTTTAGCCAATTTGAAAATTTTAAATTGGTTCAGATTTTCTGGGTCGTTACAAAATCCCATATTTGAAAAGATAAAAATAGATTTTTATCGAAATGAACTAGTTTTGAACTAGAATTATAATCCGATTATTTTTTAAAATAAATAAAGTGGATTTGAAATGGTTTTAAAAATAACCAGGATTTCCAATATATAAATTGGAAACGGATTTGAATCGAAATTGTCTTTGGAATATTTCGATGTTGGATTTCGTGATTATACATATATTGTTATGGAAATTTAAAAGATATATTTATATCGTTATTTCCAATACAATATTCGTTGGTTGTAGAATTTGATATTGAATATAAGCCGATATATTTTCTATTTAGAGCCTTGTATTTAATATCAAATGAGATTTGGGTTTGTCGTGAATGGTGTCTTCATTAATACTGTTCTTAAACCTAGTTGAGAAAAAGATTAAATCTTTTTATTCAGATTTAATGAAGTATACCAATTAATTGATATTTAATTAGAATTGAATTAGAATTGATTTTTGGGTTTATCGTGAACGGTGTTTTAAATAACGTTTGTTCTTTAACCCGATAATTAATGGAATGTGAATGGGGTTTGTTGTGAACTATGTTTTAAATACATTCGTTCTTAACCCGATTTAAAGTGAAATGTGATTTGGAATTTATAAATCTTTTGTTAAGATTTAAAGGAGATTTTCCAAAGTAATGTTTTCCAGCTTAATAAAATAGATTGGAATTGAATGGAATTCGATTTGGTAATAATCGAGGTGAGCTTCTGCAGAGGAAGACTATTAATATATATGGAATTTAAAAGGCCTTGCCGTTATTCCATCTATATTATCGGTTCGATATGGAAATTCATATCGATTATATATATTGATCTGTTTTCCGTGAAGATTCCATTGTTAATGGAATGAGATTCTGGGTTTATCGTGAATTGTGTTTTAAATGGCATTAGTTCTTTAGCCCGGTTAAAGGTAAGATTTATTTCTTAACTTTGAATAATCATCAAGTAATGATTTTTGGAAATTAAAACTGAGTTAAAGTTTTAATGAATCTTTGATTAGATTGAAAAGTGAATTTGAGAACTAAAATTATCAAATTCAAGAAATGATCTAGAATGGAGTACCACCAGTTTTACTCTAGACGATAGTTAAATCTTTAATTAGATTTGAACGTGAAATGGTAATTAATATTTACCGATAACACTGTGGTGTTAGATAAGGAGTATTACTAGTTTTGCTCCATGGGATGAATAGGTTGAGATTAGGAAATATAATAAATGATTACTTCGGTAAGATTCGCTAATCCCGACTAGTTTGGAAAACGTTAATTTGGTTTGGAATGATATCCAAAGGAAGATTAAAGAATAAATTTAAAAGAATTTATCTTTGATAAAATTAATGGGAACCTTTCCCTAAGGATATGAATATTTGAATAAAGAATATTATGGATTGGAATGAGGTATGTGGTGTTTTTATAACACTTGTTTATTATATGCGCGAGTTATTTAGAAAGGCCGGGTTTATCCCATTCTGAATAACTGATTCGACGATATGTCGAGGATGAAGATGGTGGTTGAAGACCGAAGGTCTTCACATCGTTTGGATATTTACTGATGATCTTGATTGGGCTATACATCCAAGAGGAGGGAAGCAGTTGGTGATCGTCCAGATGTCCATGGAGATCGAAGGATATGTGAGGAATAAGGTTCCTCCGGTTTCGTTCAGACCCAGAACGGACTTGTAAATGGATGTGTGTCTGACATCGGATTTCATTCTGTGTGATTGATATACATCGGTTGCATAGCGTGAATTGCCTGTGTGGCATGCTGAGATGCGAATGATCAAGGCTTCTGTTGAAAAGCAGAGTCTTGTGGTTGATGATCAAAGCATGGCTTTAATACAGCATAGCTTTGTGTAGCGTTAATTCGCGAGCCTCACACCCCGGTTTGAACCAGAAACGAGAGAGGACTGCAGGGAGAACATGCGTTTCTTTCTAGCTAGGAGTGGTGTTTTGGGTTTTACACGCCCAGACATTTTACTTATGTGGATGATGGATAGCGAGGCGCCTCGGTTATATCGGTCGCTCCGGGGCCGATGGAGTCATTTGGGTCATTTACGCCCCATAGGGTGGGGAAACGCATTGTTTAGGGTTTAAGTTTAATCCACATCGAGTGGACCGACCCTTAAGATCCAAGGCACGTCTACGCGCTTGCCTGAGACATGGTAGGCTAGATTGTATCGAAGCGGTGAGGACGATCCCTTGCCTCGGTTCACAGACGGAAATCCAACTTCCAATACGTGACATTTGTGGTTTTGATTGTAGAGCCTAGTATTGGCGGCATGATATATGGTACCCATGCCGTCTTGGATTGATACATTTATATTTGAAGTTGTTTTATACACTATGCACTTATAATAGTATCAAATGATTTGTTTTAACGTACCAAGCATGTTTGGCTATTATAAGGGAAAACCCTATCCCCCGGCTTGCGTTGCATTGTGTGATAGGACCTGGGTCTTATAATAGCTTCATTTTTCCAAAAATCATTGCGTTGTTTTGTTTTATGCACTGGTATTCTTGGGGGGGAACCCGTTCCGTGTTATATGGCGTGGTCCCTTGATATATCTGATTTAAAGTAAAGTTTTAAATAACTATTTTAGTTCTCACACCAGTCACATGACTGGCCTGGAGTTTATTGTTTTAACCTAAACTCTGGGTGCCCCTATTTTCCATACGGGCAGCTAGTAGTTTTGGTTTTGCAGATTTATATTCACAGGATCCTGGTTTACAGTTGGGATGATATTCGTAAAGCTCTATACCCATATATTCTTTTCAGTTGTATTTTATATTATTTTCCACTGCTATGTAATGTAAATTGAATCTCTGATATTTTTCTGATGTGTAATATTTATTCATACTCTGTATATTCTTGTATTCTGATGGATTTGTTGTAATTAATAATGAAATGTTCTTCTATTTGTGTCCCGATGTGGCTTGTTCTCAATTCAATCCGGGCTTTCCTTTACGGGGAAGTTCGAGTCGTCTCACTTATCAACTGGAAAAATTAAGAAAAAGTTCATTTAGATTAAAAGATGAGATTTCCACTTCAAATCCGTTAGAATTACTTCATATGGATTTATTTCGTCCATCTCAAACTCAATCAGTAAATCATAGTAAATATGTTTTCGTAATTATCAATGATTATTCTAAATACACGTGGACTCTATTTTGTCAAACATAAAAGTGATGCTTTTGATTTATTAAAAACTTTTGCTAAAAGAATTCAAAATCTATCATCTTTAAAAATTAAGACTATACTTAGCAATCATAGTGGAAAATTTGTAAACAAAATTTTTGAGAATTTATTTAATAAAAAGGGAATTACTCATAATTTCTCTTTTTTGATAACTCCACAAAAAAATAGAGTAGTTGAGCATAAAAATAGAATGATTCAATAATGCACGGGAACTATGTTTTCTGACAGTAATTTACTAAGAAATTTTTGGGCTGAAGTAGTTGTTACAGCTTCTTATTTCTTAAATAGAATTTTAACCAGACCATTAACAAACAAAACACCATGTGGACTTCTTTATAATAAGAAACCAAAAGTATCTTACTTTAGAGTTTTTTGAAGTAAATGTTTTATTTTAATACTAAAGAAATTTTGGATAAATTTGACTCTAAATCAGATGATGGAATTTTTATTGGATACTCAAAAAAAAAAAACTTATAGAGTTTTCAATTTAAAAATTAAGACTGTTGAAACTATGAATGTATATTATGATGAAAATTGTAAAGATATAAATAAAAAACATAATGAAGATGGATTTGATAATGATAATGAATCAAATTATATAAATAATGAAATTAAGCAATCTAATAAAAGAATTAGAGTTCTAAGAGATCATCCTGTAGAAAATATACTAGAAGATATTGAATTCGTAGTTAGGACTAGAAACCAATCAAACAACATTAGTAACGTAGATTTTATATCAAATATTGAACTTAAAAATCCTAAGGAAGCATCATCTAATGATTCATGGATACTAGCAGTGCAAGACGAATTGAATCAAATTACCCAAAATGATGTATGGGAACTTGTTCCTAGACCTGAGGATAAAACTATAATAGGTACTAAATGGATTTATAAAAATGAAATGAATGAACTTGGTCAGGTTGCTAGAAATAAGTCTCGATTAGTTGCATGAGGATATTATCAAGAAGAAGGAATAAATTATGATGAAACCTTTGCCCTCTAGCAAGATTAGAAGCTATTATAGTTCTACTTGCTTTCGCTAATTATAATAATTTCAAACTATTTCAATTGGATGTTAAAAGTGCTTTTCTAAATAGGGTTTTTAAAGAAGATGTTTATGTTGAACAACCCCCGTTATTTGAAGATGAAAAATTTCCAAACCAAGTTTATAAATTAAAGAAAGCCTTATATGGATTAAAACAAGCTCCTAGAGCATGGTATGATAGACTAAGAACTTATTTGTTACAATCAAAATTTGAAATTGGTAAAGTGAATAATGTTCTATTTATTAAAAATAATGATATTCAATTAGTACAAATCTATGTAGATGATATTATTTTTGGATCAACAAATAATATAATGATCAAGAATTTTCTGAAATTATGACAAAGGAATTTGAAATGAGTCGTATGGGTGAACTCATTTTAATTTTAGAATTACAAATAAAACAATGAGATAATGGAATATTTATTAATCAAAAAAAATATGTTAGAGACATAATAAATAAATTTAATATGGCTAATACCAAAGTAAAACCAACACTTACGGTAACCAACGAAGCATTAAGTAAAAATGACTCATCGAAAGATGTAAATCAAAAAATATATAGGGATACGATTGGTCCTTTATTATATATAACTGTGAGTAGACTGGGATATAATGCATAGCATTTGTCTCTGCGTAAGATATCAATCACAACCTAAGGAAACCCACTGAAAAGACGTAAAATGTATTCTATGATATGTCAAACATACATTAGATTTTGTTTGTTTTTATCCTAAGAGCAATCCATTCAATTTAGTATCATAGTGTGATGCTGATTATGCTGGCTGTAAACCAGACTGAAAAGGTACAAGTGGAACTTGTCACTTTTTGGGGTATTACCGATTTCCTAGTTTGGTAAAAAGAAAAATACCATTTCCTTATCAACGACCGAAGAAAAATACATCTCTACTGCTTTGCCTTATTCCCAAGTAATATACATGCAACAAACACTAAAAGATTTTGGATTAAATATAACTAAGTCATCGATTTACTACGATAACACAAGTGCGATAAATCTATCTAAAAGTCCTACTCATCATGCTAGAACAAAACATACCAATGTTAGACATCACTTTCTAAGAGATAATGTAAATAAAGAAAACATATGACTAGAATTCATTAAAATAGAAAATCAAATTGCAGATATTTTAACTAAACCATTGAATGAAGCAACGTTTACTAAATTAAGAAGAGAACCAGGTATTTGCTTATTAACCGAAACAGAATAACTAGATATATTAGTGTATATATAATATACGAAATTTTAAAAATTTCGAAATTTTAGAAGGCATGTTGACATGCCTAACCCCCATGTCGATATGCAACAGTCAAAATTCAAATTTTAAATCTCCTCCAAAATAAGTTTTCATACTTATTTAAACTATTAACTTCGAAAATTCCTGTCTTTTCACACATTTCTCTCTGAAATAAACTTCTAAAACAAAACAATAATGGCCTCCACATAAAATACCAAACAAAACAACACTCCCTGCTTTCCTTTCTTCGTCTCAAGGCGCTTTCCAACATACTACGCTTGCACGTGTGATCAACTTAGAAGAATATATGAAGGATACCCTGTAATTACTCGCTGAAATACAACAAATGGAACTACATATGGCAAGAGAACATGAGAAACAAGAGAAGATCATTAGGAACTTACATAAGTTCACAATAGATAACCAGTCTAATCAATTATGATAGAGGATGATTCATCAAATATTCAAGTTGATAACATTTCGGAAGAAGATGAAGAAGAAGTTGAAGAAGAACAAGAAATGGATGAAGTTGATCCAATCATTTTTGTTGGTGAGGTGTGTTTTGATATTGAAGGAAATGTAATCGAACAAAATGGAGAAATCTGCCTCTGTGTGTAACAACCCGAATTTTGGATAACCCGGAAGTGCAAATTTTTTGTATTTTGTGATTCTTCAGATAAAATGTTGGTGTTACGAGTTTATGAGACCAACTTGTATAACATTCAAATAAGAAAATAGAGTTTTGAGTAATTCTAAATTGAATATTTGGAATAAAATATACAACTTGGTTTAATCAGTGATTTATTCCAACACATATATTCAAAACTTATAATTAAATGGTTTTGGGGTATTATATATATATATATTGATTGGGAATCAATATTCAAGGGAAATATATTTTCGATATAAAGGGATAAATTATTGGTTGAAATTGTTAAATTACTAATTTAGGGTTTTTAGTGCAGGGTATTTATTCTTGTCAATTAATAATAATAATTGAGGAATACTGTTCTAAATTATATTGGTGAATTTAAAGTGAATATATGGCTTTTAAGCAATAATCAATGAATTAATGAGTTTGTTGTTTGCGTGAGGATATATATTGATGTGAATCAATATTGATAGAGTTGATGTATCTTATTATTGTTAATAATAAAATTTAAATTGTTGAGTCAATAAAGGGTACAACAACAATGTTCTATGAATAAACTGAGAAATTTTATTTTATCTATATTGATGAATTTAAAATAATAATTCAACATTGGGATTTGGTGAATTATTGTAAAAGTGAATTTATGACTTTTAAATAATGATCATAAATTAATTGGATCATAAATATTGATGGTAAATCAATATTTGTGGAATTGGAGTATTTTATTATCAGTGGTAAATTTAAGTGTTAAATTGACAAAGAATACTACATACGTGTTGTACAAGTATAAATGTGTTTTTTTTAATCGATTTTTTTCTTCAAGGGGACAATTCAAAGTTAAGAAATTCACATTGCAAGTTATTCCAGAAAAAATGAAGATTTCAAATTCAACGAATATAGCTAAAATACAATTTCTCAATTTATTTATACAACATTATTGTACACTTTATTGACTCAACAATTTAAATTTTATTATTAACAATAATAAGATACACCAACTCTGTAAATATTGATTCACATCAATATTTATATCCTCACACAAACAACGGACTTATTAATTCATTGATTATCTCTTAAAAGCCATATATTCACTTTAAATTCAATAATATAATTTAGAACAATATTCCTCAATTATTATTATTGCTTGACAAGAATAAATACCTTACATTTAAAACCTCAAATTAGTAATTTAATAATTTCAACCAATAATTTATCCCTTCGTATTGAAAATATATTTCCCTTGAATATCGATTCCCAATCAATATTATATATATAATATCCCAAAATCATTTAATTATAAGTTTTGAATACATATGTTGGAATAAATCACCTATTAAACCAAGCGTATATTTTATTCCAAATATTCAATTTAGAATTACTCAACTCTCTGTTTTCTTATTTATATGTTATATGAGTTGGTCTCACAAACTCGTAACATCAACATTTTATCTTAAGAATCACAAAATACAATAAATCTGCACTTCCCGGTTATCCAAAAATTCATGTTATTACACCATTACCCTAATTGCCCAACTAACAAATCCCCAATTATCAAAATCACTTAGTAATTAGGAGTCTTGTGTTCGTTAATGTTCATTGTATAGTATGTATATTCGCTATTAATAGTTGTACGATCTCATGTATTGTATCTGTAACAAAAATTCTAAATATAATTTATATTCTTGTGCTTGATTATTGTCTTAGAAAGATTATTAAGATAGTTATCTAGTTTATTAATTCTATAGATTTAAGGAAAGTATTAGACATTAGAATTATTCCTTAGTCTAGATTAGTTTTAGATATTAGGTATTAGAACTATATTAATTTTAGATATTAGAACTTCGTCTTAGTTTGATAATGTGTAAGTTCTATTATAATTCTAAGGGGAATACTATAGGTTAATTAGAGATGTTAGGTTTTTGTTGATGACATGGGGGAGAATTATAAAATCAGATGTTAAAGTAAGGGGGAGTCAGTAGTTTCAAAATGAGATAATGGATTAAGGGGGAGTAACTAGAGAATCAAGACATCATGTATGAATATTTTATAAACCAAGGATGTCATCATCAAAAGGGGAAAGATTGTTTGGGTTTGAGATGATGGTGATGATGGTTTTATGACAACAACCTTGTTTTAACTATTAGGGTTGTAAAATATATACTAACACTATTCTTTAGAGAATATATATATATATGTGTGTGTGTGTGTGTGTGTGTGTGTGTGTATGGGTGTGTATGTGTATATATAGGAAATATATGTAGGTATTGATTATTTAAGATTGTACATTTTACAGATTCAAGATTTCAAAGAAGAAGAGTTCATGATAGAAGACTCACGAGTAACAAGAGTTCAAGAAATTAAAAGTAATAAAGTTTAGATTTCTTGTTAAAACTCTAAAATAGCACCGAATCCTTATTTCAATCTTTCTCACTACTTCTAAATATTCTTATCTTATTTTCAGATTCATTTCCAAATTACTTCCTTATTTCAAATTTATATTTCTAAGTTTTTAAAATTAATTTTAACTGTTGATTTTAAAAATATTCTTTTATTTCTTAAAATAGTTTAACTTCTGGTTCAAATATTTCTTATATATACGAGTGTTATTAATTTTATATTAAGTTTGAATATAGTTAATTAATTTTTAATTCCCTTTACTTATTTGTATCTCCAATTTTAAAGTACTTCTTATATTTATAGTTTCATATCATTTCTATATATTTTTAAATCATTCTTATATATGTTTTTTTCAATATATATTTTTACTTCAAATACTCTATTTTAATATATGGTAAAATAGTTTGTCGACATGGCTAGCCTCCCATGTCTACATGGCGACTGTTGGATTTCAAATTTTGAAAAGATGTGTCTTTTGAATTCAAAACCATTCTGAAAGGATTTGACTGTTGGTGAACCATAAATAGGCTTCCAAAATCGAATTTTAATAACTAATTTCATTATCTTCTTCCTCCTTTATTTTCTCTCCATTAAAACTCTTAATTTCTTAAATTATATACTCTAGAATAACATCGATCCCTTTGTAATTTGATTCTCTATCATACTCTCTCAAAGGTTCAAGTGCTACTGAAGAGTTGTGTTTCTGTAAACAAAGATCACAAGATCAATTTCTATCGAGTCTATCTACCAAAACTGATATTGAAAAGATGTGGCCATAGCCCATTCAAATTGGTTGTGTGTGATTGCCGCCTGGAAATCAATTGAGTCTCACTGTACTCCGGAAACAGGCAGGGTGTACCTCGTTGCCTTGAAATCAAGGATTGAAAATTTGGATATTATTTGAAAAGAAGCATCAACTCAGAGTTGTGTGGGACTAGATGTAGGGAAACACTAAATCAATATAAAATTCCGATGTGTTCTTTTCTTTTACCGCTTTTTAATTATTGTTCTCTGCATCTGTGTTTGATTTTATGATCATCTCATATCCGTGTTTGATTCTATGATCCTCTCATATATGTAATTGTCATTTTATTGTTCTTTGCTCCTCTTCTTATTATTACTACCTTGCTGTGGTTTCTGAACTTCCTTTGTTTAACATTTACTTCCTTAGGAAACAAGCTCTCATGGCGAACAACCTTTTCCACAATCTTCTCAAATGGATCGTCAAGATGATCCGCCAACGGCCTTCCAATACAGGTATCCGGACCCATAACAAACTTCTCGTTCTTCTGATAAGGTGTGTCAATGTATGAACAAGCATATTTGGACAAGGCCCCGAAAAGCATAGAGCGACCATTCTATTTCAGCTCTACGAAATTCTTGAACAAAGCAGACTTCTGAGCAGTGGAGATAAACTTCGTCTCAGATTTAACTTGGAACTTCTCCCATGAAATCCCTTCTCTCAAGTGTAACAGAATTCCACCACTCCATAGCCCTGCCTTGCAACTGCCTTGGCGCATGCTTTCTCTTAGTTGCATCATCCAAACCCAAGTCTCAAAAAATACGGACAAAAGAATCCATCTACCTCTGAACCTCTTCAGCTGGCTCAGTTCCTTTGAATGGCTTCCCTCCTAGAGATATATAATCTTTGCACAATTTCGCAAAATCCACAACCCTAGGTGTGATAACAAGGAATTTCGCTCGATCCGAATCGGTCGTTAAACCGACAAAGACCGTTCGAAACCCCTGATCGTTTTGAGAACAGGACAAATCAGAACACAGACGGAAGAACATTTCATTGTTATTACAAAAATTCCAACAGATACAAGAATATACAGAGTATAAATGAATAAATTACATAGCAGCGGAAAAAACAATATAAAACACAACTGAAAGTAATGCACGGATACAGAGCTTTCCGAGCATCGTTCCAGCTGTAAATCAGGATCCTATGAATACAAATCTGCAAAACCAAAACTACTAGCTGCCCGTGTCAAAAATAGGGGAACCCAGAGTTTAGGTTAAAACAATAAACTCCATGTTAGTCATGTGAATGGTGTGAGAACTAAAACAGTTATTTAAAGCTTTACTTTAAAAGAGAGTAATTCAAGGGACAACGCCGTATAACACAGAACAGGTTTCCTCCCAAGAATACCAGTGCATAGAATAAACAGCGCAATGCTTTTTCGAAAAATGAAGCTATTATAAGACCCAGGTCCCATCACACAATGCAACGCAAGATGGAGGATAGGGTTTTCCCTTATAATAGCCAAACATGCTTGGTACGTTTTGAAAACAAATCCTTTGATATTATAATAAGTGTATAGTGTCAAAACAATTTCAATCATAAATATCAATCCTAGGTGGCATGGGTACCATCTATCATGTCGCCATACTAGGCTCTACTAGGCTCTACAATAAAACCGAAATACACATATTGGAAATTGGATTTCCGTCATGAGTCGAGGCAAGGGGCAAGCTCCTCTCCGATTCGAGACACTCTAGCAAATGTCCCAGGACTACACACTCTGGGCAACCCTTGGATCTTCAGGGCCGGTCCTCTCTTACGTGTGAGGATTGGTAATTCCAGAACACACGTTTCTCGGTCCTTACAGACCTAAAACCGAGGCGCATCATCCATCAACCACATAGGTGAAAAGTATATAAATGTCAGGGCTGGTAAGTCATTGACACCACCAAAGCTAGAAAGAAACGTCGTGCTCTCCCTGCAGTCCTTATCCCGTTTTTAACTCATACCGAGGTGTGAGGCTCGCGAATTCACGTTATACACAAAGCTACGCCACAAAGGCCGTGCTTTGATCATCAACCACAAGACTTTGCTTTTCAACAGAAGCCTTGATCAATTGCCACTTAGGCGTGCCACACAGGCAATTCATGCCATGCGACTGATGTCCATCGATATACAACCTCTGAGCTCGTACGTCTCAGAGAAGGGCGTTAAGCAAGAGAATAAATTCTCCGCCGCCAAACAGATATATATTTAATAGAGATCAATCAAAACAGAATAAAATCCAATGTCAGACACATAGTCCATTTACAAGTTCATTCTGGGTCTGAACGAAATAGGAGGCACTTTCCTCGCATATCCGTCGATCCCCACGTACGTCTGGACGATCACCAACTGATTCCCTCATCTTGGGTGTACGGCCCAATCAAGATCATCAGAAATCACCCAAACGATGTGAAGACTTCCGGTCTTCAACCACCGTCTTCATCTTCGACATATCATCGAATCGGTTATTCAGAATGGGTATAAACCCGGACTTTCTGAATAACCCACGTATATAGTAAACAAATGTTACACAAACACAGCAAATGCCTCATTCCAATTCATTAGTCACTAACCGTAAATCATTAAGAGAGCAATTTCCCAAATATTAACCCCGAAGGCCGAAACCAACATCAGATCAATACCCAGGAAACCATTCTTCTTAACTAACCTACAGCTAGTTTCTAAATTTCAATTCTTAGGGAAAGGTTCCCATTAATTTTATCAAAGATAAATTCTTTAAAATTTATTCTTTAATCTTCCTTTGGATATCATTTCAAACCAGATTATGGTTTTCCAAACTAGCCGAGATTAGCGAACCACACCGAAGTAATTATTTATTTTATTTCCCAATCCCAACCTATTCATCCCATGAAGAAAAACTGGTAATACTCCATATCTAACACAACGGTGTTATCGGTAAAATTAATTACCATTTCACGTTCAAATCTAATTAAAGATTTAACTATCGCTTTGGAGCAAAACTGGTGATACTCCATTCTCGCTCACTTTCCAAATTTGATAATTTAAATTATTAATTCACATTTCAATCTAATTACAGATTCATTAAAGCTCCTTTCACTGGGTTAAAGAACTAATGTCATTTAAAACACAGTTCACGATAAACCCAAAGATCAATTCTATTTAAAACCCATTTCAAATCCAACAGTTAGATTTCAAATTTCTAATATTCGTTAGAAAGCTCTTTTCGATATGAACCCAACGGTTCTGGTTTTAGGAGAATCCGACGGTCGGATCTCCTGTAATGTCCGTTCGAAGTCAATGGTCGAAATTTATGAACTGCTGCGGCGCGGCGCGTTCTATTCAGGCCATTATATTATATATATATAATATATATAATATATATTTCGTCGATTTCTATTTAAAACGAATTTTATAAATAGTTTTAAATTCGTTTCAAAAACAATTTCAACTTCCATTTCAAATTCAAATCAAAATTGAATTTTTCCTTATAAATTCGTTTTAAATTCATTTCAATTCAATTCAAATTTCAATTCAATTTGAATTCATTTCAAATCGATTTTTATTCTATTTCAATTCGTTTTCAATTCAATTCGAATTCGTTTTATATTCAATTCAATTCGAATTCGTTTTATATTCAATTCAATTCGAATTCGTTATATATCCAATTCAATTATATAAAAACGAATATAATCGATATAAATATCGTTCGCGTCAAAATAGCGCATCTCTAATCAACACGGCTTTATATATTTCAATAATTCCGTTATTCTATTCAACAAATGAATCTATATTTTTGTCAACACATGACTAATCTCAACGAATGAGTACTGTCCACGTGTGACTATTTTTGTTATTTAATATATTTTATAAAAATTATGGTATCTATCGTTTGATTTCAAATCAGACTCCAACCGTAAATTAGTAAGAGAACGATTCCCCGAATATTAACCCCGAAGGCCGAAACCAACATCAGATCAATATCCAGGAGACCACTCATCTTATCTATTTTCCAATTAGTTTCTAATTTTATATATGATAAAGATGTAAATTTTATTATTAAAATATTTCGTTCAACACATGACTAATCTCAACGGATGAGTACGGTCAACACATGAACCTTTATTTTATAATGATAAAGATGTAAATTTTATTATTAAAATATTTCGTTCAGCACATGACTAATCTCAGCGGATGAGCACGGTCAACACATGAAGCTTTATTTTATAATATTCTTTATTTTCTAAATTGGAATGAGGCCCAATCAATTACCATACAAAGTTAATTATATGGATTCCATACAACACATGTATATAATAGCAACGATACATAATCAACCATCATCCAAAGTGCACTACACTGCATAAGCATCAAATATAGATATCTAACGCTTATAACAGCTTGTCAATCAATCGATCGACATACAACTAATTATTGGGATTAGTGTATGCCGTATTTTATCCCAATACCCTTGTGGGGTTTCAAACAATCAAACACAGATTTTATTTGTGCAGTTGGGCGATGTGTAAAATTTATCGTCCCAATCAATATCCTTCAAATAGGTGTACATAAACAAACCGTCCGGTTTGTAAATGAATATTTATTTTATTCACATTCACGTTAAAAATTATATTTTTAACGACCAAATTATTTTATTCAACATATGAATATTCTATTCGGATCATTTATTAAATAAAATGATATCTTTATTTTTCTAACTTATTTTAGAAAATTTCGGCGGCATAACGGCACGATACTAGAAACGGGACAAGGCCTAGCCTTATCCCCGGTCTAGTGATGGCCCACGCCATACACATATCAAGCAAATCGATTTCAATTCACCAAACAACCAACTTCAAATCAAATAATCCAACTAATCTATGCAACCAAACAAACAAGTCCATGTTTGTGGACAGTGGTGTCGGGTGCTACTAAACACCGTCTACATCCTAGTATATATATATAACTAGAAAAAGAAATTTATAGTGAGAAGTTCTCACCAAAGCTATCCCAACTCCACGACTCTTCTTATGTAGGAAGTCTTCGCCATTCTCGCCCTTTGTCACTTTCGTTGCCCGAAGCCACTACATATATAAAAATCACATTTTTATACTGTTGTCTTTAAAATAAAAATCACATTTTTATTTCAACATCTATATATAATAAAAATCATATCTTTAAAATCTACATTAAATAAAAATTATATTTTTAACCTCTCTATATTATAAAAATTATATTTTTAAAACACTTTCTTTGATATAAACATTCGATCTTTCACTATATGAAAATATCGTCTTTCACTTCTTTAAAAATCACATCTTTTTATATCCTACCATATAAAGATCACATTTTTATTATCTATCTAATATAAAAATTATATTTTTAACTTCATACCTATATAAAAATTATATTTTTATCCCTTAAACACATATATAAAAATTGACTTTTTATTCATATAAAAAAACAAATCTTTTGCAAATGTTCTTATAAGAAAAATCAAATCTTTTTCTTTGTAAAACAATGTATATTTTCATTTATAAAAATCGTTTATTATACTTAAATCAAATCAGTTTTTATTTAAAGCTTATTACATAAAAAAACTGAAATAGCATAATTAAAATAAAGAAGAAAACTTACTGTTAGAAGTGGGAGGGGGAAGAGTTCGCCAGAACGGCGGCGCTGCGCCGAAGGTGGAGGCTGAAGTGGCGCTCAGGCTCGTCAGGCGGTGGCGGTCTTGCTGGGGGGAGGGGGGCTTTAGGGATCTCGATCGGGGTAAGGGGGGGGGGGGGGCGTTGGCGGCGCGGCTGAGCATCGGGGAGGTAGGGCGACGATTAACGGGGGAGGAAGGGATCGGTTTTTTTTGAACGAAGGTTTTTTTTTTAATTTCTAAAATGAACCGGGGGGGGGGGGGGGGGGGGGGTCTGAGAAGAGATAGGGGAGAGAGGGGATTTTCTTTTTATATTTTTATATTATTTTATTTTAAAAAAAGTTGACTTTTTATTTCGACCTCAAAACGAGGCCCATCGCCTGTCGTCCATAGCTAATTACCCCCATTCCGAACACAATGGGATATGTATCGAAGGCCTATTCGATCGTTACTATCAGTTTCCATTGAATTTACATTTAAATCATTATACTGAATTTTAAACGTACATTTCAAATTACCGAGGTCACATACGGACTCGAAAAATTCCAGAAAAATATTTCCTAGCTTCGTATTGACGATACGGTCCTAACAAAACTAGTTTCATTGAATTCCGAGACCGTTTGAAAAATGGCCATTTTCCAGTCGATTAAAATCAACTAAAACTGGTCAAACGCGTTTTCCTTTGCCACGCTCACATACTGATTCGAAAAAATTACAAATTTTGAGACCTAGCAATAACTTGACATCACGGATCCAACAAAAGTGATTTCGTCGAAATCCGAGGTCGTTTGCAAAATGGCTATTTTTAAGGGCCGAAATTCCATAGCGACTATTCTGAAATTTCAACTGGACATATCTTTTTATCCCCGCTACGTAATTTCGATTGTTCAGATTCGTTGGAAAGATATTCTCAAATAGATCCTATTATTTTTGGTTTTGCTAAAATCCGGTTTGTTTGGCACCCGGTATGTTCAATTGAAGTTTGAAATCGAATTATCGAACTACCGCGCCATTTTCAATTCCTTTTATAATTTAAAATAAATATTTATATTCTAACGACGATCTATATAATATATACGCTCGAATTCTATTCAAAATAAATTTCTCGTCGAGATTATTTAAAATAATCTATTTTAAATATTCAAAATTCGTTAGAACTGTCAAAATAAAAATTTTAAACTGGCTCAGATTTTCGGGTTGTTACACTAGGAACTCGCACACCTACATCTACCGGGGCTGCTACTTGAGCGGGAACCCTTCGCATGAATGCTTCCATCATGGCCTCAAACATGGTTGGGAAATCTGGTGCACCGCCATTACCCCCTCCAGGCGCATCCCTTTCCCTAGCAATATGTCTTGAAGCACGTCGACTCATTCTAAATCGGCAAAATTAGAATAATTAGCCACTTGCAAGAAAAGCTGCTAAAGAAGTACACATGCTACTATACTATATAATATCATATAGTATACATCCAACTGAAATCTACTAATACGTCTCTCATACATAACTACGTCTTCGAACTTTGGTTAAAATCGTTAACCAGAGCTCTGATACCAATTGAGACAACTGCCCACAACACTTGCACTAAACGAGATGCACTGAAGGGTGTGCCAGGCAGCTATGGACGATCATCATAGGTAAACAACAACATCGGAACCTGTCGTATAACTCACAGCGCAAGGATAAAATATAATGGAATATATACAAAAGGCAATCTTAGTTAAGCATATTTGAGTAGAAATCTCAAACTTTCAAAACAAGTAGAAAGTATATCCATACACCAGGATTGCAACATATGTCCGTACAAATTTGCCTCACTACAACACTTAGAGCAGAATAACAGACAACGGAAATCCAAGTACTATGTAGTAGGGAAGATAATACGTCAGCCCCCTGCTCACCCTCGAACTGCAACATCGTCCTCACTAAGCTATCACCTATCACCTAGTCTGCCCATCCAGAACTAGATGAACAACCCAAGGTAATAAGAGGGAAACATTAAACCTTGAGTCAGACAACAGTCTTAGTGAGCGATAAAACAACTATCTAACATCATCAATAAAGTATATGAGAATGGGTAAATAAACGAACTAATCTACCCACAACTCCAGAGAAGAACTCAACCTGCCTTCTCCACATCGGATAGTGATAGCCTTTACAATCCATTCAACTAATGGAATGACCATCCATTTATGGCAATAGAATAGTCAATGATAACACTTACAGCATCCAGATTATATATCTCACGTAAACCATCCTAATCGAATTCGACATCCCCATGCACAAGCCCCAAAGGCCTAAACCAATATTAGACAAGTAAACAAGGGACATATCCTTCGACATTGGACAATCTACGTGAGACAGAACAAACCAAACAACCAGTCGATCATGACAGACTCTGGCTATCGCTGCCAATCCTTCTTCGAAACCATCGTTGATCCTATGACGGCCAATCTTTCCGTATGTCATGGACTAATGGTAACCCCAGTTCTAGCATAAACTCCATATGCCTTTCAACGATACGTATGTTTGTCCAACCTTGATGACTAGGCCTTTCAACGATACCCAGGGTACTCGATCAGCAACCTTCCAATCTTTTAGGAGCCCCTATTGTACCCCTGCTTTGAGCCTACTAGAACTTACGACAACTTCTCGGCCTTCGCATCTCTAGTCATCCAACCCGACGACTTTTCATAGCTCAAGCAACCTTCTCAAGCAACCATTATCCACCATCTCCTACTCACAACCTTGGAGTTGGCACCCCACTGCGCTGCGGCACGGTTCGGCCCTAAAAAAAATATTTAGGCCCTTTTCGTTCAAATCCGGGTCGTACCCGAAAAATATATATTTTCAGTAATGACCCCATGCGACAGACCTCCTGGTGCGACCGACCCTTGGTGAAACCGACCCATTCAAATCACGACCGACCCCGAGCCCTTCCAAACCAGCCAAAAATCATGGTCGACTGGCCACCATCATCTCACAGCCGATCGACTAGCCCTCGACTGGCCGAACAGGATCCCCACACCCTGACCGACCAACCCGAACCCTAGCCGCTCCACAACATGACTGACCCGATCCTCTTGCATTTCATGACCGACCCCATTGCTTCAAGACCGGCCAGAAGTGCGACCTACCCCTCTTCTTCGATTATGACTGGCCCGTCTTGCTTCCCTCTGACCGACCGACCAGCCTCTAGCTTGTTCCCCAAGACAAGGATTTCGGTCGACCGACCGAGCACTCTTCCTGTCGACCGACCCAGTGTATTCCAGATCTCATCCAACAAGTTCTCAACTCGAAATTCGACCCAAAACTTCACCAAATGACAAATCTAACGAAACCAACACATTCAATTCTTCCAACACAACCATAAACATGTTAGGAAACCACTAACATAATGAAAATGACAATTATCATCGAAAACTATGCAAACTTCACCAAAATCATGATAAATGAACATAATTATGGATCTAACTTGCATAAACATATGAAATTTACCAGTTCTAAGTTGCTAAATTAGATCCTATAGCGATTCATATGAAAATAAGCTTACCATGGTGTAGATCTAGGGGAAATCGATTTGAAATGATGAAAATATGTGCTTGGAACTCATATACTTACTTGAATCCGTGTGTGAGATGCATATCACTCACCAATTCTCTAAAACAACCCAAAAACACTTAGATCTAGATCCGGATAGCAAGAATTTTCTCTAAACCCTTTAATTTGATGATCTCTCTCTTCGAATGGTGTAGATCTAACTCCCAATGATGTAGATCTTCGATTCCCTAATGTAGATCTCGAATTTTAATGGTGGGAAGGTCTAGGAGAATGGAGAAATGGAGGATCACAAGCTCCTCCAAATGAGAGAATAGAGAAAGTAAACTATTCTCCATGCCTTATACCCCCTATTTATAGCCTCCCACCAGTCCACTAATGGGCCTTCTCAAATCAGCCCATTACGATTATAAAAACCTGAACAACCAACTGTAAAAACTTAAAACAACGATTACTCCCAAACTACTGAGCCAAAACTTTAATGTGACTACGCTATGGAAAGGGAATCATCATTTCCTTTCCAACGACATCAATCTCAACATATGATTCGATCCGAGTCAAAAGTTATGCACTATACAAGACTGTAAGGGGGCAAAATGGTCACAAACAAAATTGGTAAAAATTATGGACATGTCTCACATCCCCATAAGAAACATGTTAAAGTACGAGAATGATCCAGCCTTCAGGGAATAAAATAAAAATATTTTACGATCTTCCGATACATAAAAATGCGGGTTGTTACAATAATGATTTAAAATAAAATATTTTATAAATAGTTTGATTTAGATTTGTCACTTCCCATATTCAAAAAATTGAAGTCACGTTCTCATTTCAAATCATATCGGCCCATTTCCAAAATATAAATTCGAATCAACTTCCGATTTAAATTCAATTCAGTCAATTTGATTCTAACAGTTAGAGTTTCCAATTAGAATTCTCATTTTAAATGATTTCAATTTATCTCAGATCTTGAGTTCAGAATTCAAATATCACTTTAAATCAATATTAATTTAAAGTAAATTCAAAGGTGGATAAAACAATTCAATTTCAAACAATTTAATTCATATTCAATTTTATTTTTAACTTCAGTTTACAACATTAAATAATTTCCTTAACTTTAATATTTCAATGTCCCAAAGTTCAAATTCAAAGGAAATCAATTTATAAAACATCAGTTATATTGTCTTTAAAATAATGTTTCAAGATTCAAGGTTAAAACAAATTTTATTTTACCAACCAGTGTCCGTATATAATTTTGAACCCTATATCCAAGTGGTATTTAAATTTAAATTTAGTATTTCTTAAAAATATACATATCATTTCAATCCAAATCACGAGTCATTGGTATTTATCATCTCAACATATGTTCTTAATTCATTTTAATGATTAGTCTCGGGTTTATTTGATGCCCATAACATTTAGGGTTAATTGTTGGGATTAATCAACACAAATAAACAGTCAAAATATAATTAAGGTGCACAATTGGGTAAATCACACAATTTTTGTCAAATATATCAATCTAGGGCATTCATCAAAATCAATTCATCCGAACGATTCAATACAACATAAATTTACTAGATGTCATGTGTTAGGTTTAAACTAGTAGTTATATTTCAATTCAACCTAATTGTACAATTTAAATTAACGTTCAATTAAATTGTACTAACGATGCAAATCCACATAAATATGCATTTTAAACTGTCAAACAACCACCAATACAATCATATCATAACATGATTTTAATTTAACTAACAATCAAATATTTTCGTTAAACGTTTCATTTCGTATGCGTTTAAAATCGAAATATAGATCCAAAATTTAACAGTTTCCAAATCCAACCAAAATAGCTCCATGCCGTCCAACATTTCAATACGATCCTAACGAAATAAACCGTGAGTCAATCTGAGTTCGTACGAAAAAGTTATACACGTTTGAACGTAGGAATTTTAAGTATATAATTTAATTTTTAATATATCCTCACAAACCCCACAATGCCATGTCACCGCCCCTACTTCTCTATCATGTTTCCTACAGCCAACATCAAACCCAAAAACACATGCAATCTATCATACATGTGCCTTGTAACAACCTAAATTCGGACCCGGTTCGACCTGGTCGCCAACACGACTCCAACCATCCCAAATGTGGATTGTTATGTGAACACAACGCATCAAAACAGAACACAAAAGAACTTTTCATTGTTATTACAACAATTTTACATCAGAGTACAAGTATCAAAGTATAGATAATTGTTACGCAGCGGAAGATTCAGAGATTACTACATTACAATGCTGTACAAATATAAATACATAAATACAAACAACAAAAGACTACAAAACAATCCAGATAATAGCTCTAGCCATAATCGAGGATCCTGTGAAAATACTATCTATAAAACCGTGACTACTAGATGCTAATGTGTAAAATATTGGCACCCAGAGGTTAGGTGAAAAACAATAAACTGCAGGTCAGTCATGGGACTGGTATGAGAACCAAAAACAAATTTTCTTTATTTTAAAGTGAGGCATATTATGAGACCATGCCGTATAACATGGAACGGGTTCACCTCATATGAAAGCCAGTTTTAAAACAAAACAACGCAATGCTTTTTGAAAAATGAAGCTATTATAAGACTCAGGTCCCATCATACAATGCAAGCACAAGCCGAAGGATAGAGTTTTACCTTATAATACACAAACATGCTTGATACATGAGATTTCTTTATTTATTATTATTAGTGCATAATGTAGAGAACAATTTCAAATATAAATGTATCAATCTTAGACGACATAATACCATATCCTATTATGTTGCCATAGGTATACAACTAAAACCGTAAAATCACGTATTGGAATTTGGATTTCCATCATGAACAGAGGCAAGGGACCCTTCATCATTCGAACTTCGAAACATCTATAGCAAAATGTCCCAGAGAAAACAACATCCCTTTGGAGCGGCAAGGCCGGTCAGCAGTACTTCGCTGATTAGCATCACCTGAACAATATGTTTCTCGGTCCTATCGGACCTCCTAGTCAGTATGCCGACCATTTTGGCCTTTTGCAACCACATCCAAGGCGCCTCACTTTCCAACACCTACATAAGTAAAATTACCCGGACTCCATACTATGGCAACACTTCTAGCTAGAAAGTGGTCCTTCATCCCGTTTTGACTCATATCGTGGTGTGAAGCTCGCGAATTAGTGCCATAACACAAAGCTATGCTATATTAGCCATGCTTTGATCATCATGCATAAAGCTCTGCTTTTCAAAAAAGCTTTGATCCATGCATCTCAGCATGCCACATTATCAATTCCTACCATACAACTGATGTCCACCAATATATAATCTCTAAGCTCGTACATTTTAGAGAAGGGTGTTAAGCTAAGAGAATAAATTCTCCACCACCAAACAGATGTATATTTAGTAGAGATCAATTGATATCACATAATATATAATGTCAGACACACAATCCATTTGCAAGTTCGTTTCGGGTTTGAACAAAACCAGAGGCACCTTATTCCTTGTCCCATATGTCCAATACCGGAGGGAGGCCCTTGCATATCCGATCGATCTCCAAGTACGTCTAGACGATCATCACTTATAACCTCGTCTTGTGTAACACCCCATAATTTTATAACATTAAAATTCACAAATTAAAGTATACTTAATTTTTAGAAAAGAATTAAGTGAAATGGGTTGCGCAGAGAAATACATATATATATTGATATATATATATGTATATATATATATATATATATATAAATTAAAAATTAAATAAATAAATATGCGAAAAAGTTCAAAACAGTGAATTGGGAGGGGGAATAACCGAACCGGCCCATTTTTGAGGTCGACCCGAGCCTCGCTGGGTCGACTAGGGGTTAATCCAGGGTGTATGGCTGTCAACCCGTGGGCCGATTCGCTCAAATGCAGATTTTGCATTTGATTGGTTCTCATGGTTAAGGGTTAATCTAATGGTCCTAAATAACTTCCTACACCTATAAATACATCCTAATGCTAACCCTAAACCTAATTAAAATAAAATAGTTATCGTCGCCATGGAAATCAATGGAGCCGCCGCCAACTAAGAAAGAAGAAAAGCAAATTCAATTCTAATTCTCTCAACCCTAAAGCAAAGCAAAACTCTCTCTTTTCTTCTCTAAATTGTGAGTATGATGATCTTAACAAGATTATTATCATTTTAATTAGGTTGAGTTATGAATGGATTATGAGTAGATGATGTGAATTATCATATATGTTGTTGTAAACCCCTTTTGCTATCATGTATATTGTAAATCCAATGTTATGTGATGATGATATCTTATATGTTGTAAATCATGCTATGATGATGTTATGTATGTTGAAAGTTTCTATGCTAAGTTATGATGAATCATACATGTTAAAAAGGCCATGATGTTACCATCTATGCTAGTTAGTTCATATTAATTAAATCATCATGTTTGGGTTAAGTTGATCTATATGACAAGTCACATATGCAAGTTAGATTGATTAGAAAAGTTATGAACATATGCCAAGACATCTATTATGACATCTAGAATTATGCTAAGAAATATGTGATATCCTATGCTAGTTCACACCATCATTATGTTGCCTAAAAACCCCATATGCAAGTTTATGTATAGATTTGGGCTATGATCATATCATGTAAATTGAGACATTTAACAAGTTGACACCTTTTGATCCTTAACATGTGTAGTTTATGCAAGTTTCACCCCTATTATGATTAGATTTATTTTAATTGTCTATATGTTGTGATAATTTATCTTTGTGCTATGTGTTAGACTATTCAAGTCTAGCCTATATTATGCGTTGAATAAGCGAACGTATAAACGTGGGGTAGGGGTAATATTAAGGATTTAATATTAAAAAGTTGGGGTGCAATTGATATGATTTTGCATGCCATAAGTGGATGGCCATAATTGAGTCAATTATGGACATCATTAAAAGTTGACTTAATTAATAATTTGAATAGGGAATTATTAAAACTGGGGTAAAAGATTTTAAGTGTTAATCAATGCTTAGGACACGAGGTTGGACTCGTTTGTGACGTAAACCTGCCCGGACCCGCCCGGCAAATCCAGTGGTCACAAATGTCAGCCCAATGTGAGAGGTTCTAGGCCTAAACTAAAGCATAACAGTTGTAAAGACATGAGGTTAGACTCTTTTATGGTGTAAGACTGCCCGGACCCGCCCGGCAAATCCAGCTGCCATAAATGCCAGTCTAATGTGAGAGGTCTTTATGAGGTTATGGCCTGAATGAATTAAGAAATACTTAACCAGATAAACATGTAAGGTGGGACATGGGGGTTAAGTAGGTGCCTTGGGTGGCATGAGGAATCTAGGGGGGTGCCCTTAGTGGCATGTGAAATACGATTAGTAAGACTTAACCAAACACACATGTAAATGAACATGACTAAGAGGGTTAAGTGGGATATACTAGTGACAAGCTTAGGTGGGTAGCTTGTAGGGGCCCATTTCAACCAGTATCCCAAACGTATCTTTGTGGGCTCGACCCAAGTCGAGGACGGGACACGCATGCTGGGTTCGACTGTAAGAGGCCAAAACGGGGAGCGGTGGCAACGCAAGTCCAATGGGTTTCGTATGCGTGTGTGGACCCGGGCTGGTAGGTAAGACGTTGCATCGTGTAGGTATAACTCGTGCATTCTCAAGTTGTATCGGGTTGCCACTTTAGGGGAGTGATACACCCCACTGTGGGGCCAGCATGGGTATCTACGAGTAGGGAGCCGATCGAAAGTGGGTAGTGGGGTACACCTAGTGGAGATAGGGGCAGACGGCACCTATGTAGTCAGCTAGGGGTACGTAAGGCTATTTATAAAGTTTATGTGTGAAGCAAGTGGGATCAAACAATAGGGTGACTGGTGTGGTGCAGTGTAGTAATGTGCGGTGCAGTGTAGTAATCATTCGTTAGTAATTAGGTGTGCCTTTACCGTTATCTTTAACGTTATCTTAAACGCTATCTTTATCTTCGTAAGAGTTCATAGACATTTACTTGTCTTCCATCTTATGCCTTAGTCTAGTTATTTTGATAATAGTATTGTTAGAATTATCATACTCGCCAGACTTTATGTCTGACCCCCTCTATTTCTATCCTTTTCCCCCCTCCAGGTCCTCAGGTTGGGCCCAAATCTAGTGGAGTTTGATCGAATTGCTTCGTCTCTCTTTGGAAAGCTTGGACCGTTGAAGTAACGTCTAGCTTGTTATCTTTTTAATGGCTATTTACGTAATGGGATTATGTATTTTGTTTTTATGAAGATGGATATTGTACTTGGTTATGACCTATGGTTTTATGATGTAACAAACATGTTTAATTTCCGCTGCAATAAAATGAAGTTTTAGATTTCCAAGTACTATTTATTATCTGTCTTGTTGTAATTTTTCTGTTCTATATTCACTTATAACCTCCATGGAAGTTAATGCATTCCCTTTGTGAGTGACATTAATGGACGTGGGGTGTTACACTTGGTATCAGAGCTTAAGGTTACCAGAACAGATAAAAATACTTTAGAAATATAGTTATTTTTGGAAGAAGTGTTTTCAAAAACATGTTTTAATGAGAAATTTAAAGAGAAAAGTTTTTAAGAAAAACATAATCCCCAATAGCCACATATCTTTATCTTTCGAATTCTCCATTTTGAATCTTTCCTTTTTCGTTTCAGCATGGCTGAAGATCTTAATCTACCCGACGGTGTAATGATACCAGGATGGTATAGGAGGCTATTGGACGCTAGGGCCGCTGCAGGTCCAGCCAATGTTCCTCCACCACCAGTTGCACCCGTTCCTCCTCCTCCACCTCACGTAGATACTTTTGCAAAGACGTGCGAGGAATTCAAGGCTATGGGTGGAAAACCATTTCAAGTGTCAGAAACGTTTGTGGAAGCTAGAGATTGGCTTAAGGAGGTGGAAGAATGCTAGAAATCTTTGAAGTAGAAGAAGGGAGGAGAGTTCGTTTAGCAGCTTGGTTGATGAAGGGAGAGGCCTCGTTTTGGTGGGAGGTCACTAATGGGGAGCGTCCCGTTGACTCTTGGGCGGATTTCAGACGTAGTTTCGAGGCGAAGTTTCTCTCAAGGGAAGAAGAAAACCTATATATGGAAAGGTTCTTGACATTGAAGCAAGGAAGCTCATCAGTGAAAGAATATGTCAATAAATTTAATCAGTTAGCAAGGTTTGGCTTGGACTTAGTGAACACGCCGGAGAAGAAGGCGCTGAGGTTCGTGAATGGCTTGAATGAACCATTGCAAGGGTTAGCTATGACCCACATCCCTATGGGGGCCACCATTGAGAAGTTAGTAGAAATGGCGCTTATGCATGAGGAGAAAAGCGCTAAAGCTGATAAGGCACCCGAGAAGAAGGGGGATTAGAAGAAACCACAACAGCAAAACAAGAAGGGTGGAAAAGACAATAATGGCAAGGGAAAGAAGAAGTGCTTTAACTGTGGAACCCCAGGCCATCTCAGCAAGGATTGCCGAAAGAAAAAGAAGACAGGCTGTTTTCATTGTGGCGATGCGGGACATTAGTGAAGGACTGCCCAAAGAAGGGGCAGAGGGCAGAAGCTACCTCGGGAGGACAGGTGCAGGCTCGTATGGCACCAGGGCAGGCTAGGGGACAAGTTCAGGCTCTCGCGGTCCCACCACTACAAGAACGAGGTAGAACCATTTATGTTGAAAGCTTAGTTTTTCTGTTTGATCATCCTGTCCGTACCTTATTCGATTCGGGCGCATCACATTCGTTTATCTCTACATCATTAGTTGAATCACTGCACTTAAACACCAGTTTAGTAGAGGATCCCTTAATTGTTTCGAATCCAATAGGGGGCTCAGCTTATTTGTCCATGATGTGTTTGGATTTGAAAATTTCCATACTTAGCGTTGAATTTAGATGTGATGCTTATGTGTTGGGCTTCACGGGCTATGGGCTAATTTTAGGAATGGATTGGTTATCCAGAAATGGGGCCGTTCTTGATTGTGAAAGGAGAGTAGTTAGGCTCGTGACTCGCCTTGGCAACACTCTCGAAATCTTTTGTAATCCCATAAATTCGGTTATGCTAAGTTATCTAGAATCACTTGATACGTCTGAGGAAAATCTATGATCTGTTAGAGTGGTCCGAGAATATTCGGATGTGTTTGAGGAGGTGAAGGGCTTGCCTCCGAAGCGGGAGATAGATTTTCGAATATATCTTGTGGATAATGCGAAACCAGTATCTTTGCCAGTACGCCACATGGCTCCACGTGAAGGAGGGAACTCGATAAGCAAGTGAAGGAGTTGCTTGAGAAGGGGTTCATAAGACGAAGTATATCGGAGTGGGGTGCTCCAGTAGTATTTGCCACGAAGGCGGATGGGTCCCTTAGACTGTGTGTGGACTATAGAGAACTTAATAAACTTACTAAGAAGAACAGACACCCACTGCCGAGGATTGACGATCTCTTCGATCAGTTAGTTGGCGCCTCAGTGTTTTCGCAGTTGGACTTAGCCACTGGGTTCCATCAGTTGAGAGTGGCTGAGGATAGCATAGACAAGGCTGCCTTTAGGACTCCGGACGGTTTCTATGAATGGCTAGTGATGCCCTTCGGTTTGACAAATGCCCCAGCATATTTTGTTGATTTGATGAGTAGGGTGTTTAGGGAGTACCTTAACAAATTCGTGGTAGTCTTTGTAGATGACATCTTGATCTTTTCTAAGGATGAAGAAGAGCATGCCCTACATCTTAGGGAAGTGTTGGAGACTCTACGAGCGCATAGCCTCAAGGCTAAATTTTCTAAGTGTCATTTCTGGAGGAAGGAAGTACGGTTCTTGGGGCACGTGGTTTCCAAAGAAGGGATAGCCGTGGATCCCGCGAAGGTGGTGGACATCTAAGATTGGAAGGTCCCTAAAAATGCTACCGAAGTGAGAAGTTTCTTGGGGTTGGCTGGCTACTATAGGAAGTTTATCAAAGACTTCGCAAAGATATCAGCTCCATTGACACGCTTGACGAAGAAGAACATAGTTTTCACATGGGACGTAGATTGTGATGATGCGTTCCAACGTTTGAAGAGAGCTTTGACTTCAGCCCCAGTCTTAGTATTGCCAGACGGGAGTAAGCCATTTACCGTATATACTGACGCTTGTGGGACAGGACTAGGCGCTGTCTTAATGCAAGAGGGTAGGGTAATAGCCTATGGTGGAAGGCCGTTGAGAGCGCATGAGAAGAATTACCCCACGCATGACCTAGAGTTGGCCGCTATTGTTTTCGCGCTTAAGTCTTAGCGTCATTATCTTCTTGGTGAGAAATTCGAATTATTCACTGACCACAAATCGCTAAAATACCTGTTTTCTCAAAAGGACTTGAACTTAAGGCAGCAAAGGTGGATGGAGTTCTTAGCGTCCTACGACTTCGAAATAGCCTATACGCCTGGCAAGGGTAATGTGGTGGCAGACGCCTTAAGTAGAAAAAGATTATCCTTAAGTCCTTTGTTTGTTGAGCGGCGAAGTTTAGAATTCATTTCGATGTTTGACTTTAGCCTTCCGTTGACTTCGTACCCAGTTTGCTAGCATCCTTGGAGGTCAGACCTACGCTTTTGGGACGGATTAGCGAGGCACAGCGAGATGACCCGCAGTTGGTTGAGTTAGTAGAAAAACTCAAAGGAGGGGAGTCATCAAGCCATCTCCGTAGGTATACCCTAGACGATAAGGGTTGGTTACGTAGGGACGGTAGACTTTGTGTACCAAAAACGATGACCTAAGGAAGACTATTCTTGACGAAGCACATCGTTCGAAGATGACCATTCATCCCGGCGGGGACAAGATGCACAAAGACATGAAGAGAGTTTACTTTTGGGCCAGCATGAAGAAAGATGTGGCCGAGTATGTCGCTAGATGCTTGGTGTGCCAACAAGTAAAAGCGGAGCAAAAGAAACCCGGTGGGTTGCTTCACCCATTGGAGGTTCTACTATGGAAGTGGGAAAGTGTCTCGATGGATTTAGTGGGTGGGTTACCGCGATCAAGGAAGGGTAATCCGGGAATTTGGGTTATAGTAGATAGACTTACTAAAAGCGCCCATTTCATTCCCGTAAAGAGTAAGAGGACTGTTCCATGGTTAGCCTCCGTATACGTTCGAGAAATAGTTTGTTTGCACGGTGTTCCTTCTAGCATAGTGAGCGAACGCGATCCTATTTTCACTAGCGAATTTTGGAGAAGCTTACAAGAGGCGGTAGGGACTCAGTTATGTTTGGGCACCGCATATCATCCTCAGACGGACGACCAGACCGAGAGGGTGAATCGCATTCTAGAGGATCTGTTGAGGCTATGTATCCTAGACTTTGGGGGTACATGGGAAGAGCATCTTCCATTGGTGGAGTTCGCATATAATAACAGCTTTCAGTCCAGCATTGGTATGGCACCATTCGAAGCTCTATATGGACGACCTTGTCGTTCACCTACATGTTGGTGGGAATCTACGGATAAGATCTTACTTGGGCCCGATATGATTAGGGAGACTTCGAAGAAGATCGACTTGATTCGAAGGAGGATGAAAGCAGCGCAAGATAGGAAGAAATCTTATGCGGATAAGAGGAGGAAAGATCTCGAGTTTGAAGTTGGGGACATGGTCTTTGTCAAAGTGTCCCCATTACGAAATGTTGTTCGCTTTGGGTCCATTGGGAAATTAGCACCAAGGTTTGTAGGGCCGTTTCCTATTAAAGAGAAAATTGGACGGATGGCGTATAGAGTGGAGTTGCCCGAGAGACTTAGTGGTGTACATGACGTATTCCATGTGTCACATTTGAGGAAGTGCTTGCACGAGACCACGGAAGTGGTAGAGCCGAGCTTGCTTAGAGAGGTGGAGATAGAGCGTGATGCGACAATTCGATGAGCTCCTACGCGCATTCTTGGGTCAGAGATCAAGAGGTTGAGGAATCGAGAGGTCAGACTAGTCAAAGTGCAATGGGGAGATGATGAGAGCAACGCTACTTGGGAGACAGAAGAGAAGATGCGTTCACGATACCCTTTTCTTTTTGAGGGTATGTCTTTCAATTTCTCCTTTATATCTTATCTTTAGTATATCCTCTCGCTAGTATCTTTGACCTTTAGTTAGGATAATCCTATGGTTGAAACATGTGTTTGAGACATGTTATGTATGGTGGATGCAAAGTGGATGCAAGTGTTTGCTAGTGGTTGCTCGTGGATGCATATACACACACTATTAGGCACCAGATCGGCTCAGTCACTTCATATTGCATATTGCATATATATGGATGTATTTAGTAAAATGGATGTATAATGGTTGTATTATCATATAGTTGCTGCATTCGGATGGATGGTTGTGCACGCATATAGAATTAATATGTATCATTAGGAATCTTTTGCATACATATTGGACGCATGGAACTATCATGAATTGCACTAAGGAGGTCGACTGAATCAGTAGACCGCCTAATTTTGCATTAGATATGGACATATACACACACTGTGCATATAAACATTAAAGCATTAGAAGTCTTTTAAGGACAATGGATGCTGGTGTTTTATGGTTGAGTAGATGGACGATTAGATGGTAGGATATACATTCTTCTCGACTTGGAGATTTCGGGGACGAAATCCTTTAAGGAGGGGAGAATGTAACACCCCGTAATTTTATAACATTAAAATTCACAAATTAAAGTATACTTAATTTTTAGAAAAGAATTAAGTGAAATGGGTTGCGCAGAGAAATATATATATTGATATATATATATATATATATATAAATTAAATAAATAAATATGCGAAAAAGTTCAAAACAACGAATTGGGAGGGGGAATAACCGAACCGGCCCATTTTTGAGGTCGACCCGAGCCTCGCTGGGTCGACTAGGGGTTAATCCAGGGTGTTTGGCTGTCAACCCGTGGGCCGATTCGCTCAAATGCAGATTTTGCATTTGATTGGTTCTCATGGTTAAGGGTTAATCTAATGGTCCTAAATAACTTCCTACACCTATAAATACATCCTAATGCTAACCCTAAACCTAATTAAAATAGAATAGTTACCGTCGCCATGGAAATCAATGGAGCCGCCGCCAACTAAGAAAGAAGAAAAGCAAATTCAATTCTAATTCTCTCAACCCTAAAGCAAAGCAAAACTCTCTCTTTTCTTCTCTAAATTGTGAGTATGATGATCCTAACAAGATTATTATCATTTTAATTAGGTTGAGTTATGAATTGATTATGAGTAGATGATGTGAATTATCATATATGTTGTTGTAAACCCCTTTTGCTATCATGTATATTGTAAATCCAATGTTATGTGATGATGATATCTTATTTGTTGTAAATCATGCTATGATGATGTTATGTATGTTGAAAGTTTCTATGCTAAGTTGTGATGAATCATACATGTTAAAAAGGCCATGATGTTACCATCTATGCTAGTTAGTTCATATTAATTAAATCATCATGTTTGGGTTATGTTGATCTATATGACAAGTCACATATGCAAGTTAGATTGATTAGAAAAGTTATGAACATATGCCAAGACATCTATTATGACATCTAGAATTATGCTATGACATATGTGATATCCTATGCTAGTTCACACCATCATTATGTTGCCTAAAAACCCCATATGCAAGTTTATGTATAGATTTGGGCTATGATCATATCATGTAAATTGAGACATTTAACAAGTTGACACCTTTTGATCCTTAACATGTGTAGTTTATGCAAGTTTCACCCCTATTATGATTAGATTTATTTTAATTGTCTATATGTTGTGATAATTTATCTTTGTGCTATGTGTTATACTATTTAAGTCTAGCCTATATTATGCGTTGAATAAGCGAACGTATAAACGTGGGGTAGGGGTAATATTAAGGATTTAATATTAAAAAGTTGGGGTGCAATTGATATGATTTTGCATGCCATAAGTGGATGGCCATAATTGAGTCAATTATGGACATCATTAAAAGTTGACTTAATTAATAATTTGAATAGGGAATTATTAAAACTGGGGTAAAGGATTTTAAGTGTTAATCAATGCTTAGGACACGAGGTTGGACTCGTTTGTGACGTAAACCTGCCCGGACCCGCCCGGCAAATCTAGTGGTCACAAATGTCAGCCCAATGTGAGAGGTCCTAGGCCTAAACTAAAGAATAACAATTGTAAAGACACGAGGTTAGACTCTTTTATGGTGTAAGACTGCCCGGACCCGCCTGGCAAATCCAGCTGCCATAAATGTCAGTCTAATGTGAGAGGTCTTTATGAGGTTATGGCCTGAATGAATTAAGAAATACTTAACCAGATAAACATGTAAGGTGGGACATGGGGGTTAAGTAGGTGCCTTGGGTGGCATGAGGAATCTAGGGGGTGCCCTTAGTGGCATGTGAAATACGATTAGTAAGACTTAACCAAACACACATGTAAATGAACATGACTAAGAGGGTTAAGTGGGATATACTAGTGACAAGCTTAGGTGGGTAGCTTGTGGGGGCCCATTTCGACCAGTATCCCAAACGTATCTTTGTGGGCTCGACCCAAGTCGAGGACGGGACACACATGCTGGGTTCGACTGTAAGAGGCCAAAACGGGGAGCGGTGGCAATGCAAGTCCAACGGGTTTCGTATGCATGTGTGGACCCGGGCTGGTAGGTAAGACGTTGTTGCATCGTGTAAGTATAAGCCGTGCATTCTCAAGTTGTATCGGGTTGCCACTTTAGGGGAGCGATACACCCCACTGTGGGGCCAGCACGGGTATCTACGAGTAGGGAGCCGATCGAAAGTGGGTAGTGGGTTACACCTAGTGGAGATAGGGGCAGACGACACCTATGTAGTCAGCTAGGGGTACGTAAGGCTATTTATAAAGTTTTTGTGTGAAGCAAGTGGGATCAAACAATAGGGTGACTGGTCTGGTGCAATGTAGTAATGTGCGGTGCAGTGTAGTAATCATTCGTTAGTAATTAGGTGTGCCTTTACCGTTATCTTAAACGCTATCTTTATCTTCCTAAGAGTTCATAGACATTTACTTGTCTTCCAGCTTATGCCTTAGTCTAGTTATTTTCATAATAGTATTGTTAGAATTATCATACTCGCCAGACTTTATGTCTGACCCCCTCTATTTCTATCCTTTTTCCCCCTCCAGGTCCTCAGGTTGGGCCCAGCTCTAGTGGAGTTTGATTGAATTGCTTTGTCTCTCTTTGGAAAGCTTGGACCGTTGAAGTAAAGTCCAGCTTGTTATCTTTTTAATGGCTATTTATGTAATGGGATTATGTATTTTGTTTTTATGAAGATGGATATTGCACTTGGTTATGATCTATGGTTTTATGATGTAACAAACATGTTTAATTTCCGCTGCAATAAAATAAAGTTTTAGATTTCCAAGTACTATTTATTATCTGTCTTGTTGTAATTTTTCTTTTCTATATTCACTTATAACCTCCATGGAAGTTAATGCATTCCCTTTGTGAGTGACATTAATGGACGTGGGGTACTACATCTTGGGTGTACAACCCAATTGAGACATCCGTAATAGCCCAAACAATGTGAAGATCTCCGGTCTTTAACCACCGTCTTCATATCTTTGACTTTTAGATGTCGTAACAGTTATTTAGAATGGGTTAAACCCCGTCTTTCTGAATAACTCGCGCATCTTTAAATTCATGTGATATATAAACATACCAACGATCTCATTACAATCTAGAATATTCTTTTATTCAAATATTCATTACATGGGAATTAACCCCATAAATCTTATAAAGATCTATATCATTTAAACTTATTGTTTAAATCCTTCATGGGAAATCATTTCAAAAGATTTTATAATATTTTTTCATGCTTAGAGGTTTATAAACCTTACTAGGATAAACGAGTCTTACACGAATGATAATATTTCATATCGTTATCCCATCCTAACCTATTCACACCATAGAGCAAAACTGGTACTACTCCATATCTAGCATCCATCGTGTTACGGTAAATTTAATTACCTCTTTATACCCCAATCTAATTAAAGTTCATTCATCGCATGGAGTAAAACCGGTGATACCCATATCGAACACTTCTCGTCTTATGGCAAGTTTAATTACCCCCTTTTCATTTCAATCTAATTAAAGATTCATTAAAACTCCAACACAATTTCAGTCTCATAAATAATTATTTAATGATTATTCAACTTTTTGGGAACTAAACCTATCTTTAACTGGGTTAAAGAATAAATTTTATTTAAAACATCGTTCATGATAAACACAAAAATCAACTTCAATTTAATTCCAATTTATTTTGTTAAATTGGAAAGTTCCATTAAATCTTACATAAAAGATTTATATCTCAAATCCCATTTTCAAAGGGGTTTAAGAACAGTGTTATTAAAGACACCATTCACAACAAATCCAAAATCCAATCTGATATTAAATACAAGGCTTTAAATCGAAATCGTATCGACTTAAATCCAGTATCAAAATCTGAAACCAACAGATATTGTATTGCCATAACGATATCTATATCTTCCAAATTCCTCAATGATATCCGTATAACTATGGAATCGAATATCGAAATATCAGAAGATAATTTCCATTCAAACCCATTCTAATCTATATTTACAAATCCAGTTTATTAACTTAAAATCATTGGTTTATTAATCTTTGGAAAACATTGTCTGATATTCATCGAATATATGATGTTCCTTTTGGTACTTCCCACCCCTTGCCTAATAGAATAATTTCTAGTTAGATCTCACAAGTGATACTAGAATGTACTCTCAGGAATCATCGCATATTCCTTCTGGTTCTTTACTCTAGTTATTAACTAGTTCATTCAGATATAAATATCTTTTATCTTTACAAACTTCGAATATTCCATCCAAAATATTTTCAAATCATTATTTATGATTTAACATAATCTATTTATATTTTTAATACTTTTATTCAGGCCCTTGCAGTCGGTTTACAACTTTAGCCATCAAAGTGCATCTATAACGACCTTTTTCAAAACAAATTTAAAAATTATTTAAAAATCAAACCATTGGATCTTTAAAATTCTCATTTTTTTGAATTTTCATTTCATTACGGATCCAACACTTTCAGTTTTGGGAGAATCCGACAACTGGATCACCCGGTACATCAATTCGAAGTTACGGGCAGACATTCACGAACTGTCGCTGTACGACACGTCCTACTCAAACCGGAATCGATATATAATTCAAAATAAATCGAAACGCCTTCCAAAGTATTTAATAAATCATATAAAACATATATAATTAATATTGAAAATCATGTTTTCGTCGTTTCTTGTCAAAATCACATATTTCAACATTGGGTCACCTTTTTAATATTATTTTAATCTTTAAAATAATATTATTGTTCAAAACTCGTTATTTTAAACTCGAACTTTTCTGTCATCCGTAATAAAAATAAACAAGGAACTTTCGAAAGTAAACTTCTTTTAAAACGTTAGCTAAATAACCTAAGTGAACTTCACTTTAGAAAATTACTATTCATTTCGAATTGAAACTTTCAACATGCCAAATCCGAATGAAAATTGATTCAAAACTAATTGGTTTAGTTATGAAAATTCATCGATATTTTTATATCTTTGCATCCATCCAAAATCGGACATCAAAATCAGACTTTCATTTTCATCGAAAAATATATTATTAAAATATTCAGTTTTATTCTAAATTGGAATGAAATCTCAACCAATATCCATATAAATAATTTATATGGATTTCATACATCATATATATTCAAAAAATAGTTGTAAACCACTATTAATCATCCAATTAACATCGGGTCATCCATCACTCCACATCCAATTCACACACAAAGTGCACTATACATATAAGCCTTAAATTAAATAAATAATGCTTATATACTTGTAGCTATTCAACAGATTGACAGTCTACACACTTGGGATTAAGGTCAGTGTTTATGTTCATCCCAATAGCCGTGTGGGGTTTATAATATCATCACAAACAATCGTGACTTATCTACACACTTGGGAGATGTGTAAAAATATCATCCCAATACCCGTGTAGGGTTTACATCAATATCCATGTAGCTTATATACACACAAGGGAGATGTGTAAATTATTATCGTCCTAAGTTCCATGTGGGGTTTGTATTCAACCAAAGTGACTTATACACACTTGGGAGATGTGTAAAAAATATCATTCTAATACCCGTATGGGGCTTACATTGCAATCCATGTAGCTTATCTACACACATGAGAGATATGTAGCGTATTGTCATCTCAAGACCCATGTGGGATTTTCTACCAATAAATAATAAACAAAAAAAATATTCAACCAATTCAAATCAATCACCAATTCATGAAATCAATCATAACTTGTTTATTCCAAGTTATTATCCAACTCATTCAATTTCACTTAAATATGTAAATAAATGTAAACCGTGTGACTTGTAAATGGGTAATCAACCCAATATCAACTACCACAAAAATTCAATAAAATAATCAAATAATATTATTATAACTTATAAAAATTCAGTTGAGTGAGAGAGTTCTCACTTTGGTCATTTATCATTAAATAAAAATTAACGACCATTGATTGAATCAAACATTTTCCTTCACCAAAAATTGCCACGAGCTCCAAATTACTCTAAATCAGTTTGATTGCGAAGCCGTCGTTGATACGGTTATAAAGCATCTTGTTTCGCTGAATTCCGACAATGTATGAAAAAGTCATGTATTTTACAAGTTTGTGTACATACATAAATTATTAACTCCATCCATTCTCCATTCACAATACATTAAATTACAAACCGATTTCACCTAAATACATCTCTTCGATTCCTCTTTCACCATAACACAACTTCATCAAATTCAAACAACAAAAATTTTGTACCCCCTTGTGTTTAACAGTGGCACTCATGCTGCCTTAGTTCCTCCTTGACATTTTTTATCGCCAAATTCACCCAAACTTCACTACTAGTTGCCAAAACCTATGCTAAACCAAAATATAATAACCAATTCTCGAATCAATGCTTCAAAAACTCAAACACTCGAACCCTAGCTCCAAAAAAGGGAACGCACACGCACTGTAAAATTCGCAGCGCACCAAATTGTTACCGCACCTTAATTCATGCACATATGTTTGAAGCTCCCTTCAAAACTAACTCAAAGTTGCTTCATTTTTTTTAAATTTGAATTGCTATGAATTTTTGGAGCTCTCAATTTTGGTTTGCGGAAGAAAGAAGCGGCAGCTCATGTTTTGACCATGGAGAAATGAAGACAAGGTTTAGAAGTAGTAAGGATATTATACAATAGGAGGAATTTTTTTATTTGATTATATATTTACTTTTATCTAATCATTGCTTACATTCTTCGTTTAAAAATTCGTATGATCACATACGAATCCTATTTTCAATGAAAATTGACATACAACTATATTTCGGTATTATGGACCCACAAAACTTGCTTTGTCGAATTCCGAGTCTGTTTGCTCCGAAAGCATATATCTAAAGTCAAAATATTGACCTTTTTCTAGATTTACATTGTGCATGGCCACATACTAGCTCTAATAATCACGAAATTTGAAATCTAGCAATGAATTAATATTCCAAATCCAACAAAATTGGTTTCATCAAAAACAAAGCTCATTGCAAAATGACTATTTTTAAGGCCTATGTAATATTATTACAGTATTATTAAATTCCAAAATTATTCAAATTAATAATAAACTAATTATTAGTATTATTGTATATATCCAAATAAAAATCATATAGCTGTGAAATAAACATACTTGAGCTTTAAACTCGATAACACAATTTTCTAGTCAAACAGTGTTCAATTTACATGAAAATCCTTTTATTTAATTTAATAAATAGTTATATTTTGTAAGCAATTCCATAGCGACTTTTTAAATTATAATTTAGACATAACTTACAACTTATAACTCAAAATCTTAATTTTCCACTTTCGTTAGAAAGATATAATTAAATAGATCCTAATGTTTCTTGTTTTACAGAAATCTGACTTATTTTGCATTCTGTATATTCAACTGAAATTCAAAATTAATATTCAAACTACCATGACGTTATGTGTTCGTTTTAATTAAATTTTAAATTTATACTTTCATAACTTCGCTTTAAATAAATTCAAAGTCATTAATTCTCAAAATAAATCATTTTAAATATTTTAAAATCCATTAAAAACAATTAAAACTCAGATTTTAATTTGGATGAAAATGTGTTTTTACAATCTCCCTCACTTGAAACTTTTCGTCCCCGAAAAGGAACGAAGCTGAAGGTCATTTATTTAACTAGCTCAACCTTCGTTCTAACTCAAGTTCTTTAACTTTTCAATTTTTAAGAACTTTCTAATATCTCAATGTTTGGCTAACTCCTTAAATTTTAGAAAAAAATCGTCATAAACTCCTTTGTACGAGTTGATCGGTACAACTACAACTTGCCTCTCAGGGCACTCATCAATCAAAAAGAAAATCCAAAAGCAAGCAGCTTGCTAATCGGCTCATAAAATCATCATACCCAATCAATACAATAAATATGTACTTTTGTGTCGGGTTTGCAAATTTATTCTTCTTCTTAACCTTCATACTACAACCTGTTCAACATGTGCATATGTCTAATTCGAACTAATCCCCGATCTAGTTTAACATTTAGATCTGATTTGGCTTAATTTACCTTTTATTCTCATATCGGTTTTATCATTACATTTTTTTATAAGTTAACTAATAATCATACATCACAATCAGCAATCAATTAGTTGATTAATTTTCCAATCTTGTATGTTGTCAAAACATATACCTTTTACATATTCAAAAATATATTTTCAAAGTCAAATCACACACAATAAATCTAACTAAGTGCTTGGTCCTCATACCAACCAATTGGAATCATATAGACATCCCACTTTCGAAACTCGAAAATAAATATCGATGATGTCATGACAATCACCAGAACCATTCCCAGGCGACTGAGTGTGATTCTATGTCTACCCAGTATATTGGAGACTTCGTATATATGTTTGCAAGGTGCATACGCATAATTTTTTGATACTCGATAGTCTAAACTCAAAATCAAATAAAATATTCAAAATCTTATAATAAGATATAATTTTCAAGACCAAATTCACTTTTATAAATAATACTCTTCAAACTCATTCTAGGGCATTACTATCCCTATCTCTAATGAGTCACTCTTATAGGATATCACTAATTCTATCTCTGATGATTTCTTTCATCTCGTTCTAATATGTCATATTCTCAAAGCTTTGTAAACCAAAGCTCTAATACCACCCGTAACGACCCAAATTCAGACCCAGTCGTTAGATCGACTCCAACTGTGGCACCCCACGTCCATTAATGTCACTCTTTAACAAAATGCATTAAGTTCCGTGAAGAATTATAGGTAAACAGAAACAGAAACATCACAAGTCTGATATAAAATAGCAACGGAATTTAAAACTTTATTTTTCAAGCAGAAAACATTGCGGTCCATAATCCAGTTACAATGTAAATCTGAAATACAGAAAATCCATTACGTTAAATTAAAATATCTTCCTTGTACTAAAATCATCAGACTACAGTAATATAAAATCATTGTCCCCAAAAATAGCCATAGCAAGGTTGACAGGAAATCAAAGCGGTACATCTAAGTGGCTCCAAGCAGAAACAAAAGGGAGAATCCCTGAGTATTCCCACCCTGAGAACCTAGAGAAGAGGAAGAGAGAGAAAAGGAAACAAAATGGGTTAGACATAAAGTCCGGCGAGTCCAATTACTTTTAACATATAAATAAGTAAAAGCATCATGACAGGCATATAAACTGGATAAGAGATAACAATGTCACATCATAGGTAAAACAAACTGAACAGGACAAGCAGGATGAACAAAACAGAACATATTAATCTTCTCAAGTACCTTTCTCTGCACTAATACTAGTATAACAGAAACAAAATGATCCCAACAGAAACATAATGGTAGATTTAGGTGTACTTCTAGTGACAGGTTTTACCCCCAGCGATAATAACAGGCAGCCCAACAGAATTAATGGGTGTTACCCCAAATGATAATAACGGGCACATAAACAAGCAGGACTAGATGTACGCTAATTACTACCCTAATCGATCGACTCCCTATCCTGTAGATACCCTGTGTTGGCCCCACAGTAGGATGTATCACTTCCTAAAAAGGCGACTCCTTTTCCCGCTAGGCACAGCCATATCTACTGGTGATATAGCGTCTTATCTTCCTGAGCTAGCAGATCCATGCACGCATATGACTCCATTGGAATGCGCCATTAGACACCTCAACCCAGATGAACCTCTTATAATTAGCTCAGTAAGCGTACCCTGACCCCTACGTAGTTCAGGGTCCCCCTTTGGATACCAGTATGTGTTACTGATTGATACAGGTCCCACACGACAAATGATACAAGCCACCCCCTAGTCTTGCATCCCCATCACTAGGATTTTGATAGGTTATGCCTAACAGATTAGCAAGCCTGCATAACCCTAACATATAAAACAAATTAAGTTTACCGGTTTACATAACCCCCCACAGATTTAACAAATTTACTTAACCCCCATTGATTCATACAAGCTCACTTAACCCTTACAAAAGTTAACAGCTTATTATCATTTACCATTCATGTATGTTAATGCACCAGACCTCTCACATTAAGTCGACCACTTGTGGATGCTGGATATGCCGGGCGGTTCTGGACAGACTTCTACCACAATTTGAACTTAACCTCGTGTCTTAGCACCGTTACGTGTACATTTATCCATTAGACCCCTCACATTAAATTAACCACACGTAGGTGCTAGATATGTCGAGCGGTTCTAGGCAGACTTCTACCACAAGTCGAATATAACCTGTGTCTGAGTGCGGTTACAATTTCTATTTACTGTAAATTTAGGCCCATTCATTCTTAAATAGTTATTCATGTTCATAATAGGTTTTTCATGCCCATACCCTCAAGTCATAAATCATCATGTACGATATGACCAAATTACAGTCTTAGATCACGGCATAGGTTATAACTCCAAATCCCAGTCATGTTTTATGATACAAGTTTTGCCCCCAATTTATCTTTCCCAACCCTTCCTAATTTCTTCCGTTTGCATATTTCAGCCATAGGCCTAGGCTTGAAGGTAGCCTAGGCTATAAAATAAAAAAAGGGAAAGAGGGAGAGAAGAGAACAGAAATAAGTATAATAGTTGAATATGCATATGGTGGTAGAAATAAGCATAATAAAATAATAGGCATATAATGATAGAAATAGGCATAATAACAGAATAAACATATGATGACAGAAATATGCATAATAACACAATATGCATATGTTGACAGAAATAGGCAAATAACATAATAGGCGTATGATGATAGAAATGGGCATAATAACGGAATATGCAAACGAGAACTGAACGATGGATCAAGTGTACATGTAATGACAGATCGGTTTAGATATGAATTAGATTCTTAACAGGCATAGGTTTAGATCCATATTTATTTACATGTAAGAATTGCTTTCTAAATATTTATATCAAAAAATAACATGAACTCATAGGGACTGGATCTAAAGAACAGAGAAATGAATGTTGATGTTGTAGTAGAGATTCTTGAATACGTACAAGTCGTTGTTGCAGAAGAAGAGCCAAATTCAATCTAAATTGGGGGTAGCATCTCGTTATCTCCATTGTTTTTGATGAGTACAACAATATAAATGAGGTCCTATATATAGTCTCAAGTCAACGAATCAGGTCAAGAAACAAGTCCAGGTGCAAGAAATGGATCTGCCCCAGATCTGGGTAGGGTTGACACCCCCTTGTATGAGTCGACCCTAGGGTCGACCCTCATAGGGCATAGGTCGACCCCCAACGGATCGAATTCCCACGTCTTCCTGCTCTTCGTTTTTTGATTTATTTTGAATATTCTGGACTGGTTTGTTTATATATATTTTGCTTATATGTATACAAACTTCAAACCTTAATATCTTCTTTATACGATGCCTGTTTTACGCAAACTCGGAGTCTGTCTTAAGCAGAATTCCAATACGAACGCAATGGTGCAGTCCGTTACTTAATTCCTAATATTTTTTAAGTATTCTCTAGTTTATCGTTATAATGTTCTTTAAAATTACAGGGTGTTACATTCTCCCCTACTTAAAGGATTTTGTCCCCGAAATCTCCAGTTAAGAAGAATGTATATCTTAACATCCATCATCCATCTACTCATCCACCAATCACATGCATCCATTATCCTTAAAATATTTCTAATGCTTATATGAACATATGCAAATGTGTGTGTATATGTCCCCATACTAATGCGAAAGATCAAGCGGTCTACTGATTCAGTCGACCTCCTTATTGCAATGTATGCTAGTGCCATGAATCCAACATGTATGCAAATTGTCTTAATATATCATGTAAATACTATATGTGTGCACAATCATCCATCCAAATGCAACATTCATGTGATATACACCCATTTCCATCCATAAAAATAAAAAATATGCACATGCATCCATATGCAGTATGAGAGTGATTAAGCCGATCTAGTGCCCTGTGTGTGTGTATGCATCCACGAGCAACCACTAGAAAACACTTGCATCCATCAAACATAACATGTCTCAAACACATGTTTACATCCATTCTTTCCCTTCTTCAAGGTTGAAGATTCGATCGATAGGATATACTTAAATGATAAAAGCAAGTACGAATAAAATCATTGGAAAGAAGAAGTTAAGAACATACCCTTGAAAAGAAAAGGGTACGAATCGCGAATCTTGTCTTCAGCCTCCCAAGTTGCATCCTCGCGGTCTTCGCCCCATTGAACTTTCATCAACTTGACCTCTCGGTTGCGAAGCTTCTTAACCTCTGATCCAAGAATACAGGTAGGAACTTGTCTAACTATCGCCTCTCGTTCTACCTCTGCATCCTCAAGCGTACTCGGCTCAAATACTTCTGTGTATTATGCAGACACTTCCGCAAATGAGAAACACGGAAAACATCATGAAAACCCTCCAATCTCTTTGGTAGCTTCACCCTATAAGCCTTTTGGCTAATCCTTTCTATTATGGGAAATGGCCCTACAAACCTTGATGCCGATTTCCCTACAGATCCAAAGCGATCCATATTCCTCAAAGGTGATACCTTACTGAAAAACATGTCTCCCACCTCAAACTGAATATTAACCCTTCACTTGTCCTCGTAGGACTTCTGCCTATCCTGAGCAATTTTCAGGCGTCTGCGGATAAGATCGGTCTTATATGAAGTTTCTCTAAACATCTCAGGTCCAAGTAGAAGACTTTCTGTAGACTCCCACCAACAAGTCGTTGATCTACAAGGTCGACCATACAATGCCTCAAAGGGTGCTATGCCAACACTAGCTTGATAACTGTTGTTGTAGGCGAACTCTACCGAAGGTAGATGCTCCTCCCATGTCCCTTCGAAGTCTAGGATACACAGTCTTAAAAGACCCTCAAGAACTCTATTCACCCTCTCTGTTTGCCCAATGGTCTGAGGGTGACCAGTGGTGCTCAGAAAAAATTGTGTACCTAATGCCTCCTGCAAGCTCCTCCAAAACTCACTAGTGAATATGGGGTCACAATCACTCACTATATTGGAAGGTACTCCATGTAGGTGGTCTATCTCACGAAGATAAACTGCTGCCAACCATGCTGTCATTCTCTTACTCTTAACAGGAATGAAATGAGAACTCTAAGTAAGCCTGTCAACTACAACCCAAATACTGGTATTGCCTTTCCTTGATCTAGGTAAACCATCAATGAAATCCATTGAGACGCTCTCCCACTTCCACTATGGGACCTCCAAGGGATGACGTAAATCGTAGGGCTTTCTTTGCTCAGCTTTGACTTGCTGTTAAATCAAACATCGAGAAACAAATTCCGCTACATCTTTCTTCATCCCAGCCCAAAAGAAAACCCTCTTCATATCTCTATAGATCTTATTACCTCTTGGAATAGTGGGCTTCCTCAAGGACTGTCTTCAACTGACTCCCAACTCGGGGAACACAAAGTCTTCCATCTCGTCGCAACCACCTCTATCATCTGTGGAATATCTACTAAGGTGACTAGAAGTCTCCCCTCTACTGAGTCTATCCAAAATGTATGCTATATATGGGTCCTCTTGCTGCGAAGTTTCTATATGATCCATACGAGAGGTCGCACCTCTAAGGATACCAACAAACCAGGTATAGGAGTCGTAGATGGCATCGATATATACTCCAAGCTCCGCCTCTCTACAAATAGTGGACTCAAAGTCATCTTCTGCCTACTCAACGCATCTGCTACCATATTAACCTTCCCAGGGGTATAAGAAATCTCGAAATCATAAGATACTAGGAACTCTATCCATCTCTACTGCCTCAAATTGAGGTCCTTCTGCAAGAATAGGTACTTGAGAGATTTATGATTGATATACAGCTCGAACCTCTCTCCAAGTAGATAGCGACGACAAGTCTTAAGCGCAATACTATGGCAGCCAACTCTAAATCATGTGTATAGTAGTTCTTCTCATGAACTCTCAACTATCTACCACCGTAACATACTACCCATTCCTCTTGCATCAAAAGTGCACCAAGCCCTGTGCAACATGCATCGGTGTATACTGTGAACACCTTGTTCCTGTCAGGCAAAGTCAAAACTGGGGCTGTTGTTAGAGCCCTCTTCAATCACTGAAAAGCATCTTCATAGTCAACACCCCAAGAAAAGGTTAAATTTATCTTCGTTAGTTTGGTTGGTGGTGCTGATATCTTTGCGAAGTCCTTAATGAACTTCCTATAATAGCCTGCTAAACCAAGAAAACTCCTCACCTCTATTGCATTCTTGGGAATCCGCCAATCTTGAACTGCAACTACTTTCGCGGGATCCAATGCTATCCCATCCTTTAGGGACCACATGCCCTAGAAATCTCACTTTCTTTCTCCAAAAATGACATTTGGAGAATTTTGCCTTAAGCTGATGTGTTCGGAGAGTCTTCAAAACCACCCTTAAATGTAGGGCATGCTCTTACTCGCTCTTCGAGAAAATAAGAATGTAATCCACAAAGACCACAACAAACTTATTTAGAAACTCCTGGAACACCCTACTTATCAGATCCACAAAATACGTGGGTGCATTCGTCAACCCAAAAGGCATGACGAGTCACTCAAAGAAACCATCTGGAGTTCTAAAAGCGGTCTTGTCTATACTATTCTCGGCCACTTTCAACTGATGAAACCCCATGGCCAAGTCTAACTAGGAGAAAACAGATGCACCAACAAGCTAGTCAAACAGATCATCTATCCTCGGGAGTGGGTGCCTATTTTTCTTAGTGAGCTTATTCATCTCCCTGTAATCCATGCATAAGCAAAGCGAACCATCCACCTTAGTTGCGAATACTACTGGAGCACCCTGTAACACCCCGCCTCCGCTAGGGTCACTCGTAAAGGAATGCACTAGCTTTAGAGGGGGCATCATTGGTAAACATGCACAGAAATATCACAAGACAGAGCATACATAAATAGCGGAAGTAAAATCAAACTTTCATAAACATGGATAAACAAGGTCTAAAGCCTTTTACATCAGAGTACATCAAAACCTGTCTTGCAATAGCAGAGAAGCATAAAGACTTTTTAATAAATTATTCCCCAAATAAAACAGTAAAGTAGCCATAGCCAAGGAAGTCCAAGCCATCCATGATGACCTTCAACAGAAGAAGTCCGAACCAAACAGCATCGTTTCCTCCCTGTAACCTGGGGGGGGGGGGAAACGGAAGAAAAGAAGCGAAACAAAACGGGTCAGTCAAAAAGACTGAGTAAGTCCTATCTACTTCCAGTATAAAACAGGTAAAGGTAACATGACATGCATAAACTGAAAGTAAACATAAGGATAACTACAAGATAGATAAACTAAGCCAGGGTAGCCGGTTGACTCCTGTGGCAAGGTGAACTGAGGTATCATGACGACTATGGTGTTATGATAAGCCAAGGTATCACATCACTAGATCTCTATCGCGCACCTTATCCCAAGGTATCTGCCCCGTCTAACATTCCCCGGTATCTATTATGTATATTCTTCCTAATTCTGACACATATATCTGCTGTACACCCTCCGCTCTAGTATCCCAGCCTTGTTATGTGTTAACCAGGAATGTCCCTTACTCGAAGTCGTGTAATGGTCCATGTCAACCTACTATATCGTATGTATATAGGTTACTCAAGTCATACGTTTCTTTCCATGTATATAGGTTCAGTCCTTTGTCGTACTTCGTACGGGCTTCCTCATGTCGTATTATCCTTGAGCTCGTTTGGACTGTCACCCTTATTCTAGCTAGGCTCTTCCATATGAATCGTCGTTTGAGCTACTAGGACCTACGCCACCTAGCACCACTAGGGATTACGCTTACCTATCGCACGCTTTCGCATTTCGGTTTGGGTTAAACCACCTAGGCCGCTAGGGATTACGCTAACCCTCAACCGCGCCCTTCTTCCCACGCATTCACCGTGAATCGTTTTTCTATAACTGTATGCACATGTATCACATCGTGCCATCCGAGTCCTGTCACAGGACAAACCAAGAAATACAGGACTCGGTCGGGAGCTTTAGATTTATCTGCCGATGCAGATACTAAGGTCTGCTTTTCTACACGTGGCTATGGTCCCACGAGACCCCTCCCTCAACTAGTGAAAGGCAACACAAGAGAGAATCTTGCATGAGAACTACACTCCGGCCAGCCCACATCCTACGGCCTACCTCACCCATAATTAGATAGCAATTATGGTCTGTTGGGTGTTCCCTGCCTTTCCGTACGTGTACGCTTGACTCAAGATGGTAGATGATCGACGAACTTGCTATCTCGGGCACCTTATGTGTTCGTCGGCTCACTGCTATCCACCCCAGTCTTTAGGTCGCTCGCATAGCAACCAAGGCATATTCTTGGTTCTTCTACCGCAGACCTCAACCTCCCGTGAGCCTAGTATAATGACCTGGCAGCTCACGGAGGGATCCCAAGAATATCCTCACGTTCCCCGAAGCCGCTGCTTCGTTACCCAGTTCGTTGGAGCCTTTATCTAAATCAGATAGCCTGCTCCTCCACGCATACTTAAACGTTGACCTAACGTTTTGGGTTACTAATCTGTCTAAGAAGTGGTCCAGATTTCCTTGGCTAAGAATTATTACCTAGTTTCCTTTAACTAAGGTTTACCACTTAGCCTTATTTCCATTACCCTTGTTAACTATGGTTATTCTCCTAATCCTCTGAGTTAGGGTTTATCTAATGGGTTAAGTGCCACTTAAGTTCATAACTTAGCCCGTCTACCAACCATGTCAAAATTGGCTAAGTATCCAAGTCCAAGACTTAAACCCACAAACCATGTGTCAAGCCGGCTAAGTTTATCAAGCAATCCATAACTTAACCTCGTCTAATTATCATTTTAGATTGGTTAATTATATAAATTAACTTGACCCTGTCAAATTACCGAGTCAAATCGGTCAAGCGTCATTAGGCAAATCGAGTTACTTAACCTACCCAAGCTTATTTCTGTTTGGTTAAGTATCATTAGCCTAATCAAATTACTTAACCCATTTGTCCATATCATATTCGGTTAAGCCTCATTAATCAAATTAACTTAACCCTATTATGTGGCATTAATTATTTAATGCACCCCAACCTCTCACATTAGACTTCGTTGTGGTTACTAGTTAAGCCGGGCGGGTCCGGGTAGATTTACACCACAACTTGGTCTAACCTCGGGTTCAAGCACAACATGACCAACTTCTCACATTGAGTCCTATTGTTTGCAACTACTAGTTAGGCCGGTCGGTTCCGGGTAGTTTTACGTTGCAAACTCAACCCAACCTCGAGTTGGCCACCTTCATGTTTAGTCTAGTATCATGTTCATTGTTAAGTTTTCAAGCAATTGGGTAGACCTAACTTAATAGGTAAATTCCCAATGGGTAGACCTAACTTAATAGGTAAATTCCCAAGCTTATGTTTTTATGCATACTTACATGTCAACTTCCATGTTACATTACAAGTTATTCTTTCAAGTATTCACATGTCATATTTATCGTCGCATGTTATCATGTTTATACCCCTTTTCCCCAAATTATGGTTCGTGCCCAGTTTAGCTCGCCTAACGTATCTTCACATAACTTCACGTTAAGTTTTTCATGCTACAATCGCGCTTGTATATCCTCAACCCAAATCGTGTTCCGACGCAAGAATGGACGAGTCACATCGCAAAGGTACTATGCTACACAATGACCCCAAACATGCATAGCATCATGAGGGTTTGGCTTAAGACATATATAGGTTCATAAAGGTTTGGCCACAAGCATGCATAACATGAAAACAAAGGGAATTGGCCATAAGTATGCATAATGTCATAAAGGATTTGGCCACAAACTTGCATGTTAACACTAGGGGTTTAGGTTCATAAACATGCATAAGCCCCAAACTATAATCTTAGCCAATGTTTCTCAAGTAAAAATGGTTCCTAAAGGTTCATGCTTGCATTTCATGCATAAAGATCCAAACTTGCAAGTTAAACTAGATTATGCATAGCATGAGAAGCATGATCAAGCCTCTCACATGGCCTAAAACCATAAACATGGACACAAGAGGCAAGGTAAGGCTCATATAGGTTCGCATAATCATGTTTAGCCACATTTTATCCCATGTCATTATCAAAACTACCGTTTCCATCTAAAAGTAGCTAGAACTTACCTAGGCAAGGCTTAGGAAAGGGACCATGCATCATCATGATGAAGAAAGGTGGCTTCTTTGATGAAGAACCATCACGAAACTCGCATAGAAATGTTGATTTGGCCTCTATTTGGTGTAGCAAGCTTGCATCCTTTGATTTGAACCCGATTTGAATGCATAGGCTTTAGGGATTTGGGGTGGAGGCCATGATCACTTTGCATTTGGGCAGCACTTCGTGGAGAGGGTGAGTTATGAGGGTTTAGGGGGGCTTAGGGGTGTTTTTATAGAGATTAGGAGTGTTTTAGGCCATAGGATTAGATCTAGGATAGATTAGGACCATCAGATCTCGGAAGCTTCCAGAATCAGCCCAAGAGCAAGCCCAGGTGAGCCAAGCAGGTGCACCAGGCAATTTAGCCCGGCCACCCCCTGTCGACTGGCATGTCGACAGGGCTGTCGACTTGGTCTGGGCCCAAGTCGACAGGCCTGTCGACATGGCCTAGGCGGGGAAAATTCCCGCCTTGCCCCAAATCTGGATTTTCAAACTGATTTCCGAATTTCAAATTTTCACTAATCTTCCTTGGGCCTTTAACGGGTCATACGGACTCCGATTCTCGAAAACTCGGACTCTATTTCGCGTATTTTTCCGAGACGAACGCAATAGTGAATCCCGTTTACCTTAATTCTAGAAGTTTAAACAAAACATCTTTCATTTTCATGCTTTACTGGTTCATATGCTTCGCGTATCATTGTATACGTATGTAAATCTCTTACTTCTTAAAATGTAATCATACGAGGTGTCACATCCTCCCACCCTTAAAGAATTTCGTCCCCGAAATTCAAAAGTAGTAGGATTTATGTCCCCATATTAGCATCCAGAAGTGTTCAGCCAACTGTTGCAAACAGGTGCACATGTGCAAAAGTGAATCACATCGTAGAAAAATATGTATGCCTAACTTGTGGTACCACCTACATGAATGCAATTTCTTAAAAATTTCTTTTTCAAACCATGATGCTGTCATCCTAAATATACTTGCAGTTCTATATGAATGCAAAAATTTGAAAAAGTAATTTCATCCAAATTTTCCCGCACCCTTATAAAATAAGAGTGAAGTTCATCCAATTTGAGCATCCAGAATCCTACCATCCATTATTAATTTAGAAAAATCTAATTTTCTAAATTTTTATGTAACGGAGAGATATCCCGTTTTGTTGTTTTCATTGTTCTTCGTTATCAGACATTATCGTTCAATATTTCATAATTACATTAGACACAACAAATTGCGTAAACAAACAACGTACAAACTTTATTAAGATAGTTTTAGTACATCGTTACAACCAGACGACAAAAGGAACAGCTAAACAATAATAAAATACTATTCTACGGATAACTGATAGAGGTCAATCCCGATGGAAATAGCTACGGATGAGCTCCTCTAAGCTGTCAAGCCTCTCCTCCTGCCGCCGGTTCCCTTGCCTAAGCTCTAACTGTAGGTCTTGCATCCCAGCCCCTAACTGGTCATAAGAGGAATTCATATCCTGGAGCATCTGCTGCTGTGTCTGAGCCATGGCTACCTGTGACTCCAGTGTCTGCTGCTGCGACCTCAAAATATCCTGGTTGCTCCTCATCAAGCGAGCCTGCTGCTGTGAAATATATCTCAGCTCGGTCCTCCAGTCTGGATCCCTAGTAGCCCACGGATCCCAGGCACCTGTGTCCAGAGCCCCTTGTGCCGGGCCCTGGTGAGCCCAGGCTCCATCCCCAGCCTGCTCACCATCATGCTGTGGTGTCTGATGGGGGTCCTCAAAGTGTCCAAACTGATCATCATGTGGCTCCTCCTCTTGCTCCTCCTCCTCGTTACCCTCATCCTCTTCCTCATCTAAGCCCTCATGCTCCATAGGCTGAGGCTCCCCTTGCAGCTCCTGCATATCTATACTCATCCTCCCTAGTGCGGCTTCAGTGATGATAACAGAGGGATGGTTAGAAAGCGTCACATAATCCTCATCATGCAAATCCACCCCGAACCAGCGGAAAACTATAGTCCACAAGTTCCCAAAACAAATACTGGAGTGTCTTGCCCCCCTAAAGATCTGGTATTGCTGCAAGATGGTCCTTGCCCAGTTTATTTGTATGCCCCCAAAAATAGCATAAGCAGCGGCCTTAACAACTACGGGGACTCTGTCAAACCCATGATTCTGCCCCGCAATATTATATTGCAATATCCTAATCACAAACCTAGCTAGAGGGCGCAGATGCGCACTATCCCATTGCCTGTCCAGGCCATTAAAAAAAATCCTTCCCCACACATTCAAATCATCCATCTCCAGGTCATTTATATCAAGTCCCGTACCCCGGATATTCAAAATTTCCCCAAATTGGACCTCATTCATAAATATACGGGTACCCTTAACCCATGAACCATAAGTTATCAACCCATTATCATCCACATCAATTTGCAAACGAGCATCAAAAAGTCTTACCATACGCTTGTAGCCTCTCCTCTCGGCTGTGTGCGTATCCAGAATATGAATAAGACCCGCATTAACAAACAAGCCTTCCACGGCGGTTCCCGCAAAATCTGCAAATCTCACCGGTCGGCCTAGAAGCAAATTCCTGGTGGCAAGCTGCACGTAGTGCTCAATTATTCCTGGTTGCTCGTCACACCACTCAACCTCTTGCGCAGTTAGTTGGGGGTAAAGCTCGTAGGGATTGGGTTGATTGGCCATGGCGATTTAAACACGAATTGGAAGAGGGGAACTATAGATCCGGATGGAGAGAGCCTCTAGCTTCGATTTAAGCTTAATTTTACGAAGAACGGTGGAGAAACGAGGTGATGGGAGGTGGTGGAGTTGGGGAATTTCGGTTTTGGTGGCTGGGAGGAAGGAGAAAAGGGGTTGGGGTTATGAGCCGAAGCTCTCGGCTTCGGGTTTATATATTTTTTTCTCCTACAGGGTCGACGTGTCGACAGCCCTGTCGACTGGGGGGGGCATGTCGACTGCCCTGTCGACTGGCCCCTTTTTTTTTTCTTGCTGGTCCTTCCACCCTTCCATTTCCTTATTTCCCCCCCTGACCCAACTCCATTTTCCCGAAACTATTCCCCCATCATACTAAAACCCCTCTTCTAACTCAAAACTGCTTGTAACCGAAGCCAACGTGACTATCGATGGGAGAGAGAAAGGCAAAGAGAATTCAACTAATAAAACAAGGACATTGCTGATGGCTTTTTGGGGAATAACTTCTAAAACAAAGTTTTTCTTGAAAAATGCTTCTTTGTAAACAGTTTTTCAAAAAAAAAAAAATTTCAGAAGGTCTTTAAAAACTTTTGCCCAGTCTGGTAACCTTCTGCTCTGATACCAAATGTAACACCCCGCCTCCGCTAGGGTCACTCGTAAAGGAATGCACTAGCTTTAGAGGGGCATTATTGGTAAACATGCACAGAAATATCACAAGACAGAGCATACATAAATAGCGGAAGTAAAATCAAACTTTCATAAACATGGATAAACAAGGTCTAAAGCCTTTTACATCAGAGTACATCAAAACCTGTCTTGCAATAGCAGAGAAGCATAAAGACTTTTTAATAAATTATTCCCCAAATAAAACAGTAAAGTAGCCATAGCCAAGGAAGTCCAAGCCATCCATGATGACCTTCAACAGAAGAAGTCCGAACCAAACAGCATCGTTTCCTCCCTGTAACCTGGGGGGGAAAACGGAAGAAAAGAAGCGAAACAAAACGGGTCAGTCAAAAAGACTGAGTAAGTCCTATCTACTTCCAGTATAAAACAGGTAAAGGTAACATGACATGCATAAACTGAAAGTAAACATAAGGATAACTACAAGATAGATAAACTAAGCCAGGGTAGCCGGTTGACTCCTGTGGCAAGGTGAACTGAGGTATCATGACGACTATGGTGTTATGATAAGCCAAGGTATCACATCACTAGATCTCTATCGCGCACCTTATCCCAAGGTATCTGCCCCGTCTAACATTCCCCGGTATCTATTATGTATATTCTTCCTAATTCTGACACATATATCTGCTGTACACCCTCCGCTCTAGTATCCCAGCCTTGTTATGTGTTAACCAGGAATGTCCCTTACTCGAAGTCGTGTAATGGTCCATGTCAACCTACTATATCGCATGTATATAGGTTACTCAAGTCATACGTTTCTTTCCATGTATATAGGTTCAGTCCTTTGCCGTACTTCGTACGGGCTTCCTCATGTCGTATTATCCTTGAGCTCGTTTGGACTGTCACCCTTATTCTAGCTAGGCTCTTCCATATGAATCGTCGTTTGAGCTACTAGGACCTACGCCACCTAGCACCACTAGGGATTACGCTTACCTATCGCACGCTTTCGCGTTTCGGTTTGGGTTAAACCACCTAGGCCGCTAGGGATTACGCTAACCCTCAACCGCGCCCTTCTTCCCACGCATTCACCGTGAATCGTTTTTCTATAACTGTATGCACATGTATCACATCGTGCCATCCGAGTCCTGTCACAGGACAAACCAAGAAATACAGGACTCGGTCGGGAGCTTTAGATTTATCTGCCGATGCAGATACTAAGGTCTGCTTTTCTACACGTGGCTATGGTCCCACGAGACCCCTCCCTCAACTAGTGAAAGGCAACACAAGAGAGAATCTTGCATGAGAACTACACTCCGGCCAGCCCACATCCTACGGCCTACCTCACCCATAATTAGATAGCAATTATGGTCTGTTGGGTGTTCCCTGCCTTTCCGTACGTGTACGCTTGACTCAAGATGGTAGATGATCGACGAACTTGCTATCTCGGGCACCTTATGTGTTCGTCGGCTCACTGCTATCCACCCCAGTCTTTAGGTCGCTCGCATAGCAACCAAGGCATATTCTTGGTTCTTCTACCGCAGACCTCAACCTCCCGTGAGCCTAGTATAATGACCTGGCAGCTCACGGAGGGATCCCAAGAATATCCTCACGTTCCCCGAAGCCGCTGCTTCGTTACCCAGTTCGTTGGAGCCTTTATCTAAATCAGATAGCCTGCTCCTCCACGCATACTTAAACGTTGACCTAACGTTTTGGGTTACTAATCTGTCTAAGAAGTGGTCCAGATTTCCTTGGCTAAGAATTATTACCTAGTTTCCTTTAACTAAGGTTTACCACTTAGCCTTATTTCCATTACCCTTGTTAACTATGGTTATTCTCCTAATCCTCTGAGTTAGGGTTTATCTAATGGGTTAAGTGCCACTTAAGTTCATAACTTAGCCCGTCTACCAACCATGTCAAAATTGGCTAAGTATCCAAGTCCAAGACTTAAACCCACAAACCATGTGTCAAGCCGGCTAAGTTTATCAAGCAATCCATAACTTAACCTCGTCTAATTATCATTTTAGATTGGTTAATTATATAAATTAACTTGACCTTGTCAAATTACCGAGTCAAATCGGTCAAGCGTCATTAGGCAAATCGAGTTACTTAACCTACCCAAGCTTATTTCTGTTTGGTTAAGTATCATTAGCCTAATCAAATTACTTAACCCATTTGTCCATATCATATTCGGTTAAGCCTCATTAATCAAATTAACTTAACCCTATTATGTGGCATTAATTATTTAATGCACCCCAACCTCTCACATTAGACTTCGTTGTGGTTACTAGTTAAGCCGGGCGGGTCCGGGTAGATTTACACCACAACTTGGTCTAACCTCGGGTTCAAGCACAACATGACCAACTTCTCACATTGAGTCCTATTGTTTGCAACTACTAGTTAGGCCGGTCGGTTCCGGGTAGTTTTACGTTGCAAACTCAACCCAACCTCGAGTTGGCCACCTTCATGTTTAGTCTAGTATCATGTTCATTGTTAAGTTTTCAAGCAATTGGGTAGACCTAACTTAATAGGTAAATTCCCAATGGGTAGACCTAACTTAATAGGTAAATTCCCAAGCTTATGTTTTTATGCATACTTACATGTCAACTTCCATGTTACATTACAAGTTATTCTTTCAAGTATTCACATGTCATATTTATCGTCGCATGTTATCATGTTTATACCCCTTTTCCCCAAATTATGGTTCGTGCCCAGTTTAGCTCGCCTAACGTATCTTCACATAACTTCACGTTAAGTTTTTCATGCTACAATCGCGCTTGTATATCCTCAACCCAAATCGTGTTCCAACGCAAGAATGGACGAGTCACATCGCAAAGGTACTATGCTACACAATGACCCCAAACATGCATAGCATCATGAGGGTTTGGCTTAAGACATATATAGGTTCATAAAGGTTTGGCCACAAGCATGCATAACATGAAAACAAAGGGAATTGGCCATAAGTATGCATAATGTCATAAAGGATTTGGCCACAAACTTGCATGTTAACACTAGGGGTTTAGGTTCATAAACATGCATAAGCCCCAAACTATAATCTTAGCCAATGTTTCTCAAGTAAAAATGGTTCCTAAAGGTTCATGCTTGCATTTCATGCATAAAGATCCAAACTTGCAAGTTAAACTAGATTATGCATAGCATGAGAAGCATGATCAAGCCTCTCACATGGCCTAAAACCATAAACATGGACACAAGAGGCAAGGTAAGGCTCATATAGGTTCGCATAATCATGTTTAGCCACATTTTATCCCATGTCATTATCAAAACTACCGTTTCCATCTAAAAGTAGCTAGAACTTACCTAGGCAAGGCTTAGGAAAGGGACCATGCATCATCATGATGAAGAAAGGTGGCTTCTTTGATGAAGAACCATCACGAAACTCGCATAGAAATGTTGATTTGGCCTCTATTTGGTGTAGCAAGCTTGCATCCTTTGATTTGAACCCGATTTGAATGCATAGGCTTTAGGGATTTGGGGTGGAGGCCATGATCACTTTGCATTTGGGCAGCACTTCGTGGAGAGGGTGAGTTATGAGGGTTTAGGGGGGCTTAGGGGTGTTTTTATAGAGATTAGGAGTGTTTTAGGCCATAGGATTAGATCTAGGATAGATTAGGACCATCAGATCTCGGAAGCTTCCAGAATCAGCCCAAGAGCAAGCCCAGGTGAGCCAAGCAGGTGCACCAGGCAATTTAGCCCGGCCACCCCCTGTCGACTGGCATGTCGACAGGGCTGTCGACTTGGTCTGGGCCCAAGTCGACAGGCCTGTCGACAGCCCTGTCGACATGGCCTAGGCGGGGAAAATTCCCGCCTTGCCCCAAATCTGGATTTTCAAACTGATTTCCGAATTTCAAATTTTCACTAATCTTCCTTGGGCCTTTAACGGGTCATACGGACTCCGATTCTCGAAAACTCGGACTCTATTTCGCGTATTTTTCCGAGACGAACGCAATAGTGAATCCCGTTTACCTTAATTCTAGAAGTTTAAACAAAACATCTTTCATTTTCATGCTTTACTAGTTCATATGCTTCGCGTATCATTGTATACGTATGTAAATCTCTTACTTCTTAAAATGTAATCATACGGGGTGTCACACACCCCATTTAGATATGCTTCACCTAATAAATCATTTCTCAAGTAGCTCCCCTACTTACTTGCTGAGCTCCCTCCTCTCCCTAGGAGCCATATGGCGCACAATTAATGCGAATGGCTTTACACTGTCCACCAAATTTATCCGAAAATCATTCTCGCGCCTCAGAGGTAAGCCCCTAACCTCCTTAAAAACATCTGAATACTCACAGACTACTGGTACAGATCGCAAGTCATCAATATATGCATCAAGTGATTCTAGGAAACTAAGCATGACAAACCCTTTTGGGTAATAAGAAATCTAAAGAGTCCTCCCATGGCAAGTCAAAAGTCTAACGACCCTCCTCTCATAGTCTAGAATGGCACCATACATGGCTAGTCAATCCATCCCTAGAACCAAACCGTAACCCATGAAACCAAGCACATACGCGTCGTCCTCAAACTCAACGCCCAACACAAATATCATCAAACCACGAAAAATCATAGATAGATGACCCGTGCCCTCAATGAGGTTTGAGACAACAACGGGATCCAAAACCATACTAGTACGAAGGTGTAGAGACTCAACCACAGAATTAGATATAAAAGATTGTGAAGCACCAGAATAAAAAAGAGTCCTAATAGGATGACTGGAAAGTGAAATCAAACCTTCAACAAAAACTTTCCTAACTTTATCTGGTCCACTTCCCCTGAAAGGATGCACCGGCTCTCCAGATGGTCCTGTCTTTTGCCCCTGTCCTTGCTTCTTCGGGCATTTCTTAGTATAATGTCCAACTTTGCCACAGTTGAAACAAGTGCTCTTCCTTTTTCGGCAATCTTTGACCAAATGACCCACGTTCCCACAAACATGACATTTCTTCTTGCCTTTATTTGAACTTTATTAGGTTTTCCTTCTCTCATCTATGTTCCCTTCTTAGGCCACCATTTTTCTCATCCTTGGGTTGTGGTCCAAAGCCTTAACTCCTTTATTCTCCTCTTTACCATCCTTGTGTAACATGTTAACAAGTCTCTTGAAAGCTGCCTCCATTGCATAGAAATCCTTATGAAGTTTGAGAGAAAATTAGCCGCATGTGGAACTACTGCGGCTATAGATGGAGGTTGGGCACTTTCTTGCCCTTCGACATATGCTGTAGTTTCAACATGCCTACGGAACCATGCCGTAATGGGGACACCCTTTGGGAAGAACCAGTTCCCTAGACATGCTGAAAAAAGGTAAAGGGATTTAAGCGGAGAATCGAAAGAAATTTTGTATGGCTTTGGGTAATATGTTTTTCAAACACTTTCTTTTTGAAACCTTTTAAAAATAATTTTTAAAACCTTTTATCCGATCTTGTAACCTTAAGCTCTGATACCAAACGTGACACCCCATGTCCGTTAATGTCACTCTTTAATAGAATGCATTACGTTTTGTGAAGCGTTATAGGTAAACAGAAACATAAACATCACAAGACTGATATAAAATAGCAGCAGAATTTAAAACTTTATGTTTCAAATACAAAACATTACGACCTATAATCTAGTTACAATGTAAGTCTAAAATATATAAAACCCATTACATCAAATTAAAATATCTTCCTTGTGCTAAATTCATCAGACTACAGTAATATAAAATCATAGTCCCCAAAAATAGCTATAGCAAGGTAGACAGGAAATCAAAGCGGTACATTTAAGCGGCTCCAAGAAGAAACAGAAGGGAGAATCCTAATCAAGACTGAGTATTCCTACCCTGAGAACCTAGGGGAAAGGAAGAGAGAGAGAGAAAAGGAAACAAAACGGGTCAGATATAAAGTCTGGCGAGTCCAATTACTTTTAGCATATAAATAAGTAAAAGCATCATGACATGCATACAAACTGGATAAGAGATAATAGTGTCCCATGATAGGTAAAACAAACTGAACATGATAAGTAGGATGAACAAAACAGATTACGCTTCTTAAGTACTTTTCTCTGCACCAATACTAGTATAACAAAAACAAAATGATTCCAACATAAACATAATGGTAGACTTAGGTGTACTTCTAGTGACGGGTTTTACCCTCAATGATAATAACAGGCAGCCAAACAGAATTAATGGGTGTTACACCAAACGATAATAACGGGCACCTAAACAAGCAGGACTAGGTGCACCCTAATTACTATCCCAATCGGTCGTCTCTCGGTCCTTTAGATACCCTGTGCCGGCCCCACAGTAGGATGTATCACTTCTTAAAGTGGGAACCCCTTTTCCCGACAGGCACAACCATATCTACTTGAGCTATAGCGTCTTATCTTCCCAAGAAAGCAGATCCATGAATGCTCGTGACTCTATTGGAATGCGCCATCAGACACCTCCACTCAGATGAACCTCTTATAATCAGCTCAGTAAGCGTGCTATAACCCCTACCTAGTTTGGAGTCCCCCTTTGGATACCAATATGGGTTATTGATTGATACGGGTCCCACATCACAAATGATACAAGCCACCCCTAGGCTTGCATCCCTACTAGTAGAATTTTGATAGGTTATGGCTAACAGATTAACAAGCCAGCATAAACCCAACATATAAAATAGGTTAAGTTTATCAGGTTTATCTAACCCCCCACAAATTAATAGATTTACTTAACCCCCTATTGATTCAAACAAGCTCACTTAACCCTTGCATAATTTGGTAGGTACATATAACTCCTCACACATTTAAACATGTTATGTATTACAGGTTAACAGGTTTTATCATTTCTCGTTCATGTATGTTAATGCACCAGACCTCTCACATTAAGTCGACCACTTGTGGATGCTGGATATGCCGGGCGGTTCCGGGCAGATTTCTACCATAATTTGGACTTAACCTCGTGTCTTAGCACCGTTATGTGTACATTTACGCACTAGTCCCCTCACATTAAATTAACCACCTGTGGATGCTAGATATGCCGAGCGGTTCTGGGCAGACTTCTACCACAAGTCGAATATAACCTCGTGTTTGAGTGCGGTTACAATTTCTATCTACTGTAAATTTAGGCCTATTTATTCTTAAACAGTTATTCATGTTCATCGTAGGTTTTTCATGGCCTACCCTCAAGTCAAATCATCATGTACGATATGCCCCAAATTAAAGTCTTAGAACACGGTATAGGTTATGCCCCCAAATCCCAGTCATGTTTTATGATACAAGTTACGCCCCCAATTTATCTTTCCCAACTATTCCCAATTTCGTCCGTTCATATATTTCAGCGATAGGCCAAGGCTCGAAGGTAGCCTAGGCTATAAAAATAAAAAAGGGAAAGAGGGAGAGAAAAGAACAGAAATAGGTATAATAACTGAATAGGCATACGGTGGCAGAAATAGGCATAATAACAGAATAGACATATGATGATAGAAATAAGTATAATAGCAAGATAAACATATGATAACAGAATAGGCATAATAACAAAATAGGCATATGATGACAGAAATAGGCATAATAACAGAATATGCATATGTTGACAGAAATAGGCATAATAACGGAATAGGCATATGAGAACTGAACAGTGGATTAGGTGTACATGTAATGGCAGGTCAATTTAGATATGAATTAGATCTTAACAGGCATAGGTTTAAATCTAGATTTATTTACATGTTTGGATTACTTGTTAAATGTTTATATCTAAAAATAACATGAACTCACAGGGAATGGATCTAAAGAACAGAGAAACGAATGTTGATGTTGTAGCAGAGATTCTTGAATATGTATAAGTCGTTATTGTAGAAGAATAGACTAATTCAATCTGAGTTAGGGCAGCATCTCGTTGTCTCCATTATTTTTGATGAATAAAACAGTAGAAATGTGGTCCTATATATAACCTCAAGCCAACGAATCAGGTCAAGAAACAAGTCCAGGTGCAGGGAATGGATCTCCTCCAGATCTAGGTGGGGTCGACCCTAGGTTCGACACCCCCTTGTATGGGCCGACCCTAGGGTCGACCCCCCATGGGCATGGGTCGACCCCCAACGGGTCGAATTCCCACGTCTTCCTGCTCCCCGATTTTCGATTTATTTTGAATATTCTAGACTGGTTTGTTTATATATTTTGCTTATATGTATAAAAACTTCAAACCTTAATATCTTCTTCATACGATGTCTATTTTATGCAAACTCAGAATCTGTCTTAAGCAGAATTCCGAGACGAAAGCAATGGTGCAGTTCGTTACTTAATTCCCAATATTTAATTAAGTATTCTCTAGTTTATCATTATAATGTTCTTTAAATTTACAGGGTGTTACACCAACCATCCCAAACGTGGATTGTTATGAGAACATGACACATCAGAACAGAACACAAAATAACTTTTCATTGCTAATACGACAATTTTACATCAGAGTACAAATAATCGATACACAGTGGAAATATCAGAGATTAATAAATTACAATGCAGGGAAATATAAATACATAAATATAAACATCGAGAAACTACAAAACAATCCAAAGAATAGCTCCAGCCATAATCCAGGATCCTGTGAAAAGAATATCTGCCAAACCCAAACTACTGGCTGTCCATATGGAAAATACAGGCACCCAAAGTTTAGGCGAAAAACAATAAACTCCAGGCTAGTCATGGGACTGGTATGAGAACCAAAAATAGTTTTTCTTTATTTTTAAGTGAGGCATATCATGGGACCACACCGTATAACACGGAATGGGTTTACTCCACATGAATGTCAGTTTTAAAACAAAACAATGCAATGCATTTTAAAAAATGAAGCTATAACAAGACTTAGGTCCTATCACACAATGCAAGCACAAGTCGGAGGATAGAGTTTTACCTTATAATAGTCAAACATGCTTGATACGCGAGAATTATTTATTTATTATTACTAGAACATAGTATAGAGAACAATTACGAATATAAATGTATTAATCTTCAATGACATAATACTCCATCCTATTATATCGCCATAAATATATAACTAAAAATGTAAAATAACGTATTTGAATTTGGATTTCCATCATGAGCCGAGGCAATGGATCCTTCCTCATTCGAACTTCAAAACATCTCTAGCAAAATGTCCCAGGGAAAACAACATCCCTTTGAAGCGGCAGGGCCGGTCAGCGGTACTTCGCTGATTAGCATTTCCTGCACAATACATTTTCCGGTCCTATCAGACCAATTGGTCGGTATGTCGAACACTTTGGCCTTATGCGGCCACATCCGAGGCGCCTTTCTTTCCAACATCCACATAAATAAAAGTGTTTGGGTTCCATACCATGGCAACACTTCAAGCTAGAAAGAAACGCATGTGCTCTCTGCGGTCCTTCATCTCATTTTTGACTCATACCGGACTGTGAAGCTCGCGAATTAATGCCATAACATAAAGTTACTGTAACGACCCACTATTTTGAACCATTCAAACCGACAATAAAACTCACATGTCAGACTTGAATCGTCCAAAATAATAGGTTGCTAATAAAATTCGGGGTAAAATTAAACCAATCACAAAATCACAAATATAACAACCCTGAATTTTGGGGCCAATTTAAAATTTATTTTAAATGATTTTAAATGAGATTTGATATATAAAATAATCTATTTTAAATAATAATGATAACAAATTTGATTCAAATCGAAGTTAGAATGAATAATTTAATTTTAATTATAAAAAGAGCTAGAAATAGCGCGGTAGTTTGAAAAGTCAAACTTGAACTTTGACTGACCATACAGGATGCAAAATTTAACGGATTTTAGTGAAACCAAAAGTATTAGAATCTATTTTAAAATATCTTTCCAACGAATCCGAAAAATCTAAATTTCATAGCGGGAATAAAAAATTATGGCCAATTCAAGGATTGCTGTAGTATTTATATGTAATATATATGGCCCGAAAGGCTACTTTTCACATATGTAGGAATTTCGACTCGAAACCACTTCCATTGAGTTCAGAATGCCGTTTCTGCATTGAAAAACAGTAAACACTTATATATTTTGAGTTTCGAGAATTATTTGTTTCAAAATGTATTTTTAATATTAAAAATATTCGCCTTGAAAATAGCCATTTTTCAAAAAGTCTCAGAATTGAACGAAACAAATTTTGTTGTGATCGTATCGTCATAAGAAAGTCAAAAATAATTTTTCTGGATTTTTCTGACTTCGTATGTGGCCCTGGCAAAATTTTATCTACGTTTGAATTAAAAATAAAAGGATTTATTTTGAAAATAAAAGAAACATGCTGTAACTTCAGAATTGGACCTTGGTGATAGCGCCATCGCGTTCAAAAGGCGTCAAAACATTAAGTTCGACAGTCGTTGAGCTTCGTTTGGAGGTCGTATGTGAAAACACTAATTTCTAGAATTAATTAAATAAATAAATAAATAAATACACGTATAAATACGGTTCCAATACGCGTCCTCTTCTTCTTCTTCTCCCCGTCATTTTTCCGCCGCATAACCCATTACTCTTCCAAACTTCATCTCCATTTTTCTCCCTCATCTCTCAACAAAAATCAGCAAACTTATACTCATTTCGAAGCTCTTCCCGAGCTCTACAATCTCCGACAAGAATCACCTTGAATCGTCGCCCGAATCTCCGCCACCACCCTCCCCAACCCGCGCCGAACGCAGCCCCCTGGGCCCCACCAGTGGCCGACGCACCCCCCCCCAAACCCCCGGCGCTGATTCACCTCTCGTAGCACTCCAATCTCCAACAAACGGCTCGTCGTTTCGTCAACTACAACTCCAGAAAATCGGATTTGAATTTTTGAACAATCATGGGTTCTAAGGTAGATTTTATTTCAGATTTCCCCACGCTTTTAAGCGTTACACAGCCAGTTGTAAAAAGCTGATTTTGATTTTTCCTATGAATTTGCATTAGAATTGTCCCAGATCCGCAATTGTTTTGAACTCGAACATCAAATCTGATCGAACCTGAATCTTCTTCTCTGACCAAACACTGTGAGAATTTTATTTTTAAATTTAATTTAATTTAATTTAATTTATTAAATTATTATTTGCATGATTGTTAACCGTAGATCTAATATGTTATGATATTTAGAACATAGATCCGAATTGTTCACCCCGTATGTTGTTAGATCTGAATTGCATGATATTAGATCTGAAAATTTAGGGAAGAAACCTGAATTAATAATTAATTATAATTAATTATGGTTATTTGTTTAATCACGCTACGTTGATTTTACATATGTCAAGTTAAAACATCACCTTATAATTACATTGATGTTAATTATTGGAATTGGACTTGTTGTCATGGTTGGATGTTGCTGTTATGTGATGTGATGAAAATTTACTTTTTATGGGATGCAAATAAAATAGGGATGCGACTTGTGGTGGAATTTACATATTATTATGTGAAATTAAAATAAGATGAAAATTTGACCATGTAAAAAAAAAAAAGACGATCCATTTATACTTAAAATAAAAAGACAAATCTTCTTATATTGGAAACAAAAAGATGAAAATCCGACGATGTAAATAAAAAGACAATCTTTTTGCATTGTATAATAGAAGAGATAATATTTTTACATTGTAAAATAGAAAGATTAATATCTTTACGTTGTAAAGTAGAGAAGTTTATATTTTTACATTATAAAAATAAAAAGTTGATATCTTTACATTGTGAACATAAAAGTGAATATTTTTGCATTGTAAGTAAAAGAATGAATTTTGCGATATAAAGTAAAATAACTTTTTTATATGTTATTTAGATAAGAATTTACACCGCATGAATTAAATTACATTTTTCTATGTAATTTACATATGAATTAGAATGGGATGATAAAAATTTACCTTTTTATATGAAATTAAAACATAAATTCACTATATGACAAATTTAACATTTTTTGTTAATGTTAAAAATAAGAAATTTCATCGTATGACAAATTTAACATTTTTGTTAATGTTAAAAATAAGAATTTACATGGTACGAAAAATTAACATTTTAAATGTTAATTAAATAGTTATTTCATCGTAGGATGTAATTAACATTTTTAACGTTAATATTATAAAAATTATAATGTATGATGTAATTAACATTTTTTTTAAAAAGTTAATATTAAAAAGGAATTTTACCGTAGGATAAGATTAACATTTTATTTAATGTTAATAATGAGTAATTTCACCGCATGTATGAATATACATTATTGTAAATGTATATTAAATAGTAAATTTAACCATAGGATGCAATTAACATTTTTAATGTTAATTTTAAAAGATAATTTAACCGTATGAATTAACATTATTTTATAATGTTAATATTTAAGAAATTTACACCGTACAACATTTAAATCCATTTTTAATGTTAATATTAAAAGTATTTACATCGTAGGAAATTAACATTTATTTTTAATGTAAATATTAAGAGTATTTCACCGTAGGATGATTTAACATTATTTTTGATGTTAAAATAAAAGAAATCCACAGTATGTTCATTTAACATTATTTCTAATGTTAATACTAGAGTAATTTTAACCGTATGTATATTTCACATTTTTATTTATGTGAAGTAAAAGAAAATTCACCGTATGATAATTTGCATTATTTTATAATGTAATAAAAAGAGAAAACCAACCGTATGATAATTTACACTATTTTATTATGTAAATATGTAAGTAGAAATTTGACATGAAATGAAATTTACATTTTATTATGTAAGATTATAATAGGAATTTGCGATGACCATAAATTTACATTTTTATATGTAAATTATAAAGTGAAATGATATGGTATGTCAAAAATTACATTTTTCTTTGTAATTAAAAGGGTGAATTTCACCGTATGTCAAAATTTACATTTTTATTTGTAAATATAAAGTAGGAATTCACTACATGACAAGATTTACACTTTTTATTTATAAATAAAAAGTAGGAATTTACGGTGTATTAAAATTGTACATTTTTCATATGTAATGTAAGAGTAGGAAAAGGTTACATTATCTTTAATGTAAATATAATTGGGATTTTCAAAGTAGGAGAAATTGCATTTTTGTTAATGAAATAAAAAGAAAATACACTGCATGTTAAGTTATCATTATTTATAATGTTGATATGAGGGTTAACTATAAGATTAGTCTACATTATTTTGTAATGTAAGTAAAAAGGGATTTAACCGTAGGATTCAAGTATATTAGTCTTAATATATTGATGAAAAGGGAATTTCACTGTATGATAGTTTACATTATTTTATAATGTGATTAAAAATGAATATACACCATAGGAAAAGGATTACATTTTAATTTATGTAATATACGTAAGAATTTACACCGTAGGTGCAATTTACATTTTATTTAATGTAAATCAAGTAAGAATGCGTCTAGGGTGAAAATTTACATTTTTGTAAATTAAATATGAATGGTGATAAGAATGAAAGTTCACATTTATTTTATATAAATAAAAATAGGAATGTGGCAAGTAAATAAAGATTACATTTTTATATGTAATTAGGAATGAAAATTACATCGTAAAATAAAATTACATTTTTGATGTGATTGCAATTAAGGATGCACTTAAAAGAGAAAATGAATATTTAATATAAATAGAATCATAATATGGTGGAAAGATGAAAATAAATCAATTGAACGATGTATTATAATTTACATTTTAATGTAAATTATAATAATATAATAAAAATAAAGTAAGAGGAATGATTCATCGCCTAATTATAAGTTGCATTTTCATGTAAGTAAAGAAGAGAAAAGATAAGAGAATGAAAATGTACATAAGAATAAGAATTAACGATTTAGTTATTTATTTATATATAATAATTAAAATAAGAATGAATTGTTAATAAAAATATTATTAACGAATAAGAAGGATTTTCAAAATATATATATATATGTATATATATACGAGGATTATTTGGGAAGTCCGAGATATTCTCATCCCAAATTAATCCAGCGGCGTTAAAGATCGAAGTAAGAAGACGACGTATGAAGACCGTAAATCTTCCCTCAAATGGACAGCGATCGAGATTCTGAATTGACTTGCTACCAATTCATGGGTCAAGGTCATTGCCCAGACGTACGCGTTGATTTCACGGATTTGACTTTCGTTCAGACCCAGAGCATAAGTTTAAATGGATGGTGTGTCTGACATCGCACTTCATTATATATCATATTGTTGATTTTCTGTTAATATATAAATGTTGGTGGTGAAGAATTTATTCTTTACTTAACACCCATTTATGTATTGATGGATAAGCAATGGTATGGTATGGAGTGACAGTGTGGCATACTAAGATGCAATGATCAAGGTTTCTTGTTGAAAAGCAGAACCTTGTGGTGACGATCATAGCACTGCTTGAATAAGCAGAGCTTTGTGTATTACGTAACCTCACGAGCCTCACAAACCGGTAGAGTCTAAAACGGGCGAAGGGAACGCAGGGAGAGCAGCACGTTTCTTTCTAGCTAGAAGTGGTGTTTGGGTTTTAACATGGCCTGACATTTTACTTATGTGGATGATGAAATGAGGCGCCTCGGATAGGTTCTATAGGATCGGGAAACGTGTGCTTAGGAATAACTAATCCTTAAAGCTGTATGAGAGGACTGGCCCTACCATTTCCAAGGGTTCACTGCGGGGGATCCTGAGACATTAGCTAGAGTGTCTCGAATCGGTAAGGAGCTCCGCTCTAGCCTAGACTCATGATGGAAACCAAAATCCAAATACGAACCGACGAATTTGATTGTATTACTAGTACGGAGGCATAATATATGGTACCTATGCTTCCTAGGATTAATACATTTACTTTGAAATGTTTTCATATACACTAATAATAATATCAAACTCGTATTTGCCGTATTTATCATGTTTGATCACCATAAGGTAAAACTCTATCCTCTGGTGTGCGTTGCATTGTGTGATGGGACCTGAGTCTTATGGTGATTTCATTTTTCTAAAAAGCATTGCGTTGTTTTACGATTTACTTTAAGTTATGCACGGCAATCCATTAGAGTAAACCCGTTCCGCATTAGCGGCGTGGTCTTTGGATTTGCCCTATTAATAGTGATTTATTAGTTAAGAATTCTCACACCAGTCCCACGACTGACCCGTTGTTTGTTTCCACCTTTTTGCAAACTCGGGTGCCCTCTTTCCACACGGGCAGTCGAGCAGTGTCTACAGGTTTATCTTTTTAGCAGGATCCTGGATTGAAGCTTAAAGCTGTGTCCAGAACATTGGAAGCCTTCCGCTGCCTTAGTTATTTTATTTCCGCTGCACTGTATTAAATTTATTGCCGCTGTATTTTAAATTTCGATGCACTCTGATATATTCTGTACTCTGATGTTATATTATCATGATGTAATAAAAGTCTGATGTTATTGTTCTGATGTGTTGTATTCCCAAAGTTAACGTATGCGGATTTTGAACGGTCTTGGTCTATTTTGCGATCGATTAAGGTCGGGCGAAACCCGTGTCGTTACAGTTGGTATCAGAGGTTTGGTTAGCTCAAATCTTTGGGGTACAACTCATTAGAACTGAACGAAAGACTCATCAGAGATTGGATTAGTAACATCCAATAAGAATACTCATTAGAGATAGGATCAGCAGTATCCTAGAATGAGAAAACTCATTAGAGATAGGGTTAGTAATGCCCTAGAATGAGTTGGGAGTAGCAAGCCTATAATATACGTATTTGTGATTAATTATACTTTATTTTGGAAAATATGATTTTGAATATATATTTGAAAGTTAATCAACTAATGAAATTATTTAAACCAATGGAGAATATATATATATATAAATTAGATAGTTAATTAATCAACTTTTAGCTTCGTCCCTTTTCGAGGACGAAAAGTTTTTAAGTGGGGGAGACTGTAACAACCCTGAATTTTGGGGCCAATTTAAAATTTATTTTAAATGATTTTAAATGAGTTTTGATATATAAAATAATCTATTTTAAATAATAATGATAACAAATTTGATTCAAATCGAAGTTAGGATGAATAATTTAATTTTAATTATAAAAAGAGCTAGAAATAGCGCGGTAGTTTGAAAAGTCAAACTTGAACTTTGACTGCCCATACAGGATGCAAAATTTAACGGATTTTAGTGAAACCAAAAATATTAGAATCTATTTAAAAATATCTTTCCAACGAATCCGAAAAATCTAAATTTCATAGCGGTAATCAAAAATTATGGCCAATTCAAGGATCGCTGTAGTATTTATATGTATTATATATGGCCCGAAAGGCTACCTTTCACATATGTAGGAATTTCGACTCGAAACCACTTCCATTGAGTTCAGAATGCCGTTTCTGCATTGAAAAACAGTAAACACTTATATATTTTGAGTTTCGAGAATTATTTGTTTCAAAATGTATTTTTAATATTAAAAATATTCGCCTTGAAAATAGCCATTTTTCAAAAAGTCTCAGAATTGAACAAATAAATTTTGTTGTGATTGTATCGTCATAAGAAAGTCAAAAAATTTTTTTTTGGATTTTTCTGACTTCGTATGTGGCCCAGGCAAAATTTTATCTATGTTTGAATTAAAAATAAAAGGATTTATTTTGAAAATAAAAGAAACATGCTGTAACTTCGGAATTGGACCTTGGCGATAGCGCCATCACGTTCAGAAGGCGTCAAAATATTAAGTTCGACAGTCGTTGAGCTACGTTTGGAGGTCGTATGTGAAAACACTAATTTCTAGAATTAATTAATTAAATAAATAAATACACTAAATACACGTATAAATACGGTTCCAATACGCGTCCTCTTCTTCTTCTTCTCCCCGTCATTTTTCCGCCGCATAACCCATTACTCTTCCAAACTTCATCTCCATTTTTCTCCCTCATCTCTCAACAAAAATCAGCAAACTTATACTCATTTCGAAGCTCTTCCCAAGCTCTACAATCTCCGACAAGAATCACCTTGAATCGTCGCCCGAATCTCCGCCACCACCCTCCCCAACCCGCGCCGAACGCAGCCCCCTGGGCCCCACCAGCGGCCGCCGCACCCCCCCAAACCCCCGGCGCTGATTCACCTCTCGTAGCACTCCAATCTCCAACAAACGGCTCGTCGTTTCGTCAACTACAACTCCAGAAAATCGGATTTGAATTTTTGAACAATCATGGGTTCTAAGGTAGATTTTATTTCAGATTTCCCCACGCTTTTAAGCGTTACACAGCCAGTTGTAAAAAGCTGATTTTGATTTTTCCTATGAATTTGCATTAGAATTGTCCCAGATCCGCAATTGTTTTGAACTCGAACATCAAATCTGATCGAACCTGAATCTTCTTCTCTGACCAAACGCTGTGAGAATTTTATTTTTAAATTTAATTTAATTTATTAAATTATTATTTGCATGATTGTTAACCGTAGATCTAATATGTTATGATATTTAGAACATAGATCCGAATTGTTCACCCCGTATGTTGTTAGATCTGAATTGCATGATATTAGATCTGAAAATTTAGGGAAGAAACCTGAATTAATAATTAATTATAATTAATTATGGTTATTTGTTTAATCACGCTACGTTGATTTTACATATGTCAAGTTAAAACATCACCTTATAATTACATTGATGTTAATTATTGGAATTGGACTTGTTATCATGGTTGGATGTTGCTGTTATGTGATGTGATGAAAATTTACTTTTTATGGGATGTAAATAAAATAGGGATGCGACTTGTGGTGGAATTTACATATTATTATGTGAAATTAAAATAAGATGAAAATTTGACCATGTAAAAAAAAAAGACGATCTATTTATACTTAAAATAAAAAGACAAATCTTCTTATATTGGAAATAAAAAGATGAAAATCTGACGATGTAAATAAAAAGACAATCTTTTTGCATTGTATAATAGAAGAGATAATATTTTTACATTGTAAAATAGAAAGATTAATATCTTTACGTTGTAAAGTAGAGAAGTTGATATTTTTACATTATCAAAATAAAAAGTTGATATCTTTACATTGTAAACATAAAAGTGAATATTTTTGCATTTTAAGTAAAAGAATGAATTTTGCGATATAAAGTAAAATAACATTTTTATATGTTATTTAGATAAGAATTTACACCGCATGAATTAAATTACATTTTTCTATGTAATTTACATATGAATTAGAATGGGATGATAAAAATTTACCTTTTTATATGAAATTAAAACATAAATTCATTGTATGACAAATTTAACATTTTTTGTTAATGTTAAAAATAAGAAATTTCATCGTATGACAAATTTAACATTTTTGTTAATGTTAAAAATAAGAATTTACATGGTATGAAAAATTAACATTTTAAATGTTAATTAAATAGTTATTTCATCGTAGGATGTAATTAACATTTTTAATGTTAATATTATAAAAATTATAATGTATGATGTAATTAACATTTTTTTAAAAAATTTAATATTAAAAAGGAATTTTACCGTAGGATAAGATTAACATTTTATTTAATGTTAATAATGAGTAATTTCACCGCATGTATGAATATACATTATTGTAAATGTATATTAAATAGTAAATTTAACCATAGGATGCAATTAACATTTTTAATGTTAATTTTAAAAGATAATTTAACCGTATGAATTAACATTATTTTATAATGTTAAAATTTAAGAAATTTACACCGTACAACATTTAAATCTATTTTTAATGTTAATATTAAAAGTATTTACATCGTAGGAAATTAACATTTATTTTTAATGTAAATATTAAGAGTATTTCACCGTAGGATGATTTAACATTATTTTTGATGTTAAAATAAAAGAAATCCACAGTATGTTCATTTAACATTATTTCTAATGTTAATACTAGAGTAATTTTAACCGTATGTATATTTCACATTTTTATTTATGTGAAGTAAAAGAAAATTCACCGTATGATAATTTGCATTATTTTATAATGTAATAAAAAGAGAAAACCAACCGTATGATAATTTACACTATTTTATTATGTAAATATGTAAGTAGAAATTTGACATGAAATGAAATTTACATTTTATTATGTAAGATTAAAATAGGAATTTGCGATGACCTTAAATTTAAATTTTTATATGTAAATTATAAAGTGAAATGATATGGTATGTCAAAAATTACATTTTTCTTTGTAATTAAAAGGGTGAATTTCACCGTATGTCAAAATTTACATTTTTATTTGTAAATATAAAGTAGGAATTCACTGCATGACAAGATTTACACTTTTTATTTATAAATAAAAAGTAGGAATTTACGGTGTATTAAAATTGTACATTTTTCATATGTAATGTAAGAGTAGGAAAAGGTTACATTATCTTTAATGTAAATATAATTGGGATTTTCAAAGTAGGAGAAATTGCATTTTTGTTAATGAAATAAAAAGAAAATACACTGCATGTTAAGTTATCATTATTTATAATGTTGATATAAAGAGGATTAACTATAGGATTAGTCTACATTATTTTGTAATGTAAGTAAAAAGGGATTTAACCGTAGGATTCAAGTATATTAGTCTTAATATATTGATGAAAAGGGAATTTCACTGTATGATAGTTTACATTATTTTATAATGTGATTAAAAATGAATATACACCATAGGAAAAGGATTACATTTTAATTTATGTAATATACATAAGAATTTACACCGTAGGTGCAATTTACATTTTATTTAATGTAAATCAAGTAAGAATGCGTCTAGGGTGAAAATTTACATTTTTGTAAATTAAATATGAATGGTGATAAGAATGAAAGTTCACATTTATTTTATATAAATAAAAATAGGAATGTGGCAAGTAAATAAAGATTACATTTTTATATGTAATTAGGAATGAAAATTACATCGTAAAATAAAATTACATTTTTGATGTGATTGCAATTAAGGATGCACTTAAAAGAGAAAATGAATATTTAATATAAATAGAATCATAATATGGTGGAAAGATGAAAATAAATCAATTGAACGATGTATTATAATTTACATTTTAATGTAAATTATAATAATATAATAAAAATAAAGTAAGAGGAATGATTCATCGCCTAATTATAAGTTGCATTTTCAGGTAAGTAAAGAAGGGAAAAGATAAGAGAATGAAAATGAACATAAGAATAAGAATTAACGATTTAGTTATTTATTTATATATAATAATTAAAATAAGAATGAATTGTTAATAAAAATATTATTAACGAATAAGAAGGATTTTCAATATATATATATATATATATATATGTATATATATACGAGGATTGTTTGGGAAGTCCGAGATATTCTCATCCCAAATTAATCCAGCGGCGTTAAAGATCGAAGTAAGAAGACGACGTATGAAGACCGTAAATCTTCCCTCAAATGGACAGCGATCGAGATTCTGAATTGACTTGCTACCAATTCATGGGTCAAGGTCATTGCCCAGACGTACGCGTTGATTTCACGGATTTGACTTTCGTTCAGACCCAGAGCATAAGTTTAAATGGATGGTGTGTCTGACATCGTACTTCGTTATATATCATATTGTTGATTTTCTGTTAATATATAAATGTTGGTGGTGTAGAATTTATTCTTTACTTAACACCCATTTATGTATTGATGATAAGCAATGGTATGGTATGGAGTGACAGTGTGGCGTACTAAGATGCAATGATCAAGGTTTCTTGTTGAAAAGCAGAACCTTGTGGTGACGATCAAAGCACTGCCTGAATAAGCAGAGCTTTGTGTATTACGTAACCTCACAAGCCTCACAAACCGGTAGAATCTAAAATGGGCGAAGGGAACGCAGGGAGAGCAGCACGTTTCTTTCTAGCTAGAAGTGGTGTTTGGGTTTTAACACGGCCTGACATTTTACTTATGTGGATGATGAAATGAGGCGCCTCGGATAGGTTCTATAGGATCGGGAAACGTGTGCTTAGGAATAACTAATCCTCAAAGCTGTATGAGAGGATCGGCCCTGCCATTTCCAAGGGTTCACTGCGGGGGATCCTGAGACATTAGCTAGAGTGTCTCGAATCGGTAAGGAGCTCCGCTCTAGCCTAGACTCATGATGGAAACCAAAATCCAAATACGAACCGACGAATTTGATTGTATTACTAGTACGGAGGCATAATATATGGTACCTATGCTTCCTAGGATTAATACATTTACTTTGAAATGTTTTCATATACACTAATAATAATATCAAACTCATATTTGCCGTATTTATCATGTTTGATCACCATAAGGTAAAACTCTATCCTCTGGTGTGCGTTGCATTGTGTGATGGGACCTGAGTCTTATGGTGATTTCATTTTTCTAAAAAGCATTGCATTGTTTTACGATTTACTTTAAGTTATGCACGATAATCCATTAGAGTAAACCCATTCCGCATTAGCGGCGTGGTCTTTGGATTTGCCCTATTAATAGTGATTTATTGGTTAAGAATTCTCGCACCGGTCCCACGACTGACCCGTTGTTTGTTTCCACCTTTTTGCAAACTCGGGTGCCCTCTTTCCACACAGGCAGTCGAGCAGTGTCTACAGGTTTATCTTTTTAGCAGGATCGTGGATTGAAGCTTAAAGCTGTATCCAAAACATTGGAAGCCTTCCGCTGCCTTAGTTATTTTATTTCCGCTGCACTGTATTAAATTTATTGCCGCTGTATTTTAAATTTCGATGCACTCTGATATATTCTGTACTCTGATGTTATATTATCATGATGTAATAAAAGTCTGTTGTTATTGTTCTGATGTGTTGTATTCCCAAAGTTAACGTATGCGGATTTTGAACGGTCTTGGTCGATTTTGCGATCGATTAAGGTCGGGCGAAACCCATGTCGTTACAACAAACAGATCCCAAATACAGGATAACTCGCAGCGGAAAATAAAACTATAGTAGTTCATGAAGCTACTACATATAATAGTCTCAAAGAAGTACATAATTGACATAGACTTAGCAAATACATCAAGTCTCAAATGGATAAATGATATATCAGTACGTACCAATGCCAAATCAACTAGAATCAAAATAACTGAAGGAAATAACAGATAACAGCTACAGCTCCAAAAGGTCTCTAGCTCCCAAAACAAGACTCCAATGCTGTGCTACTCAGGCTGACCCGAGCAAAATGCAAAACAAAACACTGGGATCAGGACTAACATTCTCATAACAGAAATTTAACTCAATTGAAATATTCAACTGAAATGCATAAATAACTTAGAAGATGTTTGGGATTTCCATCCTCTAAGGATCCGGTAACTATATCATATAATACACTACGCTATTATAATAATGTCTACGGAAAATATAATATTGAAAATAGCGTAAGCGGGATTACCATTATTACCCATACACCGTTTATAAACGTTGTATTCTATACAGTACTGTAAACTCCACCAAACCGGTAGGCTATCAGGGAGCACTCCATAGGTACAATGCAAAACAAATTCGTAATAGGCGCGATCAAGGTAATATGACAAGGCACTCGAGGAAATACCCAGGGTAGGATCTACTAATTGCACTCCCGGACCGGTGGTGACGCATAACAGCTACTACCTCCCACCTCGAACACACTTCCATAATCAAGGGTGGATCCACCAATCAAATCACTAAGTAATAGATATGGTTTGAAGAAGCGTGTTTGATAAAGGGTGTGTTCGATAAAGGGTGTGACCCCATTAATCACGGTATAACTCCTGTTTTAGTCATTTTAATTATGACTCGAAAGTCAAGGCTATCCATCATTGTTCTCTTACTTCATTCCAGCATCGTTCGTCAAGTCCATCCTACTTCATTCTTGATTCTCCACCGCGTACACAGTTGTTAAAGTGGTATCGGTATTGACAAAGAGTATGTTAATACCGATTCCGGTCTCTTTAACAACTAATCGCTTATTTCACACCGTGGTTATTTTTATAAATCAAATTGAATATTAAAATCACAAGTTATCATTAAAGTCAACTTCAAAATATTAACTATAATGTATTTGAAATTTTCTATTTTAACATCTTTGAAATTGTTAAGCTTGTATAAGTTGAAACCATTTCAAAATTTGATTTTTTTAAATCAAAATAATTCACTTTTTTATATTATTTGAAATTTAAAATCAATTTATTTCAAAACATTTCGAAATTAACCACGGTGTCGGTATATAGTTTTCTACCTAGGGTCAAGTGATCAATTCAATTCTAGTTAATTCAATATTTACGGGTATGCATCATTTCAACCCGTAATCCCAAAAATCAATAAAACCGCTGAGGTCTATCATTTCAACCTATAACGATTTTTCCTAATCTATAAAATCGTTCGGTATGTATCATTTCAAGCCATGGTGATTTCTTAAACTAAACGAACTTGCAGTGTGAGAGCGACAGAAATAAACATACATGAAATATCATATAACATACATATCACCGCATTACAATCACATATCACTTGTGCATAAATTTTGTGTCATATAAATGTCGTGTCATATGTGAGCAACTCATATAGCAATAACGTGAATTTCTACAAACTAGTTCTACGCATTTCAATCAACATTTCAATAAAATTAAATTTACGGTCAAGAATAATGTCAGTCAAGTGTGAGATAAACTCACCTTTCGTGGTACAGAAAATGATAACGGTACAGATGAAACAAGAGATGGCGACGAAGTCCGAGCGCACTGGAAACCGAGTCAAATCAACTACGAATGGACCGAATCTGTTTACACAAGCGACCAACAAATTAATTAATTTTTAAATTTTAATTAAATTTTTTTTGTATGGGACAAACGCATGCTAAGCATGCACACCATATAAAATACAAATGCATGCAATGCATGGGATATATTTGTTCCTAATGTATGTTGCATGCTACAGGGACCTAAAAGAAGCCAACGCATGCATTTGTTCCGGCACTAAGGAAGGCATGTTCGATTTTTTTTTTAAAATAGCAACAAAAAAAAAATTTAGAACAAAGGTATGCATACTAAACAATATGGACAACTAAACATGTAAGGGAAAGAGAATACTAATGCATGAGACACATGCAATATGTCCAAGCTCACGGTGTAGACTAAACAACAACTTTTCTATAAAGTAACAAAACAAACAATATATATATTATTTCCAAATCAATGCATGAAAACAAGAAAAGATAAAAATAAACATGCTAAATTTGTTTCAAACGCTTGTAACATGCCTTTGAAACCCCTTGTAAAGACCCGCAACTTCCCCGTAAAGGAAAGCGTCGGATAGTTCGAGAACAAGCCACAATAGAACACATATAAAAGAACATTTCATTGTATATTACAACAATGCATCAGATTACAAGAATATACAGAGTATAAATGAATATTACACAGAGATATCAGAGATTTAAATTACATTTAAATACATCGCTGCGGAAGATAATACAATACACAACTAGAAGAGATATACGGATACAAAGCTTTCCGGATATCATTCCAGCTGTAAACCAGGATCCTGTGAATATAAATCTGCAAAACCAAAACTACTAGCTGCCCGTGTCAAAATAAGGGCACCCAGAGTTTAGGTTAAAACAATAAACTCCAGGTCAGTCATGGGACTGGTGTGAGAACTAAAACAGTTATTAATCTTTATTTTAAAGTTAGGTAAATCAAGGGACCACGCCGTATAACACGAAACGGGTTTCCTCCCAAGAATACCAGTGCATAAAACAAACAGCGCAATGCTAAATAAAGAAGAATGAAGCTGTTATAAGACCCAGGTCCCATCACACAATGCAACGCAGCCGAGGATAGGGTTTTCCCTTATAACAGCCAAAGAATGCTTGATACGGTTAAAACAAATCGTTTGATACTATTATAAGTGCATAGTGTATAAAACAACTTCAAATCATAAGTATCAATCATAGGCGGCATGAGCGCCCCATCCCACTATGTCGCCATACTAGGCTCTACAAATAAAACCGCAAATGTCACGTATTTGGAAATTGGATTTCCATCTATGAACCGAGGCAAAAGATAGTCCTCAACCGATTCGAGACTGTCTAGCCCGAGCCTCAGGACCCAGACTCAGGTGGGCCCTTGGATCCTCAGGGCCAGTCCACCGATGTGGATTAAACTTAAACCCTGAACATGCATTTCCCCGCCCTATGGGGCGTAAACGAGCCAACTAAATGACTCCATCGGTTCGAGAATGACCGATCAATCCGAGGCGCCTCGCAACAGCAACAACCACATAAGTCAAACTCGTCAGGGCGTGTAAAACCACTGACGCCACTTCTAGCTAGAAAGAAACGCATGCCCTCCCTCCACTCCCGTTTTTGGTTCATACCGGGTGTGAAACTCGCGAAGCAAACGTTACACAAAGCTACGCCACAAAGGCCGTGCTTTGATCATCACCACAAGACTTTGCTTTTCAACAGAAGCCTCGATCAATTGCCACTTAGGCATGCCACACAGGCAATTCACTCCATGCGTTTGATATCCATCAATATATAACCCGTGAGCTCGTACGTCTCAGAGAAGGGCGTTAAGCAAGAGAATAAATTCTCCGCCGCCAAACAGATATATATTTAATAGAGATCAATCACACGGACTAAAATCCAATGTCAGACACACAGTCCATTTACGAGTCCGTTCTAGGTCTGAACGAAACCGGAGGCACCTAGTACCCCGCATATCCATCGATCTCCAAGTACGTCTGGACGATCACCAACTGTTTCCATCTTCTTGGGTGTACAGCCCAATCAAGATCATCAGTAACCACCCAAACGACGTGAAGACCTCCGGTCTTCGACCATCGTCTTCATCTTCGACTTATCGTCGTATCAGTTATTCAGAATGGGATAAACCCGGTCTTTCCGAATAACTCGCGTATATATTAAATAAGTGTTACACAAACACAACATACGCCTCATTCCAATTCATCAGTCACTAACCGTAAATTAATCAAGAGAATAATTTCCCAAATATTAACCCCGAAGGCCGAAACCAACATCAGATCAATATCCAGAAAACCATTCTGCTTGGCCAACCGACAGTTAGTTTCTAAATTTCACATTCATAGGGAAATGTTCCCATTAATTTTATCCAAGATAAATTCTTGAATTTATTCTTTAATCTACCTTTGAATATCAATTCAAACTAGTCGGGATTAACGAAACTTACCGAAGTAATCATTTGTTTTAATTTCCCAATCCCAACCTATTTATCCCATGAAGTAAAACTGGTAATACTTCATATCTAACACCTCAGTGTTATCGATAAATTCAATTACCATTTCACGTTCAAATCTAATTAAAGATTTAACTATCGCCTGGAGCAAAACTGGTGACACTCCATTCTCGACCATTTCAATCTAATTAAAGATTCATTAAAACTCCACTTAGTTTTAATCTTCGACTGGGTTAAAGAATCAGTGTCATTTAAAACACGGTTCACGATAAACCCAAAATCACATTCATTAATTATCGGGTTAAAGAACGAGTGTTATTTAAAACAATGTCCACGATAAACCCAAAAATCAATATCGATTCAATTCCAATTAAATGTTATTTAATTGGTACACTTCATTAAATCTAAATAAAAAGATTTAATCTTTTCTCAACTGGGTTCAAGAACAGTGTTAGTGAAGACACCATTCACGACAAACCCAAATCACATTTGATATTCAATACAAGGCTCTGAATAGAAAATATACCGGCTTATATTCAATATCAAATTCTACGACTAACAAATATCGCATTGGAAATAACGATATATATATATATATATCTTCCAAATTTCCATAACAACATTTGTACAATCACGAAATCCAACATCGAAATATTCCGAAGACAATTTCGATTCAAATCCACTCCAATGCAATCATTGGATATTCTGGTTATTTTTAAAACCCTTTTTAAATTCAATTTATTTATTTAAAAATAAATAGAATTATAATTCTAGTTCAAAACCAGTTCATTTCGATAAAAATCTATTTTTATCTTTTCAAATATGGATTTTTTCATCCCAATTCTTTCTAAATCATTTCTTATGATTTTACACAAATTATTACTATTTTTAATAATTTTATCAAGGCCCGTACAGTCGATTTCCATCAACGGCCATCGAACTGCACTTACAGCGACCTTTTTCGAAATTGATTTGGACGTATCTCCAAATCCAACCGTTAGATTTCAAATTTCTAACATTCATTAGAAAGCTCTTTTCGATACGAACCCAACGGTTCCGGTTTTAGGAGAATCCGACGGTCGGATCTCCCGCAATGTCCGTTTGAAATAAATGGTCGAAATTCACGAACTGCCGCGGCGCGGCGCGTTCTATTCAGGCCATTATATTATATATATATAATATATATAATATATACTTCGTCGATTTCTATTTAAAACGAATTATATAAATAGTTTTAAATTCGTTTCAAAAGCAATTTCAACTTCCTTTTCAATTCAAATCAAAATTGAATTCTTCTTTATAAATTCGTTTCAAACTTCATTTCTATTCAATTCAAATTTCAATTCAATTTGAATTCATTTTCAATTCATTTCGAAATCGTTTTCAATTCAATTCATTTCGAAATCGTTTTCAATTCAATTCATTTCGAAATCGTTTTCAATTCAATTCATTTCGAAATCGTTTTCAATTCAATTTGAATTCATTTCTCAATTTATTTCGAAATCGTTTTCAATTCAATTCATTTCGAAATCATTTTCAATTCAATTCATTTCGAAATCGTTTTCGATTCAATTTGAATTCATTTTCAATTTATTTCGAAATCGTTTTCAATTCAATTCATTTCGAAATCGTTTTCAATTCAATTCATTTCGAAATCGTTTTCAATTCAATTCATTCCGAAATCGTTTTCAATTCAATTCAAAATATTCGATTTCGAAATCACTTTTCAATATTCATTTTTAAGATGAATAAAATCGATATAAATATCGTTCACGTCAAAATGGCGTCAATCTAATCAACACGGCTTCATAAATTTCTATTTACAAATATTCTATTTCAAATATTTCTTTTTCAAAATAGTTGTTATTATCAAAATATTTCGTTCAACACATGACCAATCTCAATGAATGAGTACTGTCAACACATGAACTTTTATTTTATATCGATAAAGATGTAAATTTTATTACTAAAATATTTCGTTCAACACATGACCAATCTCAATGAATGAGTACTGTCAACACATGAACTTTTATTTTATAATATTCTTTATTTTTCAAATTGAAATGAGGCCCAATCAATTACCATATAAAGTTAACTATATGGATTTTCATACAACACATGTATATAATTACATTGAAAAATAATCGACCATCAACCAAAGTGCACTACACTGTATAAGCATCAAATATAGATATTCAACGCTTATAACAGCCTGTCAATCAATCGATCGACATATTTAATCAATTAGGATGAGTGAACTACATATTTCATCCTAACACCCGAGTGGGGTTTCAAACAATCAAACAAATATTTTATTTGTGCAGTTGGGCGATGTGTAAAATTTATCGTCCCAATCAATGTCATTCAAATAGGTGTACATAAACAAACCGTCTGGTTTGTAAATGAATATTCTATTTTATTCACTTTCACGTTAAAAATTATATTTTTAACGATAAAACATTTTATTCCAACATATGAATTTCTATTCAGTTCATTCTTTAAATAAAATGATATTTTTATTTTTCTAACATATTTTAGAAAATTTCGGCGGCATAACGGCACGATACTAGAAACGGGACAAGGCCTAGCCTTATTCCCGGTCTAGTGAAGGCCCACGCCATTCACACATCAATCGAATCAATTCATTTCACCACACAATTCAATTTCAATCAAATAATCCAACTAATCTACGCAACCAAACAAACAAGTCCATGGTCTGTGGACGATTGTGTCGGGTGCTACTAAACACCGTCTGCATCCTAGTATATATATATATATATATATATATAACTAGAATAATAGAATTTGAGTGAGAAGTTCTCACATATAGCTATCCTAGCTCCCCGGCACTTCCAATGCAGGAAATCTTCAACGTTCTTGCCCTTTCGCCATCTTCGTTGCCCGTAGCCACTACATATAAAAATCATATTTTTATTTCGAAGTTCAATATATAAAAATCCTATTTTTCTATCGAAGTTCAATATATAAAAAATCTATTTTTCTATCGAAGTTCAATATAAAAAAAATCTATTTTTCTATCGAAGTTCAATATATAAAAATCACATTTTCTTTTGTTATGATATGTATAAAAATTCAGTTTTTCTTTTGTTATGATATATATAATTTAAAAACAACGTGCTTTTATTTTTCTAAACAAAGTGATTTTATCAATCATCATGTCTTTATATTTTTATTCCTAAAACAAAGTATATTTTTATTCCTAAAACAAATTGTAAACTATGTAAATAAAGGAAAAAAAACTCATCTTTAAACCTTTTTGCTTCTATCATTTGGCTCCAGTGTTCACGGAAATAGCCCATCGACTCAATCCATCTCACGCACGCTTCACGAGAGGGAGGGGGGTCGGACATTGATCACGGGGTGGCACCTGGAGGCCATCGACGCCACATCCTTACGCCAGCAGTACCCCGAAGCTCGGTGGCCTGAGTGTCTCGAACCACGAGAGAAAACGCAGTGGTTTATGAATTGGGAGGAGGGTGGTTGCGCCATTGACTGGAGTGGGATCCGGCGAGGTGACGCCGTTGGTTGGGGGGGCCGCGATGACGTGGAGAGCCGGCTAGGGGTATGGCATCGTAGGTTTGATCGATTTGGGGGCTGTGCGTTTCCGTTGACCGTGAGAAAATAGAAAGGGAGGGTTTGACTAGAGGGAGATATATATATATATAATATAATATAATAATATTAAATTCTCCATTCACTTGTTTATCAATACTAACTCTAAACTGAACCCAACGACTGACGTCGCTAGCTAATTGCCCCCATTCCGAACACAATGGGATATGTATCGCAAGGTGATTCGATCGTTTTAATCAGTTTCCGTCAAAATCAAAATATAAATCTATATATTGAATTTGAATGCACATTTCAATTTACCGGGGCAACATACGGACACTAAAAATTCCCGAAAAAATGTTTTCTAGCTTTGTATTGACGATACGGTTCTAACAAAACTAATTTCGTCGAATTCTGAGACCGTTAGAAAAATGACCATTTTCCAGTCGATTAAAATCAACTGAAATTGGTCAAACGCATTTTCCTTCGCCACGCTCACATATTGATTCGAAAAATTATGAAATCTTGGAACCTAGCAATAACTTGACACCACGGACCCAACAAAACTGGTTTCGTCGAAATCCGAGGTCGTTTGCAAAACGGCTATTTTTAAGGGCTATATATTATATAAAATATATATAAATTCCACAGCGACTATTCTGAATTTTCAACTGGACATATCTTATCATTTCTAAAGTGAAATCTCAGTTTGTTAACTTCGTTAGAAAGATATTCTTCATCAGATTCAAATATTTCTTGTTTCGTTCAATTCTGACCTATATTGAATTCTGTATATTCATTTGAAATTAGAAATCGAATTTTCGAACTACCGCGCCATTTTCTATTCCTTTTATAATTATATATAATTATTTATATTCTAACGACGACGCGTATATTATATACGTTCGAATTATATTCAAAATAAATTTCTCGTCGCTATTATTTAAAATAATTCATTTTAAATAATCAAAATTCGCTTAAATTGCCAAAATAAAAATTTTAAACTGGCCCAGATTTTCCGGGTTGTTACAATCTCCCCCACTTAAAACTTTTCGTCCCCGAAAAGGAACAAAGTCGAAAGTGGTTTGATTAATCAACACTACGTTCGATCTGGTTTCCATTCTCCAACTCTTTAGTTTCTGAGAATTTTCAAAATTTCAAAAATTTGGCTAACACCCTAAATTTTTGAAAAATTTCGCCATAACCTCCCCTGCACCGGGAGCATCGGGGAATTTCAAATAGCTTCCCCGGTCCTTCAGATCTCAAAAAGAAAAAGAAAAAGCCAAGCGGCTAGCCAATAGGCTCACAAAATCATCATCACCCAAACAAAACAGGAAATTATGTAGTAAACATGTACCTATTTGTCGGGCAAACAAATTTTATTCTTGGCTCTAGCCTCCTTGCTATGACCTGTTCAATGATATACATGTATATGCAAGCCAATGCGACCAAATTTCAATACAAGTCAATATTTGATTCAGTTAGGCATAATGGTTCAAAATCAGCAAACAAATAAACAAACAACACAAACATCAATCAATTAGTGAATTAGAGTCTCAAATTCATAATTTTGATACATATACAAAAATCATGTTTTTGATGCCAAATCACAACAATAAGCCCTATCTAATTTTGGGTTCTCACACCAGTCAATAGGAAATATATAGATATCACGCCTTCGAAACACGAATACCAATTCTGATGATGTTCGAACTATCATCAGAATCATCTTCGGGCGACTAGAGTGTGATTCTATATCTATCCAGTATATTAAAACCTCGAATAGACGCTAGCTAGGCGCATACGCAAAATCTTTATATATTGGACTGTCCTAATCAATATAAATAAATAATCAAATACGATTAAGTGATTTAGATTTTCAAAACTAAATTTGTTTTCATTTGAAAATTTACTCCTCACACTCGTTCTAGGATACTACTGATCCCATCTCTAACGAGTCATTCTCATTGGATTTTACTAATCCAATATCTGATGAATTCTTTCGTATGTTTCTAATATGTCTTGTTCTCTAGCTTTGTAAACCAAAGCTCTGATACCACGTGTAAAGACCCGCAACTTCCCCGTAAAGGAAAGCGTCAGATAGTTCGAGAACAAGCCACAATAGAACACATATAAAAGAACATTTCATTGTATATTACAACAATGCATCAGATTACAAGAATATACAGAGTATAAATGAATATTACACAGAGATATCAGAGATTTAAATTACATTTAAATACATCGCAGCGGAAGATAATACAATACACAACTAGAAGAGATATACGGATACAAAGCTTTCCGGATATCATTCCAGCTGTAAACCAGGATCCTGTGGATATAAATCTGCAAAACCAAAACTACTAGCTGCCCGTGTCAAAATAAGGGCACCCAGAGTTTAGGTTAAAACAATAAACTCCAGGTCAGTCATGGGACTGGTGTGAGAACTAAAACAGTTATTAATCTTTATTTTAAAGTTAGGTAAATCAAGGGACCACACCGTATAACACGGAACGGGTTTCCTCCCAAGAATACCAGTGCATAAAACAAACAGCGCAATGCTAAATAAAGAAGAATGAAGCTGTTATAAGACCCAGGTCCCATCACACAATGCAACGCAGCCGAGGATAGGGTTTTCCCTTATAACAGCCAAAGAATGCTTGATACGGTTAAAACAAATCGTTTGATACTATTATAAGTGCATAGTGTATAAAACAACTTCAAATCATAAGTATCAATCATAGGCGGCATGAGCGCCCCATCCCACTATGTCGCCATACTAGGCTCTACAAATAAAACCGCAAATGTCACGTATTTGGAAATTGGATTTCCATCTATGAACCGAGGCAAAAGATAGTCCTCAACCGATTCGAGACTGTCTAGCCCGAGCCTCAGGACCCAGACTCAGGTGGGCCCTTGGATCCTCAGGGCCAGTCCACCGATGTGGATTAAACTTAAACCCTGAACATGCATTTCCCCGCCCTATGGGGCGTAAACGAGCCAACTAAATGACTCCATCGGTTCGAGAACGACCGATCAATCCGAGGCGCCTCGCAACAGCAACAACCACATAAGTCAAACTCGTCAGGGCGTGTAAAACCACTGACGCCACTTCTAGCTAGAAAGAAACGCATGCCCTCCCTGACGTCCACTCCCGTTTTTGGTTCATACCGGGTGTGAAACTCGCGAAGCAAACGTTACACAAAGCTACGCCACAAAGGCCGTGCTTTGATCATCACCACAAGACTTTGCTTTTCAACAGAAGCCTCGATCAATTGCCACTTAGGCATGCCACACAGGCAATTCACTCCATGCGTTTGATATCCATCAATATATAACCCCTGAGCTCGTACGTCTCAGAGAAGGGCGTTAAGCAAGAGAATAAATTCTCCGCCGCCAAACAGATATATATTTAATAGAGATCAATCACACGGACTAAAATCCAATGTCAGACACACAGTCCATTTACGAGTCCGTTCTAGGTCTGAACGAAACCGGAGGCACCTAGTACCCCGCATATCCATCGATCTCCAAGTACGTCTGGACGATCACCAACTGTTTCCATCTTCTTGGGTGTACAGCCCAATCAAGATCATCAGTAACCACCCAAACGACGTGAAGACCTCCGGTCTTCGACCATCGTCTTCATCTTCGACTTATCGTCGTATCAGTTATTCAGAATGGGATAAACCCGGTCTTTCCGAATAACTCGCGTATATATTAAATAAGTGTTACACAAACACAACATACGCCTCATTCCAATTCATCAGTCACTAACCGTAAATTAATCAAGAGAATAATTTCCCAAATATTAACCCCGAAGGCCGAAACCAACATCAGATCAATATCCAGAAAACCATTCTGCTTGGCCAACCGACAGTTAGTTTCTAAATTTCACATTCATAGGGAAATGTTCCCATTAATTTTATCCAAGATAAATTCTTGAATTTATTCTTTAATCTACCTTTGAATATCAATTCAAACTAGTCGGGATTAACGAAACTTACCGAAGTAATCATTTGTTTTAATTTCCCAATCCCAACCTATTTATCCCATGAAGTAAAACTGGTAATACTTCATATCTAACACCTCAGTGTTATCGGTAAATTCAATTACCATTTCACGTTCAAATCTAATTAAAGATTTAACTATCGCCTGGAGCAAAACTGGTGACACTCCATTCTCGACCATTTCAATCTAATTAAAGATTCATTAAAACTCCACTTAGTTTTAATCTTCGACTGGGTTAAAGAATCAGTGTCATTTAAAACACGGTTCACGATAAACCCAAAATCGCATTCATTAATTATCGGGTTAAAGAACGAGTGTTATTTAAAACACTGTCCACGATAAACCCAAAAATCAATATCGATTCAATTCCAATTAAATGTTATTTAATTGGTACACTTCATTAAATCTAAATAAAAAGATTTAATCTTTTCTCAACTGGGTTCAAGAACAGTGTTAGTGAAGACACCATTCACGACAAACCCAAATCACATTTGATATTCAATACAAGGCTCTGAATAGAAAATATACCGGCTTATATTCAATATCAAATTCTACGACTAACAAATATCGCATTGGAAATAACGATATATATATATATATATATATATATCTTCCAAATTTCCATAACAACATTTGTACAATCACGAAATCCAACATCGAAATATTCCGAAGACAATTTCGATTCAAATCCACTCCAATGCAATCATTGGATATTCTGGTTATTTTTAAAACCCTTTTTAAATTCAATTTATTTATTTAAAAATAAATAGAATTATAATTCTAGTTCAAAACCAGTTCATTTCGATAAAAATCTATTTTTATCTTTTCAAATATGGAGTTTTTCATCCCAATTCTTTCTAAATCATTTCTTATGATTTTACACAAATTATTACTATTTTTAATAATTTTATCAAGGCCCGTACAGTCGATTTCCATCAACGGCCATCGAACTGCACTTACAGCGACCTTTTTCGAAATTGATTTGGACGTATCTCCAAATCCAACCGTTAGATTTCAAATTTCTAACATTCATTAGAAAGCTCTTTTCGATACGAACCCAACGGTTCCGGTTTTAGGAGAATCCGACGGTCGGATCTCCCGCAATGTCCGTTTGAAATAAATGGTCGAAATTCACGAACTGCCGCGGCGCGGCGAGTTCTATTCAGGCCATTATATTATATATATAATATATATAATATATACTTCGTCGATTTCTATTTAAAACGAATTATATAAATAGTTTTAAATTCGTTTCAAAAGCAATTTCAACTTCCTTTTCAATTCAAATCAAAATTGAATTCTTCTTTATAAATTCGTTTCAAACTTCATTTCTATTCAATTCAAATTTCAATTCAATTTGAATTCATTTTCAATTCATTTCGAAATCGTTTTCAATTCAATTCATTTCGAAATCGTTTTCAATTCAATTCATTTCGAAATCGTTTTCAATTCAATTTGAATTCATTTCTCAATTTATTTCGAAATCGTTTTCAATTCAATTCATTTCGAAATCATTTTCAATTCAATTCATTTCGAAATCATTTTCAATTCAATTTGAATTCATTTTCAATTTATTTCGAAATCGTTTTCAATTCAATTCATTTCGAAATCGTTTTCAATTCAATTCATTTCGAAATCGTTTTCAATTCAATTCATTCCGAAATCGTTTTCAATTCAATTCAAAATATTCGATTTCGAAATCACTTTTCAATATTCATTTTTAAGATGAATAAAATCGATATAAATATCGTTCACGTCAAAATGGCGTCAATCTAATCAACACGGCTTCATAAATTTCTATTTTCAAATATTCTATTTCAAATATTTCTTTTTCAAAATAGTTGTTATTATCAAAATATTTCGTTCAACACATGACCAATCTCAATGAATGAGTACTGTCAACACATGAACTTTTATTTTATATCGATAAAGATGTAAATTTTATTACTAAAATATTTCGTTCAACACATGACCAATCTCAATGAATGAGTACTGTCAACACATGAACTTTTATTTTATAATATTCTTTATTTTTCAAATTGAAATGAGGCCCAATCAATTACCATATAAAGTTAACTATATGGATTTTCATACAACACATGTATATAATTACATTGAAAAATAATCGACCATCAACCAAAGTGCACTACACTGTATAAGCATCAAATATAGATATTCAACGCTTATAACAGCCTGTCAATCAATCGATCGACATATTTAATCAATTAGGATGAGTGAACTACATATTTCATCCTAACACCCGTGTGGGGTTTCAAACAATCAAACAAATATTTTATTTGTGCAGTTGGGCGATGTGTAAAATTTATCGTCCCAATCAATGTCATTCAAATAGGTGTACATAAACAAACCGTCTGGTTTGTAAATGAATATTCTATTTTATTCACTTTCACGTTAAAAATTATATTTTTAACGATAAAACATTTTATTCCAACATATGAATTTCTATTCAGTTCATTCTTTAAATAAAATGATATTTTTATTTTTCTAACATATTTTAGAAAATTTCGGCGGCATAACGGCATGATACTAGAAACGGGACAAGGCCTAGCCTTATCCCCGGTCTAGTGAAGGCCCACGCCATTCACACATCAATCGAATCAATTCATTTCACCACACAATTCAATTTCAATCAAATAATCCAACTAATCTACGCAACCAAACAAACAAGTCCATGGTCTGTGGACGATTGTGTCGGGTGCTACTAAACACCGTCTGCATCCTAGTATATATATATATATATAACTAGAATAATAGAATTTGAGTGAGAAGTTCTCACATATAGCTATCCTAGCTCCCCGGCACTTCCAATGCAGGAAATCTTCAACGTTCTTGCCCTTTCGCCATCTTCGTTGCCCGTAGCCACTACATATAAAAATCATATTTTTATTTCGAAGTTCAATATATAAAAATCCTATTTTTCTATCGAAGTTCAATATATAAAAAATCTATTTTTCTATCGAAGTTCAATATAAAAAAAAATCTATTTTTCTATCGAAGTTCAATATATAAAAATCACATTTTCTTTTGTTATGATATATATAAAAATTCAGTTTTTCTTTTGTTATGATATATATAATTTAATAACAACGTGCTTTTATTTTTCTAAACAAAGTGATTTTATCAATCATCATGTCTTTATATTTTTATTCCTAAAACAAAGTATATTTTTATTCCTAAAACAAATTGTAAACTATGTAAATAAAGGAAAAAAACTCATCTTTAAACCTTTTTGCTTCTATCATTTGGCTCCAGTGTTCACGGAAATAGCCCATCGACTCAATCCATCTCACGCACGCTTCACGAGAGGGAGGGGGGTCGGACATTGATCACGGGGTGGCACCTGGAGGCCATCGACGCCACATCCTTACGCCAGCAGTACCCCGAAGCTCGGTGGCCTGAGTGTCTCGAACCACGAGAGAAAACGCAGTGGTTTATGAATTGGGAGGAGGGTGGTTGCGCCATTGACTGGAGTGGGATCCGGCGAGGTGACGCCGTTGGTTGGGGGGGCCGCGATGACGTGGAGAGCCGGCTAGGGGTAGGGCATCGTAGGTTTGATCGATTTGGGGGCTGTGCGTTTCCGTTGACCGTGAGAAAATAGAAAGGGAGGGTTTGACTAGAGGGAGATATATATATAATATAATATAATAATATTAAATTCTCCATTCACTTGTTTATCAATACTAACTCTAAGCTGAACCCAACGACTGACGTCACTAGCTAATTGCCCCCATTCCGAACACAATGGGATATGTATCGCAAGGTGATTCGATCGTTTTAATCAGTTTCCGTCAAAATCAAAATATAAATCTATATATTGAATTTGAATGCACATTTCAATTTACCGGGGCAACATACGGACACTAAAAATTCCCGAAAAAATGTTTTCTAGCTTTGTATTGACGATACGGTTCTAACAAAACTAATTTCGTCGAATTCTGAGACCGTTAGAAAAATGACCATTTTCCAGTCGATTAAAATCAACTGAAATTGGTCAAACGCATTTTCCTTCGCCACGCTCACATATTGATTCGAAAAATTATGAAATCTTGGAACCTAGCAATAACTTGACACCACGGACCCAACAAAACTGGTTTCGTCGAAATCCGAGGTCGTTTGCAAAACGGCTATTTTTAAGGGCTATATATTATATAAAATATATATAAATTCCACAGCGACTATTCTGAATTTTCAACTGGACATATCTTATCATTTCTAAAGTGAAATCTCAGTTTGTTAACTTCGTTAGAAAGATATTCTTCATCAGATTCAAATATTTCTTGTTTCGTTCAATTCTGACCTATATTGAATTCTGTATATTCATTTGAAATTAGAAATCGAATTTTCGAACTACCGCGCCATTTTCTATTCCTTTTATAATTATATATAATTATTTATATTCTAACGACGACGCGTAAATTATATACGTTCGAATTATATTCAAAATAAATTTCTCGTCGCTATTATTTAAAATAATTCATTTTAAATAATCAAAATTCGCTTAAATTGCCAAAATAAAAATTTTAAACTGGCCCAGATTTTCCGGGTTGTTACACCCCTTTTTTTATTTCACAAAAAAAAAATAAAAAAATAAGAAATATTGGAAATATTTTTTTTCCTTAGGAACAAAACAAACTAACGCATGAAGCAAATGCATTGCAAAGGAAATGTAAAGCAATGCATGGGACATGTATTTTCCCAACTGCATGCTATAGGTTGGTTTAAAAATACATGCTACACGGGTTCATGCCATATTCGCTCGCATGTGACAAAATCAAGCTACTAGGATTTTTTTTAGCAGCAAACAAGACACTTTTTTTATAACCCAAACTAAAACATGCAAGGATAGAATGGACATATTACATTTGTTCCAAATGAACGCACAAAGGGACCTATTCACTTGTTCTAGAAAATATACATAAAATTTAGGCTACTGTAACACGATGTAAAGTAAGAGATAAACATTGAAATGGATGTCATGATGTATAATCATGGTAAAGAAAAATTTGGTACATAAATAAGCAACATTATGCGGCTGCTGCATGTGTAGTAGCAGCAAAGGGAAACGCGGCAACAAGACAACACTAGCCTATGCCTCTTGCAAGCAGGCAGACATAATAATGGCTACAGGTTTCCCTTTTTTTTCATGAAGCAAAATAGTAAGTAAGGAATCTCACCGAGCAAAACAAGGTGACTAAGTGGAAGTCGGAGATGAGATGCGGTGGAAGGATCCTGCAGTGAAGAAAGCTTGACTGTTTCGACCGTGAAAGTGGGTGTAGTGAAGAGGAGGAAGTGGGTGCACTGAAGAGGAGGAAGAGAAGATAGTTGGAAATATGTTTTTTTTCTCTGGAGGAGCTTTAGGTCAGGCGAGGAAGAAAAATGGGAAAGATGAAGTGTGGCTTGTGCGTGAAAACAAAGCAGGGCTGGTTAAAAGGAAGTAACAGTGCAACCAGGCACGTGAAGGGCACGCAGATAAGGGGTACCTTTTGTAACCGTTTCAGGAAAGTTGGACACACGCTAATTGTGTGATTTTCATTTGTCTTAGGCAAGGGGAAGGAGATGGTTCTAGAATTGGAACAAACAAAATCAAACCAACGCATGAACGTTACGGATACGGACGGTATCCGACCGTAAAAAAATTCAACGATGTTTCAACATGCGGTTATATGAACAAATTTAAACTTATAACGCGTTAATGGAAAAATATTATGAAATCTACATTTACGCGCTACGCACTGAAACGTGAAATTTCTTTCCGAGCAACGTAAAAATTAAATTTTAAATAAATTGAACAACGGAAACCGCCGAATAATAACGCGTAGAAAAATAAACAAACGACGTTCTCCAAACAAAACACACTTTTAAGTTTTGATTTCTTTTTTATAATTAAGAAAATTGTTATATTTTAAATTCGAAATTTTTACGAGTCGTTACACTCTCCCCCACTCAGAACTTTTCGTCCTCGAAAAGAACAAGTTAAGGGAATTATAGAACGAATCAATGAATAAAGAGATAAACTAGATTCAAATGAATAATACCTGAGACAAACAATTCAGGATTCGAAGCACATATGCTCTCGTCCGTCTCCTAAGTGCAATCTCAACCGTCAGTACTCCATTGTACCTTGACCAAGCTAACAGGCTTCCTTCTCAATTGCTTCGTACATCTATCAATGATACAAAGTGGTTTCCTTTCAACAGTCAGATTTGGCTCCAACTCTAAACTGTCAATCAAAGCTGGCTGGACGATTAAGGAAGGATCATGGAGATACTTACGGAGATGTGAAACATGGAATACGTTATGCACCCCCGAGAGTTTCTCTGGTAACTCAGTACGATAAGCAAGCGGACCAACTCTCTCCAATATTCGGAAAGGACCAATGTACCTAGGAGCAAGCTTTCCTTTCCGACCAAAATGAATAACGTTCTTCAATGGAGAAATCTTCAAAAGAACCTGATCACCCACATCAAACACTAAAGCTCTTCATCGTCTATCAGCATACTTCTTATGTCGATCCTGAGCAATCCTCATCTTCTTCTTAATATCCTCAACTTTCTCATAAGCTTCTAATATCATATCCGGTCCAAGAACTAATCGATCTCCAGACTCAATCCAACATGATGGAGATTTACACGGTCGTCCGTACAAAGCAGCAAATGGTGACATTTTGATGCTAGCCTGAAATCAACGATGGATTCAAAAGATAGAAATTTGAATTGAAATCTTAAATTCAAAGATAGATCGATACCTGATAACTATTATTATAGGTGAATTCGACGAGATGGAGATGATCTTCCTAAGACCCACCATAATCAAGAACACAAGCACGAAGAAGGTCTTCTAAAATTTGGTTCACCCTTTCCGTCTGACCGTTAGTCTGCAGATGGTAAGCAGTGCTGAGATTAAGACGAGTTCCTAAAGCATCCTGAAAAGCTCTCCAAAAGTTGCTGGTAAAGATAGGATCCCGATCACATACAATACGGGTCGGAACTCCATGAAATCTGACAATCTCTCGCATATAAATCTGAGACAAACTAGAAGCAGTACGATTAGCTCTAACTGGAATGAAATGAGCAAACTTGGTTAACCTATCAACTATTATCCATATGCTCTCATTTCCTTTCCTCGTCGTGGGGAGACCGTCGATAAAATCCATAGAAACTTGTTCCCACTTCCAATTAGGATCTCAAGAGGTTGTAACAACCATGCTTTGATCATCATCCACAAAGCTCTACTGTTCAACAAAGCTTTCATCCATGAATCTCAGCATGCCATAGTGTCAATTCCTGTCATACAACTTATGTCCACCAATATATAACCTCTAAGCTCGTGCGCCTTAAAGAATGGTGTAAAGCTAAGAGAATAATTTCCCCGCCACCAAACAGATGTATATTTAGTAGAGATCAATTGATACAACATAAAATATAATGTCAGACACATAATCCATTTGCAAGTTCGTTCTGGGTCTAAACAAAACTAGAGGCACCTTATTCCTCATCCCATATGTCCAATACAAGAGAGAGGCCCTCGCATATACGGTCGATCTCCAAGTACGTATGGACAGTCACCACTTATAACCTTATCCTGGGTGTACAACCCGATTGAGACATTGGTAATATCCCAAATGATGTGAAGATCTCTGGTCTTCAACCACCATCTTCATATTTTCGACTTTTCATTGTCGTAATAGTTATTCAGAATGGGCTAAACCCGGTATTTCCGAATAACTCACGCATCTTTAAAATCATGTGACATATAAACATATAAACAATATCATTCCAATCTAGAATATTCTTTTATTCAAATATTCATTACATGGGAATTTACCCAATAAATCTTATAAAGATTTAAATCATTTAAACTTATCCTTTATATCGTTCTTGGTAAATCATTTCAAAAGATTTTATAATATCTTTTCACACTTCGAGGTTTATAAACCTTGCCAGGATAAACGAGTCTTACAAGAGTGATAATATTTCATATCATTATCCCATCCCAATCTATTCATCCCATGGAGAAAAAATGATAGTACTCCATATCTAACACTCATCATGTTACGGTAAATTTAATTATTTATTTACTCTCTAATCTAATTAAAGATTCATTCATCGCATGGAGTAAAATTGGTGGACCCCATATCGGATACTTCTCGTGTTATGGCAAGTTTAATTACCTCTTCTTCATTTAACTAAAGAATTGTTAACACTCCAACACAGTTTCAATCTCATAAATAATTATTTATTGATTATTCAACTTTTTGGAAACTAATCCTGTCTTTTACAATGTTAAAGAACAAATGTTATTCTAAACATCATTCACGATTAACCCAAAAATCAACTTCCATTTAATTCCAATTTTAATTTGTTAAATTGAAAAGATCCATTAATTCTTACTTAAAAGATTTATATCTCAAATTCCATTTTCAACAAGATTTAAGAACACTGTTATTAAAGACGCCATTCACAAAAACCCAAAATCCAATTTGAAACCAGCAGATATCGTATTGGAATAACAATATCTATATCTTTCAAATTTCTAAACGTTATCCGTATAATTACAGAATCCAATATCAAAATATCAGAAGATAATTTCCATTCCAATCTATATGTTGGAAAACTCTGGTTATATTCCAAACCAATTACAAATCCAATTTATTAATTTAAAATCATTGGACTATTACTCTTCGGAAAACATCGTCTGATCTTAGTCGAATATCCGATGTTCCTTTCGGTTCTTCTCACCCCTCGCCTAATGGAATAATTTCCAGTTACATCTCACTAGTGATATTGACCGTACTATCAGGAATCATCGCATATTCGTTCGGGTTCTTTACTCTGGCTGTTAACTAGTTCATTCAGATAAAAATATATTTTATCTTTACAAACTTGGAATATTCCATCCAAAATCTTTTCAATCATTAGTTATGATTTTACATTATTTATTTATTTTTTTAATAATTTTATTAAGGTCCTTGCAGTCGGTTTTCAATTTTGGCCACTGAACTGCATCCATAGTGACCTTTTCCAAAATAAATTTAAAATTATTTAAAAATCAAAACATTGGATCTTAAAAATTCTTTTTTTATTTGAAATCTCATTTCGTTACAGATCCAATGCTTCCAATTTCAGGAGAATCCGATGGTCAGATCTCCCTACACGTCAATTCGAAGTTCCGAGCTGACGTTCGCGAACTATCGCTGCACGACACGTCCTGTTCAAACCAGAATTGATTTATAATTTAAAATAAATCCAAATGCCTTCCAAAATATTTTATAAATCATATAAAATTAACACTGAAACTCATGTTTCCGTCGTTTCTTGTCAAAATCACATATTTCAACATTGGGTCACCTTTTTAATATTATTTTAATCATTAAAATAATAATATTTTTCAAAACCCGTTATTTTAGACTCGAACTATCCTATCATTCGTAATAAAAATAAACAAGGAGCTTTTGAAAGCAAACTTCTTTTAAAACGTTAGCCAAATAACCTAACTGAACTTCACTTCAGAAAATTACTATTCATTTCGAATTGGAACTTTTGACATGCTAAAACCGGATGAAAATTGATTCAAAACCGATTGGTTTAGTTATGAAAATTCATCGATATTTATGTATCTTTGAATCCATCCAAAATCGGATGTCAAAATCAAACTTTCGTTTTCATAGAATATTATATTATTAAAATATTCAGTTTTGTTCCATATTGGAATGAAATTGTAACAACCCAGAAAATCAGAACCAATTAATTTTTTATTTTGGTTGTTTTATTGAATTCTGAATAGTTAAAATAATTTATTTTAAATAAAAACGATCAAAAATTTATTTAAAATCGATGTTCGAATGAATATATTTATTTTAATTTCAAATGGAGTTAGAAATAGCGCGACGGTTTGAAATTTTGAATTCAAACTTTGACTGACTGTACATGTTGCAAAATTAATCGGATTTTAGTGAAAGAAAAAATATTTTAATCTATTTAAGAATATCTTTCCAATGAATCCGAAAAATTGAAATTTCATAGCAGGAATCAAAAGTTATGGTCAGTTGAATTTTCAGAATAGTCGCTATGGAATCTAATATAATATATGGCCCGTATAAATAGCCATTTTGCAAACGACCTCCGTTTTCGATGAAACCACATTTGTTGGATCCGGAATATTAAATTATTGCAGGATTCCAATTTTCATAATATTTGGAATCAATATATGAGCGTGTCAACAGAAAATGTGTTCTGACAATTTCGATCGACTTGAAAATGGCCATTTTTCCAATGATCTCCAAATTCGACGAAATTAGTTTTGTTGGGACCATATCGTCAAAACATAGCCAGATTTATTTTTCGGGAATTTTTAGAGTCAGTCTGTAGCCCCGGTAAATTAAAATGTTCGATCAAATTAAATAATTAAATGTTTTATTATTTAATTTGTATAATAACTGAATGAAATAGTCGAATGGGCCAACGAGGCATATCCCATTGTGTCCGAAATGGGTGTATTTAGCTAGGGGCATCACTCGTTGGGTTTGTTTTGGAATTAGGAGCTTGATAGAAATTATATTCGAATAAAATAAAATAAAATAAAATAGTATACGGTATAAATACACTGTATTCCTCCCAAAACCCTAGCTATAGTATACAACCGCCATCTTTGTAATTTCAATGGTCGTGGAGCTCCCATCTTCATTCCTTAAAAGAAATCAACCCGTATCATATTAGACCAAGGTTCCTAAGCATATATCGAAGAGCAAACTCAGATCTTCCAAACTATACGGCCATGATCAATTTCTGTTGAGCGAGGTGGTCGAATTGCTCTCGAGAAGGCTTGGTGTTCACAGCCAATTGTACGGCGCAAGGGGGTGTCGCGACTGGCGCACTTGCCAGCGGTGGAGGAGTTCGCCGTGGTCTCCAACGGGGTGAAGTCCGATTGGTCTCCGGCGGTTTCTAGAAGGGTGCATAGGGGAGTTTTGGTTTAAACGAATTGGGTAGCGTGACTAATTCCTGGAAGTAGAAGAAAAGAGGCAGCTCTGTGTAATTTAAAAAGTAATTAGGGTTTTTAATAATTAATTAATTAATTGTTCGTTAAATTATCAAATGCATTAACGACCATATCTTTTGCAAACAGAGTTGGAATCGAATGATTCAAGAAGCGTTGGAATCCTTGAATCGAGATCTACATTTCAGAACCGTCCATAGAATTTTTGGAGCATTCGACAATTTTAGAAGATATAAAAGCGAGGTGAGATTTCTGAATCTGATAAAATCAAATAAAATTATAATTAGGATGCAGATGGAGTTCAGAAACTCCCGACACCCGTCGTCCACAAACCATGGATGACTTGTTTGATTTGTGATTGGAAATTTGGTGAATATTACAAGTGGTTGATTGTTGATTGTGGTTGATTTTGGTTGAAAACAAATAGGATTAGTTTATTGAAAAATTCTTCTTCGTATGAAATAGATTAATGAAATTCCCTTTGTCAAAAGTAGCGAGGCTTTAACGTAGCGCGAGGAGCCGTACATCGGGACGGTGTCGGTTTTAATTACCCTGCCGTTATGCTGCCGAAATTTTCTGAAATATTTTTGTGTTATAACATATTCATGTTGTTATATATTAGTAATTTGACTAACTAATGAACTCGAACTTCTGTTTAGGTGACCATGGGGACTAGGCAATTTCTTCTTCCGCCTCCATTACCTTTTCATCTCTTTCTCTTTCACTTACCTTTCTTCCACTTTCTACATCTCTCCGCTTACGCTTCTTCTGCCTAGCTTTCTCTCATGTTCTCTAAACCTAGTGCGATTACAAACAAAGCCCTCTTTTTTCAATTTCAGATCTGAACCTTGCTTTTTAGATCGGCCTCTTTCTAGAGTTTTGTTTGACCCATTTCAATCTGGAAGCTGCACGCAGCCTATTTTTATGTCTCTTGATCCTTTCTCCTCCGACAAAGAACTGCCTTTGTGGATGCTCTTGAGCCTGCAGCAATTTCTGGCTTTTGCTTTTTACGACATCAATGTAAGTAACTCCCAAAAGCAGTTCCTACGACACCTCAAATTGTGGTTTGATTTAGGAATAGAACGAATCTCGTTGCTGGGCTTATGGCTTGTATTTGATGTTTGTGAACTGTTATTTTGTCTTGGTTATTGCTCTGGTATGACTGTTTGGTCGTCACTACGTTGGCATTCAGGTTCTTTTGCTTATGTTGTAGTTTGGTTATGGTCTCTCATTGCTGTTTTGTGGGTTTCTTTTTTGTTTGGGGAGAAATCTTTGAACAAGGAATTTGTTCTTGTCAATTCTTGTTAACCTATTGCTGTTGGTGTTGGTCTTGGGTGTATGTGTATGGATTATCTCGGAAATCTACTGTTTTGGCAACCAAGTGAAGCATTATTGCTCTCAATCTGCTGGACTTTAGTAGTATGGCTTTGGGCTTTTCCAGATTCATATGCTTGCTGATCACCATCTATGCTATTCTGGTCAAAGTTCTTTTATTTGATAGCTTGACAGTATGGAACATCAAGATGGAAGCTGGAATTTTTGGAATGGCATGTCTTCTAGGGAGCATGCGACTGATGGGCGCTAGCCTTTGCAAGGCTGTCCTGGTTAGGTAGACCTGCTGTGTACAGCTCACAGTAAGGTCACATTGTTATGTCATGTTGCTACAGTCCTTTGTAGCTTGTAATAGCTATCAACTTGTACTTCATTGTATGTATTTTCTTTTGACAGAGCATGTAAATTGACTCCCTGCGTGGAGTATGAAATATTCGTGTAGTCTAGTAAATTAGCTAGCTCCTGTGCTCTAAGCCTGTCAGGTATAATGGACGGAACACTATAAACTCCGTATGCGGTGGACGATCCACCTTAAAAACCGAATTTAGCCGACTGCTAACTACAGTCACCTATACTGTATTGTAATTTTATTATTAGACATAATAAAAGAGTGTTACGGAACACTATAAAAACCGGTCGGCTATGCCAAAAAATAATAATAATATAGAAATTATACTTCTAATATATATATGAAAATAAAAATAAACATTTATAGAGAAAAATGGAATTACATTTTATTTTACATTTTTAATGATAATGTAACATTAAAAATATACATTTATAGAGAAAAATGGAATTACATTTGATTTTACATTTTTAATGATAATGTAACATTAAAAATAAACATTTATAGAGAAAAATGGAATTACATTTGATTTTACATTTTTAATAATAATGTATCATTAAAAATATACATTTATAGAGAAAAATGGAATTGCATTTGATTTTACATTTTTAATGATAATGTAACATTAAAAATAAACATTTATAGAGAAAAATGGAATTACATTTTATTTTACATTTTTAATGATAATGTAACATTAAAAATAAACATTTATAGAGAAAAATGGAATTACATTTGATTTTACATTTTTAATGATAATGTAACATTAAAAATAAACATTTATAGAGAAAAACGGAATTAAATTTGATTTTACATCTTTAATGATAATGTAACATTAAAAATAAACATTTATAGAGAAAAATGGAATTACATTTGATTTTACATTTTTAATGATAATGTAACATTAAAAATAAACATTTATAGAGAAAAATGGAATTACATTTGATTTTACATTTTAATGATAATGTAACATTAAAAATAAGCATTTATATAGAAAAATGAATTTATATTTGATTTTACATTTTTAATGTAAATATGACTTTAAAATAATCATTTAGAGAAAAATGAATTTACATGTGATATTGCATTTTCAATGTAAATAAAACATTAAAATAAACATTTTAATATAAATTGTATTTGCATTGCATTCTACATTTTTATGTAATGCAACTTTAAAATAGACATTTGGATATAAAAATATTTGGACATTAGATTTCGTATTTTAACGTAAATGATACATTGAAAATAAAGAATGAATGAAAATTTACATTTTTCCAAATGAAAATAGAGAACGAATGAAATGAACATGTTTCAATGTAGATAAAAGAATGAAAGTTACATTTTTATATGTAATTAAAGTAAAAGAATGAAAGTTACATTTTTATATGTAATTAAAGTAAAAGAATGAACGTTACATTTTTATATGTAATTAAAGTAAAAGAATGAAAGTGTGATAAACATTGAAATATAAGATTTACATTCTCAAATGTAAACAAGTAATGAAATAAAAAGTGTACATTTTCAATGTGATAAACATTGAAATACAAGATTTACATTTTCAAATGTAAATAAATAATGAAATAAAAAGTGTACATTTTCAATGTGATAAACATTGAAATATAAGATTTACATTTTCAAATGTAAATAAAAAATGAAATAAAAAATGTACATTTTCAATGTGATAAACAATGAAATATAAGATTTACATTTTCAAATGTAAATAAATAATGAAATAAAAAGTGTACATTTTCAATGTGATAAACATTGAAATATAAGATTTACATTTTCAAATGTAAATTAATAATGAAATAAAAAGTGTACATTTTCAATGTGATAAACATTAAAATATAAGATTTACATTTTCAAATTTAAATAAATAATGAAATAAAAAGTGTACATTTTCAATGTGATAAACATTGAAATATAAGATTTACATTTTCAAATGTAAATAAATAATGAAATGAAAAGTGTACATTTTCAATGTGATAAACGTTGAAATATAAAGTTACATTTTTCAATGTAAATAAATATTGAAATAGGAGTTGCATTTTCAATGTAAACATATGTAGAAATAAGAGGTTACATTTTCAATGTAATATTGTATAGAAATAAAAGATTTCAATTTTTATTCTATAGATGAAGGGTAAAATGAATACCATTTCCATGATATATATATATATATATATATATATATATATGTATGTATGTATGTATGTATGTATATGAATCATATAAAAGATTCAATATACAAAGAGGGTGGTATTATCATCAAAAATTTCATTTTTAATGTTATATGTGATTTCATATATTATAGAAATCAACGTTGAATTGAAAATGGTTTGATATCGTCAAACGATTATGTTTATATATTATTATATATAAATGTAAATTAAAATAAAATGAATCGCGCTGCTGTAGTTCGCGTTTTGAAATCGTAACTTCAAACGGTTATACCGAATGATCCGACCGTCGGATTTTCCCAAAACTGGAACCGTTGGGTTCGTTTTGGAAACATCTTTCCAACGATATATAATTTGCTAGTATCTTAGATTTTGAGAAATGTGTAAATCAAATTTCGATAAAAACAGCGCCAGGGCCATGTAATGACCCGAAGCGTCGTTTAATTGAAAATGGCTATTTTTAAAATAAATAAAAATAGCGATAAATCATTATAAAATATTATTAATGATATGGAATGAAAAGAATGATTTAAATTATATATATTCAAGAATTATTTGAAAAGGCTGAGTTAACTCTCATTTCAAATAATTATATGACAATTGGAAGTCGAAGATTTGAAGACGGTGATTGAAGACCGACGATCTTCACGTCGAATGGATGACTACTGATGCCCTGTACTGATTTTCTCTCAGGAAAGGCTTATAGTGGTAGTTGTCCAGACGTACTTGTTGATCATCCGGATATGCAAGTACTTCTCTTCCGTATTGGACATATGGGACGAGGAATAAGGTGTCTCCGGTTTCATTCAGACCTAGAACGGACTTGTAAATGGATGTGTGTCTGACATTGGATTTCATTCCATATAAATTGATTTCTATTTAATATATATTTGTTGGTGGTGGAGAATTCATTCTCTAGCTAAACACCCTTCTCTGAGATGCACGAGCTCAGAGGTTATATATTGATAGTTATCGATCGCATGGCATGAATTGTAAGTGTGGCATGCCAAGATGCAAATGATCAAGGCTTATTGTTGAAAAGCAGAGCTTTGTGGTTGATGATCAAAGCACAACTTTATTGTAGCATAGCTTTGTGTATAGCGTTACTTCGCGAGCCTCACACCCCAGTATGAACCAAAAACGGGAGAAGGACCCCAGGGAGAACATGCGTTTCTTTCTAGCTAGAAGTGGTGTCTGTGGTTTTACATGCCCAGATATTTTACTTATGTGAATGTCAGAAAGCGAGGTACCTCGGATTTGAGTTCCTAGTGGCTCTATTTTACGCCCCATAGGGCGGGGAGACGTATTTTTCAGGCATTACCAATCCACTAACATATTTGTGGACCGGCCCTAGCGCTCCAGGTGCAGTTGCGACTGAGTCCTGAGGTACGGGCTAAAGTGTCACGAATTTGGTAAGGACAATCCCTTGCCTTGGTTCATGATGGAAATCCAACTTCCAATACGACACCATTCGGTTTTGATTGTATTACTAGTATGGCGACATAGTATATGGTAGCTATGCCGTCTATGATTGATACATTATGATTGAAATTTTTGTGAAAACATATATACACTATAATAATATCAACTCCGTTTTTATCGTATCAAGCATTTTTGACCATTATAAGGTAAAATTCTATCCTCTGGTTTGCGTTGCATTGTGCGATGGGACTTGAGTCTTATAATGGTTTCATTTTTCTGAAAAGCATTGCGTTGTTTAACGATTTACTTTATTTATGCACTGACAACCCAATGGAGTAAACCCGTTCCGCGTAGCGGCGTGGTTCTGTGATTAGCCTTATTATTAAATAGGTTAAATAAGATTTCTCATACCAGTCCCATGACTGACTCGTAGTTTGTTTCACTTTGAAAACTCGGGTGCCCTCTTTCCCACATGGGCAACCTTATATACAAGTTTAACAGACTCTTTCTGGATAGCTATGGAGCTAAAGATGGGTCTTATCATTTCTATTATGCTATTCAGACTTCACTTAGTATATTATGTTTATTCCACTGCAGACATTTTGTATTAAGTGGAAACTTTATTATGTACTAAGTATGATCCTATTTTGCTATGTAACTCTGATGATATTATTCCCAGTGTAATTTGAGATATATTTTCTGCTGTAATTCTATATTTCTGTTCTACTGTTATTGTTTATGTGTTATATTCCAATGATTATCCTTGCTTTTATATTGCGGAAGTTTGGGGTTATCACAGAAATCTCAACCAATATCCATACAAATAAATTTATATGGATTTCATGCATCACATGTATCCAACAATAGATGTAAACAACTATTAAACATCCAATCATTCATTAGTTCGCATCCAATTCACACACAAATGCACTATACCATATAAGCCTTAAATTAAATAAATAACAATTATACAGTTTTGTCAATTCAACACATTGACAGTCTACACACTTAGGATTAATATCAGTGTTTATCTTCATCCCAATACCCAAGTAAGGTTTACAATATCATCACAAAATACCAAGACTTATCTACACACTTGGGAGATGTGTAAAAATATCACCCTAATACTCGTGTGGGGTTTACATCAATATCCATGTGGCTTATATACACACAAGGGAGACATGTAAATTACTGTCGTCCCAAAATGTGGCACCCCACGATCATTAATGTCACTCATTAAGAGAATGCATTAAGTATAGTGAAGCGTTATAAGTAAACAGAAACAGAAACATTACAAGACAGATATAAAATAACAACGGAATTAAAAACTTTATTAATCATAAAGCATCGTGGTTCAAAACATCATACGTCTGAATTACATAAAAACCAGTACATCATAAAAACTTCTATCTTGCACTTAAACATCAGAGTACAAAATAAAAGAAGCATAATCCCCAAATAAAAACATAGCCATAGTAGCAAAGATAGGAGCTTGAGCAACACATCTAAGCAGCTCCAGCAGAATGACAGCAGAATCTTGGTCAAGCTTGAGTATTCTCACCCTGAGAACCGGGGGGGGGGGGGGAGGGGAAGGAAGAAAGAAGAGGAAACAAAAAGAATCAGACATAAAGTGTGGCGAGTCTAGTTACTTTTAGCAAGTAAATAAGTGAAAGTATCATGACAGGAATATAAAGTCGATAAGAAAGATAACATCACAAAAGGCAGGTTTGACAAGGTAAACTGGATAAACATGATAGGGAATATTGCGCTTCTAAAGATTACTCTACACCGATACAAGTAAAACCAGAATGAGATGATCCCAACAACTATCAAATGGTAGACTTAGGCGTACTTCTGGTGAGAGGTTTTAACCCCATACAATCAACAGGCCGCCCAACCTAACAGGCTCCTAAACTTTTTACCAGAGTCTTGATGTACCCAACTACTACCCTAATCGATCGGCTCCCTACTCCGTAGATACCATGTGCCGACCCCATAGTAGGTTGTACCACTTCCTAAAGTGGCAACCCTTCATTGATGTGCATAACCATATCTACTAGTGTCACGGTCGTCGTCTTATTCCCCTCTGCCCGGACATGTACGCATATGTCCCGGTTGGTTTGAGCCACCCACACCATCCTCCACGTTTGGATCTCTTACAATCAACCCAGTAAGTGTGTCCCGACTCCGACCTAGGGCGGAGTACTCGTTTGATACCGTTATATGGGTTACTAACTGAAACGGGTCCCACACACAAGATGATACAAGCTCTCCCCCTTATCTTGTCTCCCCACTGTGATTTCCTTAGGTTATGTATACCTATTGGTGTCTTTAATTACATAACCCCCTCGGGTTAAGTTTGTGGGCCTATATATAAATATTACCCACCCCCTTAGATTTACTTAACCTACCCACTGTTCAAACAAATTTACTTAACCCCTATTCAAGTTTATGTTCATACAATCCCTATGGATTCAATTAGGTTAAGTATTCCAATTCATTACCATGTCCATTTATGGCTACAATGTGCTAGACCTCCCATATTAAACCTGCCACTTGTGGATGCTGGATATGCCGGTCAGTACCAGGCAGACTTCTTCCACAAGTCGGGCTTAACCTCATGTCTTAACACGTCTCGTATTTGTGCACCTAGTGATAATATAAATGATTATACTAACAAGATTGACATAACTACATAGTGGAAAATTGATAAGGTGGGCATATAAGAACAGATCTGGTGAACATGAGATAATAGAACTATATCTAACGTAGTAGGGATGTCATAATAGGCATGATAAGTTCTAAATAATAATTTAGATATCCAACTAATAAATGATACAATTTAACCACAAACATGATAGGTACAAGGTGATCTAAATAGTAAATTAGATATATAATTAAAGGTAGATCTGACATGATAAAGGTTAAGATCCAAGTCACAACTATGTCAGAATATCATGGATTCACAAGTTATTACAAATCTGATATGATTCAAGCAGTCATAGGCATAGATCCAAATTACAGTCATATCATATTTTACTTTTTAATTATTTAAATCTAAATGTAACTTAAACTCACAGTGTTTGGATCTATAAAGGTAGAAGAAGAATAGCAGAGGTAAAATTATAGATCTACACTTGAATAACTTAATTAACTTGATTGCAAAAGAAGAAAAAGGTTTGGTTCAGTCTGGGTAGCGACAACATCTAGTCCTCTATTATTTTTCAGTGTAGAAAACAAGAGAAATGGAGCCATATTTATAGCCAAATCCCAAATCCTAATCTGCCTAGATCTGCGTAGGGGGGTCGACCCCCCATATGGGGTAGACCCATGGGTCGACACCCATGAGTGGTCGACCCATGGGTCGATACCCCTCATGAGGGGTCAAAACCCATGGGACGGGAACTTTGTTGCTCACGAAATTTCACTTTCATGAAATCAATCATAACTTGTTCATTTCAAGTTATTATTCAACTCATTCAATTTCACTTAAATATGTAAATAAAAGTAAGCTGTGTGACTTGTAAATGGTAATCAACCCAATATCAACTACCACAAACATTCAATAAAATAATCAAATAAGATTATTATAAATCATAAAAATTTATTTGAGTGAGAGAGTTCTCACTTTGGTAGTTTATCGTTAAATAACGATAAATGACGATTTATTGAATTAGATGTTTTCTTTCACCAAAAATTGCCACGAGCTCTAAATCACTCCAAATCAGTTTCATTGCGAAACCTTTATCGAAGGTTCCAACACATCCTGTTTCAATGAATTCCGACAACGTATGAAAAAGTTATGTATTTTACAAGTTTGTGTACATACATAAATCATTAACTTAATATACAAATTAATTACCTTAATTACCATTTAAACTCTTAATCCCATTGCTAATCATCTTCCTCTACAGGAAACTCATGCATGGTCCAACCCCTCCAATACTGCACCTTTACTCCATCCATTCTCCTTCCACAATACATTAAATTACAAACCGATTTCACCTAAATTCATCTCTTCGATTCCTCTTCCACCATAACACAACTTCATCAAATTCAAACAACAAAAATTTTGCACCTCCCCTGTTTAACAGAAGAACACACGTCGCCTTGGTGCCTCCCCGACATTTTTGTCGCCCAATTCACCCAAACGTCACTACAAGTTGCTAAAACTTATGCTAAACCCAAATATAATAACCAATTCTTGAATCAATGCTTCAAAAACCTAAACACTCGAACCCTAGCACCAAAAAAGGGAACGCACGCACATTGTAAAATTCTCAACGCATAAAATTGTCACCATACCCTAATTCAAGCACATAGATTTGAAGCTTCCCTTAAAACTAACTCAAAGATGCTTCATTTTTATTTTTTTTATTTTTCTTTGAATTGTTATGAATTTTTGAAGCTCTTAATTTTGATTTGTGGAAGAAAGAAGTGGCGGCTCATGTTTTGACCATAGAGAAATAAAGACAAGGGTTTAGAAGTAGTAAGGATATAGTATAGTTAGAGGAAAATATTTTTTTATTTGATTATATATTTAAGTTTGTCCAATAATTGCTTACATTCTTCGTTTAAAAATTCATATAATCACATACGAATACCGTTTTCAATGAAAATTCAAAAAAAACTATATTTCGACATTACGGACCCAACGAAACTTGTTTCGTCGAATTTTGAGTTCGTTTGCGCTGACATCTTTTTAAAGTCAAAATATTGACCGTTTTCACATTTAAATTGCGCACAACCACATACTAGCTCAAAAAATTAAGAAATTTGAAATCTAGCAATAATTTAATATTCCAGATCCAACAAAATTGGTTTCGTCGAAAACGGATTTTATTTGCAAAATGATTATTTTTAAGGCCTATGTAATATTATTATAATTTTATTAAATTGCAAAATTATTCAAATTAATAATAAACTAATTATTATTATTATTTTATACATTCAAACAAAATATCATATACCTATAAAATAAACATACTTAAGTTTTAAACTCGATACCACAATTTTCTAGTCAAACGGTGTTCAATTTACATGAAAATCCTTTTATTTAATTTAATAGATCATTATATTTTATAAATGATTCCATAACGACTTTTTAAAAAATTAATTGGACATAACTTACAATTTATAACTCAAAATCTAAGTTTTCCTCTTTTGTTAGAAAGATATAATTAAATAGATTCTAATGTTTCTTGTTTTACAAATATCCAACTCATTTTGTATTCTGTACGTTCACTTGAAATTCAAAACTAAATATTCAAACTACCGCGACGTTATGCATTCATTTTAATTAAATTTTAAATATATACATTCAAACTTCATTTTAAGTAAATTCAAATTCGTTGATTCTCAAAATAAATCATTTTAAATATTTTAAAATCCATTTAAAACAATTTAAACTCATATTTTAATTTGTCTGAAAATATGGGTTGTTACATGCATCCTAGCTGCCACCATACCCATATTCGACAGCACCAACGTCTCCGACACCCCAAACTCTACCTACGGCCGAAGTTTGGCCCCCTCATATGATCTTCTTAGCCTTTAAAACCTCGAAAATCGCACCCACTTAATGGCTCATTTCTAGCAATTTTAACACAATCAACATCGATCCACCATATGGATTTAAAGATCTCGTCGAGATCCACTGCAATTTCTCATATTTTGGCAGTCATATATTTAAATTATTTTGTTTTTTAAAATATTATATTCAGGATATAACTGGATTTTAATATTGAATTAGTTATTTAAAACGAAGTTTGAACATTAAATTTATATATAAATTAAAACGAGCTCGAAATGGCGTGGTAGTTCGTAATATTTAGTTTTGAACTTTAACTGGATATACAGGATCCAACATAAGTCGAATTTCCATGAAACCAAAAACGTTTGAATCTAGTTGATTATAATTTTCATATGGAAGAGAAAAATCGAGATTTCGTGTTATGGATTGTTAGTTATGTCTAAATCAAATTTTAAATTAGTCGTTATGGAAATCATTAATGAACGATAACGTTTACGAAATAAATTAATAGGTTTTAATATGATTTGAATACCGTCTTAACTAGAAATGGATGATGTCGAGTTGTATAACTTATATTTGATGTTATATGATATTTTTCAGTTGTGTATTTATGATTTTAATGATTTATTATCATTTAACAAAATTGTTTTGGAATTTAATTAATATTTTATCAATATTTTTATAAGCCGTTAGAAAGGCCATTTTGCAATGATCTATGTTTTCGATGAAATTAGTATCATTGGAACCGTAACATTAAATTATTGTACGATGTTAAATTTCATGGCAAACCGATGTCGTATGTGACTTCAGTTGCTAAAAACGTCACTGTTTTTATTTAATTGGTTATATTAGTTTTGCCATTTTAAACAGGGGTAACTTTAGAAGAATAAATGATTGGCCAAATGAACTCCGATTTTAACGAAACAAATTTCCTTGGATGCGTAAGGAAAAGGACTAGTAGAATTTCAAAGTTTCAGGTTGATTGGATTTATTTTGTGATAGTGGGAAATTTTAACGCGTGATTTTTCACTTGTGAATTGTAAAGGGTTTTTACAAACGACCTCGGAATTTGACGAAACCAATCACATCGTGTCCAGAATATTTTTCTATGCTAGGATAAGGAGTTTCATCTCGATCGGAGATCGTATATGGTGGTTTTTACACGATACTTCACCCCTAAGTTTTTTTAATAATATTTTATTATATGTGTACATTATAAATGGCAAAACCTAAAATTTTGGCTCAAAACTAAAGCCTGTGGTCAACAAAAATAATTAGCCGCCTTCTCTAAAAACCTATGGCCAGAATCTTGCAATATTTTCCACCAATTATCACATGATCTAGGCCACTAATTCGAAAACTTCCAAATACAAATCGCTAGAGGGCTGCGAGATCTTTATTATCAACGGTCGTGATTGGATACACTTCATCGGAGTGGCCGGAAATCTACCGGGAAGTCACTGCATTCGAATTCGAATTGCAGATGATCAAGGGAATCAGAAATTGTGGGCCTGGAGTCGATGGGAAGGACATTCAGGGGAGTTGGTCGGCGTAATTAGATGGAATTTCGGTGGTTTGAATGGGACGCAGCGATGGTCGAAGTAGGTCAGTGCGTGGGTTCGTGAAAGCTGCTATATGCATGAGGAAGAAATAGGGTAATCAACTTATAATCACTAACTACGTAGTTAGTTATAATTAAATTATAATTTGTGGATTAATAACTAATTTGAACCCTTTGTTAGGTTTCAGATGTTTGTGGAGATGAAGGAGCAGCGAGGTTAGATGTTCATAACGAAGAAGCAGGGTAAAGTAGATGCCTGGAATGATGTTGAACAGAAACAAAGAAAATGATAGGCCTTGTAGAAATTTATTTGTCTTAATTGAACCGTAACCTAATTATATTTATAATTTGTGACAACTTCAGATCGTGCTTGGGTTCGATCTACGGTGGAGCATGAAATCGTGAAGACTAGGAGATAATCAACCCATATATTTTAAAGCAAAGAATTTAGTATGGCTAATTAAAGTAATTGAAATTTAATAAAGTTGGTTAAGGAAATAATATTTAATTAAATCACGTACGCTTATAAATGTATAACTCTTGCCTATATTGCCAGAATTGGACTAAACCAGCTACGTTGGGATCGTTGAAACGAGCAGAACATTATGGAAACATATTGTGACGGCCCGCCCCGCACCAGCCTGTATTTCCTTCGGAAGTGCGCTGTACACATGCCCGACTAGCACGGAACGGTCGCCAAAGAAAGGGAAGAAGGGAATGAACTAGTCAAGGAACCTGTAGAATGTCTCACAGCGCATGGAATAAAATATAATAATAATATACTTGACATAAAACAGGTGAGACAGTGCATAAGCTGATAACTAAAATCAATATCAATCATCAGAGCAGCGGAAATCCAAATACAGCTTATTACAATTTTCCAAATTTACTGTCTCTAAACAAAAGAAAGCTAAAGTAGAAGATACACCACCAATGCCCAAGCAGTGATCTTCAACAACACAGGGAGAATACTATATATATTACGTGGAAGCCTCCTGCTCGTCTCCGGATCATCTACCTGTGCATCGCCAGCTAACCTGTCTCTAGTCTGCTCGTGTGAGCACCCAGAGTAATAAGAGGAGACATAAAACTCTGGGTCAGACATAAAGCCTGGTATGAGCGATAAGCATCTAAACAGAATAATAACAGGTATACCAAACCATACCTGAACCTGGACCTGAAACCAAAGAGTTAGTACCACATACCTTACAATACTCTAAGGTGCCATAATAAATAGTGTAAGAATACGGGGGTGGGGTGTGCATGTCATAATGATAGCAAACAAATCAACCATAGCAACCATCCTCACATCTCTCACTCAGTGCGTAAAGCATACGATATCTACCACTTTGGAACACTAGACAATTTGAGGTAACGACGAATCCCGACTTGTAGAAACCCTGCTGTGACCAAGCTAAACACATGGAGTCATGACCAAACATTTCAATGACCCACTTCATTGGTCGTAGCCCTTGGTTCTACCGATGCCATAACGGCCCTGAATCCGCCTCCGTACCTCCTACCATAGTGGTCCAAAGCTATAGATCGTAAACCCCTTAGCACGCGTCCCGCAGCAAAGCCCAACCATGAAGCGAACTCGTTGATTCCCATCTGGATCTTGAGCTCTAACTTCTCATTTGGACTTCCTTTGCATCACGGGTTTGGTCGAATTGGAGTGGGTCTTCAGAAGAGTTGTCGTGCAGTAACAGTCCTAGAATTCGGTTCGGTTCGGTAGTCATCACCCTCGTCGGTTCGGTTCGGTGGTCATCTTTTCATTCGGTTCGGGTCGGATACCCCACTTCGGGTCGGGTCGGTGTCCTCCTCCGGGTCGGGTCGGGTTACTGTCTTCCTTCCAGTTTTCTCCGATCAGCTCCCTCGTTTTCCATCTACTCATATCCGATCCGCTCCCGTTTTCCATCTACTCTGATCCGATCCGCTCCCTTCGCCTTACTCCAGTCATAGCCTTCCATTCTTGAGCCGATCCGATCTGGCCTCCATTATTCTTCCGATCCGATCCCCTTGTCCACTCCAACTCTAAGTAAACGGCCTTCCTTCTCGCCAAGCCTCCTCCAGTGACAAGTCCCAATCTAGTTCGGATTCCCTTGGTCAGTTCACTAATCCGATCCGACCCTTGCTCCGATCCGAACCGGTTCGGAACCTACACATTTCTGCAACTTTCCAGCGAGCTCTCTACGCCATTCGACGACGTTTTCGACCAATTTAACTATTCTAATCAATCATAAAACATACCATAGAGTCATAGCAACATGTAAGAGCAACCACAAACACCAAAACCAGGAATTTACATGTCAAAATGGATCAAAGATACCCAAAATCCTATTTTTCCCTTAAGCATGATTAAATAAGACTAATTATAGAATTAATAAAACTTAACTAAATCGAGCCAAATTTCTAACAGAGGCATAAAATATTATTTAAGAATTTCTAAACATTTTTCCATAATTTATTGGTGTATAAATTCGCTAATCTTCACTATTTACCCTTAATTAACTGTAATTAGTGTCAAAACGATGCTATCACTCACCTTGGCCACAAAATAAAACACCAAATCTGAAATACTCTCTGTTTGGGTCGAATTCCTATGTATAGCAGCAGCTCCAACCTTGCTTTGTTGCTATTTGGCCTTGTTTTGATGTAGTCTAGGCTTAATCTTCACTAAAAATGTGTTTAGGAGTGGTTTTAGAGGATGGAAGCCATTACTAGGGTCTCAAGAAGGTTTGTGGCGTCTCAAAACTGAAATGAAAGTGATTTCCTAACCCTAATCAGTCCTCCTATACCTCTAAACCCGAAATTCCCCTCTGGGCTTAGCTACTAATCACCCGGTTAAGCCCAATTAAGCTGTTTTTCACCATCTGAAACTTGTTTCAGCCATATCTCCCAAATGGTGAGTCCGTTTGGCTAATGTGACCACTCTACGGAAAGAGAAACCATCATCCGGAGCCAATGGAAGTGGTTTCAAGTCAAAACTCATTTCCAGTCAAAAGTTATGGCCAAAACAGTGCCATCTAGGGGTAAAATGGTCATTTAAAAATCGGGAAAAATCATGAACATGGGAAATGACCCCAATCGTCGACTCCCAAAGTTACATGACCATACGACTTTGTATGTGACAGAAATAAATATTCTACGATCCTATGATGCGTAGAATGCGGGTCGTTACACTCTCCCCCCCTTAAGAAATTTCGTCCCCGAAATTCCTTAACCCAAAACATACAAAGGATCCCGCATGCCTAACAACCACATACAACAATCAAACATGCAAAACAAGCAAACAAGCCTATCCTAGCATGCGGAAAACTAAATCGAAGTCAAAATCTTACCAGGCAAAGAGTTCTGGGTGTGTCCTCCTAATGTTCTCCTCTGTCTCCCAAGTACAATCATTCTCGTCCTCGCCCCACTGAACCTTGACTAGCTTCACCGCCTTCCTTCGAAGTTGCTTCATGTCGTACTCGACAATACGGGCCGGCTTGCGGTTCCCAACCGCCTCGGGTTCTACTTCGAAGTCCTCCAACTGATCAGGTGAAATAGTCATATCTGGGTCGTGAACGAACTTCCTTAGTTGGGAAACATGAAATACGTTGTGAACCCCCGCCATCTTCTCTGGTAAGTCAATTCTATATGCCAAAATTCCGACTAGTTCAAGAACAGGGAACGGGCCAACAAATCTTGGTGCCAACTTGCCTCTCCTGCCAAATCGTATTACTCTCTTCAACGGAGAAATCTTGACAAACACCAAGTCACCAACGGAGAATTTTAGGTCTCTTCTCCTCTTATCAGCATAACTCTTCTGCCTATCTTGGGCAGCCTTCATTCGTTGTCGAATGGTCTTGATCTTATCTGAAGTTTCCCTTACCACATCTGGTCCAAGCATAAACTTCTCGCCAGTCTCTATCCAACATGATGGTGAGTTGTATGGTCTTCCGTACAATGCTTCAAACGGAGCCATACCGATACTGGATTGGTAGCTATTATTATATGCAAACTCTACTAGATGCAAATGATCATCCCATGATCCACCAAAATCCAATATACATGCTCTCAAGAGATCTTCCAAAATACGATTCACCCTCTCCGTCTGACCGTCGGTCTGAGGATGATATGCGGTACTGAGATGTAACTCTGGCCCTAGAGCCTCTTGTAAGCTCTTCCAAAACCCACTAGTGAACAACGGGTCTCGGTCACTCACAATGCTTTTAGGTACTCCGTGAAATCTCACTACCCACTTCATATACAATTATGCCAACTTGGCTGCCGTTCTGGTTGATTTGACTGGTATAAATCTTGCACTTTTAGTCAGTCGATCCACAACTACCCAAATGCTATCATGTCCCGATCTAGTCCTTGGTAAACCATCGATGAAATCCATCGAGACTTGCTCCCATTTCCATTCGGGAATTTCTAATGGCTGTAACAACCCACTAGGCTTCTTTTGCTCAGCTTTAACTAGCTGACAATTCATGCATTTGGATATAAACCTCCCAGTGTCTCTTTTCATCCCTTCCCAGTAGTAGGTCCGCTTCATGTCTCGATACATCTTGTTACCACCGGGGTGTATAGTCAGCTTTGAGTGATGACATTCTTTAAGGACTTCATCTCTCAATCCATTGGCATTGGGTACAACAAGCTTTCCATTCTTCCTAAGCCATCCATCTCGATCAAGCCCATACTTGTTCATCTCCTCATCGATGTCCATCTCTAACTTGGAGATGATTTCCAATAGATTAGGATCGTCCCTCTGACTAGAGCCGATCCGCTCAATCAAAGTGGGTCTGATCGTCAAACTTGCTAGCATTTCTGAATCCAATTCACACTTTGGTCTGAAATCATACCCAGCGATATACTCCAGTTGCTTCCATTCTAGAAACATAGCCCCTAAACTAGCGTGTCTTCTACTCAATGCATCAGCCACCGCATTGCCTTTTCCCAGTGTATATGCGATGTCAAAATCATAGGAAGCCAAGAATTCTAACCACCTTTGTTGCCGGAGGTTTAAATCCTTCTGGGAGAAGAGATACTTCAACGACTTATGATCTGTGAACAGCTCAAATCTTTCTCCTAAGAGGTAGTGTCTCCACATCTTTAATGCAAACAAGATCGCTGCCAATTCTAAATCATGGGTAGGGTACCTTCTCTCATGCGCTTTCAATTGTCGACTTGCATAAGCTACAACCCTGCCACCTTGCATCAATACAGCACCCAGTCCGGTACCACAGGCATCCGTGTATACCGTCATCTCTTCATCCCCCTTAGGAATGACTAACACTGGTGCACTTTTCAACTTGTCCTTTAGACTTTTGAATGCATTCTCGCACCTTTCATCCCAGACAAAAACTTGATTCTTCTTGGTCAACTGGGTCAATGGTGCTGCTATCTTGGAGAAACCTTGGATAAACTTACGATAATATCCAGCTAACCCCAAGAAACTTCTTACATCTGTTGCATTCTTGGGCGTAGGCCAATCCTGTACCGTAGCCACCTTTGCCGGGTCCACGACAATAACATTCTCTGATACAACATGGCCCAAGAACCTCACTTCCCTCTTCCAGAAGTGACACTTAGAAAACTTTGCTTTCAATTGGTGTTTTCTCAACACCTCCATCACTACTCTTAAATGTTTCTTGTGTTCTTCCTCTGTCCTCGAATAGACCAAAATATCATCAACGAACACAAGGACAAACTTATTCAACTGATCTCTGAATACCCTATTCATAAGATCCACAAAATATGCTGGGGCATTGGTCAGCCCGAATGGCATGACCAACCACTCATAAAATCCAGACGGCGTTCGAAATGCCGTTTTAGCTATACTCTCAGCTTCCACTCTAAGTTGATGAAAACCTGTCGCGAGATCCAACTGAGAAAATACTCTCGCGCCACTCAACTGATCGAACAAATCATCTATCCGCGGTAGAGGATACTTGTTCTTCCTCGTCACTTTATTCAACTCGCGGTAGTCTACACACAACCGAAGGGAACCATTTGCCTTGGTAGCAAACACAACTGGTGCTCCCCATTCAGAAACACTCCTTCTGATAAATCCCTTCTTCAAAAGATCGCTGACTTGCATCTCAAGCTCTCGCTGCTCTCTTGGTGCCATACGACGAAGTGGCATTACTATAGGTCTGGCATCTTTTACCAAATCAATACGGAACTCAATCTCCCGGTGTGGTGGAAGTCCGGTCACTTCTTCGAAAACATCCGGATACTGGCCAACCACGGGCAAACCTGACAACTCACTATGCGGAATGTCAAGGGAGTTTAGAAAACTAGCCAATACCCCCTCACCGGGTAGACCACCAAACACTATCCTCCGCCCATCTTCCGCTCTAGCTGTCACCAAAAAGCCCTCACAGTCTACCACCACCCCGTATCTTCGGAGCCAATCTACTCCCAAAATAATGCCAAACCCAGTAAAACCCAAAACAAAGCAATCACAAACATACATCCATGACTCGATAAGACCATATTACGACAAATCATGCTAAGGCTAGTAGAACCACCAATCGGGTTCGTCACTACTAAAGGTCTATCGACAATCTCGGGCTCCAATCCCAACCTATCTACCAGGTCACTAGATATGAAAGAACTGGAAGCTCCGGTATCAAACAAAACTCTAACAAGAACACCATAAACAGAAAGCATACCTTGAATGACGACATTCTTTCCTTTCTCCGCTGCAGTTGGGGCATTCGACGAAGAAGGAATAGCATTAAGGGCGTATGCTTTCACCATTTGCTTTTCTTTAGGGGGTTGCGGACACTTGTCCTTGTGATGTCCCATTTGGCCACAATTGAAGCACTTCCTATCCGCTGGCTTGGCCCGACAATTACTAGCATAATGGCCCTTCTTACCACAGCTGAAGCACTCAACATCTTGCTTATTCTTTTTCTTCTGGCCATCCTTAGTCTGATTCTGCTTTCTCTTATTCTGGGAACCACCTTTGCCTCCACCACTTGCTTGTGGTTTTGGCTCTTCTGCAGATGCAACCTCAGTCTTCGGCTTAGGGTAGAGACTCTCCGACCTCAATGCTTTTCCCACAATTGACTCAAACGTCTCATCGATGTGGTTAATAAGCTTTTCCTCCAAGTACTGATCCAAACCAGTTATGAATTTCTCATTCTTCTTCTCGGCAGTATCAATAAGAGATAACCCATACTTCGACAAAGTGTCGAATTCAGCAATATACTCCGAGACAGCTCTGCCATTCTGCTTGAGCTCCAAGAATTTCTTAAACAGCACTGACTTCTGAGCAGCTGGAATGAACTTCTCGCTAAAGCGAGCTTTAAACTTCTCCCAAGTAAACTGATCTTCGGGAGTAGCTGCCTTTATAGCATTCCACCAATTCATTGCCCGCCCTTGCAGCTGACGGGACGCTAGCTTTCTCTTCATCGTATCCTCGATACCCAAATCCTCGAAGATACGTTCGCAACTATCCAACCAATCCTGAACGTCCGTGGCCGACTCCGTTCCGTGGAACGGCTTCCCACCAAGACTAGTATAATCCTTATTCAGCTTGGCGAAGTCAACTCTTGGCGCCTGCACTGTTGGACCACCACCATTTCCCTCATTGGGAGCTGCCCTATGTACATCTCTAAGCATCTCTCTCATGAGGTCAGTAAACATCGTCCTCATGTCAGCAGCATTCCCATTATTGGCCCCTCTACCGGTACCTTTAACATATCGGCTCATCGTCAATCTGAAAAAGGAAACGATTAACGACTCAATAGTGGTGCTAGTGCAGTACGACTTCATCCTTATACTAGTAATAGTATATATATATAGCTTTTAAAAACCAAAGTAATCACAAATACGCTCTCTCGTATATGTATATTATCTCTCCCTGATAACTTCCCTAGGTTAACTACGCAACCTAGAGCTCTGATACCAAATGTGACGGCCCGCCCCGCAACAGCCTGTATTTCCTTCGGAAGTGCGCTATACACATGCCCGACTAGCACGGAACGGTCGCCAAAGAAAGGGAAGAAGGGAATGAACTAGTCAAGGAACCTGTAGAATGTCTCACAGCGCATGGAATAAAATATAATAATAATATACTTGACATAAAACAGGTGAGACAGTGCATAAGCTGATAACTAAAATCAACATCAATCACCAGAGCAGCGGAAATCCAAATACAGCTTATTACAATTTTCCAAATTTACTGTCTCTAAACAAAAGAAAGCTAAAGTAGAAGATACACCACCAATGCCCAAGCAGTGATCTTCAACAACACAGGGAGAATACTATATATATTACGTGGAAGCCTCCTGCTCATCTCCGGATCATCTACCCGTGCATCGCCAGCTAACCTGTCTCTAGTCTGCTCGTGTGAGCACCCAGAGTAATAAGAGGAGACATAAAACTCTGGGACAGACATAAAACCTGGTATGAGCGATAAGCATCTAAACAGAATAATAACAGGTATACCAAACCATACCTGAACCTGGACCTGCAACCAAAGAGTTAGTACCACATACCTTACAATACTCTAAGGTGCCATAATAAATAGTGTAAGAATACAGGGGTGGGGTGTGCATGTCATAATGATAGCAGACAAATCAACCATAGCAACCATCCTCACATCTCTCACTCAGTGCGTAAAGCATACGATATCTACCACTTTGGAACACTAGATAATTTGAGGTAACGACGAATCCCGACTTGTAGAAACCCTGCTGTGACCAAGCTAAACACATGGAGTCATGACCAAACATTTCAATGACCCACTTCATTAGTCGTAGCCCTTGGTTCTACCGATGCCATAATTGCCCCGAATCCGCCTCCGTACCTCCTACCATAGTGGTCCAAAGCTATAGACATCGTAAACCCCTTAGCACGCATCCCGCAGCAAAGCCCAACCATGAAGCGAACTCGTTGATTCCCATCTGGATCTTGAGCTCTAACTTCTCATTTGGACTTCCTTTGCATCTTGGGTTTGGTCGAATTGGAGTGGGTCTTCAGAAGAGTTGTCGCGCAGTAACAGTCCTAGAATTCGGTTCGGTTCGGTAGTCATCACCCTCGTCGGTTCGGTTCGGTGGTCATCTTTTCATTCGGTTCGGGTCGGATACCCCACTTCGGGTCGGGTCGGTGTCCTCCTCCTGGTCGGGTCGGGTTACTGTCTTCCTTCCAGTTTTCTCCGATCAGCTCCCTCGTTTTCCATCTACTCCGATCCGATCCGCTTCCATTTTCCATCTACTCCGATCCGATCCGCTCCCTTCGCCTTACTCCAGTCATAGCCTTCCATTCTTGAGCCGATCCGATCTGGCCTCCATTATTCTTCCGATCCGATCCCCTTGTCCACTCCAACTCTAAGTAAACGGCCTTCCTTCTTGCCAAGCCTCCTCCAGTGACAAGTCCCAATCTAGTTCGGATTCCCTCGGTCAGTTCACTAATCCGATCTGACCCTTGCTCCGATCCGAACCGGTTCGGAACCTGCACATTTCTGCAACTTTCCAGCGAGCTCTCTACGCCATTCGACGACGTTTTCGACCAATTTAACTATTCTAATCAATCATAAAACATACCATAGAGTCATAGCAACATGTAAGAGCAACCACAAACACCAAAATCATGAATTTACATGTCAAAATGGATCAAAGATACCCAAAATCCTATTTTTCCCTTAAGCATGATTAAATAAGACTAATCATAGAATTAATAAAACTTAACTAAATCGAGCCAACTTTCTAACAAAGGCATAAAATATTATTTAAGAATTTCTAAACATTTTTCCAGAATTTATTGGTGTATAAATTCGCTAATCTTCACTAATTACCCTTAATTAACTGTAATTAGTGTCAAAACGATGCTATCACTCACCTTGGCCACAAAATAAAACACCAAATCTGAAATACTCTCTGTTTGGGTCGAATTCCTATGTATAGCAGCAGCTCCAACCTTGCTTTGTTGATATTTGGCCTTGTTTTGATGTAGTCTAGGCTTAATCTTCACTAAAAATGTGTTTAGGAGTGGTTTTAGAGGATGGAAGCCATTACTAGGGTCTCAAGAAGGTTTGTGGCGGCTCAAAACTGAAATGAAAGTGATTTCCTAACCCTAATCAGTCCTCCTATACCTCTAAACCCGAAATTCCCCTCTGGGCTTAGCTACTAATCACCCGGTTAAGCCCAATTAAGCTGTTTTTCACCATCTGAAACTTGTTTCAGCCATATCTCCCAAATAGTGAGTCCGTTTGGCTAATGTGACCACTCTACGGAAAGAGAAACCATCATCCGGAGCCAATGGAAGTGGTTTCAAGTCAAAACTCATTTCCAGTCAAAAGTTATGGCCAAAACAGTGCCAACTAGGGGTAAAATGGTCATTTAAAAATTGGGAAAAATCATGAACATGGGAAATGACCCTAATCGTCGCCTCCCAAAGTTACATGACCATACGACTTTGTATGTGACAGAAATAAATATTCTACGATCCTATGATGCGTAGAATGCGGGTCGTTATACGTATTTGGGCGGGAATGGAGACAGCTGTGAATTAAAGTTAAATTAAACACTGTTCAATTTAACGGTAACCGAACTGCTACCACAAATGTATGGAAATAAAAGTGAGTTAAACTCACTCGGTTCTTCCCACTTATATTTAATATAAGTTGTGTTTTATAATTGTGTGTTATGCTTGCTAATGGTTGACTGTTTGCTAAATATATCTTCATATATTGATTCCGATGAAATCAAATGTTGTTTAATTTCAGTAAAAACCAAATCATTATTTTAACGGTTGGATCCAATGGAGGTAACTTACCTTATTGGTCTCGTTTGTTAAATAAACATGTTTAATTGTTTGGATTGTTTTGTTAATTAGTTGATGTTAAATAATCGTTATTTACTGTTATAGAAATTTAAATTAAATTGAAATGAATGAATTTATGTGAGATAATCTATTTTAATGTAGGGAATAACAGGTTGGAGGAATCCAACTGGATTCCTCAAATATATTAGATATTATTCACCTTCATATTATCATTTTATGAACAGTTCTGATTGAGTGGTTGATTTGGTTATTGATCGTTGAGCGAAAATTCAACGTTTGTTTTATTTTAACCAATGAGCAGAATTGGTTGAGTAATTGGCAGCAGATGGCCTAAAAATGAATCATTTTATAAATATTGATTTATTGCCAGATGAATCGGCAGAAATAAAGTTATAAAAATTATTTTTATAATTGAAGTTAAATTTTGAAATATATTATTTTGAATATAAATTTATTAAAAAGAGATAAATATTTATTATTTAAATTTATAAGCGAGTATTAGATGATTTTATAAAGCAAATGCTTAGGTTAATTAGATTTATAAGCAAATGGGTAGGAATTAACCTAACGGTTAAGATTTGAAAAATTGTTTCTAAGAGAAACAATTAAATGGAATGATTTAAGTTAATTACATTATTAATTAAGGAAGGACTATCATTGGAATTGATTAATGAATTAATCATGTTTGAGTTGACTAAGTCAACCGTTTTAACTGGGACTGATTATTAAATTATTTTGTTTTGAACTAGTCAAATGAAATAGTTTAACGAATATTTGTTTTAATTTCAATAAGATCTTAAAAAGTAATTCATTATTTATTTAGTTATTAAAGAAGTTAACTACTTCTACAGTAGTTAATGATTGAAGTAAATTATTATTTTAATTAATAATAATTTAAGAAGTGTTATTTACATAAAATTTATTTATGGAAATAAATCGAATTGAAACAAATTCTAAGTGAATTGCAAATGGGGTTTGTGAACGGGTTTTATATTAAAACCCGAGTTTTTATAACGAAGTTATAAAAGGGATTTTAAACGAATATGATAGTTTAAAATAAACGTTTGCTTAATATTTGAATTAAGTAAAGGAAATAAAGATAAAAGGGTTGTATTAAACCTGGATTTTGGAAACAAGGTTTATAAAAAGAGATGTCAGGTCAAAGCGTAAATTTTAAATTAACGTTATTAAATAATGGAACTGAGAGAAATGAATGGAATCAAAATGAGATTTTCAAAAAGAATGATTAAAAAGGGATTTTTAATTGAATTTGGTAAAGTATTCAGTAATGGGATTTGGTAATAATAATTCGAGTTATAAAGTGAATTCTTTGAAAGAAGTCAAGGTTAAGAAGTGACTGTTATTAAGAAATTACTTAATCAAAATATTAAGTAAAAATAAGTTATATTTAAAAAGATATATTTTCCAAAGTAAGAAGGTTTTATAAACCATATTTTAAATAAAATAGTTTAATGGGATTTGGTTTGATATTAGAATAAATATCGGTTTTTGAATTACGACTCGTATCTATCTTAAGATGAGAACATTGTTGGTCGAGATCTGAGAGGTAAATTAATACCCCAACTTGAATAACTTTAGGATTATCTGAGGACGGTATTAGTTTGTAATGGGAAAGTGGTTAAGAATAATTTATTATTCCCATAGGAGAAATAATAAGCAATGTTAATGGCAAGATTAAAGTATATATAATAAGATTCCAAAGTAACGGAAATAAAAAGATTAGAGTATATATAATGGGATTTCCAAAGTAACGAAAATGGGAAGATTTGAGAATATATATGACGATATTCCCAAAGTTAATAAAAAGAGATTGTGTGAAACTATAACGATATTTTTCGAAGTTAAAGGAATTGGAAAGTTGAGTTTGGAATGGGTTACTTTTAAAAGAGTAAGAGTTGGGTATTGTTTCCAAGTAATGATGTTTTATTTGAAATTTGTTAAAAAACAAAGTGGAAACATATATATGTATATGATTTAATTTTAAGTATTAATACAGTTTTGAAAAGAAACTTATGTTAAACAAGAAGTGAAATGTTATGTGATATATTAAAAAGATTTTTAAGTTTTAAATTGATAATTTGTTAATTATTTTTAAAGAGGCCAAGTAATGTCGAGTACTGAATCAGTGGACACATCTTATTTCCATAATTGTTTATTTGATAGTTCAATAAACGACTATCAAATATGACCCGTACGATTGTTGGTATGGAAAGACTAAGATCGAATGTATATTCGAAAACCATTTCGAACCAGCAAATACGTAAAGATGCTGGTTAAAGATGGAGCAATTGAAGGCTGTGGATCTTCAAAAGCAGAAGGATTACTTGTCTAATATTCTCTGGGATTGCAACCAAAGGTACTTTGACGTGATTCGGTCGTGGTTGAGAATTTACGGATTGCAAGGACTACTCACTACTAATCTATAGGGTGATTCCTAGGATGTGGTAGGAGGGTGCCTTCGTTTCATCCTGTTCCTAGATGACTTGTATGAACGAGTGTCTGACAAAGTATTTCCAAAGGAATTACGTACATTGATTTCTTCAAACATACCATAGTTGCTGGCTGAGTGGGGTACTTCTCTTACTAGAGTATTTTTGTGGACGTCAATTAGTGATATCTGATGTATCTAACGATGTGACATTCAAAGTGAATGGTGACATGTTGTTCTAAAGGTAATGTTAGCATCAAGCCTCATCAACCGGGAAATGGTGTAAAATCGGGTAGGTCGCATAGCTATGTGGGTCGCACCCATCAAAAGGGTATATCATTACCTGATCTGGAGAAATCAAATGCCTTTGGTTGTCCTTTTTTATTTTTATACATATGCTATCGGTTCGGTTGGCTGGCCCCTAACTGTGGTATTGATATATTCGGTACTCTCAAGCAAACTGAGGGGCCAATCATGCTTAGTTTGAGTTACAAGATGTTCTTTTTGAACCCCAAATACTCATCTCCGGAGGTATATTATCAAAAGGTGGTTGCCCATACCTTGCCATGAAAATCCATTCTCTAACTAGAGCCCGTGGTTTTGATTGTATACTATGTATGTAGAGGGTGAGATGCAAGCGTTCTGCGAGATTGATAATTATTTGTATTTAGACACTATTATAATATCAGAAAAGATATTGGTTTCAAAAATGTTTTGGGTTATCGTAAGATGAAAACCATCTGTATTTATGTGTGGATTTGGTCTTATAATTATCCTTTTCTTTCGAAAAGACTTTGACTTAAAAATCAAGTTGTGTGATATCTTTAAACTTAGTGTGTTTTCTCACTCTGGTTCAACAGACTGATCCGACGTTTGTAATGCTCGGGTTAGACCGACTTTTACGGGTTTAGTTCTGAATGCTGTGAATTTCAGAAGGCGTGCTGGAGGAGTTCAGACGTATGATATATATATATATATATATTCCGCTGTGTGTTGTATATGAGGACCGAGTATTATAACTGTCCAGATGTGTGATGTGCTCTGATAATTGTAAGTATTTTTCAAGCTCTCAATAAAGATTTATTTCTGTATTATATCTTGTTTCACTGTGATGTGAGACTCTGATTCTATGTTGGTTCTTCTTCTTCTTATTCTATTCTAATATTTCTTTCTTTCTTATCTCACACTCTATTTTTTTTTCTAGTAACGGTATGTTTTTCTGTGCATTTTGAGTTGGATGTGAGTTGTGGTTGTTGACCAAAAGGGCACGCGAAAGTCCGTATGTTACATCTGCGACTTTGCAGTTAGAAGTTTTTTCGATCGTTGCACAGATTGAAAGAGAATAAGAGATGAAGTTGCAAATTCATACATGTCGGCTATGGAAAACTAAGTTTCTGAGAATATTTAATAGTATATTGTCTTAATTAGTATGTTTTAAAGCCAAAAATGGGTCAAAGTCCAAATTAGGCCTGCTAACAATCGAACTGTAAGTTTAAAGGCCTTCTGAAAGCATGGAACTAGTGCTAAATCCCAATTCCATCAAATACAACAGTCGTTCTTAAAATTTTAATTATTCTAATTAAATTTCACAAACAATTTCCTACATATTTAAGATTCGTACGACCAAACTATATGTCTGATCGACACAAAATTTGAAACCTTACAATAATTTACAATTCCGAATACAATGAAACCGATTTCATCAAATTCTGAGATAGTTTGCAAAATGGATATTTTAACATGTTAATTAATACATATTATATTTATTTTTCATGTGACACCCCACGTCCGTTAATGTCACTCATTAAGAGAATGCATTAAGTTTCATGAAGCGTTATAGGTAAACAGAAATATTACAAGACAGATATAAAATAGTAGCGGAATCAAAAACTTTTGTTTAATCATAAAGCATCGTAGTTCAAAACATGGTTACATCATATGTCTGAAAAACATAAAATACAATACATCATAAAAATTCTATCTTTTACTTAAAACATCAGAGTACAATAAATATAGAAGCATAATTCCCCAAACAAAAACATAGCCATAGTAGAAAAGGATAAGAGCTCGAGCAATACATCTAAGCAGCTCCACGCAAGATGAAAGCCAAATCCTGGTCAGGCTTGAGTATTCCCACCCTGAGAACCTAGGGGCAGGGGGAAACGAAAGAGAAAGAAGAGGAAACAAAAAAGGTCAGACATAAAGTCTGGCGAGTCTAGTTATTTTTAACATATAAATAAGTAAAAGTATGATGACATGCATATAAAGTGGGTAAGAGAGATAACATCATAAAAGGCAGGTATGACAAGGTAAGCAGAATAAACAGGATAGAATAAATAATGCTTCTCTGATGATTCCTCTGCTCACTGCACCATTACTAGTGTCTTATCAACAAGATGATTCCCAACAAGTATAAGATGGTAGATTTAGGTGTACTTCCAAGGAGAGGTTTTCACCCCATACATTTAACAGATAGCCCAACATACCAGAGTTACCCCTAAGGGTATTAACGGGCTTCCCAACATATCAAAGTCTAAGTGTACCCTAATTACTAACCAAACCAATTGGCTCCCTACTCCGTAGATACCATGTGTTGTCCCCATTGTAGGGTGTATCACTCCCTAAAGCGGCAACCCTTCATTTTCCAGATGTGCAAAACCATATCTACTGGTGTCACGACGTCTTATCCTCCTCTGTCCAGACCATGCACGCACATGACCCGATCGGTATGCACCACCCACACCGTCCCCCACTTTTGGATCTCACACAATCAGCCCAGTAAGCGTGCCCCGACTCCGAAATAGTTCGGAGTCCCCATTGTCGGACTTAACCTCGTGTCCTAGCACGTCTCGTGTTTATGCACTTAGAGTCCTCACATTAGATTCACCATTTGCGGTCGCTGGATATGCCGAGCGGTTCCGGGCAGACTTCCACCACAAGTGTAATCTAACCTCCTATCTAAGCGCAGTTATAGTTTCTAATTACTGTAAGTCTAGGCATTTCAATTATTAACCAATTTTTCCTATGTCGTTATAGGTTTTCATGCCCCTTTCCCTAGTCATGCTCATAATAAACCATATACCCCAAATTAAGGTCTTTAATCACTAGTTGATTTATGCCCCAAATTCATGTTCATATATTTCATTCAAGTTATGCCCAAATTTCCAATTACAAGTTATGCCCCCAAATTATAATGTTTCCCCTCATTCCCAATTTAACGTGTTCAAAAATTTTAGCGGCATGCCTAGGCTTGAAGGTAGCCTGGCTATATAAAATAAAAGGGAAAAGATAGAGGGATGAGGACAGAAATGATCGTACTAACAAAGTGGACATATAATGGCATAATGACAAGATAGGTATATAAGAGCAGATCTGATGAACATGTGACAATAGAATTGATTCTAATATAATAGGGAGATCATAACAGGCATGATGAGATCTAAATAATGAATTAGATATCCAACTAATAACAGATCTGATTTAGCCACAAACATAATAGGAACAGGCATGATGTGATCTAAACAACGAATTAAATCTATAAACAATGGTAAATCTGACATGATAAATAGGTATAGGTTTAAATCTACTTCATAGTCATGTCAGAATACCTAAGATAAATAACTTATAGTAGATCTGATATGATTAAAATAATCACAGGCATAGATCCAAGTTACAGTCATGTCAAGTTTTACTTTTAAATATTTGGATCTAAAATTGACATAGACTCATTGTGTTTGGATCTAAGAAAATAGAAGAAAGGTTGCAGAATCACAGATCTCTAAACTCTAGTTGATTGACTTGATTGCAGAAGAAAAGACTTGATTTGATCTGGGCGGAGGCAGCATCTAGTTCTCCATTATTTTTGGTGTGGAGAAACCAGAAAATGAGGCCATATATATAGCTGTTCACCAAACCCTAATCTGCCCAAATCTACCGCAAGGGGGTCGACACCCCTTTGATAGGGTCGACACCCCAGGGAAGGATTTTTCTTGCTTCCCCAAAATTCTAAGATTTGAACTGTTTTGAACTAATTTTTGATTATTATGCGTATATATAATTATCTTGTGCGTATATAAACTTTAAACCTTAATAACTTCTTCATACGGTGTCCGTTTTACGCAAACCAGGTGTCTATTTTGACTAGAATTCCAAGATGAATGCAAAGGAGTAGTATGTTTCACTTAATTCTAAATATTAAATTAATTATTCTTTAATTTATCATCTTTTAGTGTTGTTAAAATACGGGGTGTTACATTCTCCCCTACTCAAAGGATTTCGTCCCCGAAATCTCTAAGTTAAGAAGAATGTACATCCTACCATCCACATCCATCTACTCATCCACCAACCGTAGGCACCCATTGTCCTTAAAAGATTTCTAATGCTTCTATGAACATATGCAAAGGTGTGTGTATATGTCCCAATACTAAAGCGAAGATCATGCAGTCTACTGATTCAGTTGACCTCCTTAATACAATGTATGTTAGTGTCATGAATCCAACATGTGTGCAAATAATACTATTATAACTTGTAAGTTCTATATGTGAGCACAATTATACATCCAAATGCAACATCCGTATGATGATACATACATTTTCATTCATAAAAATAAGAAAAATGCACACACATACATATGTAGTATGAGAGTGATTGAGCCGATCTAGTGCCTACTGTGTGTATATGCATCTACGAGCAACCACTGGCAAACACTTGTGTCCACTTGCATCTATCAAACATAGCATGTTTCAAACACATGTTTACATCCATGAGATTCCTACCTAAAGGTCGAAGATTTGATCGATAGGATATACTTAAATGATAGAAACAAGCATGAATAAAGCTTTGGAAAGGAAGTTAAGAACATACCCTCGAAAAGAAAAGGGTACAAAGCACGAATCTTGTCTTCGGTCTCCCAAGTTGCACCCTATGGGTTATCTCCCCACTGAACCTTCATTAACTTGACTTCTCGGTTGCGTAGCTTCTTAACTTCTGATCCAAGGATACAGGTAGGAACTCGCCTAACTGTCGCCTACCGTTCCACCTCTACTTCCTCTAGTATACTTGGTTCAACTACTTCCGCAGTAGCATGCAAGCACTTCCACAAATGAGAAACGTGGAAAACATCATGAACACCGGACAATCTTTCTGGTAGCTTTACTATATAGGCCATTTAGCCAATCCTTTTTATTATGGGAAATGGCCCTACAAATCTTGGTGCCAATTTCCCTACAGATCCAAAGCGAACCACATTCCTCAAAGGTGATACTTTAACGAAAACCATATCTCCCACCTCAAACTCAATGTCAGTCCTTCTCTTACCTGCGTAGGACTTCTGCCTATCCTAAGCTGCCTTCATTCACCGTCTAATAAGCTCAATCTTCTCGGATGTTTCTCTAACCATGTCTAGTCCAATTAGTAGCCTTTTTGTAGATTCCCACCAACAAGTGGGTGATTTACAGGGTCCTCCGTACAATGCTTCGAAGGGCGCCAAGCCAATGAAAGATAAATGTAGTTGTAGGCGAACTCTACTAAAGGAAGATGCTCTTCCCAAGTCCCTTCGAAGTCTAGGATACACAGCCTTAAAAGATCCTCGAGAATTCTATTCACCCTTTCTGTCTGTCCATCGGTCTGTGGGTGATGAGCGATGCTCAAACTCAACTGTGTACCTAATGCTTCTTGCAAGCTCCTCCAAAATTCAATGGTAAAAATGGGGTCACGGTCACTTACGATGCTGGAAGGTACTCAATGAAGACGGACAATCTCACGAACGTAAACCATTGCCAGCCATGCTGTCGTCCTCTTACTCTTAACCGAAATGAAATGAGCGCTCTTAGTAAGTCTGTCTACTACAAACCAAATATTGGTGTTTCCTTTCTTCGATCTTGGTAAACCATCTATGAAATCCGTAGAGACGCTCTCCCATTTCCACTGTGGAACCTCCAAAGGATGAAGTAAACCATCGGGCTTCTTTTGCTCAGCTTTAACTTGCTGGCAAAGCAAACATTGAGAAACAAACTCTGCCACATCTTTCTTCATCCCAGCCCAAAGAAAACCCTCTTCATATCTATATACATCTTATCGTTTCCTGGATGAATAGTCATCTTAGAATGATGGGCTTTTTCTAGGGCTGTCTTCAACAAACTCCCGGTTTAGGGAACACAAAGCCTCCCATCTCATTGCAACTACCCTTTATTGTTTATGGAATATCTACTGAGGTGACTAGAAGTCTCCCCTTTACTGAGCCTATCCAAGATGTCTGAAATCTGTGGATCCTCTTGATGTGAAGCTCCTATTTGATCCATAAGAGTAGGTCGCACCTCTAGTAATGCAAATAAGCCAGGCAAAAACTCGGTGGACGGTCTAAAGTCAAAAGTTGATATAACTCAGTGCGTCTGCCACCACATTACCCTTGCTAGGGGTATAAGCAATCTCAAAGTCATATGATAATAGGAACTCCATTCACCTTTATTGCCTTAAATTTAGCTCCTTCTGCGAGAACAAGTACTTAAGAGATTTATGATCGGTGTACAACTCGAACTTCTCTCCAAGCAAATAATGACGCCATGTCTTAAGCGCGAATACTATAACAGCTAGCTCTAAGTCATGGGTAGGGTAGTTCTTCTCATGAACTCTTAGTTGTCTACCTCTATAACATACTACCTTTCCTTCTTGCATTAGAACCGCACTAAGCCCTGTACCACATGCATCAGTGTATACTGTAAACACTTTGTTCCCATTGGGCAAGGTCAAGACCGGGGCTATTGTGAGAGCCCTCTTCAATTGTTGGAAAGCAACATCACAATCTATATCCCACGAAAATGTCAAATTCTTCTTCGTTAGCCTGGTGAGCGGGGCTGATATCTTTGCGAAGTCCTTAATGAACTTCCTATAATAGCCTGCCAATCCAAGAAAACTTCTCACCTCCATTGCATTCTTTGAGGTTTGCCAATCTTGAACTGCAACTACCTTTGCGGGATCTACTGCTATCCCTTCTTTAGAGATCACATGCCCTATAAATCTCACCACTTTTCTACAAAAATGGCATTTGGAGAATTTCACCTTAAGCTGATGTGCACACAGAGTTTTCAAAATTTCTCTCAAATGTTGGGAAAGCTCTTCCTCGCTCTTTGCGAAGATCAAGATATCATCAACAAAGACCACGACGAATTTATTTGGAAACTCCCGGAACACCCTACCCATCAAATCAACAAAATAGCCGGGTGCATTCATCAACCCGAAAGGCATAATGAGCCATTCAAAGAAACCATCTGGAGTCCTAAAAGCAATCTTATCTATACTGTCTCGGCCAGCCTCAATTGATGAAACCCCGTAGCCAAGTCTAACTGAGAGAATACTGATGCACCAACAAGCTGGTCAAAAAGTTCATCTACCCTCGGAAGTGGGTGCCTATTCTTTTTAGTGAGATTATTCGACTCCCTATAGTCTACACATAAGCGAAGCAAACCATCCGCTTTAGTTGCAAATACCACCAAAGCACCCCATTCAGATATGCTTCACCTAATAAACCCTTTCTCAAATATCTCCCCTACTTGCTTACTAACCTCCCTCCTTTCTTGGAGCCATATGGCGCACTGGTAATGAAACTGGCTTTGCATTGTCTACCAAATATATACAAAAATCGATCTCGCGCCTCGGAGGTAATCCCCGAACCTCCTCAAAAACATCCGAATATTCATGGACTACTGGTACATATTGAGATCATCAATAGATGTGTCAAGAGTTTCTAGGAAACTAAGCGTGACAGACCCCTTAGGGTCACAAGAAATCTAGAGGGTCCTCCCATGGCAAGTCAAAAGTCTAAAGGCCCTCCTCTCACAATCCAGAATGGCACCATACATGGCTAGCCAATCCATCCCTAGAATCAAACCATAGCTCATAAAACCGAGCACATATGCATCGCACTCAAACTTGACGCCTAACATTGATATTCTCAAACCCTGACAAATCATGGACAAATGGGCCGAACCACCAATGGGGTTTGAGACAAAAATGGGATCCACTACCATACTAGTATTAAGGTGCAGAGATTCAACTACAGAATCAAATATAAATGAATGCAGAGCACCAGAATCAAAAAGAGTTCTAATTGGAAGATTGGAAAGAGAAATCAAACCTTCCACGAAAACTTTCCTACCTCGATCTGAAGCACTGAAGGCGAGAGCATGCACTTGCCCTCCAGAGGCTCCTGTCCTTTGACCTTGTCCTTGCTTCTTTGGGCACTCCTTAGATAAGTATCCGACCTCTCCACAACTGAAGTAAGCATTCTTCCTTTTTTTGCAGTCCTTGATCAAATGACCCTCACGTCCATAATTATGACACTTCCCCTTATCCTTAGCCTTATCATTTTTTCCATCTTTCTTTTTTTGTTGTTGTTGTTGTCCCTTCTTGGGCCATACTTTTTATTTTGTGTTTCCTCAGCCTTAACTTCCTTTTGTCAGCTTTATCTTCCTCATGCATCAAGGACATGTCAACAAGCCTCTCAAAAGTTGCTCCCATTGGAATATGAGACATAGCTAACCCACGAAGGGGGTTCATTCGGTCCTTTAGCAAACCACAAAGCTTTCTTTTGTGGAGTATCCACTAGCTCCAACCCAAACCTTGCCAGTTGGTTAAATTTGTTAACATATTCTTTAATAGTCACGCCTCCCTGCTTAAGCGTCAAGAACCTTTTCATTTGCATGCTTTTCACAGCTTAAGAAAGAAACTTCATTTCAAACCTTTGTCGAAAATCATCCTACGTCTCCACTGGATGCCCTGCTTACGTCACTTCTCTCTAGAACGAAGCTATATCTTTTAGTAGCCAGGTGGCTAACTGAATCTTTCTATGATCGTCCACTTCGAAAACTCCAAACATATCCTCCTTCTCTTTTATTCAATTTCTTGCCTCTACGAACGTCTCGGTTCCATGGAATGGATTTCCTTCCATAGCACAGAAATCTTTGCATATCTTAGAGAAATTATCTGCATGCGGAGGAGGAGGAGGAGGAACAACGAGTGCAGCTGGGGGAGGAACGTCAACTTGACCACCGACATGCGCCGTGGCCTCTAGATACCTACGAACCAGCCAGGTATCGTAACGCCCTCAGGAATATTAGGTTCCCCGAACATGGTGAAAAGAAAAGGAAAGGGATTCAGACAAAGGATCAAAAGATATTACATATGGATTTGGGGAATATATTTTTCAAAATAGACTTTTCTTCTGAAAATGCTTACTTTTAAAACCTTTTTGAAAATAATTTTCAAAATCATTTATCCGATCTGGTAACCTTCAACTATGATACCAAGTGTGACACCCCACGTCCGTTAATGTCACTCGTTAAGAGAATGCATTAAGTTTCGTGAAGTGTTATAGGTAAACTAAAATAGAAATATTACAAGACAGATATAAAATTGCAGCGGAACTAAAAACTTTTACTAATCACAAAGCATCGTAGTTCAAAACATGGTTACATCATATGTCTGAAAAACATAAAACCTAGTACATCATAAATTTTTTATCTTATACTTAAAACATCATAGTACAATAAATATAGAAGCATAATTCCCTAAACAAAAACATAGCTATGGTAGAAAAGGATAAGAGCTCGAGCAATACATCTAAGCAACTCTAGGCAAGATGAAAGCAGAATCTTGGTCAGGCTTGAGTATTCCCACCTTGAGATCCTGGGAGCAGAGGGAAACGGAAGAGAAAGAAGAGGAAACAAAAAGGTTCAGACATAAAGTCTGGCGAGTCCAGTTACTTTTAACACATAAATAAGTAAAAGTTTTATGACAGGCATATAAAGTGGATAAGAGAGATAACATCATAAAAGGTAGGTATGCCAAGGTAAGCAGAATAAACAAGATAGAATAAATAACGCTTCTCTAATGATTCCTCTGCTCTCTGCACCAATACTAGTGTCTTATCAACAAGATGATCCCCAACAAGTATAAGATGGTAGATTTAGGTGTACTTCCAGTGAGAGGTTTTCACCCCATACAATCAACGGACAACCCAACATACCGGAGTTACCCCTAAGGGTATTAACGGGCTTTCCAACATGTCGGAGTCTAAGTGCACCCTAATTACTACCCTAATCGATCGACTCCCCACTCCGTAGATACCCTGTGCTGGCCACACAGTAAGGTGTATCACTCTCTAAAGCGGCAACCCTTCGTTTTCCAGAGGTGCACAACCATATCTATTGGTGCCACGGCGTCTTATCCTCCTTTGTCCGGACCATGCACACATATGACCCGGTCAGTATGCACCGCCCACACTGTCCCCCACTTTTAGATCTCTTACAATTAACCCAGTAAGCGTGCCTCGACTCCGACATAGTTCGGAGTACTCGTTTGATACCAATATATGGGTTACTGACTGAAACGGGTCCTACACACAAAATGGTACAAGCTTCCCCCTACGCTTGCATCCCCACTAGGTTTTCCATAAGTTATGGCATACCAGAGTAAAAGATTGCATAACTCCATAGGTTAAGTTTGAGGGACTATATATACATATATTATACCCACCTACCCAAGATTTACTTAACCCACCCACTATTTTAAACAAGTTTACTTAACCCTTACTCAAGTTATATGTTCATACAATATCTATGGAATCCACTAGGTTAAGTATTCCAATTCATTACCATGTCCTTTTATGGTTATAATGTGCTAGACCTCCCACATTAAGCCTACCGCTTGTGGATGCTGGATATGTCGGTCGGTTCCGGGCAGACTTCTTCCACAAGTTGGACTTAGCCTTATGTCCGAGAACGTCTCGTGTTTATGCACTTAGACATCTCACATTAGATTCACCACTTGCAGTCGCTGGATATGCCAGGCGGTTCCGGGCAGACTTCCTCCACTAGTGTAACCTAACCTTGTGTCTAAGCGTGGTTACGGTTTCTAATTACTGTTATTCTTTTTTCAGTTATTAACCAATTTTTTCTATGTCATTATAGGTTTTCATGCCCCTTTCCTAAGTCATGTTCATAAAGAACCATGTACCCCAAATTAAGGTCTTTAATCACAAGTTGATTTATCCCCCAAATTCATGTTCATATATTTCACTCAAGTAATGCCCCAAATTATAACGTTTTCCCTTCGTTCCCAATCTAACGTGTTCGCATATTTTAGTTGCATGCGTAGGCTGGAAGGTGGCCTGGCTATATAAAAATAAAAGGGAAAAGATATAGGGAAGTGGACAAAAATGATCATACTAACAAAGTGGACATATAATGGCAGAAATAGGCATAAACATATAATGGCATAGTGACAAAATAGGCATATAAGAGCAGATCTGATGAACATGTGACAATAGAGCTGATTCTAATGTAATAGGGACATCATAACAGGCGTGATGAGATCTAAATAATGAATTAGATATCCAACTAATAACAGATCTGATTTAGCCACAAACATAATAGGAATAGGCATGATGTGATCTAAACAATGAATTTGATCTATAAACAATGGCAGATCTGACATGGTAATAGGAATAGGTTCAGATCTTGTTCATAGTCATGTCAGAATAATTTAGATAAATAGGTTATAGCAGATCCGATATGATTCAAGCAGTCACAGGCATAAATCCAAGTTATACTCATGTCAAGTTTTACTTTTAAATATTTAGATCTAAAATTAACATAGACTCATAGTGTTTGGATCTAAGAAAATAGAAGAAAGGTTGCGTAATCACATATCTCTAAACTCTAGTTGCTTGACTTGATTGTAGAAGAAAAGACTTGATTTGATCTGGGCAGAGGTAGCATCGAGTTCACCATTATTTTTGGTGTGGAGAAACTAGAAAATGAGGCCATATATATAGCTGTTCACCAAACCCTAATCTACCCAAATCCGTCGCATGTGGGTCGACCCATGGGTCGACACACCCCTTTTGGGGTCGACATCCCAGGGCGGGATTTTTCCGCTTACCCAAAATTTTGCGATTTGAACTATTTTGAACTGATTTTTGATTATTATATGTGTATATAATTATCTTGTGCGTATATAAACTTCAAACCACAATAACTTCTTCATACGGTGTCTGTTTTACGCAAACCAGGTGTCTATTTTGACCAGAATTTCGAGACGAACACAATAGCGTAGTCCGTCTCACTTGTTTTTTAATATTAAATTAATATTCTTTAATTTATTGTCTTTTAGTGTTGTTAAAACATGGGGTGTTACATTTCATTTATTCACTTTTAAATTCAATTTAAAAGTTTATATACTTTATTCAAATCAAAATAGAATTCAAATTAACTTTATAAATCAAATTTCATTTATTTTGAATTCCAATTTTGATTATTTACCAAATTCATTTTGGATTTCAATTATAAATTAATTAAATCAATTTCATTCAAATAATTTAATATTGAATTCAAATTTCATTATTCAACCATACAAATTAAATCATGTTTTCATTTACAATCAATACAAATTATTATTGTTATAACCATAGTAAATTCATTAAAAATCAATTTAATTAATTTTATATCATAAAATTTCATAATTAAATCATTAAACCTTAAATTCTAACCATAATTAAAATTTAAGTCTCATTAAATTTAATAATGTAATGGTCAAAAATACATGATATTACACTCTCCCCCACTTGGAACTTTTCATCCCCGAAAGGGCATAGCAAGGAAGTTGTCAATTAATATATTTAACCATATAGTTTCATATTCAACCTAGAAAACATTTAATTTACATAAGTATTTTAATATAAGTCTAAAAAATCAATTTTCTATGTCCTAACTTATGAATTTTTTTTAGTAAAGTTTTCTTTGTACGGTCAGGTCTGGAAAAAAATTATATATAAATAACCATAAATACGCATTGCATCTCAGTGACGAGGCATCCCAAAAAATGGGGAAACAATATATATAACCAAAACGTGATATGAAATCCGAGATACGTGCCTTTCATTTGCGTTATTAGCCATTTAGCTTATTTTTAAGCAAGAAAAAGCAATTTTTATGTGCCAATAGCTCCATAAGTGAGCAAATGTCATCGGTACCTACCAAAACACTCAACATCCAAATAAGAATATATTTATAAAAGAACTAAATCATTATGTCTACAATAATCAAATACAGCCAAAGGACCAAGTAAAAACATTCAAGCAATCATATTCATCCAAACAAAGCACAATTCCCAATTTTGCAATGTTAATATATTATTTATAAAATTTTATTTGGTTTATTTTACTTATAAAAAATTCATATTCCATTTGTTATATTCAGATTCCCTATTCACTTCCGATTATTTTAATCATTCCACATCGAATTGTTTTTTAATTCAATTTCATTACCTTTTGATTTATTTACATCCACTTAAATCACATCCACTTACATTCAAACATTCCATATTCCTTCATTACTATAACGACCCGGATTTTTAATCACTTGATTTTGAACATTTAAATTGTTTCAAATGTTGTATTGGAAATATATTTTTATATGAAATTCATTTATCAGACGATGTTTGAACATATAGTTTATAATTAAATTTAAAATGAGCTCTTACCGTTGTGGTAGTTCGTATTATTACGTTTTGAACTTCAACTGAATGTACATGATCAATATAAGTCGGATTTCTTTGAAACAAGAAACGTTCAGATCTATTTGACTATATTTTTCTAATGAAAGCGAAAAATCGAGATTTTGTATTTTAGATTATGAGTTATGTCCAAATCAAATTTTCAAATAGTCGATATGGAATAGTTTATAAAATTATAACGATTTATTATATACATATAAATCAATTTTAAATAATTCGAACGTCGTTTAATTTGAAATATAGAGTTATAAATACAAACATGTTTATTTTGGAGTTATATGATATTATATTTGGATATATACGATAATAGTTATTTACTATAATTAAATGAATTATTTTTCAATTTATTTATATTTAATCAATTTATTTAAGCCTTAAAAATAACCTTTTTGCAAATGACCTCTGTTTTTGACGAAATTAGTTTCATTGGATCCGTAATGTTAAATTATTGCATGAAAATAAATTTCGTGGTGATTCGATGTCATATGTGACTGTGGTAACCATAAACGCACAGACTTTTATTTAATCGTTTTATCGATTTAATATAGAACTTAAGAATAGTCAATTTTCAAATGACCTCCAATTCCAACGAAACCAATTTTATTAAATCCGTAATGGTAAATTATTGTAAGATTTCCAGTCTGGGGTCAAGTGGAGTTATTCTGATTATCGTGTGCGATATAAACACGTATCGATTTACGTAGTAAATTAAAAAGGAGTTTACCTAAACGATCTTCGAATTTGACGAAACCAGTTCCATCGTGTTCAGAATATTTGATTATTGTAGAATTTCAGGTTTTAAGTCAGTTGGAATTGTTTTGTGAGCATGCGAAAATTTAACATGAATCAATTGACAATTTTAATATTCAAAATTTCGCTATTTTTCCAAACAGACTCGATTTTCAACGAAACAAGTTCCGTTAGGACCAAAATGTCAAATTGTAGCTGTGTATCCTTTTTCATTACAAATGCAAAAACATTAAAATCAAATGGCCATAGGCATGAAATTATATAATTAAATAAATATTAGAATAAAATAATATATACTTTACCTATAAACTAACATTCATACCCCATTTTCTACCTGTAATCCCTAAATCACTGTCTGTTGCTTCAATACCGAAATCTTTTCTGATTTAAATCATGAAATTTTATAAAATCATTCAACTAACAAAATCAATAGATTTTTGATTTTTTCTTCATATTTTCATGAATGCTTCAACCCTATATATTTATATGGGGACGCATCGTCATTTCTATGAGGCTCAAAATGGAGCATCGAACTTGGGTTCGTGGTTTTTGGGGGTTCTGATTGTTGATGGTCGAAATAGAGATTTATTTCATGTTTGTGATAGTATGTAGCATGGACTGTGATTATTTGGTTGGAACTGGTGTCAATACATTTCGTGGTTTCTTGTAGCTTATCTGAGTTCCTGGAACACGGTCGAAAAAATAAGGTAATGATTGGAGAACGTTTGAAGGTTGTGTGAGATTCACTGTGGCGAGAGGATCATAGCGATGGGGTTTCACCGGTGATGGTGGAAAAAAAGTGACACATCGATTTTAATGTGCGCGAGAAACGAAGTTGAAGTTGCCGCGTAAGGAGAATGTCGTGTATGCGGTGATGTGTGCAAGAGATAGTGTTAGCATAGGGGAAGAAATAGAAGAGATAGATTTTAGAGACTGTTGAGTAATGCTTGACTTTAAAAGAGAGCAAAAGAGCCAAAGTGGGATCACTGTAAGGGAGAGGAAGTGTTTTCTTTCAAACTGGGTAGAGAAGCAGCTGAGTTCGAACATTATAGGAGGAGGAAGCATTATTTTAAGAGGGTGTGTGGGGTTTTGAGGTGAGGGTCGGGTGACAGGGTAGTTGTTGTTGAGTAGGACAGATCGTCATTGGTGGTAGGTAAAGCGGTAGATGGATGAGAGGAGCATGGCTTGGAGTTTTCTATGATGTAATATTGAATCACTGGGAGAAGAAGAACACACGAGGAGGAGAATTAGTTCATCCTAATCATGTATTATGGGGTAACAAGAATTAAATAAAAGTTAGTGATTTTTTTAATTTAATCAAATGTTGTTAGCGATATTTAATTCATTCGTTAACAGAATTCAGTGAAAAAAGTGGCAATGGAATCGTATCGGAAAACTCTACACTATGGAGCTGGTTCGGAATAATTTGGAGCAGCTTGGAATTTTATGTAGTTTCAAATGCTCATTTGAAGCTACGTAAAGTTAACCTGAATCATCGATCGAATCAAAAGGTGAGTTAACTCTCATGCTTTCAGAAATACTATGATGTGTTATATTCTTTTTTTTAAATTATCGTTATTAGCATAAATTGGATGTTTGGATGATTTAAATGGTTGTTGTTTTGGTTGGTTAATTGTTTGATTGTCGATTTTTATATTCTCAGGATCTAAATGATTTAAAATTGAATGTTTATTTCATATGTGTTTATAAAATAATGATGTGTGATGTTGGGAAGAACAGGTTGGAGGGATCCAATCGGATTCCTCAATATAAATCGTATATTATGTTTGTTACGATATATTTATATATAAATTGTTTTTTCAAGTAATATTAATTCTTGTTTGGATGTTAATGGTTGAATTAGATGTTGACTGTTTGAATTGAATGATGATCGTTGAAGTTAACTTCAACGTTGATATGTTATTATCCAATAGACGGTATTGGCAACAGATGGCCTGAAATCCATCGTTTAGGACGTTGATTTGCATTACGACGAGTTGACGGTATTGGCAGTAGATGGCCTAAAATACTATGATGCGGAAATCCTATGGACGTTGATATGTTACTGTCCAATGGACGGTATTGGCAGGAGATCACCGAATTTTGATATCAAAAATGTTTTGGGTTATCATAAGGTAAATACCGTCCGTGTTTATGTGTGGATTGGTCTTACAATTATCCTTTTATTTCAAAGGATTTTCTAAAGTAAAAAAAGTTGTTTGTAATGTGAATTTATTACTGGAAGTATTCTAGACTAATCTGGGTGAATTTTGCTTTGCTTCAAATATGCTCGGGTCAGTCCAAGTATGTTTCCAGGTTAGGTATTGCTTTGGAGTTCAGAGAAGGAGCTGAAGACGAGACATATTCTCATACTTTATGGTATTAATTTATTTCTGTCGTGTGAGTTGTATGTGGTGTATACTCTAATGTTGTATCATATAAATACAATTTTCTCTTTGTGTAAAGAGATTTGATATATTATATTTTATTCTTTCCGCTATAAGATTTGTGTTCTTCATATTTCTTTTATTCTAATATATTTCTTTCTTCTTCTTCTCACCACTAACTTTTTTCTCCTAACTATCCGCTTTCCTATGCTATTTGAGTTGGACATGAGTAGTTAAATGTTAACTTAAAGAGTATGGAAAATTTGGGTCATTGTAATTGGTATTAGAGCTGAAGGTTGAGTAGTAACCTTGGCTTTATGGCATAACACAATGGAGAAGGGTTTGTAATACCCTAGATTGAGTTTGAGTGTGTGTATATATATATATATATGAGAGAGCATACTTGTTAGTGTTATGAAAATTGGTTTATATTATGTTGACTGATTTGTTGAGTGGTATATAAATTCCACATCGATACGTTTAGCTGACGTGGTCGACAGGGATTTATAAACACTTGAACAAGGCAAATTAACTGTAACACCCCACATTTTTAATTTAGTAAAATAAAATAATATTTGAAGAGCTTCCATAATTTGGTGATGGAATTAGCGTCTGTAACGGCCTGCCTCGCACCAGCCGACATTTCCCATGAAAGTGCGTTGTGCCAATGCCCGACTAGCACGGGACGATCGCAAAAGAAAGGAAAAGGAAGGAAACTTTACGGTGAACTAACAAAGAACCTGTAGAATGTCTCATAGCATATAATAACAACATACTTGACATAGAACAGGCGAGGCAATGCATAAGCTGAAACTAAAACTAAACATCAAAGCAGCGGAAATCCAAATACAGCTTATGTTCCATAACCATTATTATTACAACTTTAAAACTGTCTCTAAAGCAAAAGAAAGCAAGAGAAGGAGGTACACTACTAATGCCCAAGCAGTGACCTTCAACAACGTAAGGAGAATATCTATATATCATACGTTGAAGCCTCCTGCTCGTCTCCGATACAGCTACTCGTGCATACAACCTAACCTGTCTCTAGTCTGCTCGTTTAGGAGCACCTAGAGTAACAAGAAGAGGCATAAAACTCTGGATCAGACAAAAGTCTGGTATGAGCGATAAGCAGCAAAACAAAACAAAACAATAACAGGTATAATCCAATGATACCTGAACCTGGACCTGCAACCAAAGAGTTAGCACAACATACCATACAATACTCTAAGGTGACACTAAAAAAATGGTGTAAAGATACGGGGAAGGGGTGTGTATGTCATTGTGATGGCAAACAATCAAACATAGCAATCATTCCTCACAGGTCTCACCCGGTGCGTAAAGCATACAATATCCACTACTTTGGTCACCTTATCCTTTGGGCCATTACGGAGGTCCAAACCCGTATAACTATTACTACAAGCCCCTAATCCATCTCCTAGTGGTGAACCAAAATTATAGGTATCGATAACCCCTTTGCACACGTCCCGCAGCAAAGCCCAACTCATGAAGTTGACCCGTTGGTTCCCAACTGGATCCTGGGTACAAAGTTCCCATTTGGACTACCTTTGCATCTCGGGTTTTGGTCTTCTCCGGATCGGTTCTGTTCCTGTTCTTCACTTCAACTCGTACTTCCAGTTCAGATCGTGGTTCGTGCCTCAAATCCAAACATCTCGGTTCGGATCGGAATACCCCATACGGGTCGGATCGTGGCTCCTACTTCGGATCGGTTCGGGTCATCTCCAGAGCATTAGATCGTGACTTCAGGCAAGCGGTTCGGTTCGGGTGCTCTCTTCAGATCGTGCCACCATGTTCAAGTCGGATCGTGGAGCTTCAAGTGCGAGCGGTTCGTGAACTCCTGGTCTGATTGGGTCTCCAAGCAGTTCGGGTCGATTCGTGATGCAACAGTTTGGAGGGAGCGGTTCGGATCGTGTTCTCCTTCTCCGATCCGATCCGGTTCGGCTAATTTCTTGCACTTCTTTCCAGCGACTATTTTACGCCATTCGACGGCGTTTTCGACCAATCTAACCTTTCTAATCAATCACAAAGCATACCATGCAGTCATAGCAATATGTATAAACATCCACAACCAGCAAAACAACAATATGATATGTTAAAATGGATCAAACATACCCAAAACCCATATTTCTCCCTTAATCCCCCTTGATCATGTTTAAGCATACAATTAGCAAAACTTGTCCAAATTAGCCCAAATTTCTATCAGAACCCTAAAATAATATCCTACAATTTTTTCCAGATTTTTCTGAGGTCTAATTTCGCTAATCTTCGCTAATTACCCTAATTAGTCGTAATTAGTGAAAAATAATGCAAATCACTCACTTTTGCCACAAATCAAACTATAGATCTGAAATATCCTCTGTTTTGGGTCGAATCCCAATGCTTAACAACAGCTCCAACTCTGATTTGACACTAATCTCCCTTGATTTGGTGTAGAACTTCTTAATTAGTGATTAGAAGGTGATTTGGGGTGTTTTAGAAAGTGGAGGCCATGGCTAGGGTTAAAGATATGTTTGTGGAGGCTGGAAAATGACTAAAACCCAAAATTCCTAACCCTAGCAGCCTTTAAATACTTCTAATCCCGAAATTCCCCATTGGGCCTAGCTGCTAATCACCCGGTTAAGCCCAATTAAGCTATTTTTCACCCTCTAAACCATAATTCAGCCATATCTCCCAAACGGTAAATCCGTTTGACTAATGTGACCACTTTACGGAAAGGTAAACCATCATCCGGATCTAATGGAAGTGGTTTCAGGTCAAAACTCCTTACCAATCAAAAGTTATGGTCAAAACAAGATCAGCTAGGGGCAAAACGGTCATTTAAAAATCGACAAAAATCATGAACATGGGAAATGACCACGATAGTCGTTCCCCAAAAGTACACGACCATACGACTTCATATGAAAAAGAAATAAATATTCTGCGATCCTCTGATGCGTAGAATGTGGGTCGTTACAGCGTCATTGCGTCCGTGGCGATTTTCTGGTCAATTTAGACTTATGGATTGCAGAAAACCGATTAAGATGAAAAAGATACCTTTAAATGAAATATTGTAACAAACATGAAAAGAAGGTAAAAGAAAAAGAACAATGACCACCATTGTTTTTAATCTTGCTAACAAAAGCCTATGTAGTCCAGTTGGTAAGAGCATGTGACTTTCAAGAGAGTGGCGCGGGCTCGATTCTCGTCGGTGCCATATTTTTGTTTTAGGGAACGACTAAAATAATACATGTTCTAAGTAGAAAATAGGTACATATGCGCATATAAGGAAAAATATACATATAAGGAAGAACAAAAATATATGTATACATGGATATGTCAGTATATGCATATATATATATGTGCATACACACACACACAAGAGAGAGAAAAGTTCAAAATCTGGCTGCAATCAAAGAAATTTGGTAAGAATTAATAATGGCATAACACCATCTGTATTTGGAAAATGAAACAAAAGTTGTGTTTATATATATATATATATATATATATATATATATATATGTATGTATGTATGTATGTATGTATGTATAAAATGGGCATTAGAAGTTTTGTACACATATAAGGAGTTTCTATGTAAATAAATCAAGAGAAGTAAAACAAGAAAGCGACAAATATTTAAAATTAAGAACGTTAATGAAGCAGCTCGTTGGACCTGAAATGGGTCGACCCACAACTGGCTGGGTCGACCTATGGATCAACCCAAGAGGGGCTGGGTCGACCCAAGGGGTAAGTGGGTCGACCCACCCCTGATCCGGGCAGGTTCATTCAACGAACATGGATTTTTTTCAAAACATTCATTGCTGACTCAGCACTGCGTGTACGATAAGATCTTGAACACCTATAAAAGGCTAACAGAGCCTAGCTCTAATCTCATATTTTCTGAGAGGATGTCTACACTCCAAGGTCTAAAGGAAAAGGATGTAAATCTGCAAATGGGTGTTCATAATTCTGATCGAAGAGAGGTAAATTCTTGGATCTGGTCAATTTAAATTTCTTCTCTTTCTTCCCTTTTTCTTTTAGTCCGAGAATTGTGAATTCAAGGTTACCTAGATTCTAGATCCAGTTAAGAGAGCCATGGAATGCTAGGTCGGGACCAGATTCATGAATTGGAAAGCAATTAGGTGAGTGGATTTAAGTTATGCCTTTTTGATGATGGTGTATTTATCATTTGGCATTCCAAGTTAATATGTATAATAAATCTGCTGAAATGTTTAACCTGATGTAATATGTTGAAATGATTAATTTGCTGAACAAGTAAATCTGTAGGCTTAATTCAAGATTGAGTGGAATATGTTAATGAAACTGTAAGTAACCTGTGGAATATGTTAAATCTATAGGGTTAAGTAAATATGCTTAATCTGTTGGGGTTATATGAACCTGTTAACCTGTAATACTTGACCTGTTTAATCCGTTAGTGCTATATAAAAGCCTATTTCAATTAATCACCCGCCTGAATTGGGGATTTCTATGAACACTGTAATTATGAAATTTACAATGAATATTTGTTAAGAACATTATTGTGCCAAAAGATTGTAAATAAGAACTACACTAAAATTTGGAAGAATGAATATGCCTAAATTTACAGTAAATAAAAAAATTCTAACCACACTTATACACTGGGTTAAATTCAACTTGTGGTAGAAGTCTGCTCAGCACCTCCCGCAAATCCAGCATCCACAAGTGGTTAATTTAACGTGAGGGGCCTGGTGCATAAACATATATATAACAGTGCTAAGACACGAGGTTAAGTCCAACTTGTGGTAGAAGCTTACCCAGAATTGCCCGACAAATCTAGCATCCACAAGTGGTTGGCTCAATGTGAGAGGTCTGGTGCATAAACATATACAAATATATGTATATAATAGGATAGAAATAAATGGCATTAATTGAAATTAATGGAAATGAGTGAATCCTACAACAGTAAGAGAATTGGAATGAACGGCAAATGATAATAACCTATTATGAATAAACCTAAATGGGGAAAAAGAAGATGATAGGTAGGCTTGTCCTAGGTACAAGTGGAAATTATAACTTAGGCTATAGTAAGCGATAGAGAAGATGAGATGACTTATGTAATAAGATAAGTTGTACTTAAATTATAAATTAAGTAATCTGTAAATCTGGAAACCTGAAATCTATTGTTTGTAATAAGTAGAGAAAAGAGGGGAAAACTTGTGAAATGCAATAAGTTGTACTTAATCATAAATAGAGTAATTGAAACCTAAAATTTGAAATCTGCTGATAAGAATAACATGTTGAAGGCTTATTAATGAACATAAATGGGTTGTTATATAACTGAAATTAATAAGCAAGAGGAACTTGGTAACTTGAATAAGAAATTAGTATGATTTGAAATGACCAAGTTAACTGGAAATCTGATGAGGTAGAGCAAGCACATAATTAAACAGTTAGACATAGGGTCTAATAATACGTTAACTTGAGGTGCTTGGACCAGTCCGTATATCTGAAGGTGAATAACCCAATGGGTTAGATCATCATGGTGTCATGGGCACAAGAGGAGCGCATGTCCATCTGATTATTCTGCTTGTTCTATTTGTTGTTCTGCTGATATTCTGCTGGCTCTGAAGGACTGGAAGGGGAAGCATGCGGCTTCTTGGGATGTGGAGGGTATTTCTGGTAGTCCTCTGTGCGGTGGTAGTGTTTAGGCTATGCTCGCAAAGGTAGGGTCTGCGCATTACTACCCGGTGAGTATACCTTGATTGCCACGATATTAGGCAGTCAGAAGGTTGTAGGGTGGCTTAGTTGATTCGACGGATCTGGTGCTTTGTGACTAGGAAGGTTATGACCGTCTCATTTGTTTTCCTTAGGCGGGTCTAACCATCTGATTGATAGTAATCGCCGGGTACCAGTCATCGACAGTCAGCGTGATATGGAAAGGCGAAGGGCTAAACCAAAAGACCATTGACCTTTTACTACCGAGGCTTTGGTTGCAGGACATGCCAATTTGGATGTAGATTGTTTGTTAGGGGCACATCACTAGCTCTCATATCTGTTGGCCTTTCACTAGTTGACGGAGGGGTCGGGTTGGACCATAGCCACCGTGAAAATGTAGACCATAGCATCTGTGTATACAGATATCTGAAAAGGCTCCCGATCGAGTTCCGTGTATTTGATATAGCGTTGTTACAGAACTCGGTGCACAGTAGATAATTCTTGCAGATACTGGCATACCATTTCCGGATGGTGAATCATTGAGGTTGAGGCATCAAGTATGATTAACAATATTGGCTAGTTTTTTTGGCCAAGCTACTAAGAACAAAAATACATATATTTAGATGGACATGGATACTTGCACGCACATGCTCAAGATAATACGCCCTAACTCATGATGATTGAATCTGATACGTGACTCCCCTATTTGACCTCGGCTAGTGGTCCCTCCTGTTACCCTCATGCCGCTCGTGATCCAGCTTCACGAACCGCCCTCGCCTCGTCATCACGACCCACTCGTGACCCATCTTCGCGACCCGCTCGTGCTTTGTCATCACGAAAAAATAATGCCTTCAAGAAGGAAAGGCTAGGACTTGGTCACCCACGAACCGAAAATTGTGGATCCAGTGACATGTGTAGATAATCGATGCTCTGACAATTTCTCCACTCACTCACGAACGGTCCCGAGATTCTCGGGATGGAGTCCACGTGTCATCATGAACCGCCTGCTGGAACTGCCTATAAATAGCCCAATACTTGGCATTTTTCAGGATCTTTTGGCAATTGTGAGTTCTGCTTCCACCATTATTATACTTCCCCCATTTCTAACCAGAAATATCTCGAATTTGTTGAGTGAATTATCATTGTAAAAGTGAGATCGAGAGGAAATTGTGATTGTACTTGCATTCAATCGTATAATCAAAGTCATATAAAGGGGACGTAGGCTCTTTAACACCGAACCACTATAAATTTAGTGTGTTTGCTGCATTTCATTTCATTTCTAGTTATAGTTCTCTGCAATTAAAGATAATTTAGGTGTTAGAACCATATTTTGGTCTAACATTTTGGTGCTTTCATTGAGAACCGAATTCTCAACCTATCGGATTATTGCTCTACTATTTGGATTTTCAAGTCCGAAGAAAATAGTCCGTGTTCCCACTGTTTTGTTTTTGAATATTTCAGTAAAATCAAGACATTATGGCTGCAAAGAAATCCAAGGATTCACGAGCCTGTCGAGCAAATGAAGCTAATGAAGAGAATACTCAGGAACATGACGAGGTGATCTCCCCGGCTCACGACTCTCAGGGGGTGGTCCAACCTCAGGAGGGGGTCACGACCCGGTCCCAGGAGGGGATCACGACCCGGTCCCAGGAGGGGATCACGAGCTGCCCCCAAGGAGGGACTACGAGCTGCCCACTAGAGGGGTCACGAACCGCCCTCAACATGGGACCACGACTCGACCGGAAAGGATATTATGACCCACTCCACCTATGCAGATGCTTCTGTTAGACCTGGCTCAAGTGCTCCACATCCAACTATGGATTTTGATGATCAGTTACCTGCCTCCGCTCCAATAATAGAAAGAGACTTTTCTTGTGTTCTCGACATGTTGGAAATGATGAATGATGCTTTGGAAGCTCAAAGACATGACAGTTCCTTGATGCGGGAAAATATGACTGCAATGAGTAGGCAAATAGATGAGCTTCGAAGGTAGAATACACCTTCACCAACACATCGCTTTACTCTGGATTATTCATCCTTGTCAGAGGAGCCTCCGAGACCCCAACGACGGCCATTAGAAAGGCTGAGAACGTGGAATAGCTTCGGTTTGGATCACTTCCTTCTCGAGAAGAAATGACACTCAATCTGGGACCTTATAACCGTAATTTCAATAATCTCACTCTGCAATATGTAGAAGGACCTAGAATGCTACCTAGGGGCCAGGGCACTGCTAACCCTATTCAGAACCAACCATTGCAACCCCCTTGCCGCGTGACTGACCATGGCCATAGGGGGCAAGGAAGCTCTGCTCAAGCCCCGGAATGGGCGACAATGCACCAAAGAGATGTGGGAGGTCTCCGTAGAGCTAGAAGTGCTGATCTCAAGTTTACCTTGACTAATGCTGATGTGGAAGCAATGGTGAGACAGATCATGGCAGACAGTCGAGGACAAAGAAATGAAGAGTGGGGAGTAGACCGGAGTCACACACCTTTCACTGACAACATACTAGATGTCTGATTCCCGAGGAGATTCAATCTACCGACTATGAATCGTTATGTAGGCAGGACAGATCCGGTTCAGCACTTGATGAGATATTCATGGTATATGAATGCCGTCGCCGCTCCAGACGTAGTAAAGTGCAAAGCATTCCCCATCTTTCTAGAGGACGTGGCACTAATGTGGTTCACTCAACTACCGCCGCGATCAGTCACCAACATCAAAGAATTGAGCGAAAGGTTTATAAACCAATTTCGACTTCATGCTCAAAGGTGCAAAACGTTGTTGAACCGTCACTCATTAAGTAGCTCCCTGGTGAAACTCTTAGGTTGTACTTAGATCGCTTTAATTTGGCAGTCGTGGAGGTAAGAGACCATCACGAGTAGTCCATTCTAATGGCATTAATTGACGGAGTAGACAAAGATAATGAGTTTGGTAAATACTTAGCTGGAAAACCACCACTGACTAGGGAGATATTTTATGAAAATGCGAATATCCGCCTACGCCAATAAGAGATTTATGCTAATTAAAAGAGGAAAGCTGCTGATAAAGAAGATATACAGAGTAATGTAGTCATAAAACAGTCTGGCGATAGCCCTGGAAAGGAATAGGTCAATGTTGGCAATAAGAACCAGGGCAATGGTCGCCAAGCTGGAAATGGCAACAAGAGAAAGAATTGTGGGAATGACTCAAAGAAGAGGCCTCGGTTCAGAGCCTTTGAGAACCTCACGCCTCTAAACGACACGTTGGAAAATATCTACCTGGACACCTATAATGTTCTCCAATACAAGAAGCCTCCACCAAGAGATTCAACGGAAAAGGAGCGTGAGACAAGGAAATTCTGTCTTTTCCATAAGACCTATGGACATTCGACCAATGAATGCCGACATTTGAGAGACGTGGTAGAAAAACTTCTTACAGAAGGAAAATTGGATGAATATATAGCAGCCCCGAGAAACTAGGGGCAAGGTAGTCCAGAGCGAAATAAAGGGCTGCCACCTCAAAAGGCTACTGCGTAGCAGAAAGCTAAAGGCATTGTCATCAATACTATAGTTGGAGGGACACACCCAGATGGACATAGCTATAGGGCAATGGATCAATATGTTAATGCAGTTAAGCGCCCTGAGGCGGGGGAGTGCGACAATCCTGAATATACCACCCCAGTAAAACAACAGAAAACAATGTCCGATGATGTCATATTTCGTGATAGAGATAGTATTGGAGTTCAATCCCCTACCGAAGACCCCTTAGTGATCACTACTACCATTGGTCCTGCTCTAGTCCACAAGGTCCTAGTAGACAATGGGAGTTCAGTTAACATTCTATTTAAGAAATCATTCGATTAGATGAAGCTGGAAGCAAAGGATTTGAAGCCCTGAGATGGATGGATACGCGGCTTCTGTGGAGCCTCAAAAACTCCAATGGGATTTGTAGAACTGTCAGTAACTCTGGGAGAGGGAGACCGTCGGAGAGTGATAATTCTCCCATTCGTAGTTTTGGATATTGACTCACCCTACAACGCCTTCTTGGGTCGACCGACCCTTGCAGAGTTCAAGGACTGTATCGCGCCCTGGTGCTTATTGTTGAAATTCCCAACCGAAGCGGGAGTGGGATTAATCAGGGGAAACCAAATGACTAGACGAGCCTGCTATATGGTAGAGTTGAAGTTACTACGCAAAGGAAAAGATGTAGAGACTAAGGGTGCCTCCTCCTCCTCCATGAAGGAGGATTCGGCGTAGTAGTTAAAGAGGACAATCCCAAAGGAGTCACTCAGAGAATTGCCCGAGGATATAGATCCCAGAGAGGATGATGAGCCTGGGGGTAGAATGGAGACACCTAATGAAACCATTGTAAATATCCCAATCGACGATGATGATTTGGAGAAGGTTTTAAATATCGGATCCCATCTTGACCCTCTTCGAGCAAAGGAACTTACCGACTTCTTAAAGGTAAACTTGGACGTGTTTTCCTGGACCCACACTGACATATGTGGAATATCCCCCTCAATCATAAGTCACTCATTGAGTATCAACCCAAAGCATCCACCCGTTAAGCAAAAAAGGCGAATGCTTGGCCCAGAGAGGTCAGCTACCTTAAAAGAAGAAGTTGAGAAGTTAAGAAACAATGGGTTCATTAGAGATTCAACTTACCCAGAATGGATTTCAAATCCCGTCTTGGTCAAAATGGTCGATGGAAAATGGCGCACATGCATTGATTTCTCGGATTTGAATAAAGCTTGCCCGAAGGACAGTTTTGCACTCCCTAGAATCAATCAACTGGTGGACTCAATGACGGGTCACGAACTTCTCTCCTTCATGGATGCATACACAGGATATAACCAAATTCCCATGCATATTATGGATCTGGAACATACTAGCTTCATCACAGATTTGGGACCATATTGCTATGTGGTGATGCCCTTAGGCCTGAAGAACACTGGGGCCACATACCAATGCCCGGTGAATAGGATATTCTACAATCAGATCAGGAAAACGATGGAAGTATATATCGACGATATGCTTGTAAAATCTAAGCGATTACCCGACCATACTATAGACTTAGCCAAAATGTTCGATATTCTTTGACGATATGGGATGAAACTCAATCCCCTAAAGTGTTCATTTGGAGTCGCTTGCAGGAAATTCCTTGGTTTTATTGTTAGTTCGCGAGGAATCGAAATCAACCCAGACCAAATCGCGGTGATCAGGAACATTCAAGAACCAAGACAGATCAAAGATGAGCAAAGCCTCGCTGGAAAAGTCGCTATGTTGAGTAGATTCATATCTAAAGCCACAGATAAATGCATCCCGTTTTTCGATTTAATAAAGCGGGGCAAACGTAACTTCCAGTGGAGTCCTGATTGTGTTGAAGCTTTTCAAAACCTTCTTACTCATTTAGAGATGCCTCCAATATTATCCAAGCTAGTCGATCACGAGGATTTATTCGTATACTTGGCCGTATCATCCCATGCAATAAGTTCAGCCTTAGTAAGAGAGGAAGATAAAGTTCAGAGGCCGGTTTACTATGTGAGTAAGAAGTTAGCAGCAGCGGAACGTAATTATCCAAAGATAGAGAAGCTTGCGTATGACCTACTAATCACATCCCAAAAATTTGCCATTACTTTCAAGCTTATCCCATCACCGTATACACTGACCATTCGCTCCGGTAGGTTTTGCAACGACCAGAAGCATCCGGAAGGCTACTCAAATGGAATATCGAGCTAAGTCAGTTTGATTTAAACTTCCAACCCCAAAGATCGATAAGGGGGAGGTGTTGGCAGACTTCATAGCAGAATTTGCCATTCCTGAAGAAGATGTCGCTAGCAAAGAGGCCAGTTCCTCACAATAGCCATTGGACCCCAACACCTGGAAATTATACACTGACGGTGCCAAAAATGACAGGCGCTCCAGTGCCGGAGTGGTCCTTGTAACTCTCGAAAAGTGGTGGACATATTGTGCTACAAGATTAGAATTTCATTCCATTAATAACAACTCCGAGTATGAAGCCCTGATCGTTGGGCTGAAGCTTGCAAAGGAGTTAGGCATAACGAGGTTGGGTATTTTTTGTGACTCCAAGATAGTGGTAAGCCAAGTTCGGAAGGAGTCTCAAGCTAAGGGTCTAAGACTTGTATCTTATCTGAGAGAGGTAAGAAAGCAGCTAGGTAGTTTTGAACATTACAACATCTCCCACATTCCACGGACAGAGAATCAGAAGGCTGATAAATTTGCCAAAATGGCTAGCTCTGACAATCCTGAGAATATGGAAATGGTCTCGATTGAAACCCTAGGAACTTCGAGTGTTGATCAGATGGAAATTGATTTGATAATGGAAACTGAACCCGAAAGGGAGATGTGGATGACCCCGTTAAAGAACTTCCTCACCAACGGGACACTCCCGACCTAGAAGAGTGAAAGGCGTGTCGTAATCCATAAGGCTTTTAGATATGTTATGCAAGGCGAAGTTCTTTATCGTCAAGGATTCTCGATGCCCCTCCTCCGGTGTATAGCCCATGATGACATCGAACGGGTACTGAAGGAAGTACACGAAGGTGAATGCGGCGACCTCACCGGGGACCCGACGTTGGCTAAGAAAATACTGTGATATGGATATTTATGGCCTAACATGAACAAAGGTGTGGCTAAATATGCACGATGTTGCGATAGGTGCCAGAAGTTCGCTAAAATCCCCAGGGCACCTGCCAGTCGATTGAAGACAATGATGAGCCCATGGCCTGTCGCTGTCTAGGGAATTGACATTATAGGAAGCCTGCCAATCGCAAAAGGTGGAGCAAAATTCGCAATCGTTGTCATGGATTACTTCAAGAAATGGGTCGAAGCAGAACCGTTGACCACGATCACGACAAAGCGAGTGATAAACTTCATTGTTAGAAATATCATTTGCTGGTTTGGGATCCCGAAAATCATCATAACAGACAACGGGACCCAGTTTCATAGCGCTAAGTTTTGAGACTTCTGTCAGAAGTACCATATCGAAAAAAGGTACACTGCTGTAGCGCATCCGAGATCGAACGGACAAGTAGAAGCGGCAAACAAGGTAATCAAGTCCATCCTGAAGAAGCGTTTGAAACGGGCCAGAGCCATGTGGGTCGGCGAATTGCCCTTGGCATTATGGGCCTACAGAACAACTTACAAATCAGCGTCGGGTCACTCTCCCTTCTCCCTCGCATTTGGATCGGAAGCGGTCATCCCGATGGAATTAGAAGTATCATCCCACAGGACTACTTATTATGACCCGATGACCAACAATGAACTGCTCCTCGAGTCTCTAGACAAGATTGAGGAAAAAAGGGATGAAGCGGATATGCATGCCTTAAGACATAAACAACAGGTTGCCCAATATTACGACAAGAAAGTTCAGGCTCGAACTTTTGAACCTGGAGACCTGGTACTGAAACGTGTCTTCCCAGACCCTGTCTTCTTGGGTTCGAAATGGGAAGGACCATATATCATCCTACGGAGGCTTGATAATGTATTCTTCAAGCTAGCAACCGTGGACGGAAATGAAATCCCCAGAGTGTGGAATGCCCAACATTTGCGGCTTTACTTGACATGAAATTTTCATTTTAATTCTTTTGCTTTTAGGACCATGTAAAAGGCACGACTTGCCTAGAACAGTCTGGTTACGTAAGCAAAAGATTATAAAATTGACATATGTCATGATTCGACCGAACCACCATAAAATATTGTGTGTCATTTACTTTTTCCATACCATTTACTGCTTATTATTTTGTTTTTATTCATATGAGATATTATGATAGTGATGTTCATCGCATGCCACACGATAATCCTAAAACACGTAATTCAAAGAGTCTTTTATCAAATCAGGAGGACAATAACATATAGAGTATCAAGGGGCAGTAAAGTAAATGATACAACCCCAAGCACTCTAACTCTCTTGACTTGAGGAAAAATATAAAGGACAAGGAAATGAATTATCCACGAAGCGTGAAGGTGCACCATTATTAAACGACTGCCTAGACTCCACTCTAACCTTTGCATCCGACGGCAGAGTATAAAGGCACCAGGGACTGAGCGCCGCAAATGAACTCCTATCCCACTAAAGAATTAGGGGGCAGACTAAAAGATGAGTTTAAACTCTATCCTAGGCATACGACATGAGAGTATAAAGGCATGTTGATTAAATGCCACAAAAGGCCTCCTACCCTGTTATAGTATGGGGACAAGAGTGAAAGCTGAGTCTGAACCCTTCATTTCCGGACATGGGGGGTAATATGTAGTCGATCCTAATCAATCCTCAACAAGCCCTGGTCAGGCATCATGTCAATGATTGAATTGGGGCATACTTGTATATACACATCATGATGAAAACAACTACGAAACTTTAAATTTTTTGCCTGCAGTGACAACAGATGATATAGTTGTGTTTATAACCTAGTTATGACTTGAATATTTATGTACATGACTAAGTACAGGAAATTTTTAGGTACACAACAATGTGAAAGAAATAGGAAATTTATTTACAAAGTGCAGAACTACAAACTGGTCAAAATGTGAGTGCCACTCTCACAACTACAACAAATGGCCAGTGGAAACTCAAAACAAACAAAAACAAGTAAACTCTATTTGGGTTTTGGGGATGACTTCAACTTCTTCTCCTTCTTATGTTTCTCAGGATCCTCCTTGCTAGCATCAGAAGTATCATGCTTCTTCCTTTTCTTCTTCCCCGAAGGAGGATCTTGTGGAGCATCAGAGAACTAGGAGGCAAGCTGTGTAGTAATGGATCTAGATAGTTTTACGATCAGTCTAGAACTAGGAGCGAACGCAGCAAGTGGAGGTGCATTTAAAGGATCTTCCTCAGCTTTAGCTTTCAAAAGCTCGTCACTCTTAGCCTTGATTCCGGCTAAGGTCATACTATCATCCTCCTTAGTCTCTCTCGTGATGGCGACCTCCTCCTCCGCATCTCCGCCATCACCATCAGTGTCTTTCAAAGCTCCAATTATCTTAGCATCTTTAGGGACATCTTTGCTTGGTGGTATAATAGCCCTCTCAGCCACCTCAGTCTCTATTTGCTCCTTTTCAACCCCTTCAGCTGGCTTGGAACCTACATCAAGAGAAGCAACTATTATTATTTTAGGAGAGAATGCGGTCCCTTGAACTGTTTGCTCCATAATTGGGCGACAAGTTATAATAGCTTTGACGAAATGTGGAGAGAATATGGACATACCTTCTGCTGATTGCTCATCTGGAGCTGTAGTAGAAACCCCAACAGGTTGGGGAACAGGAATTCCAGAGATCAACGGGTCATCACGATTGTACTCCTCGACCCTAGAAGTCTTGAGTTCCATGGATGAGCTTGAACCCTCATCAACCTTGTCTTGCCCTTGGCTTAAGCCCCTCTTCCTCCATAGACTCTTTAATTAGATGTCTGCCGTCTGCCAATCTCTCAGGTTCTTCACCTCTAAGAAAAGTCCGCATAAGCTGATCTTCGTTGACAGCCTCAACCTTCAAACATTGCTTCTCACTCTCGATAATTTGGTCCCATACATCAACTAGAGTGGCGGGATAATTCTTGATCCAGGAGATGTCTCGGGTTCGAATGACCTGAGCGAAAAAGTCTATCAGCAATTCATCAAATTCCTCGATCTCCCGTTCAGCCATGCCAAGTTTAGTGCTAGCGTCAAAAGCAGACTTGAGAGTTGTGTCGGCATGTCCTTCAACAAGAACTGCCCTTTCCTCGGCCTGAGCTAGTTGGGCCCTTAGATTTTCCATCTCCATCTACCAAACAGTTTTGTCCTCGGCAAAGCGGCCCTATGATAATTTCAGCTCGGTGTTAGCTGATCTGAGATCTTCTATCTCTTTTCTCATGGCTATATGCTCCCGCCTGTTTGAGTCAAGCTCGGTGCGGAAGCGTCTCTCCGCCTCCTTTAACTATTTCTTGTAATTTTTGCATCCCGCCGAGCCAAAGCAAGCTGATCTTGGGTATCCTCTAGTTTCTTCTTGGCCTCATCTTTGGGCTTAACGTCATACTCGGCCTTTTCCCGTGCATCCTTTACATCCACTTCCAGATGAAGGATGACCTCGGAGAGCTTCTTGGCATGCTTCTTCATTGCTCTCTATTGTGTAGCCATGTGGCCTGCTCGGTCCATGACTTCTGTATCCCAATCATCGGGAACTGGTTCAAGATCTGAAACGAAGTGCATCTTTTTGAAATAGATGTTGGGGAAATGCTCCCGTAGACGATCCATTTTTGCCTATTTTCAAAGGTAAGGACGACCTGCTGTGTAGTAGTAATGCCAATGTTGCATTGTCCGGAAAGGACAAGAGCTTTCTTCCTCTTTTCCAAATCTTTGCTTGGGTCTTTATGCTTGTCCTTGGACTCATAATGCTTCTTGGAGGATTTACCTTGAGAAGGGACAATTTTCGGGGGAATCGAAGCTTTGTGAAGTTGTTTACCTCCTGCATGTTGCATTTGATGACTATAGTGCTTCTCGAGATCTTGCTTTGAAAGAGAGTGAGAGCGTGAAGAATGAGATTGATGAAGTTTATAGTGTTTCCTGCTGTCTCTCCCGCGACTATCGCCAAGGTCATGCTCGGTAATAGGATTGAATCTAGGTGTGTACTCGCGAAGATCACAATGAGAATAGCGGCAACGAGACATTTTTCCTGCAAAAGCTACATATAAGTGTAAGAGCCATAAGACAATACGATATATAGATGTCGTGACATGCAATGCATGTGATGTGTGTGTCTTATGTGATCCCCCCTAACAGACCAAGGTCCAGAGCCAGGCTTGTCTGTACAATGTCCTATCTCTTTAACAGGAGTAGGCTTCTCCTCAGAAGTAGGAAAAAATGACCCTGTCCCAATATCCCCGGAAGTGCAGATATCATCCGACAAAGAAAGCAAATCTCCATATATTTGTTCTTCTGTTAAAGGATCATGAGTCGAGGGCATAGTCGGTGGTGGTGTATTTGGAGATGATTCCCCTTCAGGAATGGAAACACGCATTGGTTCGTCTGCTCGAGCTTCACCTCCAGTATATACGTTCATCTCTTCGTCATCTTGAACAGCCATCGATGAAGAAATTTTGGGAAGATCAATAGTTGTTGTAATTTTTGTGGTCACCTGTCCCTCAACCGGGGGCATGCTGCTAGATTCCCCAAGATCTTGAGTTGGGGACACATACTTATAAGGCTTACCACCCTGTCCAAGCCCCCGTCTTATATCTAGTAGGTGGTGTTTATGGAGGTTCTCATTGGTTATGAATATCTTGATCTTTCGAAAATCAGACTCGGTCTTTACGTGGTGGGATAAATGATCTTCGTATACTTTTCCCTCTTGCTTCTTAGGATTGGGAACTATAAAAAGAAAACAAAGCATTAGAACGTCGGTTTATGCAATTGAAGCAGACATTTAAGAATCTAAAACTCACTCGACTGCAGCCACTTCCACGCACACCCAGCTTGATGTTTTATAAAGAACCACTCAGATTTAGCATCGCCTAAGTTGTTGCGTCCATTCGTCAAGACCTCTTAGTGGGGATCGACTCAAAGAAAACAAAATTCGGGGTCCTTGTGGAACGATGTTTGAAGTGGTAATAGAAGTTAAAATATCTATAGGAAAGCTTATTGTCCAGAATTTCTGCGTATGCGATATACAAGGTATATAGAGTAGCATAAGCATTGGGATGAAGTTGCATGGGGGCAATTTGCAGTCGTCATAGGAGAACGACGACGATCGGAGGAAACAGAGGGATAACGCCTATAGAGCACATAACCTTGCTGATAACCATATACCCTTTCGGAGCATAATAGGACTTATCTTTTTTTCTCCGGGGTTTTAACGTCATCCCATGGGATCCCATGCATTAAGCAGAATTTCTTCAGCTTTATATCATCAAGTGTGGAGGCTATAGAATCACTCGGATCGTCTAATTTTTTGACACTCTTAAGTTCATCAGGAGTGTGGGTATCTCCAATCCCAACTTCTTCTTCTTCTTCCTCGAGCGATGTACTCTCGGGGGATGATGATTCTTCATCGTCTCATAATCATACCCAGAATTATTCCAATCCGGGTCCAATGGTAGTACGTCAGGATTGTAATAGCTTGACGGTTCGGGTGCTGCACTTTTCTCCGATAACCTCGCTGAACGTCTGTCAGACATATATGTTATGCTGATAAGCAAATATAGGAAAGAATTAGAGTATAGTAGCCCGTGACTCCCGTGTGTGCAGGTGTTAGCGTATGCCAGTGTATGCATTGCTGAAAAGAAAGGCATAAATTTAAGAAAACAAGTATAAAATTGGTCATCGTATGTCATTAAGTTATGAAGTTGTTTCATCTAGAAAGTTCATCTCGAAGGCTCTAACCTAACTATTCATTGACTTGCCCAAGTTATAGTTAATTCTCAGTAGAAATATACGCAAGTGTGTTCAGCGAACTGGTATTACTCGGCTAGGAATAGTAAAAGAATTGGTTTGAAGATAAATTAATATGTGTGGCTATGTAATACGAATCGTAGAAGGGGGGCCAGCTCATGGCACATACACGACTCGTGGGTAGACATTGGCTCACCCTCGCCGTTCTAAAATCTGGTCCGGATCGTGAAGAGGAGCTGAACTTGCATGCGGATCGTGATTCGAAGGCTGGGGCATCAGAATTCTTGACTTGTGCTTGAACGGCTTATGAACAATCATCACGACCCAAACCAACTTCATCCTTCAGTTCACGATCCGATCCATACCCATCTCTTCTTCATGACTCATCCTGAATTCCTATACCACCATCCTCACGAACCGAACACCCGTCCCTTTTTCACCAACTTCACGAAGCACTGAGGGCCTTGCAGGCATCAGTCTTTTGCTCTTCTTCACCTAGATATTACATCTCTCCCCTCAAATCATGAACTATGACCAGGTATTCATTCCATTCATAGGTCTATTTTCCATCACTCCTCAACCGCTCCATTCGAACACGGGGGCAAGGTCGAGCTTCGAGTCAACGTTTGAGGGCAGATACTATTGCCCTCGACAACGACGACTCTGAGAAGAACCACCAACAAAGCGCAGCTGAAATTAACAAGGAGACCCCCACAATTTGATTCGAAACTCACCTACAACCCAAATTGAAATAAGAGATACTACAATCCTCAATTACCTATTTAGATTTTTAAAAAGTAGGAAAAGTGAATGTTAGCATTTCGGTTTTGGGGTAGATAAAGTAGAAACCCTAAAAATATAACCACGACAGTTAAAAGTGAAGGAGAGGAAGAACAAAAAGTAATTTGTATGGTGGATTTTGGACCATGCGTATTCTCTCCCCTCTGACTGTGTAGATTGGCCCAAAGGCCCGATGTAGAGTACCTGCGCATTGGCCCACAACCGCTTATGCGATGATGATTTGATCTGATTCCAAGGATGATCGCTAGCTACACACATGGATGATTCGAAGGCCCATAGTTTGAAACAATTAAAATTGTATCACACGCGTGAATAACAACTGATACAATGCTAAATCAAATGCATAAAGTTTAGTGAAAAATTGAGGAATTTACCCAAGAAGGTGGTGGACAACTTAATTAAGATCTGAAATTCACCGAGCCTGATAGAGATAATTGGAAACTCATTCTGGTATTTATACCCGTCAAAAGGATCAAATGACTTGATTTCATGAAGTGGCATGATGATACCAACAGACGCGGCCACCAGTGCTCATCGGTTCAAGAATAGACACATTGATTATTTCGAAGCACGTATCACCAATGATAAAATGTACTTCGAGGGGGCATAATGTTGGCTAGCTTTTTGGCCAAGCCACTAAGAATAAAAACACCAATATTCAGATGGACATGGATACTTGCACGCACAAGCTCAAGAGAATACGCCCTAACTCATGATGATTGAATCCAGTTCGTGACTCCCCTATTTGACCCCGGCTCGTGGTCCCTCCTGTTACCCTCATGCCACTCGTGATCCAAAATGTGTAACCCAAGTAGCCTCATAAATGTGTGTAAGCCTTGAGTGTTGTTAAACCAAGTAGCCTCTTAAATAAGAAAATGTGACTGGATGGTATATGTAGGGTTATCCAAAGTGTGTAGTTTAAATCCAGTCACCAGAACTAGTGTTCTGACCCCCTCCTCATAACATACTCGTACCTTAGATTTGTGGTAGAGATATGATACCTTTGGATACTGGTTAGGCAGTATTACTATCTAGGTATGGCTATATTTTGATTATATTATATTTTATTCCATTTCGCTGTGAGATGTTTTCTAAGCTCTGATATGTTTATTATCTTTGTCTTTTCTGCAGGATACCAGATAAACCAACATAGGTTTCGATAGATTAGAATTTTGAAAAAAATCCGGTTTGTTGGAATTCGGGTGTCACATCTGGTATCAGAGCCTAGGCTTAGGGTTCTTGTACAGATAGTGAGTGAACATGTTTTTATTTTTAAAATATAAATATATATTATATGTATACCTAGATCCATAAGAGGAACTCACTAAAGAAAGAGCAGAATATTGTAAGAATTGGGAAATCTATTTTGTACACTAAAGGAATGAATATGGAAATGTGAGAACCTTAGGTAATTTGGGTGGGAGGTGTACAATATGCTTTGTATTGGAGAAAGATGGATCACGTATGTTAGTATTTCAGATTAGTGGGTTTTGCAATAAAACCTTATAAATTGGAAAAAGTTTAAAAAGAGAAAAATGGATTAGGAATATATATAGTTGAGAGAATTGACTTTGTGGGAGTGTCTTGGAAAGCCTAGTTAAGTTGGAAACCCACTTGGAGTCTTACCCCATCGTTAACTTTTAAGAAATTGAAATTGTAAAAGATTTTGGAAGAAGGTTTACGATGTTTTCAAGTTTTGATCTTAAAAGTGTATTTGATGTTTGAAAAAATATATGTAAAGAACATATTTGAAAAGTACATATTAAGTTTTGATGTAAAATGGGGTATATTTTGGAAACAGTGATTTCTTGTGAAATTTTTGCCTAAAATAAATTCTGTTAGAAAAAGGTGCACATCATATAGCATGTATAGCTCGTTAATTTTCAAGTTATATGGTATGAAAAAAATGTGTTGCATTTTGTTGAAAGCTAGAATTTTCAATAAAGAAAGTTTTGAAATCTCTATTCTTCTAACAGTCATTTTTGATAATTGTTTTAACATAAAATTTTGTTGGGCAGACAAAATAAGTTGTAGAAATTATGGATAGCGTATATGCTTGCACCTAGTTATAAGTAAGAATATTTGTAAGCTTGATTAAGTAATAGTTTCCCTTGTCTACTCCGGTTTTTGTGATTTGAAAAAAAAGTTTTTCATTTTTATGAGATGACATGTTTTTATGGTTTGGCAAAAGTAAGTTTTGGTGAGGAAAATAAGTTTTGATACTTTTAACTTTTGGAAGAAAAGTGAAATGAAAAGGCCAAACCGTGTTTTAAAAAGTATGGAATAAGTAAGGATTAGTGCCTAGGAACGACGGGAAAAGTTTTGAGGCTATGAAGTAGATAGCGAGAATTATCTTGGAATAATGGTAAGTAACCGTAGAATGCATACGCATTGACAAGACTAGGGTATTGCTTGAAAATGACTGTTGGTACACAGCTAGGACTAGTGGTGACTACTAGATAGTGAAGGGCAAGTAAATGTTTATATCCTATTGCTAATTTTCCTATTAGGGGTAAAACCCGTTATTACATGATCGTTCTGTTATTTTGCTCCTGTTGGGTAGTTAGGGTAACACATAAACCTGTCATTGATCACGTGGTTTGAAGTTTTCTTTCTGAGGGAGACATAATCCTTATATTCTTAGCCCTCAGTAATAGCTGTGTAGAGCGTTTGTTTTCCTGTTTTAGTTGAAGGGCTAGAAGGCTTATTTGAAACTAAACTTAGATTTGAGGATTAAGTTAAATAAGCTAAGAAAAGAGTAATGGCATAACTAAAAAGGAAACAAGAAATCCAATAAAGCAACAACATGGCAGTTAAAGAAAATGGAAAATTATGAGAAAAGGTGAATAAGAATAAAATTTTCCAAGATAAGATGAAAAAGAGAATATGTAACAAATAAACTTTTCTTATGTGGGCAGTGTTTGGATAGGAAATAGGGAATCTTTATAAAATAGTTTCATAAAATCCAAGTACAGATAGAAAAGGTACATAAAAGAAAAATGGAAGATGTTAAGTTTTCTTTTTTCCACCTTTTTGTACCATAAGAAATCGAATTTAGAAAATTAGATTTTTCTAAAATTTGAAAAATAAAGTTGGTATGAGTGTGGGAAAATTTGGTTGAAAAAGTATTTTGGTTTCAAATATTGTATTCATATAGAAATCGCCAATATATTTAGGATGTGTGCATCATGTTTTCAAATAGATTTTCAAGAAAATTTAGCATTCACATAGGAGGTACCGCTTAGGAATTCATTTCATTCATGTATTATTATGTTGAATTACACTTTGCACTAGTACACAAATGGTTGCAAAATTGGATGCACACATGATGGTTGTGATTTATGCGAGGAATTACTTGACTTTACCTGACTAAATTTCAGGGATGAAATTTCCTAAGGATGGGAGAATGTAACAACACCCGACATTTTTAATTAAGTAAAATAAAATAAAATTTGAGGAGCTTCCAGAATTTGGTCACGTGATTCGCGTCATTGCGTCCGTGCCAATTTTCTGGTCAGTTTATATCTATGGAATGCAGAAAATTGATTAAGATGAAAGAGATACCTTTAAATGAAATATTATAACAAACATGAAAAGATGGTAAAAGAAAATGAACAATGACCACCATTGTTTTTAGTCTTGTTAACAAAAGCCTATGTAGTCCAGTTGGTAAGTGTATGTGACTTTCAAGAGAGTGGCGCGAGTTCGAATCTCGCCGACGCCATATTTTTGTTTTAGGGGAACGACTAAAATAAAACATGTTCTAAGAAGAAAATAGGTATATATGCACATATAAGAAAAATTATACATATAAGGAAGAACAAAAATAAATGTATACATGGATATGTAAGTATATGCATATATATGTGCAAATATATATACACACAAGATATAAGTTCAAAATAAGGCCGCAATCAAAGAAATCTGGTAAGAATTAAATAACGGCATAACACCATTTGAATTTTGAAAATGAACCAAAAGCTACACACACACACACACACACACACACACACACACATATATATATATATATATATATACATACATGTAAAATGGGCATTAGATGTTTTGTATACATATAAGGAGTTTATATGTAAATAAATCAAGAGAAGTAAACAAGGAACCAACGAACAATTAGAATTAAGAACGTTAACAAAACAACTTGTTGGACCCAAGAAGGGTCGACCCACACTTGGCTGGGTCGACCAATAGGTCGACCCAAGGGGGGCTGGGTCGAACCTAGTGTCGACCCAGGGAATAAGTGGGTCGACCCACCCCTAATCCGGGTAGGTTCATTCAATGAATCTGAACTTTTTTCAAACACATTCATTGATGACTCAGCACTGCGTATACGATAAGATCGTGAGCACCTATAAATAAGCTAGTAGAGCCTAACCCAAATCTCATATTTTCTGAGACGATGTCTAGACTCTGCCATTCTTCTTCCTCCTCAAATCTCTTCAGAAAATAGAATAATTTGTCTAAGGAAATTCTGATTCAAGGTCTAGAGGAAAAGAATATAAATACGTAAATGGGTGTTCATAATTCTGATCGAAGAGAGGTAAATTCTTTAATCTGGTCAATTTAAATTTCTCTTCTTTCTTCCCTTTTTCTTTTAGTCTGAGAATTGTGAATCCATGGTTACTTAGATTCTAGATATAGCTAAGAGAGCCATGGAATGCTAGGTCTGGACCAGATTCATGAATTGGAAAGCAATTAGGTGAGTGGATTAAAATTATGCCTTATTGATAATGGTATATTTATTGTTTGGCATTCCCCGTTAATATGTACAATAAATCTGATGAAATGTTTAACCTGTTGTAATCTGTTGCACTTGTAAATGTGTAGGCTTAATTTAAGATTAAGTGGAACATGTTTATGAAACTATTAGTAACCTATGGAATATGTTAAATCTATAGGGTTAAATATATTTAATCTGTTGGGGCTATATGAACCTTTTAACCTGTAATACTTAACTTATTTAATCTATTAGCGTTATACAAAAGCCTGTTTCCATTAAACACCTATCTGAATTGGGAATTTCTGTGAACACTGTAATTACAAAATTTACAATGAGCATTTTTTAAGAACATTATTGTGCAAAAAGATTGTAAATAAGAATTACAGTAAAATTTGTAAAATGAATATGCCTAAATTTACAGTAAATAGAAAATTTGTAACCACACTTAGACATGAGGTTAAATTCAACTTATGGTAGAAGTCTACCCGGAACCGCCCAACAAATCCAGCATCCACAAGTTGTTAATTTAATGTGAGGGGTCTGGTGCATAAACGTACATATAACGGTGCTAAGACACGAGGTTAAGTCCAACTTGTGGAAGAAGTCTGCACGGAACCGCCCGACAAATCCAGCATCCACAAGTGGTCGGCTTGATGTAAGAGGTCTGGTGCTTAAACATATGTATGAATATATGTATATAATAGGATAAAAATAAATGGCATTAACTGAAATTAATGGAAATGAGTGAGTCCTACAACAATAAGAGAATTGGAATGAACATCGAATGATAATAACCTATTATGAATAAACCTAAATGGGAAAAAGGAAGATAATATGTAGGCTTGTCCTATGGACAAGTGGAAATTATAATTTTGGGTATAATAAACGATAGAGAAGATGAGATAACTTATGTAATAAGATAAGTTGTACTTAATTATAAATTAAGTAATCTGTAAATCTGGAAACCTGAAATCTGATGTTTGTAATAAGTAGAGAAAAGAAGGGAGAACTTATGAAATGCAATAAGTTGTACTTAGTCATAAATTAAGTAATATGAAAACCTGAAATTTGAAATCCACTGATAAGAATAACATGTTGAAGGCTTAATAATGAACTTAAATGGGTTAAGTTATATAATTGAAATTAATAAGCAAGAGGAACTTGGTAACCTGAATTAGAAGTTAGTATGATTTGAAATGAGTTAAATGGAAATCTGATGAGGTAGAGCAAGCGCGTAGTTAAACAGTTAGACACAAGGTCTAATAACATGTTAACCTAAGGCGCTTGGACCAGTTTGTATGTTTGAAGGTGAATAACCCAATGGGATAGATCATCGTGGTGCCATGGGGCACAAGAGGAGCGCACGTCCATCTGATTATTCTGCTTGTTCTGTCTGTTGTTCTGTTGATATTCTGCTGGCTCCGAAGGACTGGAAGGGTAAGCACACAACTTCTTGGGATGTGGAGGATACTCCTGGTAGTCCTCTGTGTAGTGGCAGCGTTTAGGCTATGCTCGCAATGGTAGGTCTGCGCGTTACTACCCGGTGAGTATATCTTGATTGCCATGATAATGGGCAGTTAGAAGGCTGTAGGGTAGCTTAGGTGATTCGACAGATCTAATGCCTTATGACTAGGCAGGTTATGACCATCTCATCTAATTGCCTTAGGCAAGTCTAACCATCTGATTGATAGTAATCGTCGAGAACCGGTCATCGACAGTCAGCGTGACGCGGAAAGGCGGAGAGCTAAACCAAAAGACCATTGACCTTTTACTATTGAGGCTTTGGTTGTGGGACACACTAAATTTGATGTAAATTGTTTGTTAGGAGCACGTCACTAGCTCTCATATCTATTGGACTTTCACCAGTTGAGGGAGGGGTCAGGTGGGAATGTAATAACCCAAAAATCTGAGCCAATATTTTGGTAATTTCGCTGAATTTTGAATATTTAAAAAGAATTATTTTAAATAATAACGACGAGAAATTTATTTTGAATAGAATTAGAACGCATATATTTATATAGATCGACGTTAGAATATAAATATTTTATTTTAATTATAAAAAGAATTGAAAATGGCATGGTAGTTCAAAAATTTGATTTCAAAATTCAAATGAATGTACAGGATTCAAAATAAACCGGATTTTAGTGAAACAAAAAATATTAGAACCTATTTGAAAATATCTTTCCAACGAATCCGAAAAATCAAAATTTCATAGCGGGAATCAAAAGTTACGTCCAGTTGAAAATTCAGAATACTCGCTACGGAATTTTGGCCCTTAAAAATGGTAATTTTGCAAACGGCCTCTATTTTTGACGAAACCACTTTTGTTGGATCCGCGATGTCGAATTATTTCTAGATTCCAAAATTCGTAATTTTTGAATCAATATGTGAGCGTGGCGAAGTAAAACGTGTTTTGTCAATTTCGATCGACCTGAAAATGGCCTTTTTTCAAACGGTCTCGGAATTCGACGAAATTAGTTTTGTTAGGACCGTATCGTCAATACGAAGCTAGAAAATATTTTTTGGAAATTTTTAGAGTCCGTATGTGGCCCAGGTAAATTGAAATGTGCGTTCAAATCCAATATATAGATTTATATATTGATTTTGACGAAAACTGATCGAAACGATCGAATCAGCTTACGATACATATCCCATTGTGTTCGGAATGGGGGTAATTAGCTATGGACGACAATCGGTGGGTTCGATTTCGAGTTCAAAATAAAAGGTTACTTTTTGAAATAAATTTAATTAAATATATATATTTATACACATACCCCCTCTTCTCCTTATCAGTTCATATCGAAAATTAAAATTAAAAAAGGGACGCTCCAGCCCGTCGCTCCCCTTTCCCGATGAACCACCGCCGTCACCCCTCTCCCCAGCGTCGCCCGCCCGACTTGAGGCCCCCTCCGTGCTTCTCCGCGCCCTCCCCCTCAAAACCCTAGCTCGCCAAACCCCAAGACTCGAAGCCAGCGCCTCAATCCACCGCACCACCCGCCAGGAACCGTCGCCGACCCCCTCTCTCACCCCCTCGGCACTGATGGCCACTGCCATCCGTTTCCAGCACCACTTTCTTCGGCAATGTGAGTTTTTCCCCTTTTCTCTTTTCTCTTTCTGATTTTGATTTTGAAACTAGGGTTTCTGTGATTTTAAAATTAGGGTTTTATTGATTTTTATTATGAAGTATATAATATAAAGTATTGATTTTTATTATGGAGTATATAATATAAAGTAGAGATTTTTATTCATAAAAAGAAATGATTTTTATAAATGAAATGATTGAATTTTTAATTAGAAAAAGGATTGATTTTTAATATAAGAAGAGAAAGATTATAATTTTATCACATCATAGCGAGAGAAAAATGTGATTCTTGTATACATCTTAGCGAGATAAAAACATTAGATTTTCATATATATATATATATATAGAGGCGAAATAAAAATACGATTTTAAGTATAGAGATTTGAAATAAAAATAGAAATTTGAACTTTATTTTTATCATGAAATAGAGGGAATAAAGATTTGATTTTTATATGAGTAGCAATATAAAAATATAATTTTTATTATGAAGTTAGCGTGATAAAAATACGATCTTTATTATATGAACACCGTTATAAAAATAGAATTTTTATCTATATAGTAGCGGTATAAAAATAGAATTTTTATCCATATAGAGTAGTTATAAAAATGTGATTTTTATATACGTAGCAACAATATAATAATGCGATTTTTATATATGTAGTGGATACGGACAACGAAAGTGACAAAAGGCGAGCACGACGAAGATTTTCTACATATGAAGAGTTGCGGCATTTGGTTTAGCTTCTCGGTGAGAACTCCTCACTTTTATTTTAAATTTCTAGTTCGAAATATGTACTAGGATGCAGACAGTGCTTAGAAGCACCCGACACCCGTCATCCACAGACCACGGACGACTTGTTTATTTGATTGGCTTTGTTATGAAAATTGAATGTGTGTAGTGGAATGAAATAAAATGTTTATATAGTTAAAAATATTTTATAGTTAAAAATATAATTTTTAACGTGTAGATAAAATATATAAATATAAACAAATCGGACGATTTGTTTATATACACACATTTAACTGATATTGATTGGGATGATAAATTTTACACATCGCCCAACTGCACAAATAAAAACTTTGTTTGATTGATTGAAACCCCACACGGGTATTGGGATGACATATGACATACACTAATTCCAATGATTGGTTGTATGTCGATCGATTGATTGACAGGCTGTTATAAGCGTTAGATATTTATATTTTATGCTTATACAGTGTAGAACGCACTATGGATGATGGTTGACTGTGTTTGGTTGTTGTGGTGTACATGTATTGGATGAAATCCATATAACTGAAATTATATGGTAATTGAATGTGTCTGATTCCAGTTCAAAATTATCGAATAATTTAAAATATTAAAGTGAATGTTGAAATGTGAAGCCGTGTTAAGTAGCTAAATGCCATTTTAACACGAACGGGAATTTTTTCGATTTTATTTGTTTTATAATGAATATTGAAAAGTGATTTCAAAATCGAATATTTTGAAATGAAATTCGAATTGAATTGAAATGAATTTGAAACTCGAAACGAATTGAAATCGAATTGAAAACGAATTGAAATTGAATTGAATTGAAATCGAATTGAAAACGAATTGAAATGAAATTGAATTGAATCGAATCAAAAACGAATTCGAATTGAATTGAAATCAAATAGAAATGAATGTAAAACGAATTTATAATGGAAAATTCAATTTTGATTTGAAATTGAATATGAAGTTGAAATCATTTTGAAAATAAATTTAAAACGATTTATAAAATACGATTAAAAGGAAATCGACGAAATATATAATATATATATATTATATAAAATGGCCTGAATAGAACGTGTCGCACCGCGGTAGTTCACGAATTTCGACCATTGACTTCAAATGGACATTACAGGAGATCCGACCGTCGGATCTCCTAAAACTGGAACCGTTGGGTTCGTATCGAAAAGAGCTTTCTAACAGATGTGAGAAATTAGAAATCTAACGGTTGGATTTGGAATTATATCTAAATTAATTCAGAAAAGGTCACTGTAAGTGCGGTTCGATGACCGTTTATGGAAATCGACTGTACGGGCCTTGATAAAATTATTAAAAATAGCAATAATTTGTGTAAAATCATAATAAATGATTTGGAAAGAACTAGGATGAAAAATCCCGTATCTGAAAAGATAAAAATGTATTTTTATCAAAATGAACTAGTTTTGAACTAGAATTATAAATTCAATATTTTTAAAATAAATAAACTGGATTTGAAATGGTTTTAAAAATAACCAGAATTTCCAATATATGAATCGGAATGGATTTGAATCGAAATTATCTTCGGAATATTTCGATGATTGGATTCGGGATTATACGAATATTGTTATGGAAATTTGGAAGATATATTTTATATCGCTATTTCCAATACGATATTTGTTGATTTCAGAATTTGATATTGAATATAAGCCGATATATTTTCTATTCAGAGCCTTATATTTAATATCAAATGGGATTTGGGTTTGTCGTGAATGGTGTCTTCATCAACACTGTTCTTGAACCCAATTGAGAAAGGATTAAATCTTTTTATTTAGATTTAATGAAGTATACCAATTAATTAATATATTTAATTGGAATTGAATTAGAATTTGTTTTTGTTTTTATCGTGAACGGTGTTTTAAATAACACTTGTTCTTTAACCCGATTATAAATGGAATGTGAATTGGTTTTATTGTTAACTGTGTCTTTAGTGACATTCGTTCTTTAACCCGATTTACAGTGAAATATGATTTGGAATTTATAAATCTTTTTATAAAGATTTAATGGGATTTTCCAAAGTTAAATAATCATTAATATTGATTTTTGGGAAGATTAAACCTAAGTGGACTTTTAATGAATTTTTAATTAGATTGAAATGTGAATTGATAATATAAATTATCAAATATAGGAAATGATCGAGAATGGAGTATCACCAGTTTTGCTCCGAGCGATAGTTAAATCTTTAATTAGATTTGAACGGAAAATGATAATTAAATTTACCGATGACATTGTGGTGTTAGTTATGGGGTAGTAACAGTTTTTCTCCATGGGATGAATAGGTTGAGATTGGGAAATAAAATAAATGATTACTTCGGTGTGGTTCGCTAATCCCGACTAGTTTGGAAAACCATAATTTGGTTTGAAATGACATCCAAAGGAAAATTAAAGAATAAATTTTAAAGAATTTATATTTGATAAAATTAATGGGAACCTTTCCCAAAAGACGTGAATATTTAAATAAAAGAATATTCAGAATTGGAATGAGGCGTATGTTGTGTTTTTACAACACTTGTTTATTATATACGCGAGTTATTCGGAAAGACTGGGTCTATCCCATTCTGAATAACTGTTTCGACGATAAGTCGAATATGAAGACGGGGGTCGAAGACCGGAGGTCTTCACATCGTTTGAACGATTACTGGTGATCCTGACTGGGATGTACACCCAAGAGGTGGGAAATAGTTGGTGGTCGTCCAGACGTATTTGGAGATCAATGGATATGCGAGGTATAAGGTGCCTCCGGTTTTTTCAGACCCAGAACAAACTTGTAAATAATGGATTATGTGTCTGACATTGGATTTTATTCTGTGTTGATTTATTTCTATTAAATATATATCTGCTTGGCAGCGGAGAATTTATTCTCTTGCTTAACGCCCTTCTTTGAGACGTATAAGCTCAGAGGTTATATATCGATAGATATCAGTCGCATGGCGTGAATTTCCTGTGTGGCATGCCTAAGTGGCAATGATCAACGCTTCTGTTGAAAAGCAGAGTCTTGTGGTTGATGATCAAAGCACGACCTACATGGCATAGCTTTGTATATAACGTGAGTTCGCGAGCCTCACACCTAGGTATGAGTTAAAAACGGGATACGGACCGTTGGGAGAACACGGCGTTTCTTTCTAGTTATGGGTGGTGTCAGTGTTTTACTAACCCTGACATCGTTGATTATTATACCTATGTGGATGTTGGATTGCAAGGCGCCTCGATTATAGGTCTGTAAGAAACGGGAAACGTGTGTTCAGGAATAACTAATCCTCTAACGTAAGAGAGGACCGACCCAGCCGATTCCGGGGGTTACCCAGAGTGTGTAGTCCCGAGGCATTTGCTAGAGTGTCTCGAAGCAGAGAGGAGCTTGCCCCTTGCCTCGACTCATGACGGAAATCCAATTTCCAATACGAGATATTTCGGTTTTATTTGTAGAGCCTAGTATAGTGACATGATAGATGGTACCCATCTCGCCTATGATTGATATTTATGATTAAAATTGTTTTGACACTATACATTTATAATAGTATCAAATGATTTGTTTTAAAATGTACCAAGCATGTTTGGCTATTATAAGGGAAAACCCTATCCTCCGGCTTGCGTTGCATTGTGTGATGGGACCTGGGTCTTATAATAGCTTCATTTTTCCAAAAAGCATTGTGCTTTTTTATTATATGCACTGGTATTCTTGGGATGAAACCTGTTCCGTTTAATACGGCGTGGTCCCTTGAATTACTCTCTTTTAAAGTAAAGATTTAAATAACTGTTTTAGTTCTCACACCAGTCACATGACTGACCTGGAGTTTATCATTTTAACCTAAACTCTGGGTTCCCTTATTTTCCGCACGGGCAGCAAATGGTTGGGTTTTGCAGATTTATATTCACAGGACTCTGGTTTACAGCTGGAATGATACTCGAAAAGCTTTGTATCCGTGTATTTCTTTCAGTTATGTTTTGTATTATTTTTCCGCTGCTATGTATTTAAATGTAATTTAAATCTCTGATTATCAAATGTGTAATGTTTATTTATACTTAGTTATATTCTTGTATTCTGATGGAATTGTTGTAATATACAATGAAATGTTCTTCTGTTTGTGTTCTGATTCGTCTTGTCCTCACAGTAATTCGTTCTTTCTCTTCTCTTCGGAGACCGGGGAAGTTCGGGTCGCTTCAGGGAACATAGTCACCGTGAAAATGTAGACCATAACATCTATGTATATATATATATCTAAAAAGGCTCCCGACAGAGTTCTGTGTATCTGATATAGCCCTGTTACGAAACTCGATGCACAGTAGATAATACATGCGGATACATGCATGCCGTTTCCGGATGGTGTATCTTCGAGGTTGAGGCATCGAGTATGATTAACAATACGTATGTAAGAAAGTCTAGATACATGCATGTCTGCTCCAGGTGGTGTAGACTCTAGGGCATTACTCTGTGATGGAATCTGATTCGTTCGAATGGTTCGAAGGTAGCAATCAGTACACTTACATAGCATGATGATCGCAGTTCTATGCAGAATGTAGCGTTGTTATGTAGAGATCCATACGTCAATCCGGCATAGGATAAGGGACTGCGTACATTTCTGTGGCGTTGCGGCGGAGACCGTGCAAGTGGGGTACCATGGGGTGTACCTTAATATTGGGGGTAGCTACATATATACTGTATTAGGTTAATCTACTGGGGCGTAGATGGATACGACGTTTATGTAAGCCTTGAGTGTTGTTAACCCAAGTAACCTCATTAATAAGAAAATGTAACTGAATGGTATATGCAGGGTTATCCAAAATGTATAGTTTAAATCCAGTCACCAGAACCTGTGTTCTGACCCTTTCCTCATAACATACTCGCAGGTTAGATTTGTGGCAGAGATATGATAGCTTTGGATATTGGTTAGGCAGTATTATTTTCTGGGTAAAGCTATATTTTGGTTATATTATATTTTATTCCATTCCGCTGTGAGATGTTTTTTGGGCTTTGATATGTTTATTATCTCTGTCGTTTCTGTAGGATACCAAACAAACCAACATGGGTTCCGATAGATTAGAATTTTGAAAAAAAATCGATTTGTCGGAATTTGGATTATTACATTAACATAATATTGTTTATGAAGGTGGGTGAATGAAATAATTTTGCCGAGAAACTATTTTTGATATAAAAAGTTTTTTTTTGAATATATTGTTGTGGTTGATGGTTATTATTATAATTATTTGAAATTATAATATTAAAATGGTTATATATAAGCAAACTGAATTTGTATGGAATATAATATACAAACGAACTGAAATAAAATTGGATTCAGACCAGAACTTGTAATTTAAACCCTGGATGTTCGGAAAATATATTCTGAAGTATTTTAAAATAATATAGCAATACTTTGAGGCATTTCTGTATAAAAATCATTAACTGGTAGATTTTGAAAGTAATGAAGCACTGAACTCACTTCAGTGGGGGGAAAATAATTCCCATGACGAACCAAGACATTATCAGTGTTCATTTTCAAGTTTATAAGTGACGGATTGCTACCATATTAAATATATAATGGAAAATTGTTTGAGAAAAACAAGTTGTTTAAAAAGTTTAAATGTATAATTTTATGATTTCAAACTGAATTTGAAATAAAAGCTGGGAATTCGAATTCTGGATTTAAATTTTAACTGGTGTAAGTTAAATGAATTGAAATGGTATAAGTGAATCGAATAAATTAAAATTTTAACTTAAGTTAAACAGAATTGTATTAAATTGGAAACTAAATATAGTAGATTATAAATTAAAAGTGAAATGAACTTGAAATATAAGGGAATGAATTAATTTAAAATCAAATTTGGATGAATATGGATGTTTGTATGTGGATTATGAATTGGAAATGAATGTATATGGATGAAATATAATATGGATGTGAGGACATTGATTGAAATTATGTGGTGCTATTGGCTAAAGGAATAAATAATTAGTTAAACATCAATTATTGAAACTCACCTACTAAATTGAGTAACTATAGGTGCATGGAACTGTCTGGATTGATTTTGGCTGCGTCAACAATATACGAGTTAGGCGAGTTCGCTTAATAACACTTATATAAGGTACACCTATGCAAAAATACGAAAGTTGGGTTTTGAATTTTGTTTTCAGGCTGTGTAGATCGATGTATATATATTTGTTGTTCCTACGATATCGCAGAAGACCCTCCGTATAGGGGAGACTCTGTCGAAATTTTTCGGAAATTTAAGGTGTTAGAAAAAAGTCAAATTTTTTGATAATTTTTGTTAATTGAATAAATTGGTATTTTGATTAAAACTAATTTTATTAGTTAGAACTAAAAATTCAGAAAGATTTCAACTAGTGTGTTTTTGGCAAATTAATAGGTACGTAGCATTATTACCAACCTTAGTAATTTCGAGAACAAAATTTTTATAAAGGGGGAGGAATGTAACGACCAAGATTTTTAATCACTTGATTTTTAACATTTAAATTGTTTTAAATGTTGTATTGGAAATATAAAAGGATTTTTACATGGAATTTATTAATAAAACAACGTTTGAATATAGAGTTTATAATTAAATTTAAAATGAGCTCGTAACGTCGTGGTAGTTCATATTATTGCGTTTTGAACTTCAATTGAATGTACATGATCCAATATAAGTCGAATTTCTTTGAAACAAGAAATGTTCGGATCTATTTGACTATATTTTTCTAATGAAAGCAAAAAGTTGAGATTTCATATTTTAGATTATGAGTTATGTCCAAATCAAATTTTCAAATATCGTTATGGAATCGTTTATGAAATTATAACGATCTATTATATGTATGTAAATAGATTTTAAATAATCCGAACGGCATTTTAATTTGAAATATCGGGTTATAAATCCAAACATGTTTATTTTGGAGTTATATGATATTCTACTTGTATATATACAATAGTAATAATTTATTATAATTAAAATGGATTGTTTATTAATTTGTTTATATTTAATCGATTTATTTAAGCCTATAAAATAGTCTTTTTGCAAATGACCTCTGTTTTTGACGAAATCAGTTTCATTGGATCCGTAATGTTAAATTATTATATGTGAATAAATTTCATGGTGATTCGATATTATATGTGACCGTGGTAGCCATAAATGCACAGACTTTTATTTAATCGTTTTATCGATTTAATACAGAACTTAAGAATAGTTAATTTTCGAGCGACCTCCAATTCCAACGAAACCAATTTTATTAAATCCGTAATGATAAATTATTGTAAGATTTCCAGTTTGGGGTCAATTGGAGTTATTGTGATTATCGTGTGCGATATAAACACGTATCAATTTACATTGTAAATTAAAAAGGGAGTTTACCCAAACGATCTCCGAATTCGACGAAACCAGTTCCATCGTGTTCAAAATATTTGATTATTATAGGATTTCATGTTTCAAGTCAATTGGAATTGTTTTGTGAGCATGCGAAAATTTAACATGAATCAATTGACGATTTTAATATTCAAAATTTCGCTATTTATTCAAACAGATTCAGTTTTCGATCAAACAAGTTCCGTTAGGACCGAAATGTCAAACTGTAGTTGTGTATGCTTTTTCATAGCAAACGGACTTTGTATATGATTAGACAAATTTAAAAACATTAAACTCAAATGGCGATAGGCATGAAACTATATAATTAAATAAAATATTAGAATAAATTAATATATACTTTACCTATAAACTAACATTCGTACCCCTTTTTCTACCTGTAATCCCTAAATCGTTGTCTGTTGCTTCGATACCGAAATCATTTCCGATTTAAATCCTTCAAAAAAATTTACAAAATCATTCAAAATAACAAAATCAATAGATTTTTTATTTGTTCTTCATATTTTCATGAGTGCTTCAACCCTATATATTTATATAGGGTCACGCCGTCATTTCTGTGAGGCTCAAAATGGAGTAGCAAACTTGGGGTTTGTAGTTTTTGGGGGTTATGATTATCGATGTTCGGAATAGAGATTTATTTCATGTTTGTGACGATATTTAGCATGGACGATGATAATTTGGCGGGAACTACATTTTGCGGTTTCCTATAGCTTGTCTGAGTTGCTGGAATGCAGTCGACAAAGGGGCGATGATCGGAGAACGTTTGTGGGCGGTGCGAGATTCATGGTGGCGAGAGGATCATAGCAATGGCGTTTTATCGGTGTTAGTGGAAAAAACTGACGCACTAGTTTTACTGTGCGTGAGAAACGAAGTCAAGGATGCGGCGTAAGGAGAGTGTCGTGTATGTAGTGATGTGTGCAGGAGATAGTGTTAGCATGGGGGAAAGAAATGGAAGAGATATATTTCAGAGATTGTTGAATAATGCTTGAGTTTAAAGGAGAAAAAAAGAGGCAGAGTAGGATCACTACAAGGGAGAGGAAGTGTTTTTTTCAAACTGGGTAGAGAAGCAGCTGAGTTCGAACCATATAGGAGGAGGAGGCATTACTGTAAGAGGTTGTGCAGGGTTTTGAGGTGAGGGTCGGGTGACAGGGTAGTTGTTGTTGAGTAGGACAGTTCATCAGTGGTGGTAGTGAAAGCAGTAGATGGATAAGAGAAGCACGACTTGGAGGTTTCAATGATATAATATTGAATCTCGGGGAGAAGAAGAACACAGAGGAAGGATAACTAGTTCATCCCAATCACGTATTTGGGGTAATAAGAATTAATTAACAGTTAATGATTTTTTTAATTTAATCAAATGTGGTTAGCGATATTTAATTCATTCGTTAACAGAATTCAGTGAAACAAGCGTCAATGGAACCGTATCGGAAAACTCTACAGTGTCGAGCTGGTTTGGAATAATTTGGAGCAACTCGGAATTTTATGTAGTTTCAAACGCTCGTTTGAAGCTACTAAAGTCGACTTGAATCGTCGATCAAATCAAAATGTGAGTTAACTCTCATATTTTCTGAAATACTATGATGTGTTAAATTCATATTTTATAAATTATCGTTATTAGCATAAACTGGATGTCTGGATGATTTAATATGTTGTTGTTTTGGTTATTTAATTGTTTGATTGTCGATTTTTATATTATCAGCATTTAAATGATTAAAAATTGAATGTTTATTTCATATGTGTTTATAAAATAATTATGTGTGATGTAGGGTAGCACAGGTTGGCGGGATGCAACAGGATTCCTCAATATGAATCGTATAATTTTTTTGTTTTGATATATATATATATATATATATATATATTTCAAGTAATATTCATTCCTGTTTGGATGTTGATGGTTGAATCGGATGTTGATTGTTTGAATTGGATGATCATCTTGAATTTAACTTCAACGTTGATATGTTACTGCCGAATAGAAGGTATTGGTAGCAGATAGCCTGAAAATCCATCGTTTAGGACGTTGATTTTCCGTTAGGCGGGTTGACGTAGTTTAAGCTGGAACATTTTTTGTAACTGAAGCCGGATTTTAATTATATTTTATAAGTTATATAAAATAGAAGTTTATAAATAAATGGTTAGAATTGGTTTTATAAAATATTATTAAACGATTTATGTGGCAAATTCTTATGTTTAACCAGATGTATACGTAAGAAGTTAGGAATTAACCTACGGGTAAATAATTGGGAATAATTGTTCTAATAGAACAATTAAGTAAATTTTGTAGAGTTAACTATATTATTAATTAGTTCAGAGGAGGAATTAGTTGAAATCAGTTAACTAATGACTTTCTGTTGACCAAGTCAACTGTTTTGAATTGAAATTATCAAATTAATTTATTTTAAATTTTATCTAATATAAATGGTTTTGATGAATAGTTATTTAAAATAAATAAATGCTCTTTAAAGTTAGTGAATCTTTGAAATTATTGTGTTTAAAGTAATTACTGAACTATTTATTATTAATAAAGATTTAATATTATTTTAATAATTGCTTAAAATGATTAACTGTTCTATTTTTAGTTGATCAAGAAGTTAACTTCATCTATTGTATTTAATATTTAAGTTAATTATTTTTGTAGTTAACAATAATTAATATGATTACCTTTTCGAATGGAAATTCATTTGAGATGGAAACCGAGTTTATAATGTGTTTAGTTGAACATTGGAAAGATTTATATGGGATTCTGAAATAAAAATCCAAAATTTATAAAACTAGTTTTATAAAAGAGGCTCAAACTAAATAAGATGGCTATAAAATGAACAATTACATAATAATTGGATTAAGTAAGACGATGGTAATTGAAAGGAAGATTTCAAATGCAATGGATGTGATAAATGGAGTTTTAAATAGAAATGGATTTGTGAAAATATAGCGATACCTTCGAAGTACAAAAAATTAAGAAGGGAGTTGGTAAATTTGTTATTTAAAAGATAGAAGTATTATTACTGTTTTTCCAAGTAACGAAAACAAGAGACTCGTGAATATTCTAATCCAGCTAAGTTAAGTATATGAAGTCGATTTGTAAGAATCGATGAATTTTTTTAATGAATGTTTTGATTAAATGGCTTGAGCTGCTGACGTACTTGGCTATGTTGTTTGATTTGATAGTTAAAAACCAACTATCGATGAAATGTACCTTTGACGTGTTAGTTCGAAGAGACCGGGATGGGAACTGTAACACCCCGAATTTTTAACGTCATTAAAGAGAATAAATTAAATAATAATTAATATAATATTCAGAATTAGAGGAAACAGACTGCACCATTGCGTCCGTCTCAAAATACTAGTCAAGATAGACGTTTGGTTTGCGTAAAACGGACACCGTATGAAGAAGTTACGATGGTTTTAAGTTTTTATACACACAGAAATATTTTATATATACGCATGAGTCAGAGGTGTGTCAGAGATGATTCATAATTCTATCCAGAGGATTCAAATTCAAAAAATTCCTCTAAGCGGCAAAATTCCCGCTCTAGGGGGTCGACCACCCTAGAGGGGTGTCAATCTAGGGGTCGACCCACCCACAGCGGTGTCAACACTCCTAGGGATGATGTGGCACTCGGTTTCAGGGGGTCTGACAGCTATATATACGTGTCTTATTTCTCATATTTTCTTCATTTGGAAGTCATGGAGGCCATATGAAACTGGAGTGCGAACTGAACCATTTTCTACAACAACATATTCTACAAATCCAATTCAGAAATTCTAGATCCATTCTTCATAAATTCTCTAAACCTAACGCTGTGAGTTTCTAAATTACTTTTAGGTTTAGATAAATAAAAGTATACATTGAAAGACTATGAATTGGATATGTTGTAAAGTATAATTCTGTGTTAATGTGAAATCCTACACTATGTCATGACAGAACTATTTTCCTAGATCTAATAAAATTGTAGTGATTTGATTATGTTGCTTATGTGGATCTTGATTTGTAACCATGTTATGGTGGATGTACATCTATTAATTGGGATAGTTTTAACATTACTTAGATCTAGATCTTTATGTTAATCACCTTTCACCTGTCATATTGTGATCCATTGAGATATGTTGTAAACTTGACATGTGAATCCATCTTTAAATCTAAACATGTTACTATGTCACCCTAACTATGCTAGATCTAAATAATTGGACACCTTATGGTTAATTTAGATATCATTATGTTGCTTTGACATCGTAGTTGTTACAAGTTCATCACTTTTATGCCTACCTTGCCATGATGATTACATGACCATTCACCTTGTTATCATACCAGTTTATGTTTATGTTTATGCCAAGATATGTTGAAACTATCACCTTCTTCATATTCCTTTTCCATTGTTGTAGCTAGGCTACTTTATAGCCTAGATGTCGTCAAAATACGTACGAATACGAATACGTTAGAGAAGAAACAGGGAAAAAGGGATTATAATTGGCATAATTTATGTAATATTTATATGAAATGGGACATGTAATTCAAATGGGGAAAACATAGAAATAGGTACCTATAATGACATAGGTAGATTTGGATTAATTTGGAATGTGTAGTAATTTACAATTAGGAATTGTAAATTGTACTTATGACGCCAGGTTAGGTTACATTAGTGGTTGAAGTCTGCCCGGACCCGACCGGCATATGCAGCCACTAATGTTGAACCTAATATGGGAGGTCTAAGTATGCAAATACGAATCGGGCTAAAACACAAGGTTAGGCCCAATTGTGGAATAAGACTGCCCGGACCCGACCGACATATCCAACATCCACACGTTGTAGGCCTAATGTGGGAGGTCTAGCCCATTATAACCATAATTGGAAATGGTAATGAAATGGACTACTTAACCTAATTTAATATGACTATGAACTTAAGTTAAGGTTAAGTAAAATTGGATGGGTAGTGGGTGGGTTAAATAAATTAGAGGGAGTGGGTAATATTTACATATAGGCCCACGAACTTAACCCAATAGGGTTATGTAATTAAAGACACCTAGTGGTATACAAAACTGGTAGATAATGTAATAAGGTTATGTAATTAAAGACACCTAGTTGTATACATAACCGATAGATAATGTAATGAAGTTATGTAATTAAAGACACCCTTTAGGGTAAGCACAACTGGTATAGGGCTATGTAATTAAAGACACCTAAGGGTATACATAGTCAGGTGAAAACCTAGTGGGGATACAAGACAAGGGGGAGAGCTTGTATCATATTGGGAGGGACCCATTTCAGTTAGTAACCCGGAGTTGGTATCAAGTAAAGAACTCAGTACTAGGTGGAGAAGGGGCACGCTTACTGATTGATTGTAAGAGATCCAAATGAGACGTATGGTGTGGGCGGCGCAAACCGACCAGGGACACGTGCGTGCATGGGCCGAGAAGAGGGGGCTAAGACGACCGTGACACCAGTAGATATGGTTATGCACACCATGGGTTGCCACTTTAGGAAGTGATACCTCCTACTGTGGGGCCAGCACAGGATATCTACAGGGTAGGGAGACGATCGATTAGGGTAGTGGTTAGGGTACACTTGGACATATGACCTAAGCCTACCAACTCATAGTGGAAGGGTTCATCTCATTTCAGTTATACTAGTAATAATGCAAAGTAATCATTAGTGAGGCACATACACCTTAACTTGCTTACCTTGTCATACCTGCCATTTATGTAGTGATCTCTCTTGTCCACTTTATATGCCTATCATGTTGCTTTTATTTATCTACAAGCTAAAAGTAACTAGACTCGCCAGACTTTATGTCTGACCCTATTGTTTCTCCTTCTTTCTCCCATTCCCCCCCCCCCCCCAAGGTTCTCAGAGAGGAAACACACATACTTAATCAGGAATCAGATATCATCTTGCTAGGAGCTACTTCTGAAGTATGGCTCAAGTTCTTGTCTCTACTATGGCTTAACTCTTTTAATTGGGGAATGATGCTTTTTATTTAATTATGTACTCTAATGAAGCAAGGCAGAAGTTATTTTATTGTAATGGTTTTTGTGACTTATGAAATTGTGGACCATGGTATTATGTTTTATGTTTGAAATAAAAGTTTAAATTTTCCGCTGCTGCCTTATTTATATTTGTCTTGTAATTATTCTGTGTTTGTTTACCTATAACGCTTCATGAAACTTAATGCATTCCCTTAGTGAGTGACATTAACTGACGTGGGGGTGTCACATTTGGTATCAGAGCTGAAGGTTACCAGATTAGATAAAAGTTTTTGGAAATTATTTTCAAAAAGGTTTTAAAAGAAAAGCATTTTCAAAAAGAAAAGTCTATTTTGAAAAACATTCCCCAAGAATCCATATGTAGTATTCTTTGGTCCTTTATCTAAATTTCTTCCTTTTCCCTTTTTTCAGCATGTTTGGAGAACAAAACATCCCTAATATCACAGAGTGCGTCACAATACCCGGATGGTTTTCAAGGTATTTAGAGGCTACGGTGCCTGTCGATGGCCAAGAAACCGTTCCTCTCCCAACTGCACCAGTCATTCCTCCTCCTCCCCCTCCAAGAGCTGATAACTTCGCCAAGATCTGCAAAGACTTCCGGGCTATGGGAGGAAGGCTATTCCATGGGAACGAGACATTCGTAGAAGCTCGTAATTGGCTTAAGGAGACAGAGGACTTATTCGTAATCTTTGAAGTGGAGGACCGAAGGAAAATTCAATTAGTTGCTTGGCTGTTAAAGGACGAAGCCTCATTTTGGTGGGAAATCACCCAAGTTAGACGTCTGGTAGAAACTTGGGAAGACTTTAGATAGAGGTTCGAAATTAAATTTCTTTCCCAAGCGGAGAGAAGCATACATATGGGGAGGTTCTTAACACTCAAACAAGGAAATTTGATAGTAAAGGAGTATGTGAACAAGTTCAACCAGCTGATAAGGTTCGGGCTAGAGTTGGTAGACACACCGCACAAAAGGGATTTGCGGTTTGATAAAGGACTGAATGAACCTCTGCATGGTTTACCCATGTCCCACATTCCAATGGAGGCCACTTTTGAAAAGCTTGTAGATATGGCCCAAATGCATGAGGAGGACAAGGGAGAGAAGAAGGAAGCAAAAACTAAGGGGACATCACAGAATAAGATGGTGTGGCCCAAGAAGAGGCAGCAACAGCATCAATAATAGAAGAAAGGAGGGAAAGAAGACAAAGGCATGGATAGGAGAAAGTGTCACAATTATGGAAAGGAGGGTCACTTGATCAAATATTGTAAGAGAAGGAAGGCCAATTGCTTTAATTGCGGAGAGGTCGGACACTTCTCTAAAGAGTGCCCGAAGAAACAAGGATCACAGGGACAAGGGCAAAGAGCAGGGGCTTCTGGATGGTAGATGCATGCTCTCGCGATCAGTGATCCTGAAAGAGGTAGAAAATTTTCTGTAGAAAGTTTAGTTTCTCTTTCAAACTATCCAGAGAAAACTTTTTGATTCTGTGCTTCACACTCGTTTATATCTAGTTCTGTGGTTGAATCTCTGCATTTAATTACTAGTATGGTAGTAGATCTCGTAGTTGTTTCAAACCCCATTAGTGGTTCGGCTCATTTATCTTTGATTTGTCGAGGTTTGAAAATATCTGTGTTAGGCGTCGAGTTTGAATGCGATGCGTATGTGCTCGGGTTTATGGGCTATGGGTTGATTCTAGGAATGGATTGGCTTACCACGTACGGGGCCATTCTGGATTGTGAGAGGAGGGTTGTTAGACTCCTGATTTGCCATGGAAAGACCCTCGAAGCTTCTTGTGAAACCCAAGGGTCTATCATGCTTAGCTTCCTAGAGTCTCTAGACGCATCTATAGATGATTTGCAATCTGTTCCAGTGGTTCGAGATTATCCCGATGTTTTTGATGAGGTACGGGGTTTACCTCCAAGGCATGAGATCGACTTCCGCATATATCTGGTGGACAATGCAAAGCCAGTTGCATTACCAGTGCGCCATAGGGCTCCAACAGAAAGGAGGAAGGTGAGTAAGCAAGTAGGGGAGCTACTTGAAGAAGGGTTTATCAGACAAGCATATCTGAGTGGGGTGCTCCAGTAGTATTCGTAACTAAAGTGGATGGTTCGCTTCGTTTGTGTGTTGACTATAGAGAGTTAAATAAGCTCACCAAGAAGAATAGGCACTCGCTTCTTAGGATTGATGATTTATTTGATCGGCTTGTTGGTGCCTCGGTATTTTCTCAGTTGGACTTGACTACGGGGTTCCATCAGTTTAGGGTAGCTGAGGACAGCATGGATAAGACTGCTTTCAGGACTCCAAACAGTTTCTTTGAATGGCTGGTTATGCCTTTTGGGTTGACGAATGCTCCCGCCTATTTTGTTGATTTGATGAGTAGGGTGTTTCAGGAGTTCCTAAACAAATTCGTCGTGGTCTTCATTGATGATATTTTGATCTTCTCCAAAAGTGAAGAAGAGCACGCCCATCATTTGGGAGAAGTTTTGAAAACTCTCTGTGACCATCAGCTGAAAGTAAAGTTCTATAAATGTCATTTCTGGAGAAAGGAGGTGAGATTCTTGGGGCATGTAGTCTCCAAAGAAGGGATAGCTGTAGATCCCACGAAGGTGGTTGCAGTACAAGATTAGCATATTCCTAAAAATGCAACTGAGATGAGAAGCTTTCTTGGGTTGGCAGGTTATTATAGGAATTTCATTAAAGACTTCGCGAAGATATCAGCCCCTCTCACCAGGCTGACAAAGAAGAATTTGGCATTTTCATGGGACATAGACTGTGACGTTGCTTTCCAACGACTAAAAAGGGCTCTGACAACAACCCCAGTCTTGACCTTGCCTGATGGAAGTAAAGTGTTTACTGTTTACGCTGATGCGTGCGGTACAGGGCTTGGTGCGGCTCTGATGCAAGAAGGGAAAGTAATATGTTATGGGGGTAGACAGTTGAGAGTTCATGAGAAGAACTACCCCACTCATGATCTAGAGCTAGCTGCCATAGTATTCGCATTAAAGACGTGGCGTCATTATTTACTAGGAGAAAAGTTCGAGTTTTACACCGATCATAAATCTCTCAAGTATCTACTCTCACAGAAGGATCTCAACTTAAGGCAACAACGGTGGATGGAGTTCTTAGCTTCGTATGATTTTGAAATTGCTTATAACCCTGGCAAGGGAAATGTGGTAGCAGACGCACTAAGTAGGCAGTGGGTGGCCCTGAGTCCTCTGCTTGTGGAAAGAAAGAGCTTGGAGTTCATATCAGATTTTGATTTTAGACTCTCCATCGAGGTTTCGCCTAATTTATTTGCATCCTTGGAAATACAACTGAATCTTGTGGATCAGATAGGAGCTTCGCAACAAGGTGACCCACAGATTCTAGACATCATGGATAAGCTCAGAAGAGGGGAGACTTCTAGTCACCTCAGTAGGTATGCCATAGATGAAAAGGGGTGGTTGCGACGAGATGGAAGGCTTTGTGTTCCTCAAACTGGAAGCTTGATAAAGGTAGTCCTAGAAGAAGCCCACCATTCTAAGATGACCATTCATCTAGGCGGTGATAAAATGTACAGGGACATGAAGAGGGTTTTCTTTTGGGCTAGGATGAAGAAGGATGTGGCCGAATTTGTTTCTTAATGTTTAGTTTGCCAGCAAGTCAAAGCTGAGCAAAAGAAGCCCAGTGGATTACTTCATCGTTGGAGGTTCCGCAGTGGAAATGGGAGAGCGTCTCTATGGATTTCATAGATTATTTGCCTAGATCGAAAAAAGGTAATACCCGTATTTGGGTGATAGTGGATAGACTCACTAAGAGCGCTCACTTTATTCCGGTAAAGAGTAAGAGGACGACATCTTGGTTGGCAGCAATTTATGTTCGTGAGATAGTTCATCTCCACGAAGTTCCTTCCAGCATCGTGAGCGATCGTGACCCCATCTTTACCAGCGAATTTCGGAGGAGCTTGCAAGAAGCATTAGGTACAAAGTTGTGTTTGAGCATCGCTTATCATCCTCAGACCGATGGGGAAACGGAGAGGGTAAACAAAATTCTAGAAGATCTTTTAAGGTTGTGTACCCTTGACCTCGGAGGGACTTGGGAAGAGCATCTTCCTTTAGTAAATTTTGCCTATAATAACATTTATCAGGCTAGCATCGGCATGGCACCCTTTGAAGCATTGTATGGACGACCCTGTAGATCTCCAACTTGTTGGTGGGAATCTACAGAAAGATTATTACTTGGACTGGATATGGTTAGAGAAACGCCCGAAAAGATTGACCTTATTCGACGGCGGATGAAGACAGCTCAAGATAGGCTGAAGTCCTATGCAGACAAGAGAAGGACTAACATCGAATTCGAAGTGGAAGACTTAGTTTTTATCAAAGTATCACCTCTGAGGAATGTGGTTCACTTCGGATTAGTAGGGAAGTTGGCACCAAGGTTTGTGGGACCATTTCCCATAACCTAGAGGATTGCCAAATGGCCTACAGAGTAAAACTCCCAGAAAATCTATCCGGTGCTCATGACGTTTTCCATGTCCCTCATCTGCAAAAATGCCTGCACAACACCGCAGAAGTAGTTGAGCTGAGTATGTTGGAAGAAGTCGAAGTGGAACGGGAGGCAATAGTCAGGAGAGTCCCAACCCATATTCTTGGGTCAAAGGTTAAGAACCTGCGCAATAAGGAAATCAAGTTGCTAAAGGTTCAATGGGGAGATAACCCATAAGATGTGACTTAGGAGACCGAAGACAAGATTCGTGCTTCGTACCCTTTTCTTTTCGAGGGTATGTTCTTAGCTCCTTTTCCTATGTTTTATCAGTGCTTGTTTCTGTCAATAGAGTATATCTTATCCATTGTATTTTCGACCTTTAGATAGGAATCTTATGGATGTAAACATGTGTTTGAAACATGTTATGCTTGATGGATGCAAGTGGATGCAAGTGTTTGCTATTGGTTGCTTGTGGACGCATATGCATACACATTAGGCACTAAGATCGGCTCAATCACTTTCATATTGCATATGGATGTGTGTGCATTTTCTTTTCTTTTATGGATGAAAATGGATGAACTGGCATATGGATGTTGCATTTGGACGAATGGGTGTGCACACATATAGAGCTTATATGATATAATAGGTTTATTGCATACATATTTAAATTCATGGAACTAACATACATTGCATTAAGGAGGTCAACTGAATCAGTGGACCGCCTGATCTTCGCATTAGTGTTGGTACATATACACACACCTTTGCATATATTCATATAAGCATTAGAAATTATTTAAGACAATGGATGCCTATGATTGGTGAATGAGTATATGGATGATGGATGGTAGGATATGCATTCTTCTCAACTTAGAGATTTCGGGGACGAAATCCTTTGAGTAGGGGAGAATGTAACACCCCGAATTTTTAACGTCATTAAAGAGAATAAATTAAATAATAATTAATCTAATGTTCATAATTAGAGGAAACAGACTGCACCATTATGTCCGTCTCGAAATTCTGGTCAAGATAAACATTTGGTTTGCGTAAAAAGGACACTGTATGAAGAAGTTACGAGGGTTTTAAGTTTGTATACGCACAGAAATATTTTATATATACGCATGAGTCAGAGGTGAGTTAGAATTCTATCCAGAGGATTCAAATTCGACAAATTCTTCTGAGCGGCGAAATTCCCACTCTAGGGGGTCGACCCCCCTATAGGGGTGTCGACCTAGGGGCGACCCACCCACAGGGTGTCAACACCCCTAGGGCTAACGTGGCACTGAGTTTTAGGGGGTATGGAAGCTATATATTCGTGTCCTATTTCTCATATTTTCTTCCTTTGGAAGTCATGGAGGCCATATGTTGCTGGAGTGCGAACTAAACCGTTTTCTACAACAACATATTCTATAAATCCAATTCAGAAATTCAAGATTCGTTCTTCCTAAATTCTCTAAACCTAACGCTGTGAGTTTCTAGATTACTTTAAGGTTCAGATAAATAAAAGTATAGTTTGAAAGACTATGAATTGGATATGTTGTATAGTATGATTCTGTGTTAATGTGAAATCCTATACTATGTCATGACAGATCTATTTTCCTAGATCTAATAAAATTGTGGTGATTCGATTATGTTGCTATGTGGATCTTGACTTGTAACCACATTATGGTGGATGTACATCTATTAATTGGGACAGTTGTAACATTACTTAGATCTAGATCTTTATGTTAATCACCTTTCACCTATCATATTGTGATCCATTGAGATATGTTGTAAACTAGACATGTGAATCCATCTTTAGATCTAAACATGTTACTAGTCACCCTAACCATGCTAGATCTAATTGGACATCTTATGGTTAATTTATATCTCATTATGTTGCTTTGACATCGTAGTTGTTACAAGTTCATCACTTTTATGCCTACCTTGCCATGATGATTACATGACCATTCACCTTGTTATCATACCAATTTATTTTTATGTTTATGCCAAGATATGTTGAAATTATCACCTTTGTCATATTCCCTTTTCATTGTTGTAGCTAGACTACTTTATAGCCTAGATGCCGCCAAAATACGTACGAATACGTTAGAGAGGAAACTGGGAAAAAGGGATTATAATTGGCATAATTTATGTAATATTTATATGAAATGGGACATGTAGTTCAAATGGGGAAAACATAGAAATAGTTACCTATAATGACATTGGTAGATTTGGATTAATTTGGAATTTTTAGTAATTTACAATTGGGAATTGTAAATTGTACTTATGACACGAGGTTATGTTACATTAGTGGTGGAAGTCTGCCCGGACCCGATTGGCATATCCAGCAGCCACTAATGTTGAACCTAATGTGGGAGGTCTAAGTACGCAAATACGAATTGGGCTAAGACACGAGGTTAGGCCCAACTGTGGTATAAGACTGCCCTGACCCGACCGACATATCCAGCATCGACACGTTATAGGCCTAATGTGGGAGGTCTAGCCCATTATAACCATAATTGGACATGGTAATGAAATGGACTACATAACCTAATTTAGTATGACTATGAACTTAAGTTAGGGTTAAGTAAAATTGAATGGGTAGTGGGTGGGTTAAGTAAATTAGAGGGAGTGGGTAATATTTACATATATGCCCACGAACTTAACCGAATAAGGTTATGTAATCAAAGACACCTAGTGGTATACAAAACCGGTAGATAATGTAATAAGTTTATGTAATTTAAGACACATAGTGGTATACATAACCGATAGATAATGTAATAAAGTTATGTAATTAAAGACACCCTTTAGGGTAAGCACAACTAGTATAGGGCTATGTAATTAAAGACACCTAAGGGTATACATATTCAGTGAAAAACCAAGTGGGGATACAAGACAAGGTGGAGAGCTTGTATCATATTGTGTGGGACCCATTTCAGTCAGTACCCCGGAGTTGGTATCAAGTAAAGAACTCCGTACTAGGCGAAGAAGGGGCATGCTTACTGATTGATTGTAAGAGATCCAAATGAGACGGATGTTGTGGGCGGCGCAAACCGACCAGGGACATGTGCATGCATGGGTCGGGCAGAGGGGGCTAAGACGACCGTGACACCGGTAGATATGGTTGTGCACACCATGGGTTGCCACTTTAGGAAGTGATACCTCTTATTGTGGGGCAAGCAAAGGATATCTAAAGGGTAGGGAGCTGATCGATTAGGGTAGTGGTTAGGGTATATTTGGACGTATGACCTAAGCCTACCAACTCATAGTGGAAGGGATCATCTCATTTCAGTTATACTAGTAATAATGCAGAGTAATCATTAGTGAGGCTTATACACCTTAACTTGCTTACCTTGTCATACCTGCCATTTATGTAGTGATCTCTATTATCCACTTTATATGCCTATCATGTTGCTTTTATTTGTCTACTGGCTAAAAGTAACTAGACTCACCAAACTTTATGTCTGACCCTGTTGTTTCTCCTTCTTTCTTCCGTTTCCCCCCAGGTTCTCAGGGAAGAAACACTCAGACTAAATCAGGAATCAGATATCATCTTGCTAGGAGCTACTTCTGAAGTATGGATCAAGTTCTTGTCTCTACTATGGCTTAATCTTTTAATTGGGGAATGATGCTTTTTATTTACTTTTATACTCTGATGAAGCACGACAGAGGTTACTTTATTATAATGGTTTTTGTGACTTATGAAATTGCGGACCACGGTATTATGTTTTATGTTTGAAATAAAAGTTTAAATTTTCCGTTGTTGCCTTATTTATATCTGTCTTGTAATTAAAATAGTGTCTGTTTACCTATAGCGCTTCAAAAAACTTAATGCATTCCCTTAGTGAGTGACATTAAGGGACCTGGGGTGTCATAGGAACTAGACCCAAAACCACTTCGAACCAACTTTGCGTTCGGGAACTGGCAATGCAAGTATATTATGAGATAGTTTGAAGAAATAGATCTCCGGAGCGAGAGGATTACTCGATGATGTCTCTAGTTAATTACTGAGATTAAACTCGTGGCAGTAAACCTCTTGTTCCGGGATATCTTTAGTTTCGTTCAGTCCCAAAACAAACTTTTATGGACATTGTCTGACTGAGTATTTCCTGAAACTCACATACGTCGATTTTTTTACATATATACCACGTATGGTGGCGAAGAATTTATTCTCTTAGCTTAACACATAGAGTGTATTCATGGATGTCAATTAGTGATTTGACGGATTTGACGATATGGCATTCATAGTTGGAATGTGTTGTTCTAAAAGGAAATCGTGACCTCAAGCCTCATCAACCACGAAATGATAGAAATCGAGCAGGTAGCATGCCTAAGTAGGTCATTCCCATTAGGTGTACTATCACCTGATCTATTGAAATTTCATGTGATTCTTATTATATTTGCTATTGTATGCTTTCGGTAATAGTCGTCACAATTGTAGGTGATAATATGTTCGATACACTCAAGCTAAATGAGTGGTCGGTCATGTGTGGCAGGGTTGCAAGATGTTCTTGTTGATCCCCCAGTGTATCCCCTCTAGAGTAAACTGATTGGAAGGTAGACTTATACCTTATCTTGTTGGAAATCCAATCTCCAACAAGCGCCATACGGTTTTTGATTATATACTAAATATGTGAGCGTGAGATGCAAGCGTTCTGCTAGATGGTTATATATTTGTGATTTGATAAACACTATTATAATATCACCGGATTTTGATATCAAAAATGTTTTGGGTTATCGTAAGGTAAATACCGTCCGTGTTTATATGTGGATTGGTCTTACGATTATCCTTTTCTTTCAAAGGATTTTCTAAAGCTAAACAAGTTGTTTGTAATGTGAATTTGAAACTATTCCAGACTGATTCGGGTGAATTTTGCTTTGCTTCAAATGTGCTCGGGTCGGACCGAGTATGTTTCCTGGTTAGGTATTACTTTGGAGTTCAGAGAAGGAGCTGAAGACGAGACATATTCTGTACTTTCTGGTATTAATTTATTTCTGTTGTGTGACTTGTATGTGGTGTATCCTATAATGTTGTATCATATAAATATAGTTTTCTCTTTGTGTAAAGGGATTTGCTATATTATATTTTATTATTTCCGATGTGAGATTTGTGTTCTTCGTTTTTCTTCTATTCTAATATATTTCTTTCTTCTTCTTGTCACCGTCTAACTTCTTTCTCCTAACTATCCGCTTTCCTATGCTGTTTGAGTTGGACATGAGTAGTTAAATGTCAGCTTAAACAATACGGAAAAGTTGGGTCATTACAATTACTTAAGTTTAAGTTGATTATATTTAAAATTCATATAAATTTATATTTACAATCAATTTCATTTTACACTTCTTAAGTTAACATCTGTTTCATCGTTCCTCTTATTCATTTCACTTAAGTTGTATTTTTTATTTCCCTTTAACTGTAATTTCAGTTTAAATCAAGGTATATGTCTTATTACTTAAGTTTCATTGACTTATTTGATATATTAACATTTTAACTTCTCGTCTTTTTGGTAAGTTTTACTTATGCTCTAGAATGGAATAAAATATCATACAAATTTATCTACTTCGATTTAGTATTACTTATTTAAAATTTTAAGTTCATTTCCATATTATATCAATTTCCATTTCATTAAGTCATTCCATTACTTTATTTCTTAACAATTTCTCTTTTCCATTCATTTTTGTGTCATATCCATTTTACTTATATAACTTGATTCCTATTTGCACATTAATATTCACCAGTGAAATAAATTTACACTAAAGTTTCTCACCTTTCCATTTATATTCCTTTTTGCTATAGTATTTCCATTAGATATTAACTTCATTTGCTAATCACTTTAGATATACCTTTTTATTTAATAATACATAAATTAAAACCTTTATTACGAAAATAGATTCATTTAACTAGTTATCTCATTAGTTCAGTTTATTTACTTTACGTAGTTGAATTCAATTTTCATAATAAACTAAGTATACATCATTTATAGTCATGATTTAAGTTTTATATTCATATTTGTAAAACACCAATTTAAATTTTACCTTTTTTCATGACCATACTTGTATATGACATAATTGCTTATTCTTATAATAGTTAACTTCTTAAATTTTGATTATATATATGCTATAAAAAAATAATTGAGTTTTATACTTGTTCAATTTTTTAAATTTGTTTTAAATTCACTATCTCAAATTCCTAACAGTTTCCACTTCAATTTATATTTCTCATAGGTTCATTTTTTTATTTCACAATTCAGAAGTTTCTATATTTCAAGTATTAATTCATTCCAATAACATGAAAATCAATAATTTTTCAAGAACTTAAGAATTCAAATTCTAGGTCATTTCCAAATCGAGTTTTGAAATAATATATATAATACCTTTTATATCAATCCATTCTTTTAAAAGAATAAATTTAGTTTTCCTAAAATAAGGTATAAAATTTCTAAGTGGTTTCCTCCACTTTGACTCTAAAAAATAAGGTCGATGATGCGTGCACTCATCACTGAAATCATTTCCCAAAGAAAAGTGGTAAATGTACATTTACTTCTAAGAAAATTCATTTGGAAACAATTTCTATTGGAAACTACTCCCATATTATACTTATATTATTTCAAAACCATTGAAATTAATATTTCAAAAGCATTAGAAATTAAATTCTTAATTTCATACTTATATTCATTTTATTTCATTATCAATTAATTTACAATATTTCATTTTCTTAAAATCATGCAATAGTCAATACTTTTGAAATAGTGACTAATCGAATAACAAACGATGATAATTCAGTATTATCATCTCTTAACAACCAATAAGTCAAAGTTAATATATTTTCAAAATAGTTCCTTATATATAATATATAATCCAAAACAATATCGTGTCGGTCTGTCCTATGCGAGTGTTTAGAAATCACTATCGATGCCTTGGTGTCATAAGTACCAACCGGAATTCATAAATACTCAACGGAACAAATTACCACAATACACCAAATCATTTCTATATCAAAATTACAAGTACACTCTCTTGTATACAAACAAACTCATTCTAAGGTATTATTACCCAATCTCTAATGAGTTGACCCCAGATAGAGCCAGGGTTATCGCTAAACCAACGCTCTGATAAAAAAATGTAAAACCTGGTTTTTGACCATTCAAATCAACAAAAATCCACAAATGTCGACTCAAACAAATAAAAAAAATTGATAGTTATTGGGATTAATATAAGAAAAAGATGAAAGTGTGCGTGTGTACTTGCCAAGTATAATACACTCACAAGGATCATGTAATATAACGAACAATATTCAAGAATGAAGTGATAGCTAATCACAGAACAGTATAATAGTAAATGCAGTAAAAAATAGAAAAATCACAACAGGGATTTTTATACTGGTTCGGAGCACCGTCCTATGTCCAGTCCCAGACTTCCTTCTAGATTTTCACGAACAACCACCTCACTTCACCCGGAGGAACATGTATACAACACCCGAGTAGCCGAACGGGATTTCATGCCTCTAACAACACAAGGACTTCAACACTTTCCCCTTACAACACTGAGGACTTCAACACTTGCTTGATCACACACAGGACTTCAACTGATACAATGGTTTTGACTTCTACTTTGTGTTCTTGGTTCAACACGGATAGCCAATAGTTTGAGTACAATCTTCCTATAATCTGATCCTCGAGTATATACTTTGAATGCGTAGATTTAAGGAAGTAGAATGCTTGTTGAATCAAATGATATTAAATTGATTCAAGGATTCAACAAGTATTTAAATTTGGAGAGCTTTTGTTTTGCAAAGAGTATGAAAATGCAATTCAGAAATTAGAGAGAATATAGAATGATTCCGTGATTGTAAAACAAGTTTGGAGTTGTTTATATAATAGTAGAAGGTAGTAATTCTTCATGAAGGGTTTCTATAAAAAGTTATGTCCATTTTCTTTGGTTATTGAATAGAAATCTCTTCACAAATAGAAGCAACCTTTTAGAAAAAGCATGTTGTTTCAAAACGGTCGACTGGTTGAAAATCACCGGTTGACTGGTTGAATTTAATTAAAATTAAAACTTCTAGAAAAATAGTCGTTATGTGCAAAAACATATTGACTGGTCGACCGCCCATTTTGGACCAGTCGACCAGTTTATGGTTGTGGACTAGAGGACCTCTGTCCACAGTCTAGATCGCTCTGCGCTCTTTCCCGGTCGGAGCCTAAACCATTTGGGCTTTTTCTATGACTTTTCAATTTCTCAAATATACAGATTTCAGCAACGAAGATATGATATAACTTTATAAATTGTTTTGTGCATTCGTGTTATACTTTGAGGATAGATTTTAACATATTTCTAACACGACTCAGAGTATATATATATATATATATAAAACCTTATCTCTATGAAATGATCTTCATTGCAACTTTATATGTTGGCATCGATCAAAATCTGGTTCTCAACATTCTCCCCCTTTTTGATTGATGACAACACCTTGGATTTTCTCCCTCTGAATATAAAGCTCCCCCCTGAATTTCTGCAACATTTGTTAGCTCATAATATAAATAATCTTACCTTTTGATTCCTGCGTTAACAAATGTTAGTACACATATATTATTACCATGTTAAGCACATAATTTTAAATGATAGTGTATGTAACATGAATCATGAAAGAAAATATTTCTCCCCCTTTGTCATCGATTAAAAAGAATAAATACCATAATAAACATAGTAATCGAAAATAGTAGAGAATACAAATAATTATAGCACCTTTAGGAGATATTGAATCATGTGATTTTTTTGATGAGCTGAGTTTTCAAAGATATTTAGAGATACCGAATAACCTCCTCTTTGTTGTGGTTTACCTACAAAAAATATGACATATATAATTTTAGTACCCACTTGCTTTGTTTGGGGTCCATGGGTTAGATGGAAGGTAACCATACCAAAGAGGGTTTAGTGGAACCTTTAAAGATAAAATTTTCATTATTAACTACTGAATCAAAATAACATCGATATATTTTTCTCTGTTTTTCCAACTTAGAGGAACCCAAATACTTAATTAATCTCTAGTGATATTCCTTTTCGTACTTCTATATTTATTATAAATACCGCCAGTCATAGAAGTATTCGAATTTCTATAATAATTGGGTCTTGGATGTACATTAGTACTAGTAGTGATATTCTTATTGTACATAAAAGCATATCTAGTACTATTTCTATGACTGGTTTCTTGTTTCTTATATCCCAAACCTTGTTTATTTGAAGCAGGTTGTGAACTTTTAACGATTTTTGTCAAATTTTCTCGACCTTTGTTGAAGTTAGAAACATTTTGAGTAATATCATCTAACTTAGTTTGTAAACTAGCTTTCTCTAGGTCCAGAATTTTGACTTTTGCCTTAAGCTCATGATTTTCAGTAGTAAGAGCATCATTTTTCTCTTTTTGAGTTTTAATTTCTTGACTCAAAAGAGATAATTGAGAGTCAATATTAGATGATGATTCTTGAAGTTTTTCAAGTTCTTCTTCTATTATTATCTTCTCGTCTTTTAACATATCTCATTCAAACTATGCTCTACTCAAATCAGCTTTGGCTTCTTTGTATTGTCGTTTCATGTCTTTAAATTTAATTATCAATTCAGCATTAATATCAAGTACTTCATCAAATGTAGGAATTTGTACCTCATCTTCTGTTGCCATGAAACAAACATTTTCTTGTTCATTTTCTGTATCACTTTCACTTTCTGACGAAGACAAGTCTGAATCGTCCTATATTACTGAGAATGCTCATTTCTTTGATTTGTCCTTCTTGTCATTTTCTGACTTTTTCTTTTGCTCTGGACAATCCTTGTGCATGTGCCCCTTTTTGTGGAAACTGAAACATTCTACAGCGGATGATGATGGTCTATTTGATCCACTTTTCTTTTTGTTGTAACGACTTACTTTTCGTTGTTTCAAGAATTTTTTGAAACCTTTTACAATGAATGTCAAATCTTCATCTTCTGAATCTGATTCATCTTTATCTTTTTCAGCATGAAATGCTACATTTTTCTTTTTTTCTTTCTGTTCTTTTCTAGCCTGCAAATTAGCTTCATAGGACATTAGATTTCCTATCAATTCATCTGGCTTCATGACGGAAAGGTCATTAGCTTCTTCAATTGCTAATACTTTTTCCTTCCCATTCACTAGTTAGAGAATGTAGGACTGTTGAAACAACATCAAAATCTGAATATTTTTGTCCTAAACCAATAAGTGCATGGTGAATAGTTTGAAACCGTGGATATATATCATTGATTGTCTCATTCGGCTTCATTTTGAAACTGACACTTCAGCATGGCTATTTTGGCTTGTTTAACCTTGTTAGTACCTTCATGAGTGGTTTTCAGTGTTTGCCAAATTTGATATACGGTGGTACATATACTAACACGGTTATATTCATTTTGATCTAATGCACAAAACAACATATTTATTGCTTTTGCATTTACGACTGTTGCCGTTTTCTCAGCCGGTGTCCATTCTGAATAACCAGTTGCAGGATTCACTATTTCTTTTTGGGTAGCATTCTAGGCATCATAGCTATTTGATTGCATAAAGAATGACATACGTGTTGCCCAATAGCTTTAATTGAGACCATTGAAGAATGGAGGTCTTTGTGTTGATTGACCTTCCGTGTAAGTGGTGTTTTGAGTGCTAGAACTTGAGTTATTTTCCATATTACAAGAATATATCAAATAACTGTGTTACGGTTATAAGATGACCGTGCTCTGATACCAAATGAAAGTGTGCATGTGTACTTGCCAAGTATAACACACTCACAAGGATTGTGTAATATGACGAACAATATTCAAGAATGAAGAAATAGCTAATCACAGAACAGTATAATAGTAAATGCAGTAAAAAATAGAAAAATCACACCAGGGATTTTTGTACTGGTTCGGAACACCGTCCTACGTCCAGTCTCAGACTTCCTTCTAGATTTTCACTAACAACCACCTCACTTCACCTTCACATGGAGGAACTGGTTTACAACACCCGAGCAGCCGAATGGGATTTCACACCTCTAACAACACGAGAACTTCAACACTTTCCTCTTACAACACTGAGGACTTCAACACTAGCCTGATCACACACATGACTTCGACTAATACAATGGTTTTGACTTCTGCTTTGTGTTCTTGATTCAACACGGATAGTCAATAGTTTGAGTATAATCTTCCTATAATCTGATCCTCGAGTATATACTTTGAATGCGCAATAAGGAAGTAGAATGCTTGTTGAATCAAATGATATTAAATTGATTCAAGGATTCAACAAGTATTTAAATTTGGAGAGCTTTTGTTTTGCAAAGAGTATGAAAATGCAATTCAGAAATTAGAGAGAATATAGAATGATTTCGTGATTGTAAAACAAGTTTGAAGTTGTTTATATAATAGTAGAAAGGTAGTAATTCTTCATGAAGAGTTTCTATAGAAATTTATGTCCATTTCCTTTGGTTATTGAATAGAAATCTCTTCACAAATAGAAGCAACCTTTCAGAAAAAGCTTGTTGTTTTAAAATGGTCGACTGGTTGAAAATCACCGGTTGACTGGTTGAATTTAATTAAAATCAAAACTTCCAGAAAAATAGTCGTTATGCGCAAAAACATACTGACTGGTCGACCGCCCATTTTGGACCAGTGGATCGAAGGGCCTCGGTCCACAGTTTAGATCGCTCTGCGCTCTTTCCCGGTCGAAGCCTGAACCATCTGGGCTTTTTCTGTGACTTGTCAATTTCTCAAATATACAGATTTCAGCAACTAAGATATGATATAACTTTATAAATTGTTTTGTGCATTCGTGTTATACTTTGAGGATAGATTTTAACATATTTCTAACACGACTCAAAGTATATATATATATAACCTTATCTCTATGAAATGATCTTCATCGCAACTTTATATATTGGCATTGATCAAAATCTTGTTCTCAACAAAAGAAAAAGGAAGAAAAACAATCACGGAATCTCATGGTAGAATGACAAAATATAGTAATCAAATAACAGTTCATGAAGCTATTAAATTATACATTTGAATGCAGTTTTCATGAATTTTCAGAGTTAAACTACCACAAAACATACTAATATATGTAGAGGAATGATACTTATAAATATGTATGTCAATCTCCATCTCCATCTTCATAATGAGGTCTTCGCTAACTGAAAACTCAGGCTGACCCAAACAGAAATGAACAGACGAAAATACTTGGATCGGAATTAAAATTATCTCATGTCAGTCAAAACAAAACCATGTAATAATATGAATGTCACAACGTGAAGTATGCTTACGGTAAATTCACTTCTCCTATCCAATGTGTTTGTGAGTGCAATAACTTAAGAGATGCTATATGAATTTCCATCTCCTACGGATTCATTAAACTAGATACTATATAATACAATACATTATCATAATAGTGTTTACAGGAAATATACTATTGAAAATAGCATAAGCGGGGTTACCATTATTGCCCTTACACCGTTTATACATTGCGGTAAACATTGCATATAAAAAACATGTTAAACGGTCGGTGGATAGGGATGCGCCACTATACGACAACGTTAAATAAAAATCATAGGGGGCTCTATCAGGATAATATGACAAGGCATATGAGGTCAATACCCAGGTTAGGAATATACTAGTTGCACACCCGGACTGATGGTCGCGCGTAGCTGCGACTACCACCCACCTCGAAACAGCACTCCCAAAATCAAGGAGCACATCAAATTAAATCAACCAAGGAACTATACTAATAAAGGAAGAAGTGTTGACAACGGGGGTTGCTAACCCCACTTGGTCATGGTATAGGTCATGTTTTGGTCATTTTAATTATGACCTGAAGGTCAAGGATATCCATCATCGTTCTCTTACTTCATTATAGTAGCGTTCGCCAAACCATCCTACTTCATTCTGTATTTTCCACCACGTACACAATTGTTAAAGTGGTTTTTGATATTGGCAGAAAGTATGACAATATCTGATCTCGGTCCCTTAACGACCAAACATATAATTTTACACACCGGTTGGATCTTTATATTTCAAAATGGTTCATACTACATATCGAAATATCATATTTAGCTTTAAAACCATATAAGATCCAAAATGGAATATACCTTCATATTAAAATCTCAGTTTAAACCAAACTTAGAATATTGAAACAATTCCAAATTTTTAAACAATATGAATATTTAAAATAGTTGAATTTATTAATATATTGAAATAGCTTAAATACATTTGAAACAGTTTGAAAATAAGTAGTTAGCGTATAAAATGGTTATATATATAGTTTGAGTTTAAATTAGGAATTATCAAAATAGTTGATTTATAAAGTAGTTTATTCAAATAGTTAATGTACATAAGTTAAGATAAAAATAGTTTATAAAGTAAAATAATTGTTTAGGAAAATAATTTGTATAATAATTTAAAATAATATATTTTATAAATAGTTTGATTTATAATTGTCTCTTCACAATTTCGAACAACTTGAAGTTACATTCCCATTTCAAATCATATCGGCGCAATTTCAAAATTTCAATTCAGATCAACCTCCATCTTTAATTCAATTCAATTCAATCGATTTGATTCCACTAGTTAAAGTTTCCAATTAGAATTCTCATTTTGAATGATTTCAATTTATAACAAATTTTGAGTTCACAATTTTGATATCACTTTGAATCAATGTTAATTTAAAGTAATTCAAAGGTGGATAAAACAATTCAATTTCAATAACTTCTATTCATATTCAATTTCATTTTTTACTCCAGTTTACAACATTAAATAGTTTCCTTAGCTTTTTATATTTCGAAGTCGCAAAGTTCAAATTCAAAGGAAATCAATTTATAAAACAATGTTTATATTATCTTTGGAACAATATTTCAAGATACAACGTTAAAAAAAATATTTGGCCAACCAGTGTCCATATATAATTTTCTATCCTATGTCCAAGTGATACTCAAAATCTAATTTTAGCTTTTCAAGAAAGGATATATATCTTTTCAATCCAAATCAGGGATCATGGGTATTTATCATTTCAACCCATGTTCTTAATTCATTTTAATGATTAATGTCGAGTTTATTCGATGCTCGTAACATCTAGGGTAAATGGTTAGGACTAATCAACACAAACATTTAGTCATATATATATATATATATATATATATTATAATTAAGGTGCACAATAAGGTAAATTGCCCAATTTATTTCTAATATACCAATCCAAGGCATTCATCCAAACGATTCAATATCACATAAATTTACTAGATGTCAGGTGTTTTGTATAAACTACTAGTTAAATTTCAGTTCAACATGATTGTAAAATATAAAGTAACAATTCAATTGAATTATATTATCGATGTAAATCCACATAAATATGCATTTATAACTATCAAATAGCCACCAATACAATCATATCATAACATGATTTTAATTTAACTAACAATCAAATATTTAGTTAAGTGTGAATTGATTTAATCCGTCACCTTTGATTTCGAACGCGTTTGAAATCTAAATGTAGGCCAAAAATTTAAAAGCCTCCAAATCCAACCAACCCAGCTCCATGTCGTCCAACATTTCAATACGATCTTGTAACAACCCAGATTTTTGAGATGAATTTAATTTAAATTAATTCAAAAGTTTTTTGAATTTTAATATGATTTAAAAGATATGATTTGTTAAATTTGATATTAAGATTATTATTTTTAAATTTATAGTGATTAACAAATTTGTCAAAAGAAGGATTTTGTCAAAATAAGAATTTTGAAATTCGTCAAATTCATTTGATTTAGTCATTTGCGAATCTAGATTAAGTTGATTTTAAATTAAATTTTAAATGATGTGTGAATAATAAAATAACTTGTTTAAAATGATGGAATTTAATGGTAAAATACATTGATAAAATATGTCAGCTTTTGTCAAAATCGGGTTTGATCAAATGTTAAAAGTTTGTCAAGAACAAGGTTTTATAACTTGAAAAATTAAAATTGATTTAAATTTTTATAATTTTAGTTTAATGATGATAAGTTAGATTTTGAATTTAGTTTAATAAATAAAAATAATTGCTTAAAACTATAAAATGTAGCGCTGAAATATGTTGACAAAAATGTACTGGCTTTTGTCAAAATGATTTGTTTAAATTTGTATTGACAAAACCATTTTTAGTATGACTTTTTTGATAAAGATTATTGAATAAAATAATTTTATTTGGGTTCTTAAGTAACCTAAGATCATCGGATTTTGTCAACAAAAGTCGTTATGTTTAATCGGTTTTATCGTTGGTTGTTAGGATCGTTGATCCGTTGAGTATAAATTGAAATATAGCAATAGAGCCTAGTGCCGCTAAGTTTGAAACTATTTTAAACATGCAAAAGTGTCACAAAAGCTTAGGAAGACACCTTCCTTCCTAAGGCACATGGTTTTACAAAACCATTTATCCTCTTTCACAAAACCATGTGCTAAGCCCATGGTTTTCTCCTTGCCATTTAGCACTTAGCCCCACTTTTCCTATAAGAAGGCACCAAACATCTTCCATTTCATTCCATCATCTCTATTAACCAGCCTTTTGGTTCGGTTCCCAAAAGTACACAAAGCACGCTCGACTCAACGCATCGCGTTATGTTATAGCCTGAAGTGTCGCCAAAGAGCTAAGGAGACAAGGCGGGAAAAGGTCATGCGAACTTGAGCCTCATAGCTCCTCTAAACCACTCCATGTCCATCATCTCGAATCCCTATATCTCAGACCTCTAAGCCACGAGTCCCTCTAGCCTCGCCTCCCTAGAATTCAACATGCCTCCACGGGGTACGAATTTCGTACCCAAGTAAGGGTACGTGCTTCTTAGGAAAGATAAGGCAGGGGTCCGAGTTTCTGGTGGCCTGCACCCTAGGATCCGAAAGGTACTGATGTAGTCCCCTACTCCTACCTATCCCACCTAACCACTCCAATATAAATACCGCCAAGCTCACACTTTAAAGGGTTTGGAAATTGGTTGATTTGACATCTCTTGAGAGCTCCAAGTGATTTCTTTAACGGCATCCATGCTTTGAGGAAGAAGAAGGGAAAAAGTGTCTTTTTCCTAATATTCATATATGACAATTATTACCTCAAAATACTTAGAAATGTTTATAAGAGGATGTCATGAGATAGTCCTAAGCTTGTAACTCTTTATTTTCAACAAAATATCAACGACTCTTCAAAAGTAGATGTAGGCCCCTCAGGGGACCGAACTACTATAAATCTCTTGTGTTACTTACTGCCTTATGCACTTATATTTCCATACGAAACTATAATTCTTGAGTATTTAAGAATATTGGGTGTTTACGACATATTTTGTCATCAAAATTCTGGTGCTTTCACTGAGAACACTCGGATTTGTTTCTTTGTCGCACATCCTCATCTCGAATCCGATGTGCTTTAGGTTCCTTCTCTAACCTGCCGCCAAGTCCGCTTAGGATTGCGAAGCGACCAAAGAATACGATTATTGGATCTTCAGCCGAAGCTGGAACAACTCAGCAACCTCAACTGACGGATATCCCGACCAAAATTAATACCCTTCCTCCTGTAGACCTCGAAGCTCCCGCAACCCAAGCACAGATCCACGTGCTTAATAAGAGGTACGAAAGTACAGCTTTCGAACTCAATTAGGCATTGAAGAATAACGTCGACCTTATGTGCCAACTTCAAGAAAGTCAAGGCATCGTCACTCGACTTCAGCTTGCTCAGAACAATGCCCGACCATGGCTACTATCTCGGAAACCTCTTCTTCTGAGTCAAAGGGACCACATCAAAGAAGGAGGTTCAGCCTCATCAACAATGTTGTCGTCTACTCCAACGCTTATACCAACGATAATGACAATAGTAATGGAAATGGCGACCGAACTACCGTCACTTACAGTGAGGGAACAGAGTACCGTGATCATTACCAGTTGATTATCAACGACGAACCGGGTCTGAGCAACCCACCCTCTCCTCGACAGAACCTAACAGTCGCTGCTCAGAACTAGGGGCACACCATGCAACAACCCAACAGGCCCAAGTATTTCTGGGCCAAGCTGCACACCAGCCCACTCAACCTGTAATGACCCGCATTGGCAGAGGTATTATTATTAATTAATTTAATTATATAAATAGTGAAATAGAGGATTTAATGGTCGTGGAATTAAACAATGTTGAATATTTAATTAAAATAATAAAATTAAATAATATATTTAATTCTGAAATAATCAGAATTGGCTGAAATGGCGATATGGTGTGAACTGGATCATCTGTGATATTTAATTCAGTTTAAAATTGAATTAGAATAACGAATATATTATTTGAACGACAGTTTGAACGTATAATTTTATTATAAATAAAAATCGAGCTTGAAATGGCACTGCAGTTCGTAAATTGGCGATCCGAACTTCAACTGAATGTACAGAGTTCGTTTTAAATCGGATTTCTGTGAAACAAGAAACGTACGGAGCTGGTGGAGTATATCTTTCTAGTGGAAGAGAAAAATCAGGATTCCGTCGAGTAGATTTTGATTTACGTCCAAATCAAATTTTAGAAAAGTCGCTGTGGAATTCCTTTATAATTTGCGACGCTTTATATACGTTATAAATAGATTTTCAGTATAAACTGAATACCGAGATAATCTAGAATCTGAAATATCAAGCTGTAAATTCTGATATGATATTCTGGAGCTGTACGATATCATATGTGAATATATACGATAATATTTATTCATAAATATTTTATTTTATTTTATTTAAATATATTTATTTATTTAAATGGGTCATTCAGAGCTTTAAAAATAGCCACTTTTGCAAACGAAGTCGGAATTCAACGAAACTAATTTTGTTGGATCCGCAATGTCAAATAGTTGTTAGATTTCTAATTTCGTGATTTTTAGAGTCACTGTGTGGTCGTACAGATTTTTAGAGTGAGAAACAGTCAGTATTTCGACGGTTAAAAATACGTTGTGTGAGCATACAGAGTCGGAATTCGACGAAACCAGTTTCGTTGGGATCGTAATGTCGAACTCTAACTGCATGTCTAGTTTCGTGATTTTTGGGTATCGTGTGTGTTCGTAGGAATTTTTAGAGTGTAGAAAACAGATATAAAAGGATAAAATAAAAAATCTAAACCTCTTATAAATACCCCCCCCCCCTTAGCATTCTTAAGACCTAATTCCCATTCTCTCAAAGTCAACAGACAAAAGAATGGCGCCGCACCATTTTTTTTTATTTCTCCAGTAAACATTCGTTCAAAAGAAAAATCCTAGAAATGAAAATAAAAATCTATAAATCAAACCACATAGATATTTTGGAACGAGATCGAAACCTCTTCGATCGCGTGTAACTATTGTGGGGTTCGATTCAATTCCTGTCGATGGGTTTATACAGTGATGAACTAGGGTTTTGATATTTGAGTTATAGTGACTTCGATGAGAGGAATGGCCATGGTATTCGGGTTTGGTGAAAGAATACGAGTTCGTAGGTGTAATTTTTGTGGAGTCCGATGCTCACTTGAGGTCGTGGTTTTCTGGAGCAGCGAATACAGTTACTCGACGCAACCTTGAATAGGGGATCGAGTTCGGTGTCTGGGTTACGAGGAGGTTGAGCGTGAGGAGGAGAGTTCAATGATGTAATTGGTTTTTGCTTTTACTAAGTGAACGGATGGAGGAGATGGTGGATTGGAAGGATCGGCGGGTTGTTGGAAATACTGGAGTGGAAACTGGTGATCGGGGAAGAAAGGTTATGGTGGTGGGCTTTGGTTCACACGATGGGAATTGGGCCGGGAATTAGTAAGCCCAAAAACAAAATATAGTTTAAAGTTTGGTTTTTATTTAAATAACTTATACTAACTTGTAAAATCGATATCTTGGTCATACATTATCGGAATTGAGCGAAACAAGATCCGACAGGATCGTATGGACGGGAGCAACACAATGAGACTGACCGGGAGTGGAATGGAGACAGTTACAATTTATGGCGAAATAAATTGTCCGACTGAATCAAATAACGCAAACCGTTATTTAACGATTAACGCGCAACTATGAGTAAATCTCACTAACTCTGAACAGTTTATAATTTCATGTTGTATTTTTAGAACTGTTAAATATTGGCTGATTGACTGTGTGTTGACTGTTTGATTGAACTGCTAGTCAGTTAGTTGAATTTCTATATTGATTATGTTTAACAGAATATATCATATGGAACTGAAAGTGATGTTATCTATATTGTTTAACATCTGTGATGCAGGGAAATAGGTTGGAGGAACCCAACGGGGTTCCTCAACATTTATTTTACTGTTTTCCATATATTATGATATATGATGTGATATATAATCTGCTGTCGATTATATGTGCTTGGACGATACTGATCATTGTGATTTGATATGTTGAATGCCATAACATACCGAAATGTTGATAAGGGAATATTTTCAAAGTGATATTTGAAATAAAATATTTATAAATGGAATATTTATAAATAAGAAATATTTATAAATTGGAAGATTTATAAATATGAGATATTTAGAAAAAAGGGAAAATGTTATAAAAAGGAAACTGTTATAAGAAGGAAATCATTTTAAAGTGGGGAACCGTTACTAAAAGTAAATCTTTAAAATGAATAAATGTTGTTAAAAAGTAAATCTTTATAAAGCGAATAAAGGAGTTAAATCGAATATGGTATTCGAAAGTAGTTAAATCGAATATGGTATTCGAAAGGAGTTAAATCGAATATGGTATTCGAAAGGAGTTAATTCGAATATGGTATTCGAAAGTAGAAAATCGAATTAGTTATTCGAAAGGGGTTAGTCGAGTCGAGTTAGTTGAATAGAGTAATCGAATATTTGTTATTCAAATAAGATTTAACTAGTTAGAGTTAAACCAGTTAGAGTTAACCAGATGGAGTAAATCAATTAGAGTTAACCAGTTCGAGTTAACCAGATGGAGTTAATCAATTAGAGTTAACCAGTTAGAGTTAAACCAGTTGGAGTTAATCGACTAGAGTTTAAGCAAATAGAGTTAATTGTATACATTTTATTCGAATAAAGTAAAAGGAGTTAATCGAATATAGTTTATTTGAATAGAATAAAGGAGTTAATCAAATATAGTTTATTCGAATAGAATAAAGGAGTTAATCGAATATAGTTTATTCGAATAGAGTAAAAGGAGTTAATCGAATATATAGTTTATTTGAATAGAGTAAAGGAGTTAATCGAATATATAGTTTATTCAAATAGAATTAAAAGAGTTATCGAATATAGTTTATTCGATAGGAGTTAAGTGAATAGAGTTAGAGTTAAATCAAAAGAGTTAAGTGAATAGAATAAATTGAATAGAGTTATCGAATATACCTTATCGAAGAAAAGAATTATCGAATAGAAAAGATTTGAAGGAGAGTTACATAAGGAAGTTTGTTAAAGAATTAGAAGGGTGAACTTTGTCTATTTCAAGGTTAAAAACGTTGTTCAGTTAAGGTCTGAGAGGTGGTATTACCCCAACTTCATTGACTTCATTTTTAACTAAGGAATGGTTAAGGTTCGATAGTAAAGGATGGTTAAGTGAATTTAGTTATTAAAGGAAATGGTTTGAGTTGGCATCGCGATGGTTTGTTTAAACATCTGTCTAAGTCCAATGAAGAAGCTTTGGAAATGTTTTCCAAATAAGAAACCAGAAATGTTTTCTAATAAAGAAAACAAGAAATGGAAATGTTTTCCATTGTTAATAACGTATATTTTCCAAATTTAGAAAATAAGAAATATTGAATATAGGGAAACATGAGATAAGTAAATTAATGAAATAAAGAGATAAATGTTGAATGATGTTTGATCGATATAAATTTCCATTTGGAAATAATATCGTTGTTTGCACACCTGTTTTTCTTTGATAGTTAAATCACATACTATCGAAATTTTGACCATTTTAACGTTGTTAATATGGAGAGATCAGTTGGATTATTATCCAAAGAACCACTCTCTATTGGCATAAGCGTTGCGAATCATATATGGCAAAGGAAATTGAAGACGGAGTTATGCAAGGGCTATCCTGTTTATAGAATAGTGCCTTCGGTTCATCCTGTTCCTGGATGACTTGTATGGACGGATGTCTGACAGAGTATTTCCAGACGATCACGTACATTGATTTTTCCAACCGTACCAAGAGTGGAAGCGGAGAAGGAAACTTCTTTTAGCTAACACATAATGTATTGTTGAGGACGTCAATCGGTGATCTGATGGATTTGACGATGTGGCATTCAAAGTGAATCTGGTATGATGATAAAGCGTAGCTTCTAGCCTCGCATCCGGTAAATGACAGAAATCGGGCAGGCAGCATGGCTAAGTCGGTCGCACCGAAGTAGGGTGTATAATCACTTGATCTAGAATTTCATTTACTTCTAAATATCTATTGTCGATACTGTCCCATTCGGGAAACGGTTGCCGATCCCAACCGTTGGTGATATACATTCGATACACTCAAGCGAAATGAGTGGTCGGTCAGGTGTGGCCGGGTTGCAAGATGTTCTTGTTGAACCCAGTGTATTCCTCTCTAGAGGTACACTAGCGAAAGGTGGTTCCATACCTTGTCATAGTTGGAAATCCATTACTCAATACGTGCTTGCAGTTTTTGATTGTATAACATATATGTAGAACGTGAGATGAAAGCGTTTCTGCTAGATGATTATTATATTGTGGTTGATAGACATTATTATAATATCAAAAGGTTTTTGATATAAAGAAATTTTGGATTCTCATAAGGGAAAAACCCGTTCCGTTATACGGCGTGGTCTTATGAGATATTGATTACTTGTTCGAACTGTTTTAAACTATTTTACTCATACCAGTCCCATGACTAACCCAGAGTTTATTTGTTTGTTTCCCTAAACTCTTGGGTGCCTAATTTTGTACGGGCAGTCAAGTAGTCGGGATTTACAGATATACTGGAAGAGCTGGAGTAGGAGGCTTGATGATCATATAGGTATAGTTTATTTCCGCTGTGTTGTAAGTGCTGTACTTTGAAAATGATGTATATTCAAATACAAAGTTATATTTCAAAGTTATGTTATATATTATATGTTATCCGTTCCGCTGTGAGATTCGTGTTACTCTGATGTTGCGTTCTTCTTCTTCTATTCTAAGTTTCTATCTTATCTTTCCTCACCCTCAAATTTCTTTCATTTATGACCGGTATTTTTGATCCTTGGATGTTCGATATGTGTTGTATATCAGATAACCAAGATCACTAAATTTCCGGGTCATTACAATTGGTATCAGAGCAGAAGGTTAATTGATTAACTTGGCTCTGTGGCGTGACTCAGTAGAGATAGGGTTAGTAATACCCTAGATTGAGTTTGAGTGTATATATACGAGTGAACGTATTTGTTATTGATATAAAAATTGTTTTATATGGTGGAGATTTATTGGTTGAGTTGTTTATGGATTCTGGTCGATCAGTTTGATCCACTGTATCGGTAGGACTTACTAAACACTTGAATACGATGGGTCGACACGATATGTTTTGAAAAGAGGGTAAATTAAAATAAGTTTACCCAAGGTATATCTTGATATAGAGAAGATATATATGTCAAAATTTTAATATAGTGGATATATTGGTTGTTATTATAATCAAGTAAGATTATAAAGTGAAATGGTTATGTAAGTAATCGATCAGAATTCATATAAGTGAAATACGTGAAATCAGATGAGTTGAATCTAAAATTTTAAACCAGGAATTGAATAAAAACTCTGGAGAATTGGATAAGTGTTGGTAAATGGATTTGGATTAAAAATAAGGAAAATTTAAGATCCTGGGAGATTTTTAATTATTTTACAAGCAGTGTGAATTATATTTTGAAATGAATTTCAAAGTGGAAATGTTTAGAAATGGTTTTATAGTATTGAACTCGCTTCGATCGCTGGAAAATAGATTCTGATGATGACAGCTGCATCATCAGTATTCATTTTCGAGTTGTAAGTGACGAATTACTACCAGAGATACTGTTTTGAATTTGTTTTGGGAAAGACAAGTTGTGTTGAATTTCAAAATAGAATTGAATATAGAATTTGAATAAAGAGAATTCAAATAGAATTGAATATAGAATTTGAATAAAGAGAATTCAAATAGAATTGAGTATAGAAATTCAAAGGGAGTTTGAATACATGAAATTCAATGGAATTGAAATAGAGTTTGAATATAGAAATCCAAATGGAATTTGAATATAGAATTCAAATGGAATTCAAATATAGGATTTGAATATATAGAATTTGAATATAGAATTCAAATGGAATTTAAACTATAGAATTTGATATATAGGATTTGATATATAGAGTTTGATATATAGATTTGAATAATAGAAGTGATATAAAATTTGAATAGAAATTGAATAGATAACTAAGTCGAAGAGGAATTAGTTAATCGAGTTTTGAATTTGAAGTTGAACTTTGAAAGGTGAATTGGATTTGTAAATGGATATTCGAAATCGAATATAGAACTTAAATTTGAAATTTGGATTCAAATTAGTTAATAAGCAAGTTAAAATATATTTGAAAGTGTCATGTTCAAATATAAAAGTGAAATAGACTAAAGAGTTAATCAACAAATTAATTAACGAATTTAGTTAAAACGATCACGTATAGTTAAAATAGATTGGGCAGGTATAAGTATACATGAGATAGGTATGGATAAGGTATGAAGGTATATAACTAGAATGCTCGACGAAAAGGTATGTATTTAATTCATATACGAGATTTTATGCGCCGTATCGGCTAGCCGCTTGGCTTTTCCTTTTTTTTTTTTGGATTGGTGAGGGCCATGGGAGGCTATTTGAAATATCCCGATGCTCCCGGTACAAAGGAGGTTATGGCGAATTTTTTCCGGGGATTTAAGGAGTTAGAATATTTTTAAGATAATTTGATAGTTAGAAATCAACATATCGATATATATATAGAAGTCGATAAGGAAACGAACTTAGAAATAAAATAGTAAAATCAAAAAGGAAGACTAAGAATAAAATCTAGTAAGAATAGAAAGAGGAAGCGTATACGGGTTTAAAAGTGAATAAGTAGTTGTATGGTATTGATTATTCGAGTAAGTAGTCATATCTGTTTTGACGTTATAAATGTTATTCAGTCAAGGTCTGAGAGGTAATTATACCCCAACTTGAATGATTTCATTTTTAACAAATAAATAGTAAGATTTCAGGCTCGAAGATCAATGTTGAATAAGAGTTAGTTGAATATAGTATTTGGGTTGTCGTATCGATGTTTTACACAACTTCCGTTTTAAGCCAAATAAGTGTAAGCTTGGAAATATAATAAAGAATATTTCCTAAGTATAGAGATAAACGAGATCGGAAAAGAGATAAGTAATTGGAATATTTTCCAATTATAAATAGCATATATTTTCTAAAGTTTAGAAAATAAAGGAAGGCGATATTCGAAAATGTTTTCCAAATAACATAAAAGGCCAATATGGTTATTGAAAATATTTGGTTAACAAATATTGATAAAGAAATAGAGAAGTGAATTAACTAGTGGAATATTAATTAAGGGCTCAGTGACATGTTCAAAAGGAAAATTTGATTTTTGAAAAGAGTAAACTATTTAAAAACTCTCAGGGAAAGACTGTTTGAATTAAAAACAAATTTAACAGAAATTTGTGAAAGCAATTTTGAATTAAAGTAAAGCCAGTAAAGTGGTAACTGAGATTGAATTAGAATGATATCAAGACAAATTGGATTGTGAGATTCGAACTTGAAGTATATTGTGATAATCAAGTTAAGAGTTGGGAATCGAGAAGAAACTCGAGTTGAAATGATATTTGGCTCGGATATAAGCGAATGGTTGTGTTGTGGATAGAAGCAGATTGAAATTTGATTGGGATGACCCTTGTATCAGCTGAATTGATAACAAGTGGAAAGGATATAAGGATATGCCGACAAAAAGGTACCAGTTTATATTATATATTGGGTGTCAGATTTTGATGAGCCGAATTGGCAAGCCGCTTCGCCGTTTGATTTTCTTTTGGGATGGAGATGGCCCAGAGAGGCAAGTTGGAATTTGACCTATTGACCAGTACAAAGGAGATGTTGGCGAAATTTTTCGAAAAGTTAAGGCGTTAGAAAATTTTCAGGATTTTTGAAAATTTTCGTTGATAAGAATTAATTAATATTTAATTGAAATTAAATTGGTTCAGTTGGAAACTGAAGTTAAGAAGTGAACAAATATGTTCTAACCAGCCGATAGGGTCGTCCTCTACCTTTTAGCAATTTCGAGGACGAAATTATTTTAAGTGGGGAAGATTATAATGACCCGCATTGGCAGAGGTATTATAATTAATTTATTTAATTACATAAATAGTGATATAAAGGATTTAATGGTTGTGGAATTAAATAATGGTGAATATTTAATTTAAAATAATAAAATTAAATAATATATTTAATTCTAAAAAAATCAGAATTGGCTGAAATGGCGATATGGTGTGAACTGGATCATCTGTGATATTTAATTCAGTTTAGAATTGAATTAGAATAACGAATATATTATTTGAATGACAGTTTGAACGTATAATTTTATTATAAATAAAAATCGAGCTTGAAATGGCGCTGCAGTTCGTAAATTGGCGATCCGAACTTCAACTGAATGTACAGAGTTCGTTTTAAATCGGATTTCTGTGAAACAAGAAACGTACGGTGCTGGTGGAGTTTATCTTTCTCATGGAAGAGAAAAATCAGGATTTTGTCGAGTAGATTTTGCCAAATCAAATTTCAAAAAAGTCGTTGTGGAATTCCTTTATAATTTGCGACGCTTTATATACGTTATAAATAGATTTTCAGTATAAACTGAATACCGAGATAATCTAGAATCTGAAATATCAAGCTGTAAATTCTGATATGATATTCTGGAGTTGTACGATAACATATGTGAATATATACGATAATATTTATTCATAAATATTTTATTTTATTTAAATATATTTATATATTTAAATGGGTCATCCGGAGCTTTAAAAATAGCCACTTTTGCAAACGAAGTCGGAATTCGACGAAACTAATTTTGTTGGATCTGCAATGTTAAATAGTTGTTAGATTTCCAATTTCGTGATTTTTAGAGTCACTGTGTGGTCGTACGGATTTAGAGTGAGAAACAGTCAGTATTTCGACGGTTAAAAATACGTTGTGTGAGCATACAGAGTCGGAATTCGACGAAACCAGTCTCGTTGGGACCGTAATGTCGAACTCTAACTGCGTGTCTAGTTTCGTGATTTTTGGGTTTCGTGTGTGTTCGTAGGAATTTTTAGAGTGTAGAAAATAGATATAAAAGAATAATATAAAATATCTAAAAATCTAAACCTCTTATAAATACCCCCCTTACCATTCTTAAGACCTAATTCCCATTCTCTCAAAGTCAACAGACAAAAGAATGGCGCCGCACCATTTTTTTTTATTTCCCCAGTAAACATTCGTTCAAAAGAAAATTCCTAGAAATGAAAATAAAAAACTATAAATCAAACCACATAGATATTTTGGAAGGAGATCGAAACCTCTTCGATCACGTGTAACTATTGTGGGGTTCGATTCAATTCCTGTCGATGGGTTTCTCCAGCGATGAACTAGGGTTTTGATATTTGAGTTATAGTGACTTCGATGAGAGGAATGGCCATGGTGTTCGGGTTTGGTGAAAGAATACGAGTTCGTAGGTGTAATTTTTGTTGAGTCCGATGCTCATTTGAGGTCGTGGTTTTCTGGAGCAGCGAATACAGTTGCTCGACGCAACCTTGAATGGGGGATCGAGTTCGGTGTCTGGGTTACGAGGAGGTTGCGCGTGAGGAGGAGAGTTCAATGATGTAATTGGTTTTTGCTTTCACTAAGTGAACGGATGGAGGAGATAGTGAATTGGAAGGATCGGCGGGTTGTTGGAAATACTGGGGTAGAAACTAGTGATCGGGGAAGAAAGGTTATGGTGGCGGGGTTTGGTTCACACGATGGGAATTGGGCCGGGAATTAGTAAGCCCTAAAACAAAATATTATTTAAAGTTTGGTTTTTATTTAAATAACTTATACTAACTTGTAAAATCGATATCTTGGTCATACATTATCGGAATTGAGCGAAACAAGATCCGACAGGATCGTATGGACGGGAGCAACATAATGAGACTGACCGAGAGTGGATCGGAGACAGTTACAATTTATGGCAAAAAAAGTTGTCTGACTGAATCAAATAATGCAAACTGTTATTTAACGATTAACGCGCAACTGTGAGTAAATCTCACTAACTCTGAACAGTTTATAATTTCGTGTTGTATTTTTAGAACTGTAAAATATTGGCTGATTGACTGTGTGTTGACTGTTTGATTGAACTGCTAGTCAGTTAGTTGAATTTCTATATTGATTCTGTTTAACAGAATATATCATATGGAACTGAAAGTGATGTTATCTATATTGTTTAACATCTGTGATGAAGGGAAACAGGTTGGAGGAACCCAACTAGTTCCTCAACCTTTATTTTACTGTTTTTCATATATTGTGATATATGATGTGATATATAATCTGCTGTCGATTATATGTGTTTGGACGATACTAATTATCGTGATTTGATATGTTGAATGCCATAACATACCCGAAATGTTGATAAGGGAATATTTTCAAAGTGATATTTGAAATAAAATATTTATAAATGGAATATTTATAAATAAGAAATATTTATAAATTGGAATATTTATAAATAGGATATATTTAGAAAAAAGGGAAAACATTATAAAAAGGAAACTGTTATAAGAAGGAAATCATTTTAAAGTGGAGAACCGTTACTAAAAGTAAATCTTTAAAATGAATAAATGTTGTTAAAAAGGAAATCTTTATAAAGCGAATAAAGGAGTTAAATCAAATATGGTATTTGAAAGTAGTTAAATTGAATATGGTATTCGAAAGGAGTTAAATCGAATATGGTATTCGAAAGGAGTTAAATCGAATATGGTATTCGAAAGTAGTAAATCGAATTAGTTATTCGAAAGGGGTTAGTCGAGTCGAGTCAGTTGAATAGAGTAATCGAATATTTGTTATTCGAATAAGAGTTAACCAGTTAGAGTTAACCAGATGGAGTAAATCAATTAGAGTTAACCAGTTTGAGTTAATCAGATGGAGTTATTCAATTAGAGTTAACCAGTTAGAGTTAAACCAGTTGGAGTCAATCGATCAGAGTTAAAGCAAATAGAGTTAATCGAATATTGTTTATTCGAATAAAGTAAAAGGAGTTAATCGAATATAGTTTATTCGAATAAAATAAAGGAGTTAATCGAATATAGTTTATTCGAATAGAATAAAGGAGTTAACCGAATATAGTTTATTCGAATAGAGTAAAAGGAGTTAGTCGAATATATAGTTTATTTGAATAGAGTAAAGGAGTTAATCTAATATATAGTTTATTCAAATAGAATTAAAAGAGTTATCGAATATCGTTTATTCGATAGGAGTTAAGTGAATAGAGTTAGAGTTAAATCAAAAGAGTTAAGTGAATAGAATAAATTGAATAGAGTTATCGAATATACCTTATCGAAGGAAAGAATTATCGAATAGAAAAGATTTGAAAGAGAGTTACATAAGGAAGTTTGTTAAAGAATTAGAAGGGTGAACTTTGTCTATTTCAAGGTTAGAAACGTTGTTCAGTTAAGGTCTGAGAGGTAGTATTACCCCAACTTGATTGACTTCATTTTTAACTAAGGAATGGTTAAGGCTCGATAGTAAAGGAGGTTAAGTGAATTTAGTAATTAAAGGAAATGGTTTGAGTTGGCATCGCGATGGTTTGTTTAAACATCTATCTAAGTCCAATGAAGAAGCTTTGGAAATGTTTTCCAAATAAGAAACCAGAAATGTTTTCTAATAAAGAAAACAAGAAATGGAAATGTTTTCCATTGTTAATAACGTATATTTTCCAAATTTAGAAAATAAGAAATATTGAATATAGGGAAACAGGAGATAAGTAAATTAATGAAATAAAGAGATAAATGTTGAATGATGTTTGATCGATATAAATTTCCATTTGGAAATAATATCGTTGTTTGCACACCTGTTTTTCTTTGATAGTTAAATCACAGACTATCGAAGTTTTGACCATTTTAACGTTGTTAATATGGAGAGACCGTTGGATTATTAACCAAAGAACCACTCGGTATTGGCATAAGCGTTGCGAGTCATATATGCCAAAGGAAATTGAAGACGGAGTTATGCAAGGGCTATCCTGTTTACAGAATAGTGCCTTCGGTTCATCCTGTTCCTGGATGACTTGTATAGATGGATGTCTGACAGAGTATTTCCAGACGATCACGTACATTGATTTCTCCAACCGTACCAAGAGTGGAAGCGGAGAAGGAAACTTCTTTTAGCTAACACATAATGTATTGTTGAGGACATCAATCGGTGATCTGATGGATTTGACGATGTGGCATTCGAAGTGAATCTGGTATGATGATAAAGCATAGCTTCTAGCCTCACATCCGGTAAATGACAGAAATCGGGCAGGCAACATGGCTAAGTCGGTTGCACCGAAGTAGGGTGTATAATCTCCTGATCTAGAGTTTTATTTACTTCTAAAAATCTATTGTCGATACTGTCCCATTCGGGAAACGGTTGCTGATCCCAACCGTTGGTGATATACATTCGATACACTCAAGCGAAATGAGTGGTCGGTCATATGTGGCCGGGTTGCAAGATGTTCTTGTTGAACCCGGTGTATTCCTCTCTAGAGGTACACTAGCGAAAGGTGGTTCCATACCTTGTCATAGTTGGAAATCCATTACCCAATACGTGCTTGCGGTTTTTGATTGTATAACATATATGTAGAACGTGAGATGAAAGCGTTTCTGCTAGATGATTATTATATTGTGGTTGACGGACATTATTATAATATCAAAAGGTTTTTGATATAAAGAAAATTTGGATTCTCATAAGGGAAAAACCTGTTCCATTATACGGCGTGGTCTTATGAGATATCGATTACTTGTTCGAACTGTTTTAAACTGTTTTACTCATACCAGTCCCATGACTGACCCGGAGTTTATTTGTTTGTTTCCCTAAACTCTTGGGTGTCTAATTTTGTATGGGCAGTCAAGTAGTCGGGATTTACAGATATACTGGAAGAGCTGGAGCAGGAGGCTTCAGGATCATATAGCTATAGTTTATTTCTGCTGTGTTGTAAGTGCTGTACTTTGAAAATGATGTATATTCAAATACAAAGTTATATTTCAAAGTTATGTTATATATTATATGTTTTTCGTTCCGCTGTGAGATTCGTGTTACTCTTATGTTGCGTTCTTCTTCTTCTTCTATTCTAAGTTTCTATCTTATCTTTCCTCACCCTCTTATTTCTTTCATTTATGACTGGTATTTTCGATCCTTGGATGTTCGATATGTGTTGTATATCGCATAACCAAGATCGCTAATTTTCCGGGTTATTACACAACCTCACTAGTTATACCAAAACCAAACAATCGACAACACACTACAACAAAACAGTCCTTTTACAACGGGCAAAAACCGTTGTAATATGCATTTCACAACGGGCGTATGCCCATCTTAATATGCGTCGTCATAATAGCTCCTAACTATTTGACAACGGGCTTTGACTGTTGTAAAGAACCGTTGTAATAACGTGCTCTGTCACGTGAAATGACTCTATGATAATGGTTATAAATCCGTTGTAATAGCTAATAAATTACAAGCGGCTTTTGCCCGTTGTAATCTAGTATATTACAAAGGTCGATGACCGTTGTAATATACTGTATTACAACGGGCAAAAGCCCCTTGTAATTTATTAGTTATTACAACGACAAAAAGCCACTTGTAATATACTACTATACTACTTGGTAAACCTATTTTACAACATGCCATCGACCTTACACAATAACTATTCAAATCAAATAAATATTTTATTATACTTTTGAATAGTACAAAGTTCCGTTTATCTTTGTTACACAATAATTATACAAAATGTTCATTTGTACAAGTATTCCCACACTACATACACTCCGTTACACTCACCCTCATTCTCAATGTCTTCATCTTCAGTGATTGATCCAAAACCAATTGCTAAGCCTATGAAGCTCTTCAAATTTGTACTCTAACCAAAAAAACAAGTACCTAGAAATGAATGTAGTGCATAGTTAATGTAAGCATAATCAATATAAACATTTTGATGCAGTTGGCGGTTTATAAAAGAAACACAGTTCTAAGGCTATATATTTTATTTTCCTCATGAGTGAGAAAAATTCAATCAGGTGGGTTACCTTAGTGAGCCACGGTCAACAAAAACACAGTGAAGTTGTCCTCCAATTGTCTTGTGAACAAGCATAGTTTCAATAGTGTAATCTACTCCTGGTAGTGCACAAATGACGTGATCATCAGGCCCCACCAACTTGTCAATGGCCTTAGTCTATTCATCAAGAACATCTTGCATTTTCACATCAGCATACTGCAGACACATCAACCAAAAAAATCTCTCAAATACTCCAATCCTCCAATAGAATGCGTCACCTAAAGTAATATATGTACAAAAGATTGATTCAAGATCGTATTAAAACGAAAATGCAAGACCGATTACTTTCAACACCTGAGTACATATAAGCATGGGAAGTATTAAAAAAAACATATTAAGAGAAAAATGCAAGGCCAATTATTTTCAACAGCTAAACAAACATTAAAGAAAAAATTCATATAATTATAATCATTTATAAAATCATAAAGATAATGTTAAAGAATTGGCCAAAAAAATACTTAAGTAAATGAAGAAAGACACAAAACAGCACATGCCCAATGCTTGAAGTGCAATGCCAACAGCAGACCGCAATTTGAGTAAATTGACCAATACTTCAATAACTAACACACTTGTTTTCTTCAGCAGTGCTAATATAAGTTGCTTCTTTTTTTTGTGCTACAGCCATATATGACAGCAGCCACCCCATGCGGTTGCTTCGTTGCATAATGGTCGTACTGCTCATGGCAACAACCTTCTGCTGCCCTATAAGCAACAAATGTATACATGACTTTTTTTTTCAATTTTCAATTTTCAATTTTTAATTTTAGTCTTTTTATTTTATTTTAAATAAAGATGACAATTTACAATTACGAAAACAACATAAGTACATGGGTGAATTATTAACTTTGGAGCTCAATCCACTAGTTAATTATTAACATGGGTGAATTATTAACATGGGTGAATTATTTACAATTCACTAGTTAATTAAATTCGCTATATTCGAATTGAAATATTTGAATCAATGGTTTTGCTAATAGAAGGCTCAATCCAACCTAACGTTTATTAATAGTAGGCAATAGGTCATCTTCCCACTTGTACTGACAACAAGCAAGAACTCAAGAACAGTCTATATTTTATTTTAGTTATTAGGTTTTTTTTTTTTTTTTTGAGTTTGTTCAGGAGGGAAACCAACCAGGGTCATAAAATCCTCCCTAGTGCACCTAGCCCGACTCGCGAGCACCACATAAGTGGCTTATCTTAGCGTATGCACATGGTAAGCTCTTAGCATGCCATTCCGGGTTTCGAACCCATGCCGCTGTTACCACGGCGTGTGTGTGTGTGTGTATATATATATATATATATATATATATATATATATATATATATATATTTATGAAACACATCAAAATGGTTCAATAATTTCCAACATTAGACCACAAACTTGCAGTGACTAAATTGTTATAGGAAGTATAACTGCCACCAGATCTACATGCCAACAAAATGAAGACCATCCACAAACAACCAAAACATGAATAGCCATAAGAAAATCGGCCAGTAGTTGAATTGGTTGTTAACTACCCACTCTATACATTTAGTCGCTAAAGCTATTGATTATGACACATAACAAGGGAAATTGAACTAATGCAGGTAAGACAACAATTAAAATTAGGCTTACTGGTTACCAAAATATCATTCTATATAATGAGCCAAGGCTAGGTTTTTTTACAAAGTTTTGACAAATGGAATTCTATTTAGTTTGACACATAAATATCATTCAACATGCGTACACATGTACATAAGGTTAGAGTGCACATGGAAAATGGAAGCACAACAAGGCAACGTAGGGTGGCACACAAATATACATAGGTTCAAGCAACAAAATAATGAGAATGTATTTGTTAAACAATAAGAATCTGACTGTTCATAGAACTTAACATACCTGCCATCAATCCCTTGGATAGAAACTTGAATCAAATTTGTTACAAGCTTTCTTTTGAACCTGATGAAAGTACTTGACATCTTTCTCAAAAATATAGACAGGGGTCAAGTCAGTTCCACCTCCAACCACCATTTCCTAGGTGCTCCAGGTGCATCTTTTGGTGCCTCCGTCTCAAAGCAACGATTGTTAAAATGTAAAGTTGGGGAAAATGGATTCTTTGGATGTAAAACCGGACTAATTCCAACAGCAAAAGGGGAACTAAGACAGCTTTCTTTTCGTTTGAATCGCTCTGGCCTTTTGCAGCTCTATACACATCAGGAGGTATCATTCCATATACAACCGATATGTTCACCCCTGCTTTTTCCCAAACTCCTCCATCCTGCAAAATATTCTCATTTTTTTCTATGACATTAAACAATATACCATTATTTTACGAAGAGGGCATCAGAAGTAATATACCAAATTTTTCTATGACATTAAACAATCATTATCTTTTTTTCACAAAACATTCTCATTTTTGTTCACTAAGTATATTGGCTGCCAGTAGTCCCTTCTTCATTTGCCAAAAAATTGACAAATCAACAAACGCTTTCTATACTGTAATGCTATATGCAATGCAATGCAGTATCAAGGGTGACATAATATATTAACTTCAATTGTGACATACCTGCAGCATGAGTATAAAACAATAGCCTTGGATTTTCAACAAATAAGTCTGTTCTTTTTTCGTTTAATTTGACCTTCCAATTTATTTTTTCCCATAGGAAACTAAAACATGCCTTAATGAAATGCATTAACATCGCATCATTGACCAGATAAATTAGAACATCAGCTTTTATATATGTTAATATTTCATGCATACATATACCTAATGATAGGTAAGTTAGAAAGTTATATCATTAAATCAGCAGGGTACAAGATTACGTATTAGGTGAATTCATATTCAATTCTAAAGCAGAGATGTCGTTAATTGATTTACTCCATTAACTTATGTAATATACTGCACCAAATAAAAGCACAAAAAAATTACAAAAACAAAGGAAACAAAGAAGCTTATAGCATCAGTTCACTGTTTGGCATGATGAACAAAAGGTAGCAGATGCAATAGTCTAAAAAAGCAATGTTGTACACAATTTTAAATATGCACAAACTTTTTTTAACATGCAACGTTAACTTAAGTTGCTTAATTTAAAATTATTCCCTGTGAATATAAATATGCATGACCATGAACACAATAATATATTTACTTATCTTTGATATTTGTTTTACTAACTGAAGATGATAGCCTAAGCTAATATGCATCTGAATATATAACAGACTATGACATAACAACTACATCTGAAAACAGAAGCATGGATCTAAGTCTGAAACCGCTAGCAAAGTAGAAAACAAAGTTTATCCAAAACCAAATACCTATCCAGCAGCAAAAACATAGAAGACAGGGAAGGGAGCTCAGCGTAAGGGTAGGCGAAAGCTTTTAGGGCGATAATTTGTGAAAGGAAGACGGAAGCTCGAGGAGGATAAGACTTAGCGGAAGCAGCAGATACTGGAAAGGGGAAAACGAAATTAAAATGATACAAAAAACAATTTTTTGAAAAGGACGAAAAAGGAGACGAAATGGATAAGCGGAGGCCGTAATTCAAAATTAGATCCGGGAAATGGGTAAACGAGGACAAAAAAACAGTTTTTTAAAAAGGATAAGAGGAGATGAAATGTGAAGAGGCGAGGGACGGAGGGAAGTAGCAAAGTAGATCTGAGAAGACGAAAGAGGAGCAGGTAATCCAGATTAAGTGAAAATGGGTAAGCCGGAAATGAAAATTAGGAGAAAATGGGGTGGCAAACATGGTCAGGTTTTTCCAGCCGGTTATTTTCTCTCACATTGTGTCATGGATGTCTTAATCGAGCATTGGGTTTAGGTCAGAAAACATAAAGTAATCATTAGTTATGAAAAGCTATAAATAATGATTTATATAAATTTTTATTGATAATTATTAATTATAAATCGACATTTATAACCAATTAATTAGATATTAGTTATCTTTTATTAATTATGAATTACCAATTATAAATTGTAATGGTTATTTCATTTTTCTAATTAAAAATCATTCATTGCTAAAACTACTAAACATTAAATCAAAATTGTTATTTATTAATTTAAAAGTTGATGGTTATAACTATTATTTATAATTTACCATATACTTCTGAGTAAGTATTATTGATTCTTAATTACACATTATTAGTTATAATAAATTATTAATTATAATAAATTATTAGTTATTTAATATTTAGTATATATTATTATGTATTCGTTTTATTAGAATTTTTTTGGCAAAACCAACTGATTTTATAATTTTTTATTAGAAATTAATGTTAAGTATATAATATTATGTATTTGTTTTTATTATAAATTATTATTAATAATAATTATCGAATATTAATAAATAATAATTACTGCAACGGGCATTTTATGATCATTGTAAAATTAACATTGGTTAAAATGATTATTTTATCTTGTTAAATTAGCACTTATTACAATAGACATTATGAGTTTGTAACATTTGCACCACCTACAACGGGCGTTTTGTGGCGGAAATATTTGGTTAGCAAATTAAGGATTGGAGCGCAATTTTTGGAATGGAAGGACAAATTTCTGGTCTCTTAAAACCAAAAGTTCATATATCTGAAAGATCGCATGTTTCCACACGCGTGGCTTTACAAATGATATTAGTTACTTAATAATAATTTTAAAATTAATTCTAAATTTCTATGATTTTCTAAAATTAATAGCTTGGGTAAATGAGGTTCGTTTAAGATGCGATTTTTTGTGACTATATTGAAGCGCTCTAAAAAATCGAGTGTTGTATAAATTATTGGTGGTGATTATTTAAAATGAAAAAACATATTTTGATCCCAACTGTCATTGTAGATATTTTTACTTTAACAACAGTTAAATAAAAATGTTGTCATGGAAATCCTATTACAATATATTTTTCTTAAATATCGTCAAAGATCAAGAATTTTTAGAACACTTCAATGATTTAATGCAGATTCAATATTGTAAAATGGTATTTTTCATGTAGTGTAGTAATTATTAATCATAAATTATTAATATTTATCGTTAATTGTAAATTATTGATATTAATTACTGGATATATATTACTGAATAATAACTGGAAAGTAAAATTAAATTTGTTAGAAAATACTGATTATATATAATAATTAGTAATTAGAGATTATTTATTAATAATCATTAATCATTATAATTTATAAATGATTAATATAATATTATTAATGATTGATTATTAAATATAATATTATTAGTGATTAGTAATATAATATTATACTTAATAATAAGTAATATATGATTAATGATTAATTATTAAATAATCAAAATTAATTTTATGGAAGTATTGTAATTATTAATTATTGACTGTCAAAAATTGGCGTCTATTACAACAGACATTTTGTGGCCGTTGTAAAATAGACATCTATTACAACGGACATTATGAGACCGTTGTAAAATAGATATCTATTACAACGGGTCTGAAACCGTTGTAATAGAATTTATTACAATGGGCATTATATGCCCGTTGTAAAAAGGGTGTTGTATAGACATCTATTACAACGGTCAAGAAAATGACCATTGTAATAGCAGTCTATTACAACGGGCAGCAAACGCCCGTTGTAAAATAGACGTTGTAATAGATCTGTTTTGTTGTAGTGACATAGAAGACGATGACATGGATGTGCACCACAGGGGACATCCACGGAACAGAACTCCTGAAGTTCGTCGAAATCAATTGATTCCACCAGATCGGGTCCCATTGCAGTGAGATCTTAAAGTCAGTCTTATTCAAACATTTGAGTCCGTAGCCATTAAAACCATGGGAGGATTGGGTGTCGACCAACACCATCGCCGCGTCAAACCTTTTCAAGAATTTGTGCAAAGTCTCGCCGGAATTCTTCTTGTTCGCCGTTAAAGTCATAACGCTTTTTGGATAAGCAATGTGAACTCCAACTTGCTCGATGAACTTCCCAACCAAAGCATTCCAAGAAGAAACTGAATCTGTTTCCAACTACCGAAACCACATGGTAGCAATGTCTGCCAAGTAAAGTGGAAAACACTTTGCCATGACATTATCTGAGGCAGAGGGAACTTCCATGTGGCGCACGTATCACATCAAGTGAGCAGTCGGATCCTACCAACCATCATAAGCTTCCAGCACCAGTAATTTGAAGTCCGGTGGGTTTCGAGAATTCCTGATATCCAAAAGGAACAAGCTGCAAGTAACACAATCCAAATCCTTAAAAGAATATCCACCAAGAGTAAATCAATGAATAATATCTGTGATTTGAGATCCATTACCAAAAGCGAGCAACTAGTTCAAATTATCCAAAGCGACACTTGTGCCCGCCCCCAGTGTTTAGGTCCATGTTAGCAACCGGATGATTTTCAATAAGAATTTCTGGTTGAATCTCAACCCGAGGAGTCACAACGGGCACAATCCTCGCTCCTGGAACCATGGGGGCGCTATCATCCAAACCTTCGTGCCAAGGAAATTGAGCCACATTACCAATGCGGAACCCGAAACTTGACCAGTCTTGAATAGTCAAAAATTTCCCTATCTTTTTTAACCAAAGCATTGCGGGATTAAGCAATGTCGGGATTACGGGTATTGCCCCCAAGTGTAGGGGAACGGCACTGGTCTGAGGATCGGCGTCGTCCTGCTGAAGAGTTTGTGGGTCTTCCCCCAAGTATCGAGCTGCGACTTGCAGAACACTTGTACTTGTCCCGATAATATCTGCATGCCCTGTCATTCTTCTAGCACTCCCAAGTATAGCCTCAATCTAAGTGAGAAAATTATTAATCGCTTCCTCTTGCCTCTCGAGTCGAGCATTCAAATCCAAAGCCAAAACCAAATCCTTAATCGTCATGTTGATGTCATCTCGAGTGATGAAGTTTGAGGGATTTCTAGTTGAAGTAAGTTCTTGTGTTCCTTCACCTCCAGTACCTTGAGTCTCAGTAATAAGGTCGATCTTCTTTCGATTAGCCATGAAGATAAGGGAGCGAGATCTGTTTCCATAACAAAGTGGAATCCGAAATCCGAAACTAAAGTCGAAAACCAAAAACAAATCTAAGAACCAAAACCAATGCCAAAGTGGAAGTTCTTGCGCCCTTCTTTCTGGCGCACTAAAATTTTGACATGGGAAATTAGTTATTTGCGCATGCCAACACCCAAGAACGAGTTTAGAAGCAATCTGATATCCAAACAACCAAAAACAATGAAATGTAAAGGGACACAAGACTTTTTATAATGGTTTGGCACTAATGCCTATATCCACTTTATAGTATTCATCCATTATCATTATATAGATTACAATGCTTATCCATGTTCGGACACTTTGTATATACAAAGTTGTACAAGAGAATAACAAATATCTTGTTAGTTCCTGACTTTGACTAAAATGACATTCTACTTCTTCATTAGGCCAAAGTGTGTTAAGGTAAACACTAATGTTCAATGAAAAGCCTCAATGTCCATGAATGTGCAAGAATATCCAAGAATGTCCAAAAGCAAGCCAAAAGTCCAAGTGAATGCCAAAAGTTGTAGACAAACTTCTATATGAAGTTTACAAATTCTAGAAGTATCCCAAAGTCATAGGAATGACAATGGAGGCCATTAATGAGCTCCAAAGAAAGCTCTTCTGTATGCCCAAAGTTCAAAAATATCAAGTAAAGCCAACCCCTTTGAATGCCAAGAGAGGGGGTATTTATATGTGAAGTTTCCATGCACAAGCAGAAATTTCGTATCCTCGAAGGATGCGAAATTCGCATCCCTGTAACATAACCAAAAAATGAGTTCTAGTGCCAAAAACCGAATCCTGAGTGACTTCAAAAAAATGGTGATTGACACGTGCAGATCACCCAAAAACCAGTGATCCAGTGATTCGCACATACAAAATGATGATCAACCACTTTGCCAAATTTTGCATCTGCCCTGTCTCACCAGATTTCACATCCCGAATCCATACGGTGCTCATGTCGAAAAATCAGATTTGCCCGATGTGCTAAAGGCATTTCAATGTGAGAAATCCAACCAGGGATTTTCGAATCCCCAATCCATGCCAAGATTGAATCCTGAAACCATGATATGAACTTGTGAAAATGTATGATCAGCCCGGAGCGATCAACTCTTTTGGGCCAGCCAATTCCTGAAGCATTGTTTCCCTGAAGGGATGTAAAATACGGATTTAATATCCTGTGAGGTATATGACATACATATTTTCATATCCTAGGGGGATACAAAAATCCCCAGTTGCGTATGCTTCTTTGCCAAATCCAGATCATGCTGGGGACGATGTGGAGCAAGGAAAGTCGGTGATCCTACCGTTTTGATCATGATACATTGAGTGCCAAACTGTGGTTTCGCTAAAGTGCCAGATATGAAAAACTGAGTGATCCACCAAGTTGCGCAGCCTATTTTGAGTGATCGGCCTGGGTTGGTCTCGATGTTTGGGCTAATCCAATCCTAACTTGCCAAATTCCACGTTTTTTTCCTGATTCGAGTTTTCCATGTGATCAGACCGAGGTGCTTAAAAATTTTGAGCTAAATCAGTTAAGTCGATCATGTATTTTTACCATGCTTGATTAACCAAGGTTTTAACGACTTTTCCAATCCGATAACACCGATCTGTGAATAGATGATATTTCCAACCTTTGTCGAACAATCGCGACTTCGACCAATTCGATTTATGTTTTCCAACGAACGTTCTCGAAACCAGAGCACGTCGCTAACCATAATCTTGACACGTGTCTGCTTTGCGAAAAAGCGGGTCAACATGTACTGGTTATCGTGAAAACCATTTTAATAAACATTGATGTTTTTTTAACCAAATCACTTTCCTTCAATGTTAATGAAGATAATTCTACAGCGACGATATATAATCTTAAAAATAGATAGTTAAGGGTAAAATAATCATCAAAATTCGTGTAGCTGGAAAATCCAATTAAACTGAAAAACACAAACCTGAGGAAACATATAGTTCTAGGTCTACCCACAAACATCTTTTAATTCAGTTGCAGGCATCTCGTTAAGTTCACCTAGAAATCTAAGTTTTCGAACTATGCATAGGCGGGTGAATTCTACTTGTATCAGTGTTGGGTAAAGCGGTGGATGGAATAACGGATGGCGACAGAGTAAAAATCGGTGAATGGAACAGAAAAAGAAGGAGATGAGAAAAAAAAATGCGGAGAAGATGCACTTACACGGAATTGTAAGGTGAGTAATACGAGATCCAAAGAAGAAAATTTCAAAGAGAAATATATGTTAAATCATACACTGCAAAAGAAGGATCGGAGGATGACGAGGGCTAAAATTATCACAAGGAAATTAGACAAAATTTGTAGTCGATTAAAATTGTCTTCGGATAGTTTTATTTTGCAAGCCATCTTAGAGTAGACAAACCTCCCTACGGTCGGTTTGATTATTACTGGATGCATTAACAAATATTATTTAACATAATTTTTTTTGATAAGTCAAATCTAATATTATGAGATTAGTTCAAGTATATAGATTTATATTTAGAAGAATCGAGAAGAAACTTGTAAAAGAAGTATATGAATTTGTTGTGGAATCACTGACGTTAAAAGGGATTTTATGATATAATATATAATAAATCTTTGATATAAACGAATTATAATTGATTTACAAATTAATTTTGTTATTATTATTGATTTACATAATTTGAGTTATGCGATTTATACATCTTTATAGTTGAATTAGATAATACCATTATTTTATATATATATATATATATATATATATCATTGTGTGTATGTGTGTGTGTATATATATATGTGTGTGTGTGTAGAGTAAATTCGTTGTATATTTTTAAGATATATTAGGAAAATTGATTAAATATTCACCACGATTATTTAAATAATCTGAATTTTTGATTTATTGAGTAGTTTAGCGTATAAATTTAAATAAAAATATCTTTACAAAATTGAGAGGGTTCAATAAATAATTGAACAAATGCTAAATTGCAGGTATTTGAAGTTTAAATTTTGTTTCTTCAATATGATAAATTTAAGATAAATAAAGTTATCATTTGGTATAATTGTTTATATATGTTATTTATATTGTATGACTTATTTAACTTTATATTTGTCACCATTGTTGATATAAACATGGTATATAATATAAGATGTTATGTTTAGCATTAATTAAATGAATTAACAACTATATATTGATTGAATTTATTTATCAAATACAAAATCACATAATTTTAAATATATTGACTTAAATGTTCAAAAAATAGTAAGTGATATTATGGAGTGTTCTATAAATAACAATATAGACTTTGAAATGTAGGTGTGTGACGTTAATATTACGATGCAATACTGAATGAATATATTATTGTAAATGAATTAAACTTTGAACTTGTGATTATTAGTTATGTGTATAATTTGTGTTATGTGATTGATGTGTGTGTATGCGTGTATGTATGTATGTATGTGTGTGTGTGTATATATATATATAAATGAATATTTTTATCATTTTTGTTAATACAAATATGGTTAATTTTAATGTGATTTATTAGGTGAATCGATGAATAATAGTTTGACAAAGTTATCTAAATACATAAAATTATGTAGTTGAGCCTTGCTAAAAATATATCATGTAGTTAATTATAGCATATGGCATTAAATGTAAAATATTAGAAAATAACTAAGTAATGCTTTGTAACCGATTATAGAAAATTTAAAGCATGGGTATTTGGAGCAAAAATACTACATTTTGTCATTGTTTAGTGTTTATAAGGAATATTAGTAAGTTAAATTTATTCAGATAACTTGAAATTTTGATTATATGATTAATTTATATATGTGAACTTAATTATAAAATATTAGGAGTTAATGATAAATTATATGTATATAATTATATAAACTTCAAAATGTCAATACAAAAATGTAAAATGACAAAAAAGGTTAAATAACATGAGAGGATTATTAGACATCTATAAAGTGATAAACTAATCTAAAATTAAAATATCAAAAGAGAATGAAGGAAACAAGGGAAAAAATATAGAATTGAAAATTTCGTATTTATCCACTTGCCAAGCTATTGCGACTTTTGCACATTGCACTCTCTTATAAAATCCATTGTTTCTGTATTGAAAATTAACATTGGTTGAGATTATTAGTATTAAATAAAGTTACTAACACTAGATACAGTAAAAATTTCTTCGAAACTATGAGCATTTTTTGAATAAACCTTTTGAACCCACTCTAAAAATATTCAAGATCTTGTAACCAGAATGATCAGGAGATATGAAAAGGAATAAACTTTTTTGCACATCTATCTCTTCATGATTTGATTCAAACCATGCGAAAGAAAAGTGACTAGAATAACTAATATAATGAAGATCCACATATTTGTTGAATGATGATGGCATATCTCTATTATTTTATACTTGTGAAATTGAATGTGGCAGGAGTATGAGCTCGAATTCTATAACATATAGTTGGATTTGTGGATGTACACAAACTAAACTATTCATGTACGAACAACCACGGAAAATATATGTTATGTATACAAACATGGATGAAAGTAATAAAATAATAATCATATCTAAAAACTTAATATTCACTACTAATAAATAAAATTATCTAACTCCATGGACAAGTAGTTATATGCGCTCATATCGCGCATGTAGCACAGAGTAGCGTACGAGAACTCATTCTCTATCTTCAAAAATTATGCGAACACGAAGTAAAAGCATGACCATATTTCGAACATTGAACATTCGAACCATGATATCAACTACACATTTTATAAGAAAAATAAGTAAATAAATAAATTTTCATTTATGCATAACGTAAACGGTAGTCGAGCAACATAGCCACTAATCTAACAGTAATCAGTGTATCAATATTATGATATGCATAGGCATCTCACTAAACTAACTGTTAAATCAGAGAGCTAAAAATATATTTTTTATTTTGAGTTATATGCATTATTATATTTCATTGACTCAATGATACAGTATTAATTGAACTTTCCAATTATATACCATGTCAATTTATTTTATACTAAACAAAACATGTATCAAGCACCACTGAACTAAATATCAAATTACTCCCCACAAATTCAGCAAATTAAATTTTAGCGTCTGCAATCGGTGATCAAAAGTTAATTTATCCTCTTAGATAGTGTTGTGATGTGTTTAAATAATAAAAGTGGTTGTAATGTTGATATTCAATTTAATATTGTTGTAGCCTTTGAATAATAGACAGTATTTACATTTCAGTAATAATTATGGCTATAATATTTTGATTAAGTATGGTTGAATTATGTCCGCATCATTAGCCCAACGGATAAGGACTTGTGTCAAGCTAACAACAACGCGAATTCAAAACCCGAAATGACATGTTAAGGGTTTAACATGTGCATATGCTAAGATCAACCACTTATGTGGTACCCAGGGACCGAGTTAGGTGCACTAGGGAGTTTTACGACTCCGGTCGGTTTCCTTGCTAAACAAAATTCAAAAAAAAAAAAAATGGTTGAACTGTTTTGTGTATTAAATATTTGCGTTTAATTCGTAATATTGCAGGTCAATATTGATGTAGTATTTATTTTTTGGCAAAGCCAGCCGGTTTTTATAGTGATCCGTAACACTTTTTTATTATAAGCAATAATAAAAATTCAGTATAATACCGGTGATTGTGGTTACAATCAGCTAATTCGGTTTTTAAGATAGACCATCCACCGTCTACGGAGTTTATAGTATTCTGTCCACTCTACCCATCAGGCTTACAGCAATGGAGTTAGCTAAATTACTAAACTACAACTAATATTGATGTAGCATTTAACACTTAACAATAGCAGTATAAGGTTTAACTTTTAGTAATATAAGCAGGTTCTTACTTGTATTATCTAATAGTGGTCATGCATTTTATTATTGATATGACGATGAGGTAAAATGTCAACTATTATTAGTATTAGTTTTTTTTTTCATAAAATATGACATTAAAATTTTAAATTTAATACGAAATATCTTGAGTGTTTTAAGCTGAATCGAGATAACACAGAGGATTAAGGAGAGGCTTTAAAAGGTTCTTCTCTACCATTATTTTATAGATATTGAGCAAATTAAGAACTGCATTAAAAATCAAAAGTATCATTAGCTTTTATTTTCTCGTGTGTTACACCACATTGCTATAGATTACAAATTTGCTTCTATAATTATAGCTATATGTATCATCCATAGCTAAGAATATTCGTGATCATTTTATTTTATTTTTGACTACTTTAATGAAAGATTTGATAAAATTATACCAATATACATTTGTATGGTCTCTATTTGCTGTTGAGCACGGTACTCATGACACAACTACTTAAAAAAATTTATATGTCTCTATATGCTTCACACCACAATATTCTCTATATGGCCTACACTTCAGTTTCCCCCTTTCACACCCCTGGCTAGTTTAAAAAATAAACCGTACCTCATTCTTTTATTTCTTTCCACCCCTCAATTATATCGAATATGCCCTCATCTTTCTTAAACCTCATTTAAATATAAAGTTGTCGGTTTATATATCTCGATGAGTTCAAACTGTGTTATTATGCAGACGTTGCTCGATCCTAAATATGTTATCTATGTTAGTATACAAACCTACTTCATTCCGAGCGTGATTACTAGACAAACCTTGCTCGTGACTAGTGATCATTAATATGATTTGTCATGATCTGAAGATAAAGAAAATTCTAAAATACTAAAAATTGACAGTAAATCATGGTGCGAAGGAGGAATGCGGGGTGCAAATAAGATCAACCTTTTTTTTTTTGAAATTTGGTCAATACATCAAAGAAGTCAAAGAGGATTATCGAACTCCTAACATTTTACTCGGTAGGTAAGTACCATACTACTACGCCACTCTCCTGGAGGATCAACCTAATTTATACTTATATATACATATATACATACATACATACATACATACATACATACATACATACAGACATACATATATATGTGTGTGTGTGTGTGTGAGAGAGAGAGAGAGTGTGTGTGTGTGTGTGTGCGCGCGCGCACGCACGTGCGCACGTGCGAGTGTGAGTGTGCGTGTGTGTTTCTTTAGTTGCATCTTTCAATTGCCATCATTCTACTTCATGCATGCACATTGTTATATCCACTGCTTCACATAAAAAAGGATTTGACCATGTTTTACTCTACATTATATTATAGTATGCTATTTCTTTAGCAATTCTGTGTTTTTTGTGTAACCTGGTTTTATAAAACAGATTTGATTTTATAAAGTAGATTAATATTCTAACACAATAATTTATTAATATATGCATCACTTATATATTAGTTTGTTATTGCTCATGCTATCAACATCCTTTTACATGTTCTGGCAGCTTAAATTAGAATGTTTTATTTAAACTTTGTCCAGATTACCATTTATACTTTGATTTAGGTAATTTTTATTCTAATCCACCGTATTAGTAAGTTAATCCACCCAATTTAATAAGATCTTTGATTTTTACTGAAATTTATATTTTAATCAGTACATCCACCAAAAAAAGAAAACCGTACGTATTCCCCTCTTCTCAATCTTTTGCATTTTCTTCTTTCATGTGTTTTCTTCTTCCTTGCTTTTTCCGTTGTCTTCTCGGTTATGGAATCCTAGCATCTAAATCCAAGCTTAAGCGATAAGCGGAGTAATTCAACATAATAATTAGTTTTTTTTTTTAAGATTAATTGTATACAAAATTGATTTTTTTTTTTTAATTTCACCATTATCAAATATAATTGTAGTTAGTTATTTTCTGAATCTTGAAAAATTGGTAGAAATATGTCTGAGAAGAGAAGCCATTTGCATCTTGATGAGGGAGACGGTAGTTACAGTACTAAGGAAATTGCAGGAAATCAAGGGTTTTATTCAAGACTGATAAATTTATATAAGAAACATGTTGCATACAGTAGATTTATAATGTGTATTTTTTTCATATAATTATCTGGTATGAGATCCAGATTTTAGGCTAGTTAGATTATTATTATTAATTTGATATGAGAATTGTGAAATAACACAGAATTGTGAAACAAGAAGCACAAAATCGATTGTTAGATATATAATATGGTGAAATCTGTAAGTTAATCCACTCGTGGATTAACTTACAAAATAGTTGTGGATTAACTTATTAAAGTAAAATGGTGGATTAACTTATTAAAATCGTGGATTAGAATAAAAATTACCTTTGATTTATTATGATTTACATGCATGTGCTAAAATTATTCTCTAGTTGGCCGACTTTTGATGTTACTTGAACATGCTTTCGAATATATGATTACTTTTTCAGGCCTACCATTTATAGATAGTCCTTATAATGTATATTTCGCATTTTCAATATAATGTGTTGACTACTTGGGTTTTACAGCATAAAAATACCTGTACCAATTATTTGCATAAGTTGTGGCTTTGATTTTGATTGTCATTTTTTGTTATAGTACACTTATTTTACATTAGAATGTGGTCCACATCTGATTTTATTTATCATTGTATACACACCGACTTTCTATTTTTTTTAGTTTATCTTTGATAGGGCGCGTTGATAACATAGAAGCTAAACTTGAATTCAAAACTTTGTACAGATGTGAAGACAATTATCTATTATGGATAATAGATGATGAGATCTACTACTTGCATTCACAATGCTCAGAAAATGTCACTAAGAATGGTAATAACATGTCCAAACAAGAAAAAATAAAGACTAGTATTATTCGCTCAAATCTCAGAATGAAGTACTTAACTGAATAAAATCGTCTCCACTGATGAAAATTCCTTAAATCGGCATTATGACCAGCAAAAGATGGTCATGCTTCCAAACACTAGGTAAAAGTAGTTGAGTCGAACGTTCAAGACTTTAAATGTGTAAGGGATGCAATTCTACTAGTATAGAATTACTTTTAAATCGAAATTAGATGAGAAAAATGTGGATGATGCACAAATACTTGAATAAAAATTTTCAACGTTTCATGCATCGAAATATACTTACAACAGCAATATCGAGAGCGCCATTTTACAAAATATTTTGAATTTATGAAATGTATGCTAATTATTGAGCAAAATAATTAATCACTTATATATTAAAAATCACTTCTTGAGACTAACTAATTCAGCTGCATTAACAAAAGTTAATGCTAATTTTGCCCACTTTGGACTAGAAGGAGGTCGAGATGGAAAACATGGGCATGGTCATGAATGTGGATGCAGGTACCACTCCAACAAAGATGATTATAATGATTTTTGAGGTAACAAAACTCCTACTTTTTAAAAACAACAAAAGAAATATGAGTCTGAAAAGAACAATGATTCAGTTCTAGAAACAAAAACATTAAGGGGAAGTACGTTATTATAAATGTGAACGTTCTGGTCATCGGTCACATACATGTAAACCATTAAAGAAAACAATTAAAGAATCCAGTGTTCGAAGATTGTTGAAGCAAATAATGCTGATGGACTGCCTGATAACAAGTAAAGTTGGATAATTTCTTCGAATATGATGATGAAAATTTCATAGATAACGAACAGATAATTGCAGTGATTAATGATATGACCAAATTGATCAGCTAGTAGTAGCCTGAAGCTTGTAACGTGAATCTATTTGTTTTGTTTTTCATTATTAATAAGTTAAATTGAAGTTGATGTTTGTTTCTTTTTTAATTTGTTTTTATGCACTACTCGAACTAATGGATCTTGATTTTAATCATTTTTTTTATAATCCTCTTGTTTTAAAAAGTATTCACATTTATTTAAGTTTATAATTTATTTTAATAATTGATTAATTGTATTGTCTTTGGGTCTTAAGGCATGAACCGTCAATATTTGAACGATGAGGTATGTCTATTAAATAATGCAATAACTCATATTACTTTGAAAAAGTAGAATTCTTTTCTGTGAATTATCTAAATATATTTCGGTTCCATATCCATAAGAGAAGCAAAGTTTTTACGTTGGCTCGCCAAGCCTATTACAATCCTCCTCCTTTACTCTGGCTTGAGACAGGCTGCATAGAAAACTACACAAGAGGAGTTTTCTATGAATGATAGAGTGAGGGGAGAAGAGGCATGGAATCTGGAAGGCGAAGCAAATGTCATGTGGAATAAGATGGCAACTTGCATTAGAAGAGTGGCTACTGAGGTGTTTGGGAAAACAAGAGGAAGTATGCGTCAACCCATGGATACTTGGTGGTGGAACAACGAGGTGCAAAAGGCTATCAAAGAGAAGGAGTGCTACAAATGCATGCACCATCATAGGAGCGAGGACAACATACTGAAGTACAAAGTGTCAAAGAAGACTGCAAAGAGGGCAGTGAGTGAAGCAAGGGGTCGAGCATATGAAGATTTGTATCAAAGGCTGAGTACGAAGGAGGGTGAAAGAGACGTCTACAGAATAACCAAGCTACGGGAGAGGAGGACAAGAGACTTCAACCAGGTTAAATGCATTAAGAATGAGAACGATAGGCTTTCGGTAAAGGACGACGAGATAAAAAATAGGTGGAGAGCATACTTCGATAGGCTTTTCAATGAAGTGATACCCCCTCGATCGAGTTGGAAGACTCTGCAGACATCACCGATAGACATTTTGTTCGGAGAATTCAATAGGCGGAGGTAAAGGGGGCGTTGAATCGGATGAAGACATGCAAGTCGGTTGGGCCCGATGACATTCCTATTAAGGTGTGGAAATGCTTTGGAGATGCAGGGATAACCTAGCTAACTAAGTTGTTTAATAATATTTTCAAATCTAACAAGATGCCAGATGAGTGAAGGAGAAGCGTTGTAGTTCCAATCTTCAAGAATAAAGGAGATATTCAAAGTTGTACAAACTACAGAGGAATTAAGCTTATGAGTCATACAATGAAGCTTTGGGAGAGAGTCCGCGAACAACGTTTGAAAAGGTTGACAAGTGTCTCTAAGAATCAATTTGGTTTCATGCCTGGAATGTCAACTACTAAGGCGATTTTCTTGATTAGGCAACTTATGGAGATACAAGGAGCAGAAGAAAGATCTTCACATGATTTTTATCGATTTGGAGAAAGCTTATGATAGAGTGTCAGGTCAGAAGACGGAGTGTCACTCTGGCCAGTCAAGTAGTACCTAAGAAAGAATCCTTTCGATATTTAGGATCTATGTTGCAGTTTGATGGGGAGATTGGTAGGGATGTTAGTTTTAGAATTCAAGCAGGATGGATGAAATAGCGACTTGCATCTTTCATTCTCTGTGATAGGAAGATCCCTCAGAAGCTTAAAGAAAAGTTCTATAAAACAGCAATCAGGCCGGCGATGTTATATGGTGCGGAATGTTGGCCTACTAAAACGCAACACATCCAAAAGATAAGTGTAGCACAGATGCGTATGCTGCGTTGGAGCTGTAGGCATACCAGACGAGATCGGATTATAAATGATGATATTCGGGACAAACTTGGAGTTACACCTGTTGAAGAGAAGTTAGTCCAACACCGCTTGAGATGGTTCAGACATCTCCAACGAAGACCGCACGATGCACCAGTGCACGTTGGAATTATAGGCCGCGCTGAAGGCCCAAGAAGAGGTAGGGGACGACCTAAAATGACATGGGAGGAGATAGTAAAAAGAGGCTTAAGGAATTGTAATATATCTGAAGAGCTGGCTTCGGATACGGGTGCATGAAAGTTAGCAATCCATGTACCAAAACCTTAGGTTTTTTTCGAAACATTTTAATATTCGTTTTTGTCTTTTTCAAACCTTTATTTTACTTTTATGGAAGATTTTAACCACTTTTTTTTTTTTTTTTTGAAACTTTTTAATCTTCGTTTTTGTTTTTTTCAAACCTTTATTCTACCTTTACGGTAGATTTTAACTCCTTTTTATTTTTATTTTTGGGGTTCCATGTCTAGCCAACCCCAACTTGTTTGGGATTTATGGCTTTGTTGTTGTTGTTGTTGTATCTAAATATATTTCGATTAAATTTTTAATGGGACATGCTAATATAATTGATGGATCAGGAAGAGCCCATATTGTATTACCAAATGACACACACGCGCGCGCGCGCGCGCGCACACACACACACACACACACACACACACACACACACACACACATATATATATATATATATATATATATATATATATGGAGGAGGGTTCCGCTACACCTCTTATATTGCACGTGAACTCTCCCCCTTAATCTCCACCATCCATTCCCCCACTCATTCTCTCTTTTCCCATTTCAATATTATTTCTTAGTGAGAAGAGAGAGAATGAGTGTGTGTGTAATGGTTATTCTCTCTCTTCTAGGGATGACAATGGGGGCGGGTCTAGGGTCCAAACCGTTTGACTCGCCCCTGTTTTGACCAATTTAGACCCACCCCATAGGGTCTTCGGGGCGGGTAGACCTGTGACCCGCTTTTGAAGCTCCGGGTCTAGGGTCGGGTCTGGGGCATGGCTAACCCGCCCCAACCCGACCCGCATGATTGAAAAATCATTAAAACACTATAACTATAATGATTACTTATTAATCTTCTTAGGTATACATGATTATAACTTGAATATTATATTCTTTCAATCAACAAACTATAAAATTTTCATATTATTAAGTTGCATCAATTATAATCATACAATAACAAATGCATACATTTTGCTCTATTACATTACGACTCATTTTATTATAAACTCTTATCATTGTGAACACATTATAATATGTATATAATTTATCATTTAATGATAAAAAAATTATAAGAATATAAATTTATGTACATTAGAACACAATATCATCGGATCATGGGGCGGGTCGGGTCTACCCTTGCCTGTACGGGTTTCGGGTATAGGGCGAAACTCCAGACCCGCACCGGGTCTACGGAGCGGGTCTAGGGTAAGGTTTAAAAAGTCCGGATCGGGTCTAGGGCACGAGAATCCCGCCCCAACCCGCCCTATTGTCATTCCTACTCTCTCCCCATTTCAATATTCTCACACTTATCAACGTGAGGAAATAGTTTTGTAATGGTTTTTCCCATTAAAATATAACTTATGGACAAATTTCGAATGATGCTTATGCTAACGGCTACAACCATTAGAAACCGTTGATTTATCACAATTATGAGCGTTAGAATATCCCTTACCCACGTTTAAAACCGTTTTCTATCGGTAAAAACTGTGATAATATTAAATATTCTAACGATTATAACCGTTATAATCGGTTAAACTGTGATAACCTGCTATGTTCTTACAACTATAACCGTTGAGACTTCCATTTCTATGACGTATATTACCATTACTGATATGAAATTTGTAATAATCAAAATATACAACTATTTTCATGAAGCATGAAACAGTTAGGCTATACAACATATAAGATAACAATATCTTAAAGCATATGTGACATATCTCAAATTCGTTTCCTAAAGCAAATTTTATTTCAACAGACATTAAATTGTCACCATTTAACATGTAACTATTCACCATACATAACAAACATTAAATAACAAATAATTCCGAAGTACCAAAACCTAGTTTTACTCGATGTCATAAAACCGCGCAATTCAATTTCAAAAAACCATGCAGGTCAGTTCATTTTTACGCACCTGGTAAAAAAAAACACCACTTAAAGTACTATAAAAATAGAGATGGTCAAAGTTCAAGCAGTTAGGACAGCCTAGCATCGTCAAACCTTTCTCTATACCTCTTGTTTATCAGCACCAACAATTTCAATGACAGCACCATCCTGGATAAACTTAAAGGTAGGCCTTTCCCTTTGTATTTGAAGCAATCTCCTGTGATAACAAAAGAAAAACAAAATTGTAAACGACATTATAAATACTCAACAGGATATAAAGAAAATATGACACACCTTAAGTGCTAGAGTCCATTGCACAACTGTAGTAAACGAAAATTCATATGAAAAAGCATCCCGAATGGAACTCTTAAGCAACAGCACCTCCCCTAAGAAGCATTTGATCGAAATTCAAACTCCTGTTAAATAATGATGTAAATTTGTATTAAAACACAAAATACTACAAAACTTGGGGACATACTAATGATTATACCAATAAATTTAAGCTCACCATGCCCCTTCCACTCATTAACCGAGCTACATATTCATAAACTTTCTTAATAGCTTCAACCTGATGATAAATAAAGGCAAATGGCATTTAAGGGCACTTGTTTGACTTTGCATTGATAGAGAAATAAAATTATACCTGCTCAGTTAGATATTCGCTTTCTACAAAATCAGCGAATTGTGGTTCGTGACATTGACTAGCAATCTGCTCAACAACCTTTAAATCATTACCGAACACCCATTTTATAAACTAATAGAAACATCAATGATTCAGTACCAAGACCGCTTACACTTGTAGCTGAAGGAGTTTCTCATTTGTAATCTTCTCAAGAGCAAGTGCAAGATCCACTGCGGAAAATTAAATTAATTTCATCAACATACGTATGTTATATGCATTTTTTAATAGGTATACATAGATATAATATACCATATAGCGCATCACCTTTCTCAGAGATACCAAATTCGGATATGGGTGCCATTATTGGCTGAAGTTTCGCTCTTCCTCTTCTTTTGTTCTGTATACATATTAATACATTACTAATGATATCAAACATATATAGCAAACTAACATAAAGCAAACTGGATATTTTATTAGTTTCTCAACATGTTCACGCCCTTTCTTACTTGCATCCCTGAAAAGCCCTGTACAGAAAAATGTGAAATTTAATTAAATCTTGAAATTCAGTAATGAAAATATAGTAAAATGGGTAAAAAAGAGAGCGAAAATATGCTATGAATGTTAACTAAATCTTGATTTGAAACTTGATTAAGATCATATGTTCAAATCCCAGAGATAAATATTTTTTCACATAAACTTGTTTTTACATGTTTGGTCATAAAAGAAAATTCCCTTTTTGGTATTAATGAGCATGTATCCATTCTTCTTTTATTTCAGAGTTATATTGAAGGTACTCTTGTACAATTTTAGCTAACTTGTTGGAATTATTTCCCTTAATATTTGTTTATTACTGGAAAATTTTAACTTCTTATTTCAAATTTTAAGTAACATAATGCATAACATTTAAGTTTTATGAAACTGAGATGCTCAGTTTCATAAAACAAAGCCATAAGCTCTATTGCTCAGTTTTTAAACTAGCAATTGCTCGATTTAATGAAACTGAGCTATATGCTCGGTTTCAAAAACTGAGCAATGCTCAGTCTTTTAAAACTTAGTAGAACAGTTTGTGAAACTAGGCAAATGCCCAGTTCCAATAAACTGAGCTATATGCCCAGTTTGTGAAACCGACATTAGCTCAATTTTTTGAAACTGAGCTATGTGCTTAGCTACACAAAACCGAGATTTGCTCAGTTTTCAGTCCGTGCTAATGCTCAATTTTTTAGCAGTAGCTCAGTTTGTGAAACTGAGCTATAAAATAAACTAATCCAACCCATGGCAACTGCTGCTAATTAATTCAGAGACAACAATGGATTAATTTAATTTCAAATCAAAATGATTTTTGGACGCAAATAATTTGGAGTTATATTTAAATACCAAATACACAGATAATGTGAGTAGTCATGTGTACTTGGGTCAAATTCAAATGATAGTGCAATAAAAATCAAACTTAAATATCCAAAAACAAAAGCAAACCAATATTACTCCCTTACCTTCAACGCTTTCTACATCCTCTAGTTTGAATATTGTAAAGTGTGTCCTCCACGTGCTTGAGATATTCCTGTTTGATTTTGAACTTCTCCTTCATGAAGCGTCAAACGTTAATGAAATGAACCCACTTTGTATGCTTGCTCTTCATTAGAGGCTAATAACCACATAAAGCAATTTTACTGAAGATGCAACCAAATAGGCAGAGCTGAAGCAAGAAGAAGAAAAACATAAAAAAGGCAAGATTGACAAATAAAAGAAAGATAGTGATGAAAGGGGCCAAAAACCACAAACAAGGAAGCAGCGCAGAAGAAAGCAAATAAAATGAAGAATGATGAAAATAGAACACACAAAGTACTAGCAGAAGAAAAAAAATTATAGGTATAAATGCCATACATTATGATGAGTTAAGTTCAAAGTGAAAAGAAAAAAACATGTCAAACAAGAATTTTGATAACAATAACAAAGATGAAAATGTAGAAAATCGAATGGAAAAAATAGATCATCACATCAATCATCAAAAGGAATAAAAATTTAAACATGCCGTTGAGTATAAAGGAAAATTAATGTGAAAAGGCTAATGCAATATTGATGGAAGTGAAAAGCAATAAGGGAAAAACAAGAAATACAATGTAGAAGACGAAGTTGAAGATGCATGGAATATTCAGAGATACACTAGAAGAGACGAGAAGGAAATAAATAAAATAAGAGGAGAGGATGGACGGATCAACGGCAAATATATTGATGGTGTAATAGAAAAGATAAATAGAAACAAGAATATGATTGCAATAGCAATAACAACATTCTCAGTTGGATTGTATGTATTACATAAGTTGAAAGCAAAAAATGATTGATTTGAACATATAACGTAACAAACGATATATTCCTACATTGTTCGATCAAACCATTGGGTGATTAATATATGCCTATAAGCAATTGACTTGTTTCTTCTTAAAGCAAGAACGTAGGTGAGCATACTCAATATTGTCGATTAGTATATTAGTCTAAAACAAGTATTTTAACCATTAGTGTAAATATTACTTACATTGAAATGAGCACAATCCCAATCATATAATACATAATGTAGTGGACAATGAACACCGCCAAAAAGGTCTATGTATTATGCACAATTGAATTCAGTTAAAAAAATACTTTTAGTGAAAGGGTAGAAAAAGATTCATATACTGGAAACAACAATTGATTTAGTATATTTGTAAATAAATAGTTTAATTGGGCTTCTTAACTCCAAGACAGTGGAATAGTTGTTCGGTACGACTTAACCTTAACTCATATGAGAAGCAGAACAAAGGAAATGGAAATAAATTATTATGGTGACTGTCATAGAGAATTATATGGTCAAATATTCTTATTGACCAGATTGTGTTTTCTTAACTTATTTGCACCTCCAAATTGTTCTAATTCCGATTCCTATGACACCAAGCTTTATTCAACCAGATTGAAATCATGAAGAAACACCAGATTCAACGAATCTCCTTTCAAATTCAAAACCTCTACCCCTGTGAAGTTAAAATTTACATCCGATCACTAGGGAAAACTAGCAAAAAAAATCAGCTAAGTTACTATGTCTTGGTATGTAAAATACAATCAAAATCCATAATGTAAAGAAAAACAAATCAAATCCAAATCAGAACTGAATGTAATACACACACCTGAATGTACGTAAACCTGATTGAATCGATGGTAGAACTCGGAAACCCTGATCCCAACGTAATGCCTAGATCTGGACTGAATAGAGGATACTGGATGCGAGGAAGAGGACGTGCACGACAATTGGAATGATGTAGCAAAAGAAGAGAAGGGGGCAAAGAACAAAAGGCAGAATCGTGACAGACAGTAGTAAACAAAAATAATTAGGAAATGACTAATCTTCCTATCATGGTTTTGTGTGCTTGAGAAATTCCCAAGTATAATAACAGAAAATAACCCTTATAACGTGTTATAACAAAAATAACCATTATAAATTTATCACAATAATAACCGTCACAAACTGGCATGAAAAAAGAATTACAAAAAGGCTTTTTTGATGTAGTGAGAATGAATAATTATCATACTGAAACCAAACCATAAATGAAAATAATAAAGAATATATTTGTGTTATTTGTAAAGTTGAAAGCCATAAGCTAATTCTTAAAGAGTCGGGTATGATTTAAACTGGATTATATTCCATTAAAATTGGCATAGTTGAATCTCATACTATAAACATGTGGCAGAAGCCCATAAATACAAAGACAACGATTCTTGATCGCCTGGGCAATCCAGGGTTAATTATGATGCATAAAGTTGATAAAAATATATATGAGCATGACTTATTAAAGTAGTTGAATTTACCAAGTGATTATTTATGTACCCCATATTATGTATAAATAAAAATTAATCACTCGATCTTTATACAGTAAATTCACTTCTGAATCTCTAAAGCTTCTACGAAAAATCAAGGTGATATATATGGCCTAATCCACATGGAATGCTTCTATATTTTATAGTACTAACTGATGCATAAACTCGGTGGTCACACGTATGTCTGCTTTCTACGAAAGACATGGCATTTATCAAATTATTTTCTCAAATAATCAAACTAAAAGCACACCTCTCTAATTGTCAAGTTAAATCAAGTCCACTGGATAATGCAGAAGAATTTACTTCTCAAGCATTTAATAACTATTGCTTATTATTGAGAATTGAAGTTGAACATCTAGTAGCTCGTGTCCACACTCAGAATAGTCTAGCAGCATCATTAATTAAGCATTTACAGCTAATTGCAAGTCCATTACTTATGAAATCAAAATTACACATTTCAGCTTATTGCTATGTAATCTTACATCAAAATTGGTTTAAATTAGACCAATAGCTTATCGTCAATTTCCTCCATTACAACTTTTAATCGGATCTCAATCAAACATTTCACATATACGAAAAGTTGGTGCAATGCATGCACCCATTAGCACCCCGCTTTGTACTAAAATGGGTTAACCTATGTGGGATTTGAATCACCTACGATAGTTCGTTATCTTGAACCTCTCGCAAGGGAAGTCTTTACTGTAATATTTAGGATTTTTTTTTTATATATATAACAACACATTTTTAAATGTTTCATCAAGTGAGAAATATTATATATTTTGAAACATCTAATGGTTTCTGTTAAAAGTCCCTGAACAATGATATTTTAACAGTCAATGCATAGTTATCTCTGATTATTTCATAGATATTTGTTCCACCCATGTATTATAATCTAATGCGTTCAGTGCTCAATTAGGATTGAACAGTTGACCATGACTGTTAGCTTTTGCATCTGAGGCTCAGTTATCTATGTAGAATATGCATCGATCTTATTTAGGATTAAGACAGATGATCATGTTTGAGTGATTTAAATAGAATTCCTGCAGAGTAGATGATTTTATCTGTTTACTGGTTTATGAATTGAACTGAATGTTGTTACACTAATAGAAAGGCTTCAATTTGCGACGAGACTGGGCGACGGCTAGCAACGGCCAAAAAAGCGGCCGTTGCTAGCCGTCGCTAGCCGTCGCTTGATATAAACATATCAGCCAGCGTGGCTTTCTTCCCCAATTCACTTTCACGAAATCAAAAAAAAGAAAAGAAACCCTGCAGCTGTCGCCTCCCCCTAAACACTCGATTTATTCATCCAAAACTCCATCCAATCTTCCCAAATTGCTCCGATATGTCTTCTAATCCCTATTATATGTTTAATTAGGGTTATTTAGGGTTATTGTGGATGTTTATGTGGAGTTGTAAATTGATTGTTTGGGTATGAAATTGATTGTATTGTGAGTTGCATATGATGCTGATATTGTTATACATTGATTTGGAAATAAGTGGAATTGATTAGGAGGTTGAAATCGTTGATTATCACAAATGTGCTTGATTTAGAAGCATGAAAACAACGATTGTCATGTATGTAATTGGGTTTACGTTGATTGTGATGTAGGTTGATTGTGTTGTAGGATCATTTGAGAAAAAAATGAAGTAAATGTGATTGTTTAGCAGTAGTAACTTGATTATTAATAGTGAAACGGTGTAATGATGACCCTCTATGCATGCATGCACTGTTAATTATGTCACCATCGAATGCTATAATAGTCGATCCAAACAAATTTGAAGAATGCATTTGCAATATTCCCGAAAAAAATTGTTGTTGTAATATTAACAAAAATTGACAAACTTGAAAGCTTAGTTTGTTGCTATAATATTAACAAAATAAAATTGACAAATTTGTTGCTATAATAACAAAATTGAAAGCTTAGTTTACCTTTCAAAAATTGAAACTAATTAACTTCATAATTTATAACTTTAAACTAAAATTAACTAAAAGTAACTAAAACTAATTTATACTTCATAATTTTCATTGTCATGTTATTTTACAAATTGAAAGTACATATAGACGCTATTTAGTTAACGCGCGAGCGTAGACGGAAAAAGGCAAAAGGCGCAACTAACGAGCTTTCTTCATTTGTATTGTTTTTTGGTTTAAACTTAGATTGAATGTTTTTTGACTACTTATGTGAACCCCTTAGATAAATTTGACTCCGTCCGATAAGTGTTGTATATGATCGTTATATGGGTATTTGTTTTTACACAAAACTGAAATCTATATTCATCTGATACAATATTCGTCGGATTTGTCCTAGTATTGGACAAGTTAAAAATATAATAACGTAAGCATATTTTATAAATCATTTCAGTTTAAACGGTTGACAAAGTTTCGATGGCACTTCTTTTTGTTCCCTGTGTACACGCATTTGTGTACGATACAGGGACCAAAGGGAAGTGCTGCCGAAATTTTGTTAAACCGTTTAACCTGAAATGATTTATAAAATATGCTTATGTCATTATATTTGTAATGAGAAGTAGGTAGGCCGGCCGTCAAAGTAAAAAAGAAATAAACCAAAAAATCGAAAACATGCAATAGTTATAAATGAAATTTTACAAGATTTAAAATAGTATAAAGTGTTACGTTCGGTCGAACTTTCTAACATATTTGTTGCAAATCAGGAAAATGTTCGATTATTTTCGTGATCGCAGTTGGATGTATCAACCCCGAACCGGTAAGAAAGGGTCGATAAAGGAACATTTTTGTAATGGAATTCAAGAATTTATTAGATTCGCTAAATCTAATAATCGGAGTAACGTAGACATTCGTTGTCCGTGTAGTAAGTGCAGACATCTGAAGCATTAGAAGCCAGATGTAGTAGAAGTACATCTGAATAAATTTGGTTTTGTGTCGAATTATCACTTATGAGATCGTCATGGAGAACTTGTTCAACCTATGTCTAACCCTGTAGTGGTAGAGGACGATAGTACAATGATGAACGATAATACAATGCCGAATCCGATAGAAAATATGGTGCAAGATGCAGCACGATCAATGTTTCCTAACAGTGAGCAAGGCGATGAGACTGGAAATACTGAAGAACCAACGGCGGAAGCGAATTTTTTTTATGATTTATTGAATTCTGCTAACAGGGCGTTGTGGAAAGGGTTACAAGCGGAACCGAATTATCTGTAACCGCCGAATTCATCACTATGAAATCAAAATTCAATCTTATAGAAGCTGCATTTACAGCAATTGTACAAACTGCAAAACGACATATGCCGCCCAATAATTTGATGTGCGATAGTCATTATAAAGTGAAAAACTTATGTCTGCATTTGGACTACCGTATCATAAGATGGATACATGTATTAAAGGTTGCATGTTGTATTGGAAAGAAGACGCTCACCGTAGAAAATGCAAATTTTGCAACGAAGATAGATATAAACCAAGGAAAAAGAAAGGAAAAGAAGTTCCATATAAAAGAATGCATTATCTACTCATAAATCCCAGACTTCAACGGCTATATGCATCTTCTGCTACAGCGTGTCATATGCGATGGCATAGCGTGAGAACATCAGAGGAAGGAACTATGATACATCCGTCTGATGGTGAAGCATGGAAACACTTTGATAGAACTTATCCTGAATTTGCTGCCGAGAGCCGTAATGTTAGACTCGGTTTATGCACGGATGGATTTTCGTCATTTTCTCAATTTGGTAGTAAATATTCATCATGGCCTATCATTGTTACTCCTTATAACTTACCCCCATGGATGTGTATGAAAAATCCGTATATGTTTTTAACTGTCGTCCCCGGTCCCTATGATCCGACACAAGGAATTGATGTTTATCTACAACCGTTGATTGAAGAGTTGAAAACACTGTGGCATGAAGGAGTCGAAACATACGACATTTCGAGAAAAAGAAATTTTCGTATGTTTGTTTCTGTATTATGGACTATTAGTGATTTTCCCGCGTATGACATGCTTTCAGGTTGAAGCACTGCTGGACGTCTAGCTTGTCCTCATTGTATGGAGGAGACACGGGCATTTTCATTAAAGTATGGAAAAAAAAATCTTGGTTTGACTGTCACCGTTGTTTTCTCCATATTAATCATAAATTTAGAACGAATAAAAAGAACTTTAAAGCTAACAGAGTAGAGACTATGCTACCGCCTAAAGTTTGGACAAGTGAAGAGATATGAAGTTGTAAGTGAGTACCCAAAAATACATGAAACTGGAGAGTAGGTTGAAATTCCAGGTAAATCGGACATTCATAATAGGTGCAAATAAAGTATATTTTGGGAGTTACCTTACTGGAAAAATCTAAAACTTAGGCATAATATTGACGTGATGCATAATGAAAAAAACGTTTTTGATAACATTTTTAATACAGTTTTGAATGTAAAGGGCAAAACCAAAGACGATGCGAATTCGAGACGCGATATACTACACTTTTGTAAACGGCCGGAGCTGCACTTGTATGATGAAAATAAAAAAACCTAAAGCATGCTATGAGCTAGACAACATGCAAGTAAAACTCGTGCTAAAGTGGGTGGAAGGATTACGATATCCTGATGGGATTTCTTCAAACCTCCGTAGATGTGTGGACTTTAAAAACAATAAATTGAGTGGAATGAAAGTCATGATTGCCATATCATGATGGAATACTTTTTTACCTATGGTTTTCAAGGAATTGTTGCCTACAAAAATCCGGAGTGTTATAACAGAATTAAGTTTGTTTTACAAACAACTTTGTTCAACGACGTTAAAAGTAGATCGTCTACGTAAGCTTGAACTAGAAATCCCTGTACTGATCTTCAAACTCGAGAAAATATTTCCACCTGGTTTTTTTAATGTAATGAAGAATGATGTTATGTACTTATGTTATTTATGTACTATTCTGAGCTATGTAATAATAATGATGTTGATTGTTCTTAGCTATGAATTTACTTACGTTCTGTACTAGTATGATTTATGCAATGATAATGTTGACTATGTATGTTATGCAGTATTGTTCTTCTCATTTACGATTTATGTTATGATAATGATGACTAATGCTAATAATTCAAGTTATTTTGTATGCACATTATATGATTGTAACAGATATGTCTGGTGATAGACGACGATTGAGGAGTACATCTCAGCCTACTCCTTCACCATCTCCTGGAGTAGGATCAGGAGCAGGTCCGAGCGGTTCAGTGCCAGATCTTTGCAGAGTTGCGGAGATTGTTCCGAAGAGTGCCGAGTAAATGTTCAAATTTATTTTAATGTAGATCATTTAAACTATATGAAATGTTCATATTAACATCTATACAGGGGATTTGAGATTGAGCCAGCGGAATTCTAGAAGTATCAAGGCAATCTTACACAAGTAGAATGCAGGGCGCTTGGCCGCATTGAGATAGTATCCCAGCACATATCAAGAATGTCATTTTAGCCGATTTATTGGTAAGTATTTTTTATACTAATATTAAAAATTAATATATTGGGAATAATTACAAATAAATGTAATATGCAGGCTGTCGTACGTGTTGAGGAGGAGGACATGCCCACATTTTTGTGTTATTGGAATATGAAGATGCGAAAGAATTATCGAGAGACGATTTCAAGAGGCAAGAAAAGCAGAAAAAAGCCTTCATTTATGAGTGATGATGTTTGGGCAGACTTTCAAGCTTACTGGGACACGGAAGATGCTAAAGTAAGCTTTAGTGATAATATTCACATTTATAATATTGATTGCATTATTTTACATCATCGTGTATCAAATTTAATAAAAAGTAGCAGCTAGAAACAAAGCAAATAGAGAAAAGAATACTGCTCTACACCGAGGTGACTCAAAATCATTTCAACAGCACAGAAGGGATTTGGTATAAATTTTGAATATTTGTAGTACATGGTTAGATAAAAAATTAGCGTCTATAATCCTGTCTTATCTTTAATAATTTCAGTTTATGAAGCACGGAAAAGAGCCTTCGTTGGCAAACGTATTTAGACACACATGCGGTGGAGCACACCGATAAAGAAGGAAATGTGACGTATGAGTGGGCGGATCCGAAGAGTGCACGTATAATGGTAAATTTGCTTATCCGTATAAATTATCATGTTTCATACTCGTTCGTATCACGGTACATAAGTAAATTTTATAACACTTTTCTTAAAATTATATTGCTATTGCAGGGGAAGTATGATGCAGAGGCTGTCAAAGCGATAGAGGCTAGTGGACAGGAGCTTACAGTTGCAGATTCTGATAGCATATGGCATTCTATCACTGATCCGCCTACTCGGGGAAAGCGATATGGTTTCGGTAATCAGGAGGTAAGACTTTTTTAAACGTAATTACTGCAATCACGATGCTTTATAAATATGTAAACCAAGAATATGAGTTAAGGGAAAAAAGTCATGTTTAACACTAAGTAGTAAAAAATTGTTTAAATAACTTTAATGTGAAATTATTTATTTCACAGGCCGTTCAGCGCGCTTATAAGAGGTCGATGGAGGAAGCGACTATTGCGCGGATGCAAGAGCAGATGAATGAGATGATGGACTGGCGAAAAGGCCAGATGCAACAGGAAATAGACGAGCGCATCGCAGCTTACTTACAGGAGCATGGATTTATGCCCGGGCAGGGAGGAGAGGGAGATGATTCCGCTGTATATCGAGATGAAGCAGAAGAAGACGACAACGAGAGCGAGAACGAGGAAGATGAGGATTAGTTCGTAGTGTAGGTGCTCATTTTGACTTAGACTCTGGTATGAACATATACTTAGTTTTTTCTACGTTAAATGTACGTACGATATTATATGGTGTGTTTGGACATGTATGACGGTTTATGGACGGTGGTATGAAGTGTTTTGACATGAATGACTTTATTTGAAGTTGAACAGTTTTATGTTATGATGGGATTTTTATTTTTTATGTATTTGATGATGGTATGGTTATGATGGATTGATTGTTGATGAGTATTGGTGAAATAGTGAGATAATAGTGGTGGTATTGGTTTTTTGTTTGAATGGTTGTGGATTGGATTGTAGGAAAGGAATTGATGTGTGCTGCAGTTTTTGGTTTCAGGAATAGCGACGGCTAGCGACGCCAAATTGGTCATTTTATAGCGACGGCATGTGACGGTTTCCCGGTCAAAACAACTATTTGCCATGTTAGATGACACGTGTCCACCAGCCGTCGCTAACCGTTGCTAATTAAGCGACGGGACCGTCGCTATTCCCATTATTATTCCTGTTGGCAACGACAATAATAGCGACGACATATACCGATGGCTAGCGTCGGCCGCCTACGACTATATGCCGTCGCTATTTGGAGCGTTCCTTGTAATGTTAGTATCATTTTCAAAATAAAATGTAAGCTAAATTTGAAGCTTATTGAAATGTTAACCATTTTACTTCAACTAAATTGGTTCTAATAGCGGAGTTCCTTTTCTGTACCCTCTGTTTGCAAGAGTAACATAAAACTTGGGCAAAACTGAAGGTATTTTTACATATGGCATATCATAGGAGGTAATCAGCAAACAACTCTGAATTAACAGTAGGTGGATCTAAAGTAAATGTTGCAAGCTAATTAAATGATTCCATATACGAATTGGCTAATTTTATAATCAGATTTTTAGCTAATTTTTTTTTGGCTATATTTGTACAATTAACTTAAAATGAATCACTAATTCAACCTTTGCATTCATGATTCATTACTCCATTGTACAACTATTCATACACAAAAAATTGAACAATATTAATAATTAAAGTATACTATTTTTGTTTGCATTTGAAGAAATAGATTAGTGCTAAAATATGCCTGCGTAGCTGCATATAAGTTTATCTGATATTACTATTTTACATTTTCGGAAGAAATTATTTTGAACTGAACTTTTTGATGGTATATGGGACAATGTTCATCTCACCGCAAAGTTTAAAATTAATTTTCCTATCTGTTGTTCTATTAAGCACAAAAGATGTTGTAATATGCATCTTAAATTTAGGTATTTTACTGTCAGCCTCTCTTACAGTCAACATTTTATTCTTTTAGATTTCTAATGCTTTTTTTTTTGCTTGCTAATGAGCTATTCTTGCTCTCTTAACCATAAATGTTAAGTGGAAGCACTTGCTGCAAGTTGTGGATTGAAGAATGCCATTGTTGTAGCTGATAAAGGTATGATATTACCAATTTTAATTTAGCTATCAGCATGATTTATTTACTCTTTGAATTTTTTGTCATCTATATTAGACCCAATCCTCAATGTTTCACCTTTTAACATGTACACTTTTCATTTTTCTTACCAATACAAACATGAGAGGTTGAGGGATTTGAAGAAACAGTGTTTTACTATAGTCACTGAAATATGCGATTTGAATTTGTTTGGACATGTTTCTCTTAGGGGTGACTGTTTTTAGTTATTCAACAACTTTCAAACCTTACAAAAGAATATGTTCATTACTTTTAACTAGGGAGTATATATGTTATATTATTCATAAAACATATGCTCTGCTACCAAGATTTTAATATTTTCTATGTTCAAATTTGTCTCTTGGAAATACTAGCTTTTTGAGGATACAATTTGAGTTGAGCCTTCAACTTCAAACTGGGATACATCCCAATGCATTTCTAAAGTTAAGGATCAACTCGATTTATGCTTTCTACCATACATTTATGCTCATACCATGCTCGCATTTTCCTGATGTGTTTAAGTCCAAATTTTTAATTTTAGAGAATTAACTGCAACTTTATTTTTTTTTCCTTCGTATTTTAACACAAAAGAGTCCTAATTTCACAAGTTATCCATTTTTCTTACTATTGTAAACTGCATCCATTTTGGAATTTTATATGTAAATATTCTCTCATCATTAGACTTAGTACCATGTTTTCGTTACAGTAGTACATGCCTATGTTACTTTTATACGTATTTTAGTGTTCTGGAAAGCATGTGGATATTTTAGTTTATAATTTGTTTTAGTTATGACTGTGTATTGATATGTATGCATAGAGTTGACATTACTAGCAGACTTAAGGTGCAGTCGCATATTACTTCTTTTGTATTTGTGGACATTGCAAATTGATTTGTATGTTTTGTATTCAGATATTTAACTTACCATACCATTCAAGTTATTCCCAATTTCTCAACTCAATTTGGAAACTGAGTTGCTGAGGCAACTCGGTCCAAATTGAGCTGCTGAGAGAAGCTCGGTCCAAACTGAGTTAGGCAACCCAATCCAAATTGAGTTACACAAGATACTCAGTCCACACTGAGTTGATGAAGCAACTTAGTTTGAATTAAGCGACTTTTGGATTGAATGAACTCATGAAACACCAACAGATTGTGAAAACCATATAGTTGGCATTCATTATGCTTTACCGATGTTTAATTACTATTTCAACTATACTAATATATGTGTGATTTACAGATTTAGAGAATGTGTTTCACAAGTTGGTTGATAGTTTGAGTTTATCGTATGCAATTAAGTGTTGATTCAAGCTTCTGATATAAACGGAGGACATAGTTCGGTGGGTTTTCTGACGGTAATCACGTGAGTGCTACATTCTGAACTTACTTTGAAGTGAAAGAATTAGTTGAACATTAGCCACTGTTCAAGGTAAAAGATCTACTTTGTGATAAAATAAGATTATTTTTTCAAATAGTCAGATACATTTTATGAATATGCTAACAATTATCAGTCTTTACATATAAGATATTCAACTAGCACTACAGTAAACCACTTTTAAGCTAATACATACAATAAATATAACTTTTAAGGTATGTTCACGTGACAAAATCTATTCTATTTGGACTGATTTTAAAAGCACGGGTTATTTATGATTGACAATCGGTTTTTTACTCTTCATTTTTTTTAACATAACAGTTGTATAGAGCGAATCTACACAGTCGGTTCATATATTATCGACAGTAGGATAATAAATCGGTCAACAAGCCTAACCGATGGCCAAAATGGTGTTGATCATGCATGCAGATATGCATGCAAAGGAAGTACATTGCGCACAGCTTTTACTCTTCATTTTAAGTTAATAATTTTTGTCCTTCAATATTATTATCTATCTACAATTCACAACTTTGCCTCTTCTGTATCCACGTGATGTTCACTGATGAAGGACAGATTATTTATAGTTCACTATTCACATTTACTGTAGTTGAATTGGTTTCTCAGTCAATATATTTGATTTCAAGCCAAAGGTCATTGCTTATAAACCAGTTATTTGCTATGCAAATAACCAAGGTTTTAAATCTCGGGTTTCAGTCACATTTCGTTTTGAAAAATTTTGGGATCCAATTTCGTATCGCGTGAGGTCTCGGATGAGATAAATGTATATATGTGTTCAACTCGGAATTATGTCTCGGATCATAAAGTACATCTCGAAATGATCTCAGACTACTTAATATTTTCAACGTTAGTTTACATTCAAGTATGCAACTGATTAATAAATGCTAATTACAAAAAAAAATGTTACTTGCTTAATTTTCACCAAAAGTACACTGGTTCACTACGACATAGATGACCTACTACAACAAAAATCCATGGTGTTGCTAGCTACAATGTTGTCATAACTATATTGTTTTTTGTCTATTGCAACGCACATTTCAATATGTTAGCATATATATCAACATGTGTTGCAGTAGCTATAGATATATTCTAAATTAAAAAAAAAAAAAAACCTCAGCAAACCGCATCATTGGTTAAAAAAAATCTCAACCGTCCAACAATTATCTACCACGTCTCCTCTATTTCCCACTAACATTTTCATTTAGCGCTTCTTTTCATTTCGTTCTCCCCCAAATCACCAAATTCTAGATCTGGACTTAGGGTTCTTTGGAGAATCAAAAATGGTGTCAATTCATCATGTACCACTGTCAAAATAAATGGTGCGTCCTCTTTCGTACTCCCTCTCGACTTCCCTTCCTCTCTTACCTTTCCGACAAACTCCTCCCCGGCCAACCACACCCAGCTACCACGCCCGCCTTTACTCCGTCCTTTGATCCCTCCTCCAACAGTCCCTCCTGACCCTCTCCTCACCGTCTCCCTCAATATCCCTCCTCAGATCTCAGATGGCAGATCTAGATTTATGTGAGCTCATTTTTATTATTTGTTTCTAATTTTGCCCTTCATTATTATTATAGGCAACAAGATGAAGAATTGGTTGAACTCACCGCCAGTGTTCAAAGAATTGGAGGCGTTGGGCTTACCCTACATGAAGAACTGAACGGACAGGTAATAAGTTATGGGAAAATTGCTTGTATCTTAATTTTAGAAGTCTTATAGGTTTGTTTGGTTTAAAGATTTCTTTCGTTCCACTCTAAATACGGAAGAGCCCTAACCCATTACATTATTTTACAAAATGGTTTTTTCTTTCATATAACGAGGTAATGACAATTTTCTACTGTATATTGTTACAAATTTTCAAGAGACTTTCGCACAATGGGTAATTGGGAATCCTACTTGAAGAGGACAATTAGTGGTCGATATGCATATTAGGCATGTAGGATACAGTAATGCCTAATATCATTAGACTCATACCATATACAATAGGATAATACTGTATATTGTGGTTTTGGATACTATATATTTGTAACAATATACAGGCATGAGTCTAATGATACCATATACAGTATATGCAGTAGGATACTACATGCCTAATATCATTTATGAAGGTATGAGTCTAATATCATTGTGGTTTTGGGTACTACATACAGTATACAGTAGGATTAGACTAATATCATTGTGGTTTTGGATATTAGTCTAATATCATTAGTCTAAGGTATGAGTCTAATATCATTAGACTAATTCAATTGCTACATGACTGATTCAATTGCTACATACAGTATACAGTAGGATTAGACTAATATCATACAGTATTATGGCATACAGTATACATTAGACTAATATCACTAGAATAGTATACAGTATTAGACTAATATCATTACACTAATATACTGTATATTGTGGTTTTGGATACTATATATCCTACTGCATATACTGTATATTGTGGTTTTCTTCTGAAGAGGACAATACTGTATATTGTTACAAATTTATGTAAAATGATATTAGGCATGTAGCAATTGAATCGTTGGGCGATTTATGAAGGTATGAGTCTAATAACATTTTACATTATGGTTTTGGATATTGACATGTTAACCACACAAAATTGATAGCTGCTAACTCTTTTCTGATGTTTTTGTTCCCAAATACAGTACCTCAAACAGTGATTAAATTATAAAGTTAGATAAGATATACATATATGAATTTGGTGTTTGTTACTTTTACTTATTTCTTTATCTCATTTTACATGTTTAAATGTTTACTACGCTCAAAATTAAGAAATTTAGGAGCTTGATCCTATTTTCATAGGGACATGTCCATTGAGGACCCTCTGGCAGTGTGAAAGCTGGTGTAGCAAATGGTTCCTAGCTTTAAGCTTGTAGCTTTAGTGCCTATTGCTATGCAGAAGCTTATTTCATATTGCATAGTACTAGTTTTTATTATAATTGCATTCATGTTACTATAATTATCGTTGAATGGTAAAGTAATGTCATAGCAATTTGTTTTGTTGGTATTACAGAATAGAGACAGTTAAACAGAAGTAATCAGACCTCAGGTAAATTGTATAATTGGCCTCACATCATTTTTATTCAATTTTTCAGTAATTATTATATCATTCTTTTGATTAATTGCAGTGCAAGTATGCTTTTGAGTTTCAGTGGATTAAAATTATGGTAAAAGTACTTTCCTCATCCTTTCAGGCTGGGTTAACTGGTGAGTTTCTTTGTTAAGTTGACTTTCTTGCTGCATTTCTTTATTGTAAAAGAATCTAGCCTCTGTTATGTGCTAATAAACTTTCTATTATACTGTGTAGAGCCTTTTTTTGGGTACAGTTTGCTTATATAACAGGGAAAGCAAGAAAAATTGTCAAAAGACTTCTATTTCCCTGTTCTACCGACTGATACTAGGGATGTAAGACCTACAAGCATTCCTGTAGAACTTCTGTGTTTCCTTCAGGTATGCATATCCACTGATAAACAAGTTAAATATATGTTGCATAAGATTTGGAACAACACTCAAATTTTGGTATTCTATTGAATTACATAGTTATACAGCACTTGCATGTATTTTACACAAACTCAGAACTTGCTATAGGTTTTGTAGGCACTATTCTGATAAGATATGGTATTTATTGATCACATACTTGTTGATCTAGCAGTTAAAGTATATCACACTGGCAGATTAACAACATTTAGCTTTTGCAACAAGACTACTCTTTAAAAAGTGTTTTGGATTGTCGTTGATTTATTCAATATAAGCTGAACTATCCTTAACTTGACTGACCTTCTGATTCAGATGTTTGAAATATATCAAATAGGTGTAAGGTTGAGTTTGGCTTTTTCAACACTTACATTTTTTTTCGTATTTATTATTGTATAAATTATGAACCCTTTTAAGTGGTATCCCTAGTTGAATGTTTTGCGTTTTCAAACAGATGTTAGGTTGGATAGTTTCAGCTTCTGTAATCCTAGCTGCACTCTACACAATTTTTCTTCCGATTTTCAAGTACTTGATCCACAAATTCAGAACAATACCACCATTAAGCCCTAAAAAGGACACCTCCTCGTGTTGATATCAAGATCAAGGTTAGGGATATATAATCTTCTTTTTGAAGGAAAAAAAAGACACCTGGTGTTGTATATGTAATATGTTTCATAACAGTTCCAAAGACGATGGGTATGCGTCCTTTACGCGCTCTTCGCACCATGTAATATGTATTTAAATGTTAGTTGTTTTAATTGACTTTTTCATTATAGAAAACTTGATCTACACTAGAAGGCATGACTTCTCCAAGCAAGTTTTTTTAATGCGATGATATACCAAAAACCAAAAATCTCTCTTCAGGCTGAATGCTCCAGTTCACTCGATGTTAACACAAGGTATTATCATTTGTCTACTAGATGAAGACCATAAATTTTTATATGATTGAACTAGAGAATTTGTGCATTCATTTGTCTCTCTTTAGTCAAAGGCCATTCATGATTGAACTAAAGAAGTTGCGCATACTTTGCGAGCGAATCATCAGAAGGGAAGAAATGAAGTAGCAGTTTATATAATCATTTTCGTGTATTTTTTCTTGCTTATGGTTGTATGCGTGAGTCTGTATATGAGTGAATCGAGTGGCAATGTAGTGAGGAACGTTTGTAAATACAAATGAATGTGTAATATACGAGTGAATGTACAACAGTGAAGTCAAAAAATTTGTACCATTTGTAATGTTGAAATAAAATATTTATTTGAATAGAATACCGCGTTATAATAATATTTATTATAATATTATGAAATCTTTGATTAATAACAGTTGAGGTGTAATTACCCTTAGCAGTTGTAAAACAAAATTTAACTAGTGGTAGAAACAGTTGTAAAAAAGGTTGACTTTATTACAATTGCCAGCTGTACTAGACATATTACAACTGTTTTTGACAGTTGCGAAAGGGTGTTTTTTTTGTTATATTGGTACCTGTGACAACACTTGTACCGATATTGTCATAGAGTCGCAAAGGCGTTGCCTTTGACTCTAAGGCAACGCGGCAAAAGGCAACCCAAAAAAGTGTTGTCACAGATCATTTTTTTTGCCTATAGCAACACTTTTTAGCACCTACTACGTCATTTCTCTGGGGTTGCCGTAGGCCATCTATGACGTAGTGGTTGTTAATGATTTGCAGCTTGAAAAACCATCTAGACTATACAAGGGTAATAAATAATTAAATTTTTTGAACATAATGAATAACATCACAATCAGAAGAAGAGATGTATAATAAACATACATAGTATGAAATATATACAATCTACAATCATTTGCAAATAAGTATATTTCATTTTTTGCAATGAGTTTGCAATCATTTAGAAATATATACAACCAAATAAGTTAAAATAGAATTGCATAGTTAAGAAATTACTAATTAATTTCTTGTTTTATATAATAAACAGTGTCAATGAGTCAGTGACTAAACATTCATAAAAATAACATTTCATTGTTTGTACAAGTGAAGGAAAACATTTGGAATGCACAAAGGGTGATGTCTTGTTTGTACAGATGCATGACATCATGTTCTAATTGTACATGCATATTCTTATTGTATAGGTGCAGGACATCATGGTTAGAAATGAAATAGGAAGCTTTTAGTTTATTATTTAAATAAGGATTAATTAACACGAATAATCCAAAGTTTAACGTGTCTTCCCATAATAATCTTAAGTTTGGATTATTTTTAAATAAATCCAAGTTTTGGGGGTCCTTTCCCATATTGATCTCTTCTACCTGCTTACCTGTTTAACCGATTTCATACCCATAAATTTCCCAAATCAAACATCTCCTTCCTCAAAACCAACCGCCCATTTCCTAAACGCGGTTAATTTTTTTTTTAAAAAAAAGCTCTCTACCACAGGTGCTACTTCAACAAACCCTCAACATCCAAATCTTCTTCTTCAACCTCTCCGCCACAGGTTCTGCTTTTTCTCTCTTGCTAACCAAAAAAAAAAAAAAATCACGAGGAAGAAAAGGCGGAGCAAATCCTTAGGATCCAAGCTTGAAAAATCAGGGATAGTTTTGGGAAATTATTTTGGGGGTTGTATTTCGTGAGTGGTCGACTGCGATAGGTTGCTGAGTATTGGAGTGATAGTTCTGGGAGACTGAAATAGCAAAGGATGTTTTACAGCTAAATAAGGGACGACTGTTGACTCTTGTTTCAGGTTGGTGTTTGCTCGGTTGAAGTTTCAAGATGACGATGAGGTACAATGAAGGGTGCATATTGAAGCGGACTATTTTGTATGTACGTTAATAAGGAACTAACGACAGTGGGAGATATATGCGAGTCGCAGAGTAGGAAGGTGGATGCTAAAAGGAAATTTGGCGAACAGATCAATGTTGGAATATGTAGTTAAAGGTCGTGGATGAAGCAGGAGGTGGTTTATGCAAGGCAGAAGATGTGGAAGATGGGATAAGCAACAAATGCATGGAATCCTTGTTGGGAGCGAAGTTGATACCAGATTGATACAGAATGGAATGGAATGCGTTAAAATTGAAACTTTGATTTAAACCGGCCATCATAAACGTCAATGTGGAACTACTGTGGAAGGTGCAGTCGGCGCGCTGCTGAGCCAGGTCAACATGTCTTCGTCGGAGGCGAAGCCTTTAGCGGCGGAGCCGCCAAGGACGGCGAGGCTTTTGGATTGCTCCTGCTTTTGCGATTGTTTGTCGGTTTTGGGGAAGTTAAAGCTTCGGATTTAGGGAAACAAATTGACACGAGGAAGAAGAAATGAATTCACGATTTCGGGAACATTAAAACTTAAACTGGTTGTAACAGGTTAAAAGGTCACCGGGATCAATATGGGAAGAACCCCCCAAACTTGGGATTAATTAAAAATAATTCAAACTTGGGATTAATATAGGAAGACACGTGAAACTTGGGATTATTCTTGTCAATTATTCCTTTAAATAACACAGCAAATATAGGCCTAGAAACAAAGAAAATATCATAGACCCGGCCTATTATAAAATTAAAATTCAAAATACAACAGTTTCAGCCGAGATCTCGTTAATAGATCTAGGCCGAAATCTCGGCCGAGGTTCAGTTCAAATGAGATATGACTGACATTTGTTGTTTCGAATCATCTGATCTCGGCCAAGATTTGAAACCTTGCAAATAACCATGAACATTGGTTCTTTCCTTCTGTTCTTAAGTTTATGTCATGCATACACTATTTTTTTTTCTCTTACAATGCTTCAATTGGCTTTACCATACGCATGAAGGTAGGATGTTCTTTTTGAGATGGAATATTTTTGTACATTCGAAGTGTAATATTATTGTTTAACAACGAAAAGAAACATAGTCCTAAATAATGCTCTTAAATTATGTCAGCATAGTAACACGTTAGCATTTGCTAAAATTATGTCCCTCTATAATAATAAACATCTGCATTTGTATTTGGTGATAACCAGGCTAAAATGGTGCATTGGTACTTAAAAATACAAATAACCAAATCAAGGTCCACAAATTTAGAGTTCTTGATTTGGTTTTGTGTTCACAGATTAAATATGAATTATCATTTTTTGCTTTGTTGTTTAAAGATAAATGTTTTGTGTAATTTGAGTTTGTACTATTTATTCAGAAGCAAGAGTCATTGTTAAATAGTAACTCTATTTGCATTATTACGTTGTTTGGTGACACTGAACTTGACATGTTAATGATTACAATGATCCCGATCGAAAATGCATTTGTAAGAAGAAAGATTTTGAGAGAAAGACAGAAAATTTTGCCTCAAAATATGAAAGTAAATTTCTCTTACCTACATGTACTTTTTATTTTGTATTAATAGTCAATGTTTCACTTGCATTTCTCATATGCTTGAGGAATTGCTAGGTAGATGTATTATTAACTTTTTCCCACTTTATTGTCTATGGATACACACTTTACAATGATATAACAAAAGCAATATAATATGTATGCTTCCTTGCTACAATATCTCAGTTTGGATTGAGTTACTTTTTGACTGAATGAACACAAATGATCTCTCAAATGACAAGTATCACGGAATAAAGAAAACGAAATTTACTTATACTTGGCAGCCGTTTTGTTTGGTTTTTGTTTGTTGCCTATTTCAACTATGCTAACATACGAGTGATTTATAGATTTGAACACTGGAGATAATACAGACCCCTAATGGAGGGAACGGGGACTCGAATGTTGAAAGTTACCCTTTATTTTTATTTTATTTTTGTGGCAGATTAACTGAAGAGTTCTTCAAGTCAATTTGATTTTGAAATATATTGTACTATTTACCTAAATATAAACGGTTGGTAAGTTTTTTCTATCTGTGAACTGACAACTATAATAGACCTTATAAATAATAACTGTGTGCACGATACCTAATCGGGTATAAGTTTGGTTGGAATGTTCTAGACACAAACCGCCGCAACGACTATTCACTTTAAATTTCATTTGCAGCTTTGGTCAAATTCATCTATGCACACGTCCACGGAAGCATCTGTGTACTTGTGTGTACGTGTGTGTGTGTATATATATATATATATATATATATGTATATGTATATATATATGTATGTATATATGTATGTATGCATGTATATACACACGTGTGTGTGTGTTTTCTTATTGGATGTTGAGTGTTTTAGGAGTTGATGAATAATTCTTGTTTTTAAAACTACTTGCGCATAAAATGTTGCTTTTGCTTGCTTAAAAATAAGCACTACAAGAAAACATGTGTTTAGTTACATTTATTAGTAGCGTTTATGGTGCGAATGTAACCAATCTTATTTTAAACTTTTTTTCTCCTTATTTTTGTTCTACTGAAACGCGAGCAAAATTTACAACCTGTCTCGATGAATAGCCAAACCCTTTCACGTTTATTCAAATTTTCCCTCTTTCACCAAAAATTCCCTCCACTTGAAAATTTCCCTCTCCATTTGCTTCAGCTTCACAACGGCTTTCGTCTCCTGCATTTTCGTTTTCATCTTCTCCCAACGTTTTTGCAATCGATTCACGAATTCAAATTTAGATTTGTGGTCAAGGTACGTAATTTAATTATAATACAATGTTCTAGTGGTTAGTTGCTAGTCATTTACGAATTTGTATTGCGAAATTTTGTGTTGGGTGTTCAAATTTGGACAAGATCTTATGTATTTTTTTTATATTAAATGGATATCAGTTTGGACTAGACCGTATGTAATCTTTTTGGTATGAAATGGAAACTAGTACGGTAATTTTATCTATTCCGTTGTTTCTGAATTGTGGTTTTTATTTCAAATTGACAAATTAGAATTATTCAGTAACTTGACATGGATAACCTTTAAACAATTTGCAAACATCTATGCAATCCGCAATCTGTTGTTTTGTCGATTTTTCCTTCATTCTTATAAGTTATTTCTTAGAGTGGTACCTGGATTGTTCAAAATATGTTTGAATTAGAAATCAACGTTGTCCACTTGATGCCTTTTAAAATATTGCTTCACAGTATTTCGTATATTGTGTTGAAGTTGAATGTGATTTCTTAGGTTTCACTCTTTCTTTTGTCTTTAATTTTGCAATATTTTCAAACAACGGTGGGATTATTGCAGGCTATCTCGTTTCCTTTTCTACTATGTGATTTATTGCACATTTTGCACTGGAATTTTGATGTTGTCTCATCTTGCTTCATTTTTTAAAACTTATTTTCCCTTTAGTCATTCACGTTTTGGGCATTGCACATTGTACTGTTTTGCACATTTCTTCATCCATTATATGAACTTCGTTACAATATAACGAGTTGGAGAATACACATGATACTGCAATTCGAACATTGTGTTATAATCACAAAGCAGGGGACATAGCTTAAAATCATGAAATAATTTGCAACAATTTGTATTTGTAAAAAGCATGTGTAGGAATAAAGATTTATGGATTATAAGGCTGCTATCAGTATAACACAGGTATGTAAACATTACTTTTTCATAAGATAGGAACTTAACCAGTCATGATTTTATTTGTATAAGGACGCCTCTCAGCTTCTACTTTGTTTTACTTTTTTCCTGGTTACTTTTTGGCTTTCCTATGTCTTATTTATTGATGCTTTTTGCTTTATCCTGTCTTTTATTCTTTGTTTCCAGTAAAAATTTGTTATTATCTTGTTCATTTCAAATAAATAGTTATTTATGTTCAAAATTCTTGCACCAGATCGATTAGATGTAGCTGAAAGGATTTTGTTTTTGTTATTGTTCAAAAAATTCAAGCAGACTTGAAGGATGTGTAATATATATTGGATGCAAACCCATTACATGGAGAACTCAATGCCGATTATTTTATGCTACAGGAATTTTTGAAGGATGAACTGAAAAAGCAGGTTGCAGATTTGAAATAGAAAGCAAAAGAAAAGTGGCTCACAAAGGGGGAGATGAATCCAATGTTTTTTTTATACACTAAAGCGTCTCAAAGAAGAGTTCTAATGACTTGATTAATTCTCTTAATGAATAGGGTGACATTGTAGTTCAAATTCAAGACCTAGAAAATAAGGCATCTTCCTACTTAATTGATATTTAAAATGGGAAGTGCAGGCAATGCATACCTCACACACACACTAGGGAGAAGTTTCCCCAGAAGGTGGGCAAATGCTGACTGCTTAGATTCAGGAATGAGAACTGAACAAAACCTCATTCTCTATTCATGACGATTCCAGTCCTTGTCTTGATTTGGACGCTAAATTCTTCGAACTTCACCGGAAAGACCTAAAAGAAATTATGTTTGCTGCTTATCAATAAACTTCCGATATTGGTGAGTTTCTTTCAAAGATAAATCATACTCTCGTACCATTGATCCCAAAAAAAAAAAAAATGTTGAGAAATATAGGTCAATTGCATGCAACTGCTGCAACGTGATGAGACTTATTACTCATAAGTAACAACCATTGCTAGCTAATTTTACATAATGCATAGGCCCACGTTCCTATGGAATTAGTGGCAAAAACAGAACCAGTATAAGATGATGAAATTTCTTGACCCCTAACTTTGCTGTTTAGTTAATGACATAAGTTTTACTGGCGTATAATATTACACCAATTTCTAGAGTTATTTCTCATTGTCGTGTAATAATTAATAAGTAAGGCAAATAGAAAGATTGCTATACTTCAACAAGATATATTAAAAATATCTGATTTTCTTTCAACAAATAGCAGATATTTAGTAGGATTGAAACCAAAGTCATAACCAATCTTAAATACTATCAAGGTAGTAAGTAGTAGTAGCATATCAGTCTACAAACCAAGTGCTGAAATATGTTATATATATCTGTAATACTACATTTAAACTCAAGAAAGAATAATCGAACTGGAGGAAAACACTGTTAGAGGATCCCTTTTGACAACTGAGGTCATATGTGTGAGATTTGTTAAAAGAAATCAATGGAAGATAGTAAGGCAACGGTCACAAATTTTACAAGATAATTTCTATCAGAACCACAAAACATCTTGGTGATAATGAGTCTAGATGGATATTGACTACCATAAAGTAAGGATAAACTACAAACAAAGGAAGTGACCTCTTATTTCAAATTGATTATAATGAATAGTTGTGATTAAAGTTTAAACACAAATAAATCATAATTTTATCCGATTTATCGTTACAGATTGGAGTAGATGTGACTAGCTAGTTAGGTCCAAGTCTAGTTGAACGTCAATTTTGTTGCTGTATAAAATAGATATTCTTTTGGTTCTCCACATTTTATTGCGAGCACTGATAAGTTTAGTTCAGGTTAACATGTAATTCACTAGGGTAGGTTTAGGATCTACTTTGGTTTGATGAAATGAGAGTGATTACAGTAAGGGATCAACATTACTTATTGTATAGCAATTGTCAAAATGCATGGAAAAAAATGTGGAAGATAAATTCAGTGAATCCCATATTGCAAGAGATCACACAGGCAAGGATATTGCCGTATTTGTATATATAATATCATACCCACGTACATACAGGCAAATATTTTTACATAAATGCATTATTAGTTATTGGCAGCAATATGGACTTACGTTTACAATTTTAAAAGCAAGCACGCTAAGTAGAATAGATTTAGGCCTTTATTAAACACCTTTTTTGTAAGCTAGTGTTTAATCTCTTAGGTTTTACAAAGGCAACAAACTGGAAATGGCACGAATAGAGAATTGAACAAGAAAAGGTGTTAAAAAGGTATTAACTTTTATGGTTGCACGTATTATAGGTCTTTATTTTCTTTACTGAAATTATTATATCTGGATAGCTACGGTAGATGCACTAACATATTCATTGATATTTCATATCTTCTCCTTCGATTTTAAAATAGATCGATTTTAAAATAGCTTAGATTAGTAAGTGTTGTTGCTATTTGTTTTGGTGGAAACTCCTAAACACCAGGGTGGTCGGATAAGTTATAATATAATTATAGATGTCAGTAGGGGAAGTATACCGGACTAGGCCTGAACTATGTCGTCGATCATTTCTACCGTCGAGTTCGAGTCTGTGGCTTCCAATTCCATTTTTGTCATTTTCATTGTATATTCGCCAATCTTTTTAGTGTCATCTTTTAATACCTTCGACTTAGCGTTTTTGATCCTTCACTCATACTCCCTAAAATCAATCCCTTAAACATGACTTATGTATTGATAGTCTGATGTTAGCTTGTTAAGTTTTCCCAAGTTATTACTTCACATAATGATACTTCTATATTCCTACAAAAGCAACAGTTAATTTGCGATGTTTTCTTAAAGGAGTACAATGCATTTCAGATTTTTGAGGTGCAAAATGAAGTGAACAGCAAAAAGACCGTTGCCTTCAGGTTGTATCACTGCTCCGATGCAGCTGTATGAGCATCTACTATTGGGCTTTTGCTAGCACACCATATAAGACCAAATTTATGTCAAAATAGGACAAAACTGATCGAGTCTGGTGTTTTGGGTTCTAATCTGTGGCACAAGTTAGTGGCAGTAGGATCATGGAGTAAAATGGCGCGTATGAATTCAGATGGGTCGGGTATGGTGTGCGCTTATGTTTTATTCTTTAAAAGATTCTGACGTACACATATACTGGAAATATATTAATTGTTGTCAACCCTTTTTCAAAGATTGCCTCACCTCTATGATATCCATATGATGCAACAATATAAAGGAGCCGCTATTGGGGAGCTGAAGCCTCATCCGTTTTCTATTGCAGATGTTGCATACAGGCTTATGATAAACGATGGAGTAAGCCAGTCTATCTTAGTAAGTGAAGAAAGTGAAGCAGGTAAAATTTAAAGCACAAAAATGCTTATGCAGTATTTAGCTTACATGGGAGGGAGAGCTGTGCATGAAAGGAGAACTATTGAACAAAAAGTTTTAGAGTCAACTCCTGTTCTCGAAGCATTTGGTAACGCGAAGACTGTTAGAAACAACAATTCCAGTCAATTTGGAAAGTTTGTGGAGATTCAATTTGACTAGAAAGGGAAGATATCAGGAGCCGCCATTAGAACATACCTGCTCGAGCGGTCTCGTGTTTGTCAAATTTCTGATCTTGAGAGGAACTATCATTGGTTTTATATGCTTTGTGCAGCTCCCCCGAAGGATCTCGCTAGATTTAAACTTGGAAATCCTAGAACATTCTGATACCTTAATCAGTCTAACTGCTATGAACTTGATGGCGTAAATGATGCCAAAACATATCTTGAAACAAGAAAAGTTATGGAAATAGTTGGAATCAGTAATGATGAACAGGATGCGATATTTCAGGTGGTGGCTGCTATTCTTCATTTAAGAAATATCAAATGTAAGGGGAAAGAGTTAAAATCATCTATCCATAAAGATGAGAAGTCATGGTTTCATCTTAAAACTATAGCTGGACTTTTTATGTGGGTGAAAAAGCCTTAGAAGATTCTTTATGCAAGCGTATCATGGCAACTTGTGATGAGAACATAACTAAATGTTTTGATCTAGAAGCTGCAACTCTCAGTAGAGATGCATTGGCTAAGATTGTTTACACACGTCTATTTGACTGGCTTGTGGGTAAAATTAATGGTTCAATTGGACAAGATCCAAATGCAAAATATTTGATTGGGGTGCTGGATATTTATGGCTTTGAGAGCTTCAAGAATAACAGTTTTGAGCAATTTTGCATTAATTTGACAAACGAAAAACTTCAGCAACATTTTAACCAACATGCGTTTAAAATGGAGCAAGAAGAATATAGAAAGGAGGAAATAAATTGGAGCTATATCGAGCTCATTAACAATCAAGACGTTCTTTATCTGATTGAGAAGAAACCAGGCGGGATCATTTCTCTTCACAATTCGACACTTCAGCAAGCCAAAATTATCACGCTCAGACTTCACAATTCGATACTATGCTAGTGATAGTTGTTTTTAGAAAAGAACAGAGATTATGTTGTGGCTGAGCATCAAGCTCTTTTAAATGCTTCCAAATGTCCATTTGTATCTGGTCTTTTCCCTCCTCCATCAGTAGAGCCATCAAAATCTTCCAAATTTTCTTCGATTGAGGAAAGATTTAAGCAACAACTTCAATCTTTGTTTGAGACACTGAGTGCTACAAAGCCACATTATATTCGATGTGCGAAACCTAATAATCTTCTTAAGCCTGCAATATTTGAAAGTAAGAATGTTCTTAATCAACTTCGTTACAGTGGAGTAATGGAGCCAATTAGAATAAGCTGTGCTGGTTATCCATCTAGACGTTTATTTGATGAATTTTTATATCGGTTTGGTATACTTGCGCCCAAAGTTTTGAATGGGAGTTTTGATGAAGTCTCGGCTACAAAAAACTACTCGAGAAGATGAAACTAGACGGCTGTCAGATTGGAAAACGAAAGTCTATTTATGTGCTGGTCAAATGGCTGAACTTGATGCACTTAAAAGTAAAGTATTGAAAAAGATCTGCCACCAAAATTCAAAGTAAAGTTCGCTCTTATTTTGCACTAAAGAGGTTCATTGTTCTTAAATCATATGTTTTGCTGATTCAAGCTGAATGCAGAGCAAAACATGCACGCCTCAAATACAAAAACATGCGCATAGAAGCCGCTTCTTTAACAATTCAAGCATGCGTACTAATGTATCCTGCAAGAAAATCATACAGAGGATTGTTACATGCATCTATAAACATTCAGTCATGCATCTGTGGTATGGATGCTCGTAGAGTACTATTTAGAAGACAGGTGAATATCAACTGGGGACCTTAAGGTAATTTATTTGTATTATTTTTGCCTGTTTTCTTCCTCTTGATGGTTTGTTAGTCATTTTTACTTGATTTTCTTGTCTTTAATTTTTTTTAATCTTTCATTATAGGACTGTAAATGAAAAAAAAACTTAAGGTCGATTAAGAAAAATATAGTGCTATAGCGCTCGGTTAGCTTAAAATCTCGTTGTAGCTACTACAAAAACTTATAGGTAACAAAATATTCTTATAGATATACACATTGTGTATATTTATTTTGTTGTTCTATTATTTGAAGCTTGTGATGATCAGACTGAAGCTTTGAAAGTTGGAGTTACTGAATTATGTCAAGCTTTGAAAGTTGGAGTTACTGAATTATGTCAAACTTTGAATCATTCAGGTTTACAGAAGTTATTCTTGGGGTTACTAAAGTTGGAGTTACAGATACGCCCATTCAAAATATGTTGCACACTTCAAACATACAAGTTTCTTGCTAGGTTCCACAAACAAAAGTTTTATTTGTTTCTATTTAAATTATCATAGGCTATAAGTTCTTATAATCCACAAATACATGATTCCAATGATGTAAGATGAGTTTCATGTGGGTTCTTTGGTCAGGTAATTGTAGTTTTTGTCGGTGATTTCTATGAGTTATCTTCATATTTTCCAATTTTTACATGATACTATTAATCCATTTTCACATTGAATGGCCCAATAATACTTGGCTGTGAAATCCACAGTTCTTCACGTTGCACCTTAGGCTACACTATGGAAATAAACAAGATGACATTGTTGTCAGCACATTGATAGGACATAAAATAGTGGGTTGTGCGCTCAATGCGTTAATGGAAATAATTGTCTTGCACATTAGGCTACTTAGTGAAATAATTATAAAATACCACATCTTATTATTTATTGCACAGGCTACTTGTTAAATATTATATGATGTATAGGGTCCACTCACACAGCACTTGTTAAATACCAAATTGAGCTAAAACCAACATCAATGGAAATCTTCCAAAAAAAAGGATTTGACAAGAAGATATTTGCAATGAACATGCACGGTATCTTTATTTCTATCGATCCATGTACTATTGTTTCACATTTTAAAGAGGAAATTTTCAAACAATTGTTACAGCACATCCTTATTATCTACACATGAATTACTACAAGAATTAGTAGGGGTGAGCGGTATTCAGTTAGAACCGAATTAACCGACCAAATCGGTTTATTTTGCTCGGTTCTGAAACTAAATCAGTTTGAATTCGGTTTGTAAAATAAATTCTATTGGTTATCGGTTTAACCGAATAACCGAGCTTTTACCGTATTATCTAATATGATGTTATTGTTGTACTTTAAATAATTGGCTTTGTGATAAAAATGCAAAAATATTTGTTAAACAAAAATCAGATTTTATTGTAAACATGAAATTTAATGAGTAAAATTTCTTCAAACATAAATTTATGCTTCTCTTTAGAGGAATTATTATTTTGAGCAATAAGATATCATTCGAGTTCGGTTAAATCGGTTACCAACCGAATTAACCGAAATCATTTCGGTTTGGTTCAGTTTTGATTTTTTTTTTAATTCTAATTCAGTTTGAATGTTTTTACCCCAAAACCAACCAAACCGGTCGAACGTTCACCCCTAAGAGTTAGCAGCCCACCCCTATGAAATTCATTTTGTTAAATTTCTAAATAAGAAGCAAACCAATTGTTGAAATTGATGGAATTAGATAGTCAGATATAGTGGAATTAAAATGGTAAAGTACGATCACTTTAAAATAATAAATACAAAAAATGTAAATAGGTTTTGAAATTAAAGGTTGCAAAAATTTAAAAAAATTATGATTGAATAATAGGGAGCAACTAGAATGTAAATGCAATCATATATAATTTAATAATTACTAACCATCTAAAATGTAATTCCAATTGATTGCAATGATAAAGGAATCATATATAATTTAATAATCACTAACCATCTAAAATGTGATTCCAATTGATTGCAATGATAAAGGGTTACAATTAGTTATAGAGAGTAAATAAAGAAATCATTCTAGTGATCCACGGCGGCTGTGAGATCTAACTTCTCATCACCCTCCTCCTCTTTCAATGCCGCTTTCCCACCTCTCCCTTCACGCTCTTCTCCACCCATTCCCCCTGATCCACCACCTCCTCGTGTTAGTCCATCATCTGCTAACCCTTCTGATTTAAATTTGGGAGCGACCTCATCCAATTCAGATCTGGGTACTTCCAATTATTCTTAGTGATTCGCCTCTTAACCCTAATCGTACTCAGGGTGAATTTGCGATTAATTTAAATGTCAATCTGAATTCCTCGAATTCTTCCTATCCCTCTTTCACCAAGTTTGACTATGCGTCACTTTTTAGTTCACTTCCTCGAAATGCAGGGGTATTCAAGCCAATACATTTCGATATTGAGAGGGATGACAAACCAAAAAAACCGCCAGATTTGGTAAGGGATGAAGGCATGAAGTACTGGAGCAATCACCTCGTTGGCTTCTTCCTAGATGGTACTTTGTCTTATACTTCTGTTGTTACTTTTCTGAATCGATATTGGAAATTGGATGGCGAGGTTCATATAAAATTCGATGGTATACATTTTTATTTCAAATTTTCAAATGAAATGGATAGGGAGAAAATACTTAAATCTGATCCGATTTTTATTAGAGGTCGAATGTTTATAATTACAAGCTGGGATCCTTCCATTGGAAATTCCCAAGCACAGATTAGGAAAGTTCCGGTGTGGGTTCATTTCTAGAGAATTCCAAGCATACTTTGGACACTCGGTGGGATTAACTGGCTTGCCTATCACGTTGGGAAGCTTATATGTTTTGATAACAGTACTGAAAGATTGCAAAGATTTCGATACGCTAAAGCTTTGATTGAAATTTCAGCAGAATTTGAATTACCTGATAAAATAGAGGTTGACGGCCTAGGTGATAATTGTCCTTTTATTAAGTTAACTTATGATTGGAGACCTCGGATTTGTACATTTTGCAAAATTTTCGGCCATGACACTAATAAATGTGAACACAATCCCAAAGCTATGAAGGATAATGATGTGTAGGAACAGGTTGCCACACATGTTAGGAATCATGCTCCTATAGATCAGAACTACAATAAAGTTTTTTCTAATGCAAATCAAAGTAACTGGACAACAGTGAATTCAAAAGCAAAGAAATATTGGAAAAGAAAAGGGGCGAATAACAATAAAGAAGATGTTGCTTCTAAGGAGGGTAAGAAGGCAGATGTGAATCCATTCGAAGCTTTAGCTACTGAAAACACTGATAAGACCAATGGGGATGATACAGTTTTGGCTGAACAGACAACTCAGTTTATTACGGAAGCTGAGAATGATGGATCTTCACATCAGGACATTTTAATTAATACATCTTCAGGCCGAATTCATGGAGCTTCTATACATGGAAAATGGGTTACAATTGAAAACCAAGACTGTTTGAATACGACTGGTATTAATTTGAATGATACATTCATTGGAAATTTATTTTGTGACAGTGAAGAGGGTTTGATTAATACACATATAGTTGATGCTGATTTGGGAGCGTCCGTTTCTTCATCGCCTTCTTCCTTGAGCAAATCTTTCTCTTCTGTCCTAAATGCTACAATGTCTGCTCCTTTTTTTGTTAGTATAGCCAGTACATCTTATACGGCTATGTCATCAGCATCACCTTACTCTCTCACCTGGCACCTCCTTCTCACTTTATTCTTCCTCCACCACCCAATGTTAGACCATCTACTGCCTCACCACTTATGTCATCATCAATGAGTGGTAAGCAAAAGGGAAGCAAGAAAAAGCAACAATCTGATGATGATGATTTGAATGATGGGTTAGATTATAGACCAGAAGACGTTATGCCAGCAACTAATTCAAGGAAATCTGGAAGACATACCAGAAACAATCCCACTTATATGCTTGGGTCTCTTCAATTTAAATGAGCGTGATTTGTTATTCTTAGCATGGTGCAGTTGTTTTAGATATTTTAATTTGTTTAAGTCATTTTTCTGTTGGCGGCTAGAGTACTCTTAGCAAAGCTACCTCTTTGGTGGTTTGCTGCACATTAAGGGATTCTGTCAGTTGTAATACGATTTCTGTTTTGGTAGTCTAAGGCTAGAAAATGTCAAGAGTCGGTATTAAGCTTTATTTGTATTCTTTGGATGTTACTCTTGAAGTAGTGAATAAAAACTTTCATTTGCCTTTCAAAAAAAAAAAAGAATAAGAAGAAGAAGAAATAAATTAAACGTCCCATTGATTGTTAAATTAATTATATGATTGTAATAATAAACTTGGGTATAAATTAGAAAGAACAAAACAATCAATGTTATAACTCGTTGATAGACTTACCTTTAATAAACTAAAATTGGGTAAAATAAATTTATGCAGGTGTTATAACATTGGTGCATGGATTACAAACTTAAATAAAGATAAATTAACTAAAAGGGTAATTATTGCCAATTGATACCTATTTATATAATTTGTTGAATAAATTGCAATAAATGGATTTAACTATTACCCTAATATGAGTTAAATGATAAATGTAAACCATTAAAGTAATAAGATATAAATGTATGTCAACTAGGTATAAAAATTCATGATGGGTTGAATAAAAAGGATTGTAATTAAATTAGACCAATTTATTGGAATTAAAAATATACTTAATTGGATTTAATTGCAACTGAAGCTAAACACTGAAAACTAGTGTAATAATTAACTTTGAATTTGATATGTGGATTTGTTTTAAACTATGGTAAATTTTTGAGTAATCAAAACGATAAAATTTGTTACTTATGAAGGTTGAATAGAAAAAGAAAGTTAATTAATTTAATATAATTTATTTGATTAATGTATAAATCGATTTAATAGAATTTATTTAACTTAAGAATTGATTTTTCCGATTAATTTATATATATATATACATACATATATGTGTGGACTTAAATATCAAAAGTTAGGACCTAACTACACAATTATTTGTAAATAATTGTGTAAACATTAAAATATTCATATGAGAATGTAAAATAACGAAAGAGGTAAAATGATGGGAGAGAGGTGGTAAATAAATGTAAAGTGATAAACTAATTTGAAAACAAAATATTAAGAGAGAGTTAAGGAGAAGAAAAAAAAAATTCTAGAATAAATGAGAGAGCTTCAAATTCTTTTATTTTACTATTATTCAATAGATTTGCGTGTAACCAATGCATTGCACACGGCAATATTATTAAAAGGGGTCGGCTATTTGGACACAAAGTTAAACACAAAGAGAGACACAAAGCCTCCACTGTTGGATTTGTTTGTCTTTATGTAAAGAGTTTAATTCATGGGAGGATCCAATGGTTGAGATTTATTATGTGCAATTTTGTGTCCTCATTTTGTGTCTAAATAGAGTTTCCCTTATTAAAAATAGTATTTATTATTATAATGTTAAAATGAGAGCTTTGTTATGTATTATATGATAAATTTTGATGTAAAATACATAAAAAATTAATTAAAATTATTATTATTGTTTATGTGTAATTTGTGTTCAATATCTTACACAAACAATGTGTGCGTATTTGAAAAAATTTCAAATCATTTTTATTAATATAGATATACATGTTGAAATTAATGTATGTTGGCAATTTATTCAATAAATTAGCAAATATTATTTAATAGAATTCGTTCAAATAAGTTAAATGTAAAATTATGAAATCAGTTTAACTGTATAGCACAACAGGAAGAATTGAAAAGAAATCTATAAACAAAATGTATAAATTTGTTGTAGAGTTATTGATGCTCAAAAAGAATTTTATAAGATATGATAAATTCTTGACATAAATGAATCATAACTAGTTTACAAATTAAATTTGCCATTATTGTTGATATACATAATTCATGTTATATGATTTATACATCTTTATCTTTATAGTTACACGGAAAACTACATTTTTCTAGTATAAATAAATAAATATATATAATAAATCTAGCGTATATCTTTAAGAGCTATTAGAAAAATAGACTAAATATTCTTTAAGATTATTTAAATAATTAGAATCTAAGATTTCGTGAGTAGTTTAAACATATGGACTAAAATGTAGAATATCACGAAAGAATTGAGGAAGTCCAACAAATAATTGTAGTGATGTTAAAATGTAGGTATTTAAAGCAAAAATTAGGGTTGCACAAAGTATGGGTTGGGTCGAGTTAGACCAAATGCTTCATCCGACCCGTATAGTTATGGGTTTGAGGTAGTTCAACCCGTATCCGACCCTATATTAGGTTGGATACGGATTGGATTGAAGTATGGGTTGGATTGGATTTAGTAGGGTTGGGTTGGGTTGCTTGAATAGAATAAAAAATGATAATATGAGGAATTTTTAAAAAATAATATTAAAATATTCAGCATAATATATTAAATTTTAGCTAGCATAATGCATTTAAAATAACCGATTCATTAAAAGACATATTTTATCAAAATTTCATTGTAAAACGCATCATATGAAACTAATTTACTACATAGTAGAACAGGTATTTCGTTTAAAATACATTAAAATACTCTTTAAAATATATTTTCAATATTCTATCTACTTTGGATTAACATGAAATATGTTTTTTTGTATATTTATTACAGAATACATAAACATTATTTTAGGATTATACAGTTCTAATTTGAAGTGAGCCGATATTAAATTAATTTTTTAATATAGGGTTGGGTTGAATTAAAATAAGGTTGGATTGAACAAAATATCAAACCCGACTCGTATATAGTATGAGTTACAAATTGTAACCCAAATTAGGATGGGTTGGGTTGGGTTTGGTTTATGTGGCTTGGGTCGGGTTGGTGGGTTGGGTCGGGTTGGATATGGATTGTGTGCAGCCCTAGCTGAAATTGTTTTCTTCACTTTATGATAAATTTACTGAGATAATTGTATAATATAGTAATTTTTCTTATTATTGTTTGCATATATTATTTAAATTATGTGACTTATTTAACTTTATATTTGAAAGAAAAACTAATTTTGCTATTTTTGTTGATATGAACATGATGTACATTTTAAAAAAACACAAGTCGCATTAATTAGATGAATTAAGAACAATTTATAAGTTGAATTCATTTGTTAAATTCAAAATCACATAACTAATTTGAACATATTGACTTAATGAACAATGTTAAATGATATTGTGCGGTATTTTGTAAATAAATAAATTTTAAAATGTAGGCATTTGACATTAATTTAATAATGTAATACATGGAAAATACATTGACGTGAATGAATTTAATTTTAAACTTGTGATAGTTATTTATGTGTATAATTTATGTTATGAGGTTATCATACTTATATATTTAATTTTTCTTTCATTTTTGTTAAAATAAATATGGTTAATCTTGATGTGATGTATTAGGCGAATCAATAAATAATAGTATACAAAGCTATTTAAATAGTTTTAATGTTATGTAATTAATTGTAAAATATGGTATTAAATATAAAATATTAGAAAAGAATTGAAAGAGACTTGAATGATTATAGAAAATTTGAAGTTCAGATATTTTTTAAAGCCAAAAAAACGTGATTATTTCATTTTGAGTATTTAAAAATATATTAGTTAATTAAATTTATTTAAAGTACATAAATTTGGCATTTTGTAATTAGTTTAAATACATGTACTTAAATATAAAATGTAAAGAGTTAATTGTTAATAAATAATAGTGTGAACTTTGAAATGTCTATATCATGTAAAATGATAACAAAGGTGTTAACAATATTTTTCGTATAACACCCGAGATAAGTCTATGGAAGTAGACATAAGAGAAAAATAGGTTGTTTAGCCTAGGCAAATTTGAGTTAGTTCACTGTTTCCTAAAAATCAAGGTCTAGAATCTGAAAGAATAGTTACTCTTCCCTCGATGGGTGAGTATCACGCTTAGGCAATTCAAGGACCAACGGTATTCCCAGGAGGATGAGTTTCTAAACACAACCCTTGATAAGGACTTAACGGATGGTAGAAAGGGGGTTCTGCACTAAGCTTGTTGAAGGGTCTAAGTTTGCAAGAAGGGTATAAGCTTGTGTAAAAGGGTGTTCCACTTGACCTGTGGAAAGGATTGGTCAAAGGCTTATGTATACATAGGAAACAAACAGTAAGCTACGGTAAAAATAACTAAGAAATAGCATGGCAAACTTATAAATAAATATCATAAGTACCAACTCACTCTTTATTGATCTTTGATTTAGGGTACAAGAATAGAATTGAAGAAATCCCCAAATGGATTTAAGAGTTAGGGTTTACTCTAGAGAAGGAGTACAAGAATAAGAATGAGTGGACTAGTAAAAATTAGGGGTTACCGGATGATGGAAGGAATATTATTGGTTCTGCGAACATTTCACTTACCAAGAATCCAGCTGCACCACCCTCCAAAGTGTGGCTCTTTGGATTCTCATAATAAAGAGGCCTTTGACCGGTCTGATGTCCATGTTACTCAGGTATGGCTTTCGCTCTCGAAATATTTTTCTTCTTCTTGAATTTTGTTAACAACTGGTCTTTTCATGTTGCGGCAGTTCTCTGCTTCTCCAAAGATGTAAGCTACAGTAATGCCTTAGCTTTTGTGTTTGTAAACGTGGAGAATTTCCAAAAAATTGTCCTGCAAAAACAATTCTAGCATAGGGTTTCAAATATTATTGTATGAAGTATTTTTAAACTTATCCGTGAAAGGTGTTTACTTCATGACATTTGGGGTTTGTGATGTTGTATTAATATGTCAGTGTGGACGTTATGCGTATGTGTATGAGTTGACAAAGCTCATGGGTTATCTTTCTTTGGAATGTATGATATTATTAATGCGTACTTGATGCTTATGTTTCATGCATTACGATATTTCATCTTATCCATGACTAGGAGGACCAATTCCAAATCCCTCCTTCACTGTTTAGAGAGGAAACTTGGAACATTGCTGGTCACAAAGATATTTTTGAGAGAGCTCCCCTTTCGGGCTATAAAAAGATGTATTATCTTCAAAAGATAGTTGTCACAAATCTCCGGGAACAAGTGTCCTATTTGGAGAAACAATTAAAGGAGAAAGATGGGATTATCTATAATTTGCAACGTAGGCTAGCGACAAAATCCTCTGATAATTCTGATGCGGAGGTAGGAAGGCTATACCAATAAATTGACAAGTTGGAAAATGAATTAAAGAGAGCTAAGGAGGATTACGCTTCTCTGGAATTTGCCTTACAAAACCTTGACTCAGAATGGTAAGACTTTTATTGCATGTTTGTAATGTACATCCTTTTAAGACAACAATTGTGTTTTTGTAACCGTTTATGTTGCGACCTCTAGTGGGCATGCCTATGTGTTGTGTGATTTATATGATGTATTTCTTTTTGTTGGAGACAATGCCATCATGATATAGGATGTTGCATTCAACAGAAGACTTAGTCGTGTCAAGTGTTAGTAAAAACTTCCTCATGTAACAAGTATTTTTGGTGACACCCCCGCTATAAGATTTCCTTAAAAATGGTGTAGTCTTAGTTATAAGACCCTGTTAGCAATGTTTGGGGATTTCTTCCTTAGTTCTTTTCCGAACTAATGTTTTGATGTGACGCTATCACTGGTACTATGTAAGCAACTAGTATATTAAATAATAAATTGATGAATAAATAAGTTAAGGACGCTTCCCTGAGCAGGTGGGAAGGCCAACAAGTTCATCTTCAGTAATAATAGAAGTGTAGTTCCAAGACGTATTTAGGCTATCGAGAAGGTTGAACAGCTCCTTGTTGTTTAGCTTTAATACTATGAAGCGATCTGAATTTGGATATTTGTGACGAGACCAGAACCCCGTGTCTGGTTGTGATTTACTTGAATTAACCCAGATTTGTGCATTAAGATAGGAGACCGAGTGTCCGCCTCGGTATCTATGAAAATTCGATCCAACCCAGATTCGGGTCATTAAATAAGGATGTCGGAAGTCCACTTCTAATATTTGTTAAGAACCAAATCAACCCAGATTTGGGTATTGAAATAGGACCGAGACTCTCCTTTCAGTAACTGTGTAGATTTCATCCAACCCTTGTTTAAGCAATTAAAGATTGAAGACCAGGAATTCCCTTCCGGCATTTGTGAAGAACCGAATCAACTCAGATTCAGGCTATTAATATAGAAGACCCGACCCAACATTTGTTCAGGTAACTAGAGATTGAGTACCAGAGATCTACTTCTGGTATTGACGTTTTGGTATCCCCCTTGGATTTGATTTGTGAAGCAGAGGTTGTACGTGCTTCCTGAGCCTCTCTGGACTTTTGATGTCAAAGCAGAGGATGTACGTGCTTTGTAGGCCACTCTCTGGGCAAGTGCGTCTAGTGCGTTTGGCTAGCTTATCCACAAGCAGGACCTTAGGACTTACCCGACCTCCCTTCAGGAGACGTCTTATCCTGACCATCGTAGGTGATGATAAGGTCTTAGAAACTTAAAACTGGACCATTGTAGACACAGAATTAAGATTTATTCTTTTGATGCTCTATATTAACCACTGTAGATACTAATAGAGGCTTACACACCACCCCCTCCGAGGGGTGCCCTATCCTGACCGTCGTACGTGATGATAGGGGGTTGGCGCTCTTCTGCGGGTAGCGCGGAACATAAGTAGAGGTAGGACGTGCTTAGTTCATAGCAGAGGCAGGGCGTACTCTTCTGCGAGCAGAGGCAGGGCGTACTAAAGTTAGATGCACCGCCACGACCATTTTGGTGTGAAACGGAGGCTTATGCTTTTGATGCTTTAACCTAGCCCCCTCTGATTTAGGCATGGAAAAAACTAACACACCACCCTCCTCCGGGGGATGCCTTGCTCTGATCAATTTGGTGATGACAAGAGATTTGATCCATTCGTGGTTTGACCTCTTTTGGGTTTCTTTAAACTTCGAAAGGAGAGTTTTCCATACCCTCGACCATATTTGACAATCCTTTTCCTAAGGACTTTATTGAACTTAATCTGATCTTTTTATAAACTCTCGTAATTGGCCTTGGTTGATGAACTGGATGACCGTTTCCTCAAGGATTCTGCAGTAGTTAGTTTCATGACCATTCATCACGTAGTAATGACAATAGGGTCCTCCTGTTTTCCTTTCGCATTTGGGCTTTTTCTTTGGGAACGGCCAATAGTTGAGTTCGTGTTTGGTTAGGAAGTAGATATTTACCATCGAAGTGGTGAGGCAGTATCCCTTAGGTAATCCTGGCGTAAGCTTCTCTCCTTGCCGCTAGGATTTAACCCTTTTGTGACCCAATCTCGTTGTCTAACCTATATTTTTGTTCCGACTTTCCGGAATATACGGAGGTTGAGGTGTTATCCTTTCAGACCATTTGTTGGTGAAATGGTCAAAATCATTCATTATTTCTTGTTCAAGCACAGTTCCTCTGATTTGCTTGTGGAGAGTTTTCCTTAGGTGAGAGAAAATATTAATGTGCTTTGATGTAGAGCTATTTGGAGGAGGTGCTAGGGTTTGTCATATGTAGGAAAGGCTATAATCTCTGGCGTCGAAAGCATATTGTTCTACCTATCTTTTTCGCTTTATTACCCGTAGGGCTTCCACTCTTAACCATCGTTCTTCTATCACTCTTGGGTTAGTGATTTCTAACTTATCCATTCGAGATCCAGTAGGCTTCTGTTGGGACCTCTTACCCATACATTTTCTTCTTCAAAACCTTAGTCCAATCCGGGACGGAACAAAACAGTTAGAAACGTGGCAAAGTGACCTAAAGGGTTAAAGGTAGGAATAGGAATCGGAGGTTCAAGCCCTCCTTCTAGCGCCGAAATGTTAACGATATTATTCGTCAACACCAGAGATAGGTCTATGGAAGTGGACCTAAGGGAAAAATAGGTTATTTAACCTTGGCAAGTTTGAGTTAGTTCACTGTTTCCTAAGAATCAAGGTCTAAAATCTGAAAGAATAGTTACTATTCCCTCGATTGGGTGAGTATCACGCTTAGGCGATTCAAGGACCAACAGTAATCTCAGGAGGATGAGTGTCTAAACACAACCCTTGATAAGGACTTAACGGATGGTAGAAAGCCGGTTCTGCACTAAGCTTGTTGAAGGGTTTAAGCTTGTGGAAAATGGTGTTCCACTTGACCTGCGGAAAGGCTTGGTCAAAGGCTTATGTATACATAGGAAACAAACAGTAAGTTGTGGTAACAATAACTAAGAAATAACATGGAAAACTTATAAAGAAATATCATAAGTATCAATTCACTCTTTATTGATCTTTGATTTAGAGTACAAGAATAGAATGGAAGAAATCCCCAAATGGATTTAAGAATTAGGGTTTACTCTAGAGAAAAAGAGTACATGAATAAAAATGAGAAAAATCGTCCTTAAAATGTGATCCATGGGATCTTATTTATAGAGAAATCGGGCCCCTTTTGCTGTTGGACCGTTGGGCCTGCAGGAGCCTCTATCGGCCGCTTTTTCCCCTGGTCTCGGGTGTTTTAGCTTCTGACTGCTTTATGGTGTTGATTATAGCTTCCGTAATGAAGGTTCCGGTTAGTTGGAGCTTCTTTGAGATTGGTATGAGCTCTCAGTTGTATGCTCTCGGTTATAAGCTTTCGGATGTAGGCTTTCGGTTTTCCCATGAATACTTAGAGGAGCTTTCCCTCATGATGTATGTAAAGAACCGCTGGTTCGGAACCACAGTCGGCATTTGTGCTAAGTAGACTTGTATGGATAGCTTGTATCCTTTCTGGGGTTCCGGTTTACCACCCGGTGGAGTTTTCGGGTATAATCTGTTCTTCCAGAAGGTTGCTCCAGGCGATTTGTCTGTTGTCTATCAGTATAACCTTTCGGTGTTTATGTAGTAGATGTTTTGGAAGTCTGTTCCAGATAATCTCTATGTGCTTCTGGCTTAGTACTCTTGATGTCTTCGCCTCCTGATGTATCGATATTAAACGGGTTAATACCGATAGCCCTTCCGTCCTTCCGGATTTCAATTTGTGCAGCTCTTGCCTCCCTCTTTCTTAGCTTCCGACTTAGATGAACTTTAGCTACAGGATCCCCCTGCCGGATAGACCCTGTTACTATTCTGTAGCTTTTTGAGTTCCTTCTAGTGTTTGACTCTGGTTTTCTTAAGAATTTCTAAGTGTTTGCGGTCACTCGATGCCCCTTCACCGTCAGCTTGTTTCGGAGTTAATTTTGGTAGTAATATTTGCCCACCTAGTGAAGGGGTATTTTCGACTTTCTAAGTTAAACTTTTTTGTCATTTTCAAAGTGTCATATCTGAGTCTTTTAATCTTCTTTGATTGGAAGCGTTGATTGGTCTCTGACTGTACGGTCAAGATCGGTCTTGAAATTTAAACATAAGTTCTTCTTCTTTCTTGTTTCCACCTTTCACCTACAAATCGAATTGTCGAGCAAGTTTACCATTTCTTAAAAGCTATTCAAATTCTCTTTTTGAAAATCGAAGCTCAATTCTCTGTAAGTATTTTTAGTCCTACTATAAGTTGTAATCTTAATCATGTATCGAAATTGACGGGGAAATCGATTAGAATTACGCTAATCACAAAATAGGTTTAAGCAATAACAATCTTTTACATCATGATTTAATGTTCAATATGAGTGGCCACCCTTTTCATTAATTACCCTATTTAGGAAATGTGATACGTATAACAAGATACACAAGAGGAAAGCAACTTTTCCACTAATTAAGATCTTATGCCATCGATATGAAATGATTTCAATATAATTAGGGCTAAAACATTCCCCGCGTTTGTGTTCTGCCTAAGTTTTTGGTGATGACGTTGAACTATCTGATTCCGACGTAATTCCCATTGAGGTATTAATGATGTTGAGATATTTGCTCCTTGTCTCTAACAACTTAGTTGTCCACTAATGAAAGTACATTATGTACCACCTTTTTTTGTATTCAATTCCTGGGCTCGATTTGTCTTATGACAAATCGAATTTTATGTTAACAAGATATAATGATACTCAATCTACTTGTAAGTGTTATGCATGCATTCATGTAAGAAGTATGTATATTAATGGCATTGTGATGAAACGATGTTACCTGGCAGAATCATGTCTAGCAAAAGTCCTGCTAAGGCGAAGACCAAGGATTCCAGCGCTTCGCGACCTATAAACGAATTTGTTCCAAGGCTGTCCTTAATCACTTCCCAAAGTTCAGTGAAAACTATATTAGATAGTTTTGGCACATCGAGAATTGATGCCATCGTAGCTTCTTCCCCAGATTTCCTCAAAAACCTTCCAGAAGGGTATTTTGCGTATTCAGCCATCCATATCTGGCACGGAGGCTTTGTTCCTTTCCCACCCTTCTTACACAGGCTTTTATGTGATTTGAAAGTTGCTCATATTCAACTCTCGTCCAATACATATACAACTCTTTTATGCTTGGAAACTCTAGCGCATGCATCAGATCAAGATTCTTTGAGCCCTAATCTTATTCGTCATATAGTCCGATTTTCTAAAAATTTGGAGTCGCCAATATGGAGGGCTAATCCCGTATGGAGATTGATTAGTGATAGCATTAACAAAACTAAACCGCGGGAAAATTAGTTTTTTCTCGTTAAATGCCCTCCTGGCATATTAGGAAAATTTGTTCACTATGGTAAGCTTCTTACTTCAGAAAGTCATTGTTTTATGTCTGTGACTTTTGTTTATTTGTATCCTTTTTTTATCACAGAACCCCCCTCTAAAGATCTGATTTTAACGACGGAGAAAGCTCAAGTTGTTGAGGCTATCTTCAAAGCACCGGTGGGGCATATGTGCCGGTCGTTCTCTTAACCGCCGACAGGCTCCGTCAATATGATTTGCTTTCCCCGGGGCAGAAGATCTTAGGGCAACCCCCATCCAATTCTCTGGTTCTATAGGACTGTCGCTGAGTTCTAGCACATTCAACGCGGGCTCTCCCATCTTTTCAGGTGATTTGAATGAGATCATACCCTTGATTAAATAACGTTTGTTCTTTTTCTCGTCCCTTTGCTCTTATTTTTTCTAATTTAACTTATCTTTGTTTAAGATCTTCAACCTCCCAGGATGCATCCGCTCTTGCATCCTTTAACCGGTCTAGTGTCAGAGCTAGGTCTAGTGTCAGAGCTATAAAGAGGCTTGCTCAGACCAACATTGGATCACCGTCAAAGTAGTCCAGGCATGATAAGCCAGTTGGTTTTTCAGAAGACATTGTTGTTACCCTGAAAGCAAGGCCGACTTTGACCCCACTACTATTGATGATGACCAGGTAGTTGATGTTGACGCCTCTCCTAACACTTCTCTGAAAGGTAAGTCTGTAAGTAGTCTTGTTCTCTCTGATACTTTTGATGAGTTAGGCGGGGAAAGGCATGGTCTCTTGGTGCCTTCCTCTTCTCAGCCTGCTATCTCTATGTACCTCCTCTGTCGGTCTCAGATTTCGACAAGCTTGTGAATCTTGCTCTTTCATCCCCTGAAGTCGCTAATATCACACTGACTTCTTCACCATTGGATTCGGAATATTTCCACCGGCAACAAATCAAAGACCAATTTTTGGTATCGATATATCTTTTTTAATGCCTTTGTGTTTACATTGTTTTTGTGAGAGACTTTAATCCATCTCTCTTTCTTAGGTGATGAAGACTTGGTATTCATTCAGAGGGATGGCTTCCGCTTCAGCGGCAGAGGTCAATGCCCTTAAGGAGGAGAATAGGACACTGAGGGATAGGGTTAATACCCTGTTGCGGGCACTGTTATTACGGCGCTCGACTAGTCGCGACTAGTCGGCTAGTCGAGATGGGGACCTCGACATGAAACGTCGACTGGCCAAACGTCGACTGGAATTGAAACCCTAGAAATCGGAACCCTAAATCGAAGTCTCGATGTCGATTTGGAACCCTAACTCGAACTCGAACTCGATTTGGAACCCTAACTCGAACTCGAAATCGAACTCGAACTCGATTTGGAACCCTAACTCGAACTCGAACTCGATTTGGAACCCTAAATTGAAGTCTCGATCAAGGTTCGAACTTCCGTTTCAGGATCTAGGGCACACAAAAAATGAAGCAGAAGAAAACGAAGGAGAAGAAGAAGAAAACGAAGAAGAAAACGAAGGATAAGGTTCGAACTCGATTTGGCCTGATGTTTTGTAAGTTAATAACAATGGACTTCAAAGTTTTGTTACTGTAATTAACTAATTAAGTAATTATGGACCATATAAATTTGAAATTATTGGTCATATAAATTTTGTTTACATTTACCAACTACTTAAAAATACAAAATTTGACTACATAAATATATATATTTATTTATCGACTAGTCCGACTAGTCTACGACTAGTCCACTAGTCGACTAATTGAACCTCCATCGACTCGACTCGACTTGTCGCCGTGATAACCATGGTTGCAGGAGAAGGCGGAGGGTGACAACAAACGTAATGAGTTGGCGACCTTGCTGGAAAAGGAGAGAGGTTAAAGACGTGTTGGCGAAGGAAATTGAATATCTCAAGGAAAAAAAAAGTCAGGGATGGAGGTTGATTATGCCACAGAGGTGGATAGGATGAACACTCAGCTCTCTACCGCAAAAAGAATAATTTGTGAGGCTAGTGACAAAATTTCCAATTTCTTGAAAGTTCTTAATAACATAGTTATGGAATATTATGAGAATGCCCTTATCCTTGCCTTTTCCGATAACTATAAGAGGCTTTCGGAGTTTGATTTTTCTTCAATTGAACCCTCCGTCCGAGGTAGAGTTTAGAGAAGATTGAGCAGGTGAGGCGAGAACATAAGGTTCCTTCGATGGACAAGATAAATCTCGCATCCCTCTTATTCATTGAAGAGTTTTCCCAGGACTATGAGGAAGAGGTGGAGGAAGCCATAACGGAAGGAGAAACAGGAGAGAACATGGACCGGCAAGGTGGATATGAAAAGGGTGACGGGATATCCTCTTCAGCAACGGAGGGGTTACCCGAAGATGGAAGGAATATTACTAGTTCTGCAAGCATTTCACTCACCAAGAGTCCAGCTGCACCACCCTCCAAAGTGTGGCTCTTTGGATTTTCAGAATAAAGAGGCCTTTGGCCGATCTGATGTCGATGTTACTCAGGTATGGCTTTCGCTCTCGAAATATTTTCCTTCTTGAATTTTGTTAATAACCGGTCTTTTCATGTTGTGGCAGTTCTCTGCTTCCCCAAGGATGTAAGCTACGGTAATGCCTTAGTTTCTATGTTTGTAAACGTGGAGAATTTCCAAGGATTTGTCCTCCAAAAACAATTCTAGCAGAGGGTTTCAAATATTATTGTATAAAGTATTTTTAACTTATCTGTGAATGGTGTTTACTTCATGACATTTGGTGGTTTGTGATGTATTAATATGTCAGTGTGGACGTTATGCGCATGTGCGTATGAGTTGACAATGGTCATGGGGTTATCTTTCTTTGGAATGTATGATATTATTAGTGCGTACTTGATGCTTGTGTTTTATGTATTACGATATTTCATCTTATTCATGACTAGGAGTACCAATTCTAGACCCCTCCTTCACAGTTTAGAGAGAAAACTTGAAACATTGCTGGTCCCAAAGATATTTTTGAAAAAGCTCCCCTTTCGGGCTATAAAAAGATGTATTTATCACAAATCTCCGAGAACATATGTCCTATTTGGAGAAACAACTAAAGGGGAAAGATGATATTATCTATAATTTGCAACGTAGGTTAGCGACAAAATCCTCTGATAATTCTGACGTCGTAGGTAGGTAGGCTATACCAATAGATTGACAAGTTGGAAAATGAATAAAAGAGAGCTAAGGAGGATTACGCTTCTCTGGAATTTGCCTTACAAAACCCAGACTCAGAATGATACTTTTACTGCTAGTTTGTAATGTACATCCTTTTAAGACAGCAATTGTGCTCGTGTAACGGTTTATGTTGTGACCTCTAATGGGAATGCCTATGTGTTGTGTGATTTATATGATGTATTTCTTTTTGTTGGAGACAATGTCATCATGACATAGGATGTTGCATTCAACAGAAGACTTAGTCGTGTCTAAGTGTTAGTAAAAACTTCCTCATGTAGCAGGTATTCTTGGGGATACCCTCGCTATAAGATTTCCTTTAAAATGGTGTAGTATTAGTTATAAGACACCGTTAGCAATGTTTTGGGGTTTTCTTCCTTAGTTCTATTCCGAACTAATGTTTTGATGTGACGCTATCATTGGTACTGAGTAAGCAACTAGTATATTAAATAATAAATTGATGAATATATAAGATAAGGACGCTTCCCTGAGCAGGTGGGAAGGCCAACAAGTTCATCTTTAGTAATAATAGAAGTGTAGTTCCGAGACGTATTTAGGCTATCGAGAAGGTTGAACAGCTCCTCCATGTTTAGCTTTAATATTCTGAAGCGATCCGAATTTGGATATTTGTGACGAGACAAGAACCCCGTGTCTGGTTGTGATTTATACTTGAATTAACCCAGATTTGGGTATCAATATAGGAGACCGAGTGCCCGTTTCCGGTATTTGTGAAAATTCGATCCAACCTAGATTCGGGTCATTAAAGTAGGATGTCAGAAGTCCTCTTCTGATCTTTGTTAAGAACCAAATCAACCTAGATTTGGGTATTGAATAGGATCGGGACTCTCCTTTCAGTAATTGTGTAGATCTGATCCAACCCTTGTTTAAGCAATTAAAGATTGAAGACCACGAATTCCCTTCCGACATTTGTGAAGAACCGAATCAACCCATATTTGGGCTATTAATATAGAAGACCCGACCCAACATTTGTTCAGGTAACTAGAGATTGAGTACCAGAGATCTACTTCTGGTATTGGTATCCCCCTTGGATTTGATTTATAAAGCAGAGGTTGTACGTGCTTCCTGAACCTCTCTCTGGGCTTTTGATGTTAAAGCAGATGATGTACGTGCTTTGTTGGCCAATCTCTAGGCTTGTGCGTCTGGTGCGCTTGGCTAGCTTATCCACAAGCAGGGCCCAAGGACTTACCTCACCTCCCTCCAGGACGCGCCTTATCCTGACCATCGTAGGTGATGATAAGGTCTTGAAAACTTAAAACTGTGCCATTGTAGACACAAAAGTAAGGTTACTCTTTTGCTGCTTTATACTAACCATTGTAGGTACTGATAGAGGCTTACACACCAACCCCCTCAGAGGGGTGCCCTATCCTGACCATCGTAGGCGATGATAGGGCTTGGCGCTCCCTTCTGCGGGTAGCGGAACATAAGCAGAGGTAGGACGTGCTTAGTTTATAACAAAGGCAGGGCGTACTCTTCTACGAGCAGAGGCAGGATGTACTAAAGTTAGATGCACCACCACGACCATTTCTGGTGTGAAACGGAGGCTTACGCTTATGATGCTTTAACCTAGCCCCCTATGATTTATGCATGGAAAAAGACTAACACACCACCCCCTCCGGGGGATGCCTTGCCCTGACCAATTTGGTGATGACAAGGGATTCGATCCACTCATGGTTTGACCCATTTTGGGTTTCTTTAAATTCAAAAGGAGGGTTTTCAGTACCCTCGATCGCATTTGACAATCCTTTTCCTAAGGACTTTTATTGAACTTAATCTGATCTTTTTATAAACTCTCGTAATTGGCCTTGGTTGATGAATTGGATGACCGTTTCCACGAGGATTATGCAGTAGTTAGTTTCATGTCCATTCATCGTGTAGTAATGACAACAGGGTCCTCCTGTTTTCCTTTCGCATTTGGGCTTTTTATTTGGGAACGACCAATAGTTGAGTTCGTGTTTGGTTAGAAAGTAGATATTTACCATCGAAGTGGTGAGGTAGTATCCCTTAGGCAATCCTAGCGTAAGCTTCCCTCCTTGCCGTTGGGATTTAACCCTTTTGTGACCCGGTCTCGTTGTCTAACCTATATTTTTGTTTCGACTTTCCGGAATATACGGAGGTTGATGTGTTATCCTTGGCAAGTTTGAGTTTAGCTTTGGCAAATTTGAGTTAGTTCACCGTTTCCTAAGAATCAAGGTCTGGAATCTGAAAGAATAGTTACTCTTCCCTCGATGGGTGAGTATCACGCTTAGGCAATTCAAGGACCAACGGTAATCCCAGGAGGATGAGTTTCTAAACACAACCCTTGATAAGGACTTAACGGATGGTAGAAAGGGGGTTCTGCACTAAGCTTGTTGAAGGGTCTAAGCTAGCAGGAAGGGATTAACCTTGTGTAAAAGGGTGTTCCACTTGACCTGCGGAAAGGCTTGGTCAAAGGCTTATGTATACATATGAAACAAACAGTCAGTTGCGGTAACAATAACTAAGAAATAGCATGTCAAACTTATAAAGAAAAATCGTCCTCAAAATGTGATCCTTGGGGTCTTATTTATAGAGAAATCGGAGCTCATTCTGCCGTTGGGCCTGCAGGAGCCTCTGTCGGCCGCTTTTTCCTTTCGTCTCAGGTGTTTTAGCTTTCGACCGCTTTATGGTGCTGATTATAGCTTCCGTAATGAAGGTTACAGTTAGTTGGAGCTTCTTTAAGATTGATATGAGCTCTCGTTGTATGCTCTCGGTTATAAGCTTCTGCATGTAGACTTTCGGTTTTCCCATGAATATTTTGAGGAGCTTACCCTCATGATGTATGTAGATAACTACCGGTTCAGAACCACTATTGGCGTCTGTGCTAAGTAGACCAGTATGTATAACTTGTATCATTTCGAGGGTTCCGGTTTACAACCCGGGGGAGTTTTCGGGTATAGCCAGTTCTTCCGGAAGGTTGCTCCAGGCGATTTGTCTGTTGTCTATCTGTATAACCTTTCGGTGTTTATGCAGTAGATGTTTTGGAAGCATGTTCCAGATAATATCTATGTGCTTATGGCTTAGTAGTCTTGATGCCTTCGCCTCCTGATATATCGGTATTAAGCGGATTAATACCAACAACCCTTCCGTCCTTCCGGGTTTCAATTAGTGGAGCTTTTGTCTCCCTCTTTCTTAGCTTTCGACTCAAATGACCTTTAGCTACAGGATCCCCCTGCCGGATAGACCATGTTGGTATTCTGTAGCTTTTTGAGTTCCTTCTAGTGTTTGACTCTAGATCCCCCTACCGGATAGACCATGTTGGTATTCGGTAGCTTTTTGAGTTCCTTCTAGTGTTTGACTCTGGTTTTCTTAAGAATTCCCAGGTGCTTGCGGTCACCCCATGCCCCTTCACCGTCAGCTTGTTTCAAAGCTAATTTTGGTAGTAATAAAAGGTAAAATAACGTAAGAGAAATAATAAATAAGTGTAAATTGATAAAGTAATTTAAAAATAAAATATTCAGAGAGAATTAAGGAAAAATGAGAAAAATTCTAAAATTAAGGAGAGTTTTAAAAGGTTATGCTTTACTATTATTTAATAGATGTATACTTATTGCTGAAAATGCTCTAAGAATATTTAAAAAATTCTATACGAGCGGTTCACTAGTGTAACAGCCAGTATTTTTTTGAATATTTAAATTATTAAATTTAATATGATTTTTTAATACATTATGGTTATAAATGAAATTTAATGATTTAAGTATTGAGATTTATGATGTAAACTTAATTTAATTGATTAAGTAATGAAATTTGACCTATTATAACAATAATAACTTGCACTGGTTGTAAATGAGATTATGATCTGGTTTGTACTGTTAAATATTGATCTGGAATCTAATATTAAAATATTTGGGTTGAGTAAATAAAATTTATAATTAAAACTTATTGATTTATTTTGAAAGCTTGTGGTGTGAACTATATAAAATTGTTAAGTATTGAAATTCACCTTATGTTGACAATAGTAACTTGGATTGTTTGTAAATAAAATTTTGATTTTACTGAAGCTTGAAATAAATATTAAACATAATTAAACGAAATGGATTGATAAATTTATAATTGAATTTAGTTAATAATCAAGATTGGAATTCAATGTATATGAAATTTGATTTATAAAGTTATTTTGAATTCTATTTTAATTTGAAACGAAGTTAATAAACTTTTGAATTTAATTTGAAGTGAATAAATGAAGCCGGGTATTTTAATATATTGATGAACCGGTTAAAATAACCATTTTTTCAAACGGTCTTGGATTTCGATGAAACCAGTTTCATCAAGTCAGGAATATTGAATTATTGCGAGGTTTTCAATTTATAGACACCAGACTTACCGTCTGTTCATACAAAAATAAAACATTCGATAGAATTTAAAATAATAATAATAAATGGGTCCAATATAAATATCTCCTTTCATCTCAAACCTAATTTCCCTCTCATTTTTCAGTAACTGCCGCATCCTCCTATCGTTCAAAAAAAAATGGCTAATACTTAATTTTCAACTTCAAAATATCAAACCTCTCATTATACTTCACGGAACCAAGTGATTCCGAACTTGCTGAGCTCACGTGGGAGAGAGCTTCATGTGTATGTCTCTGCTTTTGGGTGCGTTGAAACTGTGGGGTTCGACTTTTGCTACAATGATTGACTAGGTTTGAAGTTTATCGTTGACAAGAGCTTTGTTTGGTCGAATCGAAGGTTGCGAGATGCTTATGGGTTGATGACGAGTATGTAGGAGGAAAGTGGGGAAGTGCGGTGCCACATTGCAAGGCACGAAATCCATGGACGAAGTAGGAGGAAAACTCCAGTCACGAGTTAGGGCATCGGGTTAAAGTAATGGTGATGACAGGGTAGGTGGTGAGGCGCATGTACTTTTGATGGTGGTTGCGATGGAGATTGGGGGTCGAGGAAGGTAAGTCAAAGGCGGTTAAAGGTAGCTGGAGGCAAACTAGTCTGAATTTGGGAAAGAAGACTAGGTAGGAGGCCGATGTGTAAAGGAGTGATGATCATGGTTATTACGGCGGCAAGTCGAGTCGAGTCGATAGAGGTCCAACCAGTCGACTAGTCATAGACTAGTCGCAGACTAGTCGATAAATAAATATATTAATACATAATTGCAGTGTGTATATAAATATTAGGCATGTAAACATTTACATAATTGCAGTGCATACATAATTGCAACGTGTATCTTTGTTAACTTTATATTTTAAAGAAACTCTTCCTCTATCTGCAATATACTTCTGCTCTATCAAATATGAAAATTAACAAAGAAACTCTTCCCCTATCTGCAATATACTTCTGCTCTATCAAATATAAAAATTAACAAAGAAACTCTTCCTCTATCTGCAATATACCTCTACTGTTGGCAAGATCGACAACTTCGAATTAGGATTTAGGGTTAGCTTCGACTCATTTAGGGTTTCGATTTCGACTTCGAGTTCAACTTCTTCGAATTAGGATTTTGAGTTCGTGCAGGTCGGTATCAATCTCGAGTAATGGCAAGTCAACTCCTCCAGTCGATAATTCAATCTCGACTAGTCGACGATTAGTCGAGCGCCGTAGTAACAGTGGTGATGAGGTGTGTAGGGTAAGATGTATTTAACTTGTTTTTATCAAGTTGAATTTCAAATCGCATAAATGCTTATAACTTTTGCATACGAATTTGTATTGACTCGCGGTTTGTTCCGCTAGGATCGTATTGAGATTTCGGACAATGTGACATTGGTTTGGATGGATTTTGAGACAGATGAATTTTGGGGATTATTTTGGATTTCAACTCGTTTGAACCCAAAGGTGAGTGATTAACCTCACTCACGCTTAACTAAAATATTCACTTGTTAGTTAGATTAAAATCATGTTGTAGTACGATTGCATTGATTGTTGTTTGGTAGTTAAAATTGCATATTTATGTTGAATTGCATTTATTGTGAAATTTAATTAACTGTATATTTAAATTTGTACAATTAAATTTGAAATTAGATTGCTAGTTTAAACCCCGACATCTAATAAGTAAACTAATATGATATTGAACTGTTTGGATGAATTTTTTTGATGATGTCTTGAATTTACCTGTTTGATATATTGATATTGAATTGTTCATGTATTGATTAATCTCAATCATTTACCCTGGATGTTATGGACATCAAATAAACCGAGAATTTGTCATTAAAATGAATTAAAAACGTACGTTGAAATGATAAATACCTATATGACCCTGATTTAGATTGAAATGATACATATCCATTCTCGAAATACTAAAATTAAAATTTAAGTATTACTTGGCCATAGAATAGAAAAATTATATACGGACACTGATTGGTTAAATGAATTTATTTTAAACTATAAAATTTTGAAATATTGTTTTACAATATGAATGATATTTTATAAATCTATTTCCTTTGAAATTGAACTTTAAATTTGGAATTTAAAGTTAAATGGAATTATTCCATGTTGTGAATCTACGTCTAATTTGTAATTTAACATGGATTGAATCTATTGGAACTGAATTGCTTAAAAAAAAAAATCACCCATCCTTGAAATTGTTTTAAGTATGCTTGATTTAAAATGATAATTGATGTGCGAAATCGAGACTTGTTATAAACTAAAATAATTCAAAATGAGAATCCTATTTGAAACTTTATTGTTGAATTGAATCGTTGAAATTGACTTGAAACCGAAACGGAAGTTGATTTCAATTGAAACACTGAAATTTATTCGATTTGATTTGAATTGGAATATGACATCAAAATTATTTGAAGTTAGGAAGAAACAACTCTAATTGCAAACTACGGTCTTTTAAATCATTTTAAACTATTTTTCCTTATAAACTACTTTTTTTTATAAACTAATTTATTTTACTTACATATATATACCTATTATTTTAAATAATTTTTTTTAATAATCAATTATCTATTATACAAACTCCTTTAATATTTAAACATACATATGTATTTAACTGATTTGCTAAATTCTATTTTTTAAATTCGAACTTTTATGTAAAATTTTATTTTCTAACTATTAATTTCCAAACCATTTCAAATATACATCTAAATTATTTATATTTATATTTTTTCAACTATTTTAAAATATTCAATTGTTTAAATTGGAAATGTTCAAGATTTTAAGATTGGTTTTAAACGGAGATTTTAAATTTGAAGAATATTCTATCTTTGATGTGAAATGATTTTAAAGCAAATCTAATATTTTGATATGAAGTATGAACAATTTGAAAAATAAAAATCAGATCGGTGCGAAAAATGTAAACATTTGGTTGTTAAAGAGACCGATATCGGATATTGTCATACTCTCTGTCAATACCGAAAACCACTTTAACGACTATGTACGTGGTGGATGAATCCAGAATGAAGTAGGTTGGTTTGACGAACGCTATTGGAATGAAGCAAGAGAACGATGATGGATGTCCTTGCCCTTCGGGTCATAATTGAAATGACTAAAACAGGTGTTATACCGTGACCAAGTGGGATTAGCTACCCCCATCGGCAACACCTCTTATTACTATAGTCCCTCGATGATTGATTTGATTTGATGCACATCCTCGATTTGGGAGTGTTGTTCCGAGATGGGCGGTAGCAGCTATGCGTTACCACCAGTCCCGGCATTCAACCGGTAGATTCCTATCCTGCGTATTCTTCGCGTGCCTTGTCATATTATCCTGATCGCACCCACTACAATTTTGTTTTGTGTTGTACCTATGAAGTGCTCCCTAATAGCCCACCAGTTTGGTGGAGTCTACAGTACTGTATAGACTACAATGTTTATAAACGGTGTAAGGGTAAAAATATAATCCCACTTACGCTATTTTGATATTTTTACTTACCGAATAGACACTATTATAATAGCGTATTGTATTATATAATATCTAATTTATCGGATCCTTAGGCGATGAAAATTCCCGTAACGTATCTTAAGTTATTGCACTCACGAACACATTGAATAGGAGATGTGAATTACCGTAAGCATCTCTGATGTCGTGACACTCATATTATTTTCTGATTTTGATTTAACTGATATGAGAATATTTTAGTTTTGATCCGAGTACTTATGTATTTTCATTGGTGCTCGGATCAGCCTGAGTTTTTCAGTTAGTGAAGACCATATTTTATTGAAGATGAAGAAGATGGAGCTTGACGGACGTAGTTATTAGTATTATTTAACTGCATATATTAGTATGTTTTATGATAGTTCTCTGATATATTATTTGTAACGTATAATCAAATGTATAATTTAACAGCTTTATGAACTGTTATTTGATTATTAGATTTTGTCCTTCCGTCGTGAGATTCTATGATTGTTTTTCTTCTTTCTTCTTTTTTATATTAATCCCAATGATTATCTGTATTTTAGATTCGTTTGAGTCGATATGTGAGGATTATTGTCAATTTGGACGGTCAAAAATCTGAGTCGTTATAACTGGCTTAATGTATTGTTTACTAAGAGTTGCTTTCCAATATTTTGCTACCTAAATTGGATAAATGATACAATTATTTTTGCATTACGGGCATGTAAGGGACGGTGCAATTAATAAGCAAAAAGGAAAGATAAAAATAAATTCAATTTTCATCTTTTAAGTTTACACGCCGACTTCCCAAGACTAAGTGTGAGATAAAAGGGAACATTCACCATCAGTATAGGTCTTATTTCATAAAAATATAAAGGAAACTTATTTTAAAAGACAATTAAGAGAAACATAAATATTTACAAAGAGGAGTCCGTATCGGAACGCAAAATTAAAAACAAAACTAATGGCACGTAACGTGGACAATTGGATTTGTTTGTCTTTATGTAGAAGGTGGAATCCAAGGAAATTGAGTTTATTGCATTTGAAGACAAGCCTGAAAAATGGAAAAGATATATCACCACTATAATAAATTCAATATGTGAACCGTTACGATTTCGCAATAACCGTGAAGAAATTATTTTTAGAACCATGAATGTGCATCGGTCTACCTTCGAAAATGATGAGAAAAATTTGAAGGTTCTTATGAATAACTGAAATAAAATCAATAAATATGTTTGATCATATATATATATATATATATATGATAGAACTAGAGGCTTCCCAATTGCCTTATCTTCCTTGGTTATATTTCATTCATTGAATAAGTCAAAAATGAAATTTTTGTAGAAGAATGAAAATTTCATTCTTGACTTCTTCAAATAAATAAAATATAACCGAAGAAGATAAGACAATCGGGAAGCCTCTAGTTCTATCATCTATAAATGACCAATTTTTTTTACTGATTTTGCTTCAGTCATTCATAAGAACCATCAAATTCTTCTCATCTCGTTCGAAGGTAGACCGATACACACTCATGATTTTAGAAATAAAATTTTCACGGATACTGCGAAACCGTAATGGTTCACATATTGATTTTACTATAGTGGCGACATTTACATTTTTCAGTCTTGTCTTCAAAAGCAATACTCCACAAATATAATACCTAGTGCACGAAGCATCATCGGACTGGATTTTGCACCTAAACATTTGCATCCTGCATTGTTAGATAGCCTACTCTTTTAAACCAATTAAAAAGTCAAGCTCAGTTCAGAGAGGGAAGAGAGCCATACAAAGTCTTGGAGTTCTGGAGATGTCATTTTATGAAGGTCCTAAAGTTAAGATCATGGTCAAATATAGTTTTCAAAAAATATGTTAAAGAGAGAGAGAAAAAGTGAGTGTGTGTAAGTGTGTACACACACATATGTAGGTACGTACGGGCGTGTGTAAATGTATGCATAGAAGGATTAATTCAAATTATATGATACTTCCACAGGTGGAAGGATATATTACCATTGCAACTGCTGTAATGGACAAACTGAAAAGCATTTATAGCAAATCAAATAGATTAGGAATAAGCTTCAATCTAGGAGCTGGAAACAAAGTTGCATTATTTACTTATTTCATTTTATTACGACCCGAAAACGTATATATAAAACATAAAATATCAATTCATGAAATAATTGTGTCTGCCCTTTTACTTTGCTGGTATTGCAACAGCACAATGTCATGCTTTGGATATCAAATTCGGTTAGCTAGAGAAAGGAAAGCTAAAATTCTCATATGCAATTATTCAGCATTGTCAAAAAATTTGGTTACTCATTAAGTATTAAGCCAAGCTTTTTAAAGCCAGGAAGTGAATAATGAGATGATGATCATGTAGCAAATAATAGAATGAAATTTTCTTCAAACGCAAAATAGACAAAATATTACTAAAAGAATGATTTAGGGCAAAAGAAAGACCAAAGGATTATCACAAAGTACATCTTAAGTACTAGGTTTATTCAGTTGAAGATGCCATACAAAATTAGAAAAACGATACTTATGAGTACTGTAATGAATATTTTGCTGCTTTGTTTTGTGATGGTGGAACAGAAATGATTTGGATTACTCTATACCTTTGTCTTTATGTCACATGACAAAATTCATACTGACGTCAATCTACAATGTTGACTATAAAAGAATCGCAAGCAATTGCCTTCCCATTGTTATATTGTGGTAATCATAGCTATTTTTTCGTATTATTTTATCATTACCTCTTACTTTCGTTGGAAAATAATGAATTTAAAAACTGTATAATTATGAATTACAGAGTCAAACAAATAGAAATTGTGTTTGGTACCATCAACCGGTAATAATTTAAAGCGTTTGACATTAAGGATCCATTTGTTTTTTCAACAAATTAGACATCAACATCTAATTAGACATACGTAAAGAAAAAAACTGGTGATAAAGTGACGCATATCATTGTTTCAACAAGCCTTTATTTATGTATGTAACCCTGATAAATTATATTCACAAAGCATATTCATCACTTTGTTTGCTTGATCAAGAATATCATGCAGGCATGCTTTTTATCATGTTATTGTAGGATTGAAGTTTTCTTTTTCAATCTGTTCTAGCTCCGTTACTAATTCCATGAGTTTTCTCCACCTTCCTTAATTCTCTCCGGATATTTTATTTTTCAAATTCTTATGATATACCATTTTATGATTATTCCACTAAGCATCTTATTATGCTTTACATTCGAACACCCATTTTCAAAATATTATTGTTGTTGTTCACAAATCTATTCTCAATACTCTATTAACATTTTGCATTCAAACTCGTAAGTTCAAATTTAGTTACATAACCCAAAATTTAGACTACGTAATAACTCGATTAATTAATATTTAATCCATTAAACAAATCTTGAAAGATGACAAATCTAATGCGTGTACCATAGTCGCATCAACAAAGCCGTAAAAAAAATTGTTTAGATACAAAGAAACATGAATCACACAACATTATTATACACATTAACAATAACAATAAATTTATTTTATAATTCGTTTAACTCAATTAAGTTATCATGCCTTACCTTCAAAATTTCTATTTTCAACTTCAATTACCAACATTTCTAAATATCTACAATCGCTTGAAAACTCTACTCAATTCTCTTATGGTATTTTTCTTATTAAAGTCCATATATCTAGCTGATTATATAACCTTAAATTTAAACTATTTAAATAAATCCAATTGAGTTATATTCATTAATTCATCTAATAAATCCAAAATTAAGATTATTTAATATGTAAATGGTATCATATATATATATATATGAGCAAAATGGATAAAATTACATAATGCAAAAATTATAAACAGTAATATATATTTTTTAGATATATAATTCATTTATTTCAACAACAAAAAATCATCCATCGCATGATTTTTTTCTCATTTTTAACAATCTCGAAAGGATACATTTTTATTTTACAACATGTCAGTATAAACGCACAATTACGCCAAAAAAAATCTGGTTATATGAAAAACAATTTCAACATGATATTAAACTTTACTCAAGTCATAACTCAACTAAATGTTACATCGCATTATTCTGAAATTATCAAAGTTCTAAACATTATTACACTCTTACAACATGAAATTCACGGTTAATTGCAAAGTCAAAGTGATTTAATAATTGAAATCTCGAATAATGGATAAATGTTCACATGTAAACAAGCCAGTCATGAGATGTCCTTCTCAACTGCAATTATGTACAAAGCTCTTCTCGTTTTTCTCCTACATTTTTACATTCAGCTCCTCATAAATTATGCAAATAATTTCAATTATGTAATACCATAAATTCATTTATAAATCCTTAAAAAAACAATTTAATATACATTAAACCTTTGTATCCACAAAAGTGGTAAAGTCACTTTTTCATTCATATAAAATAATATGCATGTCACATATCAACTATTTACATATATACATTATACACAATAATAACAATTTTAATTTTATATATACATATGCATATTATGCATATACATATATATACACACACATGAAGACACACAGAGAAGTGAGGCATTATTTCCTACATAGATATGTTTTTGTATGGGCTAAACCTTCCACCTTATATTTGAACGTCGCATGTCATTTCAATTCTTAATGTATAGTACATCTCGCTAATATATATATATATATATATATTACATAATAAATTATTATTTTTAATAATAACTAAAATGTAAATGATATTTTAATATTACCGTGTGTAACGCACATGTACACGCCAACGGTAAAAGTAAAGCGTCAACCATATTAGAAAATAGTTAGAATTCATCCAAAACATTCAAAAATATGAATGCAAGTGTACTTGATAATTGGAAGAGGCTATTGAGACACAAAGTTAATAACTCAAGGCCTAGACCTTTGGATTTGTTTGTCAATATGTGGAACGTGGCATTCAAAGGAAAGTCTAGTGGCTTAGAATTATTGTGTTCAATTTCGACTGTGTTGTTTCAACCAAAAAAAAGAATGTCAATTTCACCGAATCTGATTTGAACGGTCAGATTATAACCTCCCCTGAATTACGTGCATAACCTCCTTCAATTCCTCTATGTTCCTTGTTAGATCTTGCTTTTTTCACCGCTTTTTTCCCGGTCGTTCTAGCATGACCCGTTCAATTTTGTGTCACAGTTTTGTGATTAAGTAGAGTTTGCCTTGATAGTTTATAGACAAACAAAACATAATTTGTTGTTCCCTATAATTTAGAAAATTTGAAAACGATAGGTTCAAGAATATTTTGATGAAAAATTAATTTTCGATAAGAGAAATGAACATAAAATAGTGTTTAATTACACATTTTAAGAAGTATATAATATCGTTAATTAACGGTAAAGCAAACGTTTTTTTTTTAATCATCAATTGTTGACACTAGTTAGAAAAATAAGAGTTGACATCTATTTTGGGATATACACCTAACCAATGAAAAAACGAATGGCTAAATCTATCCTAATGAACATTTACTTTCTTAAAATAACACAGGCAGTACAAATTACTCCATTTGAATTCAACATGCTTCCTTGGTAGCTAATTTTCCTTCAAAAAAGATCAGCACATAGGGACAATTGAAATCGGACAACATGGCAGTAATTTTACTTGTGAGAAATATTTCTATGATCTCAGAGTAAGATGAGAGGAAGGAAAAGACATAATATTAGTTTAAACCACTTTCAGACCAAATTAGTCACCAACTTTTGTCTAAAATAAACATGCACTTTAACTTTTGTCAGTTACAGTCTCTTTATATTTCTGTCACTGGATATACATGCTTTATTATCACGTAATTGATCTACGCTTAACTTGATGTGCACATGCTTATGTGGGGGAAAACAAAGCTATGTTCACGGTTCTGGAAGATCTGAGGTAACAAACAAAACTTAAAGCGGATGCTCAAGTGCTTGGCCAAGTAATTCAATCAGCTACTCGATATGAAAAACCCTTAACTTACTGAAAAATTATATTATGAATCAAATGCGTACGTTACAGCCAATTGTTAAACCCACACGCTAAGCCCTCGTACTGTAACATTACCTAAAGTACAACAGTAATAAATAGTATATGTGATGGGTCCCTATTTTAACAAATTCAGTGCATCCCAAACCTTTATTTTTCTGGCCTCGCACCACCTACCAATATAGAAATGGATCCTTATTATTATTATTGGCGGTTCTTCATTTAAATTATTGACTGATGATCTTATATTTTAAAATGATATCAATTACAAAGATCAACCGAAATTAATTACAAAAAATACAGTGAATTTACGAACTTTGGAACAAAAACACATATACTCTACTTTTTGGACCAAAAAATCAGGCAAGTAAAAAAAAAAAAAAATCCTGATTTTATTGGATATACCATAAAGCTTACTGAAGACACAGAACATACCAAAAACAGGACACTAAAAATGTATTCTGTGCTTTCTGAAATCATCAAAAAATAATAATGCGTAAGTGCAAATTATGACTATTATGTGCAGGCTTTCATATTTCTGATTTCAAACGAAATCTCGTTCTATATCTCGGGATGAAAACTCAAGATATCGAACGGTATTACTGTGTGACAAATAAAAATCAAGATAATTTTTTTCCCAGTCCATCTGTAAAAAGTGGATCTCGTGAGAGATGAAAACTTTGATTATGTGCAGAAAAGTACAATTACCATATTTTCGAAAATTCCAGGTACTCCGCTCATTCCATACACATAGAATTGCATACTTCATATACTAAGAAAATGAAATTATATATATCATGCATTTTTGAAAATATAGAAAATAATGTGCAAAATTTTAACCAGAACTAAAACTGCATCCTTTGTAATGTATAAAAACATAAAATGTCCAAGAAAATCATATTTTGTTTAAATAAGTGCATATTTATAAAAATTAAAAAAAGAAAATTAACTTCTGAATACATGGATTACGTCTAGAAAAAGCTAGTAGCAATTTGTGTAACAACAACAACAAAGTCATATATCCCAAACAAGTTGGGGTTGGCTAGATATGGAACCCGAAATAAAAATAAAAATAAAAGAAATAATACTGATAATAATATATATATAAGGGTTTAAAATAACCAAACAGATAAAAAAGTAAAAAGGTTCAATAAAAGTGAAATAAAATCTAAAATAGTAATAAAAAAATGAAAAAGGGTTCAACAAAAGTGAAATAAAGTCTAAAATAATCAAACAGATTAAAAAAAAAAAAAAAACTAAGGTTCTGGTACATGGATTGCCAACTTCCATGCACTCCTATCCACTACCAGCTCCTCAGATATACTCCAATTACTTAAATCCTTCTTTATTATCTCCTCTCATGTCATTTTAAGTCGACATCTACCTCTCTTTGGGCCTTCAGCGCGACCTATAATTCCAACGCGCACAGGTGCATCGTATGGTCTACGTTGGATATGTCCAAACCATCTCAAGCGGTATTGGACTAACTTCTCTTCAATAGGTGAGCAATTTGTGTAAATAAGCGCAAAAAAATAGTATAGATACATATGGCTAATAATTAAAATGGGTGGTTTATATTACAAAATATTACATAAAAGGTTGCATGTTATACATTTTATATGGTTTAATGCTAATCACTCTCATGCCTCTATCTGTTTAATTTTGAATAATTTATCAGTTTACAAAGTCAGCTTTATACAGCATTAAATGTTCACAACCGGGCATAAATATATATTTTTGGCAAAGCAGCCGGGCATAAATATTCGCATAAAGCTTAGTGAAAACTATCATGCTTGCTTGACTACGAAGCCTCTTCCGATATAGATATTCTAGCAACATTTTCCTCAGATTTCATCTTTCTATATTTAAAAAACTAATTTACTATACGACACGAAACATACGAGATCTATAACTTGTGCTTCCCGACAAATTCATGTAATCTCTCTCTCTCTCTCTCTCTCTCTATATATATATATATACACACACACACACACACACACACACATACATGTATATATTTATGCCAGTTCAAGAAGCTATGCCTCAATCAACACGTTACACTACAACATATGATGACACACATAATACGATTTTCAAAAAAATATTCAGCTCAGCTTTAAAATATCAATAACAAGGTTCTCTCTCTCTAATATATATATATATATATATATATATATATATGTGTGTGTGTGTGTGTGTGCGCGCGCGCGTGTGTGTGCTAGTATACAAGTAAATGAATAAAGTAGGTATACTGCCCTTCCACCCCCCCCCCCAAAAAAACACCCAAAACCCAAAAAAAAAAAAAAAAAAAACATCTGCTAGGAAACAACATAGAATTTTCGATATTTAAGAAGGCGAGAGCCAGATACCAAAGCGAAACGTTCTTTCACTACGTGAAAATCACAGCTAAAAAATTTTTAAGGTTCAAATATCAATAGTAATTAACCATATCGTTGTTATTTTTTATTTTAAACTCAATTAAAATAAGCAAAATCCATTTTACCCTAAAGCCTAGTCAGAGTAAAATGAAATTCAATCTTAATTCGATCTTTAGTTATAATCTAATTACGATGCTATTGGCAGTTCATAAAATCTTAAGTACTAAGTTTTGTGCATTCGCGGTAATACTGTTTCAAGTGAAATTAAAATAACTTTTTTTTATTGGCATGGTAAATTTACTAAATTATGTTTAAATAAATTAATCACCTTCACCGGATGTATCAAAAGAGTTGGTTTCATTTCACAAGATAATCTGGTATATTTGGAAGGAGTTATAGCGTGTACAAGTAAAATTGTACATGTTGTGGGAGGAAAAAAATCATGTATCACTTACTGTATCTTTATCAGAATAACTTATATGCCTTCTCTTATTCATCAGTCTATGGGTGATGAGTACATATAATTTTATATCATGTGATTGACGCCCCGAAATATGCATTTAAGAGTTTTAACATTCAATAAATAATTAGTTATTTGACTTCCAATTGTGTAGACTCTGTTACACCTGATTATAAAAAATAAACGTCGTCACTATCAAGATTATCATGTTCTAACGAAAGTGTTTTTGTATTTTAGCATGTTAAAAACAATATAATATCACTCAACAATAGCACTTTGACTTACAATAATAGATGAGAGACTCTCTCTCGCTGTGGATATTAAACTTAATACAACCCATCATATACTTGTGTGCATTTACTTTTATGCCTTCTCTTATTCATCAGTTTATGGGTGATGAGTACAGATAATTTTATAACATGTGATCGACTCTTTGAAATATGAATTTAAGAGTTTTAACATTCAGTAAATAATTACTTATTTGACTTCCAATTGTGTAGACACTGTTACACCTGATTAAAAAAATAAACGACGTCACTATCAAGATTATCAAGTTCTAACAAAAGTGTTTTTGTATTTTAGCATGTTAAAGACAATATTATATCACTCAACAATAGCACTTTGACTTACAATAATAGGTGAGAGACTCTCGTGGATATTAAATTTAATACGACCCATCATATACTTGTGTGCATTTACTTAATATTGATTATATTTTCTAATTTTGAAATATATTTCGGTGTAAGATACATATATACATACATACATACATACATATAACTAACCAACATTATCTCTACAAAAATTATCTTATCTCAAAGTGTTCACCATCAAAAGTAATATTTTTGAATCAACGATTATAATTAACATTTGGTTATAAAGTAGTTTCTATGTTATAAAAATTCTTCTAGGCTTCCGTATAGGTCCCGCTTAGGCGATAGACAAACCTTACAGTCTATGTATTTGTCTAGCCCTCCTAGATAAGACTGCATTATCTAAGCATATAAACAAGTTTATATGCACCAATTTAGGTTTAATGCCTCTTATAAGCAACAAAATATTTGCTTCAAATGTTTTTGTCTTTATAGGTACTTCCAATCAAATCCAAATTCATAATATTCAATGTGGATTAGTTAATATTAAACAAACATCATTGTCCAAATGGTTAAATACATAAACATGATGCAAGATGTCATGGGTTTGAATCCAATCTTGCGGGATTCACCCCAGTTACCATGTAGTATGTTATATGCTACCTAGACTTTATATAAGTACCAAACTAAAAATAACTATAATTTACATAAGTTTATCAAAAACATCTAGTTCCAATTATATCCGCGCCTAAGCAATTGATCCCTAATGCATGTTTATCGTCTAGCACCGGCTTAGCGACTTTTATCCTTGGTTAAAAGTAGTTGAATAAAATGGTGTTTGGTAAAGAAAATATGTAGACCGCACTTGTAAAAGAAATGTCAAATTTTAACTATCGTTGATAACCAAAACCAAGCTAGGATTAATCGAATTTACAAAAAAGAATGGTGAGAGAAAAAACAACTTTTTGTTTTAACCAACGACATTAGCCCCTTCATTTCAACCACAAGTTTATATTAATTAATAGTATGGTGTATTAAAGAAAAACCATGAATATTTAAACATAACTTTATATAAGTGCATGTGTGTGTGCATGTGCATGCACGTGTGTGCGACTCTAGTGGATGGGTATGCACATGTGTATGTATCTTTAGTGAATGGGTATGTATGTATAAAACAGGTAGAAGAGATGTGAAACACATGATACAACATTTATTCACCGTGTCCATGGATATACAGGAATGAAAACATATTCATGAAAATATAAGAGTACTATATGGCACATACTGAAAATAAATAAATGGATGGTGGTACAATATACACCAACCGATACCCTCCATAATCTAGCTTAAAGAAATGCTAAAAGAATTAAAATTAACCACTTAAAACCCCACTAATGTTGATGTGAAATATTTTACTTTTTACAAATATTACAAAGAATTTCATTCCGAATTTATCTTAACAACTTGAGCATTGTTTAATTTCATGTAGTCTAGGCCATATCTTTAACTTTTGTCTCTGAAAATATATCTGAAATGAAATCGGCTAACGTATTAGCATGTTAAGGCTCCAAAACTATCCAGTCAACTACAAAATTTTAGTCCAACTTTGAGCTAATAGAAATTTATAGAAAAAGATTGTAGTCTATGAAATTTGAGTCCATGATTGTTATTTATATGGTTATACGTTTAGAAAAACGAAACGGCTGCTTGCATTCTTAGATCATTAAGAAAATGAGGGGTACGTGTATAAGCAAGGGAGGTATTTTATGAAACGTTGGTGTTTGAGAAAGAAAAAGTGAGTAGGGAAGGGGGAAAAGTGTGTGTACATAATAACACCATAAACAAAAAGAGCTAGAATAATATGATAACGTTCCACAATTGATTATCGCTGTTATCATTTTCAATATATATGTTACTTTGACCATAAGAAGGTTGTCTTTCATAATTATGGCTAAGCGCATCTCAAGTACCGCACAATGATGGAGAAACCGACCGCATCGTCGAACAGTTTTGAAAAAGATATATATTGCAATTTTTTACTAATTTAAACTAAATTTATGTATTTTTTTCAAACAATAAAATTTATAGTTATAAAAAGTCGAAATGTTCAAGATAGCGTTTGATTTAAAACAAGTTTTGTGTTTTGTGTTTTGCTTTTTCAATACTGCAAAATGCACGAAGGAGAGAAGAGGTTGAAAATGATCTATAAGGGAAGTGCCTTTTAACATATATAAAATAAAATATGACTTAATTTTATTATTCATCTTCAGAAAAATATAAAAAAAAAACTAGTGTCTGTGTTCCCCATCTTCCCTTTGTTGAAATGACTAAGAATTCCCAATTTCATCCCCTCTTCCAAATCATTTGACATGCTTTTTTATTTCAAAAAAATAATATTGAAAAGATACCGCGATAAAGATAAATAAAACATATGACTTTCTTTATTTCACAGATACAGTGCTATCTTTTTGCATACAAATTATCTTCCATGTCTTCTAGTAAAAATAGGACTTTAAAAGTCGGAACACACAACTTACAACAGCATGGATGTTGAAAGCCAATATTTGATTCAAAATAGAGACAGCTCTATAAGAAGGAAAGACATCTTCTAGTAAAAATAGGACTTTAAAAGTCGGAACACACAACTTACAACATCTTGGATGTAGAAAGCCAATATCTGTTTCAAAATAGTGACAACCATATAAGGACAGACATCGTCTTATTTGTCAAAGTAAAATTTACATAGCACAAATACATTTATACACTTATACTTTCATTCAAATGGTTAGGTGTCTTATTATCATGTGGGACTATTAATCTTTAATACAACTTAAATATGATAATATTACTAGAAGTAATCTTGTCAGTCAAGTACAAAGAATGCATAATTGGACTTCCAGAAAAAAATTATTAACCAACAAGGAGAATCCATGAATCATTAAATATTTCTTGTTCATTGTTACAAGTTTTGGATACGTCTTTGCAATTTTGATCACATATCTTCTTCCCCAACGTTGGTCCCTTGTTCATGCTTATGGGGTCGAAAACTATAAGATTGAATTGGTTGAACCCAAGCGTCAACAAAAAAATCAGGCTATACTTTTCAACTAAAGTAGACTTCCATAGGTGAATGTATAAAAATGGAGCAGTTGGTATTGTTGCATGAATGGATACCATCATAAACTACAATGGAAACATCTTGTTTTGCGAATTCTGAACACATGCCGCCTTGGAAAATTCTTGCTCGTTTAGTTCGCTTTGCTATTAATTTTAGCGTTGTATTGTGGGTCACTTCTATATGAGAAATCATTATGCTTTGTGAATTCCCAAACACATGTCTTGGAAAATCGGTTCAACAATATTGATTGCTCCATTTCAAGTATGTGTCTTTAGTTGAAAGGTATCAGCTTAGGTTTCTTTTATTCACACTTGGTTCAACCTATCCAATATTACAGTTTTCAGTCCTATGACCATTGAGATATGAAGAAGTGGCATAAGTTTGAGTGAAGGGCCAATGTTGAGAAAGAAGATAGATGATCAAAAAATGTTGAAGTTGCAGATATTTATCCACAACTTGTAACAATAAATAAGAAATTTATAATGATTCGTGGATTCTCTTCATTCATCAATATTCTTTTTTTTCGAAAATCTAACAATGCATATTTCAAACTTGAATGGCAAGATGAATTTCTAGTAGTGTAATATGTTTACTTTGTATTAAAGATTGATTGACATGCATGATGATAGGATACCTGACAATTTGAATGAAAGTATAATTGAAACTATAATTATACTATGTGAGGTTTACTCTGACAAAAATGACGATGTCAGTATTTCTTGTGTTGCTTGTGTTTTGAAACAAATATTGAGTTTACACGAAGCATATGGAAAGCTGATATGTGTTTCAACTTCTTAAGTTCTATTTTTACTAGACGAAAGATAACTTGTATGTAAAAAATAATATTATTGTATCGGTTAGATAAAGAAAATCGTGGATTTTATCTGCCTTTATCGTGATATCTCTTCAACATTATTTTTTTAAAATAAAAAAAATATGTCAAGTGACTTGAAAGAGAGGATGGAAATGGAAAATCTTAATCATTTCAACAAATAAAAGAAGGAAAACAAAGTGAATAAAATTAAGTCATTTTAAATTTTACACGTTAAAATTCATTTTTCTTATGAGTTCTCAACTCAATCACTCTTCTGTGCATTTTGTAGTACTGAAAAGGCATAACACAAAAACTCGTTTTAAAACAAACGCCATCTTTTATTTTAAGATCTCGCATTGCTTTACATTTATAGTTTTAACTTATAAGTCGATACTTTACCAATTAAACATTTTGACTTCCTCACAAGTACAAAATTTATTTTTCAAATTAGAAATGTATAAATTTAAAACAAAAAATTAATAAAAAATTGCAATAAGTATCTTTTTTAACATTATACGACGAGATGGTCTGTTCTTCCATCGTTGTGTAGTTCTGCTAGTTTAATCCTAATTGAAAATGAATTATGAAACTAATGATTTTGAGTTTAGAAGGTTGGAATTGTCAGAAGAGTAAATGGAACAGCATTTGTCGCATTGCATGAAGAAACGGTATCCGAACACAAGAAAAACATGTCCCTGCAGAAATTGGCTTCAGAAAAATCCGTTTTGCAAGATTTTGGTAGTAGGGCAAAACTCCCTGTGATCCGTTCGACAAACAATGATAATTCACATTACACATCTGACGTTAATCTCATACAGCATAAACATACCAACGAGGGTAAAAGTCCTTGGAATCAAAATTGTAGGCATGCATCATAATTACTCATTGTCAGATCTTTGGTATATACACATTCAAAATACCAAACAATAGCATAATTCATCAAACTGTATCATTCTAGAGCAGAAGGTTAAAAGCAACAAACCACTTTCATCAAAACCAAAACTTTCAGCAAATGGATAATATTATATCAAACTGGAACCATATTGAAGTGTTCCAATGAAAGTCGCATAAATCAAATCAGTGAATAGAAATCACTCACCGCCCATTTGCAATGACGGAGCGCTGTCGTCACTGGCCTGGAGCGTGACTAGCGGCGGAGAAGACAGCGAGTAGCCGCAGTCCTACGCAGATCCTGCGGAGTGGCGGTTCGGTGGAGGTGAAATCGATTAGGTTTTTTTTTCTTTTTCTTTTTTTCCCTCTCGTACGAGACTAGTAGGTTATAAATCAGCCCTTCTTGTGGCAATTGACAATTGCTGTTACCGGATTCAGATTCAAAGCGAAGAAATACAGCTTTTAATAAATCTGGTGAATTTGAAATGGAGCTTACACGTTAACAGTCTTATTTATATAGTCTAGTTAATGCGTTATCCGCACGATACTTTGAGCTTGTTTTATCTTAGGGTGTCACTATTTGCAACCAATTTTCACCTCTGTTCACCACGCTCGGTTCGGCCATTAACCACCAAACGGAATTAAAAAATAAATAAAAAAATGATTCGGCGGCCGTTAACGACTGAACAACATGAAGGCTGCTTGGTCATTCACCACCGAACAAATTTTTGTGGTGGCCGAAAATGAAAACAGGGGCGCAAATAGTCGCATCCTTATTTTATTTCTTGCTTGTTAATCCTTTGTTATAAAGATTAAAATATGTCACTTATTTTATTTTAAGGGTTTGAAATTTGAACCCATATGCCAAGTTTACACTTTTTTCCCTAAATAAGGGCCTTGTGCTTAAATTTATAAATATACTAGTGTGTAACTTGTGCGTTGTACATGATAATATTATAAAAAATCTTATTTATTATTTTACCATTGAAAATGTGAAATGTGTTAAAATATATGATAATTTTTTGTACAGATGTAATAACCCGGAAAATCTGGGCCAGTTTAAAAATTTTATTTTGGCAATTTTGGCGAATTTTAAATATTTAAAATAGATTATTTTAAATAATATCGACGAGAAATTTATTTTTAAAAGAATTCGAATGAATATATTTATATACGTCGTCGTTAGAATATAAATAATTATATATAATTATAAATAGAATAGAAAATGGCGCGGTAGTTCGATGATTCGATTTCAAACTTCAATTGAATGTACCGGGTGCAAAACAATCCGGATTTTACTGAAACCAAAAACATTAGGATCTAATTGGGAATATCTTTCCAACGAATCCGAAAAATCAAATTTTCATAGTGGGAATCAAAAGATATGTCCAGTTGAAAATTCTGAATAGTCGCTATGGAATTCAGGCCCTTAAAAATGGGAATTTTGCAAACGACCTCGGATTTCGACGAAACCGCTTTTGTTGGGTCTGTGATGTCAAATTATTGCTAGATTCCAAATTTCATAATTTTTCGAATCAATATGTGAGCGTGGCAAAGGAAACGTGTTTGACCAATTTCAGTTGATTTTAATCGACTGGAAATTGGGCATTTTTCAGATAGTCTCAGAATTTGATGAAACTAGTTTTGTTAGGACCGTATCGTCAATACGAAGCTAGAAAATATTTTTCTGCAATTTTTAGGGTTAATATGTGACCCCAGTAAATTGAAATGCGCGTTCAAATTCAATATATAGAGTTATATGTTGATTTTAACGGAAACTGATCGAAACGATCGAATCAGCTTACGATGCATATCCCATTGTGTTCGGAATGGGGGTGAAACGCTATGGACGACAAGCGGTGGGCCTCGTTTTGAGGTCGAAAATAAAAGTTGCTTTTTGGTGAAAAATAAAACAATTAAATAATAAACAAAATAAAAACCCTTATTTCCTTTGGACCCCGTTCATATTCATTTCAACAGAGAAAAAAAAGGCATCGACGGAAAAGGGGGAAACCCCTGTCGCCCACCACCGCCGCCGCCAGAGGCTGGCGCTCCCCCCTCCTCATCTCCGACCTCCCCTTCCCTCCACCCACCTCGCCCTCGTTTCTCCCTCCTCTCGAGCGACGACCGAGCCCTCCCCCCCCCCCCCCCATCGAAGAAACCGACGCAGCCGCCGCCCCTAGCCTCGCGATACCCCTCCACGCCTCAGCACCCCCTGCGTAGTCCTCTCCGACCGTCAGTCCGATAGTGGAACCCCCTCCTCCTCCGATAACGGTAAGGCTTTATAATTTTATTTATTTCTTTTATTTAATAAAATCAGTTATATAACTTAGGGTTTAAAAATCTGATTTTTATTGTATGGAACTGTGTTTAAAATTCTGATTTTATGTAAAAATAGGAAAATCAATTTTATATAAATTATCAAAGAATAAAAATTTGATTTTTAATCATAATAAAGTCTATATTTTTACGAATGAGAAGTATGATTTTTCAAAGTAAAAAGAAATGATTTTCAATAATATAAAAATTTGATTTTTATATATTGAATAGCGAAGTAAAAATATGATTTTTATAAATTGAATAGCGAAGTAAAAATATGATTTTTATATATTGAATAGCGAAGTAAAAATATGATTTTTATATATATTGAATAGCAAAGTAAAAATTCGATTTTTATATATTGAATAGCGAAGTAAAAATTCGATTTTTATATATTGAATAGCGAAGTAAAAATATGATTTTTATATATTGAATAGCGAAGTAAAAATATGATTTTTATATATTGAATTGCGAAGTAAAAATTCGATTTTTATATATTGAATGGCGAAGTAAAAATTCGATTTTTATATATTGAATAACGAAGTAAAAATTCGATTTTTATATATTGAATAGCGAAGTAAAAATTCGATTTTTATATATTGAATAGCGAAGTAAAAATTCGATTTTTATATATTGAATAGCGAAGTAAAAATTCGATTTTTACATATGTAGAGAATACGGGCAACGAAGATGTCAAAAAGGAGAGAACGACGAAGATTTCTATAAATGAAGAGTCGTGGTATTGGATAGCTATTGGTGAGAACTTCTCACTCTAAAATCCTTTTTCTAGTTATATATATACTAGGATGCAGACGGTGTTTAGTAGCACCCGACACCCGTCATCCACAGACCATGGATGGCTTGTTTGTTAAATTGTTTGGTTGTGTAGTTGGTTAGATTATTTGGTTTGAATTGAATTGTTTGGTGAAATGGAATGGATTTGATTGAGTTGTGAATGGTGTGGGCCTTCACTAGACCGGGGATAAGGCTAGGCCTTGTCCCGTTTCTAGTATCGTGCCGTTATGCCGCCGAAATTTTCAAAAATATGTTAGAAAAATAAAAATATCATTTTTATTGTGTAAATGAACTGAATAGAAATTCATGTGTTGAAATAAAATATTTTATCGTTAAAAATATAATTTTTAACGTGGAAGTGAATAAAATAAAATATTCATTTACAAACCGGACGGTTTGTTTATGTACACCTATTTGAAGAACATTGATTGGGACGATAAATTTTACACATCGCCCAACTGCACAAATAAAATCTGTGTTTGTTGATTTGAAACCCCATACGGGTATTGGGATAATATATGACATACACTAATCCCAATAATTAGTTGTATGTCGATCGATTGATTGACAGACTGTTATAAGCGTTATATATTTATATTTGATGCTTATACAGTGTAGTGCACTTTGGATGATGGTTGATTATTTATCGTTGCTATTATATACATGTGTTGTATGGAATCCATATAATTAACTTTATATGGTGATTGATTGGGCCTCATTCCAATTTAGAAAATAAAGGATATTATAAAATAAAGGTTCATGTGTTGACTGTACTCATCCGTTGAGATTAGTCATGTGTTAAACGAAATATTTTAACAATAAAATTTACATCTTTATTTTTATAAAATATATTAAATAACAAAAATAGTCACACGGGGACAGTACTCATTCGTTGAGATTAGTCGTGTGTTGACAAAGATATAGAGTCGTGTATTGAAAGAAATATAGATCCATTTATTGAATATAAAGCCGTGTTGACTAGAGATGCGCTATTTTGACGTGAACAATATTTATACCGATTATATTCGTTTTTTATAAATCGAATAGAAAACCAATTTGAATTGAATCGAATAGAAAACGAATTTGAATTGAATCGAATAGAAAACGAATTTGAATTGAATCGAATAGAAAACCAATTTGAATTGAGTCGAATAGAAAACGAATTTGAATTGAATCGAATAGAAAACCAATTTGAATTGAATCGAATAGAAAACGAATTTGAATTGAATCGAATAGAAAACCAATTTGAATTGAATTGAATAGAAAACGAATTTGAATTGAATCAAATAGAAAACCAATTTGAATTGAATCGAATAGAAAACCAATTTGAATCGAATAGAAAACGAATTTGAATTGAATCGAATAGAAAACCAATTTGAATTGAATCGAATAGAAAACGAATTTGAATTAAATCGAATAGAAATCCAATTTGAATTGAATCGAATAGAAAACCAATTTGAATTGAATCGAATAGAAAACGAATTTGAATTGAATCGAATAGAAAACGAATTTGAATTGAATCGAATAGAAAACCAATTTGAATTGAATCGAATAGAAAACCAATTTGAATTGAATCGAATAGAAAACCAATTTGAATTGAATCGAATAGAAAACGAATTTGAATTGAATCGAATAGAAAACGAATTTGAATTGAACCGAATAGAAAACCAATTTGAATTGAATCGAATAGAAAACGAATTTGAATTGAATCGAATAGAAAACTAACTTGAATTGAATCGAATAGAAAACCAATTTGAATTGAATCGAATAGAAAACCAATTCGAATTGAATTGAAAAAGAATTCAAATTGAATTGAAAATGAATTCGAATTGAACTGAAAACGAATTGAAATGAATTCAAATTGAATTGAAATTTGAATTGAATAGAAATGAATCTTAAAACGAATTTATAAGGAAAAATTCAATTTTGATTTGAATTGAAATGGAAGTTGAAATTGTTTTTGAAACGAATTTAAAACTATTTATATAATTCGTTTTAAATAGAAATCGACGAAATATATATTATATACATAATATAATGGCCTGAGTAGAACGCGCCGCGCCACGGCAGTTCGTGAATTTCGACTATTTATTTCAAACGGACATTACGGGAGATCCAACCGTCGGATTCTCCTAAAACCGGAACCTTGGGTTCGTATCGAAAAGTGCTTTCTAACGAATATTAGAAATTTGAAATCTAACAGTTGGATTTGGAGATAGGTCCAAATCAAATTTGGAAAAGGTTGCTGTAAGTGCAGTTCGATGGCCGTTGTTGGAAATCGACTGTACGGGCCTTGATAAAATTATTAAAAATATCAATAATTTGTGTAAAATCATAAGAAATGATTTGGGAAAAATTTGGGATGAAAAACTCCATATTTGAAAAGATAAAAATGGATCTTTATCGAAATGAACTAGTTTTGAACTAAAATTAAACCCGTTTATTTTTGAATAAATAAATTGGATTTGAAACGAGTTTTAAATAGAATTGATTTGTGGGTTTATCGTGAACGGTGTTTTAAATAACACTAGTTCTTTAACCCGATAATAAATAGAATGTGATTTGGGTTTGTCGTGAACTGTGTTTTAAATAACACTAGTTCTTTAACCCAGTAAAAGGAGTTTTAATGAATCTGCAATTAGATTGAAATGTGAATTGATAATCTAAATTATCAAATTTAGAAATTGAGCGAGAATGGAGTATCACCAGTTTTGCTCCAAAGCGATAGTTAAATCTTTAATTAGATTTGAACGTGAAATGGTAATTAATTTTACCGATAACAATGTGGTGTTAGATATGGAGTATTACCAGTTTTGCTTCATGGGATGAATAGGTTGGGATTGGGAAATAAAATAAATAATTACTTCGGTGTGGTTCGCTATTCTCGACTAGTTTGAAGAACCATAATTTGGTTTGAAATGACATTCGAAGGAAGATTAAAGGATAAATTTTAAAGAATTTATCTTGGATAAAATTAATGGGAACCTTTCCCTAAGAACATGAAATTAAGAAACTAGTTGTAGGTTAGTTAAGAAGAATGGTTTCCTGGATATTGATCTGATGTTGGTTTCGGCCTTCGGGATTAATATTTGGGGAATTGCTCTCTTACTGATTTACGGTTAGTGACTAATGAATTGGAATGAGGCGTATGTTGTGTTTGTGTAACATTTGTTTTAATATACGCGGGTTGTTCGGAAAGTCCGGGTTTATACCCATTCTGAATAACCGATTCGAAGATAAGTCAAAGATGAAGACGGTGGTTGAAGACCGGAAGTCTTCACATCGTTTGGGTGATTACTGATGATCTTGATTGGGTCGTACACCCAAGATGAGGGAATCAGTTAGTGGTCGTCCAGACGTACTTGGAGACGGATGGATATGCGAGGAAAGTGCCTTCAGTTTCGTTCAGACCCAGAACGAACTTGTAAATGGATTGTGTGTCTGACATTGGATTTTATTCTGTGTTGATTGATCTCTGTTAAATATACATCTATTTGGCGGCAGAGAATTTATTCTCTTGCCTAACGCCCTTCTCTGAGATGTACGAGCTCAGAGGTTGTATATCGATGGACATCAGTCGCATGGCATGAATTGCCTGTTTGGCACGCTGAGATGCAATGATCAAGGCTTTTGTTGAAAAGCAGAGTCTTGTGGTTGACGATCAAAGCACGACCTTTGTGGCGTAACTTTGTGTATAACGTGAATTCGCGAGCCTCACACCTCGGTATGAGTTAAAAACAGGATACGGACTGCAGGGAGAGCACGACGTTTCTTTCTAGCTTTGGTGGTGTCAGTGACTTACCAGCCCTGACATTTATATACTTTTCACCTATGTGGTTGTTGGATGAGGCGCCTCGATTATAGGTCTGTAAGGACCGGGAAACGTGTGTTCAGGAATAAATAATCCTCTAACGTAAGTGAGGACCGGCCCTGAAGCATCTAGGATTTCCCAGAGTGTGTAGTCCTGAGGCATTTGCTAGAGTGTCTCGAACGCGGAGTGGAGCTTGCCCCTTGTCTCGACTCATGACGGAAATCCAATTTCAAATACGTGTATTGCGGTTTTAATTGTAGAACTAGTATGGCGACATGATAGATGGTACCCATGCCGCCTATGATTGATATTTATGATTGAAATTGTTTTGACACTATACACTTATTATAGTATCAAATGATTTGTTTTAAACGTACCAAGCATGTTTGGCTATTATAAGGGAAAACCCTATCCTCCGGCTTGCATTGCATTGTGTGATGGGACCTGGGTCTTATAATAGCTTCATTTTTCGAAAAAGCATTGCGTTGTTTATTCTATGCACTGGTATTCGTGGGAGGAAACCCGTTCCGTGTTATACGGCGTGGTCCCTTGAATTACTCTCTTTTAAAGTAAAGTTTTAAATAACTGTTTTAGTTCTCACACCAATCACATGACTGACCTGGAGTTTATTGTTTTAACCTAAACTTTGGGTGCCCCTATTTTCCGCACGGGCAGCTAGTAGTTTTGGTTTTGCAGATTTATATTCACAGGATCCTAGTTTACAGCTGGAATGATATCCGGAAAGCTCTGTATCCGTATATCACCTTCAGTTGTGCTTTGTATTATTTTTCTGCTGCTATGTAATTTATTGTAATCTCTGATATTTATCGAATGTAATTTATTCATTTATGCTCTGTATATTCTTGTATTCTGATGGAATTGTTGTAATAACAATGAAATGTTCTTCCGTCTGCGTTTTGATTTGTCTTGTCCTCACAGTAATTCGTTCTTTCTCATCTCTTCGGAGACCGGGGAAGTTCGGGTCACTTCATTTGGTATCAGAGCTTTGGTTTATAGAGCTCGAGAACAAGACACATTAGAACCATATGAAAGAATTCATCAGATATTGGATTAGTAATATCCAATTAGAATGACTTGTTAGAGGTGGGATCAGTAGTATCCTAGAACGAGTGTGAAGAGTATATTTTTCAAATGAAAACAATTTTTGTTTTAAAAAATTAAATCGCTTTATACGTATTTGAATATGGACAATCTAGTATATAAAGGTTTTTCATATACGCGTCATGAACGTATATTCGAAGTTTTAATATATTAGATAGATATAGAATCACACTCTAGTCGCCCGAACCTGATTCTGATGATTGACGCGCCATTACCAGTATTTATTTTCGTGTTTCGAAGGCGTGATTTCTATATATTTCCATTAAACTGGTGTGAGAACCAAAATATAGCTAGAATACATTGTTGTGATTGGCATCAAAAATGTGATTTTTGTATATATATCAAAAATTATGAATTTGAAACTCTAATTCACTAATTGATTGATGTTTGTGTTGTTTGTTTATTTGTTTGACAATTTGGAACCATTATGCCTAATTGCATCAAATATTGAACTGTATTGAAAATTAGTCGCATTTGCTTGCATATACATGTACTTACATTGAACAGGTCATAACAAGGAGGCTAGAGCAGAGAATAAAATTTGTTTGCCCGACAAATAGGTACATATTTACTATAATTTACTGTTTTGTTTGGGTGATGATGATTTTATGAGCCTATTGGCTAGCCGTTTGGCTTTTTCTTTTTCTTTTTGAGATCAGAAGGCCTATATGGCAATTTCAGGATTTTCCCGTGGCTCCCAGTGCAGGGGAGGTTATGGCGAAATTTTTCGAAAATTTAGGGTGTTAGCCAAATTTTTGAAGAATTTGAAAATTCTCAGAAACTGAAAGGTTGGAGAATGGAAGCCAGATCAAACGTAGAGTTGATTAATCAAACCACTTTCGACTTTGTTCCTTTTCGGGGATGAAAAGTTTTAAGTGGGGGAGATTGTAATAACCCGGAAAATCTGGGCTAGTTTAAAATTTTTATTTTGGCAATTTTGGCGAATTTTGAATATTTTAAATAGATTATTTTAAATAATATCGACGAGAAATTTATTTTTAAAAGAATTCGAACGAATATATTTATATACGTCGTCGTTAGAATATAAATAATTATATATAATTATAAATAGAATAGAAAATGGCGCGGTAGTTCGATAATTCGATTTCAAACTTCAATTGAATGTACCGGGTGCAAAACAATCCGGATTTTAGTGAAACTAAAAACATTAGGATCTAATTGGGAATATCTTTCCAACGAATCCGAAAAATCAAATTTTCATAGAGGGAATCAAAAGATATGTCCAGTTGAAAATTCTGAATAGTCGTTATGGAATTCAGGCCCTTAAAAATGGGAATTTTGCAAACGACCTCGGATTTCGACGAAACCACTTTTGTTGGGTCCGTGATGTCAAATTATTGCTAGATTCCAAATTTCATAATTTTTCGAATCAATATGTGAGCGTGGCAAAGGAAACGTGTTTGACCAGTTTCAGTCGATTTTAATCGACTGGAAATTGGCCATTTCTCAAACGGTCTCAGAATTTGACGAAACTAGTTTTGTTAGGACCGTATCGTCAATACGAAGCTAGAAAATATCTTTCTGCAATTTTTAGAGTTAGTATGTGACCCCAGTAAATTGAAATGCGCGTTCAAATTCAATATATATAGTTATATGTTGATTTTAACGGAAACTGATCGAAACGATCGAATCAGCTTACGATGTGTATCCCATTGTGTTCGGAATAGGGGTGAAACGTTATGGACGACAGGCGGTGGGCCTCGTTTTGAGGTCGAAAATAAAAGTTGCTTTTTGGGGAAAAATAAAATAAATAAATAATAAAAAAAATAAAAACCCTTATCTCCTTTGGCCCCCCATTCATATTCATTTCAACAGAGAAAAAAAAGAGGCATCGACGGAAAAGGGGGAAACCCCTGTCGCCCACCACCGCCACCGCCAGAGGCTGGCGCACCCCCCCTCCTCATCTCCGACCTCCCCTTCCCTCCACCCACCTCGCCCTCGTTTCTCCCTCCTCTCGAGCGACGACCGAGCCCCCCCCCCCCATCGAAGCAACCGACGCAGCCACCCCCTAGCCTCGCGATACCCCTCCACGCCTCAGCACCCCTTGCGCAGTCCTCTCCGACCGTCAGTCCGATAGTGGGACCCCCTCCTCCTCCGATAACGGTAAGGCTTTATAATTTTATTTATTTCTTTTATTTAATAAAATCAGTTATATAACTCAGGGTTTAAAAATCTGATTTTTATTGTATGGAACTGTGTTTAAAATTCTGATTTTATGTAAAAATAGGAAAATCAATTTTATATAAATTATCAAAGAATAAAAATTTGATTTTTAATCATAATAAAGTCTATATTTTTACGAATGAGAAGTATGATTTTTCAAAGTAAAAAGAAATGATTTTCAATAATATAAAAATTCGATTTTTATATATTGAATAACGAAGTAAAAATATGATTTTTATATATTGAATAGCGAAGTAAAAATATGATTTTTATATATTGAATAGCGAAGTAAAAATTCGATTTTTACATATTGAATAACAAAGCAAAAATTCGATTTTTATATATTGAATAGCGAAGTAAAAATTCGATTTTTATGTATTGAATAGCGAAGTAAAAATATGATTTTTATATATTGAATAGGGAAGTAAAAATATGATTTTTATATATTGAATAGCGAAGTAAAAATTCGATTTTTATATATTGAATGGCGAAGTAAAAATTCGATTTTTATATATTGAATGGCGAAGTAAAAATTCAATTTTTATATATTGAATAACGAAGTAAAAATTCAATTTTTATATATTGGATAGCGAAGTAAAAATTCGATTTTTATATATTGAATAGCGAAGCAAAAATTCGATTTTTATATATTGAATAGCGAAGTAAAAAATCAATTTTTACATATGTAGAGAATACGGGCAACGAAGATGATAAAAAGGCGAGAACGACGAAAATTTCTATAAATGAAGAGTCGTGGTATTGGATAGCTATTGGTGAGAACTTCTCACTCTAAAATCTTTTTTCTAGTTATATATATATATATATATACTAGGATGCAGACGGTGTTTAGTAGCACCCGACACCCGTCATCCACAGACCATGGATGGCGTGTTTGTTAGATTGTTTGGTTGTGTAGTTGGTTTGATTATTTGGTTTGAATTGAATTATTTGGTGAAATGGAATGGATTTGATTGAGTTGTGAATGGCGTGGGCCTTCACTAGACCGGGGATATGGCTAGGCCTTGTCCCGTTTCTAGTATCGTGTCGTTATGCCGCCGAAATTTTCAAAAATATGTCAGAAAAATAAAATATCATTTTTATTGTGTAAATGAACTGAATAGAAATTCATGTGTTGATATAAAATATTTTATCGTTAAAAATATAATTTTTAACGTGGAAGTGAATAAAATAAAATATTCATTTACAAACCGGACGGTTTGTTTATGTACACCTATTTGAAGGACATTGATTGGGACGATAAATTTTACACATCGCCCAACTGCACAAATAAAATCTGTGTTTGTTGATTTGAAACCCCACATGGGTATTGGGATAATATATGACATACACTAATCCCAATAATTAGTTGTATGTCGATCGATTGATTGACAGATTGTTATAAGCGTTATATATTTATATTTGATGCTTATGCAGTGTAGTGCACTTTGGATGATGGTTGATTATTTATCGTTGCTATTATATACATGTGTTGTATGAAATCCATATAATTAACTTTATATGGTGATTGATTGGGCCTCAATCCAATTTAGAAAATAAAGGATATTATAAAATAAAGGTTCATGTGTTGACTGTACTCATCCGTTGAGATTAGTCATGTGTTGAACGAAATATTTTAATAATAAAATTTACATCTTTATTTTTATAAAATATATTAAATAACAAAAATAGTCACACGGGGACAGTACTCATTCGTTGAGATTAGTCGTGTGTTGACAAAGATATAGAGTCGTGTATTGAAAGAAATATAGATCCTTTTGTTGAATATAAAGTCGTGTTAACTAGAGATGCGCTATTTTGACGCGAACGATATTTATACTGATTATATTCGTTTTTTATAAATCGAATAGAAAACCAATTTGAATTGAATCGAATAGAAAACGAATTTGAATTGAATCGAATAGAAAACGAATTTGAATTGAATCGAATAGAAAACCAATTTGAATTGAATCGGATAGAAAATGAATTTGAATTGAATCGAATAGAAAACCAATTTGAATTGAATCGAATAGAAAACCAATTTGAATTGAATCGAATAGAAAACGAATTTGAATTGAATCGAATAGAAAACCAATTTGAATTGAATCGAATAGAAAACCAATTTGAATTGAATCGAATAGAAACCAATTTGAATTGAATCGAATAGAAAACCAATTTGAATTGAATCAAATAGAAAACGAATTTGAATTGAATCGAATAGAAAACCAATTTGAATTGAATAGAAAACCAATTTGAATTGAATCGAATAGAAAACCAATTTGAATTGAATCGAATAGAAAACGAATTTGAATTGAATCGAATAGAAAACCAATTTGAATTGAATCGAATAGAAAACGAATTTGAATTGAATCGAATAGAAAACGAATTTGAATTGAATCGAATAGAAAACGAATTTGAATTGAATCGAATAGAAAACGAATTTGAATTGAACCGAATAGAAAACCAATTTGAATTGAATCGAATAGAAAACTAATTTGAATTGAATCGAATAGAAAACCAATTCGAATTGAATTGAAAACGAATTCGAATTGAATTGAAAACATATTCGAATTGAATTGAAAACGAATTGAAATGAATTCAAATTGAATTGAAATTTGAATTGAATAGAAATGAATCTTAAAACGAATTTATAAGGAAAAATTCAATTTTGATTTGAATTGAAATGGAAGTTGAAATTGTTTTTGAAACGAATTTAAAACTATTTATATAATTCGATTTAAATAGAAATCGACGAAATATATATTATATATATAATATAATGGTCTGAATAGAACGCGCCGCGGCAGTTCGTGAATTTCGACCATTTATTTCAAACGGACATTACGGGAGATCCGACCGTCGGATTCTCCTAAAACCAGAACCGTTGGGTTCGTATCGAAAAGAGCTTTCTAACGAATATTAGAAATTTGAAATCTAACGATTGGATTTGGAGATACGTCCAAATCAAATTTGGAAAAGGTCGCTGTAAGTGCAGTTCGATGGCCGTTGTTGGAAATCGACTGTACGGGCCTCGATAAAATTATTAAAAATATCAATAATTTGTGTAAAATCATAAGAAATGATTTGGGAAAAATTTGGGATGAAAAACTCCATATTTGAAAAGATAAAAATGGATCTTTATCGAAATGAACTAGCTTTGAACTAAAATTAAACCCGTTTATTTTTAAATAAATAAATTGGATTTGAAACGTGTTTTAAATAGAATTGATTTGTGGGTTTATCATGAACGGTGTTTTAAATAACACTAGTTCTTTAACCCGATAATAAACAGAATGTGATTTGGGTTTGTCGTGAACTGTGTTTTAAATAACACTGGTTCTTTAATCCAGTAAAAGGAGTTTTAATGAATCTGCAATTGGATTAAAATGTGAATTGATAATCTAAATTATCAAATTTAGAAATTGAGCGAGAATGGAGTATCACCAGTTTTGCTCCAAAGCGATAGTTAAATCTTTAATTAGATTTGAACGTGAAATGGTAATTAATTTTACCGATAACACTGTGGTGTTAGATATGGAGTATTACCAGTTTTGCTTCATGGGATGAATAGGTTGGGATTGGGAAATAAAATAAATAATTACTTCGGTGTGGTTCGCTAATCTCGACTAGTTTGAGAAACCATAATTTGGTTTGAAATGACATTCAAAGGAAGATTAAAGGATAAATTTTAAAGAATTTATCTTGGATAAAATTAATGGGAACCTTTCCCTAAGAATATGAAATTAAGAAACTAGTTGTAGGTTAGTTAAGAAGAATGGTTTCCTGGATATTGATCTGATGTTGGTTTCGGGCTTCGGGGTCAATATTTGGGGAATTGCTCTCTTACTGATTTACGGTTAGTGACTAATGAATTGGAATGAGGCGTATGTTGTGTTTGTGTAACATTTGTTTTAATATACGCGGGTTGTTCGGAAAGTCCGGGTTTATACCCATTCTGAATAATCGATTCGACGATAAGTCGAAGATGAAGACGGTGGTTGAAGACCGGAAGTCTTCACATCGTTTGGGTGATTACTAATGATCTTGATTGGGCCGTACACCCAAGATGAGGGAATCAGTTAGTGGTCGTCCAGACGTACTTGGAGACGGATGGATATGCGAGGAAAGTGCCTTCGGTTTCGTTCAGACCCAGAACGAATTTGTAAATGGATTGTGTGTCTGACATTGGATTTTATTCTGTGTTGATTGATCTCTGTTAAATATACATCTGTTTGGCGGCGGAGAATTTATTCTCTTGCCTAACGCCCTTCTCTGAGATGTACGAGCTCAGAGGTTGTATATCGATGGACATCAGTCGCATGGCATGAATTGCCTGTGTGGCACGCTGAGATGCAATGATCAAGGCTTTTGTTGAAAAGCAGAGTCTTGTGGTTGACGATCAAAGCACGGCCTTTGTGGCGTAGCTTTGTGTATAACGTGAATTCGCGAGCCTCACACCTCGGTATGAGTTAAAAACGGGATACGGACTGCAGGGAGAGCACGACGTTTCTTTCTAGCTTTGGTGGTGTCAGTGACTTACCAGCCCTGACATTTATATACTTTTCACCTATGTGGTTGTTGGATGAGGCTCCTCGATTATAGGTCTGTAAGTACCGGGAAACGTGTGTTCAGGAATAAATAATCCTCTAATGTAAGTGAGGACCGGCCCTGAAGCATCCAGGATTGCCCAGAGTGTGTAGTCCTGAGGCATTTGCTAGAGTGTCTCGAACGCGGAGAGGAGCTTGCCCCTTGCCTCGACTCATGACGGAAATCCAATTTCCAATACGTGTATTGCGGTTTTAATTGTAGAACTAGTATGGCGACATGATAGATGGTACCCATGCCGCCTATGATTGATATTTATGATTGAAATTGTTTTGACACTATACACTTATTATAGTATCAAATGATTTGTTTTAAACGTACCAAGCATGTTTGGCTATTATAAGGGAAAACCCTATCCTCCGGCTTGCGTTGCATTGTGTGATGGGACCTGGGTCTTATAATAGCTTCATTTTTCGAAAAAGCATTGCGTTGTTTATTCTATGCACTGGTATTCTTGGGAGGAAACCCGTTCCGTGTTATACGGCGTGGTCCCTTGAATTACTCTCTTTTAAAGTAAAGTTTTAAATAACTGTTTTAGTTCTCACACCAGTCACATGACTGACCTGGAGTTTATTGTTTTAACCTAAACTCTGGGTGCCCCTATTTTCCGCACGGGCAGCTAGTAGTTTTGGTTTTGCAGATTATATTCATAGGATCCTGGTTTACAGCTGGAATGATATCCAGAAAGCTCTGTATCCGTATATCACCTTCAGTTGTGCTTTGTATTATTTTTCCACTGCTATGTAATTTATTGTAATCTTTGATATTTATCGAATGTAATTTATTCATTTATGCTCTGTATATTCTTGTATTCTGATGGAATTGTTGTAATAACAATGAAATGTTCTTCCGTCTGCGTTTTGATTTGTCTTGTCCTCACAGTAATTCGTTCTTTCTCATTTCTTCGGAGACCGGGGAAGTTCGGGTCACTTCAACAGACTATAACGATAAATTAAAATTACTAATATGACCGCACAACGGTGGAAAAACCGACATTAAATTGTATAATAACAAAAAAGATTACTATTTTTAAGTAATATACCTATTAATAATTAATTAAAATTAAACATAAAAAATGTAAGTCATCTGGTAGAATTCATGTGACAATAAAGTGATTGAGATTCTTTGTATCAAATTTTATGTCACTATTTTGTTTTAAAATAATATTAGAAAAGGAAAAGGTTACCATGTTAATTCTAAAAGTAGAAAATAAAAATAAAAACATTGACAGAGATTTGAGAATACAAAATAATAGACGCTAAAATACAATGATAGAATGCAATTAAGATCATCAATAATCATTTGTCATTACAATCATTCACTGTATAGAATAATGAACAATATGATGATGAGAAATCAATTTTGATAGCAGGTAAACCCAAATTGGGCATACAAAGCATATGGTAAAAGTAAAGATAGAAACAAAGAAAAATGGTAATCAATTTGTCGGTAATGCTAGCATTCGATATACAGTTTCATTCTTCATTTTGCTTGACAAAAACAATTAATTCTTCTTAACATAGGCATAAAAGATCAAAATGTGTACATATAAACACTTATACAAAGCTAAATAAATTGCTACACACCAACTTGAATAACTAACATAATAGTTGCTATCTTAGATAAATAAATTCATTTGTCCAATTATACATTTAGATAGTTGGAATATACGCATATTTGGTAATTGTCTGGCCACATTTTGAAGGTCATAGAATGATCACGGTCATGCCAGCATATGAATAGTCTCCACGTCACATACCTATACCTTCCATATTTTTAACCGACGGAAGCATTACAATCACAGTTCTTTAGTACAACATTTGGTGAAAGTTGAGGCATTATGAAAGACTCATTTTTATTGAGAAAATTACCTATACAAATAGGAAGATACAATATAACTAAGAAACACCCTTTGAGTAATGTTTATTTTCATATACTCTAGTAAATAAATGTTCAAACTATTAGTCTCATAGTATAGATGCACACATGAACATATTTCAAGCTTAAAATGTACAATTTAGATGTGAAGCAAACTAATAAAGGAGAAATTTTAAATTTGTCATATATGATATGAAGTAAACTAAATCACCTCTGCCATTTCTTATAAGATGTGAAACCATCCTCTTATTCCATACTTCTGTAACTTTAAGTTAACACCATTAAACAAAATAAAATTTTACTAAAAAATTTAAAAGAATTTTCCTTATAAAACTTAGAAACAATTAATTCAACTCTTAACCGTTGGTAAATTTCAGCTCATTTACTTATAAATCTGGTTAACATAAGAATTTTCCTTATAAATTCATTTAATAATTACTTATAACTAAAATAATAAATATTTATTTCCTTTTAGTAACTTTTATTAAAATTATAGATTTAAAAATATACCTCCAGTTATAAAATAAATTTTATAACTTCATTCTGTCGATTTACCTGAAGATAAATCCATATTTATAAAATGATTGATTTATAGGCCATGTGATGCCAATTAACCACCAATACTGCCCATTGGTTAATATCATAACAAATGTTGAATTATGGTTCAATAATCAACAAACAAATCAATCATCTAATCAGGTTGGTCATATAGTTCATATAATGATAATATGGAAATTAACAAAAAAAATTGAGGACTCCAGTGGATCCATCCAACCTATTTTTTTTCCTGCATCCAAATACGTTACCTCTAATAAAATTATTTAATTAAATAAATAGATATATAATTCAACAATAAATAATTAATAATAATCCAAGCATCCATATTATAATTTAATACGTTTATATTATTATAAACGTAACCAACAAGGTAAGTTACCTCGTTTGGAAATAATCGTTAAAAATAATGATTAGATTTCGTTTAAATTAAACGAACATTTAAATCAACCAATTCATCCAATATATAAATAATATTCAGCACACAACAAACAATTATCAACTATAGCATACAAATTAAATCCCAACTTATATAAAATATAAGTGGGCAAAAACGGAGTGAATTATACTCACTTTGATTTATTTCGTTTACGGTTCGGTTACAGTTCAATTAAACAGTTGTTTAATTTAACTGTAAATCTCAGTTGTCTCCTGCACTGTCCGGATCAGTTCCATAATAGAGATCTCGTTACCACGATCTTAATGTCTTTTGTTTCGTTCCAGTTGGATAACCTAATATAAAGTTACGCATGGTTTAGTTTAGATGATTTAATTTAAATTAAATAATTCCTTAATTAAATATTTATAAACTTAATTACGTATTATATCTTAAATAAGCGTATTAATTACGTTAAATATTTACTGTCAACGGCTAACTTCTCCTGATTCAATTCGAAATGCCAAAATTTTAAATCCAACTTCACTGCTTCAAAAAAAAAATACGACCCCGGTTTTGTTTTCCTCTGTTGTTTAGAACGTCGATGCTTCTTCACATATTGAGCCAAAACAGGTCTAACACTTCAAATTCCAAAACAGTCTATCCCCCTTTTTCCACGCTGGCTTTCCAATCGTGCCCGATCTTTTTTTTTCTTTGATTTTTAAAAATTCTATATGACTTTGTTTGTTTTCTTCCCAAATGTACACAGTAAAACACACAGCTCTTCCATGAATACTGTTGATGGTTCGAAACCTTCTTGAACACTATTCCTAAAAATCGGGCTGCCGACCTTCATCCAGACACTAATCAGATATCGCTACTCAACTCGCTGCACCGCCGTCCATCATCGCCCCAACACCCCACCATTCGACGCCGCCTGCTGTTGGCAAAAACCCTCGAACCAACTGCCTTTTCTCACCCGAATTTGGCCACATCAGATCACTAAAACCGATCGCTGTCGGTTTGTATCCAAGTGCTCGCTGAGTTCTTCGAATACTTAATTAAACATTTTCGGTATTAAACAATGTATTGCGTGATTTCAATGGGAGGAAATCGGCATGGTTTCTGCCGTTCAAAACGATAGAGATGGCGGCCCAAAAATGTTTTGACCAGGCTGAATTTGTTGACCGCAAATTTTAGGGCTTGCACCTTTTTTATCGACCACCATTCAATTAAATAAAATTTATTAAACTTAGCGACGAAGTAATACTAAAATACCATCATAAACGACTTCCGATCGAAATTAAAATTCACACCCTAGCATAAAACAATATTCCAGACATGATGTTAAAGGTTTCTTTGAATTCCGAGGTCGTTTGTGAAAATTTCTTTATAGATGCACAACTTAAATCTATACACATTCAAATTGTATATGATCTCAAATTAAATCCAAAAATCTTGAAACTTGAAATACTAAATCATTACGGGTTTAATAAAATTAATTTCGTCGAAAACGAAGTTCGTTAGATAAACAATTATTTTTAATTTCCAATTTAAATCGACAAAACGATTAAATAAAAATCTCAGCGTTTTTAACTAGCAAAGTCATATACAACATCGGAATGCCAAGAAATTTTGTATTGCATAATAATTTAACGTCATGGTTCCAATAAAACTAATTTCATCAAAAACCGAAACCGTTTGCAAAATGATCATTCTTAAGGCTTGTAAAAATATTGATTAAAATATTAATTAATTTCCAAAACAATTTAATTAAATAATAATAAATCATTATAATCATAAATACCCAAGTGGAAATATCATATAGCTTCAAATACAAATTACACAACTCAAAATCATCAATTTTGAGTTAAACGCTATCTAAATTATATAAAAACCATTATAATTTTGTAAAATAAATGTTATCATTTATAAACAATTTCCATAGCGACTATTTTAAATTTTGATTTGGACATAACTAAAAACCTATAACATGAAATCTCGAATTTTCTTTTTCATTAGAAAATTATAACCAACTAGATTCAAACGTTTCTTGCTTCATGGAAATCTGAATTATATCGGATCATGTATATCCAATTAAAGTTCAAAACTCAATATTACGAATTACCGCGCCATTTCGAGCTCCATTTATATTTATATATAAATTTAACGTTCAAACTTCGTTATATAACCAAATTATATATTATAACATTATTTATAATTCCAAAAAAATAATAATTTAAATATCTGACCACTTAAAATACGGGACATTACAGCGTGCGATGGGTTTACGGGTTCTTGGAATTCGAACGATGAAGGGAGGGTTAAAAATGTAATTAATTTTAATTAATAATGTTTGGATTCATTAATTTATGTAATTGATGTGTAAACCTCTATAACTTTTGCTAACGAACACAGAATTGGACAAACTCGGATGCGTTGGATTCGTCTCAACGAGATCTATGCAATGGAACCAATTTGGACAGAAACAGAGCTAGTTATAGTTTTTGATAAAATTAAACGTGCTGTTTAATTTAATCCAAATAATCATTTTAAACGATTCCAGAATCGATCAATGTGAGAACTCCCTCACTCAATTATTTTGTTAAGTTATTATAATCATATTTAAATGTACGTCGATTGCCTATGTTGATTTTAATTGATTAATTTATCACAATTTGTCATACGGTATATGGTAACTCACATCACAAATTGCTTGCAAACCCAATGGATGAATTGTTGATTGTTTTGTTTTATGTTTCGAATGTGATTTTGAAATAATTAACATAGTAAAACGATGTTAAATTATTTGTGACAGTTGAAATTGGACTAAACATCCATTTACAAGTCGAATGGCTTGTTTATGTTCACCTAATTTGAGTGATATCAATTAGATTGAGTAAATAACTTATTAATTGGTTGAAAACCCCACACGGGTATTGGGATGATATTTGATTTACATTAATCCCAAGTGTTTAGATGGGATGTTAATTAATTGATTAATAAACCGATATAAACGTTAAATAATTATTTTAGGCTTATATTGATGTAAATGCATAATGGATGTGAATTGGATGTTAGATAGTTGTTTAACACTATTGTTGGATGCACATGATTAATGAAATCCATATAAATTAATTTATATGGATATTGGTTGAAATTTTATTCCAATCTGGAATAAATATCAATATTTTAATAATATAATACTCAATTAAAATCGAAGTTTGATTTTTACGTCCAGTTTTGGATGGACACGTGGATATAAAAATATAGATGAATATTCATAACTGTAACAAATGGTTTTGAAGTAAATTTAATATACTTCTGTCATATCGAAGTTTTTGATTTAAAATGAATAGTAACTTTCCAAAGTGAAGATCCGTTAGGCCACTTGGCGAATGTTCTACAAGAAATTTTCTTTCGAAAGTTTATTGTTTATTTTTATAATGACTATAAGGAAAATTAGAATGTAAAACAATAACTTTCAAAAGATAATATTATTTTATTAATTAAAATAATATTAAAATTGATTATAGTGAAATACACGATTTTGAATAAAAATGACTGAAACGAGTTTTCAAAGATGATTATATAAATTATATATAATTTATAAAAATGGTTTCGAAGTGTTTTCGATTTATTTACAATTTATAAATCGGTTCGGGCTTGAATAAAATGCGTCGTGCATCGACAGCTCGCAAACGTCAACTTGTGACTTCAAATAGACGTAACGGGAGATCTGACCGTCGGATACTCCTAAAATTAAAATCATTGGAACCATAATGAAATAAGCTTTTTAATAAAATAAGAATTTTAAAAATCCAATAGTTAGATTTTTAAATATGTCTAAATCTGTTTTGGAAAAGATCGCTACGAGTAAAGTTATAAAGGCCTTAATAAAATTGTTAAAAATATAAATAAATTATCCAAAATCATAATAAGTGATTTGGAAAGATTTTGGATGAAATATTCCAAATTTTAAAAAGATAAAATATATTTTTATCTGAATGAACTAGTTCACAACTAGAGTAGTATTCCAATGATTTTAAACTAGTAAATTAGATTTGTGAACAGTTTGGTTATAACCAGAGTGTTCCAAAGAATAAATTGGAATGTGTTTTGAATGGAAATTATAGTTGGGTATTTCGTATTGAATTCCGTAATTATATGGATATTGTTGTGGAATTCGAAAAATATAGTTATCGTTATTCTACTAAGGTATCTATTGGTTTCAAAATTTGGTATTGATTGTAAGTCGACATGATTTCCATTTAAGATCTTATAGTTAATATCAAATTGGATTTTGGATTTGTTGTGAGTGGTATCTTAAATAATACTGTTCTTAAACCCAGTTGATAATGAAATTAGATCTTTTAGTTAAGATTTAAAGAAGTTTTTCCAATTTAATATATTAAATTGGAATTGGATGGAATTTGATTAATAATAATCGAGATGAGCTTCTATGAAGGAAGGCATTTACTATTTATGGAATTTAAAAGACTTTATCATTATTCCACTTACAGTATTGGTCGGATACGGAAATTTATATCGATTATACGTTATTTAGATTTCCATGAAGATTCTATATTAAATGGAAGATAATTTTAGGTTTATCGTGAATAATGTTTTAAATGACATTTGGTCTTTAACCTAATTAAAGATAGGATTAATTTCCTAAAATTGAGTAATCATTAAATAGTGATTTAAATAGATTAAAACTAAATTGGAGTTTTAATGAATCTTTGATTAGATTGAAATGTGAAAAGATGTAATTAAATTTACCGAATTCAAGAAGTATTCTAAATGGAGTACCATCAGTTTTTCTCCATGCGATGGATGAATCTTTAATTAGATTTAAACGTTGAATGGTAATTAAATTTACCGATAACACTATGGGTGTTAAATATGGATTATTGATGGAAGTAATTCTCTTATTTCAAATTTAATACGGGTTCAAACCAGACTGAATCAAAACTGAACCGTAATATATCAAAACTGAACTGAAACCGAACTGTTTAAACGAGTAGTATAATGGTTTGCATTTTTAATTAACCATTTGATGTGGTGCAAAAGCAGTTTGAACTCCAAACTGCACCAAACCAACATGCGCCCACCCCTATAATATATCCTTCCATATGACGAAAGAACCCCAGCTTTTCAAAATCAACTGAAACCCCTCATTAACCAATTTAACCTGGAACACACACTCGGTGTAACAACCCAGATTTTCAGGTAACCGGGAAGTACAAATTCATTGTGTTATGTGATTCTTAAGATAATATGCTGGTGATATGAGTTTGTGAGACTAACTTGTACAACATTTAAATTAGAAAATAGAGTTTTGAGCATTTCAAAATCGAGTATTTGGAATAAATTACATAACTTTGTTATAATAGAAGTTACTATAATCTTACGATCATAATTTAATAATTAAAGGGGATATTGAAAATATATTTTGGGGATCTACATTTAACGTGAAATGTATTTTCAATATCAAAGGGTAAAATGTTGATTTAATTGTTAAATTACTAATTGGGGTTTTAAATACAAAGATGTATTTTGATAATAATATCAATAGAGGAATTGTGTTTGAATTACATTAATGAATTTAAAATGTACATGTGGCTTTTAAAATATTAATCAGTGAACAAGTTGGTTTGTTGATTGTACAGGAATATAAATATTGATGTGAATCAATGTTTATAGAATTGGTGTGTTTCATTATCGTTGATAATAAATTTAAATTATTGAGTCAATAAAATGTACAACAACATTGTTGCATTAATAAGTTGGAAAATTTGTGTTTTAAATGTCAACAATACTTATATATACATACATACATACATATATATATATATATTGTAGAATTTAAATAAAACAACAAAAGTGTTTCATGCGATAATTATTGAGTTAAAACTATTTTATTTTGGTTTGATAATAATGATTGCATATATTTGATTATCAAAACAATTATTGTAATTCTGGGCAACATTAAATTATTATATTTAATAATAAAAATAAATAAATTTGCGTTTCAACATGTAATGACTTATTTTTTTAAAATATGTCATTAGTGACATTTATTAGTTATGTTAAAGAAATTATACAAATAATAATTATATATTTGTTAACACATTTATTTTGGTAAATTATGTTGAATTTGATATTTAAAATAGCGCAAATGTGTTTTGTGTGTTAATTTGTATGTTAAGTGTTGAAATTAACAAATCTTGATTAATGTATGGATCGTGTGTGTTTTAAGGGGTTATCTTGTGTTGGGTGTATTTAAATTAGTGTTAAATAAGTGATTAAATCTTAAAATAGGGAAATTTGAGCTTAATTATCCTATTTAACATAATTATGGGACTTAATTGGATTTCTAGCCCGTTTCTTTCTTTAATATGGGTTTCTGGAATTAACTAAGAAAAAAAGATATGTAGTTCCTCCTTTTCATTTTTCTCCTTCTTATGTTGTAAAAACCCAGAATTTCTGAACCAATTTAAAACTTTAATTTTAGCTATTTTAATGGGTTTTGAATATTTAAAATAATTTATTTTGAGAACTAACGATTTAAAATTTATTTTAATCAAAGTTAGAACTTATAAATTTAAAATTAATTAAAATAACTTGTAATAGCATGGTAGTTTGAAAATTCAATTTTTAATTTCAAATGAATGTACATAATTCAATATAAATCGGATTTCAATAAAACCAAATGCATTGGAATATTTTGAACTGTAATTTTCTAATGAATATAAGAAACTGGGATTTCACTTTATAAATTATAAGTTATGTCCAGTTTAAAATTTAGAACAGTCGCTATAGAATTTATATATATTTTAATTATATATAGCCCTTAAAAATAGCCATTTTGCAAACGACCTCCATTTTCGAAGAAACCACTTTAGTTGAATTTGGAATGTCAAATTATTGTTAAGTTTTAAATTTCATAATTTTTGGAATTAATATTTGAGCATAGTAAATTTAAACGTGTATTGTAAATTCAGTTTAAATTTAATCGACTAGAAAAAGACCATTTTTCAAACAATCTCCAAATTCGACGAAATTAATTTTGTTAGGACAGTGTCATCAAAACATAGCTATATTTCAAAATTCATAATTTTGGATTTATTATGTGGCCCTGGTAAATTAAAAATATACGTTCAAATTCAATATTGATTGTAATATTAATTTATATTTTAATTTTTACGAAAATTGATCAAAACAGACGAATTGGCTAACGAAACATATTCCATTGTGTCTGAAATGGGGGTACTGAGCTAAAGGCGACAGTCGTTGGGTTTGATTTGGAGTTCGGATTGATAAACATGTATTTTTGAAATTAAATATATATAAATAAAAAAACCCTAATTCTCTTTATTAGTCCAAACCTGCAGTCGGCCTCTTGATGAAGGGCGGAAATTGTTCGAAACTTCCCATCCATTTTCTTCCAATCTACACAATGAATTTCGAAAATTCCTGAAGCAAAATCGAAGCACTTCCTTCCCTCTTCAACTCCATACTTGTATCAAGAATTATCGTTGAGTGATGTGGGAGAATTTCGAGCCCAAACGGGCTGCGTTCATGCACCATTTGATGGCGTCGGGGACCACCGAAGTGGACATCGTTCAGGGAGGGTGGCGCTCTCGAAGCGCGTTGAGGGGTGGCGGCGATGACAGGTACAGACGCGTGGAGGAGGAGCGACGGTGGAATTTTCTGGTGGAGCGTGGGTTCGACGGTTTTCAGAGGGAAGAGGAAGGTTAATTAGCATTTATTTATTTAATTAATTATATTAATGATGTAATTAATGTAATGAAATGTATGTAATACCGTATCTCCTTCATACGAGGTCGAAATCCAGTGATTTCAGTTGCGTTGTGATCGTGGAAGTGAACACTACAACATGAAACTGACCAAAACGGAAACAGAGCAAATTGTATTTTCAGCTAAATTAAACGCATGTTTAATTTAGTTTGAAAATAAAATCATCTATTAAAGAATGACGGAGTGGAAACTAAAGTGAGAACACTCACACTAAAATATTTGTATAGTTATTTATTTTATAACTGAAAATATATAAATTGCCAATGTTGATTTTTATTAGTTTTTATTATCATAAATTTGTATACGGTGCCTGTTAACTCACCTGACTGCTGTTTGAAAACCATGGATGATTTATTTGACTGTATTGTGTTGTGATTGTACATGATATATATAAAAATAATGTTAACATTGATGTGGTAGTTGAAATTAAGTTATAAAAATCCATTTATAATTTAAGCAATTAAAATTGGTTAATTAGAAAAATAATTCGAATCAAATTAGAATTGGTTAAATTTATTAACTAGTGATTAATTTGAATTCATTGTTGTTGTTTGAAACCCCACACAGGTCTGGGGATGATAATTTATTCACGTCTCCCTTGGATTTAATTGTTTGTCAACCGACTGATTGACAGGCTATGATAAGCATTATTTAATTATTTAAAGCTTATACAGCTGTAAATAGCACTCTAGATGTGAATTGACTGTTTAATAGTTATTCATCACTATTTTTGAATATATGCGATGTATGGAATCCATATAAATAAAATTATATAGTAATTGATTGAGTTTGATTCCAATTCAGAAATAACGAATATTTTAAAATAATATTCAGTGAATAATCAAAATATGATTTTGACGTCCGATTTTGGATGGATAAGAAAATATTGATATATGAAGCCGAGTTAAGTAGATATACGCCATTTTTGGCTCAAACGGAATTTTCTGCCAAATTTATTTAATTTATAATGAATATCGAAAAGATGTGATTTCAAAATTTGATATTTTGAAAATATTATCATTTTAATATTGTAATGATATGGAATATTCAATTTTGATTTATAATTGAAATGGAAGTTGGGATCGTTTTTAAAACTAATTTATAAACGATTTATAAAATACGTTTTAAACAGAAATGAACGAAATATATTATATATATAATTATATGGCTTGAATAGAATGCGTCGCGCAGTGACCGTTCGTGAATTTCAACCATTAACTTCAAATTGGGATAACAGGAGATCCGACCGTCGGATTCTCCTAAAACAGGAACGGTTGGGTTCGTATCGAAAAGAGGTTTCGAATGATAGTAAAAGATTTGAAATCTAACGAAAATATTTTAAGATATGTCCAAATCAATTTTAGAAAAGGTCGTTATGAATGCAGTTCGGTGGCCGTTATTGAAAACCGACTGTAAGGGCCTTAATAAAATTATTAAAAATATGGATAAATTATGTAAAATCATGATAAATGATTTGAAATTATTTTGGATGGAATATTCCACGTTTGTAAAGATAAAAGATATTTTTGTCTAAATGAACTAGCTAATAACTAGAATAAAGAACTAAAAGGAATTGAAATGGTTTTAATTTAACCAGAATTTTCCAATATAAAAATTGGATTGGATTTGAATGGAAATAATCTTCGGAATATTTTGATATTGGATTCTGTGATTATACGGATATTGTTGAGGAATTTGGAAGATATATATATATATATATTGTTATTTCTAATACGATATTTGTTGGTTTCAGAATTTGATATTGAATATAAGCTGATATTATTTCTATTCAGAGCCTTGTATTTAATATCAAATTGGATTTTAGGGTTTGCAGTGAATGGCGTCTTTAATAACACCATTCTTAAACCCCGCTGAGAAAAGAATTAATCTTCTAATTATAAATTGGAATTGAATGGAAGATGATTTTGGGTTCATTGTGAATGTTGTTTTATATAACATTTGTTCTTAAAACCCAATTAACAGTGAAGATATGATTTGGAATTTATAAATCTTTTTATTAAAATTTAATGGAAAATTTCCAAATTAAAGTTTTTTCCAATTTAATATATATTAAATTGGAATTGAATGGAATTCGATTTGGTAATAATCGAGATGAGCTTCTGTGAATGAAGGTTGTTACTATTTATGGAATTTAAAAGGCTTTGTCGTTATTTCATTTATGTTATTAGTCTGATACTGAAATTTATATCGATTATATATTGATCTGTTCTCTGTGAAGATTTCATAGTTAATGGAAGATGATTTGGGATTATCGAGAATTGTGTTTTAAATGACATTGGTTCTTTAAACCAGTTAAAGACAGGATTAATTTTCCTAAAGTGGAATAATTATTAAGTAATGATTGTCGAGATTAAAACTAAATTGGAGTTTTAAGGATTTTGTAATTAGTTTGGAATGTGAATGATATAATTAAATTTATCGAATTCATAAAATGTTCGAGAACGGAGTACCACCAGTTTTACTTCAGGAGATAGTTAAATCTTTAATTAGATTTGAACGTGAAATGGTAATTAAATTTAACGATAACACCGTGGGTATTAGATATGGTGTACTACCAGTTTTGCTCCATGGGATAAATAGGTTGGGATTTGGATTAATGAAATAAATGATTATTTCGGTAAGGCTCGTTAATCCCGACTAGTTTGGTAAACCTTAACTTGGTTTAGAATTGTTAAAAGATAGAATAAAATCTTTTGTAATTGATATCCAAAGGAAGATTTAATAATAAGTTTGAAAGAATTTATCTTTGATAAAATTAATGGGAATCTTTTCCCTAAGATGTGAATATTTGAGTAAAAGAATATCCTGAATTAGAATGAGGCGTATGATGTGTTTTTATAGCACTTGATTTTAAGATATGTGAGTTATTTGGAAAGACCGGGTTTAACCCATTTTGAATAACTGGTACGATGATTAAAAGTCGACAAAGGAGACAATGGTTGAAGACCGGAGATCTTCACATCGAATGGATGATTACTAATGTCTTGATTGGGCCATACACCCAAGACAAGGTAATAAGTTGTGATCATCTGGACGTACTTGGAGATCGACCGGATATGCGAGGGCCTCTCTCTTGTATTGAACATATGGGACGAGGAATAAGATGCCTCTGGTTTCGTTCAGACCTAGAACGGACTTGCAAATGGATGATGTGTCTAAAATTGTATTCCTTTGTACCGTATTTGTTGATCTCTGCTAAATATATATCTGTTTAGTGGTGGAGAATTTATTTTCTTTCTTAACACCCTTCTCTGAGACGTACGAGCTTAGAGGTTATATATTGGTGGAAATCAATGGTACGGTGTGGATTGATAAGGTGGCATGTTGAGTTGCATGGATCTTGTGGATGATGATCAAAACATAGCTTTAATATAGCATAACTTTGTGTGTAGAGACGTGACTTCGATGAGTTTCACAAACCATGAATGATTGAGGCCGGATAATAAACGGCAAGAAGGAATCTGGTATCTGGAAGCACCGATAAGGTGTTTCCCCACTGAGGGCTATGGGATCAGGGAGCCCGTTAAGGTGTACTCCACTGTCATAATGTGAAGGATACATATGGAAAGAAGGAATCTGGTATCTAGGATCATTGATAGGGTGATTCTCCGCTGAGGGCTATGAGATCAGGGAGCTCGTTAAGGTGTACTCCACTGTTATAGTGTGAAGGATACATATTCGCCCCTAAAAGGGCAATGATATGAACATTGAGTGCATGTCGATATGGAATTACTATTTCGAGCCTTGGATTTAGTGTAATAACCGAATGCATGTCGATATGATTTCTTTCGAGTCTTGGATTCAATGTAGGGATGGCAAGAAAGCCTCAATCATTGATGGAATCCATTTCCAATACGAACCTTTGCATTTTTAATTGTAACCTATGTATGTAGTCGTAGTATACTACGCGTGCTATGATTGATATATTTATTTGTGAAGAATGATTTTTACACTAAGAACTAGTAATAATAAAAGAGGATTGTACATATCAAGCATTTTTTGCCATTATAATGAAATCTATCCTCCTGTTTGCGCTGCATTGTGTGATGGGATGGGGTCTTATAATGACTTCATTTTTCTTTATTTTGCATTGAGTTGTTTGTTTTACGGTATTCTTGGAAGGAAACCCGTTCCATGTCATGCAGTGGTCCCTTGATTTACCCAACATTAAAATAAAGTTAATAACTGTTTTAGTTCTCACACCAGTCCCATGACTGACCTGGAGTTTATTTGTTTTCTCCTAAACTCTGGGTGCCTATATTTTCCACACAGGCAGCTAGTAGTTTTGTTTTTGCAGATTTCTATTAAACATGATCCTGGTTTACAGTTGGAGCTATATTCGGAAAGCTTTGTATCCATGTATTTCTTTCAGTTGTGGTAGTTGATGTATTTCCGTTGTGCATTATATTTATACATTTTAATTTCCGCTGCTTTGTAATTTAAATCTATGATATTTTTCTGCTGTGTATTGTTTGAACTCTGATATTCTTGTACTCTGATGTAAATTGTTGTAATAGCAATGAAATGTTCTAGTGTTTGTGTTCTGATGCATCGTGTTCTTAAAACAAACTAGTGTTTACCGTCTCTTCGGGATTTGGGGGATTTCGGATCGTTAAAGTTTGGTATCAGAGCTTTGGTTTACAAAGCTAGAGAACAAGGCACATTAGAACTAAACGAAAGAATTCATCAGAGATTGGATTAGTAATATCCTATAAGAATGACTCATTAGAGATAAGGTTAGTAATACCCTAGAATGAGTTTGAAGAGTGCTATTTCTAAAAATGAATTTAATTTTGAAATTTATATCTTATAGTACGTATTTGAGTATTTTATTTTATATTGATTTTAGACTATCAAGTATAAGTAGATTTTGCATATATGTCTGATCCACGTGTATTCAAAGTCTTAAATATACCAGGTAGATACAGAATCACACTCTAGTCGCCCAAAGATGATTCTGGTGATGTCCACACATCATCAATATCTATATTCGAGTTTCGAAAGTGGGATATCTATATATTTCCAATTGACTGGTGTGAAAACCAAAAACTTAGTTAGAATTTATTTTTTGTGATTTGATGATAAATTTGGATTTTTGAGTATATATAGAAGATATATGTTTGAAAAGCTAATCAACTAATTGATTGCTAATTGTGTTTTGTGATTATTAATTTAACTAATAAAAATTTTGGATTGGTAAAACCAGTAAAAGAATGAATGATATGTAAAACCAAACCAAATATAATATAGAGCTGAATAGAAAATTTAGTTTGAATTGGATTTATATATTAGATGGATATGTACATATATATACATGCTGAGTAGGTTATGGATTTACTGTCGAGTAGAGAAATATATTGCGTGTCCGACAAACAGGTGCACCCTAATGAGTTGGTTGCGCAATTTTATTATTATATCAACTCCTGTGAGTGATTTGGATACGCTGTGATGGTTGTTCTGTGTGAGATTAAAAACATACGCCATAGGATAACAACAAATAAATTATGAACTACACCGCATTACATACTACATGAAGACAACATATCATCTCATATTCCATATAAGCATTTGGTGCTTATATGACGAGGTTTAGATTCCATACGGGCGAGATGCTTGTATGGCGAGGACTGAATTACAGGTTGAACAGAAGACCGATTATGGATTTAATAACATATAAAGGTGCTCGGGGCAGGATTTAATAAAAAACTACACAGGACTGGAGATGACAAAAATTCACGTCTTCCTTTTTTTAATTAAGGCACATGGATTATTTTATTTCCAACACTGGGCAAGGGATGGGATTTCGACTTTTTGCACGTCTCCCTTAGGCATAGATAGGCCACAAAAATTGTGTATGCTTTTTATTTATTTATTTATTGGGCGCCTAATATGGCCCAATAAAATTTTCAAACCCTCCCCGTACGAACGAGGTTATGGCGAAACTTTTCGAAAATTTAGGGTGTTAGCCAAATTTTTGAGAAATTTGAAAGTTCTAAGAAACTGAAAAATTGAAGAACTTAAGCCAGAATGAAAGTTAAGTTGGTTAGTTAAACAACTTTCAGCTCCGTTCCTTTTCAAGGATGAAAATATTATAAGTGGGGGAGATTGTAACAACCCAGAATTTTTGAACCAATTTAAATTTTTTATTTTAGCTATTTTAATGGGTTTTGAATATTTAAAATAATTTATTTTGATAATTATCGATTTAAAATTTATTTAAATCAAAGTTAGAACGTATAAATTTAAAATTTAATTAAAATGGACTCATAATAGCGGGGTAGTTTGAAAATTCGATTTTCAATTTCAAATGAATGTATAAAATTCAATATAAATCGGATTCTAGTAAAACCAAAAATGTTGGAATATTTTCAACTGTAATTTTCTAATGAATGCAAATAACTGGGATTTCACTTTATAAATTATAAGTTATGTCCAGTTTAAAATTTAGAATAGTCGCTATAGAATTTATATATATTTTTAATTATATATAGCCCTTAAAAATAACCATTTTGCAAACGAACTCCATTTTCGACGAAACCACTTTTGTTGGATCCGGAATGTCGAATTATTGTTAAGTTTAAAATTTCATAATTTTTGGAGTTAATATGTGAGCAGAGTAAATTTAAACGTGTTTTGTAAATTTAGTTTAAATTTAATCGACTAGAAAAAGACCATTGTTCAAACGGTCTTCAAATTCGACGGAATTAATTTTGTTAAAATCGTATCATTAAAACATAGGTAGATTTCAAAATTCATAATTTTTGGAGTCAGTTTGTGGCCCTAGTAAATTAAAAATGTATGCCCAAATTCATATTGACTGTTATATTAATTTATATTTTAATTTTGATGAAAACTGATCAAAACAGTCGAATTGGCTTATGAAACATATTCCATTGTGTCCGCAATGGGGGTATTTAGCTAGGATCGATAGTGGTTGGGTTTGATTTGGAGTTCGAATTGATAAACATGTATTTTTGAAATTAAAGTAATTAATATATATATATACACACCCTAATTCTCTTCATTAATCCAAACCCGTTGTCAGCCTCTCGGTGAAGGGCAGAAATTGTTCGAAACTTCCCATCCATTTTCTTCCAATCTACACAATGAATTTCGAAAATTCCTGAAGCAAAATCGAAGCACTTCCTTCCCTCTTCAAATCCATATATGTATCAAGAATTATCATTGAGTGACGTGGGAGAATTTCGAGCCCAAAGGGGCTGCGTTCGTGCATCGTTTGGAGGCGCTGGGGACCACCGAAGTGGACGTCGTTTAAGGGGGTGGGGTGGCGCTCTCGAAGCCGCGTCGGTACGGACGCATGGAGGAGGAGCAGCGGTGGAATTTCTAGTGGTGCTTGGTTTCGATGGGTTTCAGAGGAAGGTTAATTAGGATTTAATTATTTAATTAATTATATTAGTGATGTAATTAATGTAATGAAATGTATATAATACCGTATCTTCTTCATACGAGGTCGAAATCCAGTGATTTCAGTTGCGTTGTGATCGTGGAGGCGAACATTACAACATGAAACTGACTAAAACGGAAACGGAGCAAACTGGATTTTCAATTAAATTAAACGCACGTTTAATTTAGTTTGAAAATAAAATCAGCCATTAAAGAATGACAGGGTGAAAACCAAAGTGAGAACTCTTTCACTAAAATATTTGTATAATAATTAACTTTATAACTGAAAATATATAAATTGCCAGTGTTGATTTTTATCAGTTTTGATTATCATAAATTTGTATATGGTGCTTGTTTGCTCACCTGACTATTGTTTGAAAACCATAAATGATTTAATTGACTGTATGTGTAGTGATTGTGATGATTAACATATTAAGAATAATGTTAACATTAATGTGGTAGTTGAAATTAAATTACAAAAATCCATTTATAATTTAAACAATAAAAAAATTTTAATTAGAAAAATAATTCGAATCAAATTAGAATTGGTTAAATTTATTAGCCAGTGATTAATTTGAATTCATTATTGTTATTTGAAACCCTATAGCGGTCTAGGGATGATAATTTATTCATGTCTCCCTTGGATTTAATTGTTTATCAACCGATTGATTGACAGGCTGTGATACGTGTTATTTAAATATTTAATTCTTATACAGTAGTAAATAGTACTCTGGATGTGAATTGACTGTTTAATAGTTATTCATCACTATTTTTGAAAATATGCGATGTATGGAATCCATATAAATAAAATTATATGGTAATTGATTGAGTCTGATTCCAATTCAGAAATAACAGAAATTTTAGAATAATATTCAGCGAATAATCAAAATATGATTTTGAAGTCCGATTTTGGATGGACAAGAAAATATTGATATATGAAGCCGAGTTAAGTAGATATACGCCATTTTTTATTCGAACGGAATTTTCTGTCGATTTTATTTATTCTATAATGAATATCGAAAAGATGTGATTTCAAAATTTGATATTTTGAAAATATTATCATTTTAAGATTATAATGATATGGAATATTCAGTTTTGATTTAAAATTGAAATGGAAGTTGGAATCGTTTTTAAAACGAATTTATAAACGATTTATAAAATACGTTTTAAACAGAAATCGACAAAATATATTATATACAATTATATAGCTTGAATAGAACGCGCCGCGCAGCGACTGTTTGCGAATTTCAACCATTAACTTCGAATTGGGAGAACGAGAGATCCGACCGTTGGATTCTCCTAGAACCGGAACCGTTGGATTTGTATCGAAAAGATCTTTCAAATGATAATAAGAGATTTGAAATCTAATGGTTAGATTTTAAGATATGTCCAAATCAATTTCTGAAAAGGTCGCTATGAATGCAGTTCGGTGGCCGTTATTGGAAACCGACTGTAAGGGTCTTAATAAAATTATTAAAAATATGGATAAATTATGTAAAATCATAATAAATGATTTGAAATTATTTTGGATGAAATATTCCACATTTGTAAAGATAAAAGATATTTTTGTCTAAATGAACTAGCTAATAATTAGAATAAAGAACTGAAAGGAATTGAAACGGTTTTAATTTAACCAAAATTTTCCAATATAAAAATTGGATTGGATTTGAGTGGAAATAATCTTTGGAATATTTTGATATTGGATTCCGTGTTTATACGGATATTGTTGAGGAAATTGGAAGATATAGATATCGTTATTCCCATTACGATATTTGTCGGTTTCAGAATTTGATACTGAATATAAGCCGATATTATTTCTATTTAGAGCCTTGTATTTAATATCAAATTGGATTTTGGGGTTTATCGTGAATGGCGTCTTTAATAACAACGTTCTTAAAACCCGCTGAGAAAAGAATTAATCTTTTAATTATAAATTGGAATTGAATGGAAGATGATTTTGGGTTCATTATGAACGATATTTTAAATAACATTTATTCTTAAAACCCAATTAATAGTGAAGATATGATTTGGAATTTATAAATCTTTTCATTAAGATTTAATGAAAATTTTACAAAGTAAAGTTTTTCCAATTTAGTATATATTAAATTGGAATTGAATGCAATTTGTAACAACTCGGATTTTCAGAACCAATTTAAAATTTAAAATTTTAGCTATTTTAATGGATTTAGAATATTTAAAATGATTTATTTTAAATAATAATGATTTAAAATTTTATTTAAATCAAAGTTAGAACGTATAAATTTATTTTAATTTTAAAACGAGTCTGAAATGGAGCGGTAGTTTGAAAATTCGATTTCTAATTTCAATTTAATGTATAGAATTCATTTTAAATCAGAATTGGACGAAACAAGAAATATTTGAATCTGTTTAAAAATATCTTTCTAACGAATGTGAAAAATTCGGATTTCATAACGGGAATAAAAAGTTATGTTCCGTTTAAAATTTAAAATAGTCGCTATGGAATTTGATATAATATATTGCCCTTAAGAATAGTCATTTTGCGAACGACCTCCATTTTCGACAAGACCACTTTTGTTGGATCCAGAATGTCAAATTATTGCTCGATTCCAATTTTCATAATTTTTGGAATTAATATGTGAGCATAGCAAAAGAAAACGTGTTTTGCCAATTTTAGTTGAATTGGAACGATTGGAAAATGACTGTTTTTCAAACGGTCTCCAAATTCGATGAATTAGTTTTGTTAGGTCCGTATCGTCAAAACATAATTAGATTTATTTTTCGAGAATTTTTAAGGTCAGTATGTGACCCCGGTAAATTAAAATGTATGTTCAAATTCAATATATATTGATTTATATTTTAACTTAAATGAAAACTGATCGAAACAGTCGAATTGTCTTACGGGACATATCCCATTATGTTCGGAATGGGGGTATTTAGCTAGGGGCGACAGTCGTTGGGTTTGATTTGGAGTTCGAATGAAAAAATCATGCTTTTTGGAATTAAAATAAAATAAAATAATTAATATAAATACTCTACCCTCTCTCTCTCTCTCTACCCACACTCTTCACTTCCACCGGCCCTAAGATAAATAGCTGAAACGCTCAAGATTTCTCCCCTTAATCTCTTTAAATCTACATAATAAATTCGAAATTTCACAAAACAAAAATCAAAGTGTGTTGTGAGATCTCCCTTATCATACGGTGATGATCGGATGTAAATCGATGGGAAGGCCGAAATCATCCCTCAAAGGCTAGGCGTTCTATTGGAGTTTCTAGGGTCTGACGGGTTTCGAGTTGGGCGGGTCCGCTGGCGGTGGGTGGAGGAGCTAACGGCGGTCGGCGTGAGGGCGGTTTGAAGAAGTCTGGTCACCTGAGGTGACACACGCGGGGGGAATCGAGATTGAAGAATGGGTTTTTTTCGTTCCAGTCATTCACGACAAAGAAGGAGAAGGTTTAGGGTGAATAATTAATTTAATATTATAATTAATTAATAAATTTATGTAGTTAAAGTTTAAAAATTAATATCTAGTCTATAAGTGAACAAAATTTAGCAAACTTGAAGGCGTTGGAACCCTATAGACGAAACCTACATCATGGAGCAGACCAGAACTGAAATAGAAGAATGACGACTTTAGAGTGAGCATTTTTAATTCTTTTTCTGATTTAAGTATATAAAAATAGCATGATTTAAAAATATAAAAATAGCATGATTTAAAAATATAAAAATAGCATGATCGAAAATAAAAAAAGCATTGTTTTAAAAATATAAATATGCATTGTTTTTTAAAATAAAAATAACATTGTTTTAAAAATATAAAAATAACATTGTTTTAAAAATATAAATATACATTGTTTTTGAAAATAGAAATAACATGTTTTTAAAAATAAAAATAGCATCGGTTTCTAAATGTAAGTTTTACATAAATAACATTGAAGTAAAAATATGATTTTTTATATAAAAATAGAGAAGATTAAAAATGAGAATTTTTATATAAATACCATAGTAAAAAAATGTAATTTTTATGTATAATAGCATAGATAAAAATATGATTTTTTATATATAACTTTGTTTTTAAAATATGGTTTAAAAATATAAATAATATGATTTCTAAAAATATATACAGCACTGTAAAATGGAATGTGATTTTTATATATATAAGAACATCAAATAAAAAATGTGATTTTTATCTATGTGGCGTTATTATAAAAATGTATTTTTTCTAATAAAAATAGCATTGTTAAAAATGTGATTTTAATATAAACTGCGTGAAACAGATCGCGTGGGAATCACGGTGAAGAATAATATGCGATGGAGCTGACAGAGTGGAACCCCAAAGGTGAGAACTCCTTCTTACTCTAATTATATTATAGTTAAATATATATTAGGATGTAGACGGTGCTTAGTAGCACCCGACACCATTTATTGTACAAACCATGATTGTTTGTTTGGATTGAATTGACTGTATTATGTATTGATTGTGATGCTGAAATGTTAAAATATTAAAATATTAAAAATAATTTAATATTATTTTATGGTAGTTGAAATTAAATTATAAATATTCATTTATAATTTTAAATAGTGAAAATTGGTTAATTAGGAAAATAATTCAAACTGAATTAGAACTGGTTAAATTTACTAACCAGTGATTATTTTAAATAGACTATTGTTGTATGAAAACCCCACACGGGTATTGGGATGATATTTGACATACACTATTCCCAATATTTAATTGTATGTCAATCGATGGATTGACTGACTGTGATGAGCGTTATTTATTTATTTTAATGCTCACACAACTGTAAAATTCACTCTGGTTGTGAATGGATTGTTTAATGATTATTTATCATTATTGTTGAATACATGCAATGTATGAAAACCATATAAATGAAACTATATGGTAATTGATTGAGTCGCATTCCGATTCAGAAATAAAGAATATTTATTAAGAATATTTTAGAATAACGAATATTTTAAAATAATATTCATTGAAGAATAAAATTATGAATTTGATGTCCGTTTTTGGATGGACACAAAAATATTGAAATATGTGAAGCCGAGTTAAGTAGCAAACGTCAATTTAACCCAAACGGGTTTATCGATTGATTTTATTCATTTTATAATGAATATCGAAAAGAAGTGATTTCAAAATCTAATATTTTGAAAAATATTATCATTTTAATACGATAAAAATATAGAATATTCAATTTTGATTTAAAATTGGAAACAAAGTTGGAATCGTTTTATAATGAAATTATAAATATTTTATAAATATGTTTTAAATGGAAATCAACGAAATATATATAATACATATATTTTATATTTGATGGCCTGAATAGAAAGCGCCGTGCAGCGACCATTCGCGAATTTCGACCATTAACTTCAAATTGATGTAACGGGAGATCCGGCCGTCGAATTCTCCTAAAACCGGAACCGTTGGGTTCGTATCAAAAATAGCTTTCCAATGAATATAAGAGATTTGAAATCTAACGGTTTGATTTGGAATTATGTCCAAATAAAATTTGAAAAAGGTCGCTATGGATGTAGTTCGGCGACCGTTATTGGAAACCGACTGTACGGGTCTTGATAAAATTATTAAAAATATAAAAAAGTTATGTAAAATTATAATTAATTATTTGGAAAGATTTTGGATGAAAAATTCTTAGTTGAAAATATAAAAATATATTTTCATTGAAATGAACTAGTTATTAACTAGAATAATAATCCAATGTTTTTAAATAAATATATAAATTGGATTTGTAAATAGTCTTAACATAAATATAATTTTCAAACGTATGAATTGGTATGGAAATTAACTTCGGAATATTTCGATATTGGATTCCATGATTATATAGATATTGTTGAGGAATTTGGAAGATATATATATCGTTATTCCCAATATGATATTTGTTGATTTCATAATTTGATATTGAGTATAAGCCGATATAATTTCTATGCAGAGCCTTTTATTTAATGTCAAATTGGATTTTGGGTTTGTCGTGAATGGTGTCTTAAATAACGCTGTTCTTAAACCCAGTTGAGAAAAGAATAAATCCATTAATTAAGATTTAGAGAAGTTTACCAATTAAATAATATTTAATTGGAATTGAAATTGGATTTTGGGTTTGTCATGAATGGTGTCATAAATAACACTTTTCTTAAACCCAGTTGAGAAAAGAATAAATGTTTTAATTCAGATTTAGAGAAGTTTACCAATTAATTAATATTTAATTGGAATTGAAATGAAAATTTATTTTGGGTTTATCGTGAATTGTGTTTTAAACTACATTTGTTCTTTAACCCAATTAGCAATGAAAATATAATTTGGAAGTAATAAATCTTTTATTAAGATTTAAATGGAAATCTTTCAAAATAAAGTTTTCCAATTTAATATATTAAATGAGAATTGAATGGAATTCGATTCGGTAATAATTGAGATGAGCTTCTACGAATGAAGACCGTTACTATATATGGAACTTAAAAGGCTTTGCCGCTATTCCATTTATATTATTAGTCTGACACGGGAATTTATATCGGTTATGTATTGTTATGATTTCCGTGTAGATTCCATTTTGATGGAATATGATTTTGGGTTCATTGTGAAATGTGTTTTAAATGACATTAGTTCTTTAACCCAGTTAAAGATAAGATTAATTTCTTAACTTTGAATAATCATTAAGTAATGATTTTTGAGATTAAAACCGAATTAAAGTTTTAATGAATCTTTACTTAGGTTGAAATGAGAATGTGATAATTTAAATTATCAAATTAGGGAAATGATCGAGAATGGAGTACCACCAGTTTTACTCCAGGCGATAGTTAAATCTTTAATTAGATTTGAACGTGAAATGGCAATTAATTTTACTGATAACACCATGGTGTTAGATATGGAGTATTACCAGTTTTGCTCCATGGGATGAATGGGTTGGGATTGGGATAATAAAAGAAATGATTACTTCGGTATGGTTCGATAATACCGACTAGTTTATAAACCTTATTGGTTTGAATTAATATCCAAAGAAAGATTAAAGAATAAATTTAAAAGAATTTATCTTTGATAAAATTAACGGGAAATTTTCCCTAAAAATGTGAATATTTTAATAAAAGAATATTCTGAATTGGAATGAGGCATCTGATGTGTTTTTATAGCACTTGATTATAAAATACGCAAGTTATTTGGAAAGACCGGGTTTAACCCATTCTGAATAATTAACATGTCGACTAAAAGTTGACGATGAAGACGGTGGTTGAAGACTGGAGTTCTTCACATCATCTGGATGATTACTGATGTCTTGATTGGGCTGTACACCCAAGACAAGGTAATAAGTGGTGATCGTTCAGACGTACTTGGAGATCAACGGATATGCGAGGACCTCTCTCCTGTATTGGACATATGGGACGAGGAATAAGGTGCCTCCAGTTCCATTCTTACCCAGAACAGACTTGTAAATGGATATGTGTCTGACATTTGTTTTTATTCTGTGTTGATTGATCTCTATTAAATATATATTTGTTTGGTGGCAGAGAATTTATTCTCTTGCTTAACACCCTTCTCTGAGACGTACGAGCTTAGAGGTTATATATTGATAGACATCAGTTGCATGGCATGAATTGTCAGTGTGGCATGCTAAGATGCCAATGATCAAGGCTTTTGTTGAAAAGAAGAGTCTTGTGGTTGATGATCAAAGCACAACTTTAAATAGCATAGCTTTGTGTATAGCGTTAATTCGCGAGCCTCACACCCTAGTATGAACCAGAAACGGGAGAGAACAGTAGGGAGGACATGCATTTCTTTCTAGCTAGGAGTGGTGTCAATGTATGGAGCCCAGACATTTTTACTTATGTGGATGATGGAAAGCGAGGTACCTCGGATATTGAGTCCCTAGTGGCTCATATTTTATGCCCCATAGGGCAGGGAAACATATTGTTCAGGAATTGCCAATCCACTAAAGTATGTGTGGACCGGCCCTGCAAGCTCCAGGTGCAGTTGCGGCTGAGCCTGAGACTCGGACTAGAGAGTCTCGAATTCGGTAAGGACGATCCCTTGCCTTGGTTCATGATGGAAATCCAACTTCCAATACGACATCATGCGGTTTTGATTATAGAACTCACATGGCGACATTATATATGGTACCCATGCCGTCTATGATTGATACATTTATATTTGAAGTTGTTTTTAAACACTATGCACTTATATTAGCATCAAAATAATTTTTTTTATACGTATCAAGCATATTTGGCTATTATAAGGGAAAACTCTATCCTCCGGCTTGCGTTGCATTGTGTGATGGGACCTGAATCTTATAATAACTTCATTTTTCCAAAAAAGCATTGCGTTGTTTTATTTTAAACTAAGATTCATGTAGAGTGAACCCATTCCGTGTTTTACGGCATGGTCCCATGATTTCCCCACTTTTAAAATAAAGATTAATTATTGTTTTAGTTCTCACACCAGTCCCATGACTAACTCAGAGTTTGTTGTTTCTACCTAAACTCTGACTGCCCATATTTTCCACATGGACAGCTAGTAGTTTTGGTTTGAGCAGATATTTCTTTTCATATGATCCTGGATTACAGCTGGAGCTATATTCGGAAAGCTTTGTATCCGTGTATTTCTTTCAGTTGTGATAGTGATATATTTTCCGCTACGCATTGTATTATATTTTCCGCTACTATGTAGTTTTAAATCTCTGATATTGTATTTCCAATGTGTAATAATTATTCATACTCTGGAATATTCTTGTACTCTTATGTAAATTGTTGTAATAACGATGAAATGTTTTATTATTTATGTTTTGATGCCCCGTGTTCTCAACTCAATCCGGGCTTTCCCGAAAGGGGAAGTTTGGATCGTTTCAGAATTCAATTTGGTAATAATCGAGACGAGCTTCTGTGAATGAAGGTCGTTACCATTTATGGAATTTAAAAGGCTTTGTCATTATTCCATTTATATTATTAGTCTGATAACGAAATTTATATCGCTTATATATTAATCTGTTTTCCGTGAAGATTCATGGTTAATGGGAGATGATTTGGGTTTATCGGGAACTGTGTTTTAAATGACATTGGTTTTTTAACCCAGTTAAAGACAGGATTAATTTTCCTAAAGTGGAATAATCATTAAGTAATGATTGTCGAGATTAAAACTAAAATGGAGTTTTAAGGAATCTGTAATTGGATTGGAATGTGAATGAGATAATTAAATTTATCGAATTCATGAAATGTTCAAGAATGGAGTACCACCAATTTTACTCTAGGTTAAGTCTTTAATTAGATTTGAACGTGAAAATGGTAATTGGTACGACGATTAAAAGTCGACAACGAAGACAGTGGTTGAAGACCGGAGATCTTCACATCGAATGGATGATTACTGATGTCTTGATTGGGCCATACACCCAAGATAAGGTAATAAGTGGTGATCATCTAGACGTACTTGGAGATCGACCGGATATACGAGGGCCTCTCTCCTGTATTGGATATATGGGACGAGGAATAAGGTGCCTTCGGTTTCATTCAAACCCAGAACGGACTTGCAAATGGATGGTGTGTCTGACATCGTATTCCTTTATACTGTATTCGTTGATCTTTGCTAAATATATATCTGTTTGGTGGTGGAGAACTTATTCTCTTGCTTAACACTCTTCTCTGAGATGTACGAGCTTAGAGGTTATATATTGGTGGAAATATGTGATACGGTATGGATTGACAAGGTGACATGCTGAGTTGTATGGATCAAGGCTTTTGTTGAAAAGCAGAGTCTTGTGTATGATGATCAAAGCATAGCTTTGTGTGTCGAGACGTGACTTCGATGAGTTTCACAAACCGTGAATGATTGAGGCCGGGTAATAAACGACAAGAAGGAATCCGGTATCTGGGAGCACCAATAAGGTGACTCTCCACTGAGGGCTATGGGATCAGGGAGCCTATTAAGGTGTACTCTACTGTCATAGTGTGAAGGATATAGATAACAAGAAGGAAAATGGTATCTAGGAGCACCGATAAGGTGATTCTCCCCTGAGGGCTATGGGATCAGTGAGCCCGTTAAGGTGTATTCCACTGTCATAGCGTGAAGGATACAGATTCGCCCTTAAAAAGGCAATGATATGAACATTGAGTGCATGTCGATATGGAATCACTATTTCGAGCCTTGGATTTAATGTAATAATTGAACGCATGTCGATATGATTTCTTTCGAGTCTTGGATTCATTGTAGGGATGGCAAGAAAGCCTCAGACGTTGATGGAATCCATTTCCAATACAAACCTTTGAGGTTTTTAATTGTAACGTATGCATGTAGTCGTAGTATACTACGTATGCTATGATTGATATATTTACTTGTGAAGAATGATTTTTACGCTAAGGACTACTGATAATAAAAGAGGATTGTACGTATCAAGCATTTTTGGCCATTATAAGGGAAATCTCTATCCTCCTGTTTGCGCTGCATTGTGTGATGGGATGGGGTCTTATAATGGTTTCATTTTTCTTTATTTAGCATTGCGCTGTTTGTTTTATGGTATTCTTGGAAGGAAACCCATTCCATATCATACGGTGGTCCCTTGATTTACCCAACATTAAAATAAAGTTAATAACTGTTTTAGATCTCACACCAGTCCCATGACTGACTTGGAGTTTATTTGTTTTCGCCTAAACTCTGGGTGCCTATATTTTCCACATGGGCAGCTAGTAATTTTGGTTTTGCAGATTTCTATTAAACAAGATCCTGGTTTACAGCTGGATCTATATTCGGAAAGCTTTGTATCCGTGTATTTCTTTTAGTTGTGGTAGTTGATGTATTTCCGTTGTGCATTGTATTTGTACATTTTTATTTCTGCTGCTTTGTAATTTAAATCTCTGATATTTTTCTGTTGTGTATTATCTGAACTCTGGTATTCTTGTACACTGATGTAAACTGCTGTAATAGCAATGAAATGTTCCAGTGTTTGTGTTCTGATGCGTCGTGTTCTCAAAACAATCTGGGCTCCTCCGTCCCTTCGGGGTTCGGGGATTTTGAGTCGTTTCATCTGTTTAGAGAAAACAATGTTCTTCAATGAACTCCCTTCCTCTTTCTTCTCATTACTTAATGCATGCTCAAATTCTATGTATTTTTAGATTCAAGCTTGCTCTCATATCCTTTTCTTGGCTAATCGAAGCCCAATTCCACCTCTAGTAAAGAAAAAAAATATCAAAGATTGAGGCTGTTGTGAAGTTTCATGTTATCAGTTCCTAGTTTTTCAAGCTTTTGGTGCTCTAACCCTTCTCTAAAAGGCTAAAATTTATCCTCCTAATATCCAATCAAGATGAGTATGCACTCACACATTCTAGTTTACAAGTTTCTAGTAGTAATCTCTAGCTCTGTGATATAAAATACATAGCTTTTATGAGTCAAATTGGCCATTTTGTTGTTGTACTCAAATCACTTCAAAACCCTGACTTTGAGCCTTAATTACTTTTTGATCCTTAAGTGTTTCTTCTTGATTCTTTTTGCATGTTGTTGTCAAGAGTCTTGTGAGTATTTCTACAAACTTTGGTGTCGATATGGGTTGATTTGAGTGGGTAAACGGGTCACCAAAGTTGGGGTTTCACCGGGATATCGACCTGGAAGGAATCCCGTGAGGAGGGTCGACCCACTATGCATCCTTGTCGACCCAAGGGTCGACCCCTCTTAGGAAATTTGTTCCCATGGCCTTCAAATGACTTTATCTTGCTTCTAGATCAAAACAACGCCAAGGTCCAAATTCTTGGTATTGTATCTCCTTTGTTATTGATCGAAATTGAGTGATTGTTTTTATGTTTCAAAGTATGGGATCTTGGCTATTTTCTTGCAGATTTTTAGGCCAATCAGAGACCGTTTGGTCATTCTAACCTAGTCCCAAAGTTGGACCTGGAAGTGATTTCAGCCCATGCTAGAATTCAATCCAGAGTCCAAGTTTGGAGCCCTATAACTTTTCCGTGCGATGTCGGAATTTAGTAAATCCTTTTTCATATGAAATCCAGGTCATTATAGTTTGTGCAATCAAATCTTATACCATTTGAAGGTCGTTCGGTCGTTCGAATCTGTCTTGAAAGCGGTAACCCAGATTGATTCTAGGAATATCTTTATGCCTTAGTTTAAATATGGGCATCCTTCCTTATGTGTTTTCATGCTTCTCTTGATCTAGTTTTGAGCCATGATTTTTCTGTTTTATTTTGGCTTACTTTATTCATGGAGAAGCCTAAATCATCAGTAATACATAATTTGGGTTTTATGAATTTATTGATGAGTTTTGATTAATATTGAGAACACATTGCACGTTTTAAACCATTTTTCTGATATATGTATAAATAACGTGTTAGTTATAGTTTTTAGGCTAAAAGAGTTTTATAATTTTAGTTTTAATGCTAAATGGCCTCATAACAATAGTATAAATTTATTTTCATAAACATATGGATTTCATAAAGGAAGCAATTGATTTTTGGAAATTATTTTATAAATCATCTTAGAAAATCAAGTATTTTCTTATATGAAAACCACTCTATTTTTCACCCTTTGAGATGACATACAAGATGTTAAACGATATCGTAAACCCTGTAGTATAAGACACGAAGAATACGAAATTTGTTTATTTCAGTATAGTCTGATTGGAGCCGATGTTTTTTTAATGATGATTCGTCGATTTCCGAGTTTTCAATGCGGAGTTGACGAACGATTAGTAAGACAAGCAGTGAGAACGTGTGGTATGGGACGCACTGTTATCACCATTTGGGTTAGTTACTGTGAGTTAGTGATGCACTCTGAGGATGCTAAGCTAGTACTTGCTTCGGAGGGAAGCCGAGACTCACGGAAGTCATGTATATGTATCCACTTGATCGGGATGGTCAAGATACACTTGGCTGGGGTAGTCGCTGTGAGAGGCGCCTAATTTGGATATGTATGAGTGCTTGGCAAACTTGGAAAGGGCAGCACATAGCTGGGGTAGCTATATTATGTTGGTACGTGCATACTTATCTAAGTTGGATCCACAATTTTCATGTTGTTTGAGATTCGAGAATTTGATCTCTATGATCATATCTTGAGATTTGAGTTTTCATGTTGGAATTGATTGGATCGGGATAATTCTACATTTGAGATGAGTTTGGGATCTATGATCCATATATTTATATTTCGAGCTTTTGGAGTATGAAACTCTTTTTCGCTATTAATTCTGACCTCTTGAGTTTCTTATGTTTATTTTGGAGATTTTTTTGGATTATGTTACTTGTTTTGGGGAATAGGGGTGCACTTAGCCGAGGGCCTAGTGCATGGGATTTATAATGCAACCCTTTATGTGAGACATGTGAGTTATCATAACTTATTCTACATGTTATATATTCACAACTCTTAGATAAAGAGTTGTATATCTTGTGCTTATTTATCTCTTATACTGATTTGTAAACTAGGCCGACCCATGTGTGTATTCCTTATTTCAGACCGAGATGTTTAAGATGTTGTCGTTGTGCTTAGGGTTAGCAGTATTTCTTTTTGGATATCCTTTCTATAACAGCTTCCAATCGAGTTCGAGTAATAAAGTTATCTTTTATTTCATATGCATCATGTTTCATAAGTTGAAGTGATGTATCTATTCATTTGTAGCACATGTATTTGTTGTACTCTGATGGCATAACATTATGTAATTGTTTCGTAGCATACGATGATGTATTTATAATTACCGTGTACTGAGCTGATCCTGTAGCCATAGTATAATTTTATTACGTTAGTATTAAGTATGTCGAGCCTCAAGTAAAAGAAAATTTAGACATCATTTTATCGACGTACTTAAGACTTGTTGATGCAAATCTATGAGTTGTCACCCTTAACCAGCCCTATTCTCTGCTCTAATAGACGACATTACCTAGTAATGCCCATTATTAGGGTGGGTCTCAGGGTGGGCATTACAAAATGGTATCGAAGCAAAAGTTCAGAACAAGGTACATTAGGCACAGAACAGAACCTAAATGGTACGTGTGTTACAACGTGGAAGGACAACAATCATGTATACTTTATCGTTTCCTTTGTTATCCTATCTTGAATTCCTTATCTGAGAGTCGTGGGGATCCTTGTGGTTGCAGAATACATCTAGGAATGTGGGGTTTATTCCAAAACTATTCAATTGTTAATATCTCTATTTGTAATGTGATTTGATAAGAGAGTCTTTTCATCCTCTTTATCTTTCAAAGTTTGGACCTTTGGTTAAAAAAATTGGTAACTTTTTCACCCTGTCCTTGATATTTGAATTGGATATTGGGTTTGGTAAAAGGGAATTTGAGGGCATTTGAAACTTAAAATTTTAGAAGTGATTTTTTACTTTAAAAAAGTAGTATTAGAGTTAAAATAAAGTAAATCAGAGTGCACAGCAAAATTAGGTGAATCAATTCGGCCGTGCTAAAATTTTGAAGTAATTGAGCATGGGATAAGGGATGGGAATAATGAGGAATTACAAACATCGACGAGCTAATTACTTTGTAACCCAAAAAGTAAATTAAAATTTCCGGAACGTGGGTTGATTACTTGGGTAGAACTAAGAATGTTGTTGATGAGTAATAATAAATTCAACCCTTCGGGTGAAATTAAATAGATCATCTTGTTATGTGTTGATTGGTCTGATGAGTGTCTTAAGGGTTTTGGTCGATATATATGATCACGATATAGATAAAAATTTCTTAAACAATTATGCAAGACTATCTAACAATTAAGGTTAGTAGTAAAAGTGAAGTTTGATGAAGATAAAATATGAGAGTATTATGCTGGGATAGTGTTAAAATGCTACGCGAGATGTGGAGTATGGTTAGTTTGGCGAGGCGACGACGATGATTTGTCGGCATTGCAGCCAAGTACTAAGAAGGATTGATGGAAAATAGTGGTTTAATGCTATTCCAATCAAATTGTAAATGTGAAAATGGATTGAATATAACAGAGTTTTAAATATACAACTTTCTGAAACAGTGTGTCATTTTTGGGATACACAATCATCATTACATTCACTTGACAAGTTGCCGCCATTGAATTGGATATGGACCCCGGGGAATGGTAAGGCTATTTGATGGTTGAAAAAAATCCGAGTGGCGACCATTATTGAGAAAATTTTGGTAATGTCGATGGCTAGGTAGCGTCAAATAATGATGTAGGAGCGGAAATCTTGAGAGTGTGCTTCAAAATATGCCTTGTGAACGGTGAGTTATGTCGTTTAAAGATTGATACTAATGAGTTAATGAATACGAATAAACTTTACCTAAAGCTTGGATAAGTTCAAATGGGAGATTTTGATGTTAAAAAAATTAATATGATGAAAATTTATAAATTCCATATGTTAGCTTCCTAAATCAAGAAATTTTAAGAAGAAAATTGAGATAATTAACTTGTGGAATTTAAATTGATAAATTTCCAATCTTAAAATTTTGCGAGGACGTAATTTATTTAAGAAAGGGAGTCTGTAACAACCCAGATTTTCGAGTAATCGGGAAGTACATATTTATTATGTTATGTGATTCTTAAGATAATATGTTGAAGATACGAGTTTGTGAGACTAACTCGTATAACATTTAAATTAGAAAATAGTGTTTTGAGCATTTCTAAATCGAGTATTTGGAATAAATTGCATAACTTTGTTATAATAGAAATTATTCCAATCTATAGTCTTAAGATCATAATTTAATAACTAAAGTGGGCATTGAAAATTTATTTTGGGAATCTACATTTAAGGGAAATGTATTTTCAATATCAAAGGGTAAAATTTTGATTTAATTGTGGTTTTAAATACAAAGATGCATTTTAATAATAATATCAATAGAGGAACTGTGTTTAAACTACATTAATGAATTTAAAGTGTACATGTGGCTTTGAAAATATTAATCAATGAACAAGTTGGTTTGTTGATTGTATAGGAATATAAATATTGATGTGAATCAATATTTATAGAATTGGTGTGTTTCATTATCGTTGATAATAAATTTAAATTATTGAGTCAATAATATGGACAACAACATTGTCACATTAATAAGTTTCAACAATACTTATATATATACGTGTTGTAGAATTTAAATAAAAGAGAAAAAGTGTTTTATGTGATAATTATTGAGTTAAAACTATTTTATTGCATATATTTGATTATCAAAGCAATTATTGTAATTTTGGAATACAATAAATTTTTATATTCAATAATAAAAATAAAAATATGTGTTTTGACATGTAATGACTTATTTTGATAAAATAAGTCATTAGTGACATTTACTGGTTAAGTTGAAGAGATTATACAAATAAATAATGATTTTTTTGTTAAACGCATTTATTTTAGTAATTTATGTTGAAATTGATATTTAAAATAGCACAAAAGTGTTTTGCATGTTAATTTGTGTGTTAAATGTTAAAATAAACAAAACTTGATTAATGTGTGGGTTCGTGTGTGTGTTAAGGAGTTACCTTGTGTTTGGTGTTTTTAAATTAGTGTTAAATAAGTGATTAAATCTTAAAATAGTGAAATTTGAGCTTAATTGTCCTACTTATTAATTATGGGCCTTAACTGGATTTCTAGCACATTTGTTTCTTTCATATGGGTTTCTGGAATTAGGTGAGAGAAAAAAAGATACGTAGTTCTACCTTTTCATTTTCCTTCTTCTTCTGTTTGGAGAAAACAGTGTTCTTCAATGGCCTCCCATCCTCTTTCTTTCTCATTTACTTAATGCATGCTCAAATTCAAGGTACTTTTAGATTCAAGCTTGCTCTCCTATCCTTTTCTTGGCTAATCCAATCCCGATTCCACCTCTAGTAAATAAAAAACAAAGATTCAGGCTACTATGAAGTTTTAAGTTGCTGCATGTTATCATTTCTTGGTTTTTCAAGCATTTGGTTCTCCAATCCACAACAAGTTGAAATTTACCCTCCTAATATCCAATCAAGGTGAGTATGCACTCACACTTTCTAGTTTACAAGTTTCTGGTAGTAATTTGTAGCTTTTGTGATATAATATACATATCTTTTCTGAGTTAAATTGGCCATTTTGTTACTGTGCTGAAATCAAAACAAAACCATGACTTTGAGCCTTGATAACTTTCTGATCCTTAAGTGTTTTTGCTTGAATCTTTTTGCTTGTTGTTTTCAAGAGTCTTGTGAATATTTCCGCAAATTGTGGTGTCGGTCTGGGTTGATTTGGGTGGGTAAACGGGTCACCAAAGTTGGGGTTCATTGGGATATCGACCTGGAACGAATCTTGTAAGGAGGGTCCACCTACTATGCATCTACATCGACCCAGGGGTCGACCCACCTTGATGTTGGGTCGAACCACCTTTGGAAATTTGTTCCCGTGGCCTTCAAATGAATTTGGGTGGGTAAACGGGTCACCAAAGTTGGGGTTCATTGGGATATCGACCTGGAACGAATCTTGTGAGGAGGGTCCACCTACTATGCATCTACATCGACCCAGGGGTCGACCCACCTTGATGTTGGGTCGAACCACCTTTGGAAATTTGTTCCCGTGGCCTTCAAATGACTTTATCTTGCTTCTGGGTCAAAACAACGCCCAGGTACAACATCTGGGTGTTGCATCTTGTAACGACCCGGGAAAAAGCGACCTTGGTTATCCGATATATAACACCTATCGAACAATCAAAAGTCGAAATTACCGGATAGTCCAAGAAAGAAATTAGAGGGTGAGGATAGATAAGATAGAAAATTAGAACAGAAGAAGAAGAAGAACACAACAACATCAGAGTAACACGAATCTCACAGCGGAACGAATAAAATATGATAGACAACATATCTTGAACTCAAAGTAGTATATGTATATCATACCATTATCAGAGTACAACACTTTCATCACAGCGGAATAATCAATAGCTAGAAAAATCTTGAAGCCTCCTGCTCCAAGCTCTTCAAGCATACCTGTAAATCTTGATTACTTGACTGCCCGTACAAATTTGGGCACCCAAGAGTTTAGGGAAAACAAAACAAAATAAAACTCTGGGTCAGTCATGGGACTGGTGTGAGTAAACTCCAATCATTTGGTTTAACTTTTCAAAATCCTTTTCAAAAGAAAAGATAATCGTAAGACCAATCCACTCATAAATACGGATGGCTTTTACCTTACGATAACCCAAAACACTTTGGAAATCATATATTATCTGATATTATAATAATGTCTAATCACAAGTAATTAAAATCTAGTAGAACGCTTGCATCTCACGCTCTACATATATAATATACAATCAAACTCGCAGGCACTTATTGGAGATTGGATTCCAACTTGACAAGGTATGGGACCACCTTCCGAACGTGTATCTCTAGAGGCAAATACACTGGGTTCAACAAGAACATCTTGCAACCCGGCCCTCACATGACCGACCACTCATTTCGCTTGAGTGTATCGAATGTATATCACCAACGGTTGGGATCAGCAACCGTCTCCCGAATGGGGCAGCATCGATAGATTTAAGAAGCAATTGGAATTTCTCTAGATAGGTGATCATACATCCTAATGGGTGCGACCCACATAGCCATGCTGCCTGCCCGATTTTTGTCATTTCCCGGTTGATGAGGCTAGAGGTCATAACGTATCTTTTGACAGATCACACCTCCATTACTTTGAATGCCACATCGTCATACCCGCCAAACCACAAATTGATTTCACCAAAAATACCACGGGTATACAGCTAAGAGAAACGAATTCCTCCGCCACCAAACGTAAGTACGTTTGAAGAGATCAACTTACGCGATCCTTTGAATATACTCTGTCAAACATTCGTCCATTCACGTTTGTCCTGGGACTGGACAAACCGAAGGCACTATTCTGTAAATAGGATAGCCCTTGCATAACTCCCTCTTCAATATATTCAGCATACTTGATTCGCAACACTTATGCCAATACGGAGTGGTTCTCTGGATAATAATCCAACCGGTCTCTCCATATTAACAACGTAAAATGGTTAAAAACTTTGATAGTCGGTGATTTAACTATCAAATGAAAACATGTCTGTGTGCAAACAACGATATTATTTCCAGATGGAAATTCTATCGATCAATCATCATTCATCATCAAATTATCATAAATTTACCCTTTTCCTTATTCTTGTTTTCCTATATTTCTTATTTACTATATTTAGAAAATATACGTTATTAACAATGGAAAACAATTCCATTTCTCATTTTCTATATTCAGAAAACATTTCTGATTTTTCATTTGGAAGACATTTCCAAATCTCCTTCATTGGGTTTAAACTGATGTTTGAATAAACATCGCTATGCTTACACCAACCATTTCGCTCATTAACTAAAATCACTTAACCCCTTTCACTCTCGAACCTTATCCACTTCTTAGTTAAAAACGAAGTCAATCAAGTTGGGGTATAATTACCTCTCAGACCTTAACTGAACAACATTTCTAACTTCGAAATAGACAAAGTTCAAACTTCACTCTTTAAGAAACTTCCTTGCGAACTCTCGGATTCTATTTATGAATCCACTTCCTTTACTGAATCATTTGATTATAACTATAAATGTTATAATTCCATGCTTTCAAAATATGTTAACTTAAATATATTTCCATATCTTAATTTGGATAAATAAACAACCAACTACTTTATTAACAGATAATTAAAACTTGATTTGAAATGGAAAGTAAACATTACTTCCCTTGATTCGATATAATCGAATTTCCATGTATGATTCAATCTCGAGTAATCACTATCCGATAATTCTCTTTCGAATAAACTATATTCGATTCCCCTGTTCGAATAACTAATATTCGATAATCCTTTTCTTCGAATAACTAATATTCGAAAAATCTCACTTCGAATAAACCATATTCGATAATTCTCTCCTTCGAATAACTATATTCGATTTAACACACTTCGAACGAACTATATTCGATTACTCTTCTCGAATAAACTATATTCGATAACTCTACTTCGAATAGGTGATATTCGATTAATTCCCTTTTTGACTAACCCTACTTAATTTACTAATACTCGACTAACTCGACTTAATTAACTTCTATTGATTAATTACTATTTGATTTAACACCATTTGTTTGACTCTAGATCGCAGCGATCACAATGGTTACGCCTGATTCCCCCAGGAAACATCCGACCGCCGTAGGCTATCTGCAGCCCTGCGAATTATGCTAGCAGTCGTGCTAAATGGAAATTCATCCTTAAATAACTTTGTCTATTTTTAACTCTATCTCGAATAATTAGATTCGATCAATTCTAATTGAATAACTAATATTCAATTAACCCTTATTCGATTACTATATTTGAATAACTCTAGTTCGATTTGACTCAAAACGATTAACTCTAACTGATTAACTCTAACTGGTTAATTCTAACTGGATAACTCTAACTGGATAACTATAACTGAATAACTCTAACTGGTTAACTCTAACTAACTAACTCTAACTGTTTAACTTTACGGTTTAACTCTGACAGTTTAACTTCAACGGTTTAACTCTAACAGTTTAACTCCAACTGTTTATCTCTAACCGTTTAACTCCAACGGTTTAACTCTAGTTGATTAACTCTTTTGAATTAATCCCTTTGACTTTTCTCTTTTGAATAATTCCTTTGGAATAATTCCTTTGAATTACTTCCCTTGAATAGATTCTTTTTCTATTCGTTTACTCAACAAGTAACTATTCTCTTTTCGCTTCTATTTATTTACCAAATAAATATTCCCTTTAACTTTTCTATTTATTCAACAAATAAATATTTCTTTTAACTTTCTATTTATTTAACAAATAAGTACTTCTATCAACTTTTCTTTATTCCCTACATGAATATTCCCTTTTCAATTCCATTTGTAAATACTTTTACGAATGTTTCCCTTTTTATTTCTATTTGTAATCGTTTCACAAATATTTCCCTTCTATTTGATTTCACCAATATTTTCCCTTCTATTTGATTTCACCAATATTTGTTTTTTAACAAATGCTTTGATTCTATAATCATTTTCTCTCATGAAATTCTCTTCCTTTTATATATAAAATCTATTGATTTTATATAAATAATTTATTTTCAAAATAAACTTTGAAAATCCCTTTTCACTTTCTAGTATCACTTATGGTATAAAAATACCAAATCAAAAGGTTCAATCATCATCCAAACACATAGGTTCAACAATAGATGATATAACACATCATATATCAGAATATATGAAAAACGGTAAATAAATGTTGAGGAATCCAGTTGGATTCCTCCAACCTATTTCCCTGCATCCACAAATGTTACACAATATAATTCACATCAATTTCATTTCAATATGAGGTATTCTGATAAACAAAATCAACATCGGTTAACGATATATATAACTATATCGGTATTTTCAATCAATTGACTAGCAGTTCAACCAAACAGTCAACACACAGCAATTCAACCAATAATTATCAGCTCTAAAAATACTTTATAAAAATATAAAGTGTTCAGAGTTAGTGAGATTTACTCACCTTGGACGGTTTATCGTTGAATAACGATAATCGGTCATTGATTTGGTTCAGACGTTAAATTTCACCATAAATCTAAACGAGCTCCAATCCACTTGCAGTCAGTTCCATTGAGTAGTGCTTGTCCATACGATCCCAACGGATCCTGTTTCGTTAAATTTCGTTAATGTATGCAAAAGTTATGCTATTTACAATATTTACCTAATTTAAACGAATATATATTTAATTAAATTAATTAAATTATTTTTATCTTAATTAATTTCTAATTGCGTTATTAGCCAAATTACCTTCCCTGCCCTTCTAAAAAATCCTACTTTCTCATCTCTAGCCATATCCAATTTTTTTTTTAAAATTGAAAAACCATTTTAATATTAATTAAATTTAATTTTCAAATAAAATATTTAAAAATATTCATTTAATTATAACTTAAAAATTATAATCCGGATCAAAAATCTGCTTCCACTCATTTTAAAGTATTTTTCGATAAGAATCCAACGGTCCTTGTTTCATGGAAATCCGACTTGTTTTGAAAAAGTTATAAGCTTTTAAAGTTTATAGTTAAAAATTACGAAAATGCCCCTGGTCTGTTTTAAATTCAAATTAAATTTAAAATTTAAAATTTAAATTAATCATCCCATCCATCGGATCAGTTAAGGATAGCCAGGGAGAGCAGGAAACTATATTTTCCAAACTCAAGCCTTAGACACTATCCTCTCTGTCACCCTTAGAATGTTCCGATATTTATTTTTACAAATTCTATTTTAATTATTATATATATATATATATATTACAAAAATAAATAAATAAATAAATAAATATTATTAAAAACTTACCCCATGAAGCCCAAGCCTCTGCCTAAGAGTCCCTAGCTCCCCGTCTTGCCCTCCTTTCTCCCTTTCTTCCCTTTTCCCTATTTCCTAATATTTTATTATTATTTCTGCCATTGCCAAAGCTTGAAAGAGGAGGAGGAGGAGTGAGTTTAAAATGAAGAGGGGGGGGGGGGGGGCTATTTATAGCCGAAGGAGTCACATGGATTGCTGAGGTGGCGCGAATCCAACGGTCGAAAATGGATGGCTAGGATTAATCCTTAAATTAATTAAATTATAAATAAATTTAATAATTTATGAATAGTAAAGTGTGTTTTCTCAACCCTATTCGGATGTTAATTTGACTTACTTATTGATACCTTATCCAAAATCTTTTTCAACCATGTTGTTCAATTTTTCTTGCTCTTCAATACTATATAAAAATATATCAATTTTGAATTTTTTTGAACTTTCAAATAATTTAAATTCAAATTCAAAATACTGTTTTGTGTTAGTTTCAACACCTTCCGGTCTCATGTTGGAGTATCAAACGATAACGGTTTTCAGAAATTCTTCCACCATCTGGTCCGGTTTTTAACGTACTTCAATCCTATGTATTCAAATCAAAAATCGGAGTCCGTTTAGATTTTCAAATAATTTATTTAAATTTTGTTTCCTTAATAACTTTCTATATCCGTTATAGGATTTTCCCAGATTTCATATATAGCTAATATCCTATGTTTAGAATTTTCCTGGATAGGTCTCAGATTCCAGTTTTGCCGTTAGCATTAGCAAATTCCAATTACCATCAAAATTTAGTTCAAATTTTGGCCTTTTATTTTTTTCTTTTCCACATACGGATGCCATTTTTGACGTAACTTGGTTGGTTACCTAATTTCATCATTTCGGATTTAATGAAACTGATTTCATCGAAATCCGAGTTCGTTAGCTACTACTTCCTTTGTAAACGTACTATTTTTAATTAAAAATTTATCCTTTTATACTACCAGTTCACATTATATTGCAGATCCACTAAATTTCTACCATTTCAGAATAACATAAAATATTCAAAACTATTGAAATTAAACCATTTAAACTTCCAAAACAATAAAAAAACATTTTTAAATAATAACTAAATGGTCAAAAAAATCTGGGCCGTTACATTCTTTCCCCCTTAAAATAATTTCGTCCTCGAAATTGCTAAGTTAGAAAAATGAACTTTATAACTAGGTTAAAATTATTTATTTACTCCGGTTTCACTAAACCAATTAATTCTAATTAATTTATTAATTTATTTCTATAAACGAAATTTTCAAAAATTCTGAAAATTTTCTAACATTCGAAATTTCTGAAAAATTTCGCCAGCATCTCCTTTGTATTGGTCAATAGCTCAAACTCCAACTCGCCTCTCTAGGCCTTCTTCAACCCAAAAGAAAATCAAACAGCCAAGTGGCTTGCCAAACAGGCTCATAAATCTCATTCAACTCATATGAATATGTACGTGTACCTTTTTGTCGGCATTCAATTCTGCTATCAATTTAGCATATACCACTATCATCCCAATCAAACTCCCAATCACTTTTATCTTCAACACGACCATCCGCTTATAACCAAGCCAAATTTCAATCAAACTGCAATTCCAATCTCAATTCAAATTTCTTGCTCGACCATCCATTTCTATCCCAGATTATCTCTAATCCAGTCCAATTCTACTTGGTACCATTCTATTTCAATTCAACTCAATTTCCACTGAACTGCCTTCAATTCAATTTCAAATTTGCTTTCACAAATTTCTATTTAATTTGTGTTTATTTCAATAATCTGTACCTGGGAGTTTCAAATAGCTTTGCCTTTTCCAAAATCAAATATCCCTTTGGAATATCAAAACAACTCGGTTTCTCAAAACAATTCAAAAACAAAATCTTTGGTAGTAATCTGTCACTTACAAACTCGAAAATGAACACTGATGATGTCCGGATCAACATCGGAATTTATTTTCCAGCTATCGAAGTGAGTTCAATACTATAGCACTTTCAAAACCCATTTTTAAACATTTTCATTTTGAAATTCATTTCAAAATATCCCCTTTCAATGCTTGTTACAAATTTAAAATCTCCCAGGATTTTAAAATTCACATATATTCAATTTAATTCCATTTACAACGCTTATTCAAATTTTAGCAATTTTAATTCCAATTCTGAACTTAAATTCAGATTTAATTCATCTGATTTCATATATTTCACTTATATGAATTTTGATTTGTTATTTATATAACCATTTCACATTTTATAATCTTATTCGATTATAATCACAACCAACACATTCAATATACTATAATAATTTCAAATATCTATACTTTGCTTATATCAAAATATAATTTGGGTAAAATTATTTCATTTACCATTTTTTTCAAAACATATCGTGTCGACCCATCGTATTCAAGTGTTTATAAACTCCTATCGATACAGTGGATCAAACTGATCGACTAGAACTCATAAACAACTCAACCAATAAATCTCCACAATATAAAACCATTTTTATATCAACTAACAAATACGTTCACTCGTATATATACACTCAAACTCAGTCTAGGGCATTACTAACCCCATCTCTACTGAGTCACGCCACATAGCCAAGGTAAATCACCTAACCTTCAGCTCTGATACCACTGTAACGACCCGGGAAAAAGCGACCTTGGTTATCCGATATATAACACCTATCGAACAATCAAAAGTCGAAATTACCGGATAGTCCAAGAAAGAAATTAGAGGGTGAGGATAGATAAGATAGAAAATTAGAACAGAAGAAGAAGAAGAACACAACAACATCAGAGTAACACGAATCTCACAGCGGAACGAATAAAATATGATAGACAACATATCTTGAACTCAAAGTAGTATATGTATATCATACCATTATCAGAGTACAACACTTTCATCACAGCGGAATAATCAATAGCTAGAAAAATCTTGAAGCCTCCTGCTCCAAGCTCTTCAAGCATACCTGTAAATCTTGATTACTTGACTGCCCGTACAAATTTGGGCACCCAAGAGTTTAGGGAAAACAAAACAAAATAAAACTCTGGGTCAGTCATGGGACTGGTGTGAGTAAACTCCAATCATTTGGTTTAACTTTTCAAAATCCTTTTCAAAAGAAAAGATAATCGTAAGACCAATCCACTCATAAATACGGATGGCTTTTACCTTACGATAACCCAAAACACTTTGGAAATCATATATTATCTGATATTATAATAATGTCTAATCACAAGTAATTAAAATCTAGTAGAACGCTTGCATCTCACGCTCTACATATATAATATACAATCAAACTCGCAGGCACTTATTGGAGATTGGATTCCAACTTGACAAGGTATGGGACCACCTTCCGAACGTGTATCTCTAGAGGCAAATACACTGGGTTCAACAAGAACATCTTGCAACCCGGCCCTCACATGACCGACCACTCATTTCGCTTGAGTGTATCGAATGTATATCACCAACGGTTGGGATCAGCAACCGTCTCCCGAATGGGGCAGCATCGATAGATTTAAGAAGCAATTGGAATTTCTCTAGATAGGTGATCATACATCCTAATGGGTGCGACCCACATAGCCATGCTGCCTGCCCGATTTTTGTCATTTCCCGGTTGATGAGGCTAGAGGTCATAACGTATCTTTTGACAGATCACACCTCCATTACTTTGAATGCCACATCGTCATACCCGCCAAACCACAAATTGATTTCACCAAAAATACCACGGGTATACAGCTAAGAGAAACGAATTCCTCCGCCACCAAACGTAAGTACGTTTGAAGAGATCAACTTACGCGATCCTTTGAATATACTCTGTCAAACATTCGTCCATTCACGTTTGTCCTGGGACTGGACAAACCGAAGGCACTATTCTGTAAATAGGATAGCCCTTGCATAACTCCCTCTTCAATATATTCAGCATACTTGATTCGCAACACTTATGCCAATACGGAGTGGTTCTCTGGATAATAATCCAACCGGTCTCTCCATATTAACAACGTAAAATGGTTAAAAACTTTGATAGTCGGTGATTTAACTATCAAATGAAAACATGTCTGTGTGCAAACAACGATATTATTTCCAGATGGAAATTCTATCGATCAATCATCATTCATCATCAAATTATCATAAATTTACCCTTTTCCTTATTCTTGTTTTCCTATATTTCTTATTTACTATATTTAGAAAATATACGTTATTAACAATGGAAAACAATTCCATTTCTCATTTTCTATATTCAGAAAACATTTCTGATTTTTCATTTGGAAGACATTTCCAAATCTCCTTCATTGGGTTTAAACTGATGTTTGAATAAACATCGCTATGCTTACACCAACCATTTCGCTCATTAACTAAAATCACTCAACCCCTTTCACTATCGAACCTTATCCACTTCTTAGTTAAAAACGAAGTCAATCAAGTTGGGGTATAATTACCTCTCAGACCTTAACTGAACAACATTTCTAACTTCGAAATAGACAAAGTTCAAACTTCACTCTTTAAGAAACTTCCTTGCGAACTCTCGGATTCTATTTATGAATCCACTTCCTTTACTGAATCATTTGATTATAACTATAAATGTTATAATTCCATGCTTTCAAAATATGTTAACTTAAATATATTTCCATATCTTAATTTGGATAAATAAACAACCAACTACTTTATTAACAGATAATTAAAACTTGATTTGAAATGGAAAGTAAACATTACTTCCCTTGATTCGATATAATCGAATTTCCATGTATGATTCAATCTCGAGTAATCACTATCCGATAATTCTCTTTCGAATAAACTATATTCGATTCCCCTGTTCGAATAACTAATATTCGATAATCCTTTTCTTCGAATAACTAATATTCGAAAAATCTCACTTCGAATAAACCATATTCGATAATTCTCTCCTTCGAATAACTATATTCGATTTAACACACTTCGAACGAACTATATTCGATTACTCTTCTCGAATAAACTATATTCGATAACTCTACTTCGAATAGGTGATATTCGATTAATTCCCTTTTTGACTAACCCTACTTAATTTACTAATACTCGACTAACTCGACTTAATTAACTTCTATTGATTAATTACTATTTGATTTAACACCATTTGTTTGACTCTAGATCACAGCGATCACAATGGTTACGCCTGATTCCCCCAGGAAACATCCGACCGCCGTAGGCTATCTGCAGCCCTGCGAATTATGCTAGCAGTCGTGCTAAATGGAAATTCATCCTTAAATAACTTTGTCTATTTTTAACTCTATCTCGAATAATTAGATTCGATCAATTCTAATTGAATAACTAATATTCAATTAACCCTTATTCGATTACTATATTTGAATAACTCTAGTTCGATTTGACTCAAAACGATTAACTCTAACTGATTAACTCTAACTGGTTAATTCTAACTGGATAACTCTAACTGGATAACTATAACTGAATAACTCTAACTGGTTAACTCTAACTAACTAACTCTAACTGTTTAACTTTACGGTTTAACTCTGACAGTTTAACTTCAACGGTTTAACTCTAACAGTTTAACTCCAACTGTTTATCTCTAACCGTTTAACTCCAACGGTTTAACTCTAGTTGATTAACTCTTTTGAATTAATCCCTTTGACTTTTCTCTTTTGAATAATTCCTTTGGAATAATTCCTTTGAATTACTTCCCTTGAATAGATTCTTTTTCTATTCGTTTACTCAACAAGTAACTATTCTCTTTTCGCTTCTATTTATTTACCAAATAAATATTCCCTTTAACTTTTCTATTTATTCAACAAATAAATATTTCTTTTAACTTTCTATTTATTTAACAAATAAGTACTTCTATCAACTTTTCTTTATTCCCTACATGAATATTCCCTTTCCAATTCCATTTGTAAATACTTTTACGAATGTTTCCCTTTTTATTTCTATTTGTAATCGTTTCACAAATATTTCCCTTCTATTTGATTTCACCAATATTTTCCCTTCTATTTGATTTCACCAATATTTGTTTTTTAACAAATGCTTTGATTCTATAATCATTTTCTCTCATGAAATTCTCTTCCTTTTATATATAAAATCTATTGATTTTATATAAATAATTTATTTTCAAAATAAACTTTGAAAATCCCTTTTCACTTTCTAGTATCACTTATGGTATAAAAATACCAAATCAAAAGGTTCAATCATCATCCAAACACATAGGTTCAACAACAGATGATATAACACATCATATATCAGAATATATGAAAAACGGTAAATAAATGTTGAGGAATCCAGTTGAATTCCTCCAACCTGTTTCCCTGCATCCACAAATGTTACACAATATAATTCACATCAATTTCATTTCAATATGAGGTATTCTGATAAACAAAATCAACATCGGTTAACGATATATATAACTATATCGGTATTTTCAATCAATTGACTAGCAGTTCAACCAAACAGTCAACACACAGCAATTCAACCAATAATTATCAGCTCTAAAAATACTTTATAAAAATATAAAGTGTTCAGAGTTAGTGAGATTTACTCACCTTGGACGGTTTATCGTTGAATAACGATAATCGGTCATTGATTTGGTTCAGACGTTAAATTTCACCATAAATCTAAACGAGCTCCAATCCACTTGCAGTCAGTTCCATTGAGTAGTGCTTGTCCATACGATCCCAACGGATCCTGTTTCGTTAAATTTCGTTAATGTATGCAAAAGTTATGCTATTTACAATATTTACCTAATTTAAACGAATATATATTTAATTAAATTAATTAAATTATTTTTATCTTAATTAATTTCTAATTGCGTTATTAGCCAAATTACCTTCCCTGCCCTTCTAAAAAATCCTACTTTCTCATCTCTAGCCATATCCAATTTTTTTTTTAAAATTGAAAAACCATTTTAATATTAATTAAATTTAATTTTCAAATAAAATATTTAAAAATATTCATTTAATTATAACTTAAAAATTATAATCCGGATCAAAAATCTGCTTCCACTCATTTTAAAGTATTTTTCGATAAGAATCCAACGGTCCTTGTTTCATGGAAATCCGACTTGTTTTGAAAAAGTTATAAGCTTTTAAAGTTTATAGTTAAAAATTACGAAAATGCCCCTGGTCTGTTTTAAATTCAAATTAAATTTAAAATTTAAAATTTAAATTAATCATCCCATCCATCGGATCAGTTAAGGATAGCCAGGGAGAGCAGGAAACTATATTTTCCAAACTCAAGCCTTAGACACTATCCTCTCTGTCACCCTTAGAATGTTCCGATATTTATTTTTACAAATTCTATTTTAATTATTATATATATATATATTACAAAAATAAATAAATAAATAAATAAATATTATTAAAAACTTACCCCATGAAGCCCAAGCCTCTGCCTAAGAGTCCCTAGCTCCCCGTCTTGCCCTCCTTTCTCCCTTTCTTCCCTTTTCCCTATTTCCTAATATTTTATTATTATTTCTGCCATTGCCAAAGCTTGAAAGAGGAGGAGGAGGAGTGAGTTTAAAATGAAGAGGGGGGGGGGGGCTATTTATAGCCGAAGGAGTCACATGGATTGCTGAGGTGGCGCGAATCCAACGGTCGAAAATGGATGGCTAGGATTAATCCTTAAATTAATTAAATTATAAATAAATTTAATAATTTATGAATAGTAAAGTGTGTTTTCTCAACCCTATTCGGATGTTAATTTGACTTACTTATTGATACCTTATCCAAAATCTTTTTCAACCATGTTGTTCAATTTTTCTTGCTCTTCAATACTATATAAAAATATATCAATTTTGAATTTTTTTGAACTTTCAAATAATTTAAATTCAAATTCAAAATACTGTTTTGTGTTAGTTTCAACACCTTCCGGTCTCATGTTGGAGTATCAAACGATAACGGTTTTCAGAAATTCTTCCACCATCTGGTCCGGTTTTTAACGTACTTCAATCCTATGTATTCAAATCAAAAATCGGAGTCCGTTTAGATTTTCAAATAATTTATTTAAATTTTGTTTCCTTAATAACTTTCTATATCCGTTATAGGATTTTCCCAGATTTCATATATAGCTAATATCCTATGTTTAGAATTTTCCTGGATAGGTCTCAGATTCCAGTTTTGCCGTTAGCATTAGCAAATTCCAATTACCATCAAAATTTAGTTCAAATTTTGGCCTTTTATTTTTTTCTTTTCCACATACGGATGCCATTTTTGACGTAACTTGGTTGGTTACCTAATTTCATCATTTCGGATTTAATGAAACTGATTTCATCGAAATCCGAGTTCGTTAGCTACTACTTCCTTTGTAAACGTACTATTTTTAATTAAAAATTTATCCTTTTATACTACCAGTTCACATTATATTGCAGATCCACTAAATTTCTACCATTTCAGAATAACATAAAATATTCAAAACTATTGAAATTAAACCATTTAAACTTCCAAAACAATAAAAAAACATTTTTAAATAATAACTAAATGGTCAAAAAAATCTGGGCCGTTACACATCTCCTTTGTTGTTGATAAGAATTGAGTGGTTCTTTTTTTTTTCGATGTTTGGGATCTTGATTATAATCCTGCTAATTTCTAGGCCAATCCGAGATCTTTTTATCATTCAAACCTAGTTCCAAATTTGGACCTGGAAGTGATTTCAGCCCAGGATGAAATTTAATCCAGAGTCCAAGTTTGGAGCCCTATAACTTTTTCATACAATGTTGGAATTTAGTGAATCGTTTTTCATATGAAATCCTGGTCTTTTTAGTTTGTTCATGTCAAATCTTAGACCATTGGAGGTCATTTGGTCATTCAAAACTATACTGAAAGTTGCAACCTGGATTGATTTATTGGCATATTTTTATGCCTTGGTATAAATTTAGGCATCCTTCCTTACGTGTTTTCATGCTTCTCTTGATCTAGTTTTGAGCCATGATTTTTGTGTTTTATTTTGGCTTACTTTATTAATGGAGAAGCCTAAATCAGCACTAATACATAGTTTGGGTTTTATGAATTTATTGATGAGTTTTGAGCACACATTGCACGTTTTAATCTAGTTTTCCGATATATGTACAAATAACGCGTTAGTTGTAGTTTTGAGGCTAAAAGAGTTTATAATTTTAGTTTTAATGCTAAATTCCTCAAAATAGTAGTATAAAGTTATGTTCATAAACATATGGATTTCATAAAGGAAGCACTTGATTTTGAGAAATTGTTTTATAAATCGTCTTAGAAAATCAAGTATTTTCTTATATAAAAACCACACTATTTTGCACCCTTTGAGATGACATACTGGATGTTAAATGATATCGTAAATCCCATGGTATGGGACACGAAGGAATACAAAATTGGTTAATTCCAGTATAGTGTGATTGGAGCCGTTGTTTTATTGATGATGATTCGTTGATTTCTGAGTTTTCAATGCGGAGTTGACAAACAGTTAGTAAGACAAGCAGTGAGAACGTGTGGTATAGGACGCACTGTTATCGCTATTTGGGGTTACTTACTGTGAACCAGTGATGCATTCTAAGGATGTTACCTATACTTGCTTTGGGGGGGAAGCCGAGACTCAGGGGAGTCACGTATATGTTTCCACTCAATCAGGATGATCAAGATACACTTAGCTGGTGTAGTCGCAATGAGAGGCGCCTAATTTGGATACGTATGAGTACTGGGAAAACTACTCGAACATGGTAGTATATAACTGGGGTAGCTATATCATGTTGGCACGTGCATATTATTTGAGTTGGATCCACAATTTTCATGTTGTTTGAGATTTGTGCTTTCATGTTGGATTTGATTGGATTAGGATGATCCTACATTTGAGATGAGTTTTGGTTCTATGATCCATATATTGAGATTTTGAGGTTTTAGAGCAAGAAACTCCTTATTACTGTTGATTCATACCTCTTGAGTCTCTTATGTTTATTTTGGAGATTTTTGTGATCTGTGTTACTTGTTTTGGGGAATAGGGATGCACTTAGCCAAGGGACTAGTGCGTGAGATTTATGAAACAACCCTTTGTGTGAGAGATGTGAGTTATCATAACTTATTCTACATGTTATATATTCACAACTCTTAATTAAAGAGTTGTATATCTTGTGCTTATTTATCTCTTATACTGATTTGTAACTAGAATGACTCGTGTGTGTATTCCTCAGGTCAGACCGAGATGTTTTAGGTGCAGTCAATGTGCTTGGGGTTAGCAGTATTTCTTTTTGGATTTCCTTTCTATAGCAGCATCCAGTCGAGTTCGAATAGTAGAGTTGTCTTTTATTTCATTTGTATCATGTTTTATAAATTGAAGTGATGTACTTATTCATCTGTAGCACTTGTATTTGTTGTACTCCGACGATGTAACATTATGTAACTGTTTTGTGATCTGTGATGGTGTATTTATAATTATCGTGTTCTGAGCTGATCCTGTAGCCATAGTAGAATTGTATTACGTAAGTATTAAGTATGTCGAGCCTCTAGGAAAAGAAAATTTAGACATCATTTTATCGATGTACTTAAGACTTGTTGATGAAAATCTATGAGTGGTTGCCCTTAACCAGCCCTATTCTCTGCTCTAATAGACGACATTACCTAGTTATTCTCTTTATTAGGGTGGGTCTCGGGGTGGGGTGTTACACTTGGATCTGTCTTGAGTGTTTGACCCGAGCGTCAAACACTTGGGTCAGGCTTAGATTAACTAGTTAAAAAACTAAAACTAGATAACTAACTGTAACCTATTCATAAAATAATCAACCAAGATTCAAAGGTATCAAAATTCATGCTTTTTGAAAAATGAAGCTATCATTAGACTTAAGTCCCACTACACAATGCAATGCATAACGTAGGATAGAGTTTTACCTTATAGTAACCGAACATGCTTGATATCCTTTAAAACAAAAACTTTGATATTATTATTAATGTCTAGGTGTGGAAATCACTTTCGAAAATAAATATATCAATCTCAGCTCGCATAATGCCCCATCCCATAATGCCCCATCCCATAATGCCCCATTCCATACCATGGTATTGGTTTTAGCTAGAAGGAAACGTTAGTTCTTACTCTGCGGTCCATCATCCTGTTTCGGCCATTCATGGGTTGTGAGATTCCAAGGCCACGTCTGATATATCAGCCATGCTTTGATCATCATCCACAAAGCTTTGCTTTTCAACAACAGCTTTGATTGGCTCAGCACTTGGCATGCCACATTGTCAATTCACAACATATGACCGGTGTCTATTAATATATGTAACCCTATGAATACCGAAGTCTCAGAGGAGGTTGTCACGCAAAATAATAAGTTCCTTGCCACCAACTTATATAACATCAATAGAAACCGATAAATTATGTTGTAAAATACACAATGTCAAACACACATCCATTTACAAGTCCGTTCTTGGTTTTGAATGAAACTGAAGGAGCTTTATTACCCGACCCCACTTGGGTGCGAAAGCCCGTGCAACCCGAATCACTTCAAGTATGGTTAGATCACCGTCACTATAACCTCATAATGAGGAATCATTCGAGGCATCAACGAGAAATCCTTCCTATGTGAAGGTCACCGGTCTTCTATCACAATCAACGCCACTTTCATTATGTCGTTTAGTTATTCACAATGGGTGAAACCCGGTCATTCCAAATAATTATTGCATCTTTCAAATCAATTAAGATATAAAAGATGTCCTAAGTCTTATTCCATTTTGGGATATTATTTTACTCAAATCGTTCTTTACATTTGGGAATTATTCCCATAAATCTTATTAGAGATTTTCCTACTTTAAACTTTTCGTTTAAATCTTTTTCTTTAAGCAATTCTTAAGCTCGTTCCCATTATCATTAGTTTGGGAAAACTCTTTCATTTAAATCCTTATAATTAATTTAAACAAAGATTTCTTTTCAACTAATCTTAAGAGATCATCTTCGCCTTTTACTAGATTAAAGAACCACGTTATTTAAGACGCAGTCACTACAAACCCCAAACCAATTGATATTGAATATAAGAATTCAAATAGAGTTATATCAATTTATATTCAACACTAATTCCCAAAATCAATGAATGTTATCAGTGGAATAGTAATATAAATATCTGTCAAAGTCCACATATAGTAAACGTCTACACTACGGTAATCAATACTAAATATCCGAAGATCATTTCTATCCAAATCCAATGTTTCTTCAAATTGGAAATCTTTTCTAAATCAAAAGATTTATCTAAACACTCCCTTCAAAACTTGGTTATATTAAATAAACCAAATAATTTAAGTTTAATTAACTTAAATTTACGAAACGTTTTTTACCGTTTTCAGTAAGTTAGGTTGAAAATGCAAATATCCCATAATATAGTTTGAAATTTCATATTTATTTTTCAAGACACTTTGAAATCATTTATTATGATTTATCAAAATTTTCCCGATTTTTAATAATTTAAAAATAGCTTGTTTTGTTAAAACCCATTTTCAGGTCATTAACGGCATTGGCGCTTTTTTATTCAAATTTGATTTGAACTTATCTTAAGATCTAACCGTTGAATTTTAAAACTCCACATATCATTTAAAAGCTATTTTCATTTTGAATCCAATGGTTTTTATTTTTGGAGAATTAGACGTCGGATCTCCCGACTTGTCAGTTTGAAGTCAACGGTCGAAATTCACGAACTATCCCTGCGCGATGAGTTCTATTCTCACCAAATTTCGATTGTACATTAAATTAAAATGAAATCCATTTAAAATAGTTTATTTGTTATAAAATAATCATTGAAAATCATATTTTTATTATTTCTCTTCAAATTCAAATATTTCCATCAAACTGACGTTATAATGTTTTATTATTACTAATTTTTTTTTTTTTAAATTTATCCAGTTGGGCCCAAACTTCCCTGAAGTCCAATATAAAAATAAACAAAGAAGTTTTGAAAATAAAATTGTTAAAACATTTTCTAGACATCCTAACCGAGCATCACTTTTTCTGGTTACTATTCATTTAAAAATAAGAACTTGAACATGCCTTAACTATATGAAGATTATCTCAAATTGATTTCTTTCTTTTATGAATTCATCATAATAACTTAAATTTTGCGTCCATCAAAAATTGGATGTCAAATTCAAACTTTTATTTTTTGCCTAATATTTTATCATGAAAATATTCATTAAATTCCCAAATTGGACTAAAATTCAATAAATTTCCATATAATAAAATTTATATGGATTCAACATGTCAATAATTTCCAGCTAACATTCATCAATCATCGAGCACCATAATATGGCGTTAACGGCTTAAGTGTCAATATTGTCAACACTCAAACAACGTTCCCAACTATTTTCCAAACAAATCATTAACTAACATTAATAACTGATTAGCTATTATTTTTATATCCAATCATATCCAATCTCATCAACGTACAACATATAAGTGTAACATCCCGGAAAATTCAAAGCTCGAATTTTGACAATATTACTGTAGCAACCCACCTAGAATGGGCCCAAATTTCGACCCAGAAAAGACCTATCGAAACTTAGAGCCATTCTAAATGGGTCGTTGGTTGCTGTAAGGATTACATTTGCATAAACAATAATAACATATACTTCAAATGGAAATCTCACACAGCGGAAAGAAAAATATAACATTCAAATAAGATGTACCATTATTTCAAAATCTCAGAAATACTGAACGACGCTAGAAAAGCGTGATATTTTAAATAATTACTGCAAGCGTACAGGTGTGTAGCATACAGGTCGAACACAGGGAGGAAAAATTAAAAATTATTATTTATAGAATTTCGTAGGCGAGTTAGACAAATCTTCGAGGTTGGTTTTGAAAGCAAACGAAATTGAAACTGCAATTAAACTATTATTGAATTAAATCAGATCTTAATCTAATCAAATCTATATTCAATCCAATTGACCTAAGGAAGCAGTAAAAAGAACAGAAATTGAAATTGCAAAAATTAAAAATAACAACAAGAAATAAAACTAGGATTACCTCTGAATCTAATCAGACGGTCAATCAATAATGAAAAGGTGTGCAAAATACAACTAGTACTCTACCAGACCTAATTGTGTAGATGACACTAGTTGCTATGAAAATTAAAATACAGAAAAATAAAAGAGAACTAGAAACTTTATTAACGGAGAAGAAGAGAAAAATAGGATGGTGGCTACAATGATATTACAAGGGTATTCATAGGAGATAACCAAACCCCAACCCTAATTACAAATGGGCCTAGCCATTACATCACTAATTGGTTTACAATGAGAATCTCAAATGGGCCTTAGTTAAATCTATTAAATTTTTGGCCTTTCTTCTTTTCCTCTTGGTTCTTTGACAAGCCTCCCTTGATTTGAGATGTGCATGGCCTTTTTATCAATCACTTTCTTGTCCAACAGCAACTATGTAACACCCCACCTCCGCTAGGGTCACTCACAAAGGGAATGCACTAGGTTTGGTGAAGCATTATCGAGGTAAACATGCACAGAAATATTACAAGACAAAACATATATAAAACAGCGGAAGTAAAACAAATTTCATTACCTTATAAAATAAGGTCTAAAGCCTTTTACATCAGAATACATCAAAACCTGTCTTGCAATAGTAAAGAAGCATAAAACCATTTCATAAATTATTCCCCAAGTAAAACAGTAAGGTAGCCATACCCAAGAAAAGTCCAAGCCATGCGTGATGATCTTCAGGCAGAAGAAGTCCGAACTAGATAACAGTGTTTCCTCCCTGAAACCTTGGGGGGGGGGTGGGAACGGAAGACAAAGAGGCGAAACAAAACGGGGTCAGTCATAAAGACTGGTAAGTCCTATCTACTTCCAGTATAAAAACAGGTAAAGGTAACATGACATGCATAAACTGAAAGTAAACATAAGGATGACGACAAGATAGATAAATTAAACCAGGGTAACAGGCTGAACTACTGTAGCAAGGTAAACTAAGATATCATGATAAACTACGGTGTCATGATAAATCAAGGTATCACATCGTCAGGTTTCTATCAAGTATACTATCCCAAGGTTTCTATCCTGTATAGCATCCCACGGTATCTATCAAGTATATTTCTCATGGTTCTAACATGTATATTTGCTCTGCACCTCTCGTACTAGTATCCCAACCCGCGTCATGTGTTAACTATGAATGTCCCTTTCCCAATGTCATGTAATGGTCCATGTCAACCTGATATATAGCATATGTAGGTTTTCCCCACTCGTATGTTTCTTTCCATGTATAAGTTCAGTCCTTTGCCGTAGGCCATACGGGCTTTTCCATGTAAACGTATTATCCTTGAGGTTATTTTGGACTGCTACCCTTGATCTGGTTATGTTTTCTTACCATGAACTATCGTGTGTTCACTTAGGATTTATGCCACCTAGGATCACTAGGGATTATGCTACCTAATGAATGTTCCCGTGTCTCGGTTTGGGTTCAGGCCACCTAGGGCCACTAGGGATTATGCCGCCCGTCAACCGCGCCCTTTATCCCACATATGTATCGTGAATCGTTTTCCATGTCTAGACGCCCATGTATCTCAATGTGCCATCCGAGTTCCGTGCCAGGGCAAATCAAGAAATACGGAACTCGGTCGGGAGCTTTAAGTCGTCTGCTGATGCAGATATCAAGGTTTGTTTTTGTACCCGTGGCTATGGTCCCACGTGACCCCTCCCTCAACTACTGAAAGGCAATCCAAGAAAAATCATGTGTGAGAACCACATCCCGGCCCCACTATAGCCCCACTTTCCTATGGGCCAACCTCACCCATGACTCGATAGCAAGAACATGGTCTGTTGGGGGTCCTCTGCCTTTCCGCTCATGCACGATTGACTAAAGATGGTAGGTAGTCGACGACGTGCTATCCAGGGCAAAAATCAAGTATCGTCGACTCCACGCTAATCCATCCCCGTCTTTAGGTCGCTCGCATAGTAACCAAGGCATACTCTTGGCTCTTCTACCGCAGACCTTAACCTTTGTGAGGCCCGGTTTCATGGACCATCTGCCACCTCACAGAGGGATACCAAGAGTACCCTCACATCCCCCGAAGCTACCGCTTTGTCACCCAGTTCGTTGGAGCTTTTTATCCAAGTCAGATAAGTTGCTCCTCCTCGTATACTAAGCGATGACCTACCGTATCAGGTTACTCATCTAATTATGAACTAGTCCCACGTCCTTGGCTAAGAATTATTACTTAGTTATCCTTAACTAAGGTTTACCACTTAGCTTCTTTTCCCGTTATCCTTGTTAATCCCGGTTTTCCACCTAGTCCCCTGAACTAGGGTTTTGCCTAATGGGTTAAGTATTGTCATTTAAGTTCATGACTTAACTTGCCTACGAATCATATCACAATTTGGCTAAGTATTAAAGTCCAAGACCTAGCCCTACAAGTTGGTTAAGCATACCAAGAAGCTCGCGACTTAACCCTATTCAATCCTTAAGTCAAATTGGTTAAGTATTTGTTTATCTTAACCCTATCAGATTATCGTGTTAGATTGGTTAAGCATAGATTATCTTGACCTCATCGGATTATCGAGTCGGCTTGGTTAAGTATAGGTTAACTTAACCCCATCCACTAATCGTATTAGAATGGTTGTGTATATTTAAACGGTCTTGTGACTTAACCCTATCAAGTTCTCATATTAGATTGGTTAAGTGTGGTTGCTTAACCTCATCCAATCATCATGTATAATTGATTAAGTATAAGTTACTTAACCTCATTAAATTATCATGTTAAGTTGGTTAAGTATTGGTTACTTAACCACATTGAACTACCAAGTTTAGATTGGTTAAGTGTTTAACTTAACCTCATCGAATTACCGTGTTTAGATTAGTTAAGTGTAGGTTACTTAACCCCATCTAATTACCGTGTTTAGATTAGTTAAGTGTAGGTTACTTAACTCCATCTAATTACCGTGCTTAGATTAGTTAAGTGTAGGTTACTTAACCCCATCTAATTACCAAGTCAGATTAGTTAAGTGTAAATTACTTAACCCCATCCCCTAATTGTCTTGTATGGTTAAGTGTCATTAAGAAATCAAGCCCGGTCCCACTTAACCTACCCATTTGTCTCATATCGGTTAAGTGTCATTAGTCAAATTTACTTAACCTTATCATGTGGCATTAATTTAATTAATGCACTCTCAACCTCTCACATTAGACCTTGTTGTGGTTACTAGTTAAGCCGGGCGGGTCCGGGTAGTTTTACACCACAACCTAGTCTAACCTCGGGTCTTAAGCGCGACATGACCAACTTCTCACATTGGATCCTATTGTTTGTAGCCACTAGTTAAGACGGGCGGGTCCGGGTAGATTTATGCTACAAACTCAACCCAACCTCGAGTTGGCCACTTTCTTGTTTGGTCTAGTGTCATATTACACTTACGACCCCCGTGTCTAGTTTCAAGTCCCATGTTTACCCCACATGTCATGTCCCCATTTAGGTGTATCATGAGTGTCATATTTTCATGGAATCTCATATCAAATTTTCGTGTCATAATCACGCTCGTCTATCCTACCCAAATCGTGTTTCCAACCCAAGTAAAAGCGAGTCCGCATAGTAAGGATACTATGCTACATATCGGCTTCAAAACATGCACGATGCCAAGAAGGGATTGGCTACAAACATGCATAGTATCATAACGGGATTTGGCCTCAAAATATGCACAGCATCATAAGGGGTTTTTGTTCATTTACGTGCATAAGCCCCAAAGTCAAGTCTTTGCCAATGTTTCACAAGTCAAATGGTTCCCAAAGGTTCATGCTAGCATTCCATAGATAAAGATTCAAACTTGCAAGATAAACTAGGTTAATCATAACATGAATAGCATGATTTAGTCACTAAGCATAGCCAAAAGTCATAGGTTCAAGCAAAAGGGGCATGACAAGGTTCGTATAGGCTAGCATACTTAGTTTAATCTCGTTTTATTCCATGCCATCATTAAAACTACCGTTTAGATCTAGAAGTAGCTAGAACTTACATAGCGTGGCTTAGCGAATTAGCATGAATCGTCTCGACGAAGAAAGGTGGCTCCTTTGAAGAAGAACCGTCATGAAACCGTCGTAACAACGTTGATTTGGCCTCGATTTGGTGTAGCAAGCTTGCACCTTTTGATTTGAATCCGATTTGAGTGCATAGTCTCTAGGAATTGGAGATGGAGGCCATGATCACTTGGCATTTGGGCAGCACTTCGTGGCATGAGTGAATTGTGAGGGTTTAGGGTAGGCTTAGGGGTCTTTTTATAGAGATTAGGAGTAGTTTAGGCCGTAGGATAAACCCTAGGATAGATCTGAACCCTCAAAAATTGTCACAAGCCTCCAAAACCGAGCCAACATGACAAGTAGGTGCACCAGGTCGGGGTTCTACGGGGGGAGGGGGGGTCGACACCCATGTCGACCCCCTGGAGAGGGGTCGACCCCAGGGTCGACACCCATTTCGACCTCCTGGAGGGGGGGTCGACCCAGGGGTCGACACCCTGTGGATCTGGCGGGAATTTTCCCGCCTTCTCTTTCTGGGCTGAATTTCAAATCTGTTTTCGGATTTGAATTTTCGTGAAACTTCCTTGGGCCTTAACTGGGTCATACGGACTTCGATTTACGAAATTTCGGACTCTATTTCGCGTATTTTTCCGAGACGAACGCAATGGCGCAACTCGTTTATCCTGATTCAGATTTTATAATTTAATTCTGCCTTGATTCTTGTCTTAACACGTTGTTAAAATTCGGGTTGTTACATTCTCCCCTCCTTTAAGGATTTCGTCCCCGAAATCTCCAAGTTCGGAAGAACGCATCCTACCATCCATCATCCATCTACTCAAAACATCATCCACAGGCAAACATTGTCCTTAAATGATTTCTAATGCCATATGAACATATGCAAAACGTGTGTGTATATGCTCCTTAGCTAATGCTAATGATCAGGCCTGAGTGATCTTTCTAATGCAAAATATGTTTAGTGCCATGAGTCCAACATGTATGCAAATAGTCCTAGTCATATAAACACTATATGTGTGCTATTCATTCATATGTAACATCCACATGATAACACATTCAATTTCATCCATTAACAGGTATAAATACTCGTGCATATGCAATATGAAATGTGAGTGTGTCGATCTAGTATCTAATGTGTATTCGCGCATCCACGAGCAACCACTTGCAACCATTTGCAACCATATCAATCATAACATGTTTCAAACACATGTTTACATCCATAGGATTCTACCTAAGGTTCTCACGATAGGATCGAGGAGATAAACAAGGTAAACTCCCTACGGGGTTTGCAACAGAAACAGGACCGAGAGGATATTCACCAAAAGATAACATGCGAGCAAGCTCTACAGGAAAAACCAGGGATCCAGGATATACTCTTTAAAAAGAGGTACGATGCACGTGTCTAGCCTTACGTCTTCTAAGTCGCGTTTCCTTGAGCTTAATTCCTCGGTGCCTTGACCGTCTTTTTAACTCCATGACCTCGTAGCTCCTTGATTCCCCTTTTCCAAGATATGAGTTAGAACTCATTTCATTGTCGCCTCTTATTCCACTTTCACTTATCATTTTCCTAGTATACTTGGCTCAAACGTATCCACTTACTCATGCACGCTCTCCAAAATTCACTAGGGAATTCTGGATCTCGTCTGCCGATGTCAATCCATGTTGCCAAGTGTACTTACTAGAGTGATCCCCATAACTCATGCATAAGCGAAACGAACCATCCGCCTTAGCGGCGAATTCTATTCGAACGGATTACCAACAACTGTATCCCGAGATTCTAGGTAACCAACCATGACAGAACCCAAAAGGTTACACGAGACTTCGAGGGTATCACCAAGGTGAGTCGGGAGTCTAACTACCCTCTTTCCAAAACCGAGAATGGCACCCCTTATTGGGTGACCACTTTATCCCTAGAATCCATCCGTAGCCGAGACATGTCATTCTCAAATCCAAACAAGTCATGAAGAAATGGACCAACTCTCCAACCATATTTTTGGGACAAAAACTGGGATCCTCTATCATGCTAGTACTAAGGTGCAGAGACTCAACTATCCAAGCAGACTTAAATGATACGATGATTAAGACAAAGTCTGGACGGGATGATAGAAAAGAACGACTAAACCTTTACCAGGAACGGTACCATCTCTTTAAGGTACCCTAGAAATGGGAGCGTACAATTGCCCTCTCCGATGATCTTGTCCTTGACCTCCTTGATGGACTAAGCCATACCAACAGTTGCTTATCCTTAAGCTCACGTCCTTTACCCTTACTCTTATTATCCTTCCTTGTACCACGACAACAGGTCTCTCGAGAACCACCTCCATCGTACGGAAAACACCTACGTGGCTAGACAAAGATTAGTCACAGTTAGAACTACTGTGACCACAGATGGAGGAAAGAAAGGAAAAGAGATTCAATCAAGGAAACAAAGGATAGTGCTAATGGCCTTTGGGGAATAGCCTTTCAAAAACTTTTCTTGAAAAATGCATCTTTGTACACGGTTTTTCAAATAGTTTTCAGAAGGTTTTAAAAACTTTTGCCCAGTCTGGTAACCTTCTGCTCTGATACCAAATGTAACACCCCACCTCTGCTAGGGTCACTCACAAAGGGAATGCACTAGGTTTGGTGAAGCATTATCGAGGTAAACATGCATAGAAATATTACAAGACAGAACATATATAAAACAACGGAAGTAAAACAAATTTCATTACCTTATAAAATAAGGTCTAAAGCCTTTTACATCAGAATACATCAAAACCTGTCTTGCAATAGTAAAGAAGCATAAAACCATTTCATAAATTATTCCCCAAGTAAAACAGTAAGGTAGCCATAGCCAAGAAAAGTCCAAGCCATGCGTGATGATCTTCAGGCAGAAGAAGTCCGAACTAAATAACAGTGTTTCCTCCCTGAAACCTGGGGGAAACGGAAGACAAAGAGGCGAAACAAAACGGGGTCAGTCATAAAGACTGGTAAGTCCTATCTACTTCCAGTATAAAAACAGGTAAAGGTAACATGACATGCATAAACTGAAAGTAAACATAAGGATGACGACAAGATAGACAAACTAAACCAGGGTAACAGGCTGAACTACTGTAGCAAGGTAAACTAAGATATCATGATAAACTACAGTGTCATGATAAATTAAGGTATCACATCGTCAGGTTTCTATCAAGTATACTATCCCAAGGTATCTATCCTGTATAGCATCCCACGGTATCTATCATGTATATTTCTCATGGTTCTAACATGTATATTTGCTCTGCACCTCTCGTACTAGTATCCCAACCCGCGTCATGTGTTAACTATGAATGTCCCTTGCCCAATGTCATGTAATGGTCCATGTCAACCTAATATATAGCATATGTAGGTTTTCCCCACTCGTATGTTTCTTTCCATGTATAAGTTCAGTCCTTTGCCGTAGGCCATACGGGCTTTTCCATGTAAACGTATTATCCTTGAGGTTATTTTGGACTGCTACCCTTGATCTGGTTATGTTTTCTTACCATGAACTATCGCGTGTTCACTTAGGATTTATGCCACCTAGGACCATTAGGGATTATGCTACCTAATGAACGTTCCCGTGTCTCGGTTTGGGTTCAGGCCACCTAGGGCGACTAGGGATTATGCCGCCCGTCAACCGCGCCCTTTATCCCACGTATGTATCGTGAATCGTTTTCCATGTCTAGACGCACATGTATCTCAATGTGCCATCCGAGTTCCGTGCCAGGGAAAATCAAGAAATACGGAACTCGGTCGGGAGCTTTAAGTCGTCTGCTGATGCAGATATCAAGGTCTGTTTTTGTACCCGTGGCTATGGTCCCACGTGACCCCTCCCTTAACTACTGAAAGGCAATCCAAGAAAAATCATGTGTGAGAACCACATCCCGGCCCCACTATGGCCCTACTTTCCTATGGGCCAACCTCACCCATGACTCGATAGCAAGAACATGGTCTGTTGGGGGTCCTCTGCCTTTCCGCTCATGCACGATTGACTAAAGATGGTAGGTAGTCGACGACGTGCTATCCAGGGCAAAAATCAAGTATCGTCGACTCCACGCTAATCCATCCCCGTCTTTAGGTCGCTCGCATAGTAACAAAAGCAAACTCTTGGCTCTTCTACCGCAGACCTTAACCTCTGTGAGGCCCGGTTTCATGGACCATCTGCCACCTCACAGAGGGATACCAAGAGTAGCCTCATGTCCCCCGAAGCTACTGCTTCGTCACCCAGTTCATTGGAGCTTTTTATCCAAGTCAGATAAGTTGCTCCTCCTCGTATACTAAGCGATGACCTACCGTATCAGGTTACTCATCTAATTATGAACTAGTCCCATGTCCTTGGCTAAGAATTATTACTTAGTTATCCTTAACTAAGGTTTACCACTTAGCTTCTTTTCCCGTTATCCTTGTTAATCCCGGTTTTCCACCTAGTCCCCTGAACTAGGGTTTTGCCTAATGGGTTAAGTATTGTCATTTAAGTTCATGACTTAACTTGCCTACGAATCGTGTCACGATTTGGCTAAGTATTCAAGTCCAATACCTAGCCCTACAAGTTGGTTAAGCATACCAAGAAGCTCATGACTTAACCCTATTCAATCCTTAAGTCAAATTGGTTAAGTATTTGTTTATCTTAACCCTATCAGATTATCGTGTTAGATTGGTTAAGCATAGATTATCTTGACCTCATCGGATTATCGAGTCGGCTTGGTTAAGTATAGGTTAACTTAACCCCATCCACTAATCATATTAGAATGGTTAAGTATATTTAAACGGTCTTGTGACTTAACCCTATCAAGTTCTCATATTAGATTGGTTAAGTGTGGTTGCTTAACCTCATCCAATCATCATGTATAATTGATTAAGTATAAGTTACTTAACCTCATTAAATTATCATGTTAAGTTGGTTAAGTATTGGTTACTTAACCACATTGAATTACCAAGTTTAGATTGGTTAAGTGTTTGACTTAACCTCATCGAATTACCGTGTTTAGATTAGTTAAGTGTATGTTACTCAACCCCATCTAATTACCGTGTTTAGATTAGTTAAGTGTAGGTTACTTAACTCCATCTAATTACCGTGCTTAGATTAGTTAAGTGTAGGTTACTTAACCACATCTAATTACCGTGTCAGATTAGTTAAGTGTAAATTACTTAACCCCATCCCCTAATTGTCTTGTATGGTTAAGTGTCATTAAGAAATCAAGCCCGGTCCCACTTAACCTACCCATTCGTGTCATATCGGTTAAGTGTCATTAGTCAAATTTACTTAACCTTATCATGTGGCATTAATTTAATTAATGCACTCTCAACCTCTCACATTAGACCTTGTTGTGGTTACTAGTTAAGACGGGCGGGTCCGGGTAGTTTTACACCACAACCTAGTATAACCTCGGGTCTTAAGCGCAACATGACCAACATCTTACATTGGATCCTATTGTTTGTAGCCACTAATTAAGCCGGGCGGGTCCGGGTAGATTTATGCTACAAACTCAACCCAACCTCGAGTTGGCCACTTTCTTGTTTGGTCTAGTGTCATATTACACTTACAACCCCCGTGTCTAGTTTCAAGTCCCATGTTTACCCCACATGTCATGTCCCCATTTAGGTGTATCATGAGTGTCATATTTTCATGGAATCTCATATCAAATTTTCGTGTCATAATCACGCTCGTCTATCCTACCCAAATCGTGTTTCCAACCCAAGTAAAAGCGAGTCCGCATAGTAAGGATACTATGCTACATATCGGCTTCAAAACATGCACGATGCCAAGAAGGGATTGGCCACAAACATGCATGGTATCATAACGGGATTTGGCCTCAAAATATGCATAGCATCATAAGGGGTTTTTGTTCATTTACATGCATAAGCCCCAAAGTCAAGTCTTTGCCAATGTTTCACAAGTCAAATGGTTCCCAAAGGTTCATGCTAGCATTCCATAGATAAAGATTCAAACTTGCAAGATAAACTAGGTTAATCATAACATGAATAACATGATTTAGTCACTAAGCATAGCCAAAAGTCATAGGTTCAAGCAAAAGGGGCATGACAAGGTTCGTATAGGCTAGCATACTTAGTTTAATCTCGTTTTATTCCATGCCATCATTAAAACTACCGTTTAGATCTAGAAGTAGCTAGAACTTACATAGCGTGGCTTAGCGAATTAGCATGAATCGTCTCGACGAAGAAAGGTGGCTCCTTTGAAGAAGAACCGTCATGAAACCATCGTAGCAACGTTGATTTGGCCTCGATTTGGTGTAGCAAGCTTGCACCTTTTGATTTGAATTTGATTTGAATGCATAGTCTCTAGGAATTGGAGATGGAGGCCATGATCACTTGGCATTTGGGCAGCACTTCGTGGCATGAGTGAATTGTGAGGGTTTAGGGGTAGGCTTAGGGGTCTTTTTATAGAGATTAGGAGTAGTTTAGGCCGTAGGATAAACCCTAGGATAGATCTGAACCCTCAAAAATCGTCACAAGCCTCCAAAACCGAGCCAACATGACAAGCAGGTGCACCAGGTCGGGGTTCTACGGGGAGGGGGGAGGGGGGGTTGGAGGGGGGTCGACCCAAGGGTTGACACCCATGTCGACCCCCTGGAGGGGGGGTCGACCCAGGGGTCGACACCCTGTGGGTCTGGCGGGAATTTTCCCGCCTTCTCTTTCTGGGCTGAATTTCAAATCTGTTTTCGGATTTGAATTTTCGTGAAACTTCGATGGGCCTTAACTGGGTCATACGGACTCCGATTTATGAAATTTCGGACTCTATTTCGCGTATTTTTCCGAGATGAACGTAATGGCGCAACCCGTTTATCCTGATTCAGATTTTATAATTTAATACTGCCTAGCAATCTAATCTCCATTTCTCTACTTTTCTGGTTGCATGCGGGCTGGGTTGGAATATCTGTAAAAGTAACAAAACAATACCCAAGTAATATTTATTTATATACAAAAGATAAGATATAAGAGCATAAAATAAACACATTTCTATGTTAATCAGATACCCCCACACTTATCTTTTACTCATCCTCGAGTAAAACAAAAATTAAAAACTAACTAGATAGGTCACACTTTCATAGAAAACACGATTGCATTGAGCGTATGCAACAAGCCGTTAAACCTCTAGGTGTCCCTAGTAGGACGAGTGGTGTCTCGCGAGGGTTTTCAGCGGATACTGCCCACAAAATCCAAATGCAGTATGTGTGGATCTAATGTAACTACATGAATGCAATGGTTATATACGAAAAAAAACAAAAAACAAAAATGACAACACGACTTGTTTTAGGAAAGTGGTACAACAAATTAAGTTAACAATTTCTAGTCAGTTGATTTTATTTTAGATACCTCAACTTGTCACAAATTTTCAATATAAATCAAGTTTTCAAATGTTAAATTCCAGTTTGGCCAGTTAGTTCGGTCGATAACGTAGTGCAGCCATGAAATAGATTCTTAGTTTGCTTGGCACAGTTTGCAAAGTGGTATTATTATTTTCTCATGTATGGCTAGTCAAATCAATAAGGTCAAGAAGTGTTTGGGCATCATCGCTTATTCTTTATTCTATAAAATTTTAAAATTTATGATACATACACCTAACTTAGAAGACCAAGGTTTACCACCCATGCACTGCCTCGCGGACTAACGGAGAGTGGGTAAAGAGCTTGGCGGATTGTGCAGGCCGACTTTGACTTTGTCAACAACATGTCGGTAATCCTTTGGTGTCCAATCTCATAAAATGAGATCAAGATATTCCAACGCTGACTTTGTCAACAACATGTTGGATAAAGCTTGGCGGGTTTGCACACCAACGCTAGATATACAAGCAATGTTGGATACCCTTGGATTACTATTATTATTATTGAATTTATAAGCACAAAAGAGAGTTACGTGAATTCAAATTAACACAACTTAATTTTAAAGATTTTGAAAAGCCAATATAAGTATTTTAAGTCCTCCACTTATTTAAACAAAGTCTACAATATAGAATAGATTTCATGGCCATCACATAAGAATCTCCATATGTACCGGGTACACTATTATCCCTCAAAATTAAACTTTTCATTATATTTCTTATTCAATCTAAGTTGAGAGAAAAAAATACTATCAACTGACTAACAATTGTTAACTTATTTTGTTGTATCAATCTAAAATGAGTCATGTCTGTGTGATTGTGTGTATGTGTTTTTTTTAACAAAAATGAAGAAGATGTGATGCAGATTTGACTCCCCCACACTAGATTGAGACAGTGTCCCAACTGTGTAAGGTATGCAGACCAAAATGGAAGGAAAAAAATGAAAAATAAAAGAAAAAGAATGTGTACCACCTGATTTCATGGTGGATGATAAGGCTCATGAAGATCGATAAGGTCATCGTCTTCGTATTGCTCGAATTCCAAAAATGGTTTCAGTTGTTGACTGTATACTTTGAAGACTTTTCCATCCTTGGTACTTTCAATTTCAACTGCTCCATGAGGATATACTGCTTTCACAACATAAGGTCCAGTCCATCGAGATTTGAGATTTCCTGGAAACAAGTGAAGTCTAGAGCCATATAAAAGAACTTTTTGTCCTACATCGAATTCTTACGAAGTATGTTCTTGTCGTGTTGGGCTTTGGTTCTTTCTTTAAAGATTTTCGCATTTTTATATGCTTCATTTCTTAATTCCTTTGGTTCTGAGATCTGTAACTTCCTATGTGAGCCGGCCTTCTCTAAGTCAAAATTCAAAAGTTTAATTGCCCAAAGAGCGCGATGCTCTAATTCAACAGGCAAGTGACAGGCCTTCCCAAAGACTAACCGATATGGTGACATTCCTAGATTGGTTTTGTAAGCAGTGCGAAATGCCCAAAGTGCATCAATCAGTTTTACGGACCAATCTTTTCTATTGGAATTCACGGTTTTCTCAAGAATTTGTTTGATTTGTCTATTGGAAACTTCTACTTGCCCACTAGTTCGTGGATGGTAAGGGGTCGATAGCTTGTGTGTGATTGAGTATTTCTTGAGCAAGGACTTAAAAGAACGATTACAGAAGTGAGTGCCATTATCGCTAATGATAGCTCGAAGTGTGCCAAAGCGCGAAAAGATGTTTTCTTTGAGGAATTTGATAACAACCTTGTTGTCGTTGGTTTTGGTCGGGATGGCTTCAACCCATTTTGAGACATAGTCTACCGCATGCAAGTTGTAAAGATTCCCAAATGAGTTAGGGAATGGTCCCATGAAATCGATGCCCCAAACATCGAATAACTCAATCACTAAAATGGGGTTGAGAGGCATCATGTTTCGGTTAGTGATTTGACCCGTTTTTTGACATCGATCGCATTTAGAGAAAAATTCGAAAGCGTCACGGAAGAGTGTGGGCCAATAAAAACCGCTTTGTAATACTTTTGCAGCAGTTTTTCTAGCTCCAAAATGACCACCACAAGCATGCTCATGTGAGAAAGAGAGAATACTTTGGTGTTCATGATCGGGTACACACCTTCGCATGATTTGGTCTGGGCAATATTTGAAAAGATATGGGTCGTCCCAATAGAAGTTTCGAACTTTAGAAAGGAATTTTTGCTTATCTTGTTTCGACCATTTAGCGGGTGTTTGTTGCATGACAAGATAATTCACAATGTCATCGTACCAAGGGGTGTTAGAGATGGAAAGAATTTGTTCATCGGAAAAATAATCATCGATTTGGGTGTCATCAATATTTTCATGCATAATTCGAGAGAGATGGTCAGCTACAACGTTCTCAGAACCCTTTTTATCTCTTATTTCTATGTCAAATTCTTGAAGAAGAAGGATCCAACGAATCAAGCGGGCTTGGCATCCTTTTTAGAAATCAAATATCATAAGGCAAAATGGTCAGTGTAAACTATGACTTTGGAACCAATGAGATATTTTCTGAATTTATCAAGAGCGACGACACCTGCCAAAAATTCCTTTTCAGTAGTTGAGTAATTCAATTGGGCCTCATTTAAGGTTTTGCTAGCATAGTAAATGACTCGAGGGAGTTTATCGATTCGTTGGCCCAAGATGGCCCCAATCGCAAAATCAGAAGCGTCACACATAAGTTCGAATGGCTGAGTCCAATCAGGGGGTTGAGTGATGAGAGTTGTGGTCAAGATTGACTTAAGAGTTTCGAAAGATGTTTTGCAATCATTGGAAAATTCAAACTTGACGCCTTTGGCAAGTAAGTTCGAGAGAGGTTTTGAAATTTTCGAGAAATCTTTAATGAATCTTCTATAGAATCCCGCATGGCCAAGAAATGAATGAACATCCTTAACAGACTTAGGAGGATGTAGATTAGCAATCAAATCAATTTTGGACTTATCTACTTCAAGGCCATCTTTTGAAACGACATGACCTAGAACTATCCCCCTTTTTAGCATGAAATGATATTTTTCCCAATTAAGCACGAGTGATTTCTCCTTACAACGTTTAGGACGAGTTCTAAATGAGTGAGACAATGGGAAAAAGATGATCCGTAGATTGAAAAATCATCCATAAATATTTCCAAGAATTCTTCCACAATATCCGAGAAAATACTCATCATACAACTTTGGAAAGTCGCGGGGCCATTACAAATACCAAAAGGCATGCGACGATAAGCAAAGGTTCCAAAGGGACAAGTAAAGGTGGTCTTATGTTGATCCTCTAAAGCAACAGGGATTTGGTTATAGCCAGAGTATCCATCGAAAAAACAATAGTACTCATGTCCTGCTAAGCGTTCGAGCATTTGGTCAATAAAAGGTAAGGGAAAATGGTCTTTTCGTGTGGCTGAGTTGAGCTTTCAATAGTCGATACACACACGCCATTTTGTTTTGATTTTTGTTGGGATGAGCTCATTACTTTCATTTTTGATCACTGTGACTCCCGACTTCTTTGGTACAACTTGTACCGGACTCACCCAAGTACTATCAGAGATGGGATAGATGATGTTATTGTCTAGACATTTGATTATCTCCTCCTTGACCACTTCTCTCATGTTTGGGTTTAATCGCCTTTGAGCCTCACGGGTGGGTTTAGCCTCATCAACTAAATGTATGCGATGTTCCACAATTGATGGGCTAATTCCTTTTATATCGCTCAGTTCCCACCCCAAAGCATCTTTATTTTCCCGCAAAATTTCTAAGAGTTTTCTTCTTAGTCCTCGGTAAGATCAGAGGCCAAGATTACGGGAAGAGTTTCTGAGGAGTCTAGGTATGCGTACTTAAGGTCTTGTGGCAAGGGTTTGAGATCTAACTTAGGATGTTCTTGAGTGTTAACATTGGTCAACATTCCTTGGTTAGATTCAGAAGACGAAGGATTTAAGTCAAGAAATTCATTCAGTTCAGAAATGTGTTCGAGTTCATCGAAATTGGAGTCGAAATGGTCAAGATACATTTTCAAGGCTTCAGAAGTGTCATTAGAGGTTTCGTCAACTATGGTTTGAATCATGTCGATTTCATCGGTCTCAAAATCCCTAGGTTGTTTGTTGAGATTAAAGATGTTTAGCTCAATGGTTAGGTGCCCGAAGGAAAGTCGAAGTTAACCATTCCTACAATTAATGATAGCATTTGAGGTTGCTAAGAAGGACCGTCCTAAAACAACGGTACTTGAACTTTGGGATTTGAGACAGGCTCTGTTTCTAAAACTATGAAATCGACAGGGAAGTAAAACTGTTCGATCTGTATCAAGACGTCTTTGATTATTCCCAATGGCTTTTTGACAGATCGATCAGCTAGCTGAAGAGTGATGTTTGTTGGTTTAATCTCCCCTAATCCAAGTTGACGATAAACAGTATAAGGAAGAAGATTGACATTGGCACCAAGATCGAGTAGGGCACGAGAGATGTGAGTGCTTCCTATTAGGCGGTTTTTGGGACATTAGTCGCATGTTTTTGTGTGCACAATTCCTTAAGACATTTAGTATATTGAGGAATTTGTTCAATAGTGTCTAAAAGAGGAATGTTCACACGGACTTGTTTGAAAATTTCCAAAATTTTATCGAAATTCGTCGCTTTCTTCTTATTATTGAGTCTATAGGGAAATGGAGCTATTGGTTTTTCGACTCTGTGATCAGTTTCATTATTCGAAGAAGAAGGTTTATCCAAGGAAAAAGAAGGTGGTAAGGTTGCACAAGATGGAATGTTCGTATTGCCAATATTAATTTTCTAAGGTGGGTTGGATTTGCCGACACTAGGAGCGGAACTGTTGGGATTGCCTACATTTGAGGAAAACGGAGGTTTAGAAGAATTGACATTCGAAGCCAATGGGTAATCATCAAGATTTGGCATTGGGGTCGAGTCAGAAGGTTCATCAGGGTTACCCACGTTATTATCAATCCTCTTTCCAGATCGAAGGGTTGTAATAGCATTGACCGGATTATGGTTTTCGTCCTCACAAGAATTTACAACACGAGAGTTATGTTTTGGATTCACCTCAGGTTGACTAGGCAACTTTCCTTTCTCATTATTTTTCATTAGTTCTTTCATCATATTCATCATTTGTTCGATTTTAACATCTTGATTATTTATTTGTTTCTCTAATCGAATAATATCTTGTGAAGATTGACCAAATTGAGAGGATTGGTTAGATGATTGAAAATTAGTATGCCTATAAGGTTGTTTGGATTGAGATGCAGTTTGAGAGGTTTGAGAACTGGGAGGTAGAGCTTGAAAATTCGGATTTGGAATAAAGGGTTGCACGTGAGATGGGTTAACCGAATTATTGGGGTTTGACCATGAAAAATTTGAGAGGTTCCTCCAACCAGGATTATATATGGATGAGTAAGGATTATTTTGAGCTATAACATTAGCTTGGTCCTGAGAGTAATAGTGGGGTAGTCCTTCTCCGGCTTGAGGAGTTTGATTTTCTAAGGGAATTTGACTTGGGTCCACGACATGCACTCCTCTAGTAGAAGTACGAATGGGAACACGAATTGATTCCCACTGCATGTCCTTTTCAGAATAATCTTCTAAGAATTTCCAAGCTTCATCGGCCGTCTTAGACATAAAGTCTCCTCCACACATTGATTCTAGTTGTGTTCTAGTCTGATAGTTTAGCCCTTCATATGCAATTTGACATAAGTGGTCTTTTAGAATTCCATGATGAGGACAACTATATAATAGTTGGTTGAATCTTTCAAAGTATTTTGAAAAAGTTTCCCCCTCATTTTGACAAAATTGATTTATCACGGTTCGAATTTTGAGAGTTTTATGGAAAGGGAAAAACTTTTTCAAGAATGCAGTGACAAATTCGTCCCAACTTCTTATGGAATGTTTTGGAAGAGAATTTAGCCATCATTTAGCGCTTTCAAGTAATGCAAATAGGATCGACCTTAGCTCAATCGATTCGTTAGACAATTGTTGCATTTTTGTTGTGGACGCATACAATTCAAATTCACTTAGAAATTCATAAGCATTTTCAGACCCAGTAAATTTTGGTACCCCTTGAATAAAAGATTGTTTAAGCTCAAAATTGTTTCCTTTAGCTGGGGGGAACACGATGACAGAGGGTTGAACGGTCCTAGTTGGATAACATCGATCACGCAGAGATAAGGGTCTATCCATTTCGATATTGAGATTTTGAAAATTTTGATGTGCTCGATTTTGATCCCCAAAGTTTGGAAAGTTTTGATTTACTCGATTTTGATCCAACTCGTTTGGAAAATTTTGGTTTATTCGAGAACCCCAAGGAGAATTTTGTTGGCTAACACTTTTTTCACTCATTGTTGTTAAATGCACACACGGAAAAATCCTAGACTTAAGGTTGACACAAGAAGCTCCTAATCAAAATAAATAACGAACACAAGTGTATCTTATTAGTTGGTAATCTCGATTTGAAGGGGGAAGAGGGTCTTATGGCCGTTCACCTATAGTATAAATACTAAGGGATACGACCAATGTTTTACGGGTAGTATGCAACCTCTTTTGCTAAAAGTTCAATAAATTGAACTAATATATATCTGCGATCAAACCCTTGAGAAAATCAATTTCACAAAATACACTTTTGCAGTTAAATATTTTGCAAATCAAATTAAATAAATAGATTGAAAAAGTTAATTTGCTAGAATGTCGAAAAATTCCTGATGTAATACGTATCACCGTCCTTTACAAAAGGAATAGAAAGAATTCCACACAGCAAAATAAATTTTTAAATCTAATATATTTAACCCAATTTGTTTGTCCTATTGAGCTTGAGTTTTGCTCCTAAGGCCAACGTCTAATCAATTTTTATTTAGGTCCAAGGAGTATGCAAATGACCGAATTTAATTGTTTTGGAGCCAAGGAAAGGTAATGACTTCCTCACCTTATGTTTGTTAGGGCTTTGCTCATAACTAGATTTATTTCAGAATGCAGCCAAAACAATAATCAAACACAAATAATTGCAGAAATTAAAAAAAATTGTACAAGCAAGCAGCTGCCTCTGCATAAGATTTTTACAAGCAATTTTGATATATTTTTTTCTTTGCAGCAGAGCACCTGTAGAGTTTAGAAAATTTTACAGTGGGGTACGGCAGTCCATCTAGAAAAATTGAGTAGTTCTCACGTTTCAAATTCCACTGTATGCAAATTTGCGATCGGTTGATCCTTGAATTTCTTGTACCTTTGCTTGCTATATTCCGTCACTTTGGCCTTTTGATTTGTTTTGACATTCCACCTTCTTCTTTTTTTAATAGAAAAAACAAGGAAAGAAAAAAAGAAAGTTGATTCGCATCTAAAATGAAAACTAAACCAAAATAAATGGACAAACTGGATTCGAAAAGAAAAATAAATAACTTGAAAACAAACAAACTAAACAAGGGTGAGGAGCCAAAATAAAACACACTAAAACAACACCATCACAAATCAGAAAATAAAAAATATCTCATGCCCTTGTCTGTTTTCCCAAATCAACACACCCCCTTTTTAATTTCAGTACCCCTTATGTCACAAACCAACTCGAGAACCTCTTTTTAGTGAGAACAGAAAAAAGAAAAATATCGAACTCAACAGAAATTCGAACTTGAGTACTTATGTATTTTTTCCCCTCAGAATTCGATTTCGGTGGTTGTCCTCGTGGTTTCAGGTATGCGAGTGTGGTTTTTGGTATGGCGATTTTAGATCGGTTTGGGTTTCGTGTTTCAGGTTATTGCGAGTGGAAGTTCGGATTTTCAATCAGCTATTGGGTTTCGAATTCTATAGTTTGCAAACTTGGTTGCATGAACTTTTTGTGGTTTGTAAATGGGTGTGATTGGGGCTTTGCATTGGGTAGGTGATGGAGTTCTGTTGGTATATGGGGTTGTTGTGGTTGAAGCTATGGGTTTGGCAATTGTGATAGTGAATTTTGGTTGTGTCAAGGAAGATATATTGATTAAGTTTGGATGAGATGCAGTGGTGGAGGGGATGATTGTGGATTGAGGTGACGATCTGGTCTGATGCGATGATGTGGCAAAGGGAAGTGGGGTAGTTCTGAGTTTATGTGGTGATGTAGATGGAAATTTGCGGTGTTAATATTATGAATTTGATTCGGTGTTTTGAATTCAACTGTAGGAAGTGGATTGAAAGGGAAGTGCTGATCTGACTGAACTGGGCGGTTGTGGTTCTGTAACACCCCACGCCCGCTATGGTCACTCTCTAAGGGAATGCCATAACATCGGTGGAGTATTTTAGTGAATATAGAACAGAAAAATTACAACAAGACAGATATAAATAGTACTTGAAATTTAAAACATCATCTCATAACAGCGGAAATAAACATGTCTGGTTACATCATAAAACCACAATAAAAGTCAAGTACAATATCCATCAACATAAAGAAGTACATAATCCCACTCTCTCATACAATAGCCAAGACAAAAGAAAAGATAACTGGGTAACTGGAGCTTTACATCTATCCAAGCTCCTAAAGACTGGAACAGCAATCCGATCAAGCTCCACTACTGCTAGGATCCACCGTAGGACCTGAGGGTTGGGAAAAAGATAAAAACAACGGGGTCAGACATAAGTCTGAGCGAGTCCTATAACTTTAACAATACAATCATTAAAGTAACCAGAGAAGACATAAACTTGACCTACGGTAATGTCTGGGGATGAATGGCTACACTAAGCAGCTTGGTATACTTAGGATAAACTAAGATAACTGTAAAGACGCATCTACCCACCCAAGGATAATTACTACACTGCACCACACCAGTCATTCCTACTCAAGGATTGATCCCACCCAAGGACTTAAAGAAAGATATAACTAGTAGTTTCATGTACCCCTAGCTGACCACATAGGTGCCGTCTGCCCCTATCTCCACTAGGTGTACCCCACTACTCCCCAAGCGATCGGCTCCCTACCGTAGATACCCGTGCTGGTCCCACAGTGGGGTGTATCACTCCCCTAAAGTGGCCACCTGATAATATCAACGGTGCACGGCTTTATATCTACACGATGCAACAACGACTTATCTACCAGCCCGGGCCCACACACGCATATGAAACCCGTTGGACTTGCGTTGCCACCGCTAACCCGTTTTGGCCTCTTATAATCAAGCCCAATATGCGTGTCCCGTCACTCGACATGGGTCGAGCCCACAAAGATACGTTTGGGATATTGGTTGAAATGGGCCCCCACAAGCTACCCACCTAAGCTTGTCACTTATCTAGTGAATCTCACTTAACCCTTTAATCATGTTTAATTACATGTTTTACTTGGTTAAGTATTCTAATCGTATTTTCTATTGCCACCCAAGGCAACCCACTAGATTCCACATGCCACCCAAGGCAACCACTAAATTTCCACATGCCACCCAAGGCACCCACTTAACCCCTCATGTCCCACTACATGCTAATATGGTTAAGTGTTTCTTAATTAATTAAGACCGTGATCTCCCATAAAGACCTCCCACATTAGACTGGCTGTTATGACCGCCTGGTTAAGCCGGTAGGGTCCGGGCAGTCTTACGTCATAACAAAGTCTAACCTCGTGTCTTTACTTTAATCACGTATTTAATTTATGGCTAAGACCTCTCACATTGGGCTGACATTTGTAGCAACTGGTTAAGCCGGTTGGGTCCGGGCAGTTTTACACTACAAATGAGTCCAACCTCGTGTCTTAGTCGATTAATTACACCTAATTAATCACCCCCATATTAATTATCCCTAATTAATATCAAGTTTTTCATAACATGGGTAGACCTAACTCAATAGGTAAATTCCCATGGGGTAGACCTAACTCAATAGGTAAATTCCCAGTTTTGTTAATTTATTTTTATGGTATGCTTAATCATACCCAATCATACTTTTATTAACATATTCATTACCCCATCGTTCCCCACGTAAATCGTTCTCATTTCACGACATAATAAAGGGAAAGATCCATCACAAATATCATGGGTTTAGCATATAACTTTGTCATGGGTTAAGAGAATGTCAACTTGCATATATGAGCATATATTAACCCAACTATATTTAACCCAAACTTGCATATTATCATACACATATCTTGCATAACATGTTGAACTTGCATATAAGCATTCTCATAACTTGCATAACATGTTAAACATGCATTTAAGCATACACATAACTTGCATAAGCATTCACATACTTGCATAAGCATTCACATACTTGCATAAGCATGCATAACTTGCATATCATGTTAAACTTGCATTTAAGCATATACATATCTTGCATAAGCATTCTTATACTTGCATAAGCATGCATAACTTGCAAATCATGTTAAACTTGCATTTAAGCATATACATAACTTGCATATGAACTTGCATAACCACCTACACATAACTTACATAACATCATACACATAACTTGCATGTGAACTTGCATAACTCACTTTGTTAAACATGCATAAATCCACTTATTAAATATGCATAAACCCACTTGTTAAACATGCATAAACCCACTTGTTAAACATGCATAAACCAACTTGTTAAGCATGCATAAACCAACTTATCAAACATGCATAAACCCACTTATTAATTATGCATAAACATAGGAAAACATAGAGTAGCATATCATTATAAATGATTCAAACTCACTAATCCGCATTTAAGACCATAAGTCTCATTACACCCAATCTACTTACTTTAACAATTGATGTCAAAGTGATAGAAACTCACCAAAACCAAGATTAGCAAACTTATGAAGTAGAACTAGTTGCTAAATATGAAGAAGATGATGATTAGAGGTTGATTAGAGAGTGATTAGCTTGCAACTTCCTTCATAAACTAGTGGAGGCTCTCTCAAGTTTGATTTTGGCGGCATGAGGCCATCATTCCTATTTTTAGTATGGATTAGGGTAGGTTTAGGGTGTATTTATAGATTAGGTGAGTGTTTTAGGCCCTTAGATTAACCCTAGATTAGATTAGGTCCGTTAGATTTAGGAAATCTCTAGAACCCAGCCCAGCCCTAGCCAGAAAACCAAATCTGGTGCACCCAACCTTCTGGCTCGACCCGCCGTGTCGACAGGCAAGTCGACAGGCAAGTCGACTCCCCCTGTCAACAGGCCTATCGACAGCCCTGTCGACATGGTCAGGGCGGGAATTTTCCCGCCTGGCCCCGCTGGTTCTACTTTGAAATCTGAATTTGAATTTTTAAATCTGTTTTTAACTTTAAATTTTCTGCAAACTTCTTTGGGCCATAACCGGGCCATACGGACTCCGATTCTCGAAAACTCGGACTCTGTTTCGCGTATTTTTCCGAGACGAACGCAATGACGCAGCCCATTTCCCCCAATTCTCACGTCTGAGAGTATTTATTCTATAATTAGAGAATTTTAGTATTAACTAAAATTCGGGGTGTTACATTCTCCCCTCCTTAAAGGATTTCGTCCCCGAAATCTCTAAGCCAAGGAGAATGCATATCCTACCATCCAAACAACCATCTACTCAAACCATCAACCACGGGCATCCATTGTCCTTAAATAGTTTCTAATGATGTATGAGCATATGCAAAAAGTGTGTGTATATGTTCCCTATCTAATGTATGAACATATGCAATCCATGATAGTGCCATGCATCCATTATGTATGCGAGAGAACCCTATCGACACATACAATATCTACATGAGTGAACAATCATTCACCAAAATGCATCATCCATATGATAACACAATCATTATACATCCATAAATATAGCTTCCTACACACAATTTTATGCAATATGCAATATGAAGTGACTGAGCCGATCTAGTGTCTAGAGTGTGTGTATATGCATCCACGAGCAACCACTAGCAAACACTTGCATCCACTTGCATCCATCAACCATAACATGTCTCAAACACATGTTTCAACCATAGGTTTACCCTATCTAAAGGTCAAACAGTACTAACGAGAGGACATACTAAAGATAAGATAAGTACTAGACAAGCGATAAAGGAGAAGTTAAAGACATACCCTCAAAAAGAAATGGGTACAATGAACGCATCTTCGCTTCCGTCTCCCAAGTTGCGTTGCTCTCATCTTCTCCCCATTGCACTTTAACTAGCTGAACCTCTATGTTTCTTAACTTCCTAGTTTCTGACCCAAGGATGCAAGTAGGAGCTCGTCGAATCGTCGCATCACGCTCTACCTCTACATCTCTAAGCAAGATCGGCTCTACCACCTCTGCGGTCTCATGTAAGCACTTCCTCAGATGTGATACATGGAATACATCATGAACACCACTAAGTCTGTCAGGCAACTCCACTCTATATGCCATCCGTCCAATCCTCTCCTTAATAGGAAACGGCCCAACAAACCTCGGTGCTAACTTCCCAACGGATCCAAAGCGAACAACATTTCTCAACGGAGATACCTTGACAAAAACCATGTCCCCAACTTCAAACTCAAGATCCGTCCTCCTCTTATCCGCATAAGATTTTTGCCTATCCTGCGCTGCTTTCATCCTTCTTCGAATCAAGTCAATCTTCTCAGAAGTCTCCCTAATCATATCAGGCCCAAGCAAGATCTTATCCGTAGATTCCCACCAACATGTAGGTGATCGACAAGGCCTTCCATAGAGAGCTTCGAAAGGAGCCATACCAATACTGGACTGAAAGCTGTTATTATATGCGAACTCCACCAATGGAAGATGATCTTCCCATGTACCTCCAAAATCTAAGATACAAAGCCTCAAAAGGTCTTCTAGAACACGATTCACCCTCTCAGTCTGGCCGTCCGTCTGAGGATGATATGCGGTGCTCAGACACAATTGAGTCCCCACTGCTTCTTGCAAACTTCTCCAGAACTCGCTAGTGAAGATAGGATCTCGATCACTCACTATGCTAGAGGGTACCCCATGCAATCGAACTATCTCTCGAAGATATACTGAAGCTAGCCATGGAGCGGTCCTCTTGCTCTTCACAGGTATGAAATGGGCGCTCTTAGTAAGTCTGTCTACCACCACCCAAATTCCTGTATTACCTTTCCTCGATCTGGGTAACCCGTCAATAAAATCCATCGAGACGCTATCCCACTTCCATTGCGGAACTTCCAATGGGTGAAGTAACCCACCTGGTTTCTTTTGCTCCGCCTTCACTTGTTGGCACACCAAGCATCGAGCGACATACTCGGCCACATCTTTCTTCATACCGGCCCAGAAGAAAACCCTCTTCATGTCTTGGTACATCTTGTCCCCACCGGGATGAATAGTCATCCTAGAACGGTGTGCATCATCAAGAATAACCTTCCTCAAACCCTCATCTTGCGGTACACAAAGTCTACCGTCTCTACGCAAGCACCCCCTGTCGTCTAGGGTGTACCTACTCAAATGGCTGGACGACTCCCCCCTTATGAGCTTCTCCACCAACTCAACCAACTGTGGGTCGTCCCTCTGTGCTTCACCAATCCGCCCCAAAAGAGTAGGTCTAACTTCCAAGGAAGCTAGCAAACCGGGTACATAATCAACGGAAGGTCTGAAGACAAACATCGAGATAAATTCCAAGCTTCGTTGTTCCACGAACAATGGACTCAAGGACAACCTCTTCCTGTTCAAGGCGTCCGCCACCACGTTACCCTTGCCAGGGGTATACGCTATCTCGAAATCATAGGATGCTAAGAATTCCATCCACCTTTGCTGTCTCAGATTCAAATCCTTCTGAGAAAACAAGTACTTCAATGATTTGTGGTCAGTGAACAATTCGAATCTCTCACCAAGAAGAAAATGGCGCCAAATCTTAAGCGCAAAAACAATAGCGGCCAACTCTAGATCGTGGGTAGGGTAATTCTTCTCATGTGCCCTCAACTGCCTTCCACCATAGGCTATTACCCTTCCCTCTTGCATTAAGACTGCGCCAAGTCCTGTCCCACAAGCATCGGTATAAACAACAAATGGCTTGCTCCCATCTGGCAACACTAAAACTGGAGCAGTGGTTAAAGCTCTCTTTAACCGTCGGAACGCATCATCACAATCTACGTCCCATGTGAAAATAAGATTCTTCTTCGTTAAGCGGGTTAATGGGGCTGATATCTTTGCGAAGTCTTTAATAAACTTCCTATAATAACCCGCCAACCCCAAGAAACTTCTTACTTCGGTAGCATTCTTCGGAACCTTCCAATCCTGAATTGATACTACCTTCGCGGGATCCACAGCTATCCCTTCCTTGGAGACCACGTGCCCCAAGAACCGCACCTCCTTCCTCCAGAAGTGACATTTAGAGAATTTAGCCTTAAGGCTATGTGCTCGAAGAGTCTTTAATACCTCCCCAAGATGTAGGGCATGCTCTTCTTCACTCTTAGAAAATACTAAGATCTCATCCACAAAGACCACCACGAATTTATTAAGGAACTCCCTGAACACCCTACTCATCAAATCAACAAAGTATGCAGGGGCGTTTGTCAACCCAAATGGCATCACCAGCCACTCATAGAAACCATCCGGAGTTATAAAGGCAGTCTTGTCTATGCTATCCTCAGCCACCCTCAACTGATGAAACCCCGTGGCTAAGTCCAACTGAGAAAATACTGAAGCGCCAACCAACTGATCAAAAAGATCATCAATCCTCGGCAATGGGTGTCTATTCTTCTTTGTGAGCTTGTTGAGTTCTCTATAGTCTACACAAAGTCTGAGGGACCCATCCGCCTTCGTAGCAAATACTACTGGAGCACCCCACTCCGATATACTTCGTCTTATGAACCCCTTCTCAAGCAACTCCCCTACTTGCTTATGGAGTTCCCTCCTCTCACGAGGAGCCATGTGGCGCACTGGTAAAGATACAGGTTTAGCATTATCCACCAGATATATTCGGAAGTCAATCTCCCGCTTCGGAGGTAAGCCCTTCACCTCCTCAAACACATCCGGATATTCCCGGACCACTTTAACAGATTGCAAACTCTCGACCGAAGCGTCAAGCGATTCAAGATAACTTAGCATAACAGAGTCCATGGGATTACAAGAAATCTCGAGAGTGTTACCCAAGCGGGTCATGAGCCTAACAACTCTCCTTTCGCAATCAAGAACGGCACCATTACTGGATAACCAGTCCATGCCCAAAATCAACCCATAGCCCGTGAAGCCCAACACAAAAGCATCACATCTAAACTCAATGCTAAGTATAGAAATCTTCAAACCCAAACATATCATGGACAAATAAGTGGAGCCCCCAATTGGGTTTGAAACAACCAAGGGATCATCTACCAGACTGGTGTCTAAGTGCAGTGACTCGACTAATGATGATGAGATAAATGAATGCGATGCGCCTGAATCAAACAATGTACGGACAGGATGATCAAATAGAAAAACCAGACTTTCAACGGAGATAGTTCTACCTCTCTCCTGAATCGGTGGAACTGCGAGAGCCTGTACTTGCCCCCTAACCTGACCCGGTGCCATAAGAGCTTGCACCTGTCCTCCTGAGGTAGACCCCGTCCTTTGCCCCTTCTTAGGACAGTCTTTTACTAGATGCCCTGCTTCGCCACAGTGGAAGCAGCCAGTCTTCTTCTTCTTGCGACAATCCTTGCTTAGGTGGCCAGGTGTTCCACAATTGAAACACTTCTTCTTCTTGCCTTTGCCACCGTTTCCTTTCCCACCTTTGTTTTGTTGTTGTTGCTGAGGTCTCTTTTGATCTCCCTTCTTCTCGGGTGCCTTATTAGCATTGGGACCCTTCTCTTCTTCATGCATGAGTGCCATGTCAACTAGCTTCTCAAAGGTGGCCCCCATAGGGATATGAGTCATAGCTAACCCATGCATTGGTTCATTCAAGCCTTTCACGAACCTCAAAGCCTTCTTCTCCGGTGTATTCACCATGTCTAGGCCAAACCTTGCCAATTGATTAAACTTGTTGACATATTCCTTCATTGAGAGATTTCCTTGCTTTAGAGTCAAGAATCTTTCCATATACAAGTTTTCCTCCGCCCTTGAGAGAAACTTTGCCACAAATCTTTGCCTAAAATCCGCCCAAGAGTCAACGGGGCGTTCTCCATTAGTGACCTCCCACCAGAATGAGGCCTCTCCTTTCATTAACCAAGCAGCTAACTTGACCTTCTTCCCTTCTTCCATCTCAAAGATATCTATCAATTCTTCCACCTCTTTAAGCCAATCTCTAGCCTCCACAAAGGTTTCAGATCCTTGAAAAGGTTTCCCTCCCATAGCTTTAAATTCCTTGCAAGTCTTAGCAAAAGTATCCGTGCGAGGAGGAGGGGGAGGAGGAAGATCGGGTGCTACGGTTGGTGGAGGAATATTTGCTGGACCTGCAGTGGTGGCCCTAGCCTCCATCAATCTCCTATACCATACTGGTACCGTCACACCCTCCGGGAAGTTAAGATCCTCAGCCATGCTGAAACGAAAAAGGAAAGACTCAAAACGGAGAATTCGAAGGATATGGATATGGCTATTGGGGAATATGTTTTTCTTTCAAAAACTTTTCTCCTAAAAGACATGTCTTTGAAAATATTTCTTCCAAAAATGTTTTTAGAAAAATAGTTTTCTAAAAATTTTATCTGTTCCGGTAACCTTTGCTCTGATACCACGTGTAACACCCCACGCCCGCTATGGTCACTCTCTAAGGGAATGCCATAACATCGGTGGAGTATTTTAGTGAATATAGAACAGAAAAATTACAACAAGACAGATATAAATAGTACTTGAAATTTAAAACATCATCTCATAACAGCGGAAATAAACATGTCTGGTTACATCATAAAACCACAATAAAAGTCAAGTACAATATCCATCAACATAAAGAAGTACATAATCCCACTCTCTCATACAATAGCCAAGACAAAAGAAAAGATAACTGGGTAACTGGAGCTTTACATCTATCCAAGCTCCTAAAGACTGGAACAGCAATCCGATCAAGCTCCACTACTGCTAGGATCCACCGTAGGACCTGAGGGTTGGGAAAAAGATAAAAACAACGGGGTCAGACATAAGTCTGAGCGAGTCCTATAACTTTAACAATACAATCATTAAAGTAACCAGAGAAGACATAAACTTGACCTATGGTAATGTCTGGGGATGAATGGCTACACTAAGCAGCTTGGTATACTTAGGATAAACTAAGATAACTGTAAAGACGCATCTACCCACCCAAGGATAATTACTACACTGCACCACACCAGTCATTCCTACTCAAGGATTGATCCCACCCAAGGACTTAAAGAAAGATATAACTAGTAGTTTCATGTACCCCTAGCTGACCACATAGGTGCCGTCTGCCCCTATCTCCACTAGGTGTACCCCACTACTCCCCAAGCGATCGACTCCCTACCGTAGATACCCGTGCTGGTCCCACAGTGGGGTGTATCACTCCCCTAAAGTGGCCACCTGATAATATCAACGGTGCACGGCTTTATATCTACACGATGCAACAACGACTTATCTACCAGCCCAGGCCCACACACGCATATGAAACCCGTTGGACTTTCGTTGCCACCGCTAACCCGTTTTGGCCTCTTATAATCAAGCCCAATATGCGTGTCCCGTCACTCGACATGGGTCGAGCCCACAAAGATACGTTTGGGATATTGGTTGAAATGGGCCCCCACAAGCTACCCACCTAAGCTTGTCACTTATCTAGTGAATCCCACTTAACCCTTTAATCATGTTTAATTACATGTTTCACTTGGTTAAGTATTCTAATCGTATTTTCTATTGCCACCCAAGGCAACCCACTAGATTCCACATGCCACCCAAGGCAACCACTAAATTTCCACATGCCACCCAAGGCACCCACTTAACCCCTCATGTCCCACTACATGCTAATATGGTTAAGTGTTTCTTAATTAATTAAGACCGTGATCTCCCATAAAGACCTCCCACATTAGACTGGCTGTTATGACCGCCTGGTTAAGCCGGTAGGGTCCGGGCAGTCTTACGTCATAACAAAGTCTAACCTCGTGTCTTTACTTTAATCACGTATTTAATTTATGGCTAAGACCTCTCACATTGGGCTGACATTTGTAGCAACTGGTTAAGCCGGTTGGGTCCGGGCAGTTTTACACTACAAATGAGTCCAACCTCGTGTCTTAGTCGATTAATTACACCTAATTAATCACCCCCATATTAATTATCCCTAATTAATATCAAGTTTTTCATAACATGGGTAGACCTAACTCAATAGGTAAATTCCCATGGGGTAGACCTAACTCAATAGGTAAATTCCCAGTTTTGTTAATTTATTTTTATGGTATGCTTAATCATAACCAATCATACTTTTATTAACATATTCATTACCCCATCGTTCCCCACGTAAATCATTCTCATTTCACGACATAATAAAGGGAAAGATCCATCACAAATATCATGGGTTTAGCATATAACTTTGTCATGGGTTAAGAGGATGTCAACTTGCATATATGAGCATATATTAACCCAACTACATTTAACCCAAACTTGCATATTATCATACACATATCTTGCATAACATGTTGAACTTGCATATAAGCATTCTCATAACTTGCATAACATGTTAAACATGCATTTAAGCATACACATAACTTGCATAAGCATTCACATACTTGCATAAGCATTCACATACTTGCATAAGCATGCATAACTTGCATATCATGTTAAACTTGCATTTAAGCATATACATATCTTGCATAAGCATTCTTATACTTGCATAAGCATGCATAACTTGCAAATCATGTTAAACTTGCATTTAAGCATATACATAACTTGCATATGAACTTGCATAACCACCTACACATAACTTACATAACATCATACACATAACTTGCATGTGAACTTGCATAACTCACTTTGTTAAACATGCATAAATCCACTTATTAAATATGCATAAACCCACTTGTTAAACATGCATAAACCCACTTGTTAAACATGCATAAACCAACTTGTTAAGCATGCATAAACCAACTTATCAAACATGCATAAACCCACTTATTAATTATGCATAAACATAGGAAAACATAGAGTAGCATATCATTATAAATGATTCAAACTCACTAATCCGCATTTAAGACCATAAGTCTCATTACACCCAATCTACTTACTTTAACAATTGATGTTAAAGTGATAGAAACTCACCAAAACCAAGATTAGCAAACTTATGAAGTAGAACTAGTTGCTAAATATGAAGAAGATGATGATTAGAGGTTGATTAGAGAGTGATTAGCTTGCAACTTCCTTCATAAACTAGTGGAGGCTCTCTCAAGTTTGATTTTGGCGGCATGAGGCCATCATTCCTATTTTTAGTATGGATTAGGGTAGGTTTAGGGTGTATTTATAGATTAGGTGAGTGTTTTAGGCCCTTAGATTAACCCTAGATTAGATTAGGTCCGTTAGATTTAGGAAATCTCTAGAACCCAGCCCAGCCCTAGCCAGAAAACCAAATCTGGTGCACCCAACCTTCTGGCTCGACCCGCCGTGTCGACAGGCAAGTCGACACCCCCTGTCGACATGGTCAGGGCGGGAATTTTCCCGCCTGGCCCCGCTGGTTCTACTTTGAAATCTGAATTTGAATTTTTAAATCTGTTTTTAACTTTAAATTTTCTGCAAACTTCTTTGGGCCATAACCGGGCCATACGGACTCCGATTCTCGAAAACTCGGACTCTATTTCGCGTATTTTTCCGAGACGAACGCAATGACGCAGCCCGTTTCCCCCAATTCTCACGTCTGAGAGTATTTATTCTGTAATTAGTGAATTTTAGTATTAACTAAAATTCGGGGTGTTACAGGTTCTGTGGAGTGTCGATCTTCTGAATTGTGAGTGAACAAATGAGTTCTGTTGTTTGTGTGAGAAGAACGTGTGGTTGATCTGGACTTGCGAATTGGATAAGGGTGACTGTTGATGGAGTTTGGTATGTTGAATGAAGAACGTTTGATTTGGAAAGGAAGTATAAAGGAGTATGGTGAGTGAAGGCTTTGATGTTGGTTGGTTGATTTTGGCGAGGCTAGTTATGCCTGTGTTTTTGGGAGATGTGATGGTGATTAAAAACAAGGGGGTTCGGCGCGTTGGCGGATGGGGATGAAGGGGAAGTTGTGATATGGTTGTGGGGAATTATTAAGGAGGTGACTATGAAGATGATCAAGAAGAAAAACAGAAAGAAATCAGGAGAGAGAAAATTGCAAAGAGACTTTTTTTTATTATGTTGAAAATAGGAAAGAACTTGTAAAAGAGAAGGAATAGATTAAGAAATAAAAGGGAAAGAAATCAAAGAAAAGCTAGTAAGAATTTTTTTCTTTTGTATAGAAGATTATAGTATCATTGATTAATACCAAATCTTACCAATCAAGATTTTTTTCTTTTATATATACAAGAAAACAACAAAAAGAAAATAAAAAAAATAAAAAAACTAACACGAATCAGAAATTAAATAAATAACGAAATTTAATCGTTACCTCCCCGGCAATGGCGCCAAAAACTTGATCGACGCTATAAAAGCATGATATTTTAAATAATTACTGCAAGCGTACAGGTGTGTAGCATACAGGTCGAACACAGGGAGGAAAAATTAAAAATTATTATTTATAGAATTTCGTGGGCGAGTTAGACAAATCTTCGAGGTTGGTTTTGAAAGCAAACGAAATTGAAACTGCAATTAAACTATTATTGAATTGAATCAGATCCGAATCTAATCAAATCTATATTCAATCCAATTGACCAAAGGAAGCAGTAAAAAGAACAGAAATTGAAATTGTAGAAATTAAAAATAACAACAGGAATTAAAATTAGGATTACCGCTGAATCTAATCAGACGGTCAATCACTGATGAAAAGGTGTGCAAAATAGAACTAGTACTCTACCAAACCTAATTGTGTAGATGACACTAGTTGCTATGAAAATTAAAATACAGAAAAATAAAAGAGAACTAGAAACTTCATTAATGGAGAAGAAGAGAAAAATAGGATGGTGGCTACAATGATATTACAAGGGTATTTATAGGAGATAAACAAACCCTAACCCTAATTACAAATGGGCCTAGCCATTACATCACTAATTGGTTTATAATGAGAATCTCAAATGGGCCTTAGTTAAATCGATTAAATTTTTGGCCTTTCTTCTTTTCCTCTTGGTTCTTTGACAAGCCTCCCTTGATTTGAGATGTGCATGGCCTTTTTATCAATCATTTTCTTGTCTAACAGCAACTAGATGTGGGATCTTCATCTACAATTCTTCAAAATGTAAATATATAGCAATCTGATCTCCATTTCTCTACTTTTCTGGTTGCATGCGGGTTGGGTTGGAATATCTGTAAAAGTAACAAAACAATACCCAAGTAATATTTATTTATATACAAAAGATAAGATACAAGAGCATAAAATAAACACATTTCTATGTTAATCAAATACAATAGTCACAGTTACATCTGTTCAATGGGTACATTAAATATTTTGTTCTCATAAGATTCCAAAAGAAGTAAAGCAATAACTGCTAATAATAACATAACAACTTCATCTTCTTCATTAGCTTCAATCATGACTTCATCCATGGCTTTTACACCATCTATCGACCTATTGGATGTTAAGGAGAGGGGTTAGAACATAAAGTTCTGTGTGACTGAAATATAGTGTTACTTAATGTCCATATCCTATGCTTTTAGCAGGTTACACATGTCAAGGTATGTCTATGCAGCGCACGAGATTCACACAAACATAGGTATCTAACCAATGGGGTAGTAATCGAAGTCAATCGCCCATTAGTGTTTTGTAAGGTAGAGACCCAACGAGGTGGCATTCTCGGTCTCTTATGGCCCTACTAAAGGTGGATTCTTACGATCTCTTATAATCCAGAGGCGGACCCCTAGCCCTTTCAAACCCCGTCCTAGCACGTTAACGTTCTTAAATCTATTCTCTCATTTGTAATATGAGTAGTAGTATTGTAACACCCCACCTCTGTTAAGGTCACTCACAAAGGGAATGCATTAACTTCAGTGGAGCGTCATAAGTGTACAGAACAGATAAATTACAAAACAGACAGAAAATTTTAAACAGCGGAAAATATATAAAACTTTACTTCATTGATAAAACAACAGCTTGGTAAAACAGCTTGTACAAAGATTATTTTCCAACCCCAAAACACCCTTACCCATTACAACAAAGCATCTGTCTTGCTTAACAAAATAAAGAAGCATAAAACAACAATGATATTCCCCAATAAAGCATGAGCCAACCACAGCAGTGGAAAACAGAGTCCAAAGCAATACATCGTCTATTTTCGAGTTTGGAAAGAAAACTGAGCTAAGTGGTAATATTCCCTCCCTGTGAACCTGGGGAGAGGGGGAACAGAAGAAAAGAGAGTGAAACAAAACAGAGTCAGACATAAAGCCTGGTAAGTCTAATGATTATTCAGCATGTAAACGGGTAAAAGGACCATGACATGAATAAACTGGATACCAGACCATAACCATGATAATAAGCATAGCAAGACAACAAATGATGATCGTTAGTTATGACAAGGTAAGATACACTGAATGCGCTTCGGTTCTTTCTCTGATTTCCTATTTTCTCTGCACCACCCAACTAGCATTCTAACTAGTGTCTTTTATAGAACGATTCGTATTCCCTACTAGTGTCCCAACTAGTATCCTGTGAAAAAGAATCTGTATTCTCTACTAGTGTCCAAATTAGTATCCTGTGTTATAAAATAAGGTATTCCCAACCCCGCAATTGTGGTAGCCTTCAGATGTACATCTAGCATGAGGATCTTACCTCAACCAGCCTAATTGCCATGAAGATGTTAGATGTACCCTTACTACCCAATCGATCGGCTCCCTACTTGTATTAACTTTCCTTGTGTCTGTGTCATTTGGCCCTCTCTTGCGTGTAGATACCCCGTGCTGGTCCCACCATAAGGTGTATCAAACCCTATGATAGCAACCCGACACAAATTCTAGATGCACAGTGTATATTACTGATGCCCAATGTCTGCTTTTCCACTCCGGAGCATGTGCATGCCCATTATCCATTAGAAGTACACTGCTGCACCCCCTACCGCTATTTTGACCGCTTATAATCAGCCCAGTAATCGTGCCCTACCCTGCCTAGTTTCAGGGTACCGTGATACATCTATGTGGGTTACTGTTGAAATGAGTCCCCGTTACTAGGGTTTTCTAGGGTCTATTCGTATACCCCCAAATTGGCTAAGTGTTATCCATCCATTCAAGTTAACTTAACCCATCCACACGCCATGTCATGTTGGTTAAGTGTTTCTTATTAACTTAACCCTTCTCATTCATCATGTTGTAATTGGTTAAGTGTTTTCTATTAACTTAACCCTGCTCGTTCATTCATCATATTATATTGGTTAAGTGTTTCCCATTAACTTAACCCCGCTCGTTCATCGGTTAAGTGTTAACTTAACCCTACCACTGGTCATGTTACATTGGTTAAGTGTTGCCCTCTTGTGTTACTTAACCCTACCACTTGTCATGTTACATTAGTTAAGTGTTGCCCTCTTGTGTTACTTAACCCTATCACACATCATGTTATATTGGTTAAGTGTTGCTCTCTTGTGTTACTTAACCCTATCACACATCATTTTATATTGGTTACGTGTTGCTTTGATTAACTTAACCCTACCATTCTTATCCTGTCTGTTTCTTAGCTTTAATTTATTCATTTAAGAACCAACCTCTCACATTAGATCTATATTGTTGCGGTAGCTGGATGTGCTGGGCGGTTCTGGGCAGCCTTACACCGCAACTCAATCTAACCTCGGGATTTTGGGCTTAAATGCGCTAACCTCTCATATTAGATCTATATTGTTGCGGTCGCTGGATGTGTCGGGTGGTTCCGGGCAGTCTTACACCGCAACTCAATCTAACCTCGGGTTAGGCATGTTCATCTTAATCTAATTTACATATTTGTCATATGTGACAAAATTTTCCACAAGTCTAGCCAATACAAGTTTATGCCACATTCCCATGCTATGCCCAAAATTTACTCAATTAAATTATACCCAATCTTCCTCGCGTTATAATCGCACGTACAACGAGATTCAATCTAAGTTCTGAATGAACTTAGAATTCACAAAAGCAAGTAAAAAGGGAAAAAATAGAGAAGGGGCATAAGAATTGACATAAGGAAAAATAGGCATTTAAAGATGTATTCAATTCAATAATCATGTTTCAATGTTGTACATTAACAATATGGGTAGAAAAGCTAAGCAATTTACACCATAGGTATAAAGATTGGATAGAATTGGACTTAAGAGAATCACTAATTTTTATGTACAACATGATAAGTCACATTATTTTAATCGCGATAGTCTCATAGGCATAAGAGGTACAACATGTCATATAAACCACAATAGTCTCACAGGCATGATAAATTTCACTATGTCAGTCACAACAGTCTCATAGGCATGATAGGTGTCATTACATCAATCACAATAGTCTCATAGGCATAAGCAATTCAGATTTGACAAAAGGATAGGCACGAATCAGAATTAGGCATCGTTCTAGATCCAATTATTATAGTCATGATTTCTATTAGATGTTTAAATCTAAATAATAACTGAACTTATAGAAAAAGGACGAATCTTGTATTCTGGGATTTGATTTCTGAATTTTTTAAGCTATCCTTTGATGTAGACGTTTGATTTGAAGGTCTTCTAATCGATTACTAGTTTGGATTTGATTTTCTAGTTTGGAGAAGATGAAGGAGGCTATGCTAGCTTGTAGACAAACAACATGACGACACCATAGTTTTAAGGTTATGAGGTTAGGGTTTAGGTTTAGCTACGTATATACAGATGTCTAGGATTAATTCTAGTCTATAGATTAGTCTAGGAGTCATCAGAGTCACACAACTCGAAAACAGGTCATCCAGCAAATTAGAAAAAGACATGTCATCACAGAACACTCCAGAATGCTACGCTGGACGACCCTCGGTATGGGCGCACTTGGCAGGTGCGCCAGTGCATTTTTGTACTGGCGCACTTCACAAGTACGTCAGTGCATTCTTACTGGCGCACTTCACAAGTGCGCCAGTGCATTCTGGCCTATTTCTGGTTTTTCCGCTTAACTTCTTTCGTCCATATCTCCTTCATACGTTATCCGTTTTATGCAAACTCGGACTCTATCTCCAACAGAATTCCTAGATGAACGGGTGTAACCCGTTTCATCTAATTCTTCTTTTAAAGATTAATTATTCTTTAATTATCTCTTATGTCCCGTTTTAAAATTACGGGGTGTTACAAGTATTGTTAATGTTACTACTTAACTGATGTTACCTAGTAGGACACCTATATCACTCAAGACTTCCCTTAGACAGTCAATGAGCATGCAATGGCCATATATCCTTTAATTACCAATTTGTCCCTAAATGATCCCTTACAAGCTTCTAAAGGAAGTGGACATCTCCGTGAACTACCCTACTCCGTTACCGTTTTATGCATTACCACTTTTAGAATGAGGACCTAAAGACCTAAATGAGGTAGGGTTGGGTCCCATGACTTTAGTTCCTCTCCAAGGAATAAACCTTCGGAGGAATCATAGTCCTAACCACTTAAGACCCAAACTAGATAAAAAGAGAGTCAACCACTTAAGACCTTCTTAAGGCATAGAATACCTACTTATTTTCACATGCAACAGACTTATATATATAGTTATATATATGCACACTAGACCTCTCACATTAAACCGTACACCTGTATATGCTGGATATACCGGTCGGTTCTGGGTAGATTTCTACTACAAGTTGATTTAACCTCGTGTCTAGTGTACTAATTTTATGAATGGCCCATGGTACCTAGACATCTTACATTAGTTGGGCCAACTTGTGGTTGCTGGATTTGTCAGTTGGTTCCAGGCAGGCTTCTACCACAAATGGCAACTAACCTCGTGTCCATATGTCACTTATTTATATATATTTAAGCCATTCTATACACACAAACACAAAAAAACAAATGTATATATTTGTTAAGGGGACAATTCGAATTAGAATTTCAACCTAATCGTATTTATTATGCTAACTACAATGTTAAGTACGTTGATTACGTTCATATAAGTAATATAATAATAGCGCCTAATTAACGTAAACATGTGTATAAACGGGGAAACGTTCTAAAGAGTTGGCATTTGTAAATTTTTCCAATTCAAGGCATACAATTTAGATTTTCCATACTTTTACCGCTATAAGCTTATAACATAGGAATGATGGCATAATGACAATGTAGCAAATAACAGTGTGAATGGAAAATATACATACATAACAATTTCAACTTGCATCCTAGGCTTGTTGGAATGATTTCAACATTAGACTAAAATAGAGTATTACATACACTCATACTCGTATGATTATAATACCTATTTCTCCTAATTCACCACTTTTGTCTTTATGCACATAAAAATGCTTACATTTGATCTATTTCACCTTTGAATGCGTTTGGATTCAATCCAAACCCAAACCAAATCATGAAATAATCAAATCTAAACCTTTTTAAGTTACATTCAATGGTAAATAAAAGTGAATTTCATGAAATAGGAATAATAGTGACAACACTCATATTCATTTTAATCCAATACAAAAACCAAAAATCCACAAAACCCAATTATTCATGGCAATTCATACGCAATTACAAGATAGAGGATTTTGGGGTTTTCATGTTTACATTATCGAATATCCAAATTCCCCTATGCAAATCTATTCATATGACAAACTATTAAAAACATGAATATGCCTTAATTAAACCACATTCCACTCACAAATCCATGTGGAATAGAGAGAAATCTGTGGTAGAATTACAAGATCTGCAACAATCTTTATGTTCAAGCGAGCTCCAATAATACTCCTAAGAATATACATATAAGAGACATACATTAGAATCTTATACATATATGTTTATGCTAAATTCCAGAATTCTAAACTTATTTAAATTAGAATATATAGAGAATTAGAACAGAGTTAGAAAATTAGAAGAAACATTAACCTATTCTTTTACTTTATCTAGAATTTAACAATGGTGGAGAAGCAACGTGAAGGCAGAGATGGAGAATGATTATGGTTTTCATAGAGTGATAGGAAGGGTATATATAGTTGCCCGTGTGTGCATAGACCGTTGGATTAGTTAGAATTAATCCAAACCTTTGATTTATATATATTCTCTAAAAAAAACCTAACCAGCTAGCTTTATTGGGTTGTCTAGCTTCCTAGCGGTCGAACCCTAGTGGTCGACCGACAGTCGAAACCCGACCCCTTCGAAGGTGGAACACCCAATAAGGCTACTTTGCTGAGTTGTTTATTTTATTTAGTACATTCCTTAATCTCTTTATGTTATTTCATATGTGCAATATACGTTGTCCCCCAGATCTTATCTCTAATTCAAAATTTGAATCTCCCTCTTTATTTTTAATTTATAATTTGGACTACATATATAATATCCATATAATTGTGTAAATATTTTCTGCGTTCACTGTCCAAATTCATTCGTTCATAACTTCTTCATACATTGACCATTTTCAGCATATTATATATGAAAACGATGTAGAATTTCGCCACGAATCCAAATAAAAGAATTTCATATCCAAATTCCTAAAGCTGCAATATTTCATTTTCCAGTCATATCATTTAATTGCTTATTTTTAATTATTTAATTATTATTAATACTTATGAATTTTTACGGGGTGTTACAAATACCTAAATCCATATTACTTGCCAAAACCTGAGTATCAAAAATCCCAATAAGCTAAAAGAAAGAAATTAGATGATGAGAAAAGAAAGAAAATCAAGAATAGAAGAATAGAAGAAGAACAAACAAATCAATAGTTCACAGAGTCCTACATCGCGGTGGAATAAAATATAATATAGAAAATATTATTTATTGGGCCACACATGACCGACCACTCATTTCTCTTGAGTGTATCGAATATATTATCACCTACAGTTGCAAGCAACATAACCGTTCCAGGGAGATACAAAAGTGGATAGAATAATAATAATGAAATTTCTCTAGATGGTGACAATACACCCTAATTAGGAGCGACCCACATAGCTATGATGCCTGCCCGATTTTTTTCATTTCCTGGCTGATGAGGATTGAAGTTATAATTATCCTTTTGAACATCTGGCCACCATTCACTTTGAATACCACATCGTCAAGACAATCAAATCACTAATTGATGTCTACAAAAATACTTTAGGTGTCTAAGCAGTAAGAATGAATTTGTCTGCCACCAACAGAATTATGTTTGTAGAAATCAACGAACGCAGTACTTTGGAAATACTTTGTCAAACATTCGTCCATAGAAGTTGTCCTGGAACTGGACAAACCAAAGGCACTCCCGTACTACGTCTTAAGAATCACCCTATAGATTAGTAGCGAGTAGTCCATGCAATCTGTAGATTTCAATCACGATAGTATTACATTATATCTTTGGCAGTTAAACCAGAGATTTTAAGTAGTTCTTCCACTTTATGAAAATCTATGATCTTCAATTGCTCCGTTTCGATCAACATTAGATATCTTCAATGTTTGCGTATTTGTTGGTTGAAATGGTTTCCGAATACGATCCCAGATTTTCCATACCAATAACCTTATAGGCCAGATTTGATAGTCATTTATTTAACTATCAAATAAACAACCATTCATCTATAAAAGAAAAAATAATTTTACTGATTCAATATTCAGTATTATTTAGCCTCTTTACTTAATTATCGTTCATTAAAACTCCTCAAGTTTTCCAACATTTAGTATACTCAATTCTCTTCATATATTAATATAAGAATATTCAAAACCATTTCAATTTAAAAATATTTTTGGAACGCACTTCTCATCTTGGTCATAAGTCCCTAACTGTAAACTAGTAAGTGAATAACTCCCTAAATGTCAACCCCGAAGGCCGAAACCAACATTAGATCGACACTTATAAAGCCATTCAACTTGACTAATCTCTAACCAGTTTCTAATTTCCTTAACTCAATTTCTTAATTTCTAAACGAATAGAAATTCCAAATATAAATTATAACTTTAAATGAGACATTTATCTCCATCTTATAACCATTTCAAATATTTTACTTAAAAATATGATTTACAAAAGGTTTTCCATGACCACCGTCGAATATTCCATTAAAATACGATTTTCTGTTCTAACATATTCATATATAAATTTCATTTATCAATAATTATTATCTATAAATCTTATCTAAAATTCTTTAATATAACCTATATTATATTACTCAAATTAGTTCGACTTAAATTCAACTAGAATTTATAATTTCAAAAACCCTTCCTAACTTACTTCTAATAAATTCCTATTCTTGCACACAATTTGATTTAAACCCTTGTTCACCTCAATCGTGAATAATATTTCTTAATACAAATTTATACTTGACTTATTTAGTCCACTTGATTTCAAACTTTTAAATTCCAAGTTTCAATTCTATTTATAACTTATATTTGTACAATTATTTAATATAATCTCATTTTTAATTTCCTTGCAATTGGAAACTTCAAATCTATTCAAATATCGGTTTTAAAACCGATTTCTGTCTTTCTTCCTAATTCACTTTCAAAATATTCCAAATTCTTCAATGATAATATTTTCACTTCCTTATAACATCGCTTATAAAATCTACTTCTTGTCTCATTATTAAAATAACACTTTACTTCAACATTAAACTTATAAATTCGGTTTTTAAATAAATATATATTTTTGGAAATAAATTTCCTTTCAATCCTTTTATATTTCAATTTCTGTTTTAAAAACCATTAAAAAAATTTGGCATTAAAAAATATTCAAGATCAAGGACCAGTGTTACTTACACATCCAAACATATCATAAACTATCACAAGTTATAAATCACATCATATATCAGCATTTATGTGGCAACAAATAAAATAACTTATAAATGTTGAGGAATCCAGTTGGATCTCTCCAACATGTTTTCCTGCATCCACAGATGTTGAATAATATAAATATTACTCATCCTGCTTCTAGGCAGGATATCGCGGTATAGAAGATCATCCACTATATATATTGTGGTGTGCATGGGGAAAAAACCCGCTAATATATATATATATATATATATATGTATGTATATGTATATGTATATGTATATGTATATGTATATGTATATGTATGTATGTATATGCGGGAATATATCCAATATATATGTATGTATGTATGTATATGCGGGAGTATATCCAATCACCAATATTATATATAAATATATATATTCAATCACCAATATTATATATACTATATAATATTAAGTATATACTATCATTCACTTTATATCAATAAACAAACAATAATTTAAATTGAACTATTTGAAAAATAGTTCCCAATAATTTAACTTACTGAGTTTAACTCACCTCGAGTTTCCATTTGTTGCATATCCAATTTAATTCCATATCGTTGTGTGTCTGTGATTCGTCTTGAATACATCTATCACCTACGATCATTTACTTTTAATTAACAACTAAACAATTATTAATTCAAATTAACTTAACGAATAAATAAATTAGTTATCTTATGTATATAAATTTAAAAACGTATATCTTACTGTTATTGGTAGCAAGTCGATTAATCCACGAAGCATATCCCGAATATTTCCAAAATTGCATCAGCCCAAACCTGCGTCAACCTTCTTTGACACTTCATCGAACACAACGTGGACATCTTCCCTCTCTTCCCACCACCTAACACCAATGCTTTTCTGTTTCTGCACCATTTAAATTGATTTTAACATCATTGCAAAGCCTCAAACCATCGACCATCATCATTAAGACAAGCCTTTTAAATGACAGTGTATCCATTTAAAAAACATAGACCTATACTCCCTTTATTTTAATGTTGAACTCAAATCAACCTGAATCCATCTTCTGCCGATCCAAAAATCACCTCGTTCATTTTCTCAATGAATTTGCACCACTCCATCCATCCATACATATTTTGCACTCCCAAGGATATCCAGTTTGTCACAGTTCCATCCTCAAATCACCAAGTTCGAACTCCTAATGCACCATAACATGCCCAGACCAACATCGGCCTTCACAAAGTTGCCTGATTGAAATCGTGGTGACCTTCTCCTCCAATTGACAGCAACGTCATTGTCGTACCCTCTCAGTAAAATTTCGAACAAACCTGTATCCCAACTCCATCTTGAGCCAATCGCACACTAAAACATTGTCCATCCATCTGCTTATACGTGAGTGCTTTTAGCTAACTTCAAGCTTCAGAAACTCTCGATTTGATAGCAATTTGGGTTCCCCCCTTTTTTATTCGATATGAGGATCTAGTATCTGCGATGAAAGGAAGAAGCTCGACTTTATTTAATCGGTGGATGTAGTTTTCAGTTGACTGGGAGGAAAAAGAATGAAGGGAAGAGGAAAAGAAATCGAAGTGCTTCGTTGGTTTGAGATTGGTAGAGTAACAAATGCTAGCTTATTATATAGGTGAAGGAGAGGAGGATAGAAACAACGTCGTTTCTAAAGGAATAAGTAGGTTTAGGCATAGACATGAGGGAGGTAGATTTTGCAGTGTACCTGATTGTGAAGCTTCCTGGAGAAGAAATCGAATCATATGTGAAATGAAAGAAAAGAAAGAAGCTGAAGGTAGGTAGGTTTAGGCATAGGTGAATTTGCTCAGAATTTCCTTCTGTTGGAAGAAATAGGGTTGTAGCTGAAATAGGCATGCATGAGAGAGTATAGATCAGCCACCCTTAATTTGATTTGAACTGATATAATTTTATTATTTTTAAAATATCACGTTGGTTTACAAACTCCTATTTGAGCACAACAACCGACATTCCTAGGGTTATAACACTATTCTGAACACACTGGAACAAGTTTCGAAGTCTAGTTCTATCATACGGAGAAGATATCAATTTAAATTAACGATTAAAAATTAAACTCGATTTAATTATTCCTTGGTGTTTACTGGTCGTAAGTTAAATCAATAAACCTAAACACTACGAAATTTGAAATATGATAATAATACATTATTATGGACACGGTGGAACTGGTTTCGTTGAATTCTGAAATCATTTGAAATATCACTATTTTCACATATTAAAAATATCGATTAAATAATTAATCGATTTCAAATACTTTTGTTTATTGATAAAAAATTCTTATTTCATGAATTGAATAGATAAACTCCATATTAACATCCATTTTAAATTCAAATCCAATATTAAAACATTTTAAACGTTCAACGATGAAAACTACGGGACATTACATTCCCCCCCTAAAAGAATTTCGTCCGCGAAATTACTAGGTAGAAAAAAGTGCTATACCTTATTAACTACTTATAATACACTCATTCAACTCGACGCTTACTTCAACATATTTACTATGCAACCAACTCATTAGTTTCCAATTCATTTAAAAATCCTTAGCTTTTATTTTCATTCGAACACTAACTTTTTGTTAACAAATTTTTCCAAAATTTTTAATTTTTTTCTAACTCCCCAAATTTTCGAAAAATTTCGCTAGCGTCTCCTTTGTACGGCTTGATCGGTACAACTACAAACTGTCTTTTTAGACCCTTTCCATTCAAAAAGAAAATCAAAAAACCAAGCGGCTTGCCCAATAACCTCATAAAATCTCATATTGAATTAAATTTGTACCTTTTTGTCGGGCATCCAATATTACTTCTTATATTTGCTTCCATCCAGTAAACCGTTTCAATCATATACACATCCATTTCTAGTTGATTATAAACAATTCAACTTTTACTTCCAAATCACCAATTTATCCATTTATTTATTCTCTTTCCCGACTTATGATAGTTTAAACATCCATGTTCAAATATATGTAATTTTTCTTATTAATAAGTCGAGTCTTATTTATAAACCAAGTTCCAGGTTTAATTTTCAATTCACAAGTCCATATAAATTTACACCTGAGTTCAAAGTTCAATCGAACTTAGTGTTATTCATTCTTCCATGTCATATTCAATTATTTCTACTCGTATTGGATTTATTCCAATTTATTTCTTATTCCACTCGACATATTCAAATTATATATATCAAGCTCCACTTAGATTGTCAACATTCAATTTATTTGCATTTCAACTTAAATTCAAGAGTTTTCACTCCATATTAATTTCTAAAGTATTAATTCACTGATCCAATTTTAATCAAATTATATTTATTCATAACTAATTGATTTCTTATATTAGTTATCCTCATTTCATAATTCAAAATCTGACATTTATTGCAAAAATTCATTTGCTAGATCCACTTGAATTCATATTCATTAAATAACCCAATTGTGAATCTTATTAATGTAAATCTAAATTTTATTCTCTTAACATCTTCCAATTTGATTAATAAATCGTTTAATTTATAAAGAGACTTTTTGAAAATTTGACATAACTAAAAATCTATAATATGGAATCTTGAATTTTATCTTTCATTATAAAATTATAATCTAATAGATCTGGATGATTCTTGTTTCAAAGAATCCCGACTCATATTGAATCCTATATACTCAATTAAAGTTCAAATCATCAATCACGAACTACCATGATGCTGCAAGTTGGTTTTAATTTAATATAATTTCAATTTCAATCCAAATTTATTTAACTTAATTTAAAATCAATTTCCAATCCATTCAATCCATTATATTGGAATTTTTCTCTTTTAGCTTCCAATTAATATTTCAAGTTCTAATTTTTATTTCAAAAATAATTTATTTTATCTTTTTCTAAATATATTAAACCAATCCAATTCCATAATCCTGTTTGAATTTCATTCAAACAAATCAAACAATCAAAATCAACATAACTTATGAAATTATTTCTTTTCAAACATTTTAATTTGTGCAAAAATATTTCATGTACCCTCTTTATAAAACATTATTGTGTTAGTTGCCAGTTCAAAATTGAACCGGTCAAATATCACAATATAAAACATTTTTATAGAATCTATAAATACGTGCTCTCATATATACATATATACACTCGAACCCAATCTAGGGCATTACTAACCCCATCTCTATCGAGTTATACCACAGAGCCAAGGTTATTACTAAACCTTATGCTCTGATACCAAATGTAGTGTTCCGAAAAATTCGACACTTGAATTTTGACAATAATTCCTAAATCCATATTACTTGCCAAAACCTGAGTATCGAAAATCCTAGAAATATAAAAAAAAGGAAATAAGAGGATGAGAAAAGAAAGAAAGAAAATTAAGAATAGAAGAAAAGGAGAAGTACTAAACAAATTAACAATTCACAGAGTCTCACATCGCAGCGGAATAAAATATAATACATAAAATAATCTTTATTGAGAGCTCGAAAATTACTTATAATCATCAGAGTACAGTGGACATTCAACACATCTGGACTGTTATAACAGGCTGTCCTTATTTACAACACACAGCGGAAAAATAACTATATATGAATCATATGTCTGAAGTCCTCTAGCTCGTTTTCTGGAATTCGTATCATCTTATCCTGAACCTGTAAAACTCGGTTTGACCTGAGCATTACAAATGTCACAGGTCAGTATGGTGAACTAGCATGAGAAAAACTCACTAAATTATTGGTATAATCCAACTTGATTTTAAAGTTAAAAACCCTTTCAAAGAAAAGGATAATCGTTAGGCCAAATCCACATATAAATACAGATAGTTTTTACCTTACGATAACCCAATGCATTTTGAAGTCATATCTTTTCTGATATTAAAATAGTGTCTAAATCAAATAAAAACCATCTAGCAGAATGCTTGCATCTCACGCTCTACATATATAGTATACAATCAAAAAATGCGCGTATTGGGTAATGGATTTCCAACTATGATAAGGTATTGAACCACCATTTGATAGTGTATCTCTAGAGAGGAATACATCGGATTCAACAAGAATATCTTGCAACCCGACCACACATGATCAACCACTCATTTCTCTTGAGTTTATCGTATATATTTTCTCTACGGTTGTTAGCAACATAACTATTCCCGGCAGATACAAAAGCAAAAAAAAAAAAAAAACAATAATGAAAATTTTCTAGATGGTGACAGTACACCCTAATTGAGAGCGACCCACTAAGCCATGCTGCTTGCCCGATTTTTGTCATTTTCTGGCCGATGAGGCTTGAAGTTATAATTATCCTTTTGAACATCTGGTCACCACTCACTTCGAATGTCACATCGTCAGATCCATCAAATCACTAATTGATGTCTACAAAGTACTCTAAGTGTCTAAGCGATAAGAATGAATTCCTCTGCCACCAACATAAGTATGTATGAAGAAATCAGTGAACACGATCCTTTGGAAATACTTTGTCAAACATTCGTCCATACAAGTTTTCTCACCATAATGTTCATTTGGCAACTCTTATTTTTTTCAACTGCCAACACTTATATGTGTTGTAGAAGAGTAACACTAATATGTGTTGCGGCGGTAAAAATGTGTCACCAAAAATGTGCCAACACTTATTTGTGTTGGTATGCCAAGTCAACTCTTATATTGTGAGGGAAAAATGGTAAGCTCTCAGCCATAACCTAATCGATACCTTAATCCTTTCTCCCCAATGTTTTTCCTACGAAGGCCGTGACATAATCAAATTAAAAAAAGTACTTCGATGAATTGATATTGGCGATTACCTAATCTAAGGATTTTGGATTTCTCAAATTGGTGTTAGCCTTTCAAATCCTTTCTCCACCCGTTTCTCAATCATGATTTCTAGTTGGGGCTTCTAGGAATCGGCGGCTTCTAGGAATCGACGGCTTCTAGGAATTACGATAAGAGGTAAACAAATCGATTTCACTTCATTATGTTTGTTCGATTGATTTAAGTATGCTTATAAATGGTTGAAAGTTTAACGATTATATGGAATTGGATTAAGATGAACAGTGTAAGCTATTATATAAAATATTTTAAAATTTTCAACATAATCAAGGTTAACTAAATGCTTGTTTGACAACCATAGGACATAGAGACAGACTGACTTACAATGGATATTATGGTGTTGTGTACGTTAGAGATAAGTGATGTGAATCTTTTAGTTTTGTCGATGGACTTGGAAAGCCTAGATAGAATTAATTCAGGTTGTTATCAATTATGTTACTTGAAATATATTTTTTGATTTCTACATTAGGGAACAAAAAATAATTTCTCGTGCATTACAAAATTTGATAATCATTGATCAATACCAAGTGCAATATATTAGCTTCTGCCTTGTTATATTTTTGTGGTACTAACTTTAACGGAAGTATTCAAATTGGTAAACTGTTTTGAAAAGTTGACAATTGGAGTTTTCATACTTTTTGTTGCTTTGGTCTTGTACTGTAATGCATCATCATTTATTTTTCTTTTTTGCTGGTTACTAGTTAAACTAGGTAGACTTTTATGTGTTCTTTGTCTATATCTAGAGCTAGGAACAGACTGTTGATTGCTACAGCGCAGGTCAGGGTTTAATGCCTGCTAGTTTTAAAGTCCGATCTGCACCTTTAGATGATAATAGCGACTCATACGAGGACGTTTTGGGTCCTGATTTTGGTAAAGCTGCTATAGGGAGAGTAGCACCAGTTGATTCTGGTGAGTCATTACACATGCACACACATTATTTGTTTATAATGTATAATGTGGAAGTCAACTGGTCGTCAAGTCTTTCTATAAGTGGAAACTTTCAATCTATTTGCTTTATGTGCTCATTTTTGATCCGTTATAGGTAATAACTATGCTTTTGATCTTTAACTAATTGCCGAGGTTGATATACTTCAATCGGTTGTACCAACCATCCCATGTTTAATTTGTAGCTTATGTTTGTGTATCCGTTATAGGTAATAGCTAGGCAATCTATTATTTGATTATTATTTTTTCCTTATATTTTTTTATCCTAGTTTATCATTTGCTACTATATTTACACTTACACCTTTTTATTTGTAGCTATCAGTTTTTATTTATTTTAGCAAGACCAGTTGATAACATGAAGGGTTATCAATCTGCGTTTATCAAATCCTTTTTATAATGATTTTCCGGCTTAAGATTATCACCAACACTTCTCTCATCTGTAGTGTACTTTTGTGCCTAACACATCCTCAATATTTATTTACGATAACTTAGAAGCCAGATTGTTTTGATGAATCTAAACCCAGATTGTTTTGATGAATTGATAGAAAAATTAGGACCCAGGTAGGTATTTCTAGTAAAATAAATATTAGGAGCCAAGCTAGTAACCTGATTAGTAGAAGTGCTTATGTCAGATTCATGTTTTTAATGTCATTTTGGTTTTGGATGGTGATTTAAATAGTGTTATTGCTGGTAAATCATCAAATTTTGAAAAATAAATGCCTGGATGAGGAGCAACATCACTTCATGTGATTTTCTCTGCATGCATATTTTAGACCACAAGAATAGACGTTTTTGCATTGAGTAGGAAAATTATCAATGCCACATGGTAGGCACGTTTTTCTTTTCTTTCTTTTCTATATATACAAGCTAAAATATAATTATCAATTTGCTAATGGTAATCAAGTACAAGCAGGAATAAAGTTATGCTTACACTACGTTGGGTCATTCCTTGTGTCCAAAAGTTGAATTTGCGAATATATATTTTGTTTAAACTTGGCTTTTTAACCACTTAACCAAGTTTTAATAAAACTATTGGCACTTAGCCTGAATTTAAGCATTCTCTTACAAGATGGAGACTTTAACAGAGGACTTCCAAAACTTGTCATTATGTCCACACTAAAACAAGCAATCAGTAATTATCCTAATCTAAGCAGGTAGTTTTTTTCACCGGTTTAACTGAAATACCAAATTTAGTATGACACCTTATCAATTATATATCATATTATGGCTTATTCCATGTCAAGCAATTGATTAGTTTTATTCCACAAGGTTTATTTTACTCAGCACTACGCTACTCTCGAGAAATGATTACTGTTAACGATGGAACTAAAAATATTGTGTGTGCTATTAATAACAGACTTAGTGCTTTGTCTTTTCATATAAGAGAGTATTACTCGCTAAGAGTAAGAACTTGACTGCACCTGTGGTTCCTACTGTACCGGCTAAGAAAAGTAGAGCATCACAGCAGATTAGTGTGGTTGCTCGATGTCAAGTTGAAGGATGCAATGTTGATCTAAGTGGAGCTGAAGATTATCTCAGAAAACATAGAGTTTGTGATGTTCATTCCAAATGTCCTAAAGTTGTGGTAGCTGGGCAAGAGCGTAGATTTTGTCAGCAATGTAGTAGGTTTCATAGTTTGTTGGAGTTTGACCATAAAAAGCGAAGCTGCCGCAGGCGGTTATCAGATCACAATGAACGCAGGCGCAAACCACAAGCAGAGACAATTACTTTTGACTCGTCAAGCTATTCATCTCCATTTTATGATGAAAGGAAACAGATGAGTTTTCTAATGAATATAGCACCATTTAGCATTATGAGACAAAATGCAAGAACTTTATGGGAAGATTCAAGTGGCCTCAGCCTTGCTCGTTTAAATGGATCTTGGATTAACAAGTCAAAAATAGGTGGAATGGAGGAAGAACACGTTCGATATTCCTGTTCTAGGATATCCAACTCGATTCCTTCACATTCCCTTGATGTGGACAAGCTTATACCTTTTAGGAGTGCCACACATTAGATCCTTGGTACAGGCATAGATGCATGCATTCCTGTTTCTAACTTGGATCGATGTGCCCTCTCTCTTCTGTCAACTGATTCCTCCTGGGTTTCCTTGGACCTTGGACATTCAAACCTTCCTCCGTTCATTAATGGAAATCACGATCATCATCATCAACATCATAATAGCAACGTCAATTCATACTGGAAGGATCAACCTACACTGGATCAGGATACATATCCTCAGCAAAGGCATGCACATCCCTTTGAGAATCGTAATATCGAGCTAGCAGGTGCAAAATATAAGACTTCATTCTTCGATTCGATGGATTCAAAGGGAAATTCACATTTTCCGGTTTAGTACATGAAGCAGTTGTAATAAGAATGGTTACTTTTGGAATTGCTGGATGTTTGTTCTCCTCGGAATCGTTTGTTTGTGTAACACCCCGAATTTTAGTTAATACTAAAATTCACTAATTATAGGATAAATAATCTCAGATGTGGGAATTGGGGGTAACGGGCTGCGTTATTGCGTTCGTCTCGGAAAAATACGCGAAATAGAGTCCGAGTTTTCGAAAATCGGAGTCCGTATGGCCCGGTTATGGCCCAAGGAAGTTTGCAGAAAAATTAGAGCCAAAAACAGATTTAGGAATTTAAATTTAAATTTAAATTCAGATTTGGAATGGGCCAGGCGGGGTCAGGCGGGAAGCTTCCCGCCCAACCCATGTCGACAGGGCTGTCGACAGGCCTGTCGACAGGGGTCACATGCCTGTCGACTTGCCTGTCGACAGGGTGGCACCGTTCTGTGAACCTGGGTGCACCTGGTTGCACCAGGTTGGGTTTCAGGCTGGCTAAGAGGGCTGGTTCTAGAGATTTCCTAAATCTAAGGGTCCTAAATCAATCTAGGGTTAATCTAAGGGCCTAAAACACTCTCTTAATCTATAAATACACCCTAAACCTACCTTAATCCTTACCAAAAATAGAAATAATGGCCTCATGCCGCCAAATTAAATCCTAAGAGAAGCCTCCACTAATCTAAGAAGAAAGTTGCAAGCTAATTCCTCTCTAATCAATCTTTAATCATCATTATCTTCATAGTTAGCAACTAATTCTACTTCATAAGGTTGCTAATCTTGAGTTTGGTGAGTTTCTATCACTTTAACATCAATTGTTAAAGTAAGTAGATTGGGTGTAATGAGACTTATGGTCTTAAATGCGGATTAGTGAGTATGAATCATGTATAATGATATGTTACTCTATGTTGTTCTATGTTTATGCATATTGGATAAGTTGGTTTATGCATGCTTAATAAGTTGATTTATGCATGTTTAACAAGTTGATATATGCATGTTTAATAAGTGGATTTATGCATATTTAATAAGTGGAATTATGCATGTTTAGCAAAGTGAGTTATGCAAGTTGAAAGTAATATGCAAGTTAAGTATATGTTTAAATGCAAGTTGAAAGTGATATGCAAGTTATGCATGCTTATGCGAGTATATGAATGTTTATGCAAGATATGTATATGCTTAAATGTGATATGCAAGTTATGCAAGTATGTGAATGCTTATGCAAGTATGTGGATGCTTATGCAAGTATGTGAATGCTTATGCAAGTTATGTGTATGCTTAAATGCATGTTTAACATGTTATGCAAGTTATGAGAATGCCTATATGCAAGTTCAACATGTTATGCAAGATATGTGTATGATAATATGCAAGCTCATATGCAACATGTTATGCAAATCATGGGTATGATAATATGCAAGCTCATATGCAACATGTTATGCAAATCATGGGTATGATAATATGCAAGCTCATATGCAACATGTTATGCAAATCATGTGTATGATAATATGCAAGTTTGGGTTGTATGTAGTTGAGTTAATATATGCTCATATATGCAAGTTGACATCCTTTTAACCCATGAGAAAGTTGTGTGCTAAACCCATGATATTTGTGATGATCTTCCCCTTATTTTTGTCATGAAATGAGAACGATTTACGTGGGGAACGATGGGGTTGGTAAATATGTTAATTAAATGAATGATTGGGTATGATTAAGCATACCATAAAAATAAATTACCATAAGTGGGAATTTACCTATTGAGTTAGGTCTACCCCATGGGAATTTACCTATTGAGTTAGGTCTACCCATGTTATGGAAAACTTGATATTAATTAGGGATAATTAATATGGGGGTGATTAATTAGGTGTAATTAATCGACTAAGACACGAGGTTGGACTCATTTGTAGTGTAAAACTGCCCGGACCCGACCGGCTTAACCAGTTGCTACAAATATCAGCCCAATGTGAGAGGTCTTAGCCATAAATTAAATACGTGATTAAGGTAAAGACACGAGGTTAGACTCTGTTATGACGTAAGACTGCCCGGATTCTACCGGCTTAACCAGGCGGTCATAACAGCCAGTCTAATGTGGGAGGTCTTTATGGGAGATCACGGTCTTAATTAATTAAGAAACACTTAACCATATTAGCATGTAGTGGGACATGAGGGGTTAAGTGGGTGCCTTGGGTGGCATGAGGAAATTTTGTGGTTGCCTTGGGTGGCATGTGGAATCTAGTGGGTTGCCTTGGGTGGCAATAGAAAATACGATTAGAATACTTAACCAAGTGGAAACATGTAATTAAACATGATTAAAGGGTTAAGTGGGATACACTAGATATTTGACAAGCTTAAGTGGGTAGCTTGTGGGGGCCCATTTCAACCAATATCCCAAACGTATCTTTGTGTGCTCGACCCATGTCGAGTGACGGGACACGCATATTGGGCTTGATTGTAAGAGGCCAAAACGGGTTAGCGGTGGCAACGCAAGTCCAACGGGTTTCATATGCGTGTGTGGGCCTGGGCTGGTAGATAAGCCGTTGTTGCATCGTGTAGATATAAAGCCGTGCACCGTTAGTATTGGGTAGCCACTTTTGGGGGAGTGATACACCCCACTGTGGGACCAGCACGGGTATCTACGGTAGGGAGCCGATCGCTTGGGGAGTAGTGGGTACACCTAATGAAGATAGGGGCAGACGGCACCTATGTAGGGGTACATGAAACTACTGGGTAAGAATTACTGGGTACACCTAGTGGAGATAGGGGCAGACATCAATTATGTAGTGGGCTAGGGGTACATGAAACTACTGGGGAAATTTTCTAAGTCCTTGGAAGGGATCAACCTTTAAGTAGGAATGACTGGTGTGGTGCAGTTAGTAATTATCCTTGGGTGGGTAGATGCGTCCTGACGGTTATCTTAGTTTATCCTAAGTCTACCAAGCTGCTTAGTGTAGCCATTTATCCCCAGATATTACCGTAGGTCAAGTTTATGTCTTCTCTAGTTACTTTAATGATTGTATTGTTAAAGTTATAGGACTCACTCAGACTTATGTCTGACCCCGTTGTTTTTATCTTTTTCCCAACCCTCAGGTCCTACGGTGGATCCTAGCGGTAGTAGAGCTTGATCAGATTGCTGTTCCAGTCTTTAGGAGCTTGGGTAGATGTAAAGCTCCAGTTATCCAGTTATCTTTTCTTTTGTATGGCTATTGTATGAGAGAGTGGGATTATGTACCTCTTTATTTTGATGGATATTGTACTTGACTTTTATCGTGGTTTTATGATGTAACCAGACATGTTTATTTCCGCTGTTATGAGATGATGTTTTAAAATTTCAAGTACTATTTATATCTATCTTGTTGTAATTTTTCTGTTCTATATTCACTAAAATACTCCACCGATGCTATGGCATTCCCTTTATGAGTGACCCTAGCGGGCGTGGGGTGTTACACGTGGTATCAGAGCAAAGGTTACCGGAACAGATAAAATTTTTAGAAGATTATTTTTAAAATATTTTTGGAAGAGATATTTTCAAAAACATGTCTTTTAAGAGAAAAGTTTTTGAAAGAAAAGCATAATCCCCAATAGCCATATCTATATCCTTCGAATTCTCCGTTTTGAATCTTTCCTCTTTCGTTTCAGCATGGCCGAGAATCTTAACTTTCCAGAGGGTGTGACGATACCGGTATGGTATAGGAGATTGATGGAGGCTAGGGCCACCACTGCGGGTCCAGCAAATATTCCTCCACCAACCGTAGCACCCGATCTTCCTCCTCCCCCTCCTCCTCGCACGGATACTTTTGCTAAGACTTGCAAGGAATTTAAAGCTATGGGAGGGAAACCTTTTCAAGGATCTGAAACCTTTGTGGAGGCTAGAGATTGGCTTAAGGAGGTGGAAGAGTTGATAGATATCTTTGAGATGGAAGAAGGGAAGAAAGTCAAGTTAGCTGCTTGGTTAATGAAGGGAGAGGCCTCATTCTGGTGGGAGGTCACTAATGGAGAACGCCACGTTGACTCTTAGGCGGATTTTAGGCAAAGATTTGTGGCAAAGTTTCTCTCAAGGGCGGAGGAAAACTTGTATATGGAAAGATTCTTGACTCTAAAGCAAGGAAATCTTTCGGTGAAGGAATATGTCAACAAGTTTAATCAATTGGCAAGGTTTGGCCTAGACATGGTGAATACACCGGAGAAGAAGGCTTTGCGGTTCGTGAAAGGCTTGAATGAACCGATGCATGGGTTGGCTATGACTCACATCCCTATGGGGGCCACCTTTGAGAAGCTAGTTGACATGGCACTCATGTATGAGGAAGAGAAGGGTCCTAATGCTAATAAGGCACCCGAGAAGAAGGGAGATCAAAAGAAACCTCAACAACAGCAAAGCAAAGGTGGGAAAGGCAACGGTGGCAAGGGCAAGAAGAAGAAGTGTTTCAATTGTGGGACACCTGGCCACCTAAGCAAGGATTGTCGCAAGAAGAAGAAGACCGGCTGCTTCCACTGTGGCGAAGCAGGGCAATTAGTGAAGGATTGCCCTAAGAAGGGGCAAAGGACGGGATCTACCTCAGGAGGACAGGTGCAAGCTCTTATGGCACCGAGTCAGGCTAGGGGGCAAGTACAGGCTCTCGCGGTTCCACCGATTCAAGAGAGAGGTAGAATTATTTCCGTTGAAAGTCTGGTTTTTCTATTTGACCATCCTGTCCGTACATTGTTTGATTCAGGCGCATCGCATTCGTTTATCTCATCATCATTAGTTGAGTTACTGCACTTAGACACCAGTCTGGTAGATGATCCCTTGGTTGTTTCAAACCCAATTGGGGGCTCCACTTATTTGTCCATGATATGTTCGGGTTTGAAGATTTCTATACTTAGCATTGAGTTTAGATGTGATGCTTTTGTGTTGGGCTTCACGGGCTATGGGTTGATTTTGGGCATGGACTGGTTATCCAGTAATGGTGCCGTTCTTGATTGCGAAAGGAGAGCTGTTAGGCTCATGACCCGCTTGGGAAACACTCTCGAGATTTCTTGTAATCCCATGGACTCTGTAATGCTAAGTTATCTTGAATCGCTTGACGCTTCGGTCGAGAGTTTGCAATCTATGAGAGTAGTCCGGGAATATCCGGATGTGTTTGAGGAGGTGAAGGGCTTACCTCCGAAGCGGGAGATTGACTTCCGAATATATTTGGTGGATAATGCTAAACCGGTATCTTTACCAGTGCGCCACATGTCTCCTCGTGAGAGGAGGGAACTCCATAAGCAAGTAGGGGAATTGCTTGAGAAGGGGTTCATAAGACGGAGCATATCGGAGTGGGGTGCTCCAGTAGTATTTGCTACGAAGGCGGATGGGTCCCTCAGACTTTGTGTAGACTATAGAGAACTCAACAAGCTCACAAAGAAGAATAGACACCCATTGCCGAGGATAGATGATCTTTTCGATCAGTTGGTTGGCGCTTCAGTATTTTCTCAGTTGGACTTGGCCACGGGGTTTCATCAGTTGAGGGTGGCTGAGGATAGCATAGACAAGACTGCCTTTAGAACTCCGGATGGTTTCTATGAGTGGCTGGTGATGCCATTTGGGTTGACGAACGCCCCTGCATACTTTGTTGATTTGATGAGTAGGGTGTTCAGGGAGTTCCTTAATAAGTTCGTGGTGGTCTTTGTGGATGATATCTTAGTATTCTCTAAGAGTGAAGAAGAGCATGCCCTACATCTTGGGGAAGTGATGAAGACTCTTCGAGCACATAGCCTTTAGGCTAAATTCTCTAAATGTCACTTCTGGAGGAAGGAAGTACGGTTCTTGGGGCACGTGGTCTCCAAGGAAGGGATAGCTGTGGATCCCGCGAAGGTAGTATCAATTCAGGATTGGAAGGTTCCGAAGAATGCTACCGAAGTGAGAAGTTTCTTGGGGTTGGCGGGTTATTATAGGAAGTTTATTAAAGACTTCGCGAAGATATCAGCCCCATTAACCCGCTTAACAAAGAAGAATCTTGTTTTCACATGGGACGTAGATTGCGATGATGCGTTCCGACGGTTAAAGAGAGCTTTAACCACGGCTCCAGTTTTAGTGTTGCCAGATGGGAGCAAGCCATTTGTTGTCTATACCGATGCCTGTGGGACAGGACTTGGCGCAGTCTTAATGCAAGAGGGGAGGGTAATAGCCTATGGTGGAAGGCAGTTGAGGGCACATGAGAAAAATTGCCCTACCCATGATCTAGAGCTGGCCGCTATTGTTTTTGCGCTTAAGATTTGGCGCCATTATCTTCTTGGTGAGAGATTCGAGTTGTTCACTGACCATAAATCTTTGAAGTACTTGTTCTCTCAGAAAGATCTAAACTTAAGACAGCAAAGGTGGATGGAGTTCTTAGCATCCTATGATTTCGAGATAGCGTATACCCCTGGCAAGGGTAATGTGGTGGCGGACGCCCTGAGTAGGAAGAGGTTGTCCTTGAGTCCATTGTTCGTGGAACGACGAAACTTGGAGTTTATCTCGATGTTTGATTTCAGACCTTCCATTGATTATGTACCCGGTTTGCTAGCTTCCTTGGAAGTTAGGCCTACTCTTTTGGGGCGGATTGGTGAAGCACAGAGGGGCGACCCACAGTTGGTTGAGTTAGTAGAGAAGCTCATAGGGGGGGGGGGGGAGTCGTCCAGTCATTTGAGTAGGTACACCCTAGACGATAGGGGGTGCTTGCGTAGAGACGGTAGACTTTGCGTACCGCAAGACGAAGGTTTGAGGAAGGCTATTCTTGATGATGCACACCGTTCTAGGATGACCATTCATCCCGGTGGGGACAAGATGTACCAAGACATGAAGAGGGTTTTCTTCTGGGCCGGTATGAAGAAAGATGTGGCCGAGTATGTCGCTCGATGTTTGGTGTGCCAGCAAGTGAAGGCGGAGCAAAGGAAACCAGGTGGGTTGCTTCTCCCATTGGAGGTTCCGCAATGGAAGTGGGATAACGTCTCGATGGATTTTATTGACGGGTTACCCAGGTCGAGGAAGGGTAATACAGGAATTTGGGTGGTGGTAGATAGACTTACTAAGAGCGCCCATTTCATACCTGTGAAGAGTAAGAGGACTGCTCCATGGCTAGCTTCAGTATATCTTCGAGAGATAGTTCGATTACATGGGGTACCCTCTAGCATAGTAAGTGATCGAGATCCTATCTTCACTAGCGAGTTCTGGAGAAGTTTGCAAGAAGCAGTGGGGACTCAATTGTGTCTGAGCACCGCATATCATCCTCAGACAGACGGCCAGACTGAGAGGGTGAATCGTGTTCTAGAAGACCTTTTGAGGCTTTGTATCTTAGATTTTGGAGGTACATGGGAAGAGCATCTTCCATTGGTGGAGTTCGCATATAATAACAGCTTTCAGTCCAGTATTGGTATGGCTCCTTTTGAAGCTCTCTATGGAAGGCCTTGTCGATCACCTACATGTTGGTGGGAATCTACGGATAAGATCTTGCTTGGGCCCGATATGGTTAGGGAGACTTCTGAGAAGATTGACTTGATTCGAAGAAGGATGAAAGCAGCACAGGATAGGCAAAAATCTTATGCGGACAAGAGAAGGACGGATCTTGAGTTTGAGGTTGGGGATATGGTTTTTGTTAAGGTATCTCCGTTGAGAAATGTTGTTCGCTTTGGATCCGTTGGGAAGTTAGCACCAAGGTTTGTTGGGCCGTTTCCTATCAAGGAAAGGATTGGACGGATGGCATATAGAGTGGAGTTACCCGACAGACTTAGTTGTGTTCATGATGTATTCCATGTATCCCATCTGAGGAAGTGCTTACATGAGACGGCAGAGGTGGTAGAGCCGAGCTTCCTTAGAGATGTAGAGGTAGAGCGTGATGCGACTATTCGACGAGCTCCTACTCGCATCCTTGGGTCAGAGACTAGGAAGTTGAGAAACAGAGAGGTTCGGCTAGTCAAAGTGCAATGGGGAGAAGATGAGAGCAACGCGACTTGGGAGACGGAAGCGAGGATGCGTTCATTGTACCCATTTCTTTTTGAGGGTATGTCTTTACTTTCTCCTTTATCACTTGTCTAGTACTTATCTTATCTTTAGTATGTCCTCTCGTTAGTACCTTTGACCTTTAGATAGGGTAAACCTATGGTTGAAACATGTGTTTGAGACATGTTATGGTTGATGGATGCAAGTGGATGCAAGTGTTTGCTAGTGGTTGCTCGTGGATGCATATACACACACTCTAGGCACTAGATCGGCTCAGTCACTTCATATTGCATATTGCATAAAATTGTGTGTAGGAAAATATAGTTATGGATGTATAATGGTTGTGTTATCACATGGATGATGCATTTTGGTGAATGATTGTGCACTCATGTAGATATTGTATGTGTCGATAGGGTTTTCTCGCATACATAATGGATGCATGGCACTATCATGGTTTGCATATGTTCATACATTAGATAGGGAACATATACACGCACTTTTTGCATATGCTCATACATCATTAGAAATTATTTTAAGGACAATGGATGCATGTGGTTGATGATTTGAGTAGATGGTTGTTTGGATGGTAGGATATGCAATTTCCTTAGCCTAGAGATTTCGGGGACGAAATCCTTTAAGGAGGGGAGAATGTAACACCCCGAATTTTAGTTAATACTAAAATTCACTAATTATAGGATAAATAATCTCAGATGTGGGAATTGGGGGTAACGGGCTGCGTTATTGCGTTCGTCTCGGAAAAATACGCGAAATAGAGTCCGAGTTTTCGAAAATCGGAGTCCTTATGGCCCAGATATGGCCCAAGGAAGTTTGCAGAAAAATTAGAGCCAAAAACAGATTTAGGAATTTAAATTTAAATTCAGATTTGGAATGGGCCAGGCGGGGTCAGGCGGGAAGCTTCCCGCCCAACCCATGTCGACAGGGCTGTCGACAGGCCTGTCGACAGGGGTCACATGCCTGTCGACTTGCCTGTCGATAGGGTGGCACCGTTCTGTGAACCTGGGTGCACCTGGTTGCACCAGGTTGGGTTTCAGGCTGGCTAGGAGGGCTGGTTCTAGAGATTTCCTAAATCTAAGGGTCCTAAATCAATCTAGGGTTAATCTAAGGGCCTAAAACATTCTCTTAATCTATAAATACACCCTAAACCTACCTTAATCCTTACCAAAAATAGAAATAATGGCCTCATGCCGCCAAATTAAATCCTAAGAGAAGCCTCCACTAATCTAAGAAGAAAGTTGCAAGCTAATTCCTCTCTAATCAATCTTTAATCATCATTATCTTCATAGTTAGCAACTAATTCTACTTCATAAGGTTGCTAATCTTGAGTTTGGTGAGTTTCTATCACTTTAACATCAATTGTTAAAGTAAGTAGATTGGGTGTAATGAGACTTATGGTCTTAAATGCGGATTAGTGAGTATGAATCATGTATAATGATATGTTACTCTATGTTGTTCTATGTTTATGCATATTGGATAAGTTGGTTTATGCATGCTTAATAAGTTGATTTATGCATGTTTAACAAGTTGATATATGCATGTTTAATAAGTGAATTTATGCATATTTAATAAGTGGAATTATGCATGTTTAGCAAAGTGAGTTATGCAAGTTGAAAGTAATATGCAAGTTAAGTATATGTTTAAATGCAAGTTGAAAGTGATATGCAAGTTATGCATGCTTATGCGAGTATATGAATGTTTATGCAAGATATGTATATGCTTAAATGTGATATGCAAGTTATGCAAGTATGTGAATGCTTATGCAAGTATGTGGATGCTTATGGAAGTATGTGAATGCTTAAGCAAGTTATGTGTATGCTTAAATGCATGTTTAACATGTTATGCAAGTTATGAGAATGCCTATATGCAAGTTCAACATGTTATGCAAGATATGTGTATGATAATATGCAAGCTCATATGCAACATGTTATGCAAATCATGGGTATGATAATATGCAAGCTCATATGCAACATGTTATGCAAATCATGGGTATGATAATATGCAAGCTCATATGCAACATGTTATGCAAATCATGTGTATGATAATATGCAAGTTTGGGTTGTATGTAGTTGGGTTAATATATGCTCATATATGCAAGTTGACATCCTTTTAACCCATGAGAAAGTTGTGTGCTAAACCCATGATATTTGTGATGATCTTCCCCTTATTTTTGTCATGAAATGAGAACGATTTACGTGGGGAACGATGGGGTTGGTAAATATGTTAATTAAATGAATGATTGGGTATGATTAAGCATACCATAAAAATAAATTACCATAAGTGGGAATTTACCTATTGAGTTAGGTCTACCCCATGGGAATTTACCTATTGAGTTAGGTCTACCCATGTTATGGAAAAATTGATATTAATTAGGGATAATTAATATGGGGGTGATTAATTAGGTGTAATTAATCGACTAAGACACGAGGTTGGACTCATTTGTAGTGTAAAACTGCCCGGACCCGACCTGCTTAACCAGTTGCTACAAATGTCAGCCCAATGTGAGAGGTCTTAGCCATAAATTAAATACGTGATTAAGGTAAAGACACGAGGTCAGACTCTGTTATGACGTAAGACTGCCCGGATTCTACCGGCTTAACCAGGCGGTCATAACAGCCAGTCTAATGTGGGAGGTCTTTATGGGAGATCACGGTCTTAATTAATTAAGAAACACTTAACCATATTAGCATGTAGTGGGACATGGGGGGTTAAGTGGGTGCCTTGGGTGGCATGAGGAAATTTTGTGGTTGCCTTGGGTGGCATGTGGAATCTAGTGGGTTGCCTTGGGTGGCAATAGAAAATACGATTAGAATACTTAACCAAGTGGAAACATGTAATTAAACATGATTAAAGGGTTAAGTGGGATACACTAGATATTTGACAAGCTTAAGTGGGTAGCTTGTGGGGGCCCATTTCAACCAATATCCCAAACGTATCTTTGTGGGCTCGACCCATGTCGAGTGACGGGACACGCATATTGGGCTTGATTATAAGAGGCCAAAACGGGTTAGCGGTGGCAACGCAAGTCCAACGGGTTTCATATGCGTGTGTGGGCCCGGGCTGGTAGATAAGCCGTTGTTGCATCGTGTAGATATAAAGCCGTGCACCGTTAGTATTGGGTAGCCACTTTTGGGGGAGTGATACACCCCACTGTGGGACCAGCACGGGTATCTACGGTAGGGAGCCGATCGCTTGGGGAGTAGTGGGTACACCTAATGAAGATAGGGGCAGACGGCACCTATGTAGGGGTACATGAAACTACTGGGTAAGAATTACTGGGTACACCTAGTGGAGATAGGGGCACACGGTACCTATGTAGTGGGCTAGGGGTACATGAAACTACTGGGGAAATTTTCTAAGTCCTTGGAAGGGATCAACCTTTAAGTAGGAATGACTGGTGTGGTGCAGTTAGTAATTATCCTTGGGTGGGTAGATGCGTCCTGACGGTTATCTTAGTTTATCCTAAGTCTACCAAGCTGCTTAGTGTAGCCATTTATCCCCAGATATTACCGTAGGTCAAGTTTATGTCTTCTCTGGTTACTTTAATGATTGTATTGTTAAAGTTATAGGACTCACTCAGACTTATGTCTGACCCCGTTGTTTTTATCTTTTTCCCAACCCTCAGGTCCTACGGTGGATCCTAGCGGTAGTAGAGCTTGATCAGATTGCTGTTCCAGTCTTTAGGAGCTTGGGTAGATGTAAAGCTCCAGTTATCCAGTTATCTTTTCTTTTGTATGGCTATTGTATGAGAGAGTGGGATTATGTACCTCTTTATTTTGATGGATATTGTACTTGACTTTTATCGTGGTTTTATGATGTAACCAGACATGTTTATTTCCGCTGTTATGAGACGATGTTTTAAAATTTCAAGTACTATTTATATCTGTCTTGTTGTAATTTTTCTGTTCTATATTCACTAAAATACTCCACCGATGCTATGGCATTCCCTTTGTGAGTGACCCTAGCGGGCGTGGGGTGTTACAATTTGTTTCCAGTGTTTTCAAAGGGTAACCGTTAACTTAAAAAAAAAAGAGAGAGTATTACTGGACTGACTTAAAAAAGATAAATGAGATACATTGCTACAAAACTGAAGAATACTCTCATGATGCTACCAACAAGTTTAACATATATCCTGATCAAATTCCATGCTAGCTAGGAGACTGGATACCTGAAAAAGGTGGCTGTTTAATTGGTAATCTATAACCTGCTCACATGGGTTTTAGGTTCTTCTCCCTAGGAAATATCTGGGTTGTTGTTTCATCTTTGACCACTGCAAGACAAGCAGAGGGAATTTTGAATCTTATAGAAGAGAAATGGGATGATTTAGTTGGCGATATGCCTCTTAAGATTTGTTACCCTGCTTTGGAATATGAAGAATGGCGCATAATTACTGGTAGTGATCCTAAGAACACGCAAGTTTACTTGATCCCTTCTTATTTAAGCATTGGGATCGGCTACAATACATTACCTTGTTAGGTATCCGTCCATGACAAAAAATTTAAGTGATGTATTTACCAATAATGTTTATCCGAGATCATGTCCGATGCTATATTAATCACCATTCGGAGATTAACATCTTATTTCAATATTAATATGCCAGTAATCATCTGTGGAAAAAAAGATAATACTTTTGTTTTAGGTCTCTTGAGAACTTATTACAATGACAAAATTGTCTCTTCTAATTTGCAGTCCATGGTCATATCACAATATTGGATCATGGCCTACATTACTATGGCAGGTAAATTTTAGGGAATAGCGATTTGTTCTAACTATGTTGTGAACATTCTAATACACTTTGTCCTGTACATGATACATCTTAGAGGCCCTTCATTGATTGATTTTCTACAGCCATAATTTTTTCTGAAAATTTCATTTTCATACATCAAAGCCTCCTTTAGACTTTACCAAAATGTAGCCTTTCAGATTTATGTTCTCTTTTATTTCACTACTTAAATGCTTGCATAGGAGAGATTTGAATATGAGTTCTTTGGTATGCTTCTAGTTTTAATGCTTACATATGCATTATTTAACTCGATTATAAATGATTATTTCAGTTCACGCTAGCCTACATAAAAATGGGTAGGCCTGAACTTGCATACAGAGCTGTATCTGTAGCTGAAAAGAAGCTTTCCAAAGACAAATGGCCTCGGCAAACAATCTCGTTTGTATCAAACATGGACCATAGCTGGGTACTTGACTGCCAAAATGCTTCTAGAATACCCTGAGTTGGCTTCCATTTTAACTTGTGAGGAAGATAAATGGCCTGAATATTACGATACACAAGCTGGTAGATTCAGAATTTTTTTTGCACACACCTCTTCATAGGTGGACACGTCCTTATGGAGTATACTATATTACCAATACTAGCCATTGCATATTTCATATAGGTTTATGCAACACTGAATGATGAAGTTCCATCAGTTACGTCGGCTGCTTGCCGAGCAGTTGGTGTCGTTGCATGTTTTTCCCAAGCCATTTGCAGGTTAATACTCATTCACACATGCTTACATATTAACTTATATGTGTAGCTATAGATGTTAGATTAATTTGAGTTGAAAATTAGTTTTTTTTTTCAAATGCTAAGGGTTTTGGTCTAATGTTTTTCAGTTTTTGCTGTTTTGGTGGTATGTTAATTAAGCTTCTTGCACTTGAAGATATTTTGTGTGGTTTCACTTATTTGTTTTGTTTACAACTTTAGCACTTACAAAGCATGGCAATTACATATTATAGAACGTGCTTTGTGTATTTGGAAACTGAATTATGTTGCTCATTTTTTCAAAAACCAAGTTATGCAACTCAGATTTCAAAAATGAGTTGCAACTCAGTTTTGAAAGCTGATTTTGCAACTCAGTTTTGAGAACTCAAAGCATTATTGATAGTTGACTTAGCATGACCAAAGTTGTATGTTTTCCTACTTATGTTTGTACTCAGCAAAAGCATATCTATTTATGAGTGATCTTTAAGCTATTTACTTGATTGGTGGATATGCCGTTGTAAGGATTGGTTTTTGATTGTTGAGTGATCTTTAAGCTGTATATTTTCCTATTTATGTTTGTATCACCTTAGTGAAAAATGTTCCATTGCAACTTGTCATTTTTTTTCTTCTTCTAAAAATGAGTGCATTTATATTTTGTAGGCACTCGTGGAGGAGGGATAAAACATAAAGAAAGCAAACACTTGTGACCTTGACAATGATCTTATCTCTAAAGGTTTTGGAATGTGACGAATGCATTTATATTTTACAGTTTGGACATGATATTGTGGTGTTTTGAAATCGGAAGCATGTAGCTCAAATTTGAGTATTATGAAAATGTGACAGTTGACTTTGAGATATGGAAGTGTACTAAATCTTATATTGAATTGATATGTTGAATTATATATGTGATATGAAAATCATAAAGATATGTTATATTCATTTGTTTTGAGAATTTTAATATTAATTGTGTAAAAAATAGAGAAGAACTTAATTTCATACTGTGATGCATATAAGTGTTAGCAGCCAACATTTATAAGAGTTAGTAGGATTATGATACTGACATTTATAAGTGTTACCATATCTTATAGTTCCAACATTTATAAGTGTTAGCAACGCGTATGTTTGTAACTCGTATAAGTGTTACCATATCTTATGGTACCAACATTTATAAGTGTTAGCAATGAATATGTTTGTAACTCTTATAAGTGTTATCAATGAATATGTTTGTAACACTTATAAGTGTTAGCAGTTGCTCTGTTCGTAACACTTATAAGTGTTACAGGAAATTCCTCACGGGCTGTTGGTAACACTTAAAAGTGTTACAGAAATTATTTATAACACCTATACTTGTTGGCTTGTTGGGAATCCCCTGTTTTGGTGTAGTGTTGGGACTGGAAAACCGAAGGCACTCTCCTACTACATCCTAGGAATCACCCAGTAAATAGCGAATAGTCCTCGCAATCTGTAGATTTCAACCATGAAAAAATTATGTTATATCTCTGGCCTATAAACCAAAGATTTTAACCAGTTCTTCCGCTTTATGAAGATCTATAGTATTCAATTGCTCCATTTCGATTAGCATTAGATATCTTTAAAGTTTGCGTACTTGTTGGTTGGAATGGTTTTCGAATATAAACTCGATCCCGGACTTTACGTACCAACAATCATATAGGCCAGATTTGATAGCCGGTTATTTAACTATCAAATAAACAACCATTCATCCATAAAATAAAAAATAATTTTACTAATTCAATATTCAGTATTATTTAGCCTCTTTAATTAATCATCGTTCATAAAAACTCCTCAAAATTTCCAGCATTTGGAATACTTAATTATCTTCTTATATTAGTATAAGAATATTCAAAATCCGAATGCACTTCTCATCTTGGTCATAAGTCCCCAACCGTAAACTAGTAAGTGAATAACTCCATAAATATCAACCCCGAAGGCCGAAACCAACATCAGATCGACACTTAAAAGCTATTTAACTCGACTAATCTCCAATCAGTTTCTAATTTCCTTAACTCCATTTCTTAATTTCGAAATGAATAAAAATTAACAGATATCAATTATATCTTTAAATGAGATATTAATCTCTAGCTTATAACCAATTCAAATATTACTTTAAAATATGATTTACAAAACGTTTCCCATAACCATTGTCGAATACTCCATTAAAATATGATTTTCTATTCTAACATATTCGTATATAAATATCATTTGTCAATAATTATTATCTATAAATCTTATATAAAATTATTTAATATAACATATATTATATTACTCAAATTAGTTCGACTTAAATTTAATTAGAATTTATAATTTCAAAAACCCTTCCTAACTTACATCTAATAAATTCCTATTTTTGCACACAGTTTGCTTTAAACCCTTGTTTACCTCAATCATGAATAATATTTCTTAATACAAATTTATACTTGACTTATTTAGTCCACTTAATTTCAAGCTTGTAAATTCCAAGTTTTAGTTCTATTTATAACTTCTATTTGTACAATTATTTCATATAATCTCATTTACAATTTCCTTGCAATTGGAAAATTCAAATCTATTCAAATATCGATTTTAAAACCGATTTATATCTTTCTTCCCAATTCACTTTCAAAATATTCCATATTCCTCAATGATGATATTTCCACTTCGTTATAACCGTCGCTTATAAAATCTACTTCTCATTTCATTATTGAAATAAATATTTACTTTAAAATTCTACATATAAATTCGATTTCTAAATAAATATTTATGTTTGGAAGTAAAATTCCTTTTATATACTTTTATATTTCAATTTCTATTTTAAAATCCATTTATTATATTAGGCATTCAAAAATATCCAAGATCAAGGACCAGTGTTACTAACACACCCAAACATATCATAAACTGAAAATGGTTATAAATCACATCATATATTAGCATATATGTGGAAACAAATAAAATAATATATACATGTTGAGGAATCCAGTTGGATCCCTCCAACCTGTTTTTCTGTATCCACAGATGTTAAATGACATAAATAATACCCATCCTGCTTCTAGGCAGGATATCGCGGTATAGAAGGTCATCCACTATATATATTGTGGGGCACAAAAAGAATCATCCGCTAATATATATATACACACACACACAAATATATATATATATATATATATCCAATCACCAATATTATATATACTATACAATATTATATATATACTATAATTCACTTTATATCAATCAACAGACAATTATTTAAATTTAACTATTTGAAAAATAGTTCCCAATAATTTAAATGAGTGAGTTCAACTCACCTTGAGTTTCCATTTGTTGAATATCCTATTTAATTCCATATCGTTGCGTCTATGAATCATCTTGAATAAATCTATCACCTATGATCATTTAATTTTAATTAATGACTAAACAATTATTAATTTAATTTAACTTAACAAATAAATAAATTAGTTGCCCAATGTATATAAACTTAAAAACGTATACCTTAGTGTTATTGGAAACAAGTCGATTAATCCACGAAGCATATCCCGAACATTTTAAAAATTGCATCAGCCCAAAACCGCGTCAAACTTCTTCGACGCTTCATCGAACACAACACGGACAACTACCTGTAACGACCCAGAAAATCTAAACTAATTTTTTTTTTAAATTGGCTAAAATAGTGGATTTTAAATATTTAAAATAAATATTTTAAATAATAAAGATGAAAACTGAGTTTGAATCGATAATTGAAAAGGAATATAATTAATTCTAATTATAAACAAGGCTTGAAATGGCGCGGCAGTTTCAAATTTTAAATTCAAACTTTGACTGACTGTACCAGGTTCAAAACAAAACGGATTTGAGTGAAACCAAAAATATTTAAATCTGTTAGTGAATAACTTTCTAACGAATCTGAAAAATCGAAGTTTCGTAGCGGAAAGCAAAAGTTATGGCCAAATGAATTTTCAGAAAGGTCGCTATGGAATTTATATAGCTCGTGAAATTGGCCATTTTGCAAACGACCTCGGAATTCGACGAAACCACTTTTGTTGGATCCGGGATGTGAAGTTATTGCTAGGTTTCAAATTTCATAATTTTTGAAGCTAGTATGTGAGCGTGGCAAAGGAAAACGTGTTTTGGTCAATTACAGTTAAATTGGATCGACCAGAAATGGGCTTTTTTGCAAACGGTCTCAGAATTCGACGAAACTAGTTTTGTTGGGACATATCGTCAAAACATAGCTAGATTTATTTTTCTGGAATTTTTCGAATCAGTTTGTGGCCCCGGCAAATTGAAATGTACGTTCAAATCGAATATTGAATGTTTTATATTTTAATTTGAAGGAAAACTGACTGAAACAGTCGAATGGGCCTACAAAACATATCCCATTGTGTTCGGAATGGGTGTAAAACGCTAGGGACGATAGTCGTTGGGTTTGAATTGATGTTCGTGTGTGGAGGAGGGTATTTTAGAGATTTTAAAATTTATAAATAAATAAAAAAAATCATTGGTCGTTGCATTCTCTCTCTCCCCGTAACCTACCCAGATCGAACGGCGGCTCCCCTTTCATACCTTCTCTCCTTTTTTTCTTTTGATCCGCTCAATGAAATCCAATGCCACAGTTATGGTTTTTGTAGTACTTCTCATGATCTTCAAATCCATAGAAGTATTGGATTTTTTCGTGGCCTGTAGGAGGAGAATCGCCCTCGAGAAGTTCGCCCGTTCATCGCCTGATTCCGCCGCAACCGCCAGTTCGAGTTCGTCGCCGTTCAGGGCGCCGATGCGCCTCTTCAAGGCGTTGCATAGGCTGATCGGCATATCGTGCTTCGGATTGTGAGAGAAATCGAAACCTAGTTTCGAGCAGTTTTTGAAGGTAACGGCTGTGTTTTATTTAATCTGATTTTAACACCTTTAAACCGTTGCAAACTTTGAAAAATCATATCTTTTTCGTTTCTTGACGAAATTCAGTGAAATAAGAGACAGTGGACTCGTGTGGACGTCTTCTACCTTCTAGAAGAGACCGCATATTTTTCTGAGCCTCCTGCTATTTTTAGTGGAGTGGAACCCAATGTGAGATTTCTAATTTATAAACGATATAGAAAATGACGATGTATAAATTATATAGTCGATGTATGAGTTATATAAGCGTTGTACACCTCTTGTATAAGCATTGTATAAGTTGTACGTTCGATGTATAAGTTGTATATGTGTTGTAAAAATTATATATGTGTTGAAATAGAAGTGAAACGGTGTATATATATATATATACACACACGCCCCTCGTCCACAAACCATGGACGATATTTATTGGTTGTGATTGGTGTGAAAATTGGTTGATTACGAATGGTTGATTGGAATTGTTTGTGGTTGAAATTGATTGATTGTGGTTGAGAAATATTTGGTTGAAACCACATTGGATTAGTTTGTGGAAATGAAAAAAATATACATGCCGCCTGCGTGCGAACTAGATGCATGATTCCCCATTGTCAAAAACCGCAAGGTTTTAAGGTAGAGCGAGGAGCCGTACTAGGGACGGTCCCGGTTTTAACTACCCTGCCGTTATGCTGCCGAAATTTTGAATAATATTCATGTGTTAGAATTATTTTCCTGTATTGAAACTATATTCGTCTATTGAATAGAAAACCTTCATGTGTTGAATTGAAATTCATTCGTTGAATAGAATTCATGTGTTGAATGGTATTCGTGTTTTTAAATATAAAAATCCCCTTTTTATCTATTTATATAAACTATAGAAAACCTTCATGTGTTGAATCGAAATTCATTCGTTGAATAGAATTCATGTGTTGAATGGTATTCGTGTTTTTAAATATAAAAATCACCTTTTTATCTATTTATATAAAGTATAGAAAACCTTCATGTGTTGAATCGAAATTCATTCGTTGAATTGAAATTCATCTGTTGAATGGTATTCATATTTTGAAAGAAATTGTTTTATAATAAAAATCTTATTTTTATCATCAATGTGAACTATATAAAATAATCTTGTTTTGAAATAAATTGATTTATAATAAAAACCATATTTTTATTACCTATATTAACTATATAAAATAGTCGAGTTTTGAAATAAATTGTTTTACATTAAAAATCACATTTTTACTATATACATGAATTGATAAAAATAGTGAAGTGTTGAAATAGAAGACAGTTAGATAAAAATATAATTTTTATCTAATGTATGAAAAGAATATAGCTTTGAAATCGAAGAATCGATATATATATATATAAATAGAATTAAAATATATCAAATAACGAAGCTACAGTCCGTATTTTGAAACCGTGATTTCAAACGATTATTGCGGGAGATCCGACCATCGGATTTTCCTGAAATCGCAACCGTAGGGTCCGCTTTGGAAATATCTTTCCAACGGCACCAACTTTGTAAAAATCCAACGGTTGGATTGTCTGGAATGTTTAATTCAAATCTGAAGAAAAACAGCGCAAGAATCGATTATATTTATATATATATAAATATAATTATATTTAATCGAATAACGACGCTGCAGTTTGTATTTTGAAATCGAAACTTCAAACGATTATACCGGGAGATCCGACCGTCGGAATTTCCCGAAACTGGAACCGTTGGATTCGTTTTGAAAAGATCTTTCTAATGATGTAAATTTTGTGAAGATCCAACGGTTAGATTTTCAGATATGTGTAATGTAACATCCCATATTTTTGGCACTCAAATATATAATTTAATTTATTTAATTCAATTATTATATTTGGAATATCGATGTGATTTAATATTTAAATCGTCGTTTTAAACAAAGTTGAACTATATATTTATATAATATAAAACGAGCTCGAAATGGTGCTGCAGTTCGCAATATGGAGTTTTGAACTTCAACTGAGAATACAGAATTCGATATAAGCCGGAATTCTGTGCAACAGGAAACGTTGGGACCGTATTGATGATAATTTTCATATGAAAGAGAAAAATCCAGATTTCGTGTTATAGTTTGATAGTTATGGCTAAATCAAATTTTGAAATAGTCGCTATGGAAAACCGTTATTTAATTATAGGCCTTTAAAATAGCCGTTTTGCAAACGGACTCAGAATTCGACAAAACCAGTTTCATTAGAACCGTATCGTTAAATTATTGTCAGAAAATCAAACTGCATGGAAAACCGATGTCGTATATGACCACGGTAGCCGTAAACGCCCATATAATTTCTATAGCGCGTAATTAATTCAATATAGGGATATTTGAGTGTAACTTGAGCAGATGATCGAATTAGGCCACGAAACCGGTTCCGTTGAGTTCGTATCGTCGATTATAGTCAGGATAGGTATATAGTTTGTTATTTTTGAAGACTGTGAAATTTGGTGTTAAAAAGGGTAGTGCGGTGCGCGTTAAAAAAGGCCTACCGGGGCAACAGTCTCAGAATGCGACGAAATTAGTGCCGTTGGGTTCGTATCGAAAAGTTATTATCGATGTTCGCAGTTTCAAGTGGATTTGATTTATCTAGTGACTGTGGAAAAATTAAACGCGTGTTCATTTCTGGTTTCATAAAGGAATTTTTTTCATACGACCTCGGATTTCAACGAAACTTATCCCATTGGGTTCGGAATACCTTTTTACAATAAGAATAGTCTTTTTATCAGTAAACAGAAATCGTTTGTGGTGGTTTTTATCAATTACTTTGTGGCGAAGTTTCGCTAAAAAATAAAGTAATATTAAATCAATCCAACGCCACACTATATATATACATCCTTATTCACGCTCAACCCTAGTTTCTTTCCGTTGAAAGTCAATCCAAAATTTCTGCCTGTATGAAATCAATGAACCACAAGCTCCAATCTTTACCCCCTTTTTTTTCTTTGAATCCACCCAGAAATTGACCAAGCTTCTAACTGAAATTAGATAGAGGGTAGCGAGCTTGAGTTTCTGAGCGGTGGAGATCTGGTCTGGGTTTGTCTGGTGGTCGGAATCTGGTCTGAACGGGGTGCAGTTCGTGGGTCCACCTACGTCGGAGGGTGACGTCGAGTGGGGCCAGAGGGGGCTGAGGCGACACAGCTCGGTACAGGGAACACGCTGGTTGGTCGGTGATCGGTGATCGGCTCCGGCGAACGGACGATGGCACGGTAGGGGATTTCTTCGGTGGAGCTGAAACCGTGAAAGCCTGGAAGCAGAACGTGAAACAGGGATCCGCCATATACTTTAAATGTAATTAAAATCAATGTTAGTTAATTAACTTAATTAGTAATTGGTTTAATTTTTAAGTATAATTAGATTAAGTTAATTAGGGTTTAAATTTGTTAAATTATAATTAGGAGATGAGGGTATTAATTTTATCACTTAATAACCCGTTGTTTTGTTGGCAGGAGGGGAGCAAAGTATTCAGGGAGTCTTGGCCTATAATGTAACCGTGGCTTAAAACGTTATTAACAAATTTGTTAAGAATTAAAGAATTTGTTTATTTAATTAAACCTTTTAGCTTGTGTTAGGTGCTGACCGGATTGATTTTTGAAGACAAGCGTTGGTTCACTGGACTGAAAAACGGAGACAGTAAACCTTGGACGGGAAGAAACAATCGAAGTTGGGCCTGTTGACCTTTGAATTGGTTCGGTCTAATTTTAATAACCATGTAATTAAATTTGAACATGTTTAATTAAGTAATGATTATCATATTTCTTAAATCATGTATACACTAAATCGTGAATTGGATGCAGGGCTGATGATGAGTCAATGTGGAACAAACTAAAACAGTGAAGAAAAGGATCGCCCGTTTTAATCAAAATGTAATTAGTTAATAATGCCCTAATTAAGTAATTAGTCAATTATATTAATTGATAATTAAGATTAAATATTATCTAATTAGATTAACTTGAATAATTGATAACTTGTTAAAATATTATCATAACTGGACGGTTCGAGATGCGTTATGATCAGGATGGTGAACACTACATCATGGGATTAATTTGGACAGGATTGGAAGCAACGGTATTTTTCAGTAGAATTAAACTACCGTTTAATTTTATTGAAAACTGCACAGTTCAACGAACCAACTCAAGGTGAGTTAAACTCACTCAGTTCCCATTTATATTTTATATAAATTGGGTATTTTTATCTTGTGTGCTCTGTTTGCTATGGTCGACTGTTTGCCAGCATATATTTATTGGTTGATTAAAACTGATGAAATTAAACTGCATTTAATTTCAGTAAAGTACCAAATCGTTATTTTTACGATTGGATCGAACGGAGGTAATTCACCCTGTTGGTCACGTTTATCAATAAACGTGTTTAATGATTTGAATCGTTTGATTTGTTTGATCTGTTTGAATTGAATAAATCTGTTTGAGATAACCGTTGTGATTTCAGGGAAGAACAGGTTGGAGGGACCCAACCGGATCCCTCAAATATATTATTTGTTTGCATATGATCATATATGAACTGCCCTGTTTATAGTGTTTGATTTGATTGTTGATTTTTGAATATTCAACATCTGTGTGGTTTAAACCAGTGGGCGATGTGGGTTGAGTATTTGGCAACAAATGGCCTGTAAAATCAACCGCTTTACAAATATTGATTCACCGTCAGGTGAATCGATAGAGATGAAATTATACGATTTGTTTTATAAGTGGAGTTTGGTCTGGAGAGGTATTAATTTGAATAAAAGTTATTAAAAAGAATTAAATAAATATTTTATTTATTCAAGGCTCTGATTTGTTATCAAGTTATTTTATAAAGTAAATACGGACGTTAATCAGAATTTCAAGTATGAGAATAAGAACTGAATCGAGTGGATGAACTTTGATAATTGTTTTGTCAAGAAACAATTAATGGAAGTATTTAAATAAATTATATTTTTAATTAATTTAAAGTGAGGATTTATTGGTATCGATCAACGAAATAATCGAGTTTTGACTTGATAAAATCGACCGTTGTAATTGGAATCGACTGTTAAATTAGTTTGTTTCAAATTTGCGAATTTAAATTGTTGAAGAATAATGTTTTGACTTTCAATAAAGTTTTATAGAAAATTTACTATTTATTTTAGTAAATAAAGGAAGTTATTGATTGAGGAAAATTATTTAGAGAATTACTTTTCAAAAGTAATCGAAGTTGGAATGGAGTGTAGTTGAATGGGTAAGAAGTTTATGAACATGGGTTATCCTTAAACCTGAATTTTCATAACGAAGTTATAAAGGGAATTCCAAGCAAATAGGATAGCTTGGTATAACTACTTCTTAATTATTCAAATTAAGAAAAAGGAAACTAGATCAAAGGGTTTATTATAAACTGAGTACATAAATGAGATTTTTAGTGTAAAAGCGTTAATTTTATATTAACGTTACTTGAAATTGGAATCAAGTAAAAGAAGAGAGAATTGAAATAAAATTTCCAAAGTGGGAAATGGTTTAATAGACTTGAAAAGAGATTGGTAGAGGTAAATTTGGATAATGAAATGGGCCATAGGGTTGTATAACCAAACCCAATTTATAATGGGATTGTTTTGAGATTTGAAATGGAATTTTGGTTTTTGATTTCAACTTATATTTATCTGAGGGTATGAACGTTGTTGATCAAGGTCTGAGAGGTAATTAGAATACCCCAACTTGAACAACAACAGGATTATCTGAAGATGGTATTAGTTAGAACTCGTAAAAAGAGGTTAATGATGGTTCGTTATTTCCATTAGTGAAATAATGCAACGTTTGGTGGAAATTTGGAAATATATATATATATATATCGAGAGATTCGAAGTAAATATGAAGTTAGTTTTATTCTATACTAATCAATACTAGATATAGCTATTCAAGCTAGAGTTAGTCAAATATAGTTATTCAGATGAGTTGCCATTTCGTACGACTGCTAGCGTAATTCGCAGGGCTGCAGATAGCCTATGGCGGTCAGATGTTTCCTGAGGGAATCAGGCGTAACCATTGTGATTGCTGCGATCTAGAGTCAAGCGAATGGAGTTAAGTAAAAATTAGAATTAATCAATTAGAGTTAATCAGATTAGAGTTATCCAAATATCGTATTTTTGAATATTAACAGAGTTAGAAGTTTTAATTTAACAAAAAGGAAATCGGTTTATCAAAGGCCAAGTGATGCTGAATACTGAACCACTGAACTCATTTGTTTGTCATGTTTGAAACACTGTACATTTTGATAGTTAAAACACCGACTAACAAACCTGTCCAATAAGATTGTTGGTATGGAAAGACCGGGATCGAATTTATATTCGAAAACCATTCCGACCAACAAATACGTGAAGATATCAGAAGATGGTCGAGATGGAGCATTGAAGACCGTGGATTTTCATAAACGGAAGAACCCCTAATATTCTCTGCCTGGCAATCAGAGATGAGCTGTGATTCTGTCGTGGTTGGAATCTACGGGTTGCAAGGACTTCTCGCTACTGATCCATGGGGTGATTCCTATATGGATGCGGTAGGAGAGTGCCTTCGGTTCATCCTGTTCCTGGATGACTTGTATGGACGAGTGTCTGACAGAGTATTTCCAAAGGATCACGTACGTTGATTTCTTCAAACGTACGATAGTTGTTGGCGGGGAGTTGCCGTTCTCTTAGCTTCCAGCTAGAGTATTTTTGTGGACGTCAATTAGTGATATCTGACGGATCTGACGATGTGGCATTCAAAGTGAATGGTGACCAGATGATCAGAAGTTAATCCTGGCCTCAAGCCTCATCAACCGGGAAATGACAAAAATCGGGCAGGCAGCATGGCTATGTGGGTCGCTCCCATTTGGGTGTATGATCACCTATCTAGAGAAATTCCTATTTGCTTCTTAAATCTGTATTCGATGCTGTCCCTTATCGGGAGGCGGTTGCTGATCCCAACCGTCGGTGATATACATTCGATACACTCAAGCGAAATGAGTGGTCGGTCATGTGAGGGCCGGGTTGCAAGACGTTCTTGTTGAACCCAGTGTATTCGTCTCTAGAGATACACTATCGACAGGTGGTCCCATACCTTGTCAGAGTTGGAATCCAATCTCCAATAAGCGCCTGCGGTTTTTGATTGTATACTATATGTGGAGCATGAGATGCAAGCGTTCCACTAGATTGTTATTTACTTGTATTTAGACATTATTATAATATCAGAGAAGATATTGGTTTCAAAAGCTGTTTTGGGTTATCGTAAGGTAAAAACCGTCCGTGTTTATGTGTGGATTCGGTCTTACGATTATCCTTTTCTTTGGAAAAGATTTTGAACTTTTAAAATCATAATTGGATGATTTATTCGTAATACTGTGCGAGTTTATCTCACTCTGGTTCACCAGACTGACCCGGTATTTGTAATGCTCGGGTTAGACCGGGTTGTACAGGTCCAGGTTATCGGATGCTGTGAAGTCCAGAGACGTGCTGGAGACGTTCAGACGTATTATTATATATGATATGATGTGTATTCCGCTGTGTGATTGTATTATGAGGACAAGTGACCATCACTGTCCAGATGTGAATGACTCTGATATTGTAAGTATTTTCAAAGTTCTCAGTAAAGATTTATTTCAGTATTATATTTTATTCCGTTGCGATGTGAGACTCTGTGTTGTGGTGTTTCTTCTTCTTCTTCTATTCTGATATTTCTTTCTTTTTTATCTCACCCTCTAATTTCTTTCTAATAGCTATCCAGTATTTTCGGTGTTTGGAGGGTCGACATGAGTACGGTAAGGTATTTATGTCGATTCCCGAGGCGGAAATCTGTTGGGTCGTTACAGTGGTATCAGAGCTGAAGGTTATGTGATTACCTTGGCTCTGTGGCGTGACTCAGTAGAGATGGGGTTAGCAATACCCTAGATTGAGTTTGAGTGTATGTATACGAGTGAACGTATTTGTAGATTTTATAAAAAATGTTTTATATATTGTGGAGATTTATTGGTTGAGTTGTTTATGAGTTCTGATCGATCAGTTTGATCCACTGTATCGATAGGTGTTTATAAACACTCGAATACGATGGGTCGTCACGATATGTTTTGAAAAGAGGGTAAATGAAATAATTTTACCCAAATTATATTTTAATATAAAAGGGTGATTAATATTTGAAGTATTATAGTATATTGGATGTGTTGGTTGATTATAATTGAAATGGTTATATAAATAACCATTTTTAATTCGTATAATATGGAATCAGATGAATTAAATCTGAAATCTAAATCAAAAATTGGAATTAAAATTCCCTAAATTGGGAAAGGTGTTGTAAATAAACTTGGATTGAATATATGAGATTTTTAAAATCCTGGGAGATTTTAAATTTGTTACAAGCATTGAAAGGGATATTTTGAAATGGACTTCAAAATGAAAGTGGTTAGAAATGGTTTTGAAAGTGACATAGTATTGAACTCACTTCGATAGCTGGAAAATAGATTCCGATGATGATCCGGACATCATCGGTGTTCATTTTCGAGTTCTAAGTGACGGATTACCACCAAAGATTTTGTTTTTAAATTGCTTTGAGAAAAACAAGTTGTTTTGAATCCTGAAAAGGAATATTTGATTTTTGAAAGGGCTGAACTGTTTAAAAACTCCCAGGGAAATTGTTTGAACAAAGGCAAAATTTAATAGAAATTTGTGAAAGCAAATATGAATTGAATTGAAACCAATTAACTGGAAATTGAATCGAGATATAATATATCAAGTGGAATCAGATTTGGAATTGGGAGACAGGAATATGAAATGGTATTGTACTGGTAAGCTAAGAGTTGAAATTGATGATGGATGGAAATTGAGTCAAGAATGGAATTTGGCTTGGACACGTGAAGAATTTAGTTCGAAGGATGAAATTGGAATTTTGTTGGAAATGCATTTGTATATGCTGACAGGGTGGCAGACGGGAAAGATATAATGATATGCCTAACAAAAAGGTACATGTTTATTTTTATATGGGTTTGGTGATTTATGAGCCTATTTGGAAAGCCGCTTGGCTGTTTTATTTTCTTTTGGATTGGAGAAGGTCTAGAAAGGCGAGTTGGAGTTGTACCGATTGAGCCGTACAAAGGAGGTGCTGTCGAAATTTTTCGGAAATTTAAGGTGTTAGAAAATTTTCGACATTTTTAAAAATATTTATTTACAGTATTGAATTGATTTTTGATTTAAAATAAATTGGATTTGGAAGTTAATGGGTTTGTAACGTCTTTTCTTATCTTAGCAATTTCGAGGACGAAATTATTTTAAGGGGGGAAGAATGTAACATCCCGTATTTTTGGCACTCAAATATATAATTTAATTTATTTAATTCAATTATTATATTTGGAATATCGATGTGATTTAATATTTAAATCGTCGTTTTAAACAAAGTTGAACTATATATTTATATAATATAAAACGAGCTCGAAATGGTGCTGCAGTTCGCAATATGGAGTTTTGAACTTCAACTGAGAATACAGAATTCGATATAAGCCGGAATTCTGTGCAACAGGAAACGTTGGGACCGTATTGATGATAATTTTCATATGAAAGAGAAAATCCAGATTTCGTGTTATAGTTTGATAGTTATGGCTAAATCAAATTTTGAAATAGTCGTTATGGAAAACCGTTATTTAATTATAGGCCTTTAAAATAGCCGTTTTGCAAACGGACTCAGATTTCGACAAAACCAGTTTCATTAGAACCGTATCGTTAAATTATTGTCAGAAAATCAAACTGCGTGGAAAACCGATGTCGTATATGACCACGGTAGCCGTAAACGCCCATATAATTTCTATAGCGCGTAATTAATTCAATATAGGGATATTTGAGTGTAACTTGAGCAGATGATCGAATTAGGCCACGAAACCGGTTCCGTTGAGTTTGTATCGTCGATTATAGTCAGGATAGGTATATAGTTTGTTATTTTTGAAGACTGTGAAATTTGGTGTTAAAAAGGGTAGTGCGGTGCGCGTTAAAAATGGCCTACCGGGGCAACAGTCTCAGAATGCGACGAAATTAGTGCCGTTGGGTTCGTATCGAAAAGTTATTATCGATGTTCGCAGTTTCAAGTGGATTTGATTTATCTGGTGACTGTGGAAAAATTAAACACGTGTTCATTTCTGGTTTCATAAAGGAAATTTTTTCATACGACCTCGGATTTCAACGAAACTTATCCCATTGGGTCCGGAATACCTTTTTACAATAAGAATAGTCTTTTTATCAGTAAACAGAAATCGTTTGTGGTGGTTTTTATCAATTACTTTGTGGCGAAGTTTCGCTAAAAAATAAAGTAATATTAAATCAATCCAACGCCACACACTATATATACATCCTTATTCACGCTCAACCCTAGTTTCTTTCCGTTGAAAGTCAATCCAAAATTTCTGCCTGTATGAAATCAATGAACCACAAGCTCCAATCTTTACCCCCTTTTTTTCTTTGAATCCACCCAGAAATTGACCAAGCTTCTAACTGAAATTAGATAGAGGGTAGCGAGCTTGAGTTTCTGAGCGGTGGAGATCTGGTCTGGGTTTGTCTGGTGGTCGGAATCTGGTCTGAACGGGGTGCAGTTCGTGGGTCCACCTACGTCGGAGGGTGACGTCGAGTGGGGCTAGAGGGGGCTGAGGCGACACAGCTCGGTACGGGGAACACGCTGGTTGGTCGGTGATCGGTGATCGGCTCCGGCGAACGGACGATGGCACGGTAGGGGATTTCTTCGGTGGAGCTGAAACCGTGAAAGCCTGGAAGCAGAACGTGACACAGGGATCCGCCATATACTTTAAATGTAATTAAAATCAATGTTAGTTAATTAACTTAATTAGTAATTGGTTTAATTTTTAAGTATAATTAGATTAAGTTAATTAGGGTTTAAATTTGTTAAATTATAATTAGGAGATGAGGGTATTAATTTTATCACTTAATAACCCGTTGTTTTGTTGGCAGGAGGGGAGCAAAGTATTCAGGGAGTCTTGGCCTATAATGTAACCGTGGGTTAAAACGTTATTAACAAATTTGTTAAGAATTAAAGAATTTGTTTATTTAATTAAACCTTTTAGCTTGTGTTAGGTGCTGACCGGATTGATTTTTGAAGACAAGCGTTGGTTCACTGGACTGAAAAACGGAGACAGTAAACCTTGGACGGGAAGAAACAATCGAAGTTGGGCCTGTTGACCTTTGAATTGGTTCGGTCTAATTTTAATAACCATGTAATTAAATTTGAACATGTTTAATTAAGTAATGATTATCATATTTCTTAAATCATGTATACACTAAATCGTGAATTGGATGCAGGGCTGATGATGAGTCAATGTGGAACAAACTAAAACAGTGAAGAAAAGGATCGCCCGTTTTAATCGAAATGTAATTAGTTAATAATGCCCTAATTAAGTAATTAGTCAATTATATTAATTGATAATTAAGATTAAATATTATCTAATTAGATTAACTTGAATAATTGATAACTTGTTAAAATATTATCAGAACTGGACGGTTCGAGATGCGTTATGATCAGGATGGTGAACACTACATCATGGGATTAATTTGGACAGGATTGGAAGCAACGGTATTTTTCAGTAGAATTAAACTACCGTTTAATTTTATTTAAAACTGCACAGTTCAACGAACCAACTCAAGGTGAGTTAAACTCACTCAGTTCCCATTTATATTTTATATAAATTGGGTATTTTTATCTTGTGTGCTCTGTTTGCTATGGTCGACTGTTTGCCAGTATATATTTATTGGTTGATTAAAACTGATGAAATTAAACTGCGTTTAATTTCAGTAAAGTACCAAATCGTTATTTTTACGATTGGATCCAACGGAGGTAATTCACCTTGTTGGTCACGTTTATCAATAAACGTGTTTAATGATTTGAATCGTTTGATTTGTTTGATCTGTTTGAATTGAATAAATCTGTTTGAGATAACCGTTATGATTTCAGGGAAGAACAGGTTGGAGGGACCCAACCGGATACCTCAAATATATTATTTGTTTGCATATTATCATATATGAACTGCCCTGTTTATAGTGTTTGATTTGATTGTTGATTTTTGAATATTCAACATCTGTGTGGTTTAAACCAGTGGGCGATGTGGGTTGAGTATTTGGCAACAAATGGCCTGTAAAATCAACCGCTTTACAAATATTGATTCACCGTCAGGTGAATCGATAGAGATGAAATTATACGATTTGTTTTATAAGTGGAGTTTGGTCTGGAGAGGTATTAATTTGAATAAAAGTTATTAAAAAGAATTAAATAAATATTTTATTTATTCAAGGCTCTGATTTGTTATCAAGTTATTTTATAAAGTAAATACGGACGTTAATCAGAATTTCAAGTATGAGAATAAGAACTGAATCGAGTGGATGAACTTTGATAATTGTTTTGTCAAGAAACAATTAATGGAAGTATTTAAATAAATTATATTTTTAATTAATTTAAAGTGAGGATTTATTGGTATCGATCAACGAAATAATCGAGTTTTGACTTGATAAAATCGACCGTTGTAATTGGAATCGACTGTTAAATTAGTTTGTTTCAAATTTGCGAATTTAAATTGTTGAAGAATAATGTTTTGACTTTCAATAAAGTTTTATAGAAAATTTACTATTTATTTTAGTAAATAAAGGAAGTTATTGATTGAGGAAAATTATTTAGAGAATTACTTTTCAAAAGTAATCGAAGTTGGAATGGAGTGTAGTTGAATGGGTAAGAAGTTTATGAACATGGGTTATCCTTAAACCTGAATTTTCATAACGAAGTTATAAAGGGAATTCCAAGCAAATAGGATAGCTTGGTATAACTACTTCTTAATTATTCAAATTAAGAAAAAGGAAACTAGATCAAAGGGTTTATTATAAACTGAGTACATAAATGAGATTTTTAGTGTAAAAGCGTTAATTTTATATTAACGTTACTTGAAATTGGAATCAAGTAAAAGAAGAGAGAATTGAAATAAAATTTCCAAAGTGGGAAATGGTTTAATAGACTTGAAAAGAGATTGGTAGAGGTAAATTTGGATAATGAAATGGGCCATAGGGTTGTATAACCAAACCCAATTTATAATGGGATTGTTTTGAGATTTGAAATGGAATTTTGGTTTTTGATTTCAACTTATATTTATCTGAGGGTATGAACGTTGTTGATCAAGGTCTGAGAGGTAATTAGAATACCCCAACTTGAACAACAACAAGATTATCTGAAGATGGTATTAGTTAGAACTCGTAAAAAGAGGTTAACGATGGTTCGTTATTTCCATTAGTGAAATAATGCAACGTTTGGTGGAAATTTGGAAATATATATATATATATATATATATATATATATCGAGAGATTCGAAGTAAATATGAAGTTAGTTTTATTCTATACTAATCAATACTGGATATAGCTATTCAAGCTAGAGTTAGTCAAACATAGTTATTCAGATGAGTTGCCATTTCGTACGACTGCTAGCGTAATTCGCAGGGCTGCAGATAGCCTATGGCGGTCAGATGTTTCCTGAGGGAATCAGGCGTAACCATTGTGATTGCTGCGATCTAGAGTCAAGCGAATGGAGTTAAGTAAAAATTAGAAGTAATCAATTAGACTTAATCAGATTAGAGTTATCCAAATATCGTATTTTTGAATATTAACAGAGTTAGAAGTTTTAATTTAACAAAAAGGAAATCGGTTTATCAAAGGCCAAGTGATGCTGAATACTGAACCACTGAACTCATTTGTTTTTCATGTTTGAAACACTGTACATTTTGATAGTTAAAACACCGACTATCAAACCTGTCCAATAAGACTGTTGGTATGGAAAGACCGGGATCGAATTTATATTCGAAAACCATTCCGACCAACAAATACGTGAAGATATCAGAAGATGGTCGAGATGGAGCATTGAAGACCGTGGATTTTCATAAACGGAAGAACCCCTAATATTCTCTGCCTGGCAATCAGAGATGAGCTGTGATTCTGTCGTGGTTGGAATCTATGGGTTGCAAGGACTTCTCGCTACTGATCCATGGGGTGATTCCTATATGGATGCGGTAGGAGAGTGCCTTCGGTTCATCCTGTTCCTGGATGACTTGTATGGACGAGTGTCTGACAGAGTATTTCCAAAGGATCACGTACGTTGATTTCTTCAAACGTACGATATTTGTTGGCGGGGAGTTGCCGTTCTCTTAGCTTCCAGCTAGAGTATTTTTGTGGACGTCAATTAGTGATATCTGACGGATCTGACGATGTGGCATTCAAAGTGAATGGTGACCAGATGATCAGAAGTTAATCCTGGCCTCAAGCCTCATCAACCGGGAAATGACAAAAATCGGGCAGGCAGCATGGCTATGTGGGTCGCTCCCATTTGGGTGTATGATCACCTATCTAGAGAAATTCCTATTTGCTTCTTAAATCTGTATTCGATGCTGTCCCTTATCGGGAGGCGGTTGCTGATCCCAACCGTCGGTGATATACATTCGATACACTCAAGCGAAATGAGTGGTCGGTCATGTGAGGGCCGGGTTGCAAGACGTTCTTGTTGAACCCAGTGTATTCGTCTCTAGAGATACACTATCGACAGGTGGTCCCATACCTTGTCAGAGTTGGAATCCAATCTCCAATAAGCGCCTGCGGTTTTTGATTGTATACTATATGTGGAGCGTGAGATGCAAGCGTTCCACTAGATTGTTATTTACTTGTATTTAGACATTATTATAATATCAGAGAAGATATTGGTTTCAAAAGCTGTTTTGGGTTATCGTAAGGTAAAAACCGTCCGTGTTTATGTGTGGATTCGGTCTTACGATTATCCTTTTCTTTGGAAAAGATTTTGAACTTTTGAAATCATAATTGGATGATTTATTCGTAATACTGTGCGAGTTTATCTCACTCTGGTTCACCAGACTGACCCGGTATTTGTAATGCTCGGGTTAGACCGGGTTGTACAGGTCCAGGTTATCGGATGTTGTGAAGTCCAGAGACGTGCTGGAGACGTTCAGACGTATTATTATATATGATATGATGTGTATTCCGCTGTGTGATTGTATTATGAGGACAAGTGACCATCACTGTCCAGATGTGAATGACTCTGATATTGTAAGTATTTTCAAAGTTCTCAGCAAAGATTTATTTCAGTATTATATTTTATTCCGTTGCGATGTGAGACTCTGTGTTGTGGTGTTTCTTCTTCTTCTTCTTCTATTCTGATATTTCTTTCTTTCTTATCTCACCCTCTAATTTCTTTCTAATAGCTATCCAGTATTTTCGGTGTTTGGAGGGTCGACATGAGTACGGTAAGGTATTTATGTCGATTCCCGAGGCGGAAATCTGCTGGGTCGTTACATGTAAATCAAATCTGAAGAAAAATAGCTCCACGGTCGCGTTATGGCCCGAAGCGTCGTTTTGAATAAATTGGCTATTTTAAAATAAATAAAAATAGCGATAAATCGTTATAAAATATTATAAATGATATGGATGTGAAATTTAGAAACTAACTGAAGGTTGGCTAAGTCGAATGGTTCCCTGGGTGTTGATTTGATGTTGGTTTCGTCCTTCGGGGTTAATATTTGGGAAATCGTTCTCTTACTAATTGATGGTTAGTGACTAATGAATTGAAATGATGCGTATGTATGTTAGTGTTGCACTAGTTTATTATGTACGCGAGTTGCTCAGAAAGACCGGGTTTATCCCATTTTGAATAACTGAATCGACGATAAGAAGTCGAAGATGAAGACGGGGGTTGAAGACCGATCTTCACCTCGTTTGGAGGGTCACTGAGGTCCTGATTGGGAGGCATCCCGAAATATGGATAATGAGTGGTGATCGTCCAGAGGTACGTGGGAATCGATGGATATGCGAGGTATTTAGTGCCTCCAGTTTCGTTCAGACCCAGAACGGACTTGCAAATGGACTGTGTGTTTGACATTGGAATTCATTCTGTGCGATTGATAACCATCAGTTGCGTGGATGTGAATTGCCTTTGTGGCATGCTAAGATGCAGTGATCAGGGCTTCTGTCGAAAAGCAAAGTCTTGTGGAGATGATCAAAGCACCGCCTATGTGGCGTAGCTTTGTATATAACATGAATTCGCGAGCCTCACACCCCGGTATGAACCAGAAACGGGAGAAGGACCTCAGGGAGGGCATGCGTTTCTTTCTAGCTAGGAGTTGTGTCAATGTTTTTACACAGCCTGACATTTTACTTATGTGGATGATGGATAGCGAGGCGCCTCGGATATATCGGTCGATCCGGGATCGATGGAGTCATTCGTTGGCTCATTTGCGCCCCATAGGGCAGGGAGACGTATTGCTCAGGCATTTTAATCCACATCGGTGGACCGGCCCTGTCGCTCCAAGGGTCGATGCGTTCTGATCCTGAGACATGGTAGGCTAGATTGTCTCGAAGTATGTAAGGACTATCTTTTGCCTTGGTTCATGACGGAAATCCAATTTCCAAATACGTGACTGTTCAGTTTTGATTGTATACCTATATATGGCGACATAGTGGTATGGGGCATTAATGCCGTCTATGATTGATAGTTATGATTTGAAATTGTTTTTGAAGCATATAAACACTAGTAGTAATATCAAATGCTTTTGTTTTATTCGTATCAAGCATATTTTGGCCGTTATAAGGTAAAAACTCTATCCTCCGGTTTGCGTTGCATTGTGTGATGGGAACCGAGTCTTATAATGGCTTCATTTTTACAAAAAGCATTGCGATGTTTCAAAGGATTATTTGTTTTAAAGCACTGGCGATCCGATGGAGTAAACCCATTCCACGAAAGTGGCGTGGTCCTGTGATTAGCCATATTATAAATGTGTTGAGTAGATTTCTCATACCAGTCCCATGACTGACTCGTAGTTTGTTTCACTTTCAAACTCGGGTGCCCCTTTTTCTACAAGGGTAGCCTTGTATTTAGGTTTTAACTAGCTCTTTCTGGATGGCTGGAGCTGAAGATGGATTCTATTATTTATCTCTTTTTATGCTGTTCAGCTCCTGTTGTACATATTTTGTTTCTTTTCCGCTGCAGACATTTATGTATAGCTGAACTGTATTTGTACTAAGTATGATCCTGTATACTGTGTAACTCTGATGATTACGTTTATTCAGTGTATTATTTGTACATTATCTGGTGTATTTATTTATTTCAGTTCTGCTTTTATCTGTTTCTGTGTTATATTCCAAGGATTACCCTTGCCACCGTCAGTATGGGGTATGGGGTCTTCACACTACCCTCTCTTTCCATCACCTACGACTATTGCTTTGCCATTTCTGCACCATTTAAAATTGATCTCAACATCATTGCAAAGCCTCAAACCGTTAGCCATCATCATTCAGACAAGCCTTTCAAATGACAGTGTATCCACTCAAAAAACATAGACCCATACTCCCATCATTTTAATGTCGAACTCAAATCACACTAAATCCACCTTCTACCAATCCAAAAATCACATGGTTCATTATCTCAATGAATTCGCATCACTCCAGTCCATCCATACATACTTCACACTTCCCAAAATATCAAACCAGTTCCTCATAGTTCAACTGTCAAAGCACCGAACTCTAGTTGCCTCTTCAATACATCGCACCATTCTCAAATCACCAAGTTCAAACTCACAATGCACTATAACGTGCCCAGACCAACATCAGTCTTCGCCATGTAGCCTACTTGAAATCGCGGTGACCTCCTCCTCCAATTGACGGCAAAGTCATTATTGTACCCCCTCAGTAAAACTTCGAACAAACCTATATCCCAACTCCAGCTTGACCCAATCGCACCTTAAAACATTGTCCATCCATATGCTTGTATGTGAGTACTTTTAGCTAACGTTGAGCTTCAGGAAACTCTCGATTTGATCGTGATTTAGGTTTCCGCCTTTTTTATTCGATATGAGGATCTGGTATTTGCGATGAAAGGAAGAAGCTCGGCTTTATAATCAACGGATGTAGTTTTCAATTGCCTAGGAGGAAAAAGAATGAAGGGAAGCGGAATAAAAATCGAAGTGATTCATTCGTTTGAGATTGGCAGAGTAATAAATGTGAGGTTATTATATAGGTGAAGGAGTGGAGGATAGAAACAACGTCGTTTCAAAAGGTATAGGTAGGTTCAAGCGTAGACATGAGGGAGATATATTTTGCAATGTACCTGATTGTGAAGCTTCGGGGAGAAGAAATCGAATCGTACGTGAAACGAAAGAAAAGAAAGAAGCTGAAGGCAGGTAGGTTTAGGCATATGTTAATTTGCTCAGAATTTCTTTCTGTTGGAAGAAATAGGGTTGTAGCTGAAGTAAGCATGCGTGAGAGAGTATAGGTCAGCTACCCTTAATTTGATTTGAACTGATATAATTTTATTATTTTTAAAATATCTTGTTTATTTACAAACTCCTACTTGAGTGCAACAACCGAAATTCCTAGGGTTATACCACTATTCTGAACACAATGGAACAATTTTCGAAGTCTAATTTGATCGTATGGAAAAATATCAATTTAAAGTGACGATTAAAAACTAATTTTGATTTAATTATTCCTAGCCATTTATTGGTCGTACGTGACATCAATAAGCCCAAACGTTACAAAATTCGAAATCCAACAATAATACACTATTACGAATCCGGTGGAATTGGTTTCGTTGAATTTTGAAATCGTTTGAAATATCGCTATTTTCACGTATTAATAATATCGATTAAATAATTAATCGATTTCAAACACTTCTTTTTATCGATAAAAATTTCTTCTTTCATAAATTAAATAGATAAAACATCCATTTTAAATTCCAATCCAATACTTGAACATTTAAAACGTTCAACGTTAAATGACGAAAAATACGGGATGTTACAATAAGGTTGTGTACATAGGTCAGGCTCATATTGACAAAAGTTACGTCAATATAAATCAAAGTTACTATTCATCGCATATTCTTGTTAATTCAAGTAAATGGTTTGAACTACCACAAAAACTACATAAACATGCCATTTAGATATGGTAAATTATCCAAATATCATGGTTAATGGTTTAACCACTTAATTGCCCAAACATACTTGCAAACATTTATTTTCTAATCAACGTTCATGCAACATTGAAATTAAATTATTAATCAATTCAACCAATCGTTTTTATTTATGATTTTAACTTCTAAATTAGTTATAATACCACATAAATTTCTAACCATTGTCAACATTTCATATCCAAACATCATATTCATGCAACATTGCATATATTTACTTGCATAAAATTTTCATGCAACATCAACTACCATATATATAATATATAATTCAAACGTGAGCAATGTATTACTCACTATCGATTTCCACTCAGTCTATCTTTTAAAAAGTTAGGATTTTTCATATCTAAATGTTTTCAAAAAAAATGGCCAGCCTTTCGGTGTTACCAGTGTTTTTTGGAAATAAAGTGGGTAGGGGTTCGACGCGTTTTGGTTTATAAAAAAATGACGGGTGTATAATTTTGGTTCAAGGAGCTATTGGGAAAGAGTTTTATACGAACAATGCTTGGGATTCGAGGAGGTGGGGCTTGGAGTGCTGGTGGGTTGGTGGGCTGCTAACGTGGGCTGGGTGGGCCCGGGGAATAGCTGCGTGGGCTGTAGAGGGGTGAGAGGGTAGTGGAAATGGGTGAAAGAGGTTAAAAAAGGGGGTGTTTTAGTGGTGCAAAGGGGTTTTGATGAAGCGGGGCCCACTTGGAGGATAAGGCTGCGTGGCTGTTGGTGGGGGAGGGAAGGTGAACAGTAGTGCTAGTGAGAGGGGAGGCTACGATGGAGAGAGGAGAAGAGGATGGAGGAAGGATAGAAGGTGTAGAACTAAAGTGAAAGAAATGAGAAGGGAAGCTTCTATTAATAAGCCAATGAAAGAGGCAAGGATCACTGAGGTGTCAGCTTTCTAGGAAACGGGATTGACACCTTTAAAACCTACACAAATTGGGAGCTTAAGGTGGTGACAACTCAATAAAAGCACACATCTTGTATCCTAAATGAATAGTTCTAGGCTAATGAAGACATATAAGCTAATTAGCTTACAACGTTTCATGCAACTTGTAGACACAACTATGCATATAATATCATATATATTTTCCAGTCATATTCTCCGGTTTTCGCGCACTTCAATAATATGTAAACAAAAATTAAAATATATTTTGTTTATTATTTTTATTAATTAAAATGAGCTTTAATTGACTATAGATCCTTATATAATTTATTACACTACTAAATATTGTATAACGACGTATCAATGCTTACGGAAATTAATTTATGTTCTAAAAACATTTTCACAACAATAGACAGCTATATTTTATTATTATTATATTTTTAAACTATAATTATTGGCTCAAAAATAGTTTTTTAAATCATTTTAAATCAAAATTTCTTTGAAATTTACATATGCTTTCACTACTTGAATAATTACATACTGATTTCGATGGTTATGAAATTTAAAACTCTGATATATTTTCTAGATGCGGTTATAATGGTCCTGTTCTTGTCAAATTCGGAGACCGTTGCCGAAAAGTCTTACAATACCTTGTTATTTAATCTTAACTGATTTCTGGACTTGTTTAAATTACGCACGCTCACACACTAACTCCGATTAATTTGAAATTTGGAATCTTACCATTATTTATCATTATGGATTGGATAAAAATTGGTTTCGTCGAATTCCGAGATCATTTGCAAAATATCCATTTTTCTAGCTTTCTAAAACTATTGAATTATTGATTTTTTTAAATATTCCTTTTTAAATATCATTTTAAAATTCCAATAACCTTATTCTAAATATCTTGTAAGTCGTATTAAAAACTTATCTCAAAATTTACAACTTTGGTGAATAATGTCAAATTTTCATTTCTAACGAAAATTGTTTGAACTGATAATTTGATAAAACTGATTTAATTAACTTATCAAATCGTTATACTTTTTGAAATCGTATTTAAAAATAAGTGTATATATCCAAAACCGTGCGCGGTTATTTTAAATTCTTAAAAACTCGCATTTTCCAAAAAAAAAATTGGCCCAAAAATTTCAGGTTGTTACATTTTCAAAAAGCATTTAATAAAGCTTTATTGTCTTACAAATCATATTTAGCGATCAAAAAAGGTCATTTAAAAAGAAAATGGATATAAGAATAAACCCAAACATGATTCCTCCAGTGTAAAGTGTGGAACAAATGTCTTTACCACCATTATTAAGAAGATCAAACTTGAGAAAATCAAATCACAATTCCTTTTTTATAATTCTCTTCGATAAATCCTTTTATAAACTTTCTTATTAAAACTAATTCATTAAAACCTTTTTACTTTAATACAATCTACAAGTTTGTTTATAAAACTCTTTGAATAAATATCCAACTATAAACTCTTTGAATAAATATCCAACTATATAACTCTTTAAAAGTATCACATAATCCATTACAAACATCCTTTATATATATTCAAAATCATTTATAAACTTTATTTAAAAATATCTAAATCAATTATAAAGTTCTTTAATAAGTATCAAACCATTTTCAAAATTCCTTTTTTAATATCAAATTTTAAATCATCTACTCCTGGTCTTAAACCAATACTACTTCTCGGATAACACTAAAGTAAATCAAGTTGGGGTATGTTATTTATCTCTCAGACCTTGACTCGACAACACTCTTATCCTTTGAAATAACTTAAAGTTTATGATCTCTAATTAATATATAAATAAATATTTTCAATAATCCATATTAGGTTTATGGATCATTTTATTAGATTCCAAACCTGATTTAGTTATAAAATAGTAATCAAACTAATATCTTTTGTTAAATTCAAATAATAACTTATTTGAAAACTACTTTTATAAATATTTCTTTAAACCAAGATGAGCTAAAATCACACTATAAAGTATTAGCTGTACTAGCATTTTTAGAAAGAATCCATATACTTTCAAATTTGAATGAAGGCCTAGAAATTTCAAAAGGTCCTTAATTAATTGAGTTCAGCTTATTCAAGTTATAATATGGGGGTTTTCATATAACCAGATATGTATAAAGAATAAACTAATAGTATTTAATCAGCCTAAAGGAAGTATTAAAGTGATAATAGCAGATGGTGATTTGTTCTTCCATATAGATGTCCAAGTTAACAATATAGCAGAATGGGTTTTGGTTATGCTTAAAAGATGTCAACATAATCAACAACTAGGTTGTAGTAAAATGGGGTTGTATTCTACTAATAGATGACCACAAATATCATTGAACACATAAAATGTCAATACATATAAACCGAAAACACATCCACAACAATAGTATAGTAACATGAGGATGATTTGTCCTGTTAAATGAATGTCCAAGGTCAAATTCCGTTTTAGTAACTGAACGAGGTTTGATTCCATTGACTAGTGTCAAAATGGTTCAATCAATTATACTAATGGCAAAATGATGTTTTGTTCTGCTGAACATATGTTATTTAATTCCTAATAAAAAGGGCTTTTTAAAGGTGATTGAAACAGAGATCCATTGGAGTAAACATATTTTAAAACATCCTTGACAAATAAGTCATTCAAATTTAAAGTAAGTAACATATGTCATTTAATTCCTAATAAAAAGGGCTTCTTAAAGGTGATTGAAACAGAGATCCATTGGAGTAAACATATTTTAAAACATCCTTGACAAATAAGTCATTCAAATTTAAAGTAATATAAAACTTATTATCAAACAATTATTAAACATCTAAATAATAATTAAATAATAATCAATTATTATTTTAAATTACTTAATTCCAAATTAATATTTGAATTAATAATTAAATAATTAAGAACCCTTTTTAAATAAATAATTAAACATTTGTTAAATCTTTAAAATAATAATTTGGTAAACCCCAAAGAATAATTGCATAATAATTACCTTATCAAATAATGTATTAAACATGCTTTGCAAAGAAAAATATTGTACTAAACATCGGTTAATAATTAAACAAACATCAATTAAGTTCTCGAATTTAACTTAACTTAATTAATAATAATTAATTATGAAAAACCTTATTAAATAAATGATTAAATAAATAATCTTGACTAAGTTATTAATCATACTTAATCCTAATTTTAAAATCATTATAATATAATTAACTTTCACAAATTAAATAAATTCAAATCAAACTTACTTGATTAAAATATAAGTACAAATTACTTAATTACATGGTAATTAAGTATTGATTACTCTATTTACTTATCATAAATCAAATAATTAAGTTATTAAATAATATTAATTATTACTCACATTCAAATTAATTTTGAGAGCATTTTCAAATCTTGTTTAAGTTGAAAACAAACTTACTTTAAAGAAAATAGTTCGTTTTCACGAACTGCACTTATACCAATTACCGGTGTAAAACCCGTAATTTCAAAAACTTAACTTTTAAACTTTCCTTTGAAACTTGCTTAAGGGGGCTTATTAAATTTTTGAAACATAAAGAAAATGTTTATATAAATGAAAATAAAGTTTGAAACTTTAAAATGGTTATGAATTCAAAAACATTACATGTTTTCAACCCAGGATTCCAAGTTACCCACCACATAAATGTTTTAACATTCTAGGCATATAACACAACATGATGCTTATAACATACACAACCACAATATAACCAAAAACAGAGCAAAGATCCAACCACATAATAATTTAACAACGGAATAAATATAATATTTTAAAGATAAAAACAATAAATTTAAAGTTGTGAGTCTTACTCACCTTAAGCATGTCCAAATCAACTATCACTTCATCATGACTTGAATCAACAATAGTATATGAAATCACCTAACCAATTAGGGATTTTGATGGCTTTATGGACAAAATGGCTTCGCCTAAGTGATGTAATGAGGGTTTTGAGGATTTCAAATATCAACAAATCAATAAAAACAATGCACGAAAGTTAGTCTTTTTCAAACTGATTTTCAGGTACGAAAACAAAGGGATTTCAAAAAGTTGTAAAACTAAAAGTTCTTAAATTTTCTTTTTTATACTGTTTTAAAAAATAAAAACAATTTTTGTTTTTTGTTTTGAGTGAGATATGGCTTGTGATGACCTCTCATAACCCCTGCACTTCACAAGAGGAATATTACACTGAACGGTGTGCCAGGCTACTATGGACGATCATCCAAATAGGTAAACATACGCAGAACCTATCGTAGAACTCACAGCGCAAGGGTAAAATATAATAGAACATATACAACAAGTAGGAGTAGTAAAGCATCACATAACAGAGAACTAAAACTTTAATATCATCTAGAGGGAAATCCATACAACTTTGGAACAATTGTAGTAATCTATACATGATAACCTCACTACATAACACTCATAGTACCAACAAACAACAGCAGAACATCCATATGGGTATAATATGAGAAATAAAACGTCAGCCTCCTGCTCGTCTTCGGTAAGCATCATCGTCCACTAAGATCTACCATCTGCCACCTATAACTTAGTCTGCCCATCGACAATACGTAGATGAACAACCCAAGGTAATAAAAGGAAACATAAAAGCTTGACTCAGACAACAGTCTTAGTGAGCGGTAAAACAACTATCAAGCATCAACAATAGAGTATAAGAAAGTAGGCAGAAAGTAACACCCAATCTACCAACATCAACACTGAAGAATTCCAAACCTGTCTTCCCCACACCTGACAGTGATAGCCTTTACATCAAACAGAAGTATACAAGTAGCAGTAATCATATCAACCAGTTTAAGTCCTACGTAAATAGCCCTAATCAAAACCAACATCCCTTAAGCACAAGCCCCGAAGGCCAAAACCAACATCAGACAAGCACCCAAGAGACATCTCTCCCGACTTCGAACAATCTACATAGGAAAGCACAAGCAAAACAAACAATAATCCATGACTCTGGCTATCACTGTCGAACCCTGCTTCAAAATCATTATAATCGTATGACGGCCAATCTTGCCATATGTCAAGGGCTAATGGTAACCCCGGTTCTAGTAGAAACCCAACCAGCAACCTTCTGGTTTCTAGGCCTTGCAACGATACCCAGGGTACTTGACCAGCAACTTTTTGGTCTTTTAGACGTCTCTATTGTACCCTGCTTTGGGCCCATTAGAACCTATGACACGATAATATCTCAGCCTCCAACATCCTTAGTCGTCCTTCTTGATGGCTATCCATAGCTCAAGCAACCTTCTCAAGCAACCATTACCCACCAACTCACGACCTTTAAGTTGAATCCATATTCGTTGCATCTCCCCGATCAACGAACACTTCAGTTCTTCAACCCACAACATTTGAGTTGAACCCACATTCGTTGTGTCTTCCCGATCAATGAACACTTCACAATGCTTCGCACAATTCCTACTTAAATTCATCGAGGCTACAACCATCGTCGACTCAAAACAGCCCTTGTTTGGTCGAAATAGCATTTCATATTATTTTCTACTTAATTATGGCGAAAACTGGATTTTTACATCAAAATAGCCTTTTACAGTGATTCTGGAATGCTATCGTATCATCTCATCCGATCGAAGATCGATTCGGATCAATCTGTGAAAATATGAAAAACTGTTTGACCCGAACCCTCTCAAAACTGTTTGATCTGAATCTTCACAAACTGTTTGACCCGAACCTTCTCAAACTATTTGATCTGAATCCTCTCAAACTGTTTGACCCGAACCTTCTCAAACTGTTTGATCTGAACCTTCTCAAACCGATTGATCCAAATCCTCTCAAACTATTTAATCTGAACCTTCTCAAACTGTTTGATCCAAACTCAACATTTGGCAAGGCCGATGCGATCACCAAAAATAGCTTGCCAAACACGTGATTTTCCTAAAACCAAACTGTCCGACCCGAACACCGCTTTTGCTGATTTCTTCAACTTTGCACTTCAAAACTCCATTAAATTAGCTGATCTTCTGCAAATCCAAACTGTCTGACCCGAACACCACTTTCACTGATTCGAACACTATTTTGGCAGATCTCTTCAACTATTCCCCTTCAAAGCTTCACCGAATCTTTACACGTGCAACTTTAGCTCAAAACAAAAACTGTCATACTTGAGCATCGAGAAACTGTCCTACCCGAGCATCCAAAAATTGTCCTACTCGAGCATCCAGAAACTGTCTAACTCGAGCAAACTCGATGATCTAAACGCCGAAAAACCGCCAAATCTTTAACCAATCTTCGCGATTAACTTGATACTTGAAATGGATAAACATTCAACTTTTCAACGATAATAATTCAACTAAAACAACAATCAATCATCAATTCAACCATTAATTCAAACAATAATCACCAAACATCATAATAAAATGAAAAAACACTTAAACAGATCTAAACATAGAATAAACAAAAGAAATTACCTTCCAAAATTGTTAGACTTAGATCCTATGGTGATTAAACATCAAAATCATATTTACATTGATTAGATTTGTATGAAAACATCACAAAATAATGAACAAATGATAAAACCATCCATATACTCCATTGAACCTTCGTGAGAGATGCATATCACTCACCACTTCTTCGATTTGGCTCTAAATCAATGTTCAATGAATCTGGACAACGAAGATCCTTCTCTAAATCTCTCAATTTGATGAAATTTCCTTTGATTGATGTAGATCTCGCTTGATTTTGTGTAGATCTTCAATCCCTCCTCGTAGATTTCGATTTTTATGGTGGAAAGATAGAGGAGATGAAGAAATGGAAGATCTCAAATGAAAGAATGGAGAAAGTAAAACATTCTCCATGGCTCCCTCCCCCTATTTATAGCCAAAAACCCAACCCTTAGCGGGCCCCAAAAATTAGCCCATATTTTAATTAATAAAACCTGGACAAAATTTGTGAAACCTTAAAACAGCGATTTCTCCCAAACCACTTAGAAAATCTTTAATGTAACCACTCCATGGGAAGGCAATCATCAATTCATTTCCAATGGCATGGGTCTCACCCTCTGATTCGACCTGAGTTAAAAGTTATGCCCTGTACAAGGCTGACAGGGGCAAAATGATCGCAAACAAAATCGGTAAAAAAGTATGGGCATGTCTCACATCCCCATAAGCAACATATCAAAAGATGAGAATGGTACAACCCTTAGGGAATAAAATAAAAATATTTTACGATCTTCCGGTACATAAAATGCAGGCCATAGCCTTATCCTTGAGAAGCCAATTCTATCATCCTTGAGAAGCCAATTCTATCATATAAACTAGCAATCATCAAGCCATGCACCCATAGCCTTATTCTAGCACGCAGAATTCTATCAACCAACAACAAGATACAATGATATAATGATGATACGATCAAAGTGTCCTACCGACGAAGAGTTCTAGATGAGTCGCTCTTATGTTTTCTTCCGTCTTCCATGTACAATCGTCGCCCTCTTCACTCCATTGTACCTTAACTAGATTAACTGTCTTCCTCCTAAGTTGTTTCGTGTCATTCCCCACAACACGAAGTGGCTTACGAGGTTTGATAACTGCGGTTTCTACTTCTAGGTCTTCGTACTGCTCTGGAGATACCATCATATTTGAATCATTCACGAACTTCCATAGAAACGACAGATGGAAAACATTATGCACACTCGACATCTTCTCGGGTAACTCCAATCGTTCGACTATCGGAAATGGTCCAATGAACCTTGGAGCTAACTTTCCTTTATTTTCGAATCGAACCACATGCTTCAATGGTGAAATCTTCACAAAAACCATATCGCCCACGTCGAATTCGAGGTCTTTTTGATGCTTATCGGCATAACTCTTCTGACGATCTTGGGTTGCCTTCATTCATTGCCGAACAATCTCGATACAATCTGAGGTCTCTCTAATCATCTCTGGCCCAAGTACCAACTTATCTCCAGTTTCTAGCCAACAAGCTGGAGAAGTACACGACCTCCCATACAACGCCTCATAAGGTGCCATCCTATTGCAAGACTGGTAGCTATTATTATATGCAAACTCAACTAGATGCAGATGGTCTTCCCATGATCCTCCGAAATCTAACACACAAGCCCTTAGAAGATCTTCCAGAACTCGATTAACCCTTTGGGTTTGATCATCAGTTTGGGGATGATAAGCCATACTTAAACACAACTCGGTTCCCAAAGCTTCTTGTAGACTCTTCCAAAATCCACTCGTGAATAAGGGATCTCGATCACATACTATGCTCTTCGAGATACCGTGGAATCGAACTATCCATTTCACATAAAGTTCAGCCAATTTTGATGTCGTCTTAGTCGACTTGACAGGAATCAACCTTGCACTTTGGGTCCACCGAACCACGATGACCCAAATCCCTTCGTTTCCAGCCCTGATTCTAGGTAGTCCATTAATAAAATCCATCGATACTTGCTCCCACTTCCACGTAGGAACTTCTAATGGCTGAAGCGAACCATTCGGCTTCTTCTGTTCAGCTTTCACCAACTAACAGGTCATGCACTTGGAAATAAACTTCCCAATATCCCGCTTCATCCCCTCCCAGTAGTAGACTCGCTTCATGTCCTGATACATCATATTACCACCGAGATGAATTGTCAACTTCGAGTGATGACATTCTCTCAGAACCTCATCTCTCAATCCATCAATATTAGGAACAATTAATCGTCCTTGCTTTCGAAGCCAACCTTCTCGATCAACTTCAAACTCTTTATCTTCTGGTTCTAGTTTATGGATAAACTCGACAAGCTTTACATCTCGCTTTTGGCCCTCGCCAATTCTTTCGATAAGAGTAGGTCTTATCGATAAGCTTGCCAACATTTCAGGTTCCAACTCGCAGCATGGCCTGAAATCGAACCTTGCCAAATACTCAAGGCTCTTCCATTTTGAAAACATCGCTCCCAAACTTTCATGTCTTCGACTCAATGCATCTGCTACTGCATTGCCTTTGCTAAGAGTACAGGCTATACCGAAATTATATGATGCTAGAAACTCTAACCATCTTTGCTGCCGAAGATTCAAATCCTTTTGGGAAAAAAGATACTTCAACGACTTGTGATCCGTAAACAGCTCGAATCAAACTCCTAATAGGTAATGTCTCCACATTTTCAAGGAAAACACAATTGCCGCCAACTCCAAATCATGAGTTGGGTAATTCCTTTCATGCGGCTTCAGCTGTCGACTCGCGTAGGCCACAACCTTATCCTTCTGCATTAGCACTGCTCCAATCCTAGTGCCACATGCGTCGGTGTATACCACCATCTCTTCACTCCCACTTGGAATGGTCAACATAGGAGCACTCATTAGTCTCTCATTTAGGATTCCAAATGCTTGCTCACACTTTGTATCCCATGTGAACACTTGGTTTTTCTTCATCAATCTTGTCAACGGTGCACTACCTTGGAGAAATCCATGATAAACCGTCGGTAATAACCAGCCAACCCAAGGAAACTTCTCACATCTGTCGCATTCTTAGGTCTATCCCCGTCTTGGATTGGTGCCACTTTAGCGGGGTCAACCGCTATCCCACTACCAGAAACTACATGACCTAAGAACTTCACTTCAAACTTCCAAAAGTGATACTTTGAAAACTTGACTCTTAGCTGATGCTTTCGCAAGATTTCCAACACGATCCACAAGTGCGTCTTGTGCTCTTCCTCATTCCATGAATAGACCAAAATGTCGTCCACGAACACAAGTACGAACTAATTCAACTGATCTCTGAAGACCCTATTCATAAGATCCACAAAATACGCTGGCGCGTTAGTAAACCCAAATGGCATCACTAACCATTCGAAGAAACCTAATGGTGTCCTAAAAGCGGTCTTTGGCACATTATCCTTTGCCACCCTCAATTGGTGAAATCCCATTGCCAAATCCATCTGAGAAAACACTTTGGCTTCATGAGGCTGATCGAACAAGTCAACAATCCTTGGCAATGGATACTTGTTCTTCTTAGTCACCTTATTTAGCTCACGATGGTTTATACATAATCTCAACGAGCCACCTGCCTTGGTTGTAAACATGACTGATGCACCCCATTCGGATACACTCCCCTAAATGAATCCTTTTCCCAAAAGGTCATGAACTTGCACCTCCAACTCTCGTTGTTCCTTAGACACTATCCGCCTAAGAGGCATAACGATTGGTCTAGCACCCTCGATCAAATCGATTATAAAATCAATCTCATGATGCAGTGGCAACCCTTTGACCTCGGCAAAAACACCCTCATACCCCTTAACGATTAGCTCAGATGACAAGTCTTCCTGTGGAATCCCATGCGAATATAAATAGCTCACAAAGACACTATCTTCGGGCTTACATCAAATCAAAATATTTCACCCTTCCACATCCCTGACCCTCACCTCTAGCTTCTCGCAATTCACCCTTGCAGAATACTTCTGAAGCCAATCCATGCCCAAGATGATCCCAAACCAAGCGAAGTTAAGAAAAAATCAATCACACACAAAAGAGAAACCATGACTCGACAACACTAGAGCATGACATATCATGCAAACATTGGACGAACCCCCAAATCTCCAAAGATACGAATGCAAGTGTCCATCTACCTCTGAACCTCCTCAGCTGACTCAGTTCCTTTGAATGGGGTTTCTCCTAGAGATGTATAATCCTTGCACAAATTTGCAAAATCTACTACTCTAGGAACTCGCACACCTACATCTACCTTTGATGCTACTGGAGCGGGTACCCTTCGCATGATTGCTTCTGCCATGGCTTCAAACATGGTCGGGTAATTTGGTTCACTGCCATTTCCCCCTCCAGTATTAGCTCCCCTAGCAGCGTGTCTTGATTCTTGTCTACTCATTCTAAATCAGCAATTTAGAATAATTAGTCACTTTCAAGAAAAAAATGCTAAAGAGATACTACCGCTACTACTATATATGCTAATATATATAGTAAGCATCCAGCTGATATCTACAAGTACGTCTCTCATATGTTGTTACATCTTAGAACTTTGGCTAAAATCATTTACCAGAGCTCTAATACCAAATGTGATGATCGCCCATAACCCCTGCATTTCACAAGAGGAATATTACACTGATAGATGTGTCAGGTTGCTATGGACGATCATCCAAATAGGTAAACATATGCAGATGCTATCGTAGAACTCACAGCGCAAGTATGAAATATAATAGAACATATACAACAGGTAGGAGTAGTAAAGCATCACATAACAAAGAACTAAAACTTTCATATCATCCAGAGGGAAATCCATACAACTTTGGAACAACTATAGAAATCTGTACATGATAAACTCACTACATAACACTTAGAGTACAAACAAACAACAACGGAACATCCATATAGGTATAATATGAGAAATAAAATGTCAGCCTCTTGCTCGTTTTCAGTAAGCATCATCGTCCTCTATGATCTACCATCTACTACTTGTAACTTAGTCTTGCCATCCACAATATCATAGATGAACATCCCTAGGTAATAAGAGGAAACATAAAACCTTGAGTCATACAACAGTCTTAGTGAGCAATAAAACAGTTATCAAGCATCAACATTAGAGTATAAGAAAGTAGGCAGAAAGTAACACCTAATCTACTAACATCAACAGAGAAGAATTCCAAACCTGTCTTCCCCACAACTGATAGTGATAGCCTTTACATCAAACAGAAGTATACAAGCAGTAGTAATCATATCAACCAGTTTAAGTCCAACGTAAATAGCCCTAATCGAAACCAACATCCCTTAAGAACAAGCTCCGAAGGTCGAAACCAACATCAGACAAGCACCCAAGAGACATATCTCCCGACTTCGAACAATCAACATAGGAAAGCACAAGCAAGACAAACAATAATCCATGACTATGGCTATCACTGCCGAACTCTGCTTCAAAATTATCGTAATCGTATGACGACCAACCTTGCCATATGTTAAGGGCTAATGGTAACCCAGGTTCTAGTAGAAACCCAACCAGCAACCTTCTGTTTTAGGCCTTGCAACGATACCTAGGGTACTCAACCAACAATCTTCTGTCTTTTAGACGTCTCTCTTGTACATCTGCTATGGGCCCACTAGAACCTATGACACGATAATCTCTCAGCCTCCAACATCCCTAGTTGTCCTTCTTGACGACTATCCATAACTCAAGCAACCTTCTCGAGCAACCATTATCCACCAACTCACGACCTTTGAGTTGAATCCATATTCGTTGCATCTCCCCGATCAACGAACACTATAATTCTTCAACCCACAACCTTTGAGTTGAACCTACATTTGTTATATCTCCCCGATGAATGAACACTTCACAATGCTTCGCACAATTCCTACTTAAATTCATCGAGGCTACAATCATCGTCGACTCAATACAACCCTCGTTTGGTCGAAACTGCATTTCATAGCATTTCCTATTTAATTTATGTGAAAACTAGATTTTATGTCAAAACAGCCATTTACACTGCTTCTGGAATGCTATCGTATCATCTCGTCCGATCCTGAATCAATTCAGATCAATCTGTGAAAATCTGAAAAACTATTTGACCCGAACCCTCTCAAAACTGTTTGATCTGAATCCTCTCAAACTGTTTGACTCGAACCTTCTCAAACTGTTTAATCTGAATACTCTCAAAATGTTTGACCCGAACCTTCTCAAACTGTTTGATCTGAATCCTCTCAAACTGTTTGACCCGAACCTTCTCAAATTGTTTGATCCGAATCCTCTCATATTGTTTGACCCAAACCCTCTCAAACTGTTTGACCCGAACCCTCTCAAACTGTTTGACCCGAACCTTCTCAAACAGTTTGATCCGAACCTTCTCAAACTGTTTGATCCGAATCCTCTCAAATTGTTTGATCCGAATCCTCTCAAAGTGTTTGACCTGAACCTTCTCAAACTGTTTGATCCGAACTCAACACTTCCTAAGGCCGATGCGATCACCAAAAATAGCTTGCCAAACACGTGATTTTGCTAAAACCAAACTGTCCGACCCGAACACCACTTTTGCCGATTTCTTCATCTTTGCACTTCAAAACTCCACCAAACTAGCTGATCTTCTGCAAATCCAAACTGTCTGACCCGAACACCACTTTCACTGATCCAAACACTGTTTTGGCCGAACTCTTCAACTATTCCCCTTCGAAACTTTACCGAATCTTTACATGTGCAACTTTAGCTCAAAACAAAAACTATCCTACCCGAGCATCCAAAAACTATCTTACCTGAGCATTCAAAAACTGTCCTACTCAAGCATCCAAAAACTGTCCTACCCGAGCATCCAGAAACTGTCCTACCCCAACATCCAGAAACTGTCCGACCCGAGCAAACCCGATGATCCGAACGCCGAAAAACTGCCAAATCTTCAACAAATCTTCGCGATTAACTCGATACTTTAAACGGAATAACATTCAACTTTTCAATGATAATAATTCAACTAAAACAATAATCAATCATCAATTCAATCGTAAATTCAAACAATAATCAACAAACATCATAATAAAATGAATAAACACTTAAACGGATCTAAACATAGAATAAACATAAGAAATTACCTTCCAAAAGTTGCTAGATTTAGATCCTATGGTGATTAAACATCAAAATCATACTTACATTGATTAGATTTGTATGAAAACATCACAAAATAATGAACAAGTGATAAAACCATCTATATACTCCATTGAACCTTCATAAGAGATGCATATCACTCACCACTTCTTCGATTTGGCTCTAAATCAATGTTAAACGGATCCGGACAGCGATGATACTTCTCTAAATCTCTCGATTTGATGAAATCTCCCTTTGATTCATGTAGATCTCGCTTGATTTGGTGTAGATCTTCAATCCCTCTTCGTAGATCTTGATTTTAATGGTGGAAAGATGAAGGAGATGAAGAAATGGAAGATCTCAAATGAGAGAATGGAGAAAGTAAAACATTCTCTATGGCTCCCTCCCCCTATTTATAGCCGAAAACCCAACCCTTAGCGGGCCCCACAAATCATCTCATATTTTAATTAATAAAACTTAGACAAAATTTGTGAAACCTTAAAACAGTGATTTCTCCCAAACCGCTTAGCCAAATCTTTAATATAACCACTCTACGGAAAGGAAATCATCAATTCCTTTCCAATGGCACATGGCTCATCCTCTGATTCGACCCGAGTCAAAAGTTATGCCCTATACAAGGCTAATAGAGGAAAAATGGTCACAAACAAAACCGGTAACAAATTATGGACATGTCTCACATCACCATAAGCAACATATCAAAAGATGAGAATGGTCCAACCCTTAGGAATAAAATAAAAATATTTTACGATTTTCCGATACGTAAAATGCAGGCAGTTACAGGGCCAAAACAGTATGCGCCATTTTTGCCCCTTTAAAGCTAGGCCAGATAATGAGTCAGAAGAATTGAAATTTGGAATAGTAAAACTCAAAATGAGCCAAAGTGATAAATAGAAAATTATAGCGAACTTAAAGATCTTGAGTTTTAAAAAAAGAAAATCTAATCTGAAACATTCTACAAAGAGTTATAGCCATATGAAGAAGAGGAAAAATCTGAGTATAAATAGAAAATAAAAGCACAAGCTTTTGAGATTTGAAAATGAAAGAAATGAAATAAACTTGAGTTTAAAAAACCATGGACAGTTAAATTTGAAAACTAAGCAGCCATGAAACTTCTTTAGAAATCTTTAAGAAGAAGATAAAGTTAAAAAACAGAAAAAGTAAAATAAAAATGATAAGGAAGAAGGAAAAATAACTTTTATATAAGCTAATGACAACTCATCATCTTCCTTACACTTCACTTTCCACCTAGTGTCCTCTTTTCCAATATCATCATTACACTAAAGTGCTTATGTGTCTTACTTTCCTTAATTTAAGTGTACCTTGAGTGCTTTTATATTTTTTTCTGTCTTTAATATTATTTAACATAACATCTTACTTTATTAATTTAATTAATTACTTATTTAACATTAACCTAAGTTCACTTGTTAATATACTTATTTAAGTAATTTAAACAACATTTTAATAACTTTTACATAAACAAAAATCAGCCTTTTTGAAAAATTCTTCTGGTCACATTTTATATTTTTCTTTGAACTACCAAATTCAAAAATGATTTTCGCATTATTTAATATGAATTAAAAGCAGTATCTGCATTATAAAACATCTATTTCTGAAAATTTAAGATTAATTAAATATTCCAAATCAAAGCGATAAAATTCCAGGTTGTTACAAAGCCTATCTCATTCTGGACCTCTAGGGTCGTATTTATAGATGCGGGTTGACCCTTCTCCATTTTTGGCACCTTCGCTTTCTTACTTTCGATGGCATTAAAATGAGAGACTATCAATATCGGTTTTTGGACTTTAATTTTTTAGGTATGTTGATACAGTTGAAGGAATCCATGAAATAATAGTTCCAACAGAGGGCTTCATATAGGCTCTTATTTATGATGAGGGTTAATCTTGTTCCTTACGGATGTTCATTGCGTATATAGGTTGATGTTGAGCATAGGTTATTGAAGATTTCCTCCAAAAGCCTTTCTTTATGAATATCTCTTTGTGACGATCCTAACTATAACAACCCTAGTTTTGTTACTACATGTATAAAGCAATTGACCTATGTTATAATAAGTTAATTTCGAATTAAAGCTTGGTTAGGAGTTAAAGTGTGTAAATATGTCAGGATTGAGTTGAATTGTGTCTAAGTTGATAATTCAATTCAGTAAGATCTTATTAATCAAAGACAAAATTAAATTAAATATTGGGTTGCTTAATACATTTAAATTTGAAAGACAAAATTTGGAAACCTTTATAATGCGTAAATTTTTATGAATATGTCTAAAATATTTTTATGTGACATATTGCAATAAACTGCAATATGTTGTGTTAAACAATGAGTTTCAATGTGAAACTATGGTATCTTAAATGTTGTTGAGGTGAAAAATTAAAGTAAAACACAGATATTGATTATAATATCAATATTTAAGAATACTAACATATTTTAATATGATATGATGTTCGTTTAAGCAAGATAACTTATTTTTTATAGTTTAATGTTAAAATCTATAAGCTTTGAATAAAAAGTGTAAATCAAACATTTTATTGCAATATGTAATTATTTATGTGGATATGATAAAAAAATTAATGCAAAATTATTTAAAAAGGTTCTAAATTTTTTTGTGCAATTTTTAATAAAGTTAAACAATGATAACTTGTAGGTATTTGATGAAAAATGGGTTAAATAGTGCTAATTATGTGTTAATTATGTAATAAGCTTAAATGTGAACACCATATGCCTAATTGGAACTTAATTAGAACCCAAACCGTAGTAATTAGTACAGAAGACATCTAAAACAAGCTAATAGTATGTTCATTTCTCTCTCAGTAAAAATTCTATCTTCTCCTTTTGTAAAATTCTATAAAGAATGCTAACTTCTCCAAAAGCCTTAATAGTACGTTTAAACTCAAACCAAAATTTGAAAATTGGTTGCTAAACTAAAATCCTATAGGTAATCAACATCAAAACCATGAATCTATCTCATTTTATCTCAGATTTGGGATTTTTGTTTCATAATAATTTCATTTTCTCTGCATGTGTCTGCAATTCATGCCATATGTTATTGAAGCTTTCCAATGCAAAAATCATGTTCAAATCTTTAACTCTTGTGCAAAAATTGCTGCTTGCAATTTGTGTGCAAACCTCACCTTATAGTTAAAACAATATAATTATGATGTTTTATATATGTTTTAATAAGTTTCTGAAAAGAAAATAGGTCTATGTACACATAAAATTGTGTTTTTATGTTTATAGTGAAATCGGGCTCTAAGTCACTGTGATTATATATCTCACTCGTTTCTTTCTAGATTTGTATCCATTTTTTTGTTTATTACAAGAATGTTCAACTTTGTGCATGTCAAATTCAGGTCCATTTGACCATTGTGGCTTATTGAAATTTTCTGTTAAAATTTGAATCAGGACAACTCTAGTTGAAATTTTCGACATACAGGTTGACCTGATCTTTCATAGCGTGACAACCTCAATTCCGACAGATTGATTTTTTTTTCAAAATTCCAATCTATCAACACTCGGATTGGTTTGCTCTGGTATCCTGAAGAAAAGATAGAGGCATAAAATATGTTAGAGCCCAGAAAATATCTCATAACGGAATGGATAAAATATAATATAATCAAAATATAGCTTTACCGTGTTAATAATACATCCTAACCAGTATCTAAGGCTATCATGTCCCTGCAACAAATCTAACCTGCGAGTATGTAGTGAAGAGGGGGTCAGAACACAAGTTCTAGTGACTGGATTTAAACTATACAGTTTGGATAATCCTACATATATTGTTCAATCATATTTTCTTATTTATTAGGTTTCTTGGGTTATCATCACTCAAGGCTTACACACACGTCATACCTATTTACTTCCCAGTGGATCAACCTAATATAGTATATGTGTAGCTACCCCCAACATCGAGGTACACCCCATGGTACCCCACTCGCACGGTCTCCACGTAATGCCACTGAAATGCTCGCAGTCCCTCATCCTACGCCAGAGTGATGTACGGATCTCTATATAACAATGTTACGATCAGCATATATCTGCCATCACTACGCTATGTAGGCGTATGGAATGCCACTCTTGATCGAATCAGATATCATACCGAAGTAATACCCTCAAGTCTACGATATACCACCCAGAGCAGATATGCATGTATCTAGACTCTCCCTCGTACATACTGCTAATTGTAGCTCGATGCCTCAATCACATGTCTTCTAATGTGCACTGAGTTACGTAGCAGTGCAATACAAGAAACACGGAACATAGTCGGGAGCTTTTCCATATCCGTACAGGCCCGTCTTTAAAGAGACTATATATGCAGATATACCTAGGGTCTGTTTTCATGGTAGCTATGGCGCCACCTCGGCCCCTCCCTCAACTAGTAAAGACTACAAGAGCTAAGCGACTGCCCCTATGCAAACAATCTAAACATCCATGTGGTGTCTCCCCTCAACCCCTTACCCCGATAGTGAAGGGTGAAATGGTATCTTGGGTTTAGCTCTAATCTTTCCGCATCCCACTGGCAGCCGATGACAGGTATCTAACGGTCTACTATCCTAGTTGGTCGTGACCCTCTGCCTCCTCGTGAGGTAACCACCGAACCACCTTGGTATCACTGTGTCACAACATTCTGACTGCATAGCTACATCTACAGTCAAGGCCCACCCACCTAGTAGTTATGTGCAGACCCAACCTCTGCGAGCACAGCCTAAGACATCTGTCACCGCATAGAGGACTACTAGGAGCACCTTATGTACCTTAGGAAGTCGTGTGCTTCCCCTTCCAGTCCTTTGGAGCCGTTGAAAAAATCAGATGAATGTGCTTCCCTCGTGCCTTATAACACCTCGATGATCTACCCAGTTGGGTTATTCACCCTCATCCGTATGGGCTGGTCTAAGTGCCTTACTTTAGCATGCTGTTAGACCCTATGTCTAAACATTCTTTTACGTGCTTGTCTCACCTTATCAGGTTTCCAGTTAACTTAGTTATTTCAATTCATATTGAATTCTTATTCAAATTACCAAGTTTCTCTTGCTTATTAATTTTAGTCATACAACTTAATCCATTTAAGTTTATTAATAAGCCCACAACATGTTATTCTCTAGATTGTGGCCCGAAGTCTGTAATCCACAACCCCTTTTTTATCTTCTTGTTGATTTCAGCGTTATAATAACATGTTTTACTTAATATGTAATTAAGTATATCCAATTCACATGTTTTCTAATTAACATGTCACTTACCATTTATGATTAATATAATTTATTTCATTTCGTAAGTTTTCCTCATCCTTTCTCATTTAATCATAATTCCATTTTACATTGTCAATATAACTTATCACTCTTTACTTATTAAATTAGTTCTATTAACTAAGGTCCATCAATAAATTTTTCTACCCTTTATTATAACCTATGTTATAATTTCCTCTTGTCTCTAAGACAAGCCTAAACATTCTTATCAGCGGGTTTCAGACTTCCAAGATTACATATTACTTAATTTATAATTAAGTACACTCTTATATTTCATATATTTCCCCCCTTTTCTCAACTGGTTTTCGGCTTTCCCCATTTACTACTTACTTAATTTACAATTAAGTGTCCCTTAACTCATTTCACCAGTTATCCAATTTCCCTATTAGTTTATTATAACCAAAGTTATAATCCCAACTTGTCCCTAGGACAAGTCTACCTATTATACAATGTTTTCATTAATGTTATTTATTTATAATAGGTGATTATCATTCCCCTTTTAAACCATTTTCTTTTATTGTTGTATTTCGGTATTCTTCACCCACTGTAATATACTCCTTATTTTAATTAAGGAAAACACTTCATGCACCTTATCAGTTTGATAGAAGGAACCAGTGATTCAATTTCATAACGTATTCCCATCTAAATTCATGGTAGCAAGTAATTTCTTTACTCTTCTTACTTTAGTTACCGTGGCTTACTTACAACCACGTTCTCAGAAATAGGTCATTTAGGGAAATACATCACTTTTCCCTCGTATCACACTAACTCAGTTCATTACATCCCTTCCTTTCCTATTTTCTGAGTTAGACATTTAATTACCATCATTGCCATTTATTCATATCTTGTTATATACATATATTTATATATATAAGCACTAAACCTCTCACATTAAGCTTACACTTGTGGATGCTGGATTTGCCGGGCGGGTCCTGGCAGATTTCTGCCACAAGTTGACTTAACCCCGTGTCTTAGCACCATTACATGTTTTTAATTTTGCACTTAGGCCTCTCACATTAGATTCAACATCAGTGGCTGCTGGATATACCGGTCGGGTCCGGGCAGACTTCCGCCACTAGTGCAACCTAACCTTGTGCCATAAGTGCAGTTACAATTTCTAATTGTAAATCTAGGCATATTCATCTTCATTCAATCATTTATGTTCATATCAAATTGCGCTCCCAAATTAACTCAAAACATAATATATGTTATGTTCCAAAATCCCATTACAAATTATGCCCTAAATCCCAATATGTGTCGCATGTCTGTCTACGTGTAATTAACTTTATTAAAATTAAAGTGTAATTCTCCAATAGTTTATCATTTCCCCAAAATCTCAATTATCCCAATTGACAAGTTCATAAAATAGATCTTTACAATAGTGTTCATGTACATCTCAGTATATTAACTAATTGAACATATTATCCATTTTAGCGCAATAATCCATTTCATCAAATTAAACCTTCCATCATGCTCATAGTGTACGTTAATGGGGAATAGCGAACGATAAAAATACTTCAAAAAGTATATTTTAAACCCACTCACCTTGTAAGCTTTCCGTAATTCTGGATCTGATCCAGTTTTAACATCCATCGTTTTTTCCCCTTTTAATCGGATTCACAACCTAACGTCCATGGATTTATTATTTTCATTACAAGAGAAAAGGGAAAAGAAAGAGAAAGAATAGATCGGATCTGGAACATTACATAGATTTTTCACGTAATTCTGAATGCCCTTTTTATTTATGTTGATTCTCTTTTCCAGATCTGGTTTCATAATTTTCCCAGCCTAATATTTTAATTTTCAGAATAGATTTGAGAAGAGAGAGAGTGTGTGTAATGGCAGAGCTTCGACGTAGCTACCGAATTATGAGATTTAGGGTTAGATCTATGGTCTTATTTATAGGAGTATTGGAGCAACCAGGACCCTCAGATTGGACCAAAAACCATCAGAATCGTCCACGTCAGAGAAGAAGTTTCCAGATCCGCGGGTGGGTCGACCCCTAGGCCAACCCCCTGTTGGCGGGTCGACCCCCAACGGTCTAAATTCCCTCCAGATTTTCCCGCTCGTGAATTTTGTTTTTTGAACTGATTTTTAATTTTCTGGATATATTTATTTAATATATATATATATATATTCATATAAGCTCCTTATATGTACACAAACTTCTAATGCTCATAACTTCTTCATACGGTGTCCGTTTTACGCAAACCAGGTGTCCATCTTGACCAGAATCTCAAGGAGAACGCAATGGCGCAGTTCGTTTACTTATTTTTGAATATTTAATTAAGTTATTCTTGTTTTATTATCTTAAAAATACGAGGTGTTACACATAGGGTCGACCTATAAGTCAACCCAGAGAGGAGCAAGGCCGACTTGAGGGACGACCTGAGAAGCAATATGGGTCAACCCTATTGCTTATTGAACATGCCTTATTTTTGTTGAATTCTAGTGATTTCTAAGCTATTTTCTAAAATAATTCCTGCATCAGTTCAATTGATTTTTGAAACAAGTTTTGAAGTTGTTTTGATGGGATTAAGCCTAAAATGGGAAAATCAATATTATCGCTAATCTACATTTCAAACTCATGAGATTTTATGTGAACTTTATGTCTTTGTTTGAACAAGTCATGATTATACCAAGATAATGCGTGTATTTATAAATCATTTTTAAAGGATTTTCTATACATACATACATATATACTATTGCTTTGAGTTAAATGTTTTCCAAAAAATTTCAAATATAATTATCTCAAAGCTATATAATATACAAATATTTTCCAATATAAAGAGATCTTCAAAGAAATGTTTTACATTGATTTTCAAAGTAATTGAGAAACTTATTTTCTCGAGCCAAGTATTTTCTATGTTATAACTACATGTTTAACGAGAATGTAACTTAAACGATGTTTAAAGCGTATGGTATGGGATACATATATTTATCATATCGGTTAATTCTAGACTTATTTGATTGAAGTTGTTTTCCAGTATAGAGTAGGCTGATTGGGAGTAATCAATTAGTGAAAATATGCAGTATGGAAGGTACCCTTTTAATTATTCAAATTGCTGTTTGAAAGTCTGTGACACATTTTGTGTTCCTATAAGTACTTATACTGTTGGGTCTTATATATATGTGTGTATATAAAGCTATTGGGTCCTATTTGAGACTATTGGGTCTCTTAATAAATAGTACTTGACAGGTAATTGGGCTATCTATCAGACTGTTCGGTCCTTTACACATATATAGTTGTTGGGCTAACCATTAGACTATTGGGTTCTATTATTTACATTGTTGTTTTCTAGATTTTTTTTCCATTGATTTCTAGAATTTAGATTATTTAAAAAAATCATCGTTGTTGTTGATGTTTATTTTATTATATAGTCTGGTGTTAACCGACCTTTTGGTCTAGCTCCCAAAACTACACAGGACATGCGCAACTCAACCCATCGCATGAAGTCAAGGCCAAGGAGGACACCTAGGAGCAAAGGAAACTGGTCGAAGAGGGATGCACCAGTAAAGACCTCGCAGCCTAGGCCAGGAACCCAAGCCACGGACCGTCAAGACACCTATCACTGTGGCCTTCACAACACTCAAGAGGCGACCTTTGCACCCCCCAAGAGGCGACCTTCGTACCCCTCGGGGTGCGAAATAGGCACCCAGTAGAGGTGCGAAATCCGCACCCAGCATGGTGCAAATTCCTCACCCAACCAAGTGTGAAATTCGCACGCAAAATTCGCACCCAATAGAGCGTGAAATTCGTACCATAGGGTGCGAATTTTGCACCCCAAGAGGTACGAATTTCGCACCCCCATGAGGTACAAATTTCGCACCTTCAAGAGGTGCGAAATTCGTGCCTCAGGGCTGGGTGCAAATTTCTGGCATGCGCAGGGTGGGGGTGTGAATTTCTGGGTGTGGTCCCCTATTTTAACCTACTCCTGCCTACTCCTACCTACTTCCACCTACTCCTACCTAACCCCTCTCCTACAAATAGCCTATGGCCTCACACTTCAAAGGGGTGAAAATTTGAGACCTTGAGACTTCATGAGGGCCCCGTTAATGGCATCTCCATTTTGAGGAAGAAGAAGGAAAAAAGTGTCTTTTTCCTATATTTTGCAATATATGTGAATGATGACATCATATAGCTTAGCAATGTAATGAGATGTCATGAAAGGGCTTCAACCTTGTAACTTTCTGTGATAAATAATATTCCAACAACGCTTCAAAGTGGACGTAAGCCCCTTACGAAGCCGAACCACTATAAATCTCTTGTGTCATTTACTACTTTCTGTTCTTGTCTATAAGACCAAGTTAAATATTCCTAATATTTGGAATCTTTGCTATTTACGACATTTTTTGCCGTCAACATTTGGTCCTTTCACTGAGAAAACTTGGATTTTTGCGCTTTTGTCACACGATTGCCATGTCGACCTCCGACGAGCTTTAGGTTCTTCAGCTTAACCTGCCGCCGAGTCCGCTTACAATGGAAAAGAGTCCAAAGAATGCAATGATCGGCTCTTCAGCCGCAGCCAAAGCCAGAACATCTCAACAGCCTCAATCGACAGATATCCCGACCACTAATGAAAACATCCCTCCTACTGTGGACCCCAAAGCGCTTGCAACACAAGCTCAGATTCGTGCGCTTAGTGAGAAATATGAGAACACGATGGTCGAGCTCAATCAAGCATTAAAGAATAACATCGACCTTATGCGACAACTTCAAGAAAGTTAGCGTGTCATTGCTTGACTTCAACTAACCCGGAACAACGCTCGACCTCGACTATCTTTCTCAGAAACATCTTCCTCCGAGTCAAGGGGCCCACATCAAAGAAGTAGGTTTAGCTTCATCAATAACATCGCCATCCGCAACAACGCTCTCGACAACAGCAATGACAATGGCCACGCCCACGGCAATGGGGACAACAACGGCGACCGGACTACTGTCACATATAACGAGGGGGCACAATACCAAGATCGCTCACGCTTGATCATCAACGATTGGCTGGATCTGACCAACCAACCCTTTCCTCGACAAAACCCAATGATCGCCCATCGAGACAATGAACCTACTATGCCAGCGTCCCGCGCTTTTCCAGAACAGGATCCGCACCAACCCGCTCCTCACCCATCGAGATAATGGACCTACTATGCGAGGATCCTTATGAGGACATGGAAGAAGATGACCTGGACATCTATTATAGAAGTCGCCCTCGCAACAGAACTCCAGATCCTCACTAAAGTCTACGGGTCCCAATGGCGGACCCTCATCCAACTTATCTTCCCAACATGGTCCGAAGGATCATGAGGGAAATGCAAGGAAATGTGCATGATTCATAGGAGGAGCACATTAGATGCAACCTCTTCACAAGAAGAGTAAACGAAGTAGAATGGCCGTGATGCTTCAGCATGCCACAAATGCTACTCTACGATGGCTCTACTAACCCTTGTGCTTTCTAGAACCTGTATGAACGAAAAATGGATTCAAGCCGGGGCAGTGATCCAGTCAAAGGAAAGTGCTTCCCAGTCTTCCTATCAGGAACCGCTTTACTCTGGTTCTCTCACCTCCTACTTGATTCCATAAACAATTTCAGCCAGCTAGCGGTAGAACTAGTCAAGCAATTCAGGATGCATATCCCAACTCCAAAAAATGCTCTTACTTTGTCCAACCTATACCAAGGACCCGCCTAGTCACTCAAAATCTACCTCTTTCGGTTCAACATTTCCCTTGCCAAGGTCGAGGATCCGGACCCTCGTACCATACTCTTTCAGTTAGCCAAAGGTGTCCTTCCTACTTCCAAATTCGGGGAATGGATCGATTGGAAGCAACCAAAAAGCCTCGACGCCTTCTATGATAAAGCAGATCAGTACTTATGCCAAGAGGAGGTGAAAGGAACCGCTCTCCACCACAAGTCACCCCAATGACCCCCAAGCAAACACTGCAAATAACAACCTTAGAGGAAAACAAGTCGTAGATCCCTTTGATCAGAACAAGGGGGTAGGTATCAACAGGCAAAGGCCGAGCAATGGTAGGCAAGGGGGCCGGAAAAATGGCTAGGCCTCGACCGATCCAAGGAAACCTGGTCCTTACTGGGCCTTCGAGGCGTACACCCCGCTGAATGAAGACTTAAAAACAACCTACTTGGAAACATGCAACACGTTGCAATACAAGAGCCGTGCATAAGAGAATCAACTGACCGCGAGAAAAATACTGGGAAGTACTCTCGATGAAACGACCCGGGGAATTTGCGACCTTGGATATCGGATGTAAGGACCCAGAACTTCCCCGGTCTCCAAGGAAAAGAGGAAGACCAGGTTGCCTTGAGGACAAGACAAATCTGAACACAAACAGAAGAACATTTCATTGCATATTACAACAATTTACATCAGAGTACAAGAATATACAGAGTATGAATAAACATTATACATCGGAAAATATCAGAGATTACAATACATAGCAGCGAAAAAATAATACAATACACAACTGAAAGAGATAAACGGATACAGAGCTTTCCGGATATCGTTCCAGTTGTAAACCAGGATCCTGTGAATATAAATCTACAAAACCAAAACTACTAGCTGCCCGTGTGGAAAACAGGGGCACCCAGAGTTTAGGTTGAAACAATAAACTCTAGGTCAGTCTTGTGACTGGTGTGAGAACTAAAATAGTTATTTAAAACTTTACTTTAAATCAGATATATCAATGAACCACACCGTATAACACGTAACGGGTTTCCTCCTAAGAATTCCAGTGCATATAACAAAACAGCGCAATGCTTTTTGGAAAAATGAAGCTATTATAAGACCCAGGTCCTATCATACAATGCAACGCAAGCCGGGGGATAGGGTTTTCCCTTATAATAGCCAAACATGCTTGGTACGTTAAAACAAATCATTTAATACTATTATAAGTGCATAGTGTTCAAAACAACTTCAAATATAAATGTATCAATCCTAGACGACATGGGTACCATATATCATGTTGCCAATACTAGGCTCTACAATCAAAACTGTAATTGTCACATATTGGAAGTTGGATTTCCATCCGTGAACCAAGGCAAGATATCGTCCTTACCGCTTTGGGATGCTCTAGCCCGCCCCTCAGGATTAGAATGCATCGACCCTTGGATCATCATGGCCGGTCCACTCGATGTGGATTACAATGCCTGAACACTATGTTTCCCCGCCCTATGGGGGCGCCAACTGGTCATATCCCGACCAAACTATCGACCCTAGAATGACCTATATAACTGAGGCGCCTCGCAATCCATCATCCACATAAGTAAAATGTCAGGGCTAGTAAAACGCTGACACCACTTCTAGCTAGAAGGAAACACATGCCCTCCTTGATGTCCTCTCCCGTTTCTGGTTCACAACGGGGTGTTAGGCTCGCAAATTAATGCTACACAAAGCTACACTATATTAAAGTCGTGCTTTGATCATCAACCACAAGACTCTGCTTTTCAACGGAAGTCTTGATCATTCGCTTCTCAGCATGCCACACAGGCAATTCACGCTATGCAACCGATGTATATCAATCATACAGAATGAAATCCGATGTCAGACACACATCCATTTACAAGTTCGTTCGGGGTCTGAACGAAACCGGAGGTACCTTATTCTTCGTCCTGTATGACCAATACAGGAGAGAGGCCCTCGCATATCCGGTCGATCTCCAAGTACGTCTGGACGATCACCACTTGTTACCTCGTCTTGGGTGTACAGCCCAATCAAAACATCAGTAACAATCCAAACGATGTAAAGACCTCCGGTCTTCAACCACTGTCTTCATCCTTGACACATCGTCGAATCAGTTATTCAAAATGGGATAAACCCGGTCTTTCTGAATAAATCGCGTATATAATAGACAAGTGCTATGAAAACACAACATACTCCTCATTCCAATCCAGAATATTTCTTCATCCAAATATTCATATACTTCTGGAAAGGTTCCCGTAATTTTTTCAAAGATAAATTCTTTAAATTTATTGTTTAATCTTTCTTTGGATATCAATTCAATCTAATTAAAGATGCATTAAAACTCTACTTGTTTTAATCTTCTCAAAAATCCATATTAACGATTGTTTAACTTGGGAAATCATATTCTGTCTTTAACTAGGTTAAAGAACCAATGTCATTTAAACCATGGTTCACGATAAACCCAAAATCACATTCCATTTCATCAGCCTTTAACCGTAAATTAGTAAGTGAACAATTCTCTAAGTATTAACCCCAAAGGCCGAAACCAACATAAGATCAATACCCAGGAAACCATTCAACTTTACTAATCTCCAGTTAGTTTCTGATTTACTTAACTCCATTGGGTCTAAGAATAGTATTATTTAAGATACCATTCACGACAACCCAAAATCTTATTCCTGTCTTTAACTGGGTTAAAGAACCAATGTCCTTTAAAACACGGTTCACGATAAACCCAAAATCACATTCCATTCCATTAGCCTTTAACCGTAAATTAGCAAGTGAACAATTCCCTAAGTATTAACCCCGAAGGCCGAAACTAACATCAAATCAATACCCAGGAAACCATTCAACTTAACTAATCTCCAGTTAGTTTCTGATTTTCTTAACTCCATTGGGTCTAAGAACAATATTATAAATACCATTCACGACAACCCAAAGTCTTATTCCCGTTTTTAACTGGGTTAAAGAACCAATGTCCTTTAAAACACGGTTCATGATAAACCCAAAATCACATTCCATTCCATCAGCCTTTAACCGTAAATTAGCAAGTGAACAATTCCCTAAGTATTAACCCTGAAGGCCGAAACCAACATTAGATCAATACATTGGAAACCATTCAACTTAACTAATCTCCAGTTAGTTTCTGATTTTCTTAACTCCATTGGGTCTAAGAACAGCATTATTAAAGATACCATTCACGACAACCCAAAATCTTATTCCTGTCTTTAACTGGGTTAAAGAACCAATGTCCTTTAATAAAACACTGTTCACGATAAACCCAAAATCACTTTCCATTAACAATGGAATCATCATGGAAAACAAATCGATATATATATATAATCGATATAAACTTCCATATCCAACCGATAATATAAATGGAATAACGACAAGGCCTTTTAAATTCCATATATATTAATTGTCTCCCTCTACAGAAGCTTACTTCGATTATTACCAAATCTAATTCCATTCAATTCCAAATTAATATGTAAAATTGGAAAACTTTACTTTTGAAAATCTCCTTTAAATCTTAACAAAATATTTATAAATTCCAAATCACATTTCACCGTAAATCGGGTTAAAGAACGAATGTCGTTAAAAACACAGTTCACAATAAACAAAATTCACATTCCATTTTATTCCAATTATTAAATATAACTGGAAACTCTAACAATCTTAATTAAAATATTTATTTTCTTCACATGGGATTCAAGAACAGTGTTACCGAAGACACCGTTCACAAAAACACAAAATCCCATATGATATTAAATACAAGGCTCTGAATAGAAAATATATCGGCTTATATTCAAAATTAAATACTACAACCAATAATTAGGGGTGAGCATTATTTAGTTAAACCAAATAAACCAACCGAACCAATTTATTTTGGTCGGTTTGGTTTGGTTTTGAAATTAGATCGGTTTGTAATCGGTTTGGAAAAATATTTAGTTTGGTTGTCGGTTTAACCAAATTAACCGAATTTTTGTTATATTTTCAAAATTATCAATGTTATAATAAATATTTTAGGTTAAATTAGTTATCCGAGTATATTTTAATCATCACGTATATGTCAAGATTACTTTTAAAAAGCATAAGAATCATAAATAATAATACTCTAATCATATACTTATGATTTATTTTAAATTATAATTAATATTACAAACATAAAGTCTAAATTATTTTTACTTCGGTTAAATCGGATAACAAACCTAACCAACCACACTTATTTTGGTCGGTTTGGTTTGGTTTTCATTTTTATTGGTTCCAGTTTGGTTTTACAATTTTCATCATCGGATAAACCAAACCAACCGAACGCTCACCCCTACCAATAAATATCGTATTGGAAATAACGATATAAATATATCTTTCAAATTTCCATAACAATAACTGTATAATCACGAAATCCAACATCGAAATATTCCAAAGACAATTTCGATTCAAATCCATTTCCAATTTATATATTGGAAATTCTGGTTATTTTTAAAACCATTTCAAATCCAATTTATTTATTTTAAAAGTAAGTGGATTATAATTCTAGTTCAAAACTAGTTCATTTCGATAAAAATCTATTTTTATCTTTTCAAATATGGAATTTTTCATCCCAATTCTTTCCAAATCATTTCTTATGATTTTTCACTTATTGTTGATATTTTTAATAATTTTATCAAGGCCCATATAGTCGATTTCCATAAACGGCCATCGAATTGCACTTACAACGACCTTTTGATTTGGACATAATTCCAAATCCAACCGTTAGATTTATAATTTCTTGTATTCGTTAGAAAGCTCTTTTCGATATGAACCCAATAGTTCCGGTTTTAGGAGAACCAACAGTCGGATCTCTTGTAATGTCCATTTGAAGTCAATGGTCAAAATTCATGAACTGCCACAGCGCGGTGCGTTCTATTCAGGCCATTATATTATATATATATAATATATTTCGTCAATTTCCATTTAAAACGTATTCTGTAAATCATTTTAAATTCGTTTTCAAAATGATTTCAACTTCATATTCAATTTCAAATCAAAATTGAATATTCCATATCATCGATATATAGATAAATGATAATATTTTCAAAGCATTAGGTTTTGAAATCAATTCCTTTTCGATATTCATTATAAAAATGAGTAAAATCGATATAAAAATCGTTTATCTCAAAATGGCGTTAATCTAATCGACACGGCTTCATATATTTAAACATATCCGTGTCCATCCCAAATCGGACATCAAAATCATATTTTGATCTTTTACTGAATATTATTTTAAAATATTCATCCTTTTAAAATATTCGTTATTTTAAAATATTCATTCTTTCTGAACTAAAATCAAACACAGTCAATTACCATATAACTTGATTTATATGGATTTCATACACACATGTACACAACAACAATCAAACACAGTCAACCATCATCCAAAGTGCATTCTATACTGCATAAGCATCAAATATAAATATTTAATGCTTATAACAGCTTGTAAACCAATCGATTGACATACAACTAAATATTGGGATTAGTGTATGTCCAATATCATCCCAATACCTGTGTGGGGTTTCAATCAATCAAACACAGATTTTATTTGTGCAGTTGGGCGATGTGGTAAAATTTATCGTCCCAATCAATATCAATCAAATGTGTGTACATAAACAAATCGTCCGATTTGTTTATGAATATTTATTTTATTCATATACACGTTAAAAATTATATTTTTAACTATAAAATATGTTATTCCATTTCATGTTACACAATCAATTTTCACAACACAGTCAATCAAACAAACAAGTCGTCCATTGTCTGTGGACGATGGGTGTCGGGTACTGCTAAGCACCGTCTACATCCTAGTATATATTTTAACTAGAAAATAAAATAAAAGTGAGAAGTTCTCACCTTTGGGTTCCACTCCGCCGTGCTTTGATTGTCGATTTATGTAGTATACCTACGTTAAAAATTATATTTTTAACCAATCAATAATTATTTCTTTGTATGATTATTCTATAAATAACATACATAGGCTAAAAATTATATTTTTATCTTTCTAAAAATAATTTCATATTTTTATAACAACACTAAGCTAAAAATTATATTTTTATCTTTGTAAAAATAATTTCATATTTTTATAACAACACTACCTAGTTAAAAATCACATTTTTCTATCGCTAAAGAATATATAAAAATCACATCTTTATTTTCTCTATGATATTAAAATCATATTTTTATTATCTCTATAATATAAAAATCATATTTTATTATCTCTATAATATAAAAATCATATTTTTATTATCTCTATAATATAAAAATCTTATTTTTACTAAATTAAAAATCGAATCTTTTTACCATATAAAAATTAAATCTTTTTACCACTTCGCTATAAAAACCAAATCTTTTATATTAAAAAAAATCAAATTTTTGCAACGTTTTTCATATCATAAAATTTTTGCCTTTCATGTATGAAAAATCCAATTTTTAACTTATGCTTTCAAATATTTTTAAATAACTAAAGATTAAATTTTTATATAATTAAAAATCAGATCTAACCTAAATTAAACATCAGAAAAACTTATAGCATTAAGATCTAGAGTTTCAGATTGAGACGGAGGCATCAACTTCTCGCGAGAAGGTGCAGCAAACAGGCGAACAGGAGGGGGGTCGGAGCTCGCGGGTCTACGTGAGGGTAGAGAAGGGCGAATGGTGGTGGTGGTTGTGCACTGGGGTATCGCGGTGGAAGGGTAGGTCAACGCGGAAGGGCGGAGGGCCGATTTGGGGTTTCCAGATTGAAAGAGGAGAGAGGAGAGGGAAGAAGATCGGAGGGGGGCTGCGGAGAGCGGTGGCGCGGCAGGCGACGTCCACCAGAGGTGGCGGCGGAGGTATCGCGACTGTGGATGAGGAAGGAGGCGGGTTTTTCGGTTTTGACCTAGGGGGTTTAAGTTTGACTGAGGGTTGGTGAATGGGAAAATATAATTTATATATATTTAATGATTTAATTAATTCCAGCAAAAGGTCACTTTTTATTTGATCCCCAAATCAAACCCAACGACTGTTGCCCCTGGCTAAACACCCCCATTCCGAACACAATGGGATATTTTTCGTAACCCAATTCAACTGTTACGATTAGTTTTTACTTAATTTAAAAAATAAATCAATATATATTCAATTCGAACACATATTTTAATTTACCGGGGCCACATACGGACTCTAAAAATTCTAGAAAAATATTTTTTAGCTTCGTATTGACGATACGGTTCTAACAAAACTAAAATTTTCAAATCTGGAGACCGTTTGAAAAATGGCCATTTTCTGGTCGATCCAAATTGACTGGAACTGTCAAAACACGTTTTCCTTTGCATGCTCACATATTGATTCAGAAAATTATGAATTTTGGAATCTAGCAATAACTTGACATCTTGGATCCAACAAAAGCGGTTTCATCGAAAACAGAGGTCGTTTGCAAAATTTCCATTTTTAAGGGCTACATTTTCCATAGCGACTACTCTGAATTTTCAACTGGGCATAACTTTTTATTCCCCCAATGAAATTTCAATTTTTCGGATTCGTTGCAAAGATATTTTCAAATAAATTCTAATATTTTTGGTTTCACTAAAATCCGGTTTATTTTGAATCCTGTACATTTATTTGAAATTTGAAATCGAATTTTCAAACTACCGCGCCATTTCCAATACCTTTTATAATTAAAATAATTATTTATATTCTAATGTCGATTCAAATAAATATATATGTTCAAATTCCATTCAAATAAATTTATCGTCATAATTATTTAAAATAATTCATTTTAAATATTCAAAATTCATTAAAATTACCAAAATAAATTTTTTTAAATTGGTTCTGATTTTCCGGGTTGTTACAATCTTCCCCACATTAAAATTTTTGTCCCCGAAAACGAACGATGCTGAAAGTTGTTTTACAAACCAACTTAACTTTCAGTTTGGCTTTCATTCTTCAGCTTTTCAGTTTCTACGAATTTTCCAATTCTTCAAAAATTTGGCTAATACCCTAAATTTTAGAAAAATTTCGCCATAACCTCCTTTGTACGGGAGCACCGGGAAAATCCCCAAACCACTATACAGGCCTCTCCGATCAAAAAGAAAAAGAAACAGCCAAGCGGCTAGCCAATCGGTTAATAAAATCATCAAAAACCCCAAGAAATACAATAAACGTGTGCCTATTTGTCGGGCAAACAATTTTATTCCTCTGCTTAGCTTCCCTGCTATGACCTGTTTAATGTATATACATGCACATGTATGCATTTCCAAACAATTTTCAATTCAGTTCAAGATTTGATTCAATTTGGCCTAATTCACCTTTCATTCACATGTTGGTTTAAATGAATAATCATACAACACAAACATCAATCAATTAGTGGATTAACGCTTCAAATTCATAATTTTGAGATATATATATATATATACATAAAATCATGTTTTTGATGCCAACTCACAATAATAGACCTTATCTAGTTTTGGTTCTCACACCAGTCTAATGGAAATATATAGACATCCCACTTTCGAAAATCGAACACAAGTGCTGATAATGACATGCCATCATCATAACCATCTCCGGGCGATTAGAGTGTGATTCTATATCTATCTAGTATATTAAAACTTCGTATACACATGGATCATACATGTATGCATAATCTTTATATACTTGTTTGTCCAAATTCAATTTAAAATATAATACTCAAATACGAATAAGGTTTAAATTTTCAAAACAAAAATTGTTTTCATCTTTATTTTAAAAACATCACTCTTCACATTCGTTCTAGGATACTAATAATCCTATCTCTAACGAGTCATTCTCATTGGATATTACTAATCCAATCTTTGATGAATTCTTTCGTTTGGTTCTAATGTGTCTTGTTCTCGAGCTCTGTAAACCAAAGCTCCGATACCACTGTAAGGACCCAGAACTTCCCTGGTCTCCGAGCAAAAGAGGAAGAACGGATGGCCTTGAGGACAAGACGAATCCGAACACAAACAGAAGAACGTTTCATTGCATATTACAACAATTTACATCAGAGTACAAGAATATACAGAGTATGAATATGTAGCGACCCGAACTTCCCCGGTCCCCGAAGAGATGAGAAAGAACGAATTACTGTGAGGACAAGACAAATCAGAACGCAGACGGAAGAACATTTCATTGTTATTACAACAATACCATCAGAATACAAGAATATACAGAGTATAAATGAATAAATTACATTCGATAAATATCAGAGATTACAATAAATTACATAGCAGCGGAAAAATAATACAAAGCACAACTGAAGGTGATATACGGATACAGAGCTTTCCGGATATCATTCCAGCTGTAAACCAGGATCCTGTGAATATAAATCTGCAAAACCAAAACTACTAGCTGCCCGTGCGGAAAATAGGGGCACCCAGAGTTTAGGTTAAAACAATAAACTCCAGGTCAGTCATGTGACTGGTGTGAGAACTGAAATAGTTATTTAATTCAATTTTAAAAGAGAGTAATTCAAGGGACCACGCCGTATAACACGGAACGGGTTTCCTCCCAAGAATACCAGTGCATAGAATAAACAACGCAATGCTTTTTCGAAAAATGAAGCTATTATAAGACCCAGGTCCCATCACACAATGCAACGCAAGACGGAGGATAGGGTTTTCCCTTATAATAGCCAAACATGCCTGGTACATTTAAAACAAATCATTGGATACTATAATAAGTGTAAAGTGTCAAAACAATTTCAATCATAAATATAAATCATAGACGGCATAGTATCCCATGCTACTATGTCGCCATACTAGGCTCTACAAATAAAGCCGCAATACACGTATTGGAAATTGGATTTCCGTCATGAGTCGAGGCAAGGGGCAAGCTCCTCTCCGCGTTCGAGACACTCTAGCAAATCTCCCAGGGCTACGCACTCTGGGCAACCCCTGGATGCTTCAGGGCCGGTCCTCACTTACGTTAGAGGATTAGTTATGCCTAAACACACGTTTCCTGGTCCTTACAGACCTAAAATCGAGGCGCCTCATTCCAACAACCACAAAGGTGAAAAGTATATATATGTCAGGGCTGGTAAGTCACTGACAACACCAAAGCTAGAAAGAAACGTCGTGTTCTCCCTGCAGTCCGTATCCCTTTTTGACTCATACCGAGGTGTGAGGCTCGCGAATTCACGTTATACACAAAGCTGCCACGTAGGCGTGCTTTGATCATCAACCACAAGACTTTGCTTTTCAACAGAAGCCTCGATCATTGCACCTTAGTGTGCCACACAGGCAATTCATGCCATGCGACTGATGTCCATCGATATACAACCTCTAAGCTCGTACGTCTCAGAGAAGGGCGTTAAGCAAAAGAATAAATTCTCCGCCGCCAAACAGATGTATATTTAATAGAAATCAATCAACACAGAATAAAATCCAATGTCAGACACACAATCCATTTACAAGTCCGTTCTGGGTCTGAACGAAACCGGAGGCACTTTCCTCGCCTATCCATCCATCTCCAAGTACGTCTGGACGACCACCAACTATTTCCATCCTCTTGGGTGTACAGCCCAATCAGGATCGTCAGTAATAATTTAAACGATGTGAAGACTTCCGGTCTTCGACCACCGTCTTCATCTTCGACTTGTCGTCGAATCGGTTATTCAGAATGGGTGTAAACCCGGTCTTTCCGAACAACCCGCGTATATTAAAACAAATGTTAGACAAACATAACATACGCCTCATTCCAATTCAGAATATTCTTTTATTCACAAAATCACATTTTTAGGGAAGGGTTCCCATTAATTTTATCCAAGATAAATTCTTTAAAATTTATCCTTTAATCTTCCTTTGGATGTCGTTTCAAACCAAATTATGGTTTTCTAAACTAGTCGAGATTAGCGAACCACACCGAAGTAATTATTTATTTTATTTCCCAATCCCAACCTATTCATCCCATGAAGCAAAACTGGTAATACTCCATATCTAACACCACGGTGTCATTGGTAAAATTAATTACCATCTCACGTTCAAATCTAATTAAAGATTTAACTATCGCTTTGGAGCAAAACTGGTGATACTCCATTCTCGCTTATTTGTCAAATTTGATAATTTAGATTATCAATTCGAATTTCAATTTAATTGCAGATTCATTAAAACTCCTTTTACTGGGTTAAAGAACTAGGTGTTATTTAAAACACAGTTCACGACAACCCAAATCACATTCTATTTATTATCGGGTTAAAGAACTAGTGTTATTTAAAACACCATTCACGATAAACCCATTTCAAATCCAATTAAATAGATTAGAAATTCCGATTATTTAAAACCCCTTTTTAAATCTAATTTATTTATTTAAAAATAATTGGGTTTTAAATTTAGTTCAAAACTAGTTAATTTGGATAAAAATCCATTTTTAACTTTTCAAATATGGAGTTTTTCACCCTAATTTTTCCCAAATCGTTTCCTCTGATTTTACACAAATTATTACTATTTTTAATAATTTTATCAAGGCCCGTACAATCGATTTCCATCAACGGCCATCGAAGTGCACTTACAGCGACCTTTTTCGAATTTGATTTGGACGTATCTCCAAATCCAACCGTCACATTTTGAATTTCAAATATTCGTTAGAAATCTCTTTTCGATACGAACCCAACGGTTCTGGTTTTAGGAGAATCCGACGGTCGGATCTCCCGTAATGTCCGTTTGAAATAAATGGTCGAAATTCACGAACTGCCACGGCGCGGCGCGTTCTATTCAGGCCATTATATTATATATATAATATCTATAATATATTTCGTCGATTTCTATTTGAAACGAATTATATAAATAGTTTTTAAATTCGTTTCAAAAACAATTTCAACTTCCATTTCAATTCAAATCAAAATTGAATTTTTCCTTATAAATTCGTTTTAAAATTCATTTCTATTCAATTCAAATTTGAATTCATTTCAATTTGTTTCCAATTCAATTCGAATTCATTTTCAATTCAATTCGAATTGGTTTTATGTTCAATTTAATTCAAATTCGTTATCTATTCAATTCGATTCGAATTCGTTTCGTTTGCTATTCAATTGAAATCAAATTCGTTTTCCATTCAATTCGAATTCATTATATATTCAATTCATTTCGAAATCGTTTTATATTCAATTCATTTCGAAATCGCTTTATATTCAATTCATTTTGAATTCGTTATCTATTCAATTCATTTCGAAATCGCTTTATATTTAATTCATTCCGAAATCGCTTTATATTCAATTCATTTCGAAATCGCTTTATATTCAATTCATTTCGAAATCGCTTTATATTCAATTCATTTCGAAATCGCTTTATATTCAATTCATTTCGAAATCGCTTTATATTCAATTCATTTCGAAATCGCTTTATATTCAATTCGAATTCGTTTCCTATTCAATTCGAATTTAAATTTCATTTCAAAATATGTGATTTCGAAATCACTTTTCAATATTCATTTTAAAATGAGTAAAATCGATATAAATATCGTTCACGTCTAAATGGCGTCAATCTAATCAACACGGCTTCATATATTTCTATTTTCAAATGTTCTGTTTCAAATATTTCTTTTTCAAATATTTCTATTTCAAATATTTCGTTTTCAAATATTTCTACTTCAAATATTTCGTTTTCAAATATTTCTACTTCAAATATTTCATTTTCAAATATTTCGTTTTTCAAATATTTCTACTTCAAATATTTCGTTTTCAAATATTTCGTTCAACACATGACCAATCTCAACGGATGAGTACGGTCAACACATGAACCTTTATTTTATATTGATAAAGATGTAAATTTTATTATAAAAATATTTCGTTCAACACATGACTAATCTCAACGGATGAGTACAGTCAACACATGAACCTTTATTTTATATATTCTTTATTTTCTAAATTGGAATGAGGCCCAATCAATCACCATACAATGTTAATTATATGGATTTTCATACATTCGCACGTATATAATAGCATTGAAAAATAATCAACCATCAACCAAGGTGCACTACACTGTATAAGCATCAAATATAAATATCTAACGCTTATAACAGCCTGTCAATCAATCGATCGACATATTTAATCAATCAGGATGAGTGAACTTCAAATTTCATCCCAACACCCGTGTGGGGTTTCAGACAATCAAACACATATTTTATTTGTGCAGTTGAGCGATGTGTAAAATTTATCGACCCAATCAATATCAGTCAAATAAGTGTACATAAACAAACCGTCCGGTTTGTAAATGAATATTTATTTATTCACATTCACTATATTCATATTCACGTTAAAAATTATATTTTTAACGAGAAAAACATTTTTATTTCAAAATATGAATTTCTATTCAGTTCATTTATTCAATAAAATGATATTTTTATTTTTCTAACATATTTTAGAAAATTTCGGCGGCATAACGGCACGATACTAGAAACGGGACAAGGCCTAGCCTTATCCCCGGTCTAGTGAAGGCCCACGCCATTCACACATCAATCGAATCCATTCATTTCACCAAACAATCAATTTCAAATCAAATCATCTAACTAATTTATGCAACCAAACAAACAAGTCCATGGTCTGTGGACGATTGTGTCGGGTGCTACTAAACACCGTCTGCATCCTAGTATATATATATATATATATATATATAACTAGAAAAAGAAATTGAAAGGTGAGAAATTCTCACCGAAAGCTATCCAATACCACGACTCTTCATTTAGAGAAATCTTCATCGTTCTCGCCTTTTTGTCATCTTTCGTCTTCCGTATTCACTACATATTTAAAAATCGAATTTTCACTACGCTATTAAATATATAAAAATCGAATTTTTATTATGCTATTCAGTATATAAAAATCAAATTTTTATTATGCTATTCAATATGTAAAAATCAAATTTTTGTTATGCTATTCAATATATAAAAATCAAATTTTTACTTCGTTATTCAATATATAAAAATTGAATTTTTACTTCGTTATTCAATATATAAAAATCGAATTTTTATTATGCTATTCAATATATAAAGATTTCGCCTTTTCCAATATAAAGATTTCGCCTTTTCAAATATAAAGATTTCGCCTTTTCAAATATAAAGATTCTGCCTTTTCAAATATAAAGATTCCGCCTTTTCAAATATATCATATAAAAATCACATTTTTATTTTTCTACACATATAAAGATGATATTTCTAATATCCCTATCATGTGAAAATTATATTTTTAATTCACTACATAAACAAAAATCATATTTTTACATCATTCATATAGTAAAGACTATATTTTTAATACTTTAAAAATATAAAAATCATATTTTTAACTCACCACTAGATCAAAATCCGCTCTTTTTAAGGTTAAAAATATCGTCTTTTTATATATAAAGATCTCTTTTTCTTGCTAGAAATCCATCCTTTCATTTCTGAAAATCCATACTTTTATTTCTTTAAAAATCTATACTTTTATTTCTTTAAAAATCTATACTTTTATTTCGTTTCAAACTTTATATTGTATATGAAAACAGAAAACTAAATAAACAACAGAAATAAAAATAAAAATAAAATAAAAACTCACTGTAAAAATCAGAAGAGGAAGGGGGAAAGAGTTTTCAGTCGAAGGAGAGGAGGGGGGGCGTCGGCGGTTGTCTCGCTGCTGGGGGGGGGGGGGGGGGTCTTCTCGAGGCGGTGGCGGTTTAAGGGGAGGGGGTGCTGCGTCGGCGCAGGATGGAGGGGGGGCTAGACGTTGCGTCGATCGAACATGAGGGGGGGGGGGAGGGGGCGCTTGCCTGGCGGTGGCGGTGGCGATCATCGGGGGAGGGGGGTCCCCCCCTCCCCCCGTCCGCCTCTTTCTCCCTTTTATTTATTATGTTTTCAGTTTTGAAAGAAAAGAGGGGGGCAGAACGTATAGGAAGAGGGAGGGATATTTTTTTATTTTATTTTATATTATGTTTTCAGTTTTGAAAGAAAAGAGGGGGGGGGGGGGGGTAGAACGTATAGGAAGAGGGAGGGATATTTTTTAATTTTATTTTATATTATTTAATTTCTAAAAGTTGACTTTTACATACGACCTCCAAACGAGGCCCACCGCCTGTCGTCCATAGCGTTTTACCCCCATTCCGAACACAATGGGATATGTATCGTAGGCTGATTCGGCTGTTACAATCAGTTTCCGTTAAATTTACATTTAAATCATTATATTGAATTTTAAACGTACATTTCGAATTACCGGGGTCACATACTAACTAGAAAAATTCCAGAAAAATATTTTCTAGCTTCGTATTGACGATACGGTCCTAACAAAACTAGTTTCGTTGAATTCTGAGACCATTTGAAAAATGGCCAATTTCCAGTCGATTAAAATCAACTGAAACTAGTCAAACGCGTTTTCCTTCGCCACACTCACATATTGATTCAGAAAATTATGAAATTTGAAACCTAGCAATAACTTTACATCACGGATCCAACAAAAGTGGTTTCGTCGAAATCCGAGGTCGTTTGCAAAATTGCCATTTTTAAGGGCCTGAATTCCATAGCGACTATTCAGAATTTTCAACTGGACATATCTTTTGATTCCCGCTATGAAAATTTGATTTTTCAGATTCGTTGGAAAGATATTGTCAATTAGATCTTATTATTTTTGGTTTCACTAAAATCCGGATTGTTTTGCACCCGGTACATTCAATTGAAGTTTGAAATCGAATTATCGAACTACCGCGCCATTTTCAATTCTATTTATAATTATAAATAATTATTAATATTCTAACGACGATGTATATAATATACACGTTCTAATTATATTCAAAATAAATTTCTCGTCGATTTTATTTAAAATAATCTATTTTAAATATTCAAAATTCGCTAAAATTGCCAAAATAAAAATTTTAAACTGGTTCCGAATTTCCGGGTTATTACAGAAGAAATATTATACATCGTAAAATATCAGAGATTACAATACAATACATAGCAGCGGAAAAATAATACAATACACATCTGAAAGAGATAAACGGATACTGAGCTTTCCGGATATCATCCCAGCTGTAAAACAGGATCCTGTGAATATAAATCTACAAAACCAAAACTACTAGCTGCCCGTGTGGAAAATAGGGGCACCCAGAGTTTAGGTTGAAACAATAAACTCCAGGTCAGTCTTGTGACTGGTGTGAGAACTGAAACAGTTATTTAAAACTTTACTTTAAATCAGATATATCAAGGGACCACGCCGTATAACACGGAACGGGTTTCCTCCCAAGAATTCCAGTGCATATAACAAAACAGCGTAATGCTTTTTTGAAAAATGAAGCTATTATAAGACCCAGGTTCTATCACACAATGCAACGCAAGCCGGGGGATAGGGTTTTCCCTTATAATAGCCAAACATGCTTGGTACGTTAAAACAAATCATTTGATACTATTAGAAGTGCATAGTGTTTAAAACAACTTCAAATATAAATGTATCAATCCTAGACGGCATGGGTACCATATATCATGTCGCCAATACTAGGCTCTACAATCAAAACCGCAATTTTCACATATTGGAAGTTGGATTTCCATTTGTGAACCAAGGCAAGGGATCGTCCTTACCGCTTTGAGATGCTCTAGCCCGCCCCTTAGGATTAGAACGCATCGACCCTTGGATCATTAGGGCCGGTCCACTCAATGTGGATTAAAATGCCTAAACACTATGTTTCCCCGCCCTATGGGGCGTCAACTGGTCATATCCCGACCAAACTATCGGCCCTGGAACGACCGATATAACTGAGGCTCCTCGCAATCCATCATCCACATAAGTAAAATGTCAGGACTAGTAAAACGCTGACACCACTCCTAGCTAGAAGGAAACACATGCCCTCCTTGATGTCCTCTCCCGTTTCTGGTTCACAACGGGGTGTTAGCTCGCAAATTAACGCTACAAAAAGCTACACTATATTAAAGCCGTGCTTTGATCATCAACCACAAGACTCTGCTTTTCAACGGAAGTCTTGATCATTTGCATCTTAGCATGCCACACAGGGAATTCACGCTATGCAACCGATTGATATCAATCACACAGAATGAAATCCGATGTCAGACACACATCCATTTACAAGTTCGTTCGGGGTCTGAACGAAACCGGAGGCGCCTTATTCCTCATCCCATATGTCCAATAAAGGAGAGAGTCCCTCGCATATCCAGTCGATCTCCAAGTACGTCTGGACGATCACCACTTATTACCTCGTCATGGGTGTACAGCCCAATCAATACATCAGTAATAATCCAAACGATGTGAAGACCTCTGGTCTTCAACCACTGTCTTCATCCTCGACACATCACCGAATCAGTTATCCAGAATGGGATAAACCCGGTCTTTCTGAGTAACTCGCGTATATAATAAACAGGTGCTATAAAAACACAACATACGCCTCATTTCAATCCAGAATATTTATTTAACCAAATGTTCATATACTTTGGGAAAGGTTCCCATTAATTTTATCAAAGATAAATTCTGTAAATTTATTCTTTAATCTTCCTTTGGATATCAATTCAATCTAATTAAAGCTGCATTAAAACTCCACTTGGTTTAATCTTCCGAAAAATCAATATTAACGATTGTTTAACTTGGGAAATCATATCATGTCTTTAACTGGGTTAAAGAACCAATGTCATTTAAAACACAGTTCACGATAAACCCAAAATCCCATTCCATTCCATCAGCCTTTAACCGTAAATTAGCAAGTGAACAATTCCCTAAGTATTAACCCCAAAAGCCGAAACCAACATCAGATCAATACCTAGGAAACCATTCAACTTAACTAATCTCCAGTTAGTTTCTGATTTTCTTAACTCCATTGGGTCTAAGAACAATATTATTAAAGATACCATTCACGACAACCCAAAATCTTATTCCTGTCTTTAACTGGGTTAAAGAACCAATGTCCTTTAAAACACGGTTCACGATAAACCCAAAATCACATTCCATTCCATTAGCCTTTAACCATAAATTAGCAAGTGAACAATTCCCTAAGTATTAACCCCGAAGGCGGAAACCAACATCAGAACAATACCCAGGAAACCATTCAACGTAACTAATCTCCAGTTAGTTTCTGATTTTCTTAACTCATTGGGTCTAAGAATAGTATTATTAAAGATACCATTCATGACAACCCAAAATCTTATTCCTATTTTTAACTGGGTTAAAGAACCAATGTCCTTTAAAACATGGTGCACGATAAACCCAAAATCACATTCCATTCCATCAGCCTTTAACCGTAAATTAGCAAGTGAACAATTCCCTAAGTATTAACCCCGAAGGCCTAAACCAACATTAGATCAATACTCAGGAAACCATTCAACTTAACTAATCTCCAGTTAGTTTCTGATTTTCTTAACTCCATTGGGTCTAAGAACAGTATTATTAAAGATACCATTCACAACAACCCAAAATCTTATTCCTGTCTTTAACTGGGTTAAAGAACCAATGTCCTTTAAAACACGGTTCACGATAAACCCAAAATCACATTCCATTAACAATGGAATCTTCATGGAAAACAAAATCGATATATATATAATCGATATAAACTTCCATATCCAACTGATAATATAAACGGAATAACGACAAGGTCTTTTAAATTCCATATATATTAACTGTCTTCCTCTACAGAAGCTTACTTCGATTATTGCCAAATCGAATTCCATTCAATTCCAATTTAATATGTTAAATTTGAAAACTTTACTTTGGAAAATATCCTTTAAATCTTAACAAAAGATTTATAAATTCCAAATCACATTTCACTGTAAATCGGGTTAAAGAACGAATGTCGTTAAAAACACAGTTCACGATAAAACCAATTCACATTCCATTTTATTCCAATTATTAAATATAATTGGAAACTCAAACAATCTTAATTAAAAGATTTATTCTCTTCACATGGGGTTCAAGAACAATGTTATTGAAGACACCGTTACAGACAAACCCAAAATCCCATTTGATATTCAATACAAGGCTCTGAATAGAAAATATATCAGCTTATATTCAATATCAAATACGAAAACCAACAAATATCGCATTGCAAATAACGATATAAATATAACTTTCAAATTTCCATAACAATATCTGTATAATCACGAAATCCAACATCGAAATATTCGGAAGACAATTTCGATTGAAATCCATTTCCAATTTATATATTGGAAATTCTGGTTATCTTTAAAACCATTTCAAATCCAATTTATTTATTTTAAAAGTAATTGGATTATAATTCTAGGTCAAAACTAGTTCATTTCGATAAAAAACTATTTTTTTTCTTTTCAAATATGGAATTTTTCATCCCAATTCTTTCCAAATCACTTCTTATGATTTTACACTAATTGTTGATATTTTTAATAATTTTATCAAGGCCTGTACAGTCGATTTCCATAAACGACCATCGAACTACACTTACAGTGACCTTTTCCAAATTTGATTTGGACATAATTCCAAATCCAACCGTTAGATTTCTAATTTCTTGTATTCGTTAGAAATCTCTTTTTGATACGAACCCAACGGTTCTGGTTTTAGGAGAATCCGATGGTCGTATCTCCCATAATGTCCATTCGAAGTCAATGGTCGAAATTCGCGAACTGCCGCAGCGCGGCGCGTTCTATTCAGGCCATTATATTATATAAATATAATATATATTATATATATTTCGTCGATTTCCATTTAAAACGTATTTTATAAATCGTTTTAAATTCGTTTTCAAAATGATTTCAACTTAATATTCAATTTCAAATCAAAATTGAATATTCCATATCATCAATATATATAAAAATGATAATATTTTCAAAACATTAGGTGTTGAAATCAATTCCTTTTCGATATTTATTATAAAAATAAGTAAAATCGATATAAATATCGTTCACATCAAAATGGCATTAATCTAATCGATACGGCTTCATATATTTAAATATATTCATGTTCATCCCAAATCGGACATCAAAATCATATTTTGATCTTTTACTGAATATTATTTTAAAATATTCATCACTTTAAAATATTCGTTATTTTAAAATATTCGTTCTTTCTGAACTGGAATCAGACACAGTCAATTATCATATAATTTGATTTATATGGATTTCATACTCACATGTACACAACAACAATCAAACACAGTCAACCACCATCCAAAGTGCATTCTACACTGCATAAGCATCAAATATAAATATTTAATGCTTATAACAGCTTGTCAACCAATCGATTGACATACAACTAAATGTTGGGATTAGTGTATGTCCAATATCATCCCAATACCCATGTGGGGTTTCAATCAATCAAACACAGATTTTATTTGTGCAGTTGGGCGATGTGTAAAATTTATCGTCCCAATCAATATCAGTCAAATGTGTGTACATATACAAATCGTCCGATTTGTTTATGAATATTTATTTTATTCATATACACGTTAAAAATTATATTTTTAACTATAAAATATTTTATTCCATTTCACGTCACACAATCAATTTTCACAACACAGTCAATCCAACAAACAAGTCGTCTATGGTTTGTGGACGACGAATGTCGGGTGCTGCTAAGCACCGTCTGCATCCTAGTATATATTTTAACTAGAAAATAAAATAAAAGTGAGAAGTTCTCACCTTTGAGTTCCACTCGGACGTGCTTTGATTGTCGATCTATGTAGTATGCCTACATTAAAAATTATATTTTTAACCAATCAATAATTAGTTCTTTGTATGATTATTCTATAAATAACATACGTAGGCTAAAAATTATATTTTTATCTTTCTAAAAATAATTTCATATTTTTATAACAACACTACCTAGTTAAAAATCACATTTTTCTATCGCTAATGAATATATAAAAATCACATCTTTATTTTCTCTATGATATAAAAATCATATTATTATTATCTCTATAATATAAAAATCGTATTTTTATTATCTCTATAATATAAAAACCATATTTTTACTAAATTAAAAATTGAATCTTTTTACCATATAAAAATTAAATCTTTTTACCACTTCGCCATGAAAATAAAATCTTTTATATTAATAAAAATCAAAATTTTACAACGTTTGTAACGACCCATATTTTTGACCGTTCAAATCGACAATAAACCACACATGTCGACCCAAACAAATCGCCAACACAGGCAGTTATTTGATAAAGAAGAAAAGAAAGAAAGAAGAGAAAAACCAATCACATAATCTCACAGCGGAAGAACAACATATAATAAACAAATAGCAGTTAAAAGCAGTTGAAATGTATACTGTGATTATAACATTCAATGATTATCAGAGTTACATATACATACGAATGTACATAATAAGCAGCGGAATACCTATATATGATGAATATATATACAAATCTTCGTCTTCGATCTCCAAGGCACAGTCATCTTCAGTAACTGCAATGTCTGCTGACCCGAGCGTATTGCATAAAAAGAAAACACAACAAACACTCGGATCAGCACTAAATCATCTCATATTAGTCAAATCAAGATACGAAATAACATCAGTGTCATGGGTGCAGTAACTCAAGAGATGTTACGGGATTTTTCCATCTCTCGAGTATCCGTTAAACTAATATCTATATAATAATACGCTATTATTATAATGTCTATTCAGTAAAGTATAAATACTGAAAATAGCGTAAGCGGGATTACCATATTACCCTTACGCCGTTTATAGGCATCAACAGTCTATACAGTACCGTAAATTCACCGTACTGGTGTTATCAGAGGGCACTCCATAGAAGGTAAATGCTAAATCAAAATCGTATGGGGCTCGATATGGTTATATGTGACAAGGCACTCGAGGAAATGCCCAGGGTAGGATTCTACCAATTGCACTCCCGGACCGGTGGTAACGCATAGCAGCCACTACCGCCCACCTCGGAACACACTCCCAAAGTCAAAATGGGCCCAAATCATCATCATCATCATAGTCATAGAAATATTATCGAAGAAGTGTGTTCGATCAAAGGTGCTACCTCAATTAGTCACGGTATAGCTCCTGTTTTAGTCATTTCAATTCTGACCCGAAGGTCAGGGCTATTTCGTCATCGTTCATCTTCTTCGATTTAATAATCGCCTTCAAGTCATCATACTTATTCTGGATACGTCATAACGTTCACAGTTGCCAAAGTGGTATCGACACTGACAGAGAGTATGCCTTATGTCGACTCCGGTCTCTTTAACAACCAACGCTTACATCTTTTCACATCGGTTAGTTCTTTTACATTTCAAAGGTTCGTTTTCATATCAAAATATCATATATTTTTTTTTTTGAACCCATTTTTTTTTCATTCAAAGTAGAACATACTTTCATATCCAAAAATCCCAATCATCCCCAACCCGATTATATTCCAAACTAGAATATTTCCATGTCATTGCATTATACTCGTATAATATCTCAAAACGACTTATATTCAAATAGAATATAATTTGTCTCAAAGATTTCAAATTATTACGGATTCTTATCTCAACTCTATTCAAACCAGCGGTTCAAACCCAAACATTTCCATTCGAAAGAACTTATACTTATAAAATATATAATTTTAAAAAGATAGATATTTATAAGGAAGACCTTAATATAAATAATTAATAGATATATAAAAATTATATTTAGAATAGGATAAGATAAATTGTAAAACATTATATCTGTAAATTGAAAGTTTACTAAATAATTTAATAATAGAATATAAGAAAAATTTGTAAAAATAAAAACAGTTATTTGAAATCAAACGGTATAAATATATATAAGATAATTCTTTAACTAAAACTAACTTTTTCTTCCGAACTTCAATGCTTGAATCCAAATTCCAGTCTCAATGGAGTTGCCTAGCTCAAGGACTTGTCTAAGTCGCACTTTAACTCATTTCAAATTCAAGGATTTAAAATCATACTCGTATCAAGTTTGAAAAACATTTTCGAGTATTCTCGATTATCTTTATTCCCAAAATTTAAATTCAATCAGCATTTATTAAATCTGAGTCTGCCCAATCCTTGAAAAATCCCGAATCATATAAATTTTAAATCTTTAACACTTCGAATTCACTCTGGGAAAATTTCTTAAATCATTTCAAATGATATTCCAGATTCAGATTTTCAAAGGAAAAATAAAACCTATCGAAATCGATACATTCCCTTAATTGAATTTTCCATTAAAATAGAATTCCAAATATTAAATCATTTACCCAACCGATATCCATATATAATTTGCTACCCTATGGCCAAGTGAATTAAATTTAATTCCTCAATATTCAGGGATGGATCTATCATTTCAATCCAAATCAGGGCCACAGAGATTTATCATTTCACTCTGTGTTCTTAATTCATTTCAATCGATAAATTCCGGGTTCATTAGATGCCCGTAACATCAAGGGTAAATGGAATTTATCGTCACAATCAACATGCATTACAATATACTGAAATAAGGAGCATTTAAACATGTCACTATAAATTCAGCAATAATTTCAACCAACATCCATCACAACAATTTCATTCAACTGATTCAGCATTAAACTGTTTCCAGGGTTTAACCAGAGTTCGAATTCAACTAGGAATTTAAATTAAATTTAATAACAAATCATTTACTTAGATTGCATGTTAACACTCTTGCATGTTAAATTCAGACCACACATCAACAATTCAACACAACCATGCAACCGAACTTACTTCATAATTTAATTCAATAAATATGGGAATAATTCAGTATTTCGTGAGTGAGGAAACCACTCACATTTGGTCTTTAATTCAGATGAACGTCCAACCATAGCCCAAAATTTGACAGTCTCCAAATGCAGCGAAATTAGTGTCAAAACGTCCGCAACTCCGCCACGATCCCAACGCAACAAACCGTACGTCAATCCGACCTCGTACGAGAAAGTTATCAATGTTTTATCAATTGGATTTCGAAATATATAAATTAATAAAATATCCACCAGACCCTACCACATAGTGACACGTGGCCTCTTACCTTTCTTCCCGCTCTGGCCTTCTACCTGCTACAGGCCCGTCGACCGAAGTAAACCCAAATCAGCCGGAACTTTGACCGGCGGTTGCTCCTTACCCCGGCCACTTGGTGACGCGTGACCACCACCATCGGAAAGATCTCCTCGAGCCGCTCCACCTCACGCCGGACCCGTCACCTCCGGTCAACCTTGCCGGCCGCACCGCCTCCTCCCAAACTGCCACTTTCGCACCTTTAAACGCCAAATCCCGACTACCCACTCAACGATAAAACGAACGCCACCGCCTATGGACTCGTATCGACATCCTCTTCAAAACCCATATGCCAATTTCTCCGATTTGCTGCCTGATTAAAAACCCCCAAATTGACCACATGAATTCGAAAATCTGAACCTTTGACCGCGAATTCCGGCCAACTCCTTTACTGCATGTCAAATCTGAAGGTACCCGCGGGTTCGTGTCGTCGAGATCTTCGAATTGGTATATAATAAGCTATGATTCGGAGAAGTTTTATTTTTGAGTTGAAATTGAATTTAGATCTAGGGTTTGGATCTAAATTTTCAGCCATTAAAGAAGAAAAAGGTGGAGTAAAGTGTAAAATGGCTGATGGAGGTTAGTGGGCTTCAATTTATATCAGATTATAAGGCCAAACTGATTAACACACACACCGTTACCGTATATCAATTCGAACGTACATTTCACATTACTGGGCCCACATACTGACCCCGAAAAATCCAGAAAAATTATTTTTGTTTATGATTTGACGATACGATTCTAATGAAACTAACTTCGTCGGATTCTAAGGCCGTTTGAAAAATGGCCTTTTTCGGGTCGATCCAATTTAACTGTCAACTGGTAAAACGCGTTTTCTCTTACCACGCTTTCATATTAATTCGAAAAATTCTGAAAATTGAAACCTAGTAAAAATTCGCCGTTCCGGATCCAATGGCGCCAATTTCGTCGAATTCCGAGACAGTCGCCAAAACAGTTAAATTTCACAGTTAAATAAATAAAATATTCAAAAATTCAATTAACTGATTAAATTCAATTTAAATATTTAAATATTTAAAAGAATCCCAATTAAATCAATTGATAACTTAAATAAAATTTTATAAATCAAATTCACATATTTTATATTGCCATATATAATTATTTAAAATTTAACAAATCCGGAATTCAAATTTAAATTTCGATTGCTTATAGTTTCTTTATATAAATTCCATAGCGACCTTTCGAAATTTTGATTTACTCATAACTTGCAATTTATCCGGCGAAATTTCAATTTCTTACATTCTCTGGAAAGATATGATTAATTCAATTACAACGTTTCCAGTTTTGTTCAATTCTGATTTAAAATGAATTCTATATATTTTTCCAAAGTTTGAAATCGAATTTTCAAACTACCGCGCCATTTCAGGCTCGTAATATAAATAAATATAAATTTAACCAATAGTATACGATTTATTTAATTAAAATTTACATTTTAAATATACAGAAATTATGGTTCGTTACATTCTCCCCCACTTAAAATCTTTTCGTCCTCGAAAAGAGAACGAAACGATATCAAGCGCATATCTTTTTTTTTCAAATCCATACTTAAAATAATATTTCCAAAACAAGTATAGTTGTAAAATCCGTAAATTTTCTAACTCCCGAAATCACGGAAAATTTTGGCAGCATCTCCTTTGTACGGAGAGGTCCGGGAAAAATCCCAATTCATATATAACCCAAATACATCTCATCCAATGATGAGGCATCTCAAAAGTGGGGAAAATAAAATATAAACCCTCAAAACCATATTCCACAAGTACGTACCTCTTTTAGCGTTATATTGCATTTTTATTTACCTTAGCGTTTAGCATTTTAGCGCAAGCGAGCTTCGAAGCGAAATGCGACTTCTTACACCTGCCAAATACTTACATACACATTAAGAATTTAACCTATATATAATATATAACAATTGTATACAACCTACATATCAAGATTTCATCGTTTCAACTACAAAACCACCATATCTGTAATAGGTCAGCGAACAAATCATTGATTATCACGCATCAAAGTTAGAATTTGGCCAAAGCATACTAGGCAAAAGTTGTTGCTATCGTCTCAGGTTTTCCGAAAATGTCCGGACTCATCGAATTCGGATAATCGGTTTAAAGTTATGGCAGTTTTACCGCAAGTGGACGCTTCAGCCCGAGCGCTGAAAAATGCAGGCCTGAATTGTTCATGTCAGTTTTCAACCCTTAAAACATCAAAATTTTATTCAGCATATTAAAGAAAAGTTTTAGTTTACACTCTGGCCTTTCCGAATTGTATTCGCACATAAAAATCCGACGTTCCTTTAGGGAGTTATGGTCAAAACAATATAGGTATACGCTTCAGTTTTTAATTTTCTGCACATCCAACTATGACTAAAACTTGCATTTCAGCTTAGTAAACATAGGAATTCGACAGGGCTTTATAATCAAAAGTTTTAGCTCGGTTTCTAAGGTTTCCGAAAAGTCCGGAATCGTCAGATTCCGATCATCCCATCAAAAGTTATACCTATTTTATTTCAGCTTATCGACTATTCCAGTTGTTCATAAACATTGATTCATTTCATTTCAAATTCAAACTTTCCGGTTCCAAAGATTTTAGCCAAGTTTAACCATCTAAATGGATTTTCATTTCATTGTGTTCGAATATGTTTCACCCTTATTGCTTAAGTATACTCATGTTCATTTCCAACTTATTTATTCGTTCATTAAATCATTTACATTTACTTCATAATCCAAGAATTTGATTTTTTCATTCATTCAATCGCTTACTTCATCCAACAAAATTTTTATTCGTTTCTTGTTTCATTTTCAAGCATTATTTCGAGTTCAAACTTGGATTTATTTTAACCTTTACTACAAACTTAATTATATTAAATCCTTAACTCATTTTACATGAATCAATTTACCAAACTCATTTACATCAATTTCCAAATTTCATTACTTATTCTCTTCCTAAGTGCTTTATTCCCAATTGATCTTTGCCTGGCCACTTGAGTTAACTCTCATCGAGTCAATTTACTTATTTATTCGACTCTCAAGTCTTGGTTCGAATCAAGGATGGTCCATAACTCAAACTTATACTTAGTTCTCAAATCAATTATTATTCGATTCTTAAGTTAACTTGTTTAACTTGATTGTCCTACTCAACTTAAGTTATATTCAATTGACCAAAAGTATTTATATTTCCCTTTTTTCCATTTTCACACCTAGATTTATATTCGATATATGATTCAAATGCGATTTACACCAAATTTGCTCACTCCATTCCGATATATTATCAATTCCATTTCATTTTATATTAAGTTTCATTCCATTAACTCAAATGTTAATTCTCAAATCGATCTTATTCGGCTTCCTGAGCTAAACTTCATTTAGCTCGATTCCCCCACTCGACTTAAATTATATTTCATTCGACAAAAGCTTTGTATTCATTCACTTCACTATTCGTACTCAGGTTTACATTCGAGGTATTGTCCAAATGAGTTTACCCCATTCAGATTCTCTATACCTTCATTTCACGTGCATAATGATTCAGCATTCAATTCCTTCATTTTTAGTTTATCGGCCATCACATATTATCAATAAACAAGAATTTCTTCCAACTCCTTCTCGGATTAACTCAATATACTTATTGATCATTCAAGTCATGGGTTATCATTTTTATTACACCACTTAATATTTCTATTCATTTTAAATTAACTTAGGTATAAATTTTTCTTCGAAGCGAATTTCAACTTCCCTACACCTTTATCAACCAAACTAGTAACTTATTTAACTCTATTATCGTCCCCGATTAAATCTAAGCGATGGTTCCTTTCCCTCAACGTTTAAATCCAAAATCTCAATGACTCGAGTTACTTTAATCCTTGAGTCAATGTCATTGTTAAGGTGGTTTTAAATTGCTTGATTCCGGGTCTCAAACTAAGTTTAAAATAACAACATATATACTTATATATTTTATAAACCATACTATATGAAATTCAATTCCGAACTTTAATTTAAGCAAGAAATTTAAATTCTGGGTTTAAATTTAAATTAAACTTTGAATATAGTAAACTAATGCCTTTATAAAATTTATACGATATAAAGTTAAATCCAAAATTTCTGTGGCAAACCTAATTATAATCATTATTGAGTGGTCTCTCCCCCACTTAGACTCTTCAGAATAACCATCGATAATGCGTGCACCCATTACCAAGGCTATTTCGAAGATCTGAGCGAGGGATTATACACTCGTTTATAAAGACTTGTGAAAACTCCATCCTTTTTGATAATACTTATAATATGATTTCTATTTCAAACTTGACAAAACTTATTTCAAAAGTATTCCCAGGATCAAGTTTCAAATTCATTTCCATTTAAGTTACAGACATAATTTATAACCAACTAGGCTTACGATATATCATTCTCGAATATTTTTATAAAACCAGCTAGCTTTTCTTATTATATCTATTATTAAATTGACCATAATAGGTAACAACTTAATATTATTACCTACCAACGACCAGTGCTTATACCTTTATAAACCACTAATAGTATATATAATATATACAAAATATAATCGAAAACCGTATTATGTCGATCATTCTATTCGACTATTTAGGAATTCCTATCGATTCTATGGCGTCCCATATATCGACCAGAATCCATCAATATTCAACAGAATGAGCCAACACAATATAAAACCATTTTATATCGAAATACAAGTACGCTATCTCATATCACTTAAACTCATTCTAGGGCGTTTCTAACCCTATCTCTAATGAGTTTATTCCCAACAGAGCCAAGGTTATCGCTAACCATCGCTCTGATACCAACTGTAACGACCCATATTTTTGACCGTTCAAATCGACAATAAACCACACATGTCGACCCAAACAAATCGCCAACACAGGCAGTTATTTGATAAAGAAGAAAAGAAAGAAAGAAGAGAAAAACCAATCACAGAATCTCACAGCGGAAGAACAACATATAATAAACAAATAGCAGTTAAAAGCAGTTGAAATGTATACTGTGATTATAACATTCAATGATTATCAGAGTTACATATACATACGAATGTACATAATAAGCAGCGGAATACCTATATATGATGAATATATATACAAATCTTCGTCTTCGATCTCCAAGGCACAGTCATCTTCAGTAACTGCAATGTCTGCTGACCCGAGCGTATTGCATAAAAAGAAAACACAACAAACACTCGGATCAGCACTAAATCATCTCATATTAGTCAAATCAAGATACGAAATAACATCAGTGTCATGGGTGCAGTAACTCAAGAGATGTTACGGGATTTTTCCATCTCTCGAGTATCCGTTAAACTAATATCTATATAATAATACGCTATTATTATAATGTCTATTCAGTAAAGTATAAATACTGAAAATAGCGTAAGCGGGATTACCATATTACCCTTACGCCGTTTATAGGCATCAACAGTCTATACAGTACCGTAAATTCACCGTACTGGTGTTATCAGAGGGCACTCCATAGAAGGTAAATGCTAAATCAAAATCGTATGGGGCTCGATATGGTTATATGTGACAAGGCACTCGAGGAAATGCCCAGGGTAGGATTCTACCAATTGCACTCCCGGACCGGTGGTAACGCATAGCAGCCACTACCGCCCACCTCGGAACACACTCCCAAAGTCAAAATGGGCCCAAATCATCATCATCATCATCATAGTCATAGAAATATTATCGAAGAAGTGTGTCCGATCAAAGGTGCTACCTCAATTAGTCACGGTATAGCTCCTGTTTTAGTCATTTCAATTCTGACCCGAAGGTCAGGGCTATTTCGTCATCGTTCATCTTCTTCGATTTAATAATCGCCTTCAAGTCATCATACTTATTCTGGATACGTCATAACGTTCACAGTTGTCAAAGTGGTATCGACACTGACAGAGAGTATGCCTTATGTCGACTCCGGTCTCTTTAACAACCAACGCTTACATCTTTTCACATCGGTTGGTTCTTTTACATTTCAAAGGTTCGTTTTCATATCAAAATATCATATTTTGTTTTTTTTTTGAACCCATTTTTTTTTCATTCAAAGTAGAACATACTTTCATATCCAAAAATCCCAATCATCCCCAACCCGATTATATTCCAAACTAGAATATTTCCATGTCATTGCATTATACTCGTATAATATCTCAAAACGACTTATATTCAAATAGAATATAATTTGTCTCAAAGATTTCAAATTATTACGGATTCTTATCTCAACTCTATTCAAACCAGCGGTTCAAACCCAAACATTTCCATTCGAAAGAACTTATACTTATAAAATATATAATTTTAAAAAGATAGATATTTATAAGGAAGACCTTAATATAAATAATTAATAGATATATAAAAATTATATTTAGAATAGGATAAGATAAATTGTAAAACATTATATCTGTAAATTGAAAGTTTACTAAATAATTTAATAATAGAATATAAGAAAAATTTGTAAAAATAAAAACAGTTATTTGAAATCAAACGGTATAAATATATATAAGATAATTCTTTAACTAAAACTAACTTTTTCTTCCGAACTTCAATGCTTGAATCCAAATTCCAGTCTCAATGGAGTTGCCTAGATCAAGGACTTGTCTAAATCCCACTTTAACTCATTTCATATTCAAGGATTTAAAATCATACTCGTATCAAGTTTGAAAAACATTTTCGAGTATTCTCGATTATCTTTATTCCCAAAATTTAAATTCAATCAGCATTTATTAAATCTGAGTCTGCCCAATCCTTGAAAAATCCCGAATCATATAAATTTTAAATCTTTAACACTTCGAATTCACTCTGGGAAAATTTCTTAAATCATTTCAAATGATATTCCAGATTCAGATTTTCAAAGGAAAAATAAAACCTATCGAAATCGATACATTCCCTTAATTGAATTTTCCATTAAAATAGAATTCCAAATATTAAATCATTTACCCAACCGATATCCATATATAATTTGCTACCCTATGGCCAAGTGAATTAAATTTAATTCCTCAATATTCAGGGATGGATCTATCATTTCAATCCAAATCAGGGCCACAGAGATTTATCATTTCACTCTGTGTTCTTAATTCATTTCAATCGATAAATTCCGGGTTCATTAGATGCCCGTAACATCAAGGGTAAATGGAATTTATCGTCACAATCAACATGCATTACAATATACTGAAATAAGGAGCATTTAAACATGTCACTATAAATTCAGCAATAATTTCAACCAACATCCATCACAACAATTTCATTCAACTGATTCAGCATTAAACTGTTTCCAGGGTTTAACCAGAGTTCGAATTCAACTAGGAATTTAAATTAAATTTAATAACAAATCATTTACTTAGATTGCATGTTAACACTCTTGCATGTTAAATTCAGACCACACATCAACAATTCAACACAACCATGCAACCGAACTTACTTCATAATTTAATTCAATAAATATGGGAATAATTCAGTATTTCGTGAGTGAGGAAACCACTCACATTTGGTCTTTAATTCAGATGAACGTCCAACCATAGCCCAAAATTTGACAGTCTCCAAATGCAGCGAAATTAGTGTCAAAACGTCCGCAACTCCGCCACGATCCCAACGCAACAAACCGTACGTCAATCCGACCTCGTACGAGAAAGTTATCAATGTTTTATCAATTGGATTTCGAAATATATAAATTAATAAAATATCCACCAGACCCTACCACATAGTGACACGTGGCCTCTTACCTTTCTTCCCGCTCTGGCCTTCTACCTGCTACAGGCCCGTCGACCGAAGTAAACCCAAATCAGCCGGAACTTTGACCGGCGGTTGCTCCTTACCCCGGCCACTTGGTGACGCGTGACCACCACCATCGGAAAGATCTCCTCGAGCCGCTCCACCTCACGCCGGACCCGTCACCTCCGGTCAACCTTGCCGGCCGCACCGCCTCCTCCCAAACTGCCACTTTCGCACCTTTAAACGCCAAATCCCGACTACCCACTCAACGATAAAACGAACGCCACCGCCTATGGACTCGTATCGACATCCTCTTCAAAACCCATATGCCAATTTCTCCGATTTGCTGCCTGATTAAAAACCCCCAAATTGACCACATGAATTCGAAAATCTGAACCTTTGACCGCGAATTCCGGCCAACTCCTTTACTGCATGTCAAATTTGAAGATACCCGCGGGTTCTTGTCGTCGAGATCTTCCAATTGGTATATAATAAGCTATGATTCGGAGAATTTTTATTTTTGAGTTGAAATTGAATTTAGATCTAGGGTTTGGATCTAAATTTTCAGCCATTAAAGAAGAAAAAGGTGGAGTAAAGTGTAAAATGGCTGATGGAGGTTAGTGGGCTTCAATTTACATCAGATTATAAGGCCAAACTGATTAACACACACACCGTTACCGTATATCAATTCGAACGTACATTTCACATTACTGGGCCCACATACTGACCCCGAAAAATCCAGAAAAATTATTTTTGTTTATGATTTGACGATACGATTCTAATGAAACTAACTTCGTCGGATTCTGAGGCCGTTTGAAAAATGGCCTTTTTCGGGTCGATCCAATTTAACTGTCAACTGGTAAAACGCGTTTTCTCTTACCACGCTTTCATATTAATTCGAAAAATTGAAACCTAGTAAAAATTCGCCGTTCCGGACCCAATGGCGCCAGTTTCGTCGAATTCCGAGACAGTCGCCAAAACAGTTAAATTTCACAGTTAAATAAATAAATAAAATATTCAAAAATTCAATTAACTGATTAAATTCAATTTAAATATTTAAAAGAATCCCAATTAAATCAATTGATAACTTAAATAAAATTTTATAAATCAAATTCACATATTTTATATTCCCATATATAATTATTTAAAATTTAACAAATCCGGAATTCAAATTTAAATTTCATTTGCTTATAGTTTCTTTATATAAATTCCATAGCGACCTTTCGAAATTTTGATTTACTCATAACTTGCAATTTATCCGGCGAAATTTCAATTTCTTACATTCTTTGGAAAGATATGATTAATTCGATTACAACGTTTCCAGTTTTGTTCAATTCTGATTTAAAATGAATTCTATATATTTTTCCAAAGTTTGAAATCGAATTTTCAAACTACCGCGCCATTTCAGGCTCGTAATATAAATAAATATAAATTTAACCAATAGTATACGATTTATTTAATTAAAATTTACATTTTAAATATACAGAAATTATGGTTCGTTACAACGTTTTTCATATCATTAAAATTCTACCTTTCATGTATGAAAAATCCAATTTTTAACTTATGCTTTCATATATTTTAAAATAACTAAAGATTAAATTTTTATATAATTAAAAATCAGTTCTAACTAAAATTAAACATCAGAAAAACTTACAGCATTTAGATTTAGAGTTTCGGATTGAGGCGGAGGCTTCTCGCGTGGAGAGGCCACTGACAGGTGAATAGGAGGGGGGTCGGAGCTCGCGGGTCTGCGTGAGGCTAGAGGAGGGTGAATGGTGGTGGTGGCTGTGCACTGGGGTATCGCGGTTTAAGGCTAGGTCAACGCGGAATGGCGGAGGGCCGATTTGGGGGTTTTCCCTTATGATAATCCAAAACACTTGATTTAACATCTCAGAATCCTTTTGAAAGAAACAATGATCTTTTATATCAAAACTCCCTTGGTATTATGATAGTCTCTATCAACCACAATATAATAATAATCTAATAGAATGCTTTCATCTCACGTTCCACATACATAATATATAATCAAAAACCGCGGGCACTTATTGGTTAATGAATTCCAACTGGCAAGGTATGGGACCACCTTCCGACAGTGTATCTCTAGAGAGGAATACACTGGATTCAACAAGAACATCTTGCAACCTAGGCTAAACATGACCGGTCACTCATTTCGCTTGAGTGTACCAAATGTATTATCACCAACGGTTGGGATCAGCAACCGGTTCCCGAAAGGGACAACACCGAAAAAGGTTAAAGAAGTAAATGAAATTTCTCTAGATTAGGTGACAATATACCCTAATTGGCAGCTAACCACTTAGCCATGCAACCTACTCAATTTTATACCATTTCCTGGTTGTGAGGCTAGAGGCCATAACATATAAATCAAACCTTTATTTACTTTGAATGTCACATTGTCATACCCGCCAAATCACAAATTGATTTCTCCAAAAATACCATTTCCTTGCTATGACCTGTTCAATGATATACATGTATATGCAAGCAAATGCGACCAATTTTCAATACAATTCATTATTCAATCAAATTAGGCATAATGGTTCAAAATTATCAAACAATTAAACAAACAACACAAACATCAATCAATTAGTGAATTAACGTTTCAAATTCATAATTTCGATACATAGTCAAAAATCATGTTTTTGATGCCAAATCACAACAATAAGCCCTATCTAATTTTGGTTCTCACACCAATCAATAGGAAATATATAGAAAGTCCACTTTCGTCACTCGAACATAAATTCGGATGATGATCGATCAATCATCAGAATCACCCCCGGGCGACTAGAGTGTAATTCTATATCTATCCAGTATATTAAAAATTCGAATACACGCGGATCAGACGTATACGCAAAATCTATATATACTGGATTGTCCACATCAATATAAATAAATAACCAAATACGAATAGTTGATTTAGATTTTCAAAACAAAATTTGTTTTCATTTGAAAAATATACTCTTCACACTCGTTCTAGGATACTACTGATCCTATCTCTAACGAGTCATTCCCATTGGATATTACTAACCCAATATCTGATGAATTCTTTCGTATGGTTCTACTGTGCCTTGTTCTCTGCTTTGTAAACCAAAGCTCTGATACCAACTGTGAAAACCCGTAACTTCCCCGTAAAGGAAAGTGTTGGATAGTTCGAGAACAAACCACAACAGAATGCATATAAAAGAGCATTTCACTGTATATTACAACAATGCATCAGATTACAAGAATATACAGAGTATAAATGAATATTACACAGAAATATCAGAGATTTAAATTACATTTAAATACATAGCAGCGGAAAATAATACAATGCACAACTAGAAGAGATATACGGATACAAATCTTTCCGGATATCGTTCCAGCTGTAAACCAAGATCCTGTGAATATAAATCTGCAAAACCAAAACTACTAGCTGCCCGTGTCGAAAATAAGGGCACCCAGAGTTTAGGTTAAAACAATAAACTCCAGGTCAGTCATGGGACTGGTGTGAGAACTAAAACAGTTATTAATTCTTTATTTTAAAGTTAGGTAAATCAAGGGACCACGCCGTATAACACGGAACGGGTTTCCTCCCAAGAATACCAGTGCATAAAACAAACAGCGCAATGCTAAATAAAGAAAAATGAAGCTGTTATAAGACCCAGGTCCTATCACACAATGCAACGCAAGCCGGGGGATAGGGTTTTCCCTTATAACAGCCAAAGAATGCTTGATACGTTTAAAACAAATCATTTGATACTATTATAAGTGCATAGTGTATAAAACAACTTCAAATCATAAGTATCAATCATAGGCGGCATGGGTACCATATATCATGTCGCCATACTAGTTTTACAATTAAAACCGCAAATGTCATATTGGAAGTTGGGTTATCATTTATGGTATGAACCGAGGCTAGGGGCAAGATCCTCTACCGATTTGTGACTCTCTAGCCCGAGCCATCGGAACAGCCGCAACTGCCCCTTAGATCGTCAGGGCCGGTCCACCGATGTGGATTATTATGCCTGAACACTGCGTTTCCCCACCCTTTGGGGCGTAAGCCTGGCCCGTCAGCCGACCAGAAGCATCGGCCGAAACCGATATCACGAGGCGCCTCGCTTTTCAGCAAGTAATAATAAGTAATATCCACATGAGTCAAACTCGTCAGCCAGTTCAAGCACTGACGCCACTCCTAACTAGAAAGAAACGCATGTCCTCCCTGAGGTCCGTCTCCCGTTTTTGATTCATACCGGGTGTGATACTCGCGAATCAACGATACTCAAAGCTACGACACACAAGGCCGTGCTTCGATCATCAACCACAAGACTTTGCTTTTCAACAGAAGCCTTGATCATTTGCATCTTAGCATGCCACACAGGCAATTCACTCCATGCGATTGATATCCATCAATATATAACCCCTGAGCTCGTACGTCTCAGAGAAGGGCGTTAAGCAAGAGAATAAATTCTCCGCCGCCAAACAGATATATATTTAATAGAGATCAATCACACGGACTAAAATCCAATGTCAGACACACAGTCCATTTACAAGTCCGTTCTGGGTCTGAACGAAACCGGAGGCACTTTCCTCGCATATCCATCCATCTCCAAGTACGTCTGGACGATCACCAACTGTTTCCATCTTCTTGGGTGTACAGCCCAATCAAGATCATCAGTAATCACCCAAACGACGTGAAGACTTCCGGTCTTCGACCATCGTCTTCATCTTCGACTTATCGTCGTATCAGTTATTCAGAATGGGATAAACCCGGTCTTTCCGAATAACTCGCGTATATTTTAAATAAGTGTTACACAAACACAACATACGCCTCATTCCAATTCATCGGTCATTAACCGTAAATTAATCAAGAGAATAATTCCCCAAATATTAACCCCGAAGGCCGAAACCAACATCAGATCAATATCCAGAAAACTATTCTGCTTGGCTAACCGACGGTTAATTTCTAATTTCACATTCATAGGGAAAGGTTCCCATTAATTTTATCAAAGATAAATTCTTTAATTTATTCTTTAATCTACTTTTGAATATCAATTCAAACTAGTCGGGATTAACGAAACTTACCGAAGTAATCATTTGTTTTAATTTCCCAATCCTAACCTATTTATCCCATGAAGTAAAACTGGTAATACTTCATATCTAACACCACAGTGTTATCGGTAAATTCAATTACCATTTCACGTTCAAATCTAATTAAAGATTTAACTATCGCCTGGAGTAAAACTGGTGATACTCCATTCTCGATTATTTCAATCTAATTAAAGATTCATTAAAACTCCACTTAGTTTTAATCATTAACTGGGTTAAAGAATCAGTGTCATTTAAAACACGGTTCACGGTAAACCCAAAATATCATTCCATTAATTATCGGGTTAAAGAACAAGTGTTATTTAAAACACTGTCCACGATAAACCCAAAAATCAATATCAATTCAATTCCAATTAAATATTATTTAATTGGTACCTTTCATTAAATCTAAATAAAAAGATTTAATCATTTCTCAATTGGGTTCAAGAACAGTGTTAGTGAAGACACCATTCACGACAAACCCAAATCACATTCGATATTCAATACAAGGCTCTGAATAGAAAATATATCGGCTTATATTCAATATCAAATTCTACGACTAACAAATGTCGTATTGGAAATAACGATATAAATATATATCTTTCAAATTTCCATAACAACACCTGTATAATCACGAATTCCAACATCGAAATATTCCGAAGACAATTTCGATTCAAATCCACTCCAATGCAATCATTGGATATTCTGGTTATTTTTAAAACCCTTTTTAAATTCAATTTATTTCTTTAAAAATAAACAGAATTATATTTCTAGTTCAAAACTAGTTCATTTCGATAAAAATCTATTTTTATCTTTTCAAATATGGAGTTTTTCATCCCAATTCTTTCTAAATCATTTCTTATGATTTTACACAAATTATTACTATTTTTAATAATTTTATAAAGGCCCGTACAGTCGATTTCCATCAACGACCATCGAACTGCACTTACAACGACCTTTTTCAAATTTGATTTGGACATAATTCCAAATCCAACCGTTAGATTTCAAATTTCTAATATTCATTAGAAAGCTCTTTTCGATACGAACCCAACGGTTCCGGTTTTAGGAGAATCCGACGGTCGGATCTCCCGTAATGTCCGTTTGAAATAAATGGTCGAAATTCGCGAACTGCCGCGGCGCGACGCGTTCTATTCAGGCCATTATATTATATATAATATATATAATATATATTTCGTCGATTTCTATTTAAAACGAATTATATAAACAGTTTTAAATTCGTTTCAAAAGCAATTTCAACTTCCATTTCAATTCAAATCAAAATTGAATTCATCTTTATAAATTCGTTTTAAAATTCATTTCTATTCAATTCAAATTTCAATTCAATTTGAATTCATTTCAATTCGCTTTCAATTCAATTTGAATTCGTTTTCAATTCATTTCGAAATCGTTTTCAATTCAATTCATTTCGAAATCGTTTTCAATTCAATTCATTTCGAAATCGTTTTCAATTCAATTCATTTCGAAATCATTTTCAATTCAATTCATTTCGAAATCGTTTTCAATTCAATTCATTTCGAAATCGTTATATATTCAATTCATTTCGAAATCGTTTTCAATTCAATTCATTTCGAAATCGTTATATATTCAATTCATTTCAAAATGAATAAAATCGATATAAAAATCGTTTACGTCAAAATGGCGTCAATCTAATCAACACGGCTTCATAAATTTCTATTTTAAATATTTTATTTCAAATATTTCTTTTTCAAAATAGTTGTTATTATCAAAATATTTCGTTCAACACATGACCAATCTCAAAGGATGAGTACTGTCAACACATGAACCGTTATTTTATATTGATAAAGATGTAAATTTTATTATCAAAATATTTCGTTCAACACATGACCAATCTCAATGGATGAGTACTGTCAACACATGAACCGTTATTTTATAATATTCTTTATTTTCTAAATTGGAATGAGGCCCAATCAATCACCATATAATGTTAATTATATGGATTTTCATACAACACATGTATATAATAGCATTGAAAAATAATCAACCATCAACCAAAGTGCACTACACTGTATAAGCATCAAATATATACATTTAACGCTTATAGCAGCTTGTCAATCAATCGATCGACATATTTAATCAATTAGGATGAGTGAACTTCAAGTTTCATCCCAACACCCGTGTGGGGTTTCAAACAATCAAACAAATATTTTATTCGTGCAGTTGGGCGATGTGTAAAATTTATCGTCCCAATCAATGTCCTTCAAATAGGTGTACATAAACAAACCGTCTGGTTTGTAAATGAATATTTATTTATTCACATTCACGTTAAAAATTATATTTTTAACGATAAAACATTTTATTCCAACATATGAATTTCTATTAAGTTCATTCTTTAAATAAAATGATATTTTTATTTTTCTAACACATTTTAGAAAATTTCGGCGGCATAACGGCACGATACTAGAAACGGGACGAGGCCTAGCCTTATCCCCGGTCTAGTGAAGGCCCACGCCATTCACACATCAATCATATCAATTTCATTTCACCAAACAATTCAAATCAACTCAAACAATCTAACTAACAACACAGCCAAACAAACAAGTCCATGGTCTGTGGACGATTGTGTCGGGTGCTACTAAGCACCGTCTGCATCCTAGTATATATATATATAACTAGAAAATTAAATTGAAAGGTGAGAAATTCTCAGTTATAGCTATCCTAGCTCCACGGCTCTTCATTTGCAGAAGTCTTCGTCGTTTCGCCTTTTTGTCACCTTCGTTGCTGCTTTCACTACATACGTAAAAATCACATTTTTACTTCGCTATTCAATATATAAAAATCGAATTTTTACTTCGATGTTCAATATATAAACATCATATTTTTATTTCGAAGTTCAATATATAAAAACCATATTTTTATTTCGAAGTTCAATATATAAAAACCATATTTTTATTTCGAAGTTCAATATATAAAAACCATATTTTTATTTCGAAGTTCAATATATAAAAACCATATTTTTATTTTGAAGTTCAATATATAAAAACCATATTTTTATTTCGAAGTTCAATATATAAAAACCATATTTTTATTTCGAAGTTCAATATATAAAAACCATATTTTTATTTCGAAGTTCAATATATAAAAACCATATTTTTATTTCGAAGTTCAATATATAAAAACCATATTTTTATTTCGAAGTTCAATATATAAAAACCATATTTTTATTTCGAAGTTCAATATATAAAAACCATATTTTTATTTCGAAGTTCAATATATAAAAACCATATTTTTCATATGCTATTCGTATAAATAAAAATCCTTCTTTTATGATGCTCATTCATATATCAAAATCACATTTTTAATTGTAAAAATTATAACTCTCTATATATAAAGATTATACCTTAAAAACTGAAATTTTAATCAATGTTTCTAAATTAAAAACTGAATTCAAAATAAAATAGAAAAGGGGCTCACTATTTTTCGGCCTTGGTGCTTGGATCTGCTGACCCGGGACTGTGGAGGCGCTGCTTTTTGCTGTAGAGGTTTGGGATGGGGCGGAGGAGCTGCTGCGAGAGGGGAGCGTCGGGTTTTCGTGCTTGGGCGAGGAGGGTTCGCGGGTTTAGGCAGAGGGGGGGGGGGGCGAGGTTTACTGCTGTTCGCCGGAGGTGGTAGCAGGGGGTCCACGTCGGCGGTCTTCAGGTAAGGGGGCCTCGCGGTGAGGATTTTTTTGGGGGGGAACGGTTTTAGGCGGAGCGGTCGCGAGAAGGAAGGGGGGGTCGAGGGTTGATCTGAGAAGGGAGGAGGAGAGCGCGGAGGGGAGAAGAAGGGGGGGTTCGCCTAAGGCGCGATGCCGACCGGGGGGGGGGGCATCGACGGAAAATCCAGATCGAGGTGGCTTCCGCATTTTTTTTTATTATCTGAAGGGCGTTGACTTTCTGAATGGAAGAGAGGGAGGGGTAGGAGGGAAAATATATAATTATATATTTATATTATTTTAATTTTCCAAATAAAGTTACTTTTTATTTCGAGCTCGAAATCCAATCCAATGACTGTCGCCCCTAGCTAATTACCCCCATTCCGAACACAATGGGATATGTATCGTGAGCCAGTTCGGCTGTTACGATCAGTTTTCATTGAAATTTAATATATAATCATTTAATATTCAATTTGAACGTACATTTTAATTTACCGGGACCACATACTAACTTGAAAAATTCCAGAAAAATATTTTCTAGCTTCGTATTGACGATACGGTCCTAACAAAACTAGTTTCGTCGAATTCTGAGACCGTTGGAAAAATGGCCATTTTCCAGTCGATTAAAATCAACTAAAGCTGGTCAAACGCGTTTTCCTTTGCCACGCTCACATATTGATTCGAAAAATTATGAAATTTGGAATCTAGCAATAACTTAACATCACGGACCCAACAAAACTGGTTTCGTCGAAATCCGAGGTCGTTTGCAAAACGGCTATTTTTAAGGGCTATATATTATATAAAATATATATAAATTCCATAGCGACTATTCTGAATTTTCAACTGGACGTATCTTATCATTTCTAAAGTGAAATCTTAGTTTGTTAACTTCGTTAGAAAGATCTTGTTCATCAGATTCAAATATTTCTTGTTTCGTCCAATTCTGACTTATAACGAATTCTGTATATTCAATTGAAATTAGAAATCGAATTTTCGAACTACCGCGCCATTTCAGGCTCGTTATATAATTAAAATAAATTTATTCATTTTAACTTCGTCGAAAATAAATTTTTCGTCGTTATTATTTAAAATAATTCATTTTAAATATTCAAAATTCGCTAAAATGGCCAAAATAAAAATTTTAAACTGGCCCAGATTTTCCGGGTTATTACGGACAGCCCTTGCATAACTTTGTCTTCAATTATCTTCATCATATTTGATTGCAACGCTAATACTATACGGAGTGGTTGTTTTCAGATAATATACCTGATCCCGGTTTCTCCGTGCTGACGACGGAAAATGGTCAAAAACTTTCATAGTCGGTGATTTAACCATCAAAGAAAAACATGTGTGCAAACAATGATATTATTTCCAAATGGAAATTCTATCAATCAATCATCAATTAACGTTTATTCATTTCCCCATTTCTCGTTTCCATATGTTCATCAAATCCTTATTTTCTAATTTTAGAAAATATACATTATTAACTTTGGTAAACATTTACATTTCTGATTCACGCATCACTATCTTCTCATTTATATCAGTCTCTAACAGTAAACTAGTAAGAGAACAACCTCTACCTATTAAACCCGAAGGCCGAAACCAACATCAGATCGATACCCAGAAAGTCATTTAACTCAACTAATTTCCAGTCAGTTTCTAATTTCAATAATTCTATTTAAATTCCTAATTCAAACCCCAAATTCCTTTATAATATTTTATTTGCAAAATATTTACTTAAGTCCTTTATTCACATTAAACGTGAATAATATTTCTTCTTTGCAATCAACACAGTTTGATTTCATATTCAAAAACAATATCTGAAATCCAATTTCTATTTATACTTCTAATTATAGAATTATTTATATAAAATCTCATTTTATTCTTCTAACACTTATAATCCCATTTATAATCACCTTTATAAATGCTGCTCAAATTCTATTTAAAATATCTGTGTTAAAACCGATTCCTACTTCTCTATATAAATTAAGTGTTATATATTATGTTTATCAAATAATAAATATTTTATTTAATTTATAAAACATTATTTATAGATTAATCTTCTCAATCTATTTGTTAAAATAGATTTCTATTTAATATCCACTTTAAACAATCTTCTTATAATTCTTTTGTATCTCCTCAAATATCCCTTTTATAATTCTATTTACTTTCTAAATAAATATTCCTTTTATACTTATATTTGTTTACTATATAAATAATCCTTTTATACTTCTATTTATTTTCTATATAAATAATCCTTATATACTATTCTTTGATTTTATAAATATTCCTTTTATAAAATTCTTTAATTTTATGAATATATTATTTTCAATTTACACTTTGAAAATTCCCTTTTCACATTCCGGTATTTCTTATGGTATTTAAAATACCAAATACCATGATTAATATCATCTACACACTCGTAATCAATCACAGATTATATATCACATCATATATCACAATATATGAAAACAAACAGTATTATAAATATTGAGGAATCCAGTTGGATCCCTCCAACCTGTTTCACTGCATCACAGATGTTAAACAATATAAATAACATCGATTTCATTTCAATATGAAATATTCTAATAAACAGAATCAATATTTGATTAATGATTTATATATATATATATCGTTATCCACAATTTCAACCAATACATCATCAATTCAACCAAACAATCAACACACAACAATCAATCATCATTTATCAATACTAGATTATATTTATAAAAATATAAACTGTATAGAGTTAGTGAGATTTACTCACATTGGACAGTTATCGTTAAATAACGATAATCTGTTGTCGATTCAGATCAGACAATTTATTACGCTATAAATTGTAACGGGCTCCAATTCACTCCAAGTCAGTTCCATTGTGTATCCGTCATCCATACGATCCCAACGGATCCTGTTTTTCTTAATTCTGATAACGTATGCTAAAGTTATACATTATACATGTTATAAATTGTTTAAATTAAAATAAAACCAATTTAACTCATCATTGGGCTCACCCCTTTTATATAAAACCGGCCCATCAATCATTATTACCCCTTGCTACAGTGGTCTTCCCGCCCAACAAACATCGCGAATCCATGCTCTTACTTCCTCCACTTCGATTTCCTTTTAACAACTCGTTTCTCCATATTTTTCGAAACAACCTTCACCGCAGTCTCCTTCTTCTTCTCCTCTATCTCTCCATACTCACCATACTGAACTCGAACTCCCCCATTGGTCGCGACTTCGAGTATCGTGCGTCAATTACAGTGAAGCACCGTACTTCTTAGCGACTGATCATACCCAAAATTCACACACTTATGCCAAATCCCATCCCAAATTCAACTTCAATATCCGTTACTTGAATGAAAACCCCAAACGTTTAGAAATTCGAACCCTAGTTGTTGAAAGAAAAAGAACAGCGGACTGAACTTGGTTCGACCCAAGTGAAACCAATATCCAATCGAAGAGGATGCCTTTAGGAATAAAAATATATATACATTATGATTTATACGATTTTATTCGAATTACTAGGAATATTTGAAGATTCTCGATTAAGGTTAGGAAGAAACTAGCAGGTCCGAAGCCTTTGACTGCGGAAATAAAGTAGTTAGGGTTAGTGGTAGGATTGTGGTGTATTTATAGGAAGTTTTAATATCTTTAAATTCGAATTTTATATTTATTTATAATCAACCGCTATTTTTTTTGCTGTTTAAAAATTCGTGTAATTACATACAACATTCAAAAATCATGAAAATGGGCATACGGCTACAGTTCGACATTATGGACCCAACGAAACTGGTTTCATCGAATTTCGACTTTGTTTGCTCATACAACGTATTTTGAAAGTCAAATTATTACTGTTTTTCACATTAAAATCCCATACGGTCGCATACTGACTCCAAAAATCACGAAAATTGAAACCTAACAATTATTTAATATTCCGGATCCAACAAAATTAGTTTCGTCAAAAAAGGAGGTCGTTTGCAAAAATGACTATTTTTAAAGCTCTAAATAAACCCATTTAAATATTAATATATTCAAATAATTAAATTAAATATTAATAAATTAATATTATCGTATATATATTCACATATAATATTATCTAGTTCCAAAATAATCCTATCGGGATTTATAACTCGATATTTCAAATCCGGATTAAATCGATATCCAATTTATATAAAAAACCCTTTTACAATATAAATATATCATTATAAATTATAAATGAATTGCATAGCGACTATTTTAAAATTTGATTTGGGCATAACTAAAAATCTACACGATGAAATCTCAATTTTTCTCTTCCATTAAAAAATATACTTCACCCGCTCCGAACATTTCTTGTTTCACAGAAATCCGACTTAAAACGGATTCTGTATATTCGTTTAAAGTTCAAATCACCAAATTACGAACTGCCATGCCATTTCAAGCTCGATTATAATTATAATATAATTTATATTTCCAATGTCATTCAAATAATATATTCATTATTATAATTCAATTATAAACTGAATTAAATATTTTAAATGATTCAATTCACACAATATTGTGAATTTTACTATTTTCGACTATTTCGAAGTTATAATATATTATTATGTTATAAAAATTAATTAAATATTCATTTTTATTTAATTAAACAACCATTTAAATCTATAAATCACTATTTAAAAAATTAAATTAATTAATTATTATACCGTGAAAATACGGGACGTTACATTCTTCCCCCTTAAAAGAATTTGGTCCTCGAAATTGCTAAGGTAGAAAACAAACCCTATTGACTGGTTAGAACTTATTTGCTCACATCTTAACTTCAGTTTCAACTAAACCAATTTAATTTCAATTCAATATTTATTCATTCCTAGTAACGAAAAATTGTCAAAAATCCTGAAAATTTTCTAACGCCTTAACTTTTCGAAAAATTTCGCGAGCACCTCCTTTTTACTGGTCAATAGCTCAAACTCCAACTCTCCTCTCTAGGCCTTCTTCAACCCAAAAGAAAATCAAACAGCCAATCGGCTTGCCAAACAGGCTCATTAAAATCTCAAACCCATATATAATATAAAACTGGTACCTTTTTGTTGGGCGTATCAGTATATCATTTCCATGTGTTACCAATCCTGCATATACCAATACGTTTCCAACTTGATCTCCAATCAATTTATCTTTAACACAATCATTCGCTTATATCCAAACTATAATATCATTTCAAACTCGAGTTCCATCCTCGATTCCAAACTCTTAACATACCAATTCAACAAAATTCAGGATTCCTATCTCACAATCCAATTTTTATTCTATATCCATTTTTTTGATTTGCTTTCACAAATTATAATTTAATTTGTTTTCAAATCAAACAATCCTTGGGGTTTTAAACATTTTACCATATCAGAAAATCGAACTTCCCTTTCAGGACTCAAAATAACTTATTTTTCCAAAACAATTCGAAATCAATAACTTTGGTGGTAATACGTACACTTAGAAGCTCAAAAATGAATACCGATGATGTCAGGATCATCATCGGAATTATTTCCCAGCGACCGAAGTGAGTTCAATACTGTATCACTATCAAAACCATTTCTAAACACTTCTACTTTGAAATACAATTCAAAATACCATTCACAATGCTAGTAAAACAATTTAAAATCTCTTAGGATTTTAAAATTCTCATATACTAATTCCAAATCCATTTACAAACACCACTTCAAATTTCCAGAGTTTTAAATTTCAATTCTGATTTAATTCATTTCGTAACACTTATACGAATTTTGATTGGTTATTTATATAACCGTTCAATTATAATCCTATATGATTATAATCATAACCAACACATCCAATATGCTATAATATATCAAATATCTATACTTTGTTTATATCAAAATATAATTTGGATAAAATTATTTCATTTACCCTCTTTTCAAAACATACAGTGTCGGTTCATCGTATTCGAGTGTTTATAAACCCTTACCGATATAGAGGATCAAACTGATTGACCAGAACTCATAAACAACTCAAGCAATAAATCTCCACATTATAAAACAACTTTATAAAATCTACAAGTACGTTCACTCGTATATATACACTCAGCTCAATCTAGGGTATTACTAACCCCATCTCTACTGAGTTACGCTACAGAACCAAGGTAATTACTTAACCTTCAGCTTTGATACCACTGTAATGACCCAGGGAATTTGCGACCTTAGATATTGGCATACAACACCATGTCGAACATCCAAGAACCCAAAACACTGGATAGTCCATGAAAGAAGTTAGAGGGTGAGAATAGATAAAATAGAAAATTAGAATAGAAGAAGAAGAAGAAAACTACAACATCAGAGTAACACGAATTTCACAGCGGAATGAATAAAATATAACATAACTTTGAAATAAAATCAGTATATGTATACAATAACATTATCCGAGTATAACACATACAATACAGCAGAAATAACAATAGCTACACATTCCTGAAGCCTCCTGCTCATAGCTCTCCAAATATATCTGTAAAACCCGACTACTTGACTTCCCGTACAAAATTGGGCACCCAGGAGTTTAGGAAAAGCAAAACAAAATAAACTCTAGGTCAGTCATGGGACTGGTATGAGTAAACCATTTAAAACAGTTTAAGAAATTAAACGATGTCTCATAAGACCATGCCATATAACACAGAACGGGGTTTTTCACTTATGAGAATCCAAAACACTTGATTTAACATTTCAAAATCCTTTTGGAAGAAACAATGATCTTTTATATCAAAACTCCCTTGATATTATGATGGTGTCTATCAACCACAATATAATAATCATCTAGTAGAACGCTTTCATCTTACGTTCTACATACATAATATATAATCAAAAAATGCGGGCGCTTATTGGTTAATGAATTCCAACTGGCAAGGTATGGGACCACCTTCCGATAGTGTATCTCTAGAGAGGAATACACCGGGTTCAACAAGAACATCTTGCAACCCAGGCTAAACATGACCGGTCACTCATTTCGCTTGAGTGTACCAAATGTATTATCACCAATGGTTGGGATCAGCAACCGTTTCCCGAAAGGGACAACATCGAAATAGGTTAAAGAAGTAAATGAAATTTCTCTAGATCAGGTGACAATACAACCTAATTGGCAGCTAACCACTTAGTCATGCGACCTACCCGACTTTTTACCATTTACTAGTTGCGAGGCTAGAGGCCATAACATATAAATCACACCTTTATTTACTTTGAATGTCACATTGTCATACCCGCCAAATCACAAATTGATTTCTCCAAAAATACCACGGGTATACAACTAAGAGAAACGAATTCCTCTGCCACCAAACGTAAATACGTTTGAAGGGATCAACTTACGCGATCTGTTAAATATACTCTGTCAGACATTCTTCTATACAGGTCATCCTGGGATTGGACAGACCGAAGGTACTATTCTGTAAATAGGACAGCCCTTGCATAACTCCGTCTTCAATTATCTTCATCATATTTGATCGCAACGCTAATTCCATATGGAGTGGTTTTCAGATAATATACCTGATCCCGGTTTCTCCGTGCTGATGATGGAAAATGGTCAAAAACTTTCATAGTCGGTGATTTAACCATCAAAGAAAAACATGTGTGCAAACAACGATATTATTTCCAAATGGAAATTCTATCAATCAATCATCAATTAACGTTTATTCATTTCCCCATTTCTCGTTTCCATATATTCATCAAATCCTTATTTTCTAATTTCAGAAAATATACATTATTAACTTTGGTAAACATTTACATTTCTGATTCACGCATCACTATCTTCTCATTTATATCAGTCTCTAACTATAAACTAGTAAGAGAACAACCCCTACATATTAACCCCGAAGGCCGAAACCAACATCAGATCGATACCTAGAAAGCCGTTCAACTCAACTAATTTCCAGTCAGTTTCTAATTTCAGTAATTCCATTTAAATTCCTAATTCAAACCCCAAATTCCTTTATAATACTTTATTTGCACAATATTTACTTAAATCCTTTGTTCATATTAAATGTGAATAATATTTCTACTTTGCAATCAACATAGTTTGATTTTGTATTTGAAAACAATATCCCAAATCCAATTTCTATTTATACTTCTTATTATAGAATTATTAATATAAAATCTCATTTTATTCTTCTAACACTTATAATCCCATTTATAATCTCCTTTATAAATGCTGCTCAAATTCCATTTAAAATATCGGTGTTAAAATCGATTCCTACTTCTTTGTATAAATTCAGTCTTATATATTATGTTTATCAAATGATAAATATTTTATTTAATTTGTAAAACATTATTTATAGATTAATCTTCTCAATCTATTTGTTAAAACAAATTTTTATTTTATATCCACTCTAAACAATCTTCTCATAATTCTTTTATATCTCGTCAAATATCCCTTCTATAATTCTATTTACTTTCTAAATAAATATTCCTTTTATACTTCTATTTATTTACTATATAAGTAATCCTTTTATACTTCTATTTATTTTCTATATAAATAATCCTTTTATACTATTCTTTGATTTTATAAATATTCCTTTTATAAAATTCTTTGATTTTATAATTATATTATTTTCAATTTACACTTTGAAAAATCCCTTTTCACATTCCGGTATTTCTTATGGTATTTAAAATACCAAATAACATGATCAATATAATCTACATACCCATAATCAATCACAGATTATATATCACATCATATGAAAACAAACAGTATTATAAATATTGAGGAATCCGGTTGGATCCCTCCAACATGTTTCCCTACATCACAGATGTTAAACAATATAAATAACATCGATTTCATTTCAATATGAAATATTCTGATAAACAGAATCAATATTTGATTAACGATATATATATATATATCGTTAACTATAATTTCAACCAATACATCAGCAATTCAACCAAACAATCAACATACAATAATCAATCATCATTTATCAATATTAGATTATATTTATAAAAATATAAACTGTACAGAGTTAGTGAGATTTACTCACATTGGACAGTTATCGTTAATAACGATAATCGGTTGTCGATTCAGATCACACAATTTATTTCGCTATAAATTGCTATGGGCTCCGATTCACTCCCAGCAAGTTCCATTGTGTATCTGTCTTCCATACGATCCCAACAGTTCCTGTTTTTCTTAATTTTGATAACGTATGCTAAAGTTACATTATACAAGTTATAAATTGTTTAAATTAAAATAAAACCAATTTAATTCATCATTGGGCCTCGCCCCTTTTATATAAAAACGGCCCATCAATCATTACTACCTACTTGCTACAGTGGTCTTCCCTTTCAACTAACATCGCGAGTCCCTGCTCTTACTTCCTCCACTTCGATTTCCTTTTAACAACTCGTTTCTCCATATTTTTCGAAACAACCTTCACCGCAGTCTCCTTGTTCTTCTCCTCTATCTCCCCATACCCACTGTACTGAACTCGAACTCCCCTCCCTTGGCCGCGACTTCGAGTATCGTGCGTCAGTTACAGTGAAGCACCAAACTTCTTAGTGATCGATCATACCCAAAGTTTACACACTTATGCCAATTCCCATCCCAAATTCAACTACAATATCTGTTATTCGAATTAAAATCCCAAACGTTTAGAAATTCGAACCCTAGCTGCTGAAAGAAAAAGAACAGCGAACTGAACTTGGTTCGATCCAGGTGAAACTAGTATCCAATCGAAGAGGACGCCTTCAGGAATCAAAATATATATACATTATGATTTATATGATTTTATTCAAATTACTAGGGATATTTGAAGATTCTCGATTAAGGTTAGGAAGAAACTGGCGGCTCCGAAGCCTTTGGCTGTGGAGATAAAGTAGTTAGGGTTAGTGGTAGGATTGTGGTGTATTTATAAGAAGTTTTAATATTTAAATTCGAATTTTATATTTATTTATAATCAACCGCAATTTTTTTTGCTGTTTAAAAATTTGTGTAATCACATACAACATCCAAAAATCATGAAAATAAGCATACAGCTACAGTTCGACATTACGGACCCAACAAAACTGGTTTCGTCGAATACTGACTTCGTTTGCTCACACAGCGTATTTTTAAAGTCAAATTATTGATTGTTTTTCACATTAAAATCCCATACGGCCACATACTGAATCCAATAATCATGAAAATTGAAATCTAACAATAATTTAATATTCCGGATCCAACAAAATTAGTTTCATCGAAAATGGAGGTCGTTTGCAAAACTGGCTATTTTTAAAGCTTTAAATAAACCCATTTAAATATTAATATATTTAAATAATTAAGTTAAATATTAATAAATTAATATTATCGTATATATATTCACATATAATATTATCTAGTTCCAAAATAATCGTATCGAGATTTATAACTCAATATTTCAAATCCGGATTAAATCGATATCCAATTTATATAAAAAAATCCTTTTTTAATATAAATATATCGTTATAAATTATAAAGGAATTACATAGCGACTATTTTAAAATTTGATTTGGGCATAACTAAAAATCTACACGACGAAATCTCAATTTTTCTCTCGCATTAGAAAAATATACTTCACCAGCTCCGAACATTTCTTGTTTCACCGAAATCCGACTTAAAGCGGATTATGTATATTCATTTAAAGTTCAAATCGTCAAATTACAAGCTGCCATGCCATTTCGAGCTCGATTATAATTATAATATAATTTATACATTCAACTGTCATTCAAATAATATATTCATTATTCTAATTCAATTATAAACTGAATTAAATATTTTAAATGATCCAATTCACTCGATATTGTGAATTCTACTATTTTCGACTATTTCGAAGTTATAATATATTATTATATTATAAATATTAATTAAATATTAATTTTTATTTAATTAAACGACCATTTAAATCTCTAAATCACTATTTGAATAATTAAATTAATTAATTATCATACCGTGATAATATTGGATGTTACAGTCGAGACCACGATGTGTACGGGCATGATACCAATGAGTGCCGCCAGCTTAAGGACGGAATCAAGAAGCTTATCCATGAGAAACGACTCGAGCAATATGTCCAAAAGCCCTTTCCTCCTGATACAAATTCAAAGCCTCCAGCACCAATACCTCAAGCGTCCGCCAAAACGGTTGTAGGTCCATCTAACCCAAGGCAAGGGATTGTGATCAATACCATATGTGGCGGACCTTACCCCACAGACGACAACTTTCGGAAAATGGAAGAGTATGTGAGTTACAGAAAGCATGCTACTTATGAAGCTTGCTCCACTCCCAACGAATCCGTCCCATCCAAGCTCCAAAAATCCATGCGGGATGACATCGTTTTCCGTGAAAGAGATTCTACGGGGGTTGAAATCCCAACCACCGATCCACTAGTTATCACAGCTCAAATCGATGTTTCTTTTGTTTGAAAAGTATTGATTGACCCGGGAAGCTCGATCAACATTATTTTTAAAGCTTCGTATGACCAGATGAAATTGGAAGCAAAAGACCTAAAGCCATGTCGTGCCATGATCCACGGCTTCAATGGGGATTCTAGTTGCGCGGTGGGGATGATAGACCTGCCCATGGAACTGGGCAATGGGGATCGAAGCCAGGTTTGAATCCTCACTTTTGTGGTTATAGGCATTGATTCCCCTAACAACGTTTTCCTTGTACACCCTTTTCTCATTGAGTTTCGGTTCTACATGTCGCCATGGTCTCTCCTAATGAAATTCTTGATAGAAAATGGGATTGGAACAGTTAGAGGCGATCAAGCAAGCGCCCGGGACTGTTATGCAATGGAATGGAAGAATGCGCGCAATAAAGACAAGTGAAAAGTCGTTCCCACACCTTCTTCTGCCAAGACTTTCTCCGCATAGAAATCAGCGGCGTTTGGGCCTTGGCTCAGGCTCCACTGTCGTCTTTCCGATGGCCTTGACCCGTGGAAGGACGAAGAGCCCGAATACAAAAGGACCACTCCGGTTGAGCCTACAGTGGATATTCCAGTTAATCCTGACAATCCATCAAGGGTGCTAAAGATAGGATCACACCTTCACCCCGAAATTAGAGAAGAAATTGTAAATTTCTATAAGGCAAATTTGGATGTGTTCGCATGGACTCACTCCGATATGAAAGGCATCAATGCTGCGATCGCTTGCCATTGTTTAAGTATCGATCCCACAATGCCTCCAATCAAGCAGAAGCGCCGCTTTCTGGGGACTGAGAGGTCCAAAGCACTTGAGGAAGAGGTAGACCGTCTACTCCACAATAATTTCATCTGCGAAGCCGACTATCCTGAATGGGTCTCTAATCTAGTCCTGGTCAAAAAAGGCAACGGTAAATGGCGAACATGTGTCAACTTCTCCGATTTAAGCAAGGCATGTCCCAAGGACAGCTTCCCTCTCCCAAAGATCGATCGAATAGTTGATTCAACTGCCGGATACCAGCTACTATATTTCATGGATGCCTACTCCGGCCACAATCAAATCCCGATGAATCTTCGTGACCAGGATCATACCTCTTTCATAACGGACCTTGTACTTTACTACTATCGCATCATACCCTTCGGCCTCAAGAATGCTGGTGCCACTTATCAGCGAATGGTTAATCGGCTCTTTAAAAACCAAATTGGAAAATCCATGGAGGTGTACGTGGACGACGTGTTGGTCAAATCAAAAGAGTCCAGCGAACATGTCCATGACCTCTCTGAAATGTTCGATATCCTTCGCCAGTACGACATGAAACTCAATCCTCTAAAGTGCTCCTTCGGAGTCGCTTCAGAGAAATTCTTGGGTTTCATCGTCAGTTCCCGGGGAATCGAAGCCAACCCAAAAAAAATACAAGCTATTCGGGACATCCAAATCCCCTAGAACATCAAGGATGTCCAAAGTCCAAATGGAAAGGTCATCGATTTAAGTCGGTTCATCTCCAAAGCTACCGACAAGTGCATTCCTTTCTTCGATTTACTTTGAAAAGGAAAACGTAGCTTCGAATGGACCCAAGAATGCGTTTCCACATTCGAGGACCTCCTAAACCACTTAGAGCGACCACCTATCTTATCTAAGCCCATGGATCACGAGGACTTATACATTTATTTGGCTATTTCCATGCAGGCAATTAGCTCAGCATTGGTACGCATCGAGGACCGTATCCAACGACGTGTCTACTACATCAGCAAACGATTAATGGGGGCAGAAAAGAACTACCCGAAGCTGGAAAAGTTGGCATTCTGCCTATTGATTTCTTCTCGGAAGCTTCAACCATACTTCCAGTCTTACCCTATAAAGGTGTTCACCGATCAACCATTACGACCGGTCCTATAGCGACCCGAAGCATCCGGATGGCTACTAAAGTGGAATATGGAACTACGCTAGTTTGAGATAACCTTTACCCCCCGTCAGGCCATCCTCGAACAAGCCCTCCCTGACTTCATCATAGAATTCACAACCCCTGAGGAGGCTCCTACAGAGAACGCTGGGGCTCCCAACAATCAATGGAAATTTTTCGTGGACATCTCCTCCAACAGCAAATGCTTTAGGGCCGGAGTCATATTCATCACCCCCGAAGAACGCCCTATATGCTACACGCTAAAATTAAACTTCCCTAATACCAACAACGACATAGAATATGAGGCCTTGATATCCAAGCTTATAATCGCGATCGAGCTCAAACTAAAGACAATCCAAATTTTCTCCGATTCACAGCTCATCGTGCGTCAAGTGCAAGGGGAATATCAAGCTATGGGAGAACGACTCGCCCTATACTTAGCTCAGGTTCAGGAATTACTTACCCACCTCGAACGCTTTGTCATCACACACATCCCCCGAGAATAGAATGAAAAAGTGGATTCACTCGCCAAACTAGCAAGCTCTGAGGATCCGCAGCTCTTGGGGTTCGCCCCTATCGAAGTGCTCAACTCCCCAAGTATCAAGCAAGCACAAACTAAGGCGGCCATGAACGTCGAATCTGAACCTAAATCTTGGATGACAACAATCAAGAATTACCTACAGCATGGGACGCTTCCGGGAAGCTACAGGGAATAACGATCACTCACCCGCCAATCGGCTCGCTAACTTCTTATGGATGGGGGTTCTACCGCAGAAGTTTCTTTGTCCCATTGCTCAGATGCATAGCAAATCAGGATGCCACCCGAGTGCTCGTTAATGTACATGAGGGTGAGTACGGGGACCATATTGGAGGACAAACCCTAGCCAGAAAAATACTTAGACATGGCTACTATTGTCCCACGCTCGATTAGGACGCCGCACACTATGCTCGTAAATGCGACAGGTGCCAACGCTTCTCAAAGATCCTGAGGGCCCTGCCTACAGAATTGATACAAATGATTAGCCCATGGTCGTTCTCCATGTGGGGAGTCGACATCATTGGAACTCTCCCAATGGCCAGAGGTGGGGCACGATATGCTATCGTTACAGTTGATTACTTTACCAAATAAGCAAAGGCCAAAGCCCCCGCTATAATCACCGCCAAGAAAATGATCAACTTCAATGTACACAACATCATCACTCAATATGGGCCCTTCAAGCTATCATTTCCGATGACACTCAGTTCGAGAGCGTCGAATTCAAAGCTTTTTGTCAATGGCACAACATTGAAAAAAGATTCTCGGCAGTGGTCATCCTCAATCCAGCGGGCAAGTCGAGTTGGTTAATAAGGTCATTAAATCCATCATCAAGAAATGTCTAGAGAAGGCCGGGGGCATGTGGGCAGATGAACTTCCTCTAGACCTATGGGCCTACCGAACAACCCACAAGACAACGACCGGACACACTCCATTCACCCTTGCCTACGGATCCGAAGTTGTCATTCCCATCGAGCTCAAGCTTCCATCTCACCAAGTTACTTATTTCAACCCAAATACAAACCAGATTTACTTCTGGGATCACTCGACTTGCTAGAAGAGAGAAGGAACGAAGCTGACCTCAGAGCCGCTGCCCAATGACAACGAGTAGCCCAATACTTCAATTCCAAAGTCCATCATAAGGACCTCAACATCGGCGACCTTATCTTGAAATGGGTCTTTCCTCCACCAATAGGCCTTGCCCCTCGTTGGGAAGACCCATACTCCATACAACGAAGGATCAACGATGGAACTTTCAAACCTGCAACCATGGATGGAGCCGAACTTCCAAGGGCATGGAACAATGAACATCTCCGCCGCTACTTTACGTAACTTATTGCACCATTGTTTATGCTTTCCAACGATGTTTTGTTTTCTTGCAATTCAAGGCATTGTAAAGGCTATTACTGCAAAGTTATTAGTAGAAATGATGTTCAACTTTCTATCTCTTTCCCGTGTTTACTCCATGCATGACACGTTTGATTAATCCTGATGACTAGCTTGTGTATGAACAATCGATCACCGTATCTGCCCCGAGCGCGGGAGCCGGAACCGCCATCCAAACCTCGAGCTAACCTCGAGGTCAAATTACACTGGCTATGACTAGCACGCCGAGCACGGGAGCCGGTAAGCTAGTCGAGTCACTGGCCCGTGGCGCGACCGAGTGTAAATAACCACGAACTCGAACCTCGACCCTGTGCCGAGGCCGAGGGTAAATCGTTCTGCGCCCAAGTCCCAATCAACTTGGGGCCACCCCACGGCCAATCAGGAGTAATGTAAATTTCTCCCTTGGCTACGGGTGCCAGTCGAATCTTGGTGCAACCCCAAGACCGACCTTAAATCGTTTTTTCCCCGAAGCTCTCAAGGCTAAGGGGTAGGCCATGGCCACGATCGGACCCTACGGGATGATGATACAAGCTTCTCCTCTCAGGAGAATAAACGACGTTTGTGGCTCGCCTCAACCTAATGAATGACAGGAGAGCCACACACCGGACAGACCGCATAACGCGACGTCATATGCCTTCGCTACACTTGGGATTAACCCCGGGCAACCCAAAACAACAGGCACTCAGCCTGGCTTCTCAAACTATGGGTTTCCCAAATTGACTGAAACTTACTAGAAGCCTACGCTTAATCACGCCCCTCTTGAATAAATGACCCAGTGCGCGGCCCCCCGATCGCTTTTTTGTTAAGTGTAACGATAAGTACGCTTATGCAAGTCCAGGACGCTGGAAAACATAAGAAGAACATCCGAACACTTGACACAAATCACGATCTTTACAAATTCATATTCAATTTACACACACACACACATTAAAACAAACTAAAAGTCTAACATTTTTCTTTCTAATGATAGGGTGTGCATGAGAACCACACCATGTCATGAAACCAAAAGCGAGGGCCGTACTTGCGTAAACAATCGGCCTACACTACCAAAATAAACGGTGACTTCTACCTAAGTTGCTAACACTGACTATGTTTCTTCTTTTTGTCCTTGTGTTTCTTCTTTGCAGATTCGACACTCGATGGTTCGTCCTTTTCGTTGGGCCTCTTCTTACCAGATCCGCTCCTTCCGCTTCGGCTCTTCTGGGAAGTGGTCGATTCATGAGAAGCTGAGAGACGCTTCTCGTCCGCACCATCACCGCTAGATATCTCAGTGATATCAACAAGGGGGTATGCAGCGTAGGCATGGGGGAACTTCCGGTCGCAAGGCTTACTACAGAGTCACTCTTCTCCAGTATATATATCCTTGCCCTCTTGCTCAGCCCTTTCCTTGGCCTCCCTGGCGGCCCGTCGCTCAACAAGCTTCTGGGACTTATGCAGCGTGACAACACCACCCTTGGTTTTCTCAAGGGACTCGGTGGCCCTCTGCTGGGCTTCCTCATCCTCCCTTTTCTTCCGGGCCTCCTCAGCATCCCTCTACTTCTCTGTCACCTCATCAGCCCTCCTCCGTGCGACCATTTCGATGGCCCTCGTCTCAGCATCCCACTTAGTCTTCATTAGGGCCTCTTGCCTAACAGTCTCATCCTGCCTCCGCTTCTCCTCCACTTCCTCCATTTTAGCCACCATCTTGGCTTACTGAGCATCCATCATGGCCGCAATCGAAGGCATATTGGCTTCCACCGGACCTCTGGCACGAGAACTTTGCCGTCAACCATCTCTCCTTCTTCTATAAGGCTTTCAACAAGGTTGGGAGTTATCCGTATATCCGAAAATGTGTCCATCTGGTTTTCACCTTCTCCAAATTTCATTGCCGCAGGTCCCGGCCCAGATTCAGTTGTTTGTGGAACCGCGGGGGTAGGGCCCGAAGTCGTGGTCGGTCCAGGAATGGCTACACAGTAATAATAGAACCTTTTAGTCCGCAAATTTGGTAATCATGTCATCCTCGGTAATGCATGGCAAAGAGAATTTACCTACGTTCAAGGACGGTGTAGAAAGGACGGGGAGAGCACTCGTCACGGTAGGTAGGCTGAATCCAGTCTCTCCTCGGAGTCATACTCAGTCAAAAGCCAAGCTAAAGATGCAGGGTCGGTCACCATAGCAGATTCAAGGCCAGGTGGTTGCTTAGAGCTTCCCTCCGCAAAAGTCTCTGCTACTACCACACTCTCGGTTACGACGAACTGTCCTTTCTCGGAAGTGAGCCTTTCCAACCTCTCTTTCTCGACATCCTCAAGCAACAACCTCTTGCCCTCCTCCCGCTTCTCGCGCTCTTCAGCGATCAAGAGATCAATCATGAGCTGTCACTCGTCCAAGGACCGGACATCCACTTGGCGCAAATAGTCCTCATATGGAACTAACCTCTCCTAGGTTCGAGCTAGTTCATGGGGGTAATCTTCGACCCATGAAATCCCAAGAAATCTTATAACTTTGACATATATATTTTGGATATCTTCCTCCACAGATGATTGTACCCAGGTGTCATTATCCTCCTAGTGCTCTTTCAATTGTTCCACCTCTCTCAAATGTGCCACTCTCAATCCATCCATTATGCCCAACACATCCCGATTACTGACCTCCGCATCCTCCTTAGCCTTCCGCATCCCCTCAAGCTGCCAAGCTGTCATTCTCCATTCTCAAAGCATTGTTATAATCTTGGAGCTGACTGACTCTCTCAATGTCTTTCTCCAAGTCAGCACATGCTTGCACCATCTCATCCTTATCCTTTTTAAGGCATGTTCTCAGTGGTCAAGTCAGCAATAGTATCTTTGAAGTTTGAAAGGGCATGCTCTGACTCCCTCTTCAGTGTCTCATAAGCCTGCTTTATCTGCGTGGCAGCAACATGGTTACAAGTTAGAATCCGAGAACATTAAACAACCAACACGCAATGGATAGACCTACCTATCTCTTTTTCCAAATTACTAGCGGTGGTCTTCTCATAGTCAATGGTCAGTTGTTGATTCATGGGTTCCAGGTTCTTATTCTTGATCAGCTCCAAAAGATGATAAGAATAATTGGTAAGTTCATTGGTCTAGTGATACGCAGCCTTCACATGCATCCATATTTCCCCGGACTCCCAAGCTGGGCCTGGGAGGAGATCAGGGAGAAAAATCAACTCATCAAAATAAATGGTGAGGGAAATAATGTTTTAGGAATGCCCTTTGCTCCACTATTGAAAATTCTAATATCTGAGGCTCCGTCAGATCTTGCATCTCTATCGGTTGCCTCATACGACCTTGACTGATCAAACGACGACTCTTTTCCCGTAGTAGTCTGAGCAAGAGCCGAGGGTGTTGTAAAAGGAGGAGTTGTTGATGACAAGTGCCTCGATCCCCCTAAGTCGAGTCGGGAGTCTCCTATGGACACTCGGATGGGAGGAGGTTGAGGAGGAGACGAAGGCAATTGGGGTTTGTCGGGTCGACGACACTCGCTGCTACGATCCTATGGAGGTGGGGCGTCAACAGACAAACTGGCCCATCTCCTAAAGGCACCAAGAAAAGCACTCTGAGGTCGTTGCCGGTCTCCAGGTCCGTGACTTCGTCCTTCACGTCCTCTAGCCATATCACTTGTTAAAAAAAGGAGCAAAGTCAGTTAAGTCGTGCATTTAGAAGAATCTCTACACTATGCAGTGTTTATGAGTGTATGCCCTAAGTGTTCTCCCAATAAACTAGATTGTGGTTCACTCGAAGGAGTTAACCCCTCCGCAGCAAGAGGCAACTCGTCCATGCTAGCCGGAGTCGGCCACGGGGGTACTTCTAGGTCAAGTTTATTTAAGCCATCAAACTGGCACTCATCTTCAAGTGGGGTCGCTGCTCCAGGAGAGGTCACTGGAGACGATGGCCTGATCGACACTCCCTTCCTGCCCCTGCTCCTCCTGCCGAAGGCAGGACAGGAGCATTCATCGAGCCCTTGTCTTTGGTTGCGGCCTCCTCACCGCGAGCCCCATCGCCACCAACGTCTCCGTGGAACTTGACAACCTTCTTTGGCTTACGCCCCGCAGCGAGCAACTTTCTTTTCAGACCAGGAGTCACAGGGGCCTTTTGCCACCACCTTTTTTTGCACACTGCTTACCACTGCCAGCCTTATTATATCCTGATCATCCGGGAGTAGCTCAGCACGGCGAAGGCGTTCTTAGCTTGTCATGGTATCAGTTTTGTGAAACTCTTCGGGAATCGCCTGCAGAGCATCAAGGTGGCGACGATACTCGTCACCGGTAGGCACCTTAGGATTCCCTATCAACATTAAAATACGATCAGGAAAGGAAAATAAAATGCGGGAAACTCAAGAAGAGAATCTAAAAAATACTCATTTCCTTCTATCCACCTCCTTGCAAACCCAGAAGGGCAGCGCACGAAGAACCACTCGTATTTGAGCACAGACGGCCTAGGCCACTTGCCAATGAAAATTTTTGTGGTAGGGGTAGCTTTCAGGAACCGTTGGGAGAGTGACGTGTTACTTATTCTCCAGAGACGGAAGAAATATCGGATATCCTCTCCGGTGGGCTCCAAATTCAGATATTCGCAGGAGAGGACATAGGTTCCTAAGAGCGAAGAATAAGCATTCAGGTGTAGTTTCGAGGGTGCGAGGCAGAAATAGGATAACATGTCCCGGGTAAAGTCGTTGGCTGGGGGAACGCATCCCGCAAAACAAGCTTTCTTATTCCAAGCAGTCAAACCCTCAAGCGGTGTGTGGACGTCACCCACCGGTATATTGAACCGATGTGCCATTTTCCTAACTGCTGTAGCATCCATGCGTGACGACACCGAATCCGTTAGATTTTCCTAGATAACGACATCATGCAACATGTCTGGGGCTACCGAAGCCGTCGGAGCATATCTGCTAATAATATCCATGTCCCCAACCTCCGCGTATACGACCGGAGAATGTAATCTCTCAATTTGTTCTCTGTGTTCGGACACATCGGGTGAACTGGCTATTTAGGAAGGAATGAATTCTTCCATAGTCTTAGGCTCGCTTCCATTCGAGCAACCGCTGTTGGTAGAATTAGATGTAAGTGACGACGGAGAGGAAGTCTCTACCTCCAAGGTCTTCTGTAACACCTCCGGTTGGGTATTGGCTCTGATACCACTATAACAACCACGCACCTCCGTTCACGCAAGATATTGTCCCCAACATAGCCACATGCATGGTGTGGTAGTTAAGGTGTCCACCTAGGTCCCACATCCTGGAAGCCTGTGTGAAGTGGGAACTTATATAGTAGAGCCCATCTCTTACTAATGCCGAGGCCTTTTGAGGAACAAAACCCCACACCTATACGGTGGTTAAGTTGGGGACAATATCTTGCATGAATAGAGGTGCGTGGTTGTTGCAGTGGCAGAGCCAATACCCGGTTGGAATTGTGGCTCCTGTGTGGAGCACAACACCTGGGTGAGGTGTTTGTGAGCCAACGGGGACGTTGGGCTCTGTAGGAGGGGAGAATGTAACACCCCTATGTCCCACATCGTGGAAGGCAGTGTGAATTGGTACTTATATAGTAGAGCCCATCTCTTACTAACGCCGAGGCCTTTTGAGGAACAATACCCCACACCTATATAGTGGCTAAGTTAGGGACAATATCTTACGTGAACAGAGGTGCGGGTTGTTACATCTTCCCACTCTGTGATCTTGTTTGCATCGCTAGCTATACTTTAATACACTAATATTAGACATCGCTGTGGAATAACTTGTACCCCTCATGTTGGTGAAAACTAACAACTGCGTGTGGTGTCGTGCAAAATCAAGAGGTATAGAGAAAATTTAAACAGTCCAACAATTTGGTCATAGTTCAAGTATGTGCGTTATCCTATGGGAAAGGTCTGAATCAATATCCGCACAATTAACTGAGTGTGAACTAGGAGAAATTATGCAAACGAATAAGTGATGCATAAAGCAAAGGGCGGGTAGTCAAGAGATCGAAGTTCTCTAAAAGAAAAACAACACCCAGCCAAGGCGCAACACGAAGCAACAGCGCCAAGCAGCTCTGGCGGAAGGCTCGAGCCCATCTCGGGGTTCGAGATCTCGAACCTCCCATGAGGTTCAAAAATTCGAACCCCAGAGGTACGGATGCTCGAACTACCTTGGGGTTCAGAAATTCGAACCTTACAGGTTTGAATATTCGAACCCCTTACGGGTTCAGAAATTCGAACCCCAGAGGTTCAAATGTTCGAACCCCTTTCAGGTTCGGAAATTTGAACCCCAGAGGTTCGAATATTTGAACCCCGGAGGTTCGAATATTTTAACCCCTTCAGGGTTCGAAAATTCGATCCCCCTAAGGGTTGGAAAACTCAAGCCTCTGGTGGTTTGAATTTTCGAGGCTCCTCCATATCTTGGCCCTTTGACCTCCCTCCTCCTGTTTTTCTTCGACCTCGTTCCTTACCTAAGTGTTGAGTTCTGAAGCTTTCACAACAATGGCGGCTGAGGAAGAAAATAATGGAAAGAAGAAAATAAGGGGGCATATTTATAATGAAAATGGAAAAATCTCTTTGTACTCTCCGAAATTTGAACCCCCGGGTTCGAAATTTTGAACCCACGGGCTTGAAATTTCGAACCCCAAGGGTTCGAAATTTCGAACCTCTCGGGTTCAAGACTTCAAACTACCGGGGTTTATAATTTCGAACCCCTAGGGCTTGGAATTTCGAACCGAAGGATCTCGAAATTTTGAACCTCTGTGGTTCTGAATTTCGAACCCCTAGGGTTCGAAATTCACAACCTAAAAAAAAGAGAGAGAGAAGAATTTTTGTTGTCTCGTATCCCTAGGCTCAAAGCATCGCACCACACGCTCATGTAAATATATTCCATGCTTATACCGACCACCGCAAACACACGGAGATGACACATTGTGAATACTTGGCAACGTGAGCGCGTCGCTGCACCAACGACAGCTCGTTCGCAATTCCATAGCAAACGAGCCCGACAACTAACATATATTTTTCTTCAACCTACAGGACAAGTCAATAATCCGACTACTATCTTAATCAATTCAAAGCACATCATGTCGAGACAAGACATACTTTGGGTGGAAAATGTTAACCAACCTTTTGGTCCAGTTCACAAAGCTACATAGGACATGCTCAACTCAACCCATCGCATGGAGTCAAGGCCAAGGAGGACACCTAGGAGCGAAGGAAACAGGTCGAAGAGGGATCACACCAATAAAGACCTCGAGGCCCAGGCCAGGAACCCAAGCCACGGACCATCAAGACACCTATCACCATGGCCTTCGCAACCCCCAAGAGGCGACCTTAGTACCCCTCGGGGTGAGAATTTCACACCCAGGGGTAGGAAATTCGCACCCGTAGGGGTGTGAAATCCGAAAACCATAGGGGTGCGAAATCCGCAACCCGCAGGGACCCGTATCTAATAGGGGTGCGAAATCCGCACCCAGCTAGGTGCGAAATCCGCACCCAGCTGGGTGCGAATATCGCACCTAGAAGGGTGTGAAATTCACACCCAGCAAGGGGTGAAATTTGTAACCTGAGGTGTGAATTTTGCACCTTGAGAGGTACGAATTTCGCACCCCCATGGGGTACGAATTCCGCACCCCAGGTTGGGTGCGAATTTCTGGCATGCACAGGGCGGGGGTGCGAATTTCACGGTTTGGTCCCCTATTTTTACCTACTCCTACCTAACCCCTCTCCTATAAATAGCCCATGGCCTCACACTTCAAAGGGGTGGGAATTTGAGACCTTGAGACTTCATGAGAGCTCTGTTAATGGCATCTCACTTTGTAGAAGAAGAAGGGAAAAAGTGTTTTTTTCCTATATTTTGCAATATATGTCAATTATGACATCATATATGAGAATGATGACATCATATAGCTTAGCCAATGTAATGAGATGTCATGAAAGGGTCTCAACCTTGTAACTTTCTGCGATCAATAATATTCCAACAACGCTTCAAGGTGGACGTAGGCCCCTCATGAGGCCGAACCACTATAAATGTCGTTTGTTATTTACTACTTTTTGTTCTTGTCTACATGACAAAGTTAAATATTCCTAGTAATTGGAATCTTTGGTGCTTACGACATTTTTTGCCGTCAACACTTGGTAGCTACTATGTTGATTATATATATAGTGATTTCATTCGCGTTGCTTTAAACTCTTAAATGGGTTCTACACGTTGTAATGATGATTTCCATCTTGTTTTTATGTCTTATATGAATAGATATCATTAGGTAGCCTTTGCGCTTAGCAATTTATTATTGATGGAAACACTTATACCTAGTATAGTGATACTTAACACATGGGTCCATGATATGTTGATTAGTTGAACCTTACTCATGTATTATTACATTAGGAACACTTTTCATTTGAGATATTTATCCTTATAAGGTATTATCCTTCGCTTATTATATCCTAACCACTTAGTTTAAGCTATACAGACCAGTGTATTTTATATACTAGGGTCAGACTGAGTTGTTTTATGTTAGCACTTGTTGTATATATCTGTTTATCCAGCTTTCGTTATGGCTTATCTATCACCATTTTAGATGCTTAGGTGTATTTTAGGTTAGTCGCCTAGTTGTTTTATCTGTGACTATGATATGTATATATTCTTTCATGGGACATGTTGTATATATTAGTGGTTTATATGACCACTCTTGTATGTATCACTATATGTTATACTTGATATATTTGTTTATATAACTATGTTTTTTGTTTTGTGATCCGTGTTTTTATTATAATTATGTTTTGTTATGAGTAGATATGTCAGCTACTTTATTATAATTGTGGTAAGAAAAAAAACACTAAACTGACATGTTTGATACTGGTTTAATATAGGACCCAAGAATGGTCGCTCCTAACTAGCACTATTCTCTTCACTAGTAGATAGTATTACCTAGTAATACTCTTTGTTAATGTGGGTCTGAGGTTGGGCATCATATTGACTATGTTGGTCTTGAGCGATACACCTTTCATAAGGTGTTCTAGTACCTCCGAAGGGATTAATTGCTTTAGCTAATGGCTCTATTGAGATTTTGTTAACCAGGTTCTCTCAAGGAGATTAATCATTAAAGTAACTACCTTAAAGGGAGCTCTTACCCTTTGATGGTGCCTTTCTGGAGTTAAGGTTCTATTATTCAAGTTTGTGTGCCCTTGAGACCCCTCCAGTATCAGCCGAAGGCTTTTCCAATCTATTGCAAAAATGGTCTTCTTGATGATTTCCTGATCTGGTGTGATGTCCTCTTGGTTCTGATTTCTTAGAAAGTGTAATGCCCCGAATTTTTAGAGATATAATAATGAATTTATTTAAGATTTTTATAATATATTGGTTCGATAATTTAAATGGTTTGAATTCAAATATTTTGAATATTTAAATTAAAATAAATAATAGGATAATATAATTATTTCTAAAATAATCGAAAATGGTTGAGTTTGCAATATTGTGTAATTAGGATAATAGATGACATTTAATTTAGTTTATATTCGAGTTATAATAATGAATATATTATTTAAAATGACAATTGAATGTATTAATTATAATATAATTATAATTAAGCTCTTAATGTCGTGGTAGTTCATAATTTAATGTTTTGAACTTTAAATGAATGTATAGAATTCATTCTAAGTCCGATTTCGGTGAAATAAGAAACGTTGGAATCTATTTAACTATATTTTTCTAGTGGAAGTGAAAAATCGAGATTTCGTCTTATAGATTGTAAGTTATATCCAAACCAAATTTTCAGAAAGTCATTATGGAATCGCTTATAAACCATAATGATTATTTAATATAAATAAATATTTTCGAATTTGGACAAGATATTTGAGACGTATTACTAATTTAATTTATAGATTTTTCTATAATTTTTAATTTGGAAAATAAACAACTTTTTTATTCAACGTATTTTGTATCCCAAACCAACGTTTTGGCATTTCACAAAATAAGCTATCTTGTCTATTTTATTATAGTTTTGGAAACATGGCACATTGCTTGACATGATTGTATTTTTATTTTTGTCCATAACAGTTCATACATGAACAAAATTTTAGAAAAACGAAAATTATATTTTCTAATACAAAAACCATATGTACACGTAACTCTACATACCATTGATGTACTGTTTTAGCAGATACTTCCCTTACAAATTTTCTTGCATGGCAGCTATATTCATCCCTTTCAACATTTAGAGTAAGCACATTCCTTTTTGATTGACAATGTAGAATACTATAACATATTTATTTATTTACCTTAGCAACTAAGCAAATGGTACACCTATCGAAATCATCTGTAAACCTATATTAGCCTAATCCTTCGCCACCAAGCTTCTGCACATTATAAATACACAGCAAACATTCAAAATTTGGGGTGTTTAAAAACATTGAAAATATAGGGTAGTAGAAATTTTTATGGCATTCACTCTGACCCTACGTACCCTCATTAACCAAAAAGACAACTACATCTTCTAGTAAATGGCTTGGGAGATAATTAAAGATCCTGGATCTTGAAGAGTAGGAGGATGGGTACGCGAAGCTTCAAACGTTTTGGCACTTGGAAACTTCAAAATAATGTAGCCATGTCTGGGTGTGGCTTAAGGGAAGGGGCTGTTGGCACTAGAATTAGGGTGTCAAGAGGAGGCGAATGACGGTGTTTAGATGGATGCTGGAACAGAACATTCGTAGGCTTGCATGGTTACAGTGGGTGAATAGCAAAGTGATAAGGTGAGGGAAGTGTGCGAGTTCACTCTTATGGTGTCGATTGTGTGTAGCTGGAGAAGGAAAGGAGTATGAAATGGAGTTGTTGGGAAATAGTGGTGTAGGGAGGATGAACGTAGGTTCCAAGAATGGGCAAATGGCGGGTTTAAAAAGCACGGGTGACTGGCAGGAAGATGGAACCTGTGCATGTGGTTCAGTATATTTGGGTCGGTTATTATCGAGAGGCCCAGTTTGTTTTTTTAATATATAAAACAAAAAGAAAAATAAAGAAAAGGGGGTTGCGCTGTTGAATGGATGGAGCAGCAGCAGGTTTGTTTTGTTGGGGAGGGTGGACTCCATGCGGGTCTAGGCTTGTAGGGGAGACATGGGCCGATAACTATAAAATGGTGAGTCCTATTTTTATGTAAATAAATTTAAGTTGTTGTTTAAATATGCATTAACTTATAACTATAATATCTCATCCACACGATATCAGAATTGCGAACGGTCTGATCCGTTGGGATAGTGGGATCGCAGACTACACAATGCAACTAGTCTCGAGAGATCTGAAGAATGTTTCAATTTATGGCGGAATTAAACGCCTGATTCAACCAATCAACCGTAAATCATTTTAATGGCTAACGATCAAGGTGAGTAAACTCACTAACTTTGTCCAGTTTTCAATTTTTATAAACATATCTTTATGTTCATAAATAATGATTAAATGTTGTGTGATGGTTGTTTAGATGAATTGCAAATAAATTGGTTGACATTATAGATATGGATATATATATATATATATATATATATATTTAAATCTTTAATTAAATATTGATTCTATTTAACTAGATATTTCATATTTATGTGAAATTAGTATTGTTTATATTGATTAACATCTGTGGATGCAGGGAAACAGATTAGAGGGATCCAACTAGATTCCTCAACTATTATATTTTTTTTCCATATATTTCATTATATAATGTGACAAAAAATCTATGATTGATTATCGTGTGTTTGGGATGTTTGGACAACATTGACTTGAAATAATTGGTATATAAATACCGTAAATATATTCGAATATATTGGAATAGAAATTGAGATTTTAAAATAATAATCTATTTTTAAATAGAAATTGAATTTCGAATGGACTAGAATATAATAAATTGTTTTAATTATATTAAAACAAGAAGTTTGGATTATAAACGATATCTAGAAATGAGATGAAATAGTTATTATAAAATAATTTAGAAATGTAAATTCAAAAAGGAATATTAGAAAAGGGAAATCGTTTTTCAAAAGAAAACGATGAAATTTATTTTGATATTCGAAATGTGGATTTTGTAATTTTAATTCGACTTTGTCGAATGTTATTAAAATAATTTATTTATAGAAATTATATATTATATAAATTCAGAATTTGACAAGAGGAATAATATTTGGTTTTTAACCAATAATTTATAATCAAAGATGTGATCGAGATTTAGCTATAAACCTAATATATAATTAACAAAGTGTTGACCTAAGAATGGAATTTATGGAGTGGAATACGAATATGAATTTATAAAGAACTAGATAGATGAGATTTTAACTTGTAATGATAATATTTATTTAAATTAAGATTTGATTTAATAAACTGAGTGTAGATTTCTATAGAAGAATAATATTCACGTTATAAAGTTAATAATGATTTTAGAGCAAATGATTTGCAAGATTAAAATGGTTATAAGATAAAATGATTTGTGTAAACAAGAAGTTAAGAATAGAGTTAAGGAAATTAGAAACTAATTAGAGACTAGTTAAGTTGAACGGCTTTCTTAATATTGATCTGATGTTAGTTGCGACCTTCGGGGTTAACATGTATGGGACTGTTCTCTTACTAGTTTATAATTAGGGACTGACGGAGGTGGAAGAATAGTAATGCGTGAATGGAAATGTTTCCAATATTAATAGAGTATATTTTCTAAAATATAGAAAATAAAAAGTCATATATATATGGAAATGTTTCTCCGGGAATTACGAAAGGCTAAACGATTTTTAAGAATATTGGGAAACGGGGAATTGGAAAATGAATAAATTAAGGTTAAATAATTTAAAGGGGCTAAATGTTGATTGATGGTTGATTAATATAATCTCCATTTGGAAATAAGATTGTTGTGTTATGGATGTTTTCCTTTAATAGTTAAATAACCGACTATCAAAGATTTTGACCATTTTTCCGTTGTCAATACAGAGAGACTGGGATCAGGTTTATTATCTGAAAACCACTATGTATGGGCATTAGCATTGCAAATCAAATATGATGAAGATAATTGAAGACATAGTTTATGCAAGGGTGGTTCTGACGATCCTAGGTAAAAATTGCCTAAGATGGATTTACATTATAGTGCCTTCGGTTTGTCCAGTCCCATGACTACTTTGAGGACGAACATCTGACAGAATATATCTAATAAATCACGTAAGTTGATCTCTTCAAATGTATTTATGTTTGGTGGCAGAGGAATCTGTTTCTCTTAGTTATATACCCGTGGTATTTTTGAAGAAATCAATTTTTGATTTGATTGGTATGGCGATGTGGCATTCAGAGTACATGAAGATGTGATATGTATAATGGTATGTTATGACCTCAAGCCTCATCAACCAGGAAATGACAAAAATCAGGTACGCAGCATGGCTCCCAATTTGGGAATATTGTGACTATCTAGAGAATATTCATATTTGTTACTTCTTTCGCTTCTGTATCTCCTGGGAATGGTTATATTGGTATACCAATTGTAGGGTGACAACATATTCGCAAAATTCAAGCGAAATGAATGGCCGATCATGTGTGGCCGAGTTACAAGATGTTCTTGTTAAACCCCGGTGTATCGCTTCTAGAATACACTGATCGGAAGGTGGTTCCATACCTTTTTATAGTTGGAAATCCGTTCTCCAATAAGAGTCTACGATTTTGATTGTATATTATATATGTAGAGCGTGAGATGCTAGCGTTCTGCTAGATTATTATTTATTTGTATTAGACACCATTATAATATTAGAATAGTATTGATTTTAAAAATGTTATGAGTTATTATAAGGTAAAAACCATCCGTGGTTATGTATGGATCGGTCTTACGATTATCATTTCTTTTGAAAAGGATTTTTAAATGTTAAACCAAATGGTTGGAGTCTACTCACACCAGTCCCATGACTGACCGAGAATTTATTTTGTTTTGTTTTACCCTAAACTCTTGGGTGCCCAAACCTATATGGGAAGTAAAGTAGTCTGGATTTTAAAGATACACTTGGAAGAGCTTGGCAATAGAAATATATGGAGTTTTTTCTGCTATGTTGTTATGAGTTGTACTCTTATGATATATGTAAGTACAAATACAGTTCTGCATTTCAAAAATTGATATATAATATATTTTATTCATTTCATTGTGAGATTCTTATTTACTCTAATTCTGTTGTGTTGTTATTCTTCTTCTATTCCAACTTTCTTTCTTTCTAATTCTCACCCCTTAACTTCTTTCTATTAATGATCTGGTATTTCCGATGTTCGAATAGTCGACATTGTATTTGTGTCAATTTTCAGGGTCGAAAATCCCAGTTCATTACAGAAGGTGACCTCTTCATCCCCTTCAAAGGGTAATATCAATTTCAGAAGCTTTATCATGTTTGTTTATGCCTCTTTAGTAAGCGTGTTGTAAGTTACATAAGTATGGATGTATCTGTCGACCTTACCCAAGGGCTCTCTTCCTTATTTCCGGCTTTATACATCTTTTTGTTTTGGATTCGGGACCCTAGCATTTCCCCTATAGATCTGAAAGTCTTATTCTGCTCTTAAATAAGATGCATTGGAGTATTCCTTCATGACCTCTTCTTATTTTGCTTTAATGCTTCCAACTTGTATTTGATGTCTCCAGAAGCCCTTTTATTTATTAGAAGGCTTTTTCCTTGGACTTCTTTTATTTTTATCCTTGATAACGTTTCTTTGATATCTGCAAAGGGTATCTCTTATTCTTTCATAAGCCTATCTCTTGGTCTTCGCTAGTCTTCTTTTATACTTCAAGTTAGGTAAATATTTTGGCTAACATATAGCCTACTCATTGGTATGGTTGATGAACACCAAGGTAATAAGTGGTAACACAAAACCTTGGATTAGACGAAATGTGAGCGATAAAGTAATTTCAAAATACTATAAAAATCATAAAAATATAAGGCACATAAGGTATAGGGAGTCATGCCTGACCTATTCTGCATGTAAAGGGTTAGCACATATAAAATATATAGTACCCTAAGATAATCGTCATGGGTATATCCTACATCAAAATACTACAGGTGCCTAAATATCTGAGTTGGTGATATCTACATAGCATTATGACCCTAAGGTGACAAATGATTAAGCAAACACAACATCCATCATCACTTTCACTCATTAATTGCATTAGGTATATGGAATCTAGTACTCTGGCCACGCAATCCATCTAGGCACCGACATGTTCTAACATCAATGAAGTTTGTGAGACTATCGCTACATCATAATGTCACTGACTGTGATCAATAACCATACATAGTCCCAAACATCAACAAGCTCTAGGGTCCAGGAAAAATCAAGTAGAATACATCAACCGACTCTGATCCCATTCTTCTGTCATTGTCTTAAAGATGTAAACAAATCTTGAGTACCAATAACTCATTTGCACATGTTCTCTACAAGAGAATCCACATCAGGATTGCCAATAAGACTTCGGTCCAAAGTCATCATGCTTCAATGAGTATCCTCGATGATCATCATTTTTGTAAGTACTTAACGTATGTCTCTCGTCCTCTTCTAACAGTCATCTTAATATGACCTTGTGTCATCCTTTATGCATCTTGGAGAAAAGCCATCCATCATAGAAGCCTCACTTCCTATACTGGTATAACCACTACAACAATAATACCATATTACCATTTTAATTTTACAACTATCACGAATTGCCAGTTGTAAAAAAGACCTTTTACAACTGTTATTTTCTAGAAGTTGGTAATAAATATATCTTTAACAACTTTTTTATATTGCCATTTGTAATAGATGCTTATTACAACTTAACTGGCTACTTTTAATATAAATTTATGATTATTAATTCAAACTTATAATATTTAGGGTACTTATCATTCCTAACTTATAAATTTGTACCTAAATTTTCTAAAAAGATTAAAAAAAATTGAATTTTTTAGTTAAAATTCAATATGTTCGTAAAATTTTCGTATTTTCATAAATTTAAGAAATTAATATTTAAATTAATTTTGAAACTTTATAAAACACTAGAAATTCCGAAAAACTTGTAAGTTCTCTCTTTTGGGGAATTGATTTAATGATGGGCAGAGGTTAACCGATCACAACAAGAAATTAAATTATAATTAGAAGGTAATAAGAAATGATTAATAATAATAGGTAATAAATAAGAAATACTGTAATAAGTATTATCTATTACATCATCGAAAATACTGCCCTATCCAAAAGTTGTTTTTTCGTTTAATGTGGTTGTACTGTAAACCGTCAGGTACTATATAAATTTTCGATTGTACTCCAAATCTCCTTGATTTCCACCATTAAATTACAAATTTTCTTTTTCTCATTTAATATTTTTGGGTATTACCACAGCTTCAATTATATGGTATTTTAAATGGTTAGAATGATAATTTCTCTTATTTTTCACATCATTTCTTGATAATGTGTATGCCTCGCTTATTTGAGTTCTTTTTTAACTGTGAATACCAAATCATATGGCAAAATATAAAAAAAATCAAATTATCTGTGTTTGACAATACATATGAATTTTTGGCTCCAAACACAATAATTTCCCTCTAAAACAAAATTTTTGGGCTTTAACTTTCGTTTATGCTCCAGGTTTTCAATTACAGCCGTCACATTTCCTCTTCCTTCAACAACAAAGAAAGAAAACGCTCCCCCAAATTCCTCATTTCGAAATCACGAAAAAAATGGGCAAAAAGAAAACTTTGTTTGTCGCCTTCCATCTCATGCGCACCTATGTTGGTGTGAGCTTCTATGGCGACCATGGCAAGGCAACCCTAGGAGTGACGATGCATGGCGACTTGGTTCATTTAGTTCGGAAAAAAACTTGTTGATCCTCCAACCTCCAAGCAGTGCGATGCTAAATGGAGTGGGCACATGCACGGGTTCATTCAGTTCACATTATAGAGTTTTCGCAGGAGAGCTATATCGACTAGAAGCATGAATTCGGTCTTTGCAATATTAGGTGGAGGGACTAGTCTCTTAAGCCGTAACTTTCAAGAAGCTTTGCAGTAGAAATTGAGAGGCGACATCTGCGTGTAGAAGATCGGGTCTTAGACCGCTAATGCTCTAAATAATATCGACGTTAGTGCAGAATATATAGTGAAATTTAGGCATGAAATAGACTTGGAGTAAGGAATTTCATACTTGGAGTTCTTAGAGGCTTTAGTCAACTGTACGTAGGTGATGGATCAGTCTTTTTCCGACTTGGGTTGGCGAATCAGGAAATCGGGGTTTGACTTCCAACTACTCTATACTAATTAAGTTTGTAATTATCACCTTTTTTTATATATTATCTAATTATTACTTGTTAATATTCATTGTTGCATGAAGTCTCAGGTTTGACCGTGGAGCCCTACCTTGATGAAACTCTGATTATAATTGTTTTTTCGATCAGATTAAAAGAGGTATATATATCTTATAGTCTTATCTTAACTAATCTCTCATATCAAAATGGGTCAATTATATATGTTTTTGAAATTAATAATACATTAATACATGTTTACTTCATGTTAATTATTGCATTTTATGTGCAGGTGCCCGCCTTTATTGAATAGGAGAGTGAGTACAGATTTTTAGCCGTGAGTGTTTATTATATCAAAGTTTTTGATTTGATATTCTTGTTGTTGTGAATGATCAATCAATATATTACATTAATTTTAGCCACCTTTTGCTTTTAATTAGGTTGTTCTTGAAGATTTTAATGGAAAACCATATGGGACTCCGGCTATGAGTATTTGCATCACTTTTTTTGATTTCTGTCATTGTTTATTTTTATGTTTGTGAAGAAGGATAAAGCAGACATAACTTAATTTATTTTCTACAGGTTGTGTGTTCTAGTAGCACAAATGAGGAGTATTTTCATATCAGATACAAAGGTAACTATCTAAATACCGAGCGGACATATGCATATGGCTATAGTATGCATTTCCTATAAAAAGGCAAAATAAAAGATAATTAACGAATGTTTGAGTTATGCAGGCAGTAGAGAAATTTTATGCAAAAGATGTAGACAATGTGGCGTACATAAGATATGGCGAGATGATGTTTTACCATGTAGAGTTTATCTTAAGCACGGGAATGTTTAGGTACATTGGTGGGTATTGGGAAGCAAGGGAGCAGAGGAAATGGGATGACAACCGGGATATTTTTGGTGAAAATTCATTTGATAGAAAAATGATTCAACAGTGAAAGGTGGAAAGGGAACAAACTGTTTTGTTTTGGTACTCAGTTTCTTTCTTTCTGTAAGCTTAATGTACATCTTCTTATTTTGGAATTTAGGCACTCACATGTAACTTTTTTTTCATTCTTCTTTCTTAGGAGTGACCTAAGATTTAAGGAAAATAGAATACTTCGCATAGAAGTTAGAATACACAAGTTATTGTCACCTAATTTTAGACATTGAATCTTAATGCTCAGGTTCACTAAGTCTCCTGTAAATCCAAGAATTTAATTTTTTTATATAGTTGTAGCAACTACGTGGTGCAAAATCAAGTGTGTTAAAGTATAGTTATAGTTGAATGCGTTAAATTGATAGTAAATAACGGGCATTGAGCATCCATTTCAGCTCTGATAATTGATGTGCTACTCAAAACTCAAAAGAGATTTTTTAGGTTGTGCTAGGCATAGGCAAAAGAATATAACTAGATTATTTTGGAGAAGGCGTCGGATCAATGTGGTTTTGCATAAATATTATTTTTTTGGAGAAGCTATCGGATCAATGTAACACCCCGTAAATTCAACAACACTAAAGATGATAAATTAAAGAGTACTTAATTTAATATTCAGAATTAAGTGAAACGAATTGCACCATTGCATTCGTCTCGGAATTCTGGTCAAAATAGAAATCTGGTTTGCGTAAAATGGCACCGTATGAAGAAGATATTAAGGTTTGAAGTTTGTATACGAATAAGAAGAATATATATATATATATAATAAGTCCAGAATTCAAAACAATTCGAAAACCAGAAGCGGGAAGTAGGAGCGGGGAAATAGACCATTGGGGGTAAACATAGGGGTCGACCCACTAATAAGGGGATCGACCCATAGGTCGACCCACCTAAAGGGGGTCGACCCCACCGCAGTTCTTGGCAGATTCTTGAGCATGAATGTGGACTGATTTTTGGTCTAGATTCGTTGACTGTTGGCTTTAAATAAGACCCTATACCCATTGTTTAATTCATCTAAATCAATGGCGACAGTGAGATGCTGCACCAGCTCAGATTAAATTAGCCTTTTCTTCATCAACAATGATCATACATATTCAAAGATCATTGATTCAAAATCAACACGCTTTCCTCAGTTTTCTTAGATTCAATCACTATGAGTATATGTTATTTTTAGATATGAATACTTAAAAGATAATCTTAACATGTTTACAAATTGCATCTAAGCATGTGACTAATTGAATCATATCAGATCTGCCATATCCTGTGTATCTACGTTATTTTGACATAACTATGAATTGGATCTAAGCCTATGCCTATTTATCATGTCAGTTCTTCCACTATTTGTACATATAATTCACTGATTAGATCTCATCATGCCTGTTTATGAACATGACACTATGCCTAATCAGCACATGTTCATCAGATTTGATCCAATACGCCTATCTTGTCACTATGCCCAATTTTGTCACTATATGCCAATTAGTTGTTATGCCTATTTTTGTTGTCATATGTCAATCTTATTATTATGATTATTTCTGTTCTCTTCCATTCTTCTTTCCCCTTTTTATTTTATAGCCAGGCTACCATCGAGCTTAGGCATACCACTGAAATATGCGAACGCGTGAAATTGGGAATGAGGGTAAAACGTTAAAATTGGGGCATAACTTATATTGGGAAATTTAGGCATAAAATACCTGAATATGGATTTGGGGCATAAATCAAATTGTGATTTAGAATCTTAATTTGAGGCATATGGTACATGATAAATATGACTTGGAAAAGGGGCATGAAAACCTATAATGTAATAGGGATAATTATTAAATAAGGAAAATGCCTCGAACTATAGTAATTAAAAACTGTAACCGTGCTTAGACAATAGGTTAGATACACTTGTGGTAGAAGTCTCCCGGGACCCGCCCGACATATCCACCGACCACAACTAGTGAATCTAACGTGAGGGGTCTAAGTGCATAAACGTGTAACGTGCTAAGACACGATGTTAAGTCCGACTTGTGGAAGAAGTATGCCCATACCCGCCTGGCATATCCAGCATCCACAAGTTGTAGGCTTAATGTGTGAGGTCTCGCGCATTATATCCATAAATGAATAAATGGTAATGAATACTTAACCTGGTTGAATCCATAAGGAGTACATGAACATATGAACTTGAGTAGGGGTTAAGTAAACTTGTTTGAAATAGTGGGAGGGTTAGTATACCTTGGGGTGGTGGGATATACACACACACACATACACATATAGGCCCACAAACTTAACATGTGGGGTTATGCAATCTTTTTACACTAGTAGGGCATAACCTGTAGGGTTATGCAATCTTGTTACACTAGTAGGGCATAACATGTAGAAATCCTAGTAGTGGGGATGTAAGCCTAGGGGGAAGCTTGTATCATCTTGTGTGTAGGACCCGTTTCAGTCAGTAACCCATATATAGGTATCAAACGAGTACTCCGAACTAGGTCGGATTTGGGGCATGCTTACTAGGATGATTGTAAGAGATCCAAACGAAAGGGCGGTATGGGCGGCGCAATCCGATGGGGTCATGTGCGTGCGTGGGTACGGACAAGGGAGGATTAAGACGTCGTGCCACTTGTAAATATGGTTGTGCACATCCTAAAAATAAAGGGTTGCCAAATTAGGAAGTGATACATCCTACTGTGGGGCTAGCACATGGTATCTACGGATAGGAAGCCGATCAATTGGGGTAGTAATTTGGGTTCATCTAGACGCTTGTATGTTTAGGAGCCCATTATTATCCTTAGGCGTAACTCCGGTATGATCATTTGCACTGCCTGTTATTGTATGTGGTTAAACCTCGCACTAGAAATACACCTAAGCTGTCATCTTATACTTGTTAAGGATCATCTTGTTCATACGACACTAGTATTGGTGTAGAGAAAGAAAAGTGTTAGGGAAGTGCTATTTATTCTATCCTGTTTATCATGTTACCTTGTTATACCTGCCTAATTATGCTGTTATCGATCCCTCCAGTTTATAAGTCTGTCATGATACTTTTACTTATTTATATACTAAATGTAACTGGACTCTCCAGAATTTATGTCTGACCTATTTTGTTTCCTCTTCTTTCTCTTTCATTCCCCCTAGGTGTAGCACCCCGGATTTTTGAATAATCGAATTAACTAAATTAAAGAATAAATGTTTTGCATTGTTCTAAGGTTTGTAAGCAAAAGACTTAGTAGCTCATTTGGTTGGAACATGTGACTTGCATACAAGAGGTACAGAGTTCGATCCCTGCCAACGCCATATTTTTGTTTTAGGGGAATGGCTAAAAAGCGACTTAGTGTGAACGCAGTTCAAAAAGTGGTTTAGTGTTAAAATGGTTAATTAGGAAGATAGAAATATATATATATATAAAATAAAATTCAACCTAAAATTTAAGAAAAAAAATTCCAAAACAGCGGAAGCGGGAAGGCAAAACACCAAACCGACCTATTTTATGAGTTGACCCGAGGCCCGTTGGGTCGACCCCAGTATCGACTCAGGAGGTTTGGAATTGGTCCCATCGGCCCTGAATGGTCTATGACGAAATTTTATGTTTTGGGGCTTAGGTGGCGATTTCTGGTTGGTCTGTTGACATCATTTCTTGGTTTCTAAGGCCTAGATGGATCCTAGGATGATCTGATGGCTGTAAATAAATCTAACTTCTATATATACATGGGTAGACTCACATTCTAAAATCAAATAAAATTAGAACCATGGCCGCCATGATGTCAGTCTACAACTTGGAATAGCCGCCACCAACTAGAAGAAGATTAAAGCAACTCAACTCAATCCAACAGCAAATTCAACTACAACAAAGGGACGCTAATAAATTCCAGAACTTCGTTGAATGGTGAGTTTGATCACTTTAACAAAATAATTGCTAAATTAATTATGATGTGATATACATTGGATTATAAGTTGTGGTTGTGAATCTAATTCATATGTTTAATCATGTATGTTAACTTGATTCATATTATATGATGTTATGCAAGTTTTATATATGATGTTATGCAAGTTTCATGTATGACGTTATGCAAGATTAATATGATTATGCAAGTTTCATATATGATGTTATGCAAGTTAATATGATTATGCAAGTTTCATATATGATGTTATGCAAGTTAATATGATTATGCAAGTTTCATATATGATGTTATGCAAGTTAATATGATTATGCAAGTTTCATATATGATGTTATGCAAGTTAATATGATTATGCAAGTTGTACATATGATGTTATGCAAGTTAATAGGATCACACAAGTTGTATGTGAGTTATATGATGTTAGGTAAGTTTGAATCTAAAATATATGCCAGTAGTTCATGATGTTAACTTGTGTCAATGAATCCCTTTTTATAATCCAATCACCTAGGTTTATAACATCAGTTTTTTTGCAAATATGGATGTGGAACATATGCTAGTTCGTATAAGTATTATGTTCATATGCAAGTTTAAGTGATAATTGGATTCACATATATACAAGTTCACACCTTTAAAGTCTAGATCCATATTCAAGTTGACATTTTTATGTTGAAACTATGACATGCATAGTTATGCAAGTTTACACCTTTATGTGGATCCATAATTTACTCAGGTTAACACCTTTTATTGGATCCATAGTTATGCAAGATGACACCTTTATGTTTAGGTTGACGACATACATAGTTTATGTAAGTTTGTGATAATTATCTAGGCTAGTTGGGTGTAAAACTATGTTCATACATGCAAGTTCACACCTTTTAGATCTATGATTTTTGGAACCTTGATAATACAAAGCCTATGCAAGTATGTTGTAATTCTTAATTACAAGTTAGATGCAAATTAGATCTATTATTGTGTGTATGTGACTTTGTGACGTTTATTCCCTTATTTTAAGAATTAGACTATTTGCTAGTCTAATATGTATATGTCATGTTAAGCGAACGAATGACGGGGGTACGATGGGGATAATAGTGGATACACACATATTGTGAATTTGGCATGTAATGGCCTAAAAAGGCATGTAATTAATTTTAAGGAATAAAATTAATTAGTGATGAAATTGGTACAATTTATATACCATAAATAGATGAGCATAATTTAGGTGATAAATTATGGACATAAATAAATTTGGAAATTTGAATAGGGAAAGTAATTCAAATTTGAGGAAAATTAATTATGTATAATTAATTGCCTAAGACACGAGGTTGGACTCATTTGTGGTGTAAGACTGCCCGGACCCGCCCGGCAAATCCAGCAGCCAAAAATGGTAGCCCAATGTGAGAGGTCAAAGGCCCAAACTAAATGCGTAACAATTGTATGGACACGAGGTTAGGCTCGTTTGTGGTGTAAGGCTGCCCGGACCCGCCCAGCGAATCTAGCAGCCACAAATGCCAGTCTAATGTGAGAGGTCCTACAGGAGTTACGGTAGTAATAAATTAAGAAACACTTAACCAAAGTAAAACATGTGGTGGGACATGGGGGTTAAGTGGGTGCCTTGGGTGGCATGAGGAAATACGATAAGTAACACTTAACCAAGGTAAAACATGCAAGTGGGACATAGGGGTTAAGTGGGTGCCTTGGGTGGCACGTGGAATTACTAATAGAAACCCTTAACCAAATTTAAAACATGTAAGTGGACATGAAGGTGGTTAAGTGGGATGTACTAGAGGGGACCAAGCCTCGGTGGAAAGCTTGTGTCAAGCATGGGGGGCCTTTTTAGTCCAGTAGCCCATTAAGTATCCTTGTGAGCTCGACCTAAGTCGAGGACGGGACACGCCTACTAGGTCTGATTGTTAGAGTCCAAAACGGGTTAGCGGTGGCAACACAAGTCCAACGAGGTCACGTGTGTGCGTGGGTCCGGGCTGGTAGGGAAGACGTTGTTGCATCGTGTAGTTATAAGCCGTGCATTCCTTACGTCGTATAAGGTTGCCATATTAGGGAGTGATACACCCCACTGTGGGACCTGCACGGGTATCTACGAGTTAGGGAGCCGATCGAATGAGGCAGGGTAGTGGTTACACCTAGTGGAGATAGGAGAAGATGACACCTATGTAGTCAGCTAGGGGTACACAAAGCTACCACTATTATTAATAATTATTAAGGGGGTACACCTAGTGGAGATAGGAGCAGGCAGCACCTATGACGTCAGCTAGGAGTACATGGAATTACCGTTATTACTAATTGAAGGGGCACATCTAGTGGGGATAGTACACGCTGGGTACCTATGACAGCAACTAGAGATATACAGTCAAACATGGAGGATAGTGGGTACATCTAGTAGTACACGAAGCTATCATCGTTCTATTTAGCCAAGAGGGATCACATTTCTAGAGTGACTAGTAGGGGTGCAGTTAGTATTAGTACAGTACAGTATGGTACAGTACGGTAGAGTATAGTAATTATCCTATATTGATTAGGAAGCGCCATTAACATTATCTCTGTTTCTCTTGATTGCCTTGCCATACCCATGTGGTTCACACAGTCATTGCCTTACTCTCCAGCTTATATCTTATCATATTGCTTTAATAATTATGTTCTTAGAGTTTTCGGACTCGCCAGACTTTATGTCTGACCCCTTTATTTCCACCTCTTTTCTTCCTCCACCCCCCCCCCCCCCGCGGGTTCTAAGGGTGGGACTAGTACTAGTGGAGCTTGATTGGGATCTCTTTGGGAGCACTTGGATTTGGATTGCTGAAGTAAAGTTCAGCCTATCATCTTCTTTATGGCTATTTGTAGTAGTGGGATTATGTACTTTGTTTTATCTAGATGGATATTATGTAATTGACTTTGGTTTATGGTTTTTGATGATGTAACCAAACATATTCACCTTCTGCTGTAATAAATAAAGTTTTAAATTTTGAAGTACTTCTTTATATATGCCTTGTTGTGATTTTCTGTTCTATATTCACTTAAAATGCTCCATGGAAGTTAATGCATTCCCTTTGCGAGTGACATTAATGGACGTGGGGTGTTACACGTGGTATCAGAGCTGAAGGTTATCAGAACAGATAGGATATTTTGAAAAAATATTTTTCAAAAGCATTTTTATAAAGAATGTTGGATCTAGATTAACCCTAGAGGGGGGGGGTGAATAGGGTTTATCACAGTTTTTAAACTGATTTGAAAAACTGACAGGATATTAAAATAATAAACAGATCACAGAATGCAGCAAAAATAAAAGTGCAGAAAGTAAATCACACACAGATATACCCAGCTTCGGCAAAACCCTGCCTACTGCTGCATTCCTAAGGTTTCTACTAGGTGATAGAAAAGATCCCGCATACAAGACCATGTACACTCGCGAACACCTTGCTCCTAATCTAACCCTATGCTCAAAACCGTAGACTGATCGATATCCCCTCGATCAGATTTCCCCTGATTACAACCCCGTAATCAGTGTACCGTAGTTTTTTTACACAGACTCTAGTAAACTGCTAGAATTATACAGACTCTAGAAACTGATCGATGGTTTACAAACAAATTAAAACAATACAAAATAAAATAAACTAAAGCAAAAACCCTAGGAGATAAATAACAAGGGTCATCCCCTTTTAGCCTTTAAACAAAAACGTGGCTGGCCCAATATCCTTTAGGCCATTGTCATTCTTGTTTGCCCGATCTTCTTTGTCCCTAAAAAAATGGCGGCTAGGGTTCTGAAACTTCCTCCCCAAATCGAACCGACTGCTTGAAGGATTCTGAAACTCTGATGCTTCACTTTAGTTGATGCTGGTCGATTGATGCTCCTCTCCGATTTGGGCTTTCTCTCGATAGAAAACAAGTGAGTAGCTTCTGATTTTAATCGATTACTGCTCTTTGAAATTGTGGGTTCTATTTTTCGATAATTCTTGCCAGTGATGTATTGGTGTTTACATAGGGATTACCAACCCGAAAATTTTTCTGATTTCAATTAACTGGCTTGACTGATTTTTCGGGTTTCCCCTTTTGACAAACTCTTGATAAAAACGGCTTTAATTTATCTGCGTGAATTTCTTGATTGAAAGTTTGTGGCCCCTTTTTGATTGCTCTCGATTAGAGCCGTGAATTTGTGATTGAATTGTGATAAAGACTTGCCGAATATATATTGAAAAATCCATTTGCAATTCTTGCCATTTTTGGTTCCTGGAATTGTTTCTGAAACCACCTTGATTGAAAACTGAACTTGATTTGCACACGTATTCTCTTGCCTTATATGAATGAATGGATTTGTACACAGATTGAATTCTTGCCATAAAAATTTTACTGTGATTTTCTGGAAATTGTTCTTGCCAAAATCATTTTTGCTGAGTTGTTATTCTTGCCAAAAACAGTTTGCCAATTTCTGGAACATAAGTTCTTGGCCCCCACGTGAATTGATACTTGCCTTAATTTCCATGATTTGTCTCCTGTGTATGAGTTGAAAAAGTTGTTGCTGCACCTATGTATCTTGACTTAGCTGAAACTGTTTTTGACTTTTGCTTGTACATTTTCATGCCAGTGTTTCATAATACATGTGCCATAACTTGTACTTAATCACATGGGAAAAACTGAGTTCACTGATCATTGTAATTAGCTTGAGCTTCTTGAGTTGCTGAATCCATTTGCACCCTTACTTGATGTGTTGCTTTAAAAAAGAATCTGCCATGTCCATCAATGTTTTGTATGTCTGCACTGTTCTGATCATGCTGAACTCATTCATATATGTTGAACACTGAATGTGTGCTTAGATCATATTACCTGTTTGTCGTTCCATTCATGTCTATCGAAGCTTGACTTTATTCTTGCACATGTGTACTTCTCTATACATATCACTTCTCTGTTTGTACTATAGCTCGGCCCCTTCCTGCTTGCTGTTGTGTTCACTGCACTTTAAGGTTCTGAAATTTGTGATCTTGTACCACTTTGCATTGTTTTGTCTCTTGGCTGCATTGATTTGCCACACTGCTTGAGCCACCTTACTGATACTACACCATGTTCATTGTATACCATGCCATGTTCACTTGTTTGTGCTGTTTCTTCATGTTGCTCACTGTCCCATACTTGTTGTGCTGTTTTGACCATGTCTCGACCATGTTCCTTGCTAGTTGGATTTTGACTTGTACATTTTGTTTTGAGCTGTATCACGGCTCGACCATTTTGTATAGTTGCACCATCCATTCTCATATTTCTGCCATATTGACTTGTTTACATGCACCATACTGTTTTGTGTTTGCTTATGTTGGCGCATACTATTTATGCTGCTATTCTTAAAACCATGTACTTGTCCATTTTCAGTTTGAATTTGTACCTGACTTGGTGCTCGGCCCTTTGTGTACTTGCATGTTGATCATGCATGTATATCTTTTTGTCACTGAAATTGCATACTCCATTTAGTTTTTTTTTTTTTTTTTTAAATATGCTGCTGCCTTGAATTGTTGCCGAGCCATATATTTGTGCACTTGCACGTACACATGTTCTTGTGTTCTGAGACTTGAACCATGCTTTGACTTTGCTTTTTGTTGAAACTGTTTTTGTTGCTTTTCAGATGTGTACTGAGTCGAGCTGGTCCACGTGGCTACTCCTCAGTTGCACGCTGATTGGCGAGGCAGTGCACACGTGTATAAATATACACGTGTGTATATGCAGCCATCAGACAAATTTTCCTGTCCCTGCACTGTATATACATACTGTCTACCTTGTGGTATTTACAGTGTATCACTGTGAATATCACAAGCTGTCTAGACACAGACTGATGATTTTACAAATCAGATCAAGTCAGAAAAGTGATGAGAAACACACCAGAAAACTGAGGCAAATAAAATTTTTAAAAATAAAAAATTATATTCGCTTGTGTTTAGTATTATTTCTATTGCAGTGTACTGTGTGTTTCTGTTTCATGTGTGACAGGTAAGCGAGGATGACTGGACTGACTGTGATGACTGGACTGACAATGACTGGACTAAAAGCTGAAGATAAGAAGACAGTGTGTGGTGTCAATGAATGTATGAGTCTGTATATACCAGTGAAAATGGATATATATGAAATATAACTGTGTATATGTTGTGTGTATGTATGACTGAGTGACAATGAATGAACTGTACTGAGGAGCTGTGAGAGAATTGTACAGATATATGTAATAAACAAATTTGATTGAAATAAAATATTATTTTATTGTTGTCAAACGAACTTGTCTATTTTATTCTGTTTATATACAAGTACAATATGAAGTGAATGTTTAAATAGTGGAGTTATAAATAGTTGTACTGTTTGAGTATTAAATATAATATTATATTTAAATACAATACTGTATGAATATACGAATGTTTGTACAGTCGTATATAAATATAAATATTATATTCATGTCTGTGATGTTATATAGCAGTACAAACACATTTATATTAATATATATTTGGTTGTTATCATCAAACAAAAACCATATAATTGTGTATACAACTATGTTATATACAACAATCTCCCCCTTTTGATGATGACAAACAAATAAAAGATTTTGAGTACAATAAATGTGTTTGACAGTGAATTTTGAACTCCCCCTATTTAAAAACCCCCCCTACAACAGAAAACTCCCCCTATAACTGTGCATGAGTGAAGAAACATGATAATTGAATGAATTTTCAAAATTAAAAATATTTATAAATATTCACTCATAAATCAAAATCTTAATCTTAATCCACACTCATAAATCAAAATCTTAATCTTAATCCATTCTCCCCCTTTTGTTGTCATCAAAAGAATTCAGACCTTAAAATATAGATGAAGAATGACTAGAAATGTAATTTCAGCATAAGAGGAAGGACAGTCATCATAAATCTCAATCAGTCAAACAAAAATCATAATAAACTGAGAACTAGTGGCATATTTCACATTGTAGAGAATGACGAATATACGAAGAATTTTATATAAAATGGAGAGAGTTTTAAAACCAATTCATTTCCAATCATTTTCAAAGGAAAAAAATAAAGCTCAAAAACAGTGTTGGATTTTGGACTATAATTATATATATTCAATTTAAGTGACAAAGTAGTATAATCTCAAATCCCAATAGCTATCAATCAACAAATCATAATATTTCATAAGATTTCAACACATTTCACAGATTAGAAAGATGGATTGATAGGCTGGTTTTTATAAACACCAAGGAGAATTTCAAATTAATTTCAATTTATAGTACAATTTTCCTTTTTCTTTTTATTTTATTTAAGAGCACACTGACCACGCATAACCAGAGCTTGGATTTTTAAATGAAGTCAGTCGCAGCTTAAATTATAAGTTGTCTCTTAACCATTCATGACCAGAGCTTGGATTTTTAAATGAGGTTAGAGACACACTTATATATTAATTATATTTTCATCATTTTCAGCTTTTAAAAAGAAAAAAACTCCTCGATATATAAAACTAGTATGGATGATAGAAATGTGGTAAGTACAGAGATGAACTGTGAAATAAATTTCTAAATTAATTATATTATGAGATATGCATGAACTGTACCGGGATTCTTGAAAATTTTCAATTGTCACTAATTCAAAAAAAATAATGCAGTCACATTTCCATCACAACTATTTTCACTGTTTTAAGATTATTTTAAAAATATAAACTCTCCACATTAATATAAACTCATAATGGATGACAGAATGATGAGAGGCATAGAAGATGTTCGTGAAATAATTCCCAGTTCAAAGATATTATAATAAATATTCAACCGTCATGAAAATCTAAATAAAATCTCCTCTTGTTGTGAAATATATTGTAGTCATAATTCATCACAATTTCAAATTCTGATATATTTTGATGAATTATAAATACAGAACAATATGGATATTGATTTCAATTTGTGAATGAATAAAAAATAAATAGTTTTAAAATTGAAAATCAATTACAAGTGGAATATGAAGAGCTATACAAAGCACAAGAGGGAAAAGAAAAATATATACATGATGAGAAAAAAAATCAGCACTTCCTAATCTGATACCACTTGTAGTCTCTATTAAAGAGGATTTTTAAAATGGCACTGGTGGCTAAACAAGAGTATCTCAGTCAACAGAAAGACTTAATTACAAAGCAAGCAACCCAAGCACACAAGTTTCATTTATCAGAGCACGATAAACCTTTGATACCAAATCAAGCAGTCCTAAAAATATATACAAATCAATTTCTTATAATCAGAGCAGCATGATTCCAAAAAACAAACATTTTTCAAAACAGTATCAGAGCAGCACAAAATTAGTTTCAAAGCACACTTGTCAGGACATTTCTGATGGCCACAGAATATGATTCACGATCCAATATTAAAAATACCGTTTATTTTAAATCATTTGAAGAAATATGAAAATATCAGGATTTAATAAATCAATCACACCAATTTATAAATTTTTGAATTGAGATATGTGTGAGATTTAATAAATCAATAATTTCAAATGATTTTAAACAAACAAATACTTAAATCATATAACCATGAAATAAGAGAGAAATTCAAGACCGGATTTTCAAAGAATTTTCACAAGAATTTTCTGACAAGTCCTCAAGAAATTTCAGATCATCTACATCAATTTTGTGAGATATTCATGATCCAAAGAATAAAAATAATTTATTTGAAATCATTTGAATCAATGTCAAATTTTGAGATATAATGAATCAGTCACACAGGGTTAATAATTTCAGATTTAAGTGGTGTGTGAGATTCAAAATATCAGGAATTTCAGATGATTTCAAACTAAACTAATTTCAACCATAATAATCATGAATAAGGATGAAATTCTAGATGTATCACTAATTCAACCCACATATTTTTCAAGTCAGAAATAATCAAGCCAATCTAAAAATTAATGAGATTATCACAACTGAGAAGTAACAGTGCTGTAATGAGTATAAAACTTTAAGCGTTTCCAAAATGAATTGGAAGGGACTCAAAACATTATAAGTGTGTGAAATTTCATTAATTATTCAGATCTTCAACAATTTAGAATTCTAGTTAACAGTGTTCAAGATATGATATGAATGCATCAACACTGTTATGAATTCAAAAATCAGAAAATAAACTTCAAAAACAATTGCAGATATATACAAGTTCAAATTCAGGATATGGAAATAATTAACACATGATGATTTTATACAAGTAAGACAAATTTCCAAAAAATCATTAATTCTGCAACTGGAAGTTTAAGAAGTACAGACAAAAAAGAATATGGCAGTGTCAAATAAAAAAAACAGAAGGGGAAAGAGGAAGGAATAAACACAGAAAATAAAAAACAAAGAGAATATACAAAGGCAAGTTTAGAGACATACCAGAATCCAATGTAAAGCAGAATCTCTAACTCATCAGATGTGGCTAAGGAACTGTGAATGATTCTGTGATCTGTAGCAGTTTTGAATCTAGTTTTTCTTTAGCTATGCAGTTCCTCAGCCTCCTTTGGTACCTAACTGTTAAGAGAATTGAGCGGTCTAACAAAATTTGTGAAACCACCCACAGTTTTGTTCAAATCTTTTGGTACCCAAACCTGTTTATATAGCAAACCATTCGAATCAACCTTTGTACCTTTCGGGACCCAAATCTGTTTGAATTTAGTTGAAGTCGTTTTATTTTTATTTGGGATCCAAGATTGTTTAATTGGTTTGTTATAAAAAAAATTCACATCATGTTTTTGATTCAAAAATCCTTTGGGAATGTTAGAGTTCAAATTTTCAAAACAAACATTCCCAAAATGATTTGAAGGATTTTTAAAAACAATTGAATTCCGTTTCTCAAATTCATTTGTTTTTCCAAGAACATCATTTTTTCCGAAGCCAAGACCCGATTTATTTCCAATAGAAACTTGGTTTTGTAACAACATATTCAATGATTTTTCCCCATTAGAAAATTTATCCATAGTGGATTCTAATCGTTGAATTTTGGATTTTAGATCGCCATTTTCTTTTAATAAATTTGAGCAATTATTTATAGCGATCATCTGTTCAACATTGGTCTGTTGTAAAACCAGATTCTCATTTTCAAGCAATCTAATTTTGGCTTGAGATTCCGAGATTTCAAATTCAAATCGTTTTTGTTTTTCAGACTCAAAAATCTTGGATTTTTCAATCTCATTTTCAAGTTCTTTAAAAATCAAATCACTTCTCACCAAATTTTCATTTTTAGCAATCTCAAATTTGGAACTTATATCAGTCTTAAAAACTTCAAATTCCTTTTGTAGAAGATTGTTCAAATTTGATAACTCAATCTTGTTTTCTTTTAAGATCAAAATTTCCTTTTCAAACTTTTGAATATTTTTATTGAGATGAACAAGATTGGTTTTCAATTTTTGCAATTAGAATTTGAAGAATTCTTAACGTTTTTGAGTTTTGATTCCAAAACATTATTTTTGCAGATCAACTCAAGCTTCTCAGATTTCAGAAGTTTATTTTTAGATTTTAACTTCTCAACAGATTCGGTTAAACCATTTAAACGGTGAATCAAAGAAATATTTCCTGTTGAGTCTCCATCTGGATTTCCATCTGTACAACCTGTCAAGCACAAATCTGAAGCCGAGTTATCTTTCTGGGATTTTGAGCATTTGTCAATTTTTCCATATAGCGCGTTGAGAGTCTGCCAGATTTCCTGCGCAGTCAAACAATGGGAAATAAGGCTATATTGAATATCATTAATATAAGAATACAAAATATGAGTAGCATGTAAATTAAATTCAATATCAGCCCTACTTACAATATCATACCCATTTTTAATACTCTTCCAACATTTAATATCAACAGATTTTAAATAAGATTTCATTTCTGATTTCCAATTTAAAAAATCTGTACCATTGAAAATAGATGGAATATGACTGGACTGACTCTCTATGGACTGACAACTAGGATTCACCATTTCTCTAGAGTTAACCAAATACCTGCTCTGATACCAAATGGTGTCTCTATTTACGAGGAATTTTAAATCACCCCGGTGGCCACCAAAGATACCTCAGACACTGGTTTCACGTCCTGCCTCTCGACACGGACAACCACCCACGGGCGTGTAGGGGCAAGAGTCAATACTTCGCCACATGATCATACAGCGAGAACCCCCTATCATGCTGCTTAAACCAGCTCTGATACCAAATGTTGGATCTAGATTAACCCTAGAGGGGGGGTGAATAGGGTTTATCACAGTTTTTAAACTGAATTGAAAAACTGACAGGATATTAAAATAATAAACAGATCACAGAATGCAGCAGAAATAAAAGTGCAGAAAGTAAATCACACACAGATATACCCAGCTTCGGCAAAACCCTGCCTACTACTGCATTCCTAAGGTTTCTACTAGGTGATAGAAAAGATCCCGCATACAAGACCATGTACACTCGCGAACACCTCGCTCCTAATCTAACCCTATGCTCAAAACCGTAGACTGATCGATATCCCCTCGATCAGATTTCCCCTGATTACAACCCCGTAATCAGTGTACCGTAGTTTTTTTACACAGACTCTAGTAAACTGCTAGAATTATACAGACTCTAGAAACTGATCGATGGTTTACAAACAAATTAAAACAATACAAAATAAAATAAACTAAAGCAAAAACCCTAGGAGATAAATAACAAGGGTCATCCCCTTTTAGCCTTTAAACAAAAACGTGGCTGGCCCAATATCCTTTAGGCCATTGTCATTCTTGTTTGCCCGATCTTCTTTGTCCCTAAAAAAATGGCGGCTAGGGTTCTGAAACTTCCTCCCCAAATCGAATCGACTGCTTGAAGGATTCTGAAACTCTGATGCTTCACTTTAGTTGATGCTGGTCGATTGATGCTCCTCTCCGATTTGGGCTTTCTCTCGATAGAAAACAAGTGAGTAGCTTCTGATTTTAATCGATTACTGCTCTTTGAAATTGTGGGTTCTATTTTTCGATAATTCTTGCCAGTGATGTATTGGTGTTTACATAGGGATTACCAACCCGAAAAATTTTCTGATTTCAATTAACTGGCTTGACTGATTTTTCGGGTTTCCCCTTTTGACAAACTCTTGATAAAAACGGCTTTAATTTATCTGCGTGAATTTCTTGATTGAAAGTTTGTGGCCCCTTTTTGATTGCTCTCGATTAGAGCCGTGAATTTGTGATTGAATTGTGATAAAGACTTGCCGAATATATATTGAAAAATCCATTTGCAATTCTTGCCATTTTTGGTTCCTGGAATTGTTTCTGAAACCACCTTGATTGAAAACTGAACTTGATTTGCACACATATTCTCTTGCCTTATATGAATGAATGGATTTGTACACAGATTGAATTCTTGCCATAAAAATTTTACTGCGATTTTCTGGAAATTGTTCTTGCCAAAATCATTTTTGCTGAGTTGTTATTCTTGCCAAAAACAGTTTGCCAATTTCTGGAACATAATTTCTTGGCCCCCACGTGAATTGATACTTGCCTTAATTTCCATGATTTGTCTCCTATGTATGAGTTGAATAAGTTGTTACTGCACCTATGTATCTTGACTTAGCTGAAACTGTTTTTGACTTTTGCTTGTACATTTTCATGCCAGTGTTTCATAATACATGTGCCATAACTTGTACTTAATCACATGGGAAAAACTGAGTTCACTGATCATTGTAATTAGCTTGAGCTTCTTGAGTTGCTGAATCCATTTGCACCCTTACTTGATGTGTTGCTTTAAAAAAGAATCTGCCATGTCCATCAATGTTTTGTATGTCTGCACTGTTCTGATCATGCTGAACTCATTCATATATGTTGAACACTGAATGTGTGCTTAGATCATATTACCTGTTTGTCGTTCCATTCATGTCTGTCGAAGCTTGACTTTGTTCTTGCACATGTGTACTTCTCCATACATATCACTTCTCTGTTTGCACTATAGCTCGGCCCCTTCCTGCTTGCTGTTGTGTTCACTGCACTTTAAGGTTCTGAAATTTGTGATCTTGTACCACTTTGCATTGTTTTGTCTCTTGGCTGCACTGATTTGCCACACTGCTTGAGCCATCTTACTGATACTACACCATGTTCATTGTATACCATGCCATGTTCACTTGTTTGTGCTGTTTCTTCATGTTGCTCACTGTCCCATACTTGTTGTGCTGTTTTGACCATGTCTCGACCATGTTCCTTGCTAGTTGGATTTTGACTTGTACATTTTGTTTTGAGCTGTATCACGGCTCGACCATTTTGTATAGCTGCACCATCCATTCTCATATTTCTGCCATATTGACTTGTTTACATGCACCATACTGTTTTGTGTTTGCTTATGTTGGCGCATACTATTTATGCTGCTATTCTTAAAACCATGTACTTGTCCATTTTCAGTTTGAATTTGTACCTGACTTGGTGCTCGGCCCTTTGTGTACTTGCATGTTGATCATGCATGTATATCTTTTTGTCACTGAAATTGCATACTCCATTTAGTTTTTTTTTTTAAAAAAAATGCTGCTGCCTTGAATTGTTGCCGAGCCATATATTTGTGCACTTGCACGTACACATGTTCTTGTGTTCTGAGACTTGAACCATGCTTTGACTTTGCTTTTTGTTGAAACTGTTTTTGTTGCTTTTCAGATGTGTACTGAGTCGAGCTGGTCCACGTGGCTACTCCTCAGTTGCACGCTGATTGGCGAGGCAGTGCACACGTGTATAAATATACACGTGTGTATATGCAGCCATCAGACAAATTTTCCTGTCCCTGCACTGTATATACATACTGTCTACCTTGTGGTATTTACAGTGTATCACTGTGAATATCACAAGCTGTCTAGACACAGATTGATGATTTTACAAATCAGATCAAGTCAGAAAAGTGATGAGAAACACACCAGAAAACTGAGGCAAATAAAATTTTTAAAAATAAAAAATTATATTCGCTTGTGTTTAGTATTATTTCTATTGCAGTGTACTGTGTGTTTCTGTTTCATGTGTGACAGGTAAGCGGGGATGACTGGACTGACTGTGATGACTGGACTGACAATGACTGGACTGAAAGCTGAAGATAAGAAGACAGTGTGTGGTGTCAATGAATGTATGAGTCTGTATATACCAGTGAAAATGGATATATATGAAATGTAACTGTGTATATGTTGTGTGTATGTATGACTGAGTGACAATGAATGAACTGTACTGAGGAGCTGTGAGAGAATTGTACAGATATATGTAATAAACAAATTTGATTGAAATAAAATATCATTTTATTGTTGTCAAACGAACTCGTCTATTTTATTCTGTTTATATACAAGTACAATATGAAGTGAATGTTTAAATAGTGGAGTTATAAATAGTTGTACTGTTTGAGTATTAAATATAATATTATATTTAAATACAATACTGTATGAATATACGAATGTTTGTACAGTCGTATATAAATATAAATATTATATTCATGTCTGTGATGTTATATAGCAGTACAAACACATTTATATTAATATATATTTGGTTGTTATCATCAAACAAAAATCATATAATTGTGTATACAACTATGTTATATACAACAAAGAATACTTTCAAAAATATGTTTGTAGAAGAGTATTTTTGAAAGAAAGGTTTATTTTAAGAACATAATCCCCAAGAGCCATATATCCTTCCTTCGATTCTCCATTTTGAATCTCTTCCTCTTTCTCTTTTTAAGTCCCCCCCCCCTCCGCGTATAGATGCTTTTTCTAAGATAAATAAGGACTTCCGTACGAAGGACGGAAAACCACTTCAAGGGACTTAGACCGGGCTAGAACTTAGTCCAAGGAAGTGGAGGGCTTTTTGGTACCTTTAAGATAGACGATGGGAGGAAGGTTCAAATAGCTATTTGGTTAACAAAGGACGAAACCTCATCTTGGTGGGAGGTGACGAATGGATAATGTGAAGAAGAAGGCTAGTTGTTTTGGAGAAATAGGACACCTTAGGATTGTCCAAAGAGGCAAGGACAAAGTACAGGAGCTTCTGGAGGGTAGTTGTATTCCCTCACGGCTGGTATACCTGATGGGGGTAGGACCATCTAGGTTGAAATTTGGTTTTCTTTATCATCCTGTTTGAACTTTGTTTGATTCTGGCGCTTCATACTCGTTAGTATTTGCTTCGTTAGTTGATACACTGCACCTAAATACTAGTCTAGTTAAGGATCCCATCCTAGTCTCAAATCCTGTTGGTGGTTCGGCTCATCCTTCAATGGTTTGTCAGGATTTGAGAGTGTCTATCTTGGGCGTTGGATTTGAATGCAACGCCTTCGTCCTTGGTTTCACGGGCTATAGTTTGATTCTAGGGGTGGACTGGCTATCCAGGCGGGGTGCCATCCTAGATTGTGAAAGGAGGGTAGTTAGACTATTGATTCGTTATGGAAAGACCCTCATATTTCTTGTGACCCTAGGGGTTCAGTGATGCTTAGCAGCCTAGAATCTTCTGACGCATCCAACGATGATTGGGAGTCTGTTTGTGTGGTCCGTGAGTATGGAGACGTCTTTTGATAAAGTGTGGGGTTTACCCAGAGGCGCGAAATAAGTTTTCGTATGTGATTAATAGATTAAGCAAAGCCAGTTATGTAATCAGCGGTGGTTTTGGAGCAAAACTGGCAAGGACAACCAGAGTCGGTCAAGTGCTCAATTGGTTGGCCATCTTACTAGTATCATCTCACGTAGGTCATCTGAATTCGAAGGAGGTATCCCTTGGGTGTTTGTCTGATATTGGTTTAGGCCTTTGGGGCTTGCACTTGGGGGATGTCGAGTTTAACTAGGATGGTCTGTGTGAGAGATGGATAGTTGTGACGATTTTGCATGGGATAATATCCTAGTTTTCTCTAGAAGCAGAGAAGAGCATGCCCTACATCTTAGGGAAAGCTTAGGGACCCTAAAAGTGCACCAGCTTAAAGCTAAGTTCTCCAAAATTCCATTTTTGGAGGAAAGAAGTGAGGATTTTAGGGCATGTGGTCTCTAGGGAAGGGTGATATGTTATGGTGGAAGACAGTCGAAAGTCCATGAGAAGAATTACCCTAACCACGACTCAGAATTGGCTGCCATAGTTTTTGTGCTCAAGTCTTGGTGTCAATATTGCTTGGTGAGAAGTTTGAGTTGCTTGCAGACCATAAGTCGCTAAAGTACTTGTTCTCTCAGAAAGATCTAAACCTGAGGCAACAAAGGTGCATGGAGTTCTTGGCGTCCTACGATTTCAAGATAGCATATACCCCTGACAAGGGTAACGTTGTGGCAGATGCCTTGAGTAGGAAAAAGTTGACATTGAGTCCTTTGTTTGTCGAGCGACGTAGCTTAGAGTTTATCTCTACCTTTGACTTTAGACCAGCCATTGATTTTGTACCCAGTTTGCCAGCGTCCTTGAGGTCAGACCTACGCTTTTGGGCCGATATGAAGAGGGATGTGGCCCAGTATGTAGCTAGATGCTTGGTGTGCCAACAAGTAAAAGTGGAGCAAAAGAAACCCGATGGGTTCCTTCACCCATTGGAGGTTCCACAATGGAAGTGGGATAGTGTCTCGATGGATTGCCGAGATCGAGGAAGGGTAATACGGGGATTTGGGTTGTGGTAGACAGACTTACTAAAGAGCGCCCATTTCATTCCCGTGAAGAGTAAGAGGACCGCTCCATGGTTAGCTTCCATATACATTCGAGAGGTAGTCCGTTTGCACGGTGTTCCTTCTAGCATAGTGAGCGATCGAGATCCTATCTTTACTAGCGAGTTTTGGAAGAGCTTACAAGAGGCGGTAGGGGCTTAGTTATGTTTGAGCACCGCATATCATCCTCAGACGGACGGCCAGACCGAGAGGGTGAATCGTATTCTAGAGGACCTTTTGAGGCTATTTGTCTTAGACTTTGGAGGTACATGGGAAGAGCATCTTCCGTTGGTGGAGTTCGCGCATAATAATAGCTTTCAGTCTAGCATTGGCATGACACCTTTCGAAGCTCTTTATGGAAGGCCTTGTCGTTCACCTACATGTTGGTGGGAATCTACGGATAAGATCTTGCTTGGGCCCGATATGATTAGAGAGATTTCGAAAAAGATCGATTTGATTCGAAGGAGGATGAAGGCGGCGCAAGATAGGCAGAAATCTTATGTGGACAAGAGGAGGATAGACCTTGAGATTGATATTGGGGACATGGTCTTTATCAAGGTGTCTCCATTACGGGATGTTGTTTGCTTTGGGTCCATTGGGAAGTTAGCACCAAGGTTCGTAGGGTCGTTTCCTATTAAGGAGAGGATTGGGCAGATGGCGTATAGAGTGGAGTTGCCCGAGAGACTTAGTGGCATACACGATGTATTCCATGTGTCACATTTGAGGAAGTGCTTGCACGAGACCGCAGAAGTGGTAGAGCCGAGCTTGCTTAGAGAGGTGGAGATAGAGCGTGATGCGACGATTCGGCGAGCTCCTACGTGCATTCTTGGGTCGGAGGTTATGAAGTTGAGGAATCGAGAGGTCAAGCTAGTCAAAGTGCAATGGGGGGATGATGAGAGCAACGCTACTTGGGAGACGGAAGAGAAGATGCATTCATTATACCCTTTTCTTTTCAAGGGTATGTCTTTTAGTTTCTCCTTTATCGCTTACCTTATACTTATCTTATCTTTAGTATGTCCTCTCGTTAGTACCTTTGACATTTAGATAGGGTAGTCCTATGGTTGAAACATGTGTTTGAGGCATGTTATGTATGATGGATGCATGTGGATGCAAGTGTTTGCTAGTGGTTGCTCGTGGATGCATATACACACACTTTAGGCACTAGATCGGCTCAGTCACTTCATATTGCATATTGCATATTGCATATAAATGTGTGTGCATATTTAAGCTAATGGATGTATAATGGTTGTGCTATCATATGGATGTTGCATTTTGGTGAATGGTTGTGCATACATGTAGAAATAATATGTATCGATAGGGTTCTTTCGCATACATAATGGACGCATGGCACTATTATGGTTTGCATTAAGGAGGTCAACTGAATCAGCAGACCGCCTGATTTTGCATTAGATAAGGAAAATATACACGCACTTTTTGCATATGTTCATACAGCATTAGAAATTCTATAAGGACAATGGATGCCTGTGTTTGATGGTTGAGTAGAAGGTTGTTTGGATGTTAGTATATGCGTTCTCCTTATTTTGGAGATTTCGGGGGCGAAATCCTTTAAGGAGGGGAGAATGTAACACCCCGGATTTTTGAATAATTGAATTAACTAAATTAAAGAATAAATGTTTTGCATTATTCTAAGGTTTGTTAGCAAAAGACTTAGTAGCTCATTTGGTTGGAACATGTGACTTGCATACAAGAGGTACAGAGTTCGATCCCCGCCAACGCCATATTTTTGTTTTAGGGGAATGGCTAAAAAGCGGCTTAGTGTGAACGAAGTTTAAAAAATGGTTTAGTGTTAAAATGGTTAATTAGGAAGATAGAAATATGTGTGTGTATATATATATATAATAAAATTCAACCTAAAATTTAAGAAAAAAAAATTCCAAAAAAGTGGAAGCGGGAAGGCAAAACACCAAACCGACCTATTTTATGGGTTGACCCGAGACCCGCTGGGTCGACCCCAGTATCGACTCAAGAGGTTTGGAATTGGTCCCGTCGGCCCTGAATGGGCTATGACGAATTTTTTTGTTTTGGGGGCTTAGGAGGCGATTTCTGGTTGGTCTGTTGACGTCATTTCTTGGTTTCTAAGGCCTAGATGGATCCTAGGATGATCTGATGGCTGTAAATAAATCTAACTTCTATATATACATGGGTAGACTCACATTCTAAAATCAAATAAAATTAGAACCATGGCCGCCATGATGTCAGTCTACAACTTGGAATAGCCGCCACCAATTAGAAGAAGATTAAAGCAACTCCATTCAATCCAACAGCAAATTCAACTACAACAAAGGGACGCAAATAAATTCCAGAACTTCGTTGAATGGTGAGTTTGATCACGTTAACAAAATAATTGCTAAATTAATTATGATGTGATATACGTTGGATTATAAGTTGTGGTTGTGAATCTAATTCATATTTTTAATCATGTATGTTAACTTGATTCATATTATATGATGTTATGCAAGTTTTATATATGATGTTATGAAAGTTTCATGTATGATGTTATGCAAGATTAATATGATTATGCAAGTTTCATATATGATGTTATGCAAGTTAATACGATTATGCAAGTTTCATATATGATGTTATGCAAGTTAATATGTTTATGCAAGTTTCATATATGATGTTATGCAAGTTAATATGATTATGCAAGTTTCATATATGATGTTATGAAAGTTAATATGATTATGCAAGTTGTACATATGAAGTTATGCAAGTTAATAGGATCACGCAAGTTATATGCGAGTTATATGATGTTAGGTAAGTTTGGATCTAAAATATATGCTAGTAGTTCATGATGTTAACTTGTGTCAATGAATCCCTTGTTACAATCCACTCACCTAGGTTTATAACATCAGTTTTTATGCGAATATGGATGTGGAACATATGCTAGTTCGTATATGTATTATGTTCATATGCAAGTTTAAGTGATAATTGGATTCACATATATACAAGTTCACACCTTTAAAGTTTAGATCCATATTCAAGTTGACATTTTTATGTTGAAACTATGACATGCATAGTTATGCAAGTTTACACCTTTATGTGGATCCATAGTTTACTCAGGTTAACACCTTTTATTGGATCCATAGTTATGCAAGACGACACCTTTATGTTTAGGTTGACGACATACATAGTTTATGTAAGTTTGTGATAATTACCTAGGCTAGCTGGGTGTAAAACTATGTTCATACATGCAAGTTCACACCTTTTAGATCTACGATTTTTGGATCCTTGATAATACAAAGACTATGCAAGTATGTTGTAATTCTTAATTGCAAGTTAGATGCAAATTAGATCTATTATTGTGTGTATGTGACTTTGTGACCTTTATTCCCTTTTTTTAAAGTATTAGACTATTTGCTTGTCTAATATGTATATGTCATGTTAAGCGAACGACGGGGGTACGATAGGGATAATAGTGGATACACACATATTGTGAATTTGGCATGTAATAGCCTAAAAAGGCTTGTAATTAATTTTAAGGAATAAAATTAATTAGTGATGAAATTGGTATAATTTATATACCATAAATAGATGAACATAATTTAGGTGATAAATTATTGACATAAATAAATATGGAAATTTGAATAGGGGAAGTAATTCAAATTTGGGGAAAATTAATTATGTATAATTAATTGCCTAAGACACGAGGTTGGACTCATTTGTGGTGTAAGACTGCTCGGACCCACCCGGCAAATCCAGCAGCCATAAATGGTAGCCCAATGTGAGAGGTCAAAGGCCCAAACTAAATGCGTAACAATTGTATGGACACGAGGTTAGGCTCGTTTGTGGTGTAAGACTGCACGGACCCGCCCGGCAAATCCAGCAGCCACCAATGCCAGTCTAATGTGAGAGGTCCTACAGGGGTTACGGTAGTAATAAATTAAGAAACACTTAACCAAAGTAAAACATGTGGTGGGACATGGGGGTTAAGTGGGTGCCTTGGGTGGCATGAGGAAATACGATTAGTAACACTTAATCAAGGTAAAACATGTAGGTGGGACATAGGGGTTAAGTGGGTGCCTTGGGTGGCATGAGGAATTATTAATAGAAACCCTTAACCAAATTTAAAACATGTAAGTGGACATGAAGGGGGTTAAGTGGGATGTACCAGAGGGGACCAATCCTAGGTGGGAAGCTTGTGTCAAGCATTGGGGGGGGAGGGGAGGGGGCTTTTCAGTCCAGTAGCCCATTAAGTATCTTTGTGAGCTCGACCCAAGTCAAGGACGGGACACGCCTACTGGGTCTGATTGTTAGAGGCCAAAACGGGTTAGCGGTGGCAAAGCAAGTCCAACGGGGTCACGTGCGTGCGTGGGTCCGGGCTGGTAGGTAAGACGTTGTTGCATCGTGTAGTTATAAGCCATGCATTCCTTGCGTGGTATAAGGTTGCCATATTGGGGAGTGATACACCCCACTGTGGGACCTGCACGGGTATCTACGAGTTAGGGAGCCGATCGAATGGGGCAGGGTAGTGGGTACACCTAGTGGAGATAGGAGCAGACGGCACCTATGTAGTCAGCTAGGGGTACACGAAGCTACCACTATTATTAATAATTACTAAGGGGGTACACCTAGTGGAGATAGGAGCAGGCGGCACCTATGACGTCAGTTAGGAGTACATGGAATTACCATTATTACTTATTGAAGGGGTACATCTAGTGGGGATAGGTACACGCTGGGTGCCTATGATAGCAACTAGAGATATACAGTCAAACATGGAGGATAGTGGGTACATCTAGTAGTACACGAAGCTATCATCGTTCTATTTAGCCAAGAGGGATCAAATTTCTAGAGTGACTAGTAAGGGTGCTGTTAGTGTTAGTACATTACAGTACGGTACAGTACGGTAGAGTATAGTAATTATCCTATATTGATTAGGAAGCGCCATTAACGTTATCTCTGTTTCTCTTGATTGCCTTGCCATACCCATGTGGTTCGCACAGTCATTACCTTATTCTCCAGCTTATATATTATCATATTGCTTTAATAATTATGTTGCTAGAGTTATCAGACTCGCCAGACTTTATGTCTGACCCCTTTGTTTCCACCTCTTTTCTTCCTTTTTCCCCCCAGGTTCTAAGGGTGGGACTAGTACTAGTGGAGCTTGATTGGGATCTCTTTGGGAGCACTTGGATTTGGATTGCTGAAGTAAAGTTCAGCCTATCATTTTCTTTATGGCTATTTGTAGTAGTGGGATTATGTATTTTGTTTTATCAAGATGGATATTATGTACTTGACTTTGGTTTATGGTTTTTGATGATGTAACCAAACATATTTACCTTCTGCTGCAATAAATAAAGTTTTAAATTTTCGAGTACTGCTTTATATCTGTCTTTTTGTGATTTTCTGTTCTATATTCACTTAAAATGCTCCATGGAAGTTAATGCATCCCCTTTGCAAGTGACATTAATGGACGTGGGGTGCTACACTAGGTCTCTGGCCGGGAATACTCAATCTTGATTACGGTTCTGCTTTCATCCTTCTTGGAGCAGCTTAGATGTACTACTTGATTTCATATCTCTCTACGATGTTGGGGATTTTGGTCCCTTTATTATTGTACTTTGATGATTTAAGTACAAGATAGAAGTTTTAAATTGATGTACGGGTTTTTATGCATTTCAGACTTGTGATGTAACTATGTTTTTAACCATGGTATTTTCTGTTTAATAAAAGTTCTAAATTCCGATGCTATTTTATATCCGTCTTGTAATGTTTCTGTTTATGTTTACCTATAACGCTTCATGAAACTTAATGCATTCTCTTAACTAGTGACATTAACGGACGTGGGGTGTCACACTTGGTATCAAAGCTGAAGGTCACCAGATTGGATAAAAGATTTTTGAAAATTATTTTCAAAAAGATTTTAAAAGAAAGCATTTTCAAAAAAAAAGTCTTTTTTGAAAAACATATTCCCCAAAGCCATATGTAATATCTTTCGATTCTCTATTTGAATCCTTTTTCCTTTCCTTTTCGTCATGTCTGGGGAACCTAATATTCCTAAGGGCGTTACGGTACCGGACTGGTTCCATAGGTATCTAGAGGCCACTGCACCTACCGGTGGTCAAGCAGACGTTCCTCCCCCAGCTGCACCCGCTGTTCCTCATCCTCCTCCGCCGCGAGCAGATAATTTCTCTAAGATCTGCAAAAATTTATATGCTATGGGTGGAAAGCCATTCCGAGGAACTGAAATTTTCGTAGAAGCAAGATATTGGATTAAAGAGACGGAGGATTTATTTGGAATTTTCGAAGTTGACGATCATAGGAAGATTCAGTTGGCCGCTTGGCTGCTGAAAGATGAGGCTTCACTCTGGTGGGAATTGATGCAAGTAGAGCATCCAGGAGACTTCGGATGATTTTCGGCAGAGGTTTGAAATGAAGTTTCTTTCTCAAGCTGAGAAAAGTATGCAAATTGAAAGGTTTCTGTTACTCAAGCAAGGAGGCATGACTGTCAAAAAGTATGTTAACAAGTTCAACCAATTGGCGAGGTTTGGTTTGGAGCAAGTAAATACCCCGCATAAGAAAGCTTTACGGTTCGCTAAAGGACTGAATGAACCCCTCCATCGGTTAGCTATGTCTCATATTCCGATGGGAGTAACTTTTGAAAGGCTCGTTGATATGGCATTGATGCATGAGGAAGAAAAGGTGAAAAGAAAGAGTCTAAGGTTGATGAAACACAAAACAAGAAAGTATCGCCCAAGAAAGGACAATAATAACAACAAAAGAAGGGAGGAAAGAATGATAAGGCTAAAGATAAGAGGAAGTGTCATAATTGCGGATGCGAGGGTCACTTGATTAAGGACTGCAAAAGAAGGAATAATGCTTGTTTCAATTTTGGAGAGGTCGAACACTTTTCTAAGGAGTTCCCGAAGAAGAAAGGACAATGTCAAAGGGCAGGATCTTACAGAGGGAATGTGCATGCTCTCGTATCCAGTGCGCCAAATAGAGGTAGGAAAGTTTTCATTGAAGGTTTGATTTCTCTTTCCAATCATCCTGTTAGAATTCTTTTTGATTCAGGTGCTTCACATTCTTTTATATCTGATTCTATGGTTGAGTCTCTGCACCTTTGTACTAGTATTTTTTTGGATCCCGTTGTTGTCTCAAACACCACTAGGGGTATGACTCATCTGTCTATGATTTGTCGAGGTTTGAGAATATCTGTGTTAGGCATCAAAATTGAATGCGATGCATATGTGCTTGATTTCATGGACTATGGATTGATTCTAGGGATGGATTGGCTAGCAATGTATGGTGCCATTCTGTATTGTGAGAGGAGGGTCGTCAGACTTTTGACTTGCCATGAGTGGACCCTCGAGATTTCTTGTGACCCAAAGGGGTCTATCATGCTTAGTTTCCTAGAGTCATCGGATGCATCTATCAATGATCTATGATCTGTACTAGTAGTCTATGAGTATCCAGATGTTTTTGAGGAGGTTCGAGGCTTACCTCTGAGGCAAGAGATCGATTTTCGTATATACTTAGTGGACAATGCAAATCCAGTTGCACTGCCTATGCTCCATATAACTCCAAGAGAAAGAAGGGAGCTCAGCAAGCAAGTAGGGGAGCTACTTGAGAAAGGGTTCATTAGGCGAAGCATATTTGAATGGTGTGCACTGGTGGTATTTGTAACTAAGACGGATTGTTCGCTTCTCTTATGTGTAGACTGTAGAGAGTTGAATAAACTCACCAAGAAGAACAGGAACCCACTCCTGAGGATAGATGATCTGTTTGACCAACTTGTTGATGTATATGTTTTCTCTCAGTTAGACTTAGCCAAGGGGTTTCATCAGTTGGGGGAGGCCGAGGACAGCATAGATAAGACCGCTTTTAGAACTCTAAATGGTTTCTTTGGCTGGCTCGTTATGCCTCTTTGGGTTGATGAATGCACCCACCTATTTTGTTGATCTGATGAGTAGGGTGTTTCGGGAGTTTCTAAATAAGCTTTTCATAGTCTTTGTTGATGACATCTTAATCTTCTTGAAGAACGAGGAAGAGCATGCCCAACATTTGAGAGAGGTTTTGAAAACTCTCCATGCACACTAGCTTAAGGAAAAGTTCTCCAAATGTCATTTTTGGAGGAAAGAGGTGAGATTCCCAGGGCATGTGGTTTCTAAAGATGGGATAGCAGTAGATCCTGCGAAGGTAGTTGCAGTTCAAGATTGACATATTCCAAAGAATGCAATGGAGGTGATAAGTTTTCTAGGGTTAGCAGGCTATTATAGGAAGTTCATTAAGGACTTCGCAAAGATATCCGCCCCACTCACCCGACTGTCGAAGAAGAATCTGGCATTTTCTTGGGATGTAGATTATGACAATGTTTTTCAGCGATTGAAGAGGGCTCTGACAACAGCCCCAGTCTTGACCTTTCCCGATGGAAACAAAGTTTTCACAGTATACTCTAATGCATGTGGTATGAGGCTTGGTACGATTCTGATGCAAAAGGGAAGGGTAGTATGTTATGAAAGCAGACAACTAAGGGTTCATGAGAAGAAGTACCCTACCGATGACTTAAAACTAGCTGCCATAGTATTCACACTTAAGACATGGCGCCATTATCTACTTGGAGAGAAATTCGAGTTATATACTGATCATAAATCTCTCAAGTACTTGTTCTTGTAGAAGGGTCTTAATTCAAGGCAACAAAGGTGGATGGAGTTCCTAGCATCCTATGAATTCAAGATTGTTTATACTCCTGGCAAGGGTAATGTGGTGGCGGACACACTGAGTAGGCAGAGGATGGCCATAAGTCCTCTGTTTGTGGAGAGGAAAAGCTTGGAGTTTATATCGACTTTTGACTTTAGACCCTCCATCGAGTTTATACCTGGTTTATTGGTATCACTAGAGGTGCAACCTTCTCTTTTGGATCAGATAGGAATTTCACATCGAGGGGATCCACTGATTTCAGACATCTTGGATAGGCTCAGTAGAGGGGATGCTTCTAATCACCTCAGTAGATATTCCACACACAATAGAGGATGGTTGCGATGAGATAGAAGGCTTTGTGTTCGCCGAATTGGAAGTTTGTTAAAGATAGTCCTAGAGGTAGCCCATTATTCTAAGATGACTATACATCCAGGCGGTGATAAGATGTATAGAGATATTGTAATGGCCCGAATTTCCATACCTTTTGAGTCGACTAATAACACTACACGTCCAACTCAAATTGCACAGAAATACGAATCATTATTAGGAAGAAGTTAGAGGATGAGAAATAGAAAGAAAGAAAGTTTAGAATAGAAGAAAAACGAAGATCACAAACTCACAGTGAAACGAATAAAATATATTATATCACATAAACTTTTGAAATACAAATCAGTAACTGATTACATATACCATCATCAGAGCACAATAGTTATTCCTGGAATAGTTATAAACACCTGTTTCCAGATACAAATGTGGTACACAGCGGAATACATGATAGTCTATAGCTACCGGTGAAGCCTCCTACTTCAATCTCCTCCAAGTGGATCTGTAGAATCCCGACTACTTGATTGCCCATACAAATTTGGGCACCCAAGAGTTTATGGAAAACAACAAAATAAACTATGGGTCAGTCATGGGACTGGTGTGAGTAAATTCCAGCCACTTGTTTAACTTTCAAAAGTTTCTTTTCCAAAAGAAATGATAATCGTAAGACCAATCCACACATAAACACGGATGGTTTTTACCTTACAATAACCAAAAATATTTTTGATATCAAATCCAGTGATATTATAATAATGTCTACATCAAATAAATAGAATATAGCGGAACGCTTGCATCTCACGCTCCATATATAACATAAAATCAAAACTTGTAGGGCGCTTATTAGAGATTGGATTTCCAACATGACAAGGTATGGGACCACCTGCCGATAGTGTATCTCTAGAGGCGAATATACTGGGTTCAACAAGAACATCTTGCAAACCGGCCCACACATGATCGATCACTCATTTCGCTTGAGTGTATCGAATGTATGTCACCAACGGTTGGGATCAGCAACCGTTTCCCGGAAGGAACAACATCGATAGATTAAAGAAGTAAATGTAATTTCTCTAGATAGGTGATTATACATCCTAATGGGAGCGACACACATAGTCATGCTACCTGCCCGATTTTTGTCAATTCCCGGTTGTGAAGCTTGAGGTTTGAATTATCTTCCAGAACATCTGGCCACCATTCACTTTGAATGCCACATCGTCAGGTCCATCGGAATTCACTAATTGACTCCCAAAAAAATACTCAGACTGTTAGGATAAAGAAGTTTCCCTTCTTTGCCACCAACTTCATACGTTTGAAGGAACCAACGTACGTAATCTCTTTGGAAATATTCTGTCAGACACTCGTCCATACAAGTTGTCCTGGGTTTGGACAAACTGATGGCATCGTTCTATTAATCAATCTTGGGCAATTTCTACCTAGGGTTAAAAGAACGACCCTTGCATTTTACTCCATCTTCAATTATCTTCAGCATAAGTTGATTCATAATGCTTATACCAATACGGAGTGGGTTTCAGATATTAAATCCGATCCTGGTCTCTCCATACTGATAATGGAGGTGTAAAATAAATCAAAACTTTGATAGTCGGTGACTCAACTATCAAAGCAACATCCATACAATCAACGGTCCTATTTCCAATAGGAAATTCTACCAATCAACCATCAACAACCCTGACCCCTTTAAATCAAATCTTTATTATATTATCATTTACAATTCCCATTTCCCATCTTTCGTATTCTTTTGAAGCTCGATTTCCCCTGTCGATTCTTTGGAAAAAAATTCCAATATTTTAATTTCTCTAGTCGAGAAAATATCCCTTATTCCAGTAAGGAAACATTTCTATATATATATTGATGAAATCCTTATTTTCTATATTCAGAAAGTATACCTTTTTAAAATCGGAAAATATTCCATATTACATTCCTTAATTCCTCGTTGACCAATCCGTTACACGTAAAGAATATCTCTCATTTTATTTGGGGGAAAATATTCCAAAATCCTTTAATATTAACACGATGTTATAAACCATCGTCATTATAACTCAAACTATAAATCATTTATTTACTAGCCATATTGCTAACCAATCTTTACTATCGAACCTTAACTATTTCTCTATCAATCATGAAGTCAATCAAGTTGGGGTATAATTACCTCTCAGACCTTAATTGAACAACATTCTCAATTTTGAAATAGTAAAAGCTCATAACTTCAAACAAAATATTGCTTACACGACTCTCAGATTCAATCTAAGAATCCACTTCCTTTACGGAAAAACTTTGTTTATAACGGTAGCGTTATAATCGCAGTTTCCAAATATTTGATTTATAAAACATTACTTTTAACAACAGCGTTACAATCGTTGTCTACAATTATAGAACATTTATTATAACAGTAGCATTAAGATCGCTGTTTAGATTTACAAAGCATATATTATAACAACAGCGTTATGATCACTGTTTAGATTTACAAAACATATATTATAACAACAGCGCTATAATCGTTGTTTCCATATATTTGGTTTATAAAAATATGACTTGTACTTATTTATTTCAATAAATAAATAAGTAAATAATTAAATAATTAAATTTGATTCAAAACGGAGAGTAAAAATAACTACTTCCCTAAATTCGATATAATCGAATTCCAATAAATAACTCTCTCTCGAATAATCTTTATTTCGATTATATTCTGACTTCGGAATATATCTATCATTTTAGGTTAATTCAAATTCCAATTTCACTTTGAATTTATCCTTTCCAAATCCTTACCCAAATCCTTTATAACCATTGCAGACTACCAAATGTTATCACACTTTATTTTATATTCCAAAATTTGGAAAAATGATCATCCATTTTCCTTTCCCATTCAAGTACCAATTTGGATTCATACTTCAAATCTAAATTTCCTTTATGGACATTTCATTTGCAAAATATTTACTTTAAACTATTGTTCACTTAAATCGTGAATATATTTATTTTATATACAATTTGATTTCATTCTTATAAATAATATCTTAACCCAAATTTCAATAACTTCTATTTAGATTTATTCTTACAAGCCTAATTTTTTTATTTCAATCATTTAAATTTCGTTTAGATTTCCTTAATAACAATCAAGTTCAAATCTCATTTCAAATATTGGCTTCAAACCCCGATTTTCACTTCTTTATATAAATTCAAATTTTAATTTATATTCCAATGCATCTAATGATAATTAATCCAATTAATTTATATTTTCATTTATAAACAACTTCTTGATTCATCCATTTGTACCAGTTTCCTATTTCAACTCTATTTAAAATTTATATTTCTATTTTTGGAAATAATCTTCCTTTTAAAGTCTCAAACTCCTTTTCTATCTTCAAAATATTTTACGGTATTTAAAATACCAAAATTTTTAGGGCTAGAGTAATTCAAACACAACATGATCAATCACCGATCAAATATCACATCACTGATCAAAATAAATAAACAAATCAGTAAATAAAATGTTGAGGAATCCAGTTGGATCTCTCCAACCTGTTTCCCTGCATCCACAAATGTTAATCAGCATTAATAATATTATTTCACATCAATATGAAATATCAGAACTAGTAATCGATCAATGATGTAATCGTATCAATCAATTTTATCAACTATTCCACCAAACAACCATTGCACAGTATAAAATTACTATAAATAAATTTAAAACTCGTTTATATAAAAATATAAACGAAGCAGAATTAGTGAGTTTACTCACCTTGTTTTGCAGTTGACGGTTCGGCTTCTGTTTCAATTTAAATGATACGGACAATTAAATTTTAACATGAAATTCATACAGCTCCGTTCTCTACGAGATTAGTTCCATAATATAGCTCATGGTACTACGATTCCAATGGAACTTGTTTCATAAAGTTCTGTTAACGTATAAATAAGTTATGGTCACTACAAGTTTTAAATCAAGTTAAATAATCGAAACATCATTAGTTAATAATTTAATTAACTAAATCTTAGTCCGTCCTTACCCGTTGCATAAGCCCTGCTTAACCCGCCAATCATCCATTACAAAATCCCATCGTTACGTATATATTCCAAAGAAATATGAAAGCCCTTCCTCCACATATAATCACCGCCCTTAACCAATTAGAACCAATTTTATTTTCCCTATAATACTTCTTCCCAGGTGAAATAAATAAGAAAATCCTCTTACTGAAATTTCATGGCCGAACTCGGCTGTTCTCCACCGTTTAAGAAATCGGCCTTCCTCCCTTCTCTTTGAACTCGCTATTCCCAGTACATGAACTCACCACCACCAATAATACTCCTCCACTTCTTCCCTTCCACACACCATTATTCTCAACTCTGACTTCGCCATCCTTTCCACCACGCGGACGCCGCATTTGCCTGACCTTCGATCATCCTTCGCCTGAACCGGTCCTCCGCCCCATCTGAAACTGAACTAATAGCCTTTTGTGACCCACAACTTCGGTGAATTCGACTAGAGGTTGCCAATGCCATAGGCCTCCGACCAACCCCTTTTCCATTACCTCCTTGAACCCCAAACCACCACGAACCTGTTTTCCCATAAACCGATGCCCTAGTTTTCTATGACAAAATGGAGTGAAGTAAAGATGTATCGCAGCATCAACAGGAGCCATCGACTGAAGCTTACTATCCCAGATATTCAAAGCAACTCATTTTTATAAATTTAGGAATTTTTGTGGATTACTCTTGAACTTTAAAGTTTCGAATCTTTGACTGGAAGGGGTATTTTTGTTTGAGGAAGAACTGGGAAGCATAAGACAATTTGGGGAAATATGAATTAGAGTTGAGAACCATTATTATTTTATTGGATTATTGCAGTATCCATTTTCGTTGTTTACTGAAGGAGAACAAAAGGGAACAGAAATAAGTTTACCTATATTTAAAGATAAAGAAGATTGGGGTGCACGACAGATGACAGTACCTTGGGAAGCACGGAATTGTATTTACTTGGGACGCACGGGTTGGAAAAACGTGGATTGCACGCCTTTATTCGATACAGTATCACATGTTCTAGCTAGTCTATTATATTTTTAATAACGAACAGGGTAAGTCTATACAAATACTTAGTTAGATGAAATGTAAACCATTGTGTATATTTCTTTTAAGGTTTATGCGGTTTCTATCCTACTGGGTTTCGTTTATTTCCAAACTGCTACAGACAAAAATTGAAATGTCATTGTGTTGAGCAATGCACTACGATTCCAGAAATATAATAATATGTTGTATATAACATTGTATACACAATTATATGATTTTTGTTTGATGATAACAACCAAATATATATTATTATAAATGTGTTAATAACTGTACTGTTCTGTATATTCATTACAGATAGGATTTCTGTTTAAATAAAATACAACAGTACAAAAATTTAAATATTCACACAGTGTTTTATTTGAACAGGATATTTTATTTCAATATCAAATAGTACAGTTTTTACAACTCCATTTATTTGAACACTTCACCGATACAATTCATTTCATTTTTCATATACAAAACTCCTTGTTACATCACTCATAACTCAGTTATATATATATATATATATATATATATATATATATATATATATATACAGACTCATATTCACATGTATACATTTAGACACTTATACACATTGTTCACTGATACAGTCTTCAGTCTTCTGCCAGCTTCACTGTCAGCCCAATAACAGTCAGTCCAGTCTTCATACCTGTCACATGAAACACAGAAACACATAGTACAGTGCAATAAAAATAAAAACTGTATTCATGCAAATATAAATTTTATTAAAAAAAATTATTTGCCTCAGTTTTCTGGTGTGTTTCTCATCATTTTTCCAACTCGATCTGATTTATTAAAACTGACTGATGGCTGCATGTACACATGTATACACATGTGCACTGCCACGCCATTCAGCGAGCAACTGAGGAGTAGCCTCATGGGCCATCTTGACTCAGTGTAACTCAGCATGAATAAATAGTGAGGACAAAACAACATTCACATGGAATGGTCAAGGCAGTTCAAAAACAAGGCAGCAAAGAAGCAACAAAAGACAGTGAAGCTCAACAATGAAGTGTGCATGTATATACATATACAAGTGCAAGTACAAATGCATGTACAGTATTGTAATCAAACAGCAAGAAGAACCAGTCAACAAGCACAGCTCAAGTCAACATGGAGCAAGAAATGTATTCAACAAACATAGTTCAACATATACAAGTATAGTGTACAAACATGCAACAGCAAGTTCAAGAGTTCTTTTTCAAGTGTACTTGTGTATGAATGGTGTTCAACACAAGTTAGTGGTGTACAAACTAGTAAATGGTGTAAACAACTTTGGTCTATGAAGTGTGGTAGCTTCAGAAGTATCAACAACAACAATGAAATAGCATATGAGTTCAAATGGGCATAACATGTTTATGTACAGCAATACAAGAATCATGGAGCAGCAGCTAAAAGCATGGCGGATGCATAATGCATGGGTAAAAAGACAAGTACAAGCAATTGGAAGTATATACATAAATGGATGATACACACGTACAACAGATCCAGGTGCACAATATAATGGTCATGGCAATATAGTGAAGCAGATTGCACAACCAAGCATAACAGGATGTATAATAGAGCATGGTTCAGTAATGTGAAATGGTGAGACAACATGATGATCAAAATTTGTCATGGCAGCTTCAGGACATCAATGGATACAAGATAATCAATTACATGTAACAGGACAAGACAGTTTCAAAGTAATGGTGCAACTACATGGTGACTAGCAGAATGGATATACATGTGATGCAGCCACAGTGGTGAAGATATGTGCAAGTATACATGCAGAAGTGCACAGCAACAAATCAGGGGCATTAAACAATCAAAGCAGGGATTGGTCTTCTTTTCAGAATTAAACAAACATGACATGATTTGGCAAGTTTTTATATTCAACTGTGAAGGCAAAGTCAAAGCCAAAATTACAGCAAATAAAAAGCATGTGACCAAGACAAATCTCAGAAATAAGTTTCAGAATTAAAATGGTGTATTTTCGGCAAGAAATCATCTCTAGTTATCACAATGTGTTTCTGAGCAAAATTGGTGATATTTCTTTAACAAGAGATTTTCAAAATGGTTCAAGCAAAACCCAGAGAATCTCTTTATTTGTTTCCTGTTTTTGAATCAATCAGGAAATTCGTTTAAAAGCTTTTTACAGGAAATTTAAAACTGCAAATTCAAAAAAAAAAAAGGACGAGCCAATTTTATTTTTGGCAAGAAATATTTTTCGGTTTAATTTCATTTCCAGATATTCAAGGCAACAGTTTTTTCAATCAAAGGAACAAATCTGTTTTCTTTCTTAAGGGATCGAATCAATACTTTCCTGTTTTGATAAATATGCTTTTAGAAAAATTCAAGGCATCATTCAAAAGAAAAAACCAATTCAAAGCTATTTTTTCAGAGAGATTCTATCAAAGATTTCAAGGGCCGATTCAATCATGGCAACAAGGAGTGAAATCACGCAAGTAAGCCAACAACGTTCCAGAGTATTTCAATAAACAAAACTTGGCAAGGTATCTCAACAAATCATGTAAGGGACAAATTAAAACCGACTAGGACTGGATTTATTTTGTTATGGAAATTCAATTCAAAGCCGAGCAAAATTAGGCAATAAATCAAAAGGGGCAACACAAAATCAGGTCAAGCTACTTAATTGAAATCAGAGTTTAGGGTTTTCGGATATACCCCATATTTATACACACCAAATTCATCATAGGCAAGACACAGCAAATCGAAAACCAACCCAACATTTCAAATCGAAAACCCAAGCATCAATAAATCAAAAGGCAGAGCAATTGAAGTTGAAATTCACTTACAACGTTTCATTAGGGTTTCAATCGAGTTCCAGAGAGGGAAGCCAACTCGAAGTGCCAGAAAGCAACGAAGAAGTCGAGCACTAGAGAACATCATTCAGTCGGGAATCGAAATCGATTTGGGGGATCATTTCAGAAAACCCTAGCTTCTCAAAGTCGGCTGCCATTTTTTCTTATTTCAGAAACAAAGAGGTCGGGTGTAAAGAATATAAATGGGCCAGCCATTTACAAAGGGGATGATCCTTCTATTGTTAACCCCTAGGGTTTCACTTTTGTTTTAATATTTGTGTTATTTTAATTCATTGTAAAATCAGTCTGAACAGTCTTCTGGAGTCTGTAAATTCTAGAACTCAGTTACGGGTTAACTGTCAGTTTCAGAATCTGTAAAATCTGGGTTATATGTTACAGGTTTGTAATACGGGAAAATCTGATTGAGGGGATATCGATCAGTCTACAGTTTTGAGCGTAGGGTTAGAATAGGAGCGAGAGTCGCGAGTGTACATGGTCTTGTATGCGGGATCTTTTCTATCACCTAGTAGAAACCTTAGAAATGCAGCAGTAGGCAGGGTTTTGCCGAAGCTGGGTATATTTGTGTGTGATTTATTTTCTGCATTTTGTTTCTGCTATATTTTGTGATCAGTTTATTAATATATATCTCATTAGATTTTTAATTCAGTCAAAAACTGTGAAAAACCCTATTCACCCCCCCTGTAGGGTTATTCTAGATCCAACAAGTGGTATTAGAGCAGGTATTTTTCTTTAACTCTAGAGTTATGGGTAATCCTAGTTGTCAGTCTAGTGAGAGTCAGTCCAGTTCATCTCCAACTATTTTCATTGGAACAGATTTTACAAACTGGAAATCCAAAATGGAATTTTATTTAAAATCTGTTAAAATTAAATGTTGGGATGTTATTATCAATGGTTTTGATAGTGTAGATATTAATTTCAATGCTCGTGCTATGAAAATTATATTTGACTATCTTAGCACTGATCAGTTTTATCTTATCTGTCATTGTTTATCTGCACAGGAAATCTGGGATACTCTCAATGCGAAGTATGGAAGATCTGACAATGGTAGCTCAAAACCCAAGAAAGTCAACTCAGATTCAGAATTCTGTTTAACAGGATTTACAAATGAAAATTCAGAAGGATCAGATTATGGAGAATCAACAGATGCTGAAGTTGAAAATTTCTCATACGAAGATTTGGTTTATATGTGTGTTGATTTAGCTAAATCTACTGATAAACTCAAATCTAAAAACAAATCTCTGAAATCTAGGAATTCTGAGTTGACCAGCAAAATTGATGATTTGGAATCACAGCTTGAATATTTTAAAAATTCTTCAAATTCAGTTTGCAAAAATTGTTTGAAATTGAAAACCAATCTTGTTCATCTCAATAAAAATATTCAAAAGTTTGAAAATGTAATTTTATTCTTAAATGAGAACAAGACTGAGTTATCAAATTTGAATAATTTTTTGCAAAAGGAATTTGAAAGTTTTAAGACTGATATATATTCCAAATTTGAAATTGCTGAAAAGGAGAATTTGTTGAAACCGATTTGATTTTGAAAGAACTGGAAAACGAGATTGAAAAATCCAAGAAATTTGGGTTTGAAAAACAAAAACTTTTTGAATCTGAGATTGCTGAGTTCCAAACCAAAATTAATTTGCCTAAAGATGAAAATTTGGTTTTGAAATCTAATTTTGAAAGATGTAAGATCACTGAAAATAATTGTTCAGATTTATTGAAAGAAAATGGTGATCTTAAAACTAAAATTCAACAACTTGAAACAACTCTGGCAAAAATTTCAAATGGTGAGAAATCTTTAAATATTTTGTTGAAAAATCAATTTTCATTGGGAAATAGAAGTGGACTTGGTTTTGGGAAATCTGAGTTTTCTGAAAGAAGAAGCTCAAACGATTTTAAAAATCCTTCAACTTTCTTTGAAAAGAATCGGCTTGATAATTTGAACTTTGTTAATTCCAAAGGATTTTTGAATCAAAAGCAAAATTTGAATTTGTTTTGTAATAATTCATCTAAACAATCCTGGATCCCAAAAGGAGATAAAACAAAACTCGTTAAATTCAAACAGATCTGGGTTTCAAAGGGAGCAAAGGTAAATTCGGATGGATTGTTATACAAGCAAGTCTGGGTACCGATTAATAAAACTGCGAGTGGTTTTTCTAATTTTGTTAAACCACTCAATCCTCTCAACTGTTAGGTACTGAACAAGGGTGACTAAGGAACTACTGTGCTGAAAAGAAATTTGAAATCAAGCTGATTTATACTTCTGTATCATTTACAGTTCCTTCAGCCAAAATCTGTTGAGTTAGAGATTCTGTTTGACACTGGATTCTAGTATGATCTCTAAACTCACCTCTGTAAATATTTTCTGTTTTGATTTTTTTGTTTATTTCTTCATCTTCTCCCTTCTATCTCTTTCTTCTGTCTATTCTAATTTCATTTATCACTGCCATATTTTTTTTGCTTCTTGAATTGCAGTCTTCATGATATTTTGGAAATTTGTTTTGTGTGTATAGAACTCTGATACTTTTAATCATGTCCAAATACTAAATTTTTTTGTAATTGTTTTGAAGTTCTTTTTTTTTGTTTTCTGAATTCCGAACGGTGTTGACGTATTCTTGTTATATCTTGAACACTGTTAATCTGAATTCTAAATTGTTTTGAAGATCTAAAAATTATATGGAAATTCACACACCTTTGCTGTTCTAAGTTTATTCTAATTAATTTTAGAAAAGCTCAAGATATTATACTCATTACAGCACACTGTTATTTATCAGTTGTGACAATTCCAGTAATTTTCAGATTGGCTTGAATATCTTTTTTTTTTAAATGCCTTGTCTCAGTGATACATCTTAAAATTCATTTTTATTCATGATTAGTACAGTTGAAATTAGTTTGTTTGAAATCATCTGAAATTCCTGATATTTTGAATCTCACACACCTCCTAAATTTGAAATTATCAACCTTGTGCGACTGATTCATTATATCCTAGAACTTGACATTGATATGATTTCAAATAAATTACTTTAATTTTTTCTAGTTCGTGAATGCCTCTCAAATTTGATGTAAATGATCTGAATTTAATCCCACACTTGTCACAGATACTTGTGAAAATTTCTTTTGTAAAACTGGTCTTAAAATTCTCTGTTATTCCATGATTATTTGGTTTGAGTATCTGTTTGTTTAAAATCATTAGAATTTATTGATTTACTGAATCTCACACATATATCGAATATAAAAAAAATACAATATAGTGTGATCGATTCATTGAATCCTGATATCTTCATCTTCCATCAAATGATTTCAAATAAACAGTATTTTTAATCTTGGATCATGAATCATATTCTGTGACCATCAAAAATGTCTTGACAAGTGTGCTTTGAAACGATTTTTATGCCGCTCTGATACTGGTGTGAAAATGCTCTAAATGACTGCTTGTATTGAGAAGAATTGTTTGCTGCTCTGATACTGTTTTTAAATAATTGCTTGTTCTTTTCTGCAGTTTTGAAAAATGTGCAAATTTGTTAAGTCTGTCTGTTTGGGCTTTGTGAATAAAGACACCAAGTGGTATCAGAAGAGGTTATATTTGTTTCACCCATCTGTACTGAGACTCTAATTTTCACCTTGTATAAATCCATACATTTTTTTCCTTATGCAAATAAATGTGCTAAATTTGTCTGGCTGGGTTTGTGTTTAAATTTCTTTGGTCTGAGATGTCCATGATAGTCCATCAGGGTGTAATTAAATTCCTCGATAAAGGAGACTACAATTGGTATCAGCCTTCTTCACTCATCTGTTTTTTTAATTATCACCCTGTATAGATTCAATTTTTTTGTATAAATCTGTTTAATTACCTCTTGTAATTGATTTTCAATTTTAAAATTATTTATAGATTATTCATTTAGAAATTGAAATCAATATCCGAATTGAACTGTATTTATAATTCATCAAAATTATTATCAGATTTTGAAATTGTGATGAACTATGACTGCAGTATATTTCACAACAAGAGGAGATTTTATTTCGATTTTCATGATGGTTGAATATTTATTATAATATCTTTGAACTGGCAAATATTTCACGACCATCTCCTTTATCTATCACCCATCTGCCATCCATCATGATTTTATATTATTGTGGAGAGTTCTTTTTTTTAAAAAAAAAATAAGGAGGAAAAATCATCTTGTGCTTAAAAAAAATAGTGAAAATACTTGTGATAGAATTTGGACTATGTTATTTTTCAGAATCAGTGACGATTGAAAATTTTCAATGATCTCGGTACAGTTGATCATATTTCATAATATAATTAATTTAGAAATTTATTTCACAGTCCATTTCTGTATCTACCACATTTCTATCACTCATATTGGTTTTATATACCGAGGAGTTTTTCCTTTTAAAGCTGAAATAATATATATATATATATATATATATATATATAATAAAAATATAAGTGTGTCTCTAACCTCATTTAAACATCCAAGCTCTGGTCATGTATGGTTAAGAGACAACTTATAATTTAAGCTGCGACTGACCCCATTTAAAAATCCAAGATCTGGTTATGCGTGGTCGGTGTGCTCTTAAATTAAAAGAAAAAGAAAATAATCTGAATATAAAAAAATAAATTTGAAATTCTCCTTGGTGTTTATAAAACCAGCCTATCAATCCATCGTTCTAATCTGTGAAATGTGTTAATATCTTATGATGTATTATGATTTGTTGATTGATAGCTACTGGGATTTGAGACTATCTGATTTTGTCACTTAAGTTGAATTTATAATTATAGTCCAAATCCATCACTGTTTTGTGGCTCAATTTCTTAAAATCTTTTTGAAAAATAGTTGGAAAATATTCATATTTTTTAACTCTCTCCATTTTATATAAAATTCATCATACATCCGTCATTCTCTACAATGTGAAATATACCACCTGTTCTTAGTTTATTATGATTTTTGTTTGACTGATTGAGGTTTATGATGACTGCTCTTCCTCTTAAGCTGAAATTATATTATTTAGTCAATTTTCATCTATATTTTAATTTCTGAATCCTTTTGATGATAACAAAAGGGGGAGAATGGATTGAGATTTTGATTTATGAGTGAATATTTTATAAATATTATTAATTTGAAAATTTATTATTATTTGTATCACTAATTTCACTCATGCACAGTTATAAGGGGAGTTTAGTTGTAGGGGGAGCATTCAAATAGGGGGAGCTTCTGTTGTTCACTGTGAAACACATTTATTATATTCAAAATCTTAATATTTGTTTGTCATCATCAAAAGGGGGAGATTGTTGTATATAACATTGTATACACAATTATATGATCTTTGTTTGATGATAACAACCAAATATATATATTATTATAAATGTGTTAATAACTGTACTGTTCTGTATATTCATTACAGATAGGATTTCTGTTTAAATAAAATACAACAGTACAAAAATTTAAATATTCACACAGTGTTTTATTTGAACAGGATATTTTATTTCAATATCAAATAGTACAGTTTTTACAACTCCATTTATTTGAACACTTCACTGATACAAATCATTTCATTTTTCATATACAAAACTCCTTGTTACATCACTCATCACTCATAACTCAGTTATATATATATACAAACTCATATTCACATGTATACATTTAGACACTTATACACATTGTTCACTGATACAGTCTTCAGTCTTCTGCCAGCTTCACTGTCAGCCCAATAACAGTCAGTCCAGTATTCATACCTGTCACATGAAACACAGAAACACACAGTACACTGCAATAAAAATAAAAACTGTATTCATGCAAATATAATTTTATTAAAAAAAATATTTGCCTCAGTTTTCTTGTGTGTTTCTCATCATTTTTCCGACTCGATCTGATTTATTAAAACCGACTGATGGCTGCATGTACACATGTGTACACGTGTGCACTGCCACGCCATTCAGCGAGCAACTGAGGAGTAGCCTCATGGGCCCTCTTGACTCAGTGTAACTCAGCATGAATAAATAGTGAGGGCAAAACAACATTCACATGGAATGGTCGAGGTAGTTCAAAAACAAGGCAGCAAAGAAGCAACAAAAGACAGTGAAGCTCAACAATGAAGTGTGCATGTATATACATATACAAGTGCAAGTACAAGTGCATGTACAGTATTGTAATCAAACAGCAAGAAGAACCAGTCAACAAGCACAGCTCAAGTCAACATGGAGCAAGAAATGTATTCCAACAAACATAGTTCAACATATATAAGTATAGTGTACAAACATGCAACAGCAAGTTCAAGAGTTCTTTTTCAAGTGTACTTGTGTATGAATGGTGTTCAACACAAGTTAGTGGTGTACAAACTAGTAAATGGTGTAAACAACTTTGGTCTATGAAGAGTGGTTAAGCAAAAGTTCATAACAAAAATTCATCAAGCTTCAGAAGTATCAACAGCAACAATGAAACAGCATATGAGTTCAAATGGGCACAACATGTTTATGTAAAGCAATACAAGAATCATGGAGCAGCAGCTAAAAGCATGGCGAATACATAATGCATGGGTAAAAAGACAAGTACAAGCAACTGGAAGTATATACACAAATGGATGATACACACATACAACAGACAGACCAAAATCCAGGTGCATAATATAATGGTCATGGCAATATAGTGAAGCAGATTGCACAACCAAGCATAACAGGATGAACAATAGAGCATGGTTCAGTAATGTGAAATGGTGAGACAACATGATGATCAAAATTTGTTATGGCAGCTTCAAGACATCAATGGATACAAGACAATCAATTGCATGTAACAGGACAAGGCAGTTTCAAAGAAATGATGCAACTACATGGTGACTAGCAGAATGGATATACATGTGATGCAGCCACAGTGGTGAAGTTATATGCAAGTATACATGCAGATGTGCACAGCAACAAATCAGGGGCATTAAACAATCAAAGCAGGGATTGGTCTTCTTTTCAGAATTAAACAAACAAGACATGATTTGGCAAGTTTTTATATTCAACTGTGAAGGCAAAGTCAAAGCCAAAATTACAGCAAAGAAAAAGCATGTGACCAAGACAAATCTCAGAAATAAGTTTCAGAATTAAAATGGTGTATTTTCGGCAAGAAATCATCTCTAGTTATCATAGTGTGTTTCTGAGAAAAATTGGTGATATTTCTTTAACAAGAGATTTTCAAAATGGTTCAAGCAAAACCCAGAGAATCTCTTTATTTGTTTCCTGTTTTTGATTCAATCAGGAAATTTGTTTAAAAGCTTTTTACAGGAAATTTAAAACTGTAAATTCAAAAAAAAAAAAAAGGATGAGCCAATTTTATTTTTGGCAAGAAATATTTTTCGGTTTAATTTCATTTCCAGATAATCAAGGCAACAGTTTTTTCAATCAAAGGAACAAATCTGTTTTCTTTCTTAAGGGATCGAATCAATACTTTCCTGCTTTGATAAATATGCTTTCAGATAAATTCAAGGCATCATTCAAAAGAAGAAACCAATTCAAAGCTATTTTTTCAGAGAGATTCTATCAAAGATTTCAAGGGCCGATTCAATCATGGCAACAAGGAGTGAAATCACGCAAGTAAGCCAACAACGTTCCAGAGTATTTCAGTAAACAAAACTTGGCAAGGTATCTCAACAAATCATGTAAGGGACAAATTAAAACCAACCAGGACTGGATTTATTTTGTTATGGCAATTCAATTCAAAGCCGAGCAAAATCAGGCAATAAATCAAAAGGGGCAACACAAAATCAGTCAAGCTACTTAATTGAAATCAGAGTTTAGGGTTTTCAGATATACCCCATATTTATACACACCAAATTCATCATAGGCAAGACACAGCAAATCGAAAACCAACCCAACATTTCAAATCGAAAACCCAAGCATCAATAAATCAAAAGGCAAAGCAATTGAAGTTGAAATTCACTTACAACGTTTCATTAGGGTTTCGATCGAGTGCCAGAGACGGAAGCCAATCGAAGTGCCAGAAAGCAACGAAGAAGTCGAGCACCAGAGAACATCATTCAATCGGGCATCGATATCGATTTGGGGGATCATTTCAGAAAACCCTAGCTTCTCAAAGTCAGCCGCCATTTTTTCTTATTTCAGAAACAAAGAGATCGGCTGTAAAGAATAGAAATGGGCCGGCCATTTACAAAGGGGATGACCCTTCTATTGTTAACTCCTAGAAATTCACTTTTGTTTTAATATTTGTGTTATTTTAATTCGTTGTAAAATCAATCTGAACAGTCTTCTGGAGTCTGTAAAATTCCAGAACTCAGTTACGGGTTAACTGTCAGTTTCAGAGTCTGTAAAATCTGGGTTATATTTTACAGGTTTGTAATACGGGAAAATCTGATTGAGGGGATATCGATCAGTCTATGGTTTTGAGCGTAGGGTTAGAATAGGAGCGGGAGTCGCGAGTGTACATGGTCTTGTATGCAGGATTGGTTCTATCACCTAGTAGAAACCTTAAAAATGCAGCAGTAGACAGGGTTTTGCCGGAGCTGGGTATATTTGTGTGTGATTTATTTTCTGCATTTTGTTTCTACTATATTCTGTGATTAGTTTATTAATATATACCTCATTAGATTTTTAATTCAGTCAAAAACTGTGAAAAACCCTATTCACCCCCCCTCTAGAGTTATTTTAGATCCAACAAGTGGTATCAGACAGGTATTTTTCTTTAACTCTAGAGTTATGGGTAATCCTAGTTGTCAGTCTAGTGAGAGTCAGTCCAGTTCATCTCCAACTATTTTCATTGGAACAGATTTTACAAACTGGAAATCCAAAATGGAATTTTATTTAAAATCTGTTAATATTAAATGTTGGGATGTTATTATCAATGGTTTTGATAGTGTAGATATTAATTTCAATGCTCATGCTATGAAAATTATATTTGACTATCTTAGCACTGATCAGTTTAATCTTATCTGTCATTGTTTATCTGCACAGGAAATCTGGGATACTCTCAATACGAAGTATGGAAGATCTGACAACGGTAGCTCAAAACCCAAGAAAGTCAACTCAGATTCAGAATTCCGTTTAACAGGATTTACAAATGAAAATTCAGAAGGATCAGATGATGGAGAATCAACAGATGCTGAAGTTGAAAATTTCTCACACGAAGATTTGGTTTATATGTGTGTTGATTTAACTAAATCTGTTGATAAACTCAAATCTAAAAACAAATCTCTGAAATTTAGGAATTCTGAGTTGACCAGCAAAATTGATGATTTGGAATCACAGCTTGAATATTTTAAAAATTCTTCAAATTCAGTTTGCAAAAATTGTTTGAAATTGAAAACCAATCTTGTTCATCTCAATAAAAATATTCAAAAGTTTGAAAATGAAATTTTAATCTTAAATGAGAACAAGACTGAGTTATCAAATTTGAATAATCTTTTGCAAAAGGAATTTGAAAGTTTTAAGACTGATATATATTCCAAATTTGAAATTGCCGAAAAGGAGAATTTGTTGAAATCCGATTTGATTTTGAAAGAACTGGAAAACGAGATTGAAAAATCCAAGAAATTTGGGTTTGAAAAACAAAAACTTTTAGAATCTGAGATTGCTTAGTTCCAAACCAAAATTAATTTGCCTAAAGATGAAAATTTGGTTTTGAAATCTAATTTTGAAAGATGTAATATCACTGAAAATAATTGTTCAGATTTATTGAAAGAAAATGGTGATCTTAAAACTAAAATTCAACAACTTGAAACAACTCTGGCAAAATTTTCAAATGGTGAGAAATCTTTAAATATTTTGTTGAAAAATCAATTTTCATTGGGAAATAGAAGTGGACTTGGTTTTGGGAAATCTGAGTTTTCTGAAAGGAGAAGCTCAAACGATTTTAAAAATCCTTCAACTTTCTTTGAAAAGAATCGGCTTGATAATTTGAACTTTGTTAATTCCAAAGGATTTTTGAATCAAAAGCAAAATTTGAATTTTTTCGTAATAATTCATCTAAACAATCCTGGATCCCAAAAGGAGATAAAACAAACCTCGTTAAATTCAAACAGATCTGGGTTTCAAAGGGAACAAAGGTAAATTCAGATGGATTGTTATACAAGCAAGTCTGGGTACCGAAAGATGTTAATAAAACTGCAAGTGGTTTTTCTAAATTTTTTAGACCACTCAATCCTCTCAACTGTTAGGTACTGAAGAAGGGTGACTGAGGAACTACTGTGCTGAAAAAAATTTTGAAATCAAGCTGATTTATACTTCTATATCATTTACAGTTCCTTCAGCCAAAATCTGTTGAGTTAGAGATTCTGTTTGACACTGGATTCCCGTATGATCTCTAAACTCACCTCTGTAAATATTTTCTGTTTTGATTTTTTTGTTTATTTCTTCATCTTCTCCCTTCTATCTCTTTCTTCTGTCTATTCTGATTTGATTTATCACTGCCATATTTTTTTTGCTCCTTGAATTGCAGTATTCATGATATTCTGGAAATTTGTTTTGTGTGTATAGAACTCTGATACTTTTAATCATGTCCAGATACTAAATTTTTTTTGCAATTGTTTTGAATTTCTTTTTTCTGTTTTCTAAATTCCTATCGGTGTTAACGTATTCTTGTTATATCTTGAACACTGTTAATCTGAATTCTAAATTGTTTTGAAGGTCTAAAAATTATATGGAAATTCACACACCTTTGCTGTTCTAAGTTTATTCTAATTCATTTTAGAAAAGCTCAAGATATTATACTCATTACAGCACACTGTTATTTATCAGTTGTGACAATTCCAGTAATTTTCAGATTGGCTTGAATATCTTTTTTTTGAAATGCCTTGTCCCAGTGATACATCTTAAAATTCATTTTTATTCATGATTAGTACAGTTGAATTAGTTTGTTTGAAATCATCTGAAATTCCTGATATTTCGAATCTCACACACCTCCTAAATTTGAAATTATCAACCTTGTGTGACTGATTCATTATATCCTAGAACTTGACATTGATTCAAGTGATTTCAAATAAATTACTTTAATTTTTTCTAGTTCGTGAATACCTCTCAAATTTGATGTAAATGATCTGAATTTAATCCCACACTTGTCACAGATACTTGTGAAAATTTCTTTTGTAAAACTGGTCTTAAAATTCTCTGTTATTCCATGATTATTTGGTTTGAATATCTGTTTGTTTAAAACCATTATAATTTATTGATTTACTGAATCTCACACATATCTCGAATATAAAAAAAATACAATATTGTGTGATCGATTCATTGAATCCTGATATCTTCATCTTCCATCAAATGATTTCGAATAAACAGCATTTTTAATCTTGGATCATGAATCATATTCTGTGACCATCAGAAATGTCTTGACAAGTGTGCTTTGAAACGATTTTTGTGCCGCTCTGATACTGGTGTGAAAATGCTCTAAATGATTGCTTGTATTGAGAAGAATTGTTTGCTGCTCTGATACTGGTTTTAAATAATTGCTTGTTCTTGTCTGTAGTTTTGAAAAATGTGCAAATTTGTTAAGTCTGTCTGTTTGGGCTTTGTGAATAAAGACACCAAGTGGTATCAGAAGAGGTTATATTTGTTTCACCCATCTGTACTGAGATTCAAATTTTCACATTGTATAGATCCATATTTTTTTTCCTTATGCAAATAAATGTGCTAAATTTGTCTGGCTGGGTTTGTGTTTAAATTTCTTTGGTCTGAGATGTCCATGATAGTCCATCAGGGTGTAATTAAATTCCTTGATAAAGGAGACTACAATTGGTATCAGCCTTCTTCACTCATCTGTTTTTTTAATTATCACCCTGTACAGATTCAATTTTTTTTTGTGTAAATCTGTTTAATTTCCTCCTGTAATTGATTTTCAATTTTAAAATTATTTATAGATTATTCATTCAGAAATTGAAATCAATATCCGAATTGAACTGTATTTATAATTCATCAAAATTATTATCAGATTTTGAAATTGTGATGAACTATGACTTCAGTATATTTCGCAGCAAGAGGATATTTTATTTGGATTTTCATGATGGTTGAATATTTATTATAATATCTTTGAACTGGCAAATATTTCACGACCATCTCCTTTATCTATCACCCGTCTGCCATCCATCATGATTTTATATTATTGTGGAGAGTTCATTTTTTTTTTAAAAAAAGGAGGTAAAATCATCTTGTGCTTAAAAAAATAGTGAAAATACTTGTGATAGAATTTGGACTATGTTATTTTTCAGAATCAGTGACGATTGAAAATTTTCAATGATCTCGGTACAGTTGATCATATTTCATAATATAATTAATTTAGAAATTTATTTCACAGTCCATTTCTGTACCTACCACATTTCTATCACTCATATTGGTTTTATATACCGAGGAGTTTTTCCTTTTAAAGCTGAAATAATATATATATATAATAAATATATAAGTGTGTCTCTAACCTCATTTAAAAATCCAAGCTCTGGTCATGTATGGTTAAGAGACAACTTATAATTTAAGCTGCGACTGACCCCATTTAAAAATCCGAGATCTGGTTATGCGTGGTCAGTGTGCTCTTAAATTAAAAGAAAAAGAAAATAATCTGAATATAATTATTTTTTTTTGAAATTCTCCTTGGTGTTTATAAAACCAGCCTATCAATCCATCCTTCTAATCTGTGAAATGTGTTAATATCTTATGATGTATTATGATTTGTTGATTGATAACTACTGGGATTTGAGACTATCTGATTTTGTCACTTAAGTTGAATTTATAATTATAGTCCAAATCCATCACTGTTTTGTGCCTTAATTTCTTAAAATCTTTTTGAAAAATAGTTGGAAAATATTCATATTTTTTAACTCTCTCCATTTTATATAAAATTCATCATACATCCGTCATTCTCTACAATGTGAAATATACCACCTGTTCTTAGTTTATTATGATTTTTGTTTGACTGATTGAGATTTATGATGACTGCTCTTCCTCTTAAGCTGAAATTATATTATTTAGTCAATTTTCATCTATATTTTAATTTCTGAATCCTTTGATGATAACAAAAGGGGGAGAATGGATTGAGATTTTGATTTATGAGTGAATATTTTATAAATATTATTAATTTGAAAATTTATTATTATTCGTATCAATCATTTCACTCATGCACAGTTATAGGGGGAGTTTAGTTGTAGGGGGAGCATTCAAATAGGGGGAGTTTCTGTTGTTCACTGTGAAACACATTTGTTATATTCAAAATCTTAATATTTGTTTGTCATCATCAAAAGGGGGAGATTGTTGTATATAACATTGTATACACAATTACGTGATTTTTGTTTGATGATAACAACCAAATATATATTATTATAAATGTGTTAATAACTATACTGTTCTGTATATTCATTATAGATAGGATTTCTGTTTAAATAAAATACAATAGTACAAAAATTTAAATATTCACACAGTGTTTTATTTGAACAGGATATTTTATTTCAATATCAAATAGTACAGTTTTTACAACTCCATTTATTTGAACACTTCACTGATACAATTCATTTCATTTTTCATATACAAAACTCCTTGTTACATCACTCATCACTCATAACTCAGTTATATATATATACACAAACTCATATTCACATGTATACATTTAGACACTTATACACATTGTTCACTGATACAGTCTTCAGTCTTCTGCCAGCTTCACTGTCAGCCCAATAACAGTCAGTCCAGTCTTCATACCTGTCACATGAAACACAGAAACACACAGTACACTGCAATAAAAATAAAAACTGCATTCATGCAAATATAAATTTTATTAAAAAAAATTATTTGCCTTAGTTTTCTGGTGTGTTTTTCATCATTTTTCCGACTCGATCTGATTTATTAAAACCGACTAATGGCTGCATGTACACATGTGTACACGTGTGCACTGCCACGCCATTCAGCGAGCAACTGAGGAGTAGCCTCATTGGCCATCTCGAATCAGTGTAACTCAGCATGAATAAATAGTGAGGACAAAACAACATTCACATGGAATGGTCGAGGTAGTTCAAAAACAAGGCAACAAAGAAGCAACAAAAGACAGTGAAGCTCAGCAATGAAGTGTGCATGTATATACATATACAAGTGCAAGTACAAGTGCATGTACAATATTGTAATCAAACAGCAAGAAGAACCAGTCAACAAGCACAGCTCAAGTCAACATGGAGCAAGAAATGTATTCAACAAACATAGTTCAACATATACAAGTATAGTGTACAAACATGCAACAGCAAGTTCAAGAGTTCTTTTTCAAGTGTACTTGTGTATGAATGGTGTTCAACACAAGTTAGTGGTGTACAAACTAGTAAATGGTGTAAACAACTTTGGTCTATGAAGTGTGGTTAAGCAAAAGTTCATAACAAAAATTCATCAAGCTTCAGAAGTATCAACAACAACAATGAAACAACATATGAGTTCAAATGGGCACAACATGTTTATGTACAGCAATACATGAATCATGAAGCAGCAGCTAAAAGCATGGCGGATACATAATGCATGGGTAAAAAGACAAGTACAAGCAACTGGAAGTATATACACAAATGGATGATACACACATACAACAGACAGACCAAAATCCAGGTGCACAATATAATGGTCATGGCAATATAGTGAAGCAGATTGCACAACCAAGCATAACAGGATGAACAATAGAGCATGGTTCAGTAATGTGAAATGGTGAGACAACATGATGATCAAAATTTGTCATGGCAGCTTCAGGACATCAATGGATACAAGACAATCAATTGCATGTAACAGGACAAGGCAGTTTCAAAGTAATGGTGCAACTACATGGTGATTAGCAGAATGGATATACATGTGATGCAGCCACAGTGGTGAAGATATGTGCAAGTATACATGCAAATGTGCACAATAACAAATCAGGGGCATTAAACAATCAAAGCAGGGTTTGTTCATCTTTTCAGAATTAAACAAACATGACATGATTTGGCAAGTTTTTATATTCAACTGTGAAGGCAAAGTCAAAGCCAAAATTACAACAACAAAAAAGCATGTGACCAAGACAAATCTCAGAAATAAGTTTCAGAATTAAAATGGTGTATTTTCGGCAAGAAATCATCTCTAGTTATCACAGTTTGTTTCTGAGCAAAATTGGTGATATTTCTTTAACAAGAGATTTTCAAAATGGTTCAACAAAACCCAGAGAATCTCTTTATTTGTTTCCTGTTTTTGATTCAATCAGGAAATTCGTTTAAAAGCTTTTTACAGGAAATTTAAAACTGCAAATTCAAAAAAAAAAAAAAAGGACGAGCCAATTTTATTTTTGGCAAGAAATATTTTTCGGTTTAATTTCATTTCCAGATATTCAAGGCAACAGTTTTTTCAATCAAAGGAACAAATCTGTTTTCTTTCTTAAGGGATCGAATCAATACTTTCCTGTTTTGATAAATATGCTTTCAGAAAAATTCAAGGCATCATTCAAAAGAAGAAACCAATTCAAAGCTATTTTTTCAGAGAGATTCTATCAAAGATTTCAAGTGTCGATTCAATCATGGCAACAAGGAGTGAAATCACGCAAGTAAGCCAACAACGTTCTAGAGTATTTCAGTAAACAAAACTTGGCAAGGTATCTCAACAAATCATGTATGGGACAAATTAAAACCGATCAGGACTGGATTTATTTTGTTATGGCAATTCAGTTCAAAGCCGAGAAAAATCAGGCAATAAATCAAAAGGGGCAACACAAAATCAGGTCAAGCTACTTAATTGAAATCGGAGTTTAGGGTTTTCGGATATACCCCATATTTATACACACCAAATTCATCATGGGCAAGACACAGCAAATCGAAAACCAACCCAACATTTCAAATCGAAAACCCAAGCATCAATAAATCAAAAGGCAGAGCAATCGAAAACCCAACATTTTAATTCGTTGTAAAATCAATCTGAACAGTCTTCTGGAGTCTGTAAAATTCTAGAACTCAGTTACGGGTTAACTGTCAGTTTCAGAGTCTGTAAAATCTGGGTTATATGTTACAGGTTTGTAATACGGGAAAATCTGATTGAGGGGATATTGATCAGTCTACGGTTTTGAGCGTAGGGTTAGAATAGGAGCGAGAGTCGCGAGTGTACATGGTCTTGTATGCGGGATCTGTTCTATCACCTAGTAGAAACCTTAGAAATGCAGCAGTAGGCAGGGTTTTGCCGAAGCTGGGTATATTTGTGCGAGATTTATTTTCTGCATTTCGTTTCTGCTATATTCTGTGATCAGTTTATTAATATATATCTCATTAGATTTTTCATTTAGTCAAAAACTGTGAAAAACCCTATTCACCCCCCCTCTAGGGTTATTCTAGATCCAACATAATATTGATAGTTTAACTTATATTATGAAACCCCAAAATATTTATATAGGGTGCAAAATACTCCAAATAATAAGTTGTGTAATTAATTAAAAATTACAGTAAAATTCTAAAAATTAAATTATAATTATGTCTAAAAAGGCTTATCCAAATTCAAGACCGATATTTAAATATATTAAATAAACCCTTATGGTCTATATGCGATTCCATAGCGACTTTCTGAAAAATTGATTTGGTCATAACTTTTTTTCCCCGCTATGAAATATGGATTTTTCACATTCGTTGGAAAGATATTTTCCAACAGATTCAAATATTTCTTGTTTCGCTAAAATCTGATTTATTTTAAATCCTGTATATTCATTTGAAATTTGAAATCGAATATTCAAACTACCGCGCCATTTTAAACTCGTATTAAATTATATTATAAATTATACGTTAAAACTTCCTTTTATTAAATAAATTCCTTATAAATTCCTATATATAATTCAAATAAAATATTTAAACAATTTAAATATTTAGAATTCAACGTTTAAAAAATCCGAGTCATTACATTCCTTCCCCCTTAAAATAATTTCGTCCTCGAAATTGCTAAGCAGTAAAATGCTATAACTCTAACTCCTCATAATCTGCTTAGTTGAAATCTTATATTCCATATTCTCATAACCAAGTTCTTATCCGAACTTCGAATTCTCATATCCATACTCGACCCATCATAATTCTTTCCAAATGATATGCCCACCACTTTTGGTCAATCTATCCTCACATTCTCGTCTTCAATACATATGCTCTTCTGCATATCCACACCCATCCCAATTGATTTAAATCCATTTTTCATTATTCCACTTTAAATTTTATAAACCAATTCTGGTTTTCCTATTTCAATTAAAATTAACAACTCGATTTTTAAACTATCAAAAATTTCTTGAAATTTTCTATCTCTTTAAATTTTTGAAAAATTTCACTAGCTTCTTCTTTGCACGGCTCAATAGGTACAACCACAACTCGCCTTTATAGGCCTTCCCCAATTCAAAAGAAAATCAAACAACCAAGCGGCTTGCCCCATAGGCTCATAAAATCATCAAACCCAAGTAATATTGTAAACATGTACCTTTTTGTCGGGCATAATTCTGTCTCTTGCATTTGCTTCCATTCAATATCTGCTTAGCATACATACATCCATTTCTAGTTGGTTTCAAATCAGTCCAACTTCCAGTTTTTAACTCTCTAATCAATTTCCTGATTAGTTCACCTTCATTTTATACTTCAAACTTGATTCCTTTTTCAAAACCAATCCGGTTATTCTGTTTGGGTTCTAATCCAACACAACTTAATCTCAATTAGCAGCATCCAATATATAAATTCAACTTGTTTTCGTATAAGTCAAATTCATCTTAACAATTCATATCCTTCTTTTCTCTATATTCCATCCATGATTATATCTAATCGAATCGAATTTCTTTTAACTTAACTTAAAGTGAATTTTAATTTATTTGGTTCACATCCACCTTTTAAATCTATTTATCTTCATAAGTTTGATCTAAATTCAAAATTTAAATTCCCGGGTTTCATTTCAAAATCAGTTTGAAATCAATTATATAAATATCAAATCTCATTTAAAAGTTTAAATCAAACCATGGTTTTCTTTTCTCAAAACAATTCATAACCAACTTTACGGTAGCAATCTGTCACTTAGTAACTTGAAAATGAAGACCGATGATGTCCGGATCATCATCGGAATTATTTTCCAGCGACTAAAGTGAGTTCAGTGCTTAATAACTTTTCAAAATCCAATTAAAACCATTTTATTTCAAAAATACTTTAAAGTAATGTTATATTACTATATAATATTTTAGAAAATATTTTCTAAACACCCAGAATTTAAATTCCAATTCTGGTTTGAACGTAATCTTAGTTTATCTCATTTGTATACATAATCCATATACAAATTATATAACCACTCAATATTTCATAATTCCATTTGATTGTAATAACAATCAATGCATTCATGTATTAACATAGTTTAGAAATTATCCCCTTTTATATCAAAATAATTTTTGGGAAAAATTATAGCGTGTACCCATTTTAAAACAATACTATATCGAATTGCTCTGTTTGAGAGTTTAGAAACACCTATCGATACAGTTGTACATACTGTATCGACCAGAATTCATAAACCACTCAACAAACCACCCAACACAATATAAAACAATTTTATATCAAATCTACTAATACACACTCACATACATACACTCAAATTCAATTTAGGATATTACTAACCCCATCTCTATTGAATCACGCCACAAAGCCAAGGTTATTACTCAACCTTCAGCTCTGATACCAAGTGTAATGGCCTGAATTTCCATACCTTTTGAGTCGACTAATAACACTACACGTCTAACTCAAATTGCATAGAAATACGAATCATTATTAGAAAGAAGTTAGAGGATGAGAAATAGAAAGAAAGAATGTTTAGAATAGAAGAAAAACGAAGATCACAAACTCACAGCGGAACGAATAAAATAAATTATATCACATAAACTTTTGAAATACAAATCAGTAACTGATTACATATACCATCATCAGAGCACAATAGTTATTCCTGTAACAGTTATAAACACTTGTTTCCAGATACAAACGTGGTACACAGCGGAATATATGACAGTCATAGCTACTGGTGAAGCCTCTTGCTTCAATCTCCTCCAAGTGGATCTGTAAAATCCCGACTACTTGACTGCACGTACAAATTTGGACACCCAAGAGTTTAGGGAAAATAACAAAATAAACTCTGGGTCAGTCATGGGACTGGTGTGAGTAAATTCCAACCATTTGTTTAACTTTCAAAAGTTTCTTTTCCAAAAGAAATGATAATCGTAAGACCAATCCACACATAAACATGGATGGTTTTTACATTACGATAACCAAAAATATTTTTGATATCAAATCCAGTGATAATATAATAATGTCTACATCAAATAAATAGAATCTAGCAGAACGCTTGCATCTCACGCTCAATATATAACATAAAATCAAAACCCGCAGTGCGCTTATTAGAGATTGGATTTCCAACATGACAAGGTATGGGACCACCTGCCGATAGTGTATCTCTAGAGGCGAATACACTGGGTTCAACAAGAACATCTTGCAACCCGGCCCACACATTACCGACCACTCATTTCTCTTGAGTGTATCGAATATATATCACCAACGGTTGGGATCAGCAACTATTTCCCGGAAGGAACAACATCGATAGATTAAAGAAGTAAATGGAATTTCTCTAGATAGGTGATTATATATCCTAATGGGAGCGACCCACATAGCCATGTTGCCTGCCCGATTTTTGTCATTTCCCGGTTGTGAGGCTTGAGGTTTGAATTATCTTCCAGAACATATGGCCACCATTCACTTTGAATGCCACATCGTCAGATCCATCGGAAATCACTAATTGACTCCCACAAAAATACTCAGATTGTTAGGCTAAAGAGGTTTGCCTTCTTTGCCACCGACTTCATACGTTTGAAGGAACCAACGTACGTAATCTCTTTGGAAATACTCTGTCAGACACTCATCCATACAAGTTGTCTTGGGTTAGGAAAAAATGAAGGCACTGTTCTATTAATCCATCTTGGGCAATTTCTACCTAGGGTTAACAGAACGGCCCTTGCATTTTACTCCATCTTCAATTATCTTTAGCATAAGTTGATTTATAACGCTTATACCATTACGGAGTGGGTTTCGGATATTAAATCCGATCCCGGTATCCCCATACTAAGAACGGAGGTATAAAATAAATCAAAACTTTGATAGTCGGTGATTTAACTATCAAAGCAACATCCATACAATCAACGGTCCTATTTCCAATTGGAAATTCTACCGATCAACCATCAACAACCCTGGCCCCTTTAAATCAAATCTTTATTATATTATCATTTACAATTCCCATTTCCCATCTTTCGTATCCTTTTGAAGCTCGATTTCCCCTCTCGATTCTTTGGAAAAAAATTCAATATTTTAATTTCTCTAGTCGAGAAAATATCCCTTATTCCAGTAAGGAAACATTTCTATATATATATTGATGAAATCCTTATTTTCTATATTAAAAAAATATACCTTATTAATATCAGAAAATATTCCATATTCCATTCCTTAATTCCTTGTTGACCAATCCATTAGACGTAGAGAATATCTCTCATTTTATTTGGGGAAAAATATTCCAAAATCCTTTAATATTAACACGATGTTATAAAACATCGTTATTATAACTCAAACTATAAATCATTTATTAACTAGCTATGTTGCTAACCAATCTTTACTATCGAACCTTAACTATTTCTCCATTAATCATGAAGTCAATCAAGTTGGGGTATAATTACCTCTCAGACCTTAATTGAACAACATTCTCAATTTTGAAATAGGCAAAACTCATAACTTCAAACAAAATATCGCTTACGCGACTCTCAGATTCAATCTAAGAATCCACTTCCTTTACGGAAAAACTTTGATTAAAACGGTAGCATTATAATCGTTGTTTCCAAATACTTGATTTATAAAACATTACTTTTTACAACAACGTTACAATCGTTGTCTAGAATTATAGAACATTTATTATAACAGTAGTGTTAAGATCGCTGTTTAGATTTACAAAGCATATATTATAACAACAGTGTTATGATCGCTGCTTAGATTTACAAAACATATATTATTACAACATCGCTGTAATCGTTGTTTCCATATATTTGGTTTATAAAAATATGACTTGTACTTATTTATTTCAATAAATAAATAAATAAGTAAATAAGTAAATAATTAAATAATTAAATTTGATTCAAAATGGAGAGTAAAAATAACTACTTCCCTAAATTCGATATAATCGAATTCCAATAAATAATTCTCTCTCGAATAATCTATATTCGATTATATTCCAACTTCGGAATATATCTATCATTTCAGGTTAATTCAAATTCCAATTTCATTTTGATTTTATCCTTTCCAAATCCTTACCCAAATCCTTTATAACCATTCCAGACTACCAAATGTTATCACACTTTATTTTATATTCCAAAATTTGGAAAAATGATCATCTATTTTCCTTTCCCATTCAAGTACTAATTTGGATTCATACTTCAAATCTAAATTTCCTTTATGGACATTTCATTTGCAAAATATTTACTTTAAACTATTATTCACTTAAATAGTGAACATATTTATTTTATATACAATTTGATTTCATACTTACAAATAATATCTTAACCCAAATTTCTATAACTTCTATTCAGATTTATTCTTACAAGCCTCATTTTTTTATATTTCAATCATTTAAATTTCCTTAATAACAACTAAGTTTAAATCTCATTTCAAATATTGGCTTCAAACCCCGATTTTCACTTCTTTATATAAATTCAAATTTTAATTTATATTCCAATGCATCTAATGATAATTAATCCAATTAATTTATATTTTCATTTATAAACAACTTCTTGATTCATCAATTTGTACCAGTTTCCTATTTCAACTCTATTTAAAATTTATATTTCTATTTTTGGAAATAATCTTCCTTTTAAAGTCTCAAACTCCTTTTCTATCTTCAAAATATTTTAGAGTATTTAAAATACCAAAATTTCTAGGGCTAGGGTAATTCAAACACAACATGATCAATCACCGATCAAATATCACATCATAGATTAAAATAAATAAATAAGTAAGTAAATAAAATGTTGAGGAATCCAGTTGGATCCTTCCAACCTATTTCCCTGCATCCACAGAAGTTAATCAGCATTAATAATATTATTTCACATCAATATGAAATATCAGAACTAATAATCAATCAATGATGTAATCATATCAATCAATTTTATCAACTATTCAACCAAACAACCATTGCATAGTATAAAATTACTATAAATAAATTTAAAACTCGTTTATATAAAAATATAAATGAAGCAGAATTAGTGAGTTTACTCACCTTGTTTTGCAATTGATGGTTCGACTTCTGTTTCATTTAAAATGAAACGGACAATCAAATTTTATCACGAAATTCCTATAGCTCCGTTCTCTACGAGATTAGTTCCGCACCATAGCTCATGGCACAACAATTCCAACGGAACTTGTTTCATAAAGTTCTGTTAACGTATAAATAAGTTATAGTCACTGCAAATTTTAAATCAAGTTAATTTATCGAAACATCATTAGTTGATAATTTAATTAACTAAATCTTAGTCCGTCCTTACCCATTGCATAAGCCCTAATTAACCTGCCAATCATCCATTCCGAAATCCCATCATTACATATATATATTCCAGTGAAATACGATAGCCCTTCCTCTACATATAATCACCGCCCTTAACCAATTAGAACCAATTTGATTTTTCCTATAATACTTCTTCCCAGGTGAAATAAATAAGAAAATCCTCTTACTGAAATTTCATGGTCGAACTCGGCTGTTCTCCACCGTTTAAGAAATCAGCCTTCCTCCCTTCTCTTTGAACCAGCTATTCCCAGTACATGAACCCACCACCACCGATACTACTCCTCCACTTCTTCCCTTCCACACACCATTATTCTCAACTCTGACTTCGCCATCCTTTCCACCATGCGGACGCCGCATCTGCCTGACCTTCGATCATCCTTCGCCTGAACCGGTCCTCCACCCCATCTAAAACCGAACTGATAGCCTCCTGTGACCCACGACTTCGGTGACTTCGGTTGGAGGTTGCTGACGCCACAGGCCTCCGACCAACTCCTTTTCCACTACCTCGTTGAACCCCAAACCACCACAAACCTGTTTTCCCATAAACCGATGCCCTAGTTTTCTGCGACAAAATGGAGTGAAGTAAAGATGCATCGCAACATCAACAGGGGCCATCGAACTGAAGCTTACTATCCCAGATATTCAAAGCAACTCATTTTTATAAATTTAGGAATTTCTGTGGATTACTCTTGAACTTTAAAGTTTCGAATCTTTGACTGGAAGGGGTATTTTCGTTTTGAGGAAGAACTGGGAAGCATAAGAGAATTTGGGGAAATATGAATTAGGGTTGAGAACCATTATTATTTTATTGGATTATTGCAGTATCCATTTTCGCTGTTTAGTGAAGGAGAACAAAAGGGAACATAAATAAGTTTACCTATATTTAAAGATGAAGAAGATTGGGGTGCACGGCAGATGACAGTACCTTGGGAAGCACGGAATTGTATTTACTTGGGACGCACGAGTTGGAAAAACGTGGATATCATGCCTTTATTTGATACAGTATCACATGTTCTAGCTAGTCTATTATATTTTTTTATAATGAACAGGGTCAGTCTATACAAGTACTTAGTTAGATGAAATGTGAACCGTTGTGTATATTTCTTTTATGGTTTATGCGGTTTCTGTCCTACTGGTTTTCGTTTATTTACAAACAGCTACAGACAAAAATAGAAATATCATTGTGTTGAGCAATGTACTACGATTCCAGAAATATAATAATATCGGTAGTTTAACTTATATTATGATACCCCAAAATATTAAATAAGCTGCAAAATACTCCAAATAAAAAGTTGTGTATTTAATTAATTTAAAATTACAGTAAAATTCTAAAAATTAAATTATAATTATGTCTAAAAAGGCTTGTCTAAATTCAAGACCGATATTTAAATATATTAAATAAACCTTATGGTCTATATGCGATTCCATAGCGACTTTCTGAAAAATTGATTTGGACATAACTTTTTATTCCCGATATGAAATCTGGATTTTTCACATTCGTTGGAAAGATATTTTCAAACAGATTCAAATGTTTCTTGTTTCGCTAAAATCCGATTTATTTTGAATCTTGTACATTCATTTTAAATTTGAAATCGAATATTCAAACTACCGCGCCATTTTAAACTCATTTTAAATTATATTATAAATTATACATTAAAACTTCCTTTTATTAAATAAATTCCTTATAAATTCCTATATATAATTCAAATAAAATATTTAAACAATTTAAATATTCAGAATTCAATGGCTAAAAAATCCGGGTCGTTACAGATATGAGGAGGGTTTTCTTTTGGGCTGGGATGAAGAAAGATGTAGCAGAGTTTGTTTCTCAATGTCTTATTTGCCAGCAAGTCAAAGCGGAGCAAAAGAAGCCCGACGGTTTACTTCATCCTTTGGAAATCCCATAGTGGAAGTGGGAAAGCGTCTCTATGGATTTCATTGATGGTTTGCCTAGGTCAAGGAAGGGCAATACCAGCATTTGGGTTGTAGTGGACAGACTTACTAAAAGCACTCATTTCATTCCGGTTAAGAGTAAGAGGACGACAACGTGGTTGGCAGCAGTTTACTTTCGTGAGATATTCCGTCTCCATGGATTACCTTCCAGTATCGTAAAAGATTGTGACCACATTTTCACCAGTGAATTTTGGAGGAGCTCGCATGAAGCATTAGGTACGCAGTTGGGTTTGAGCACCGCTTATCACCCTCAGACCGATGTACATATGAAAATGGTGAATAGAGTCCTTGAGGATCTTTTAAGACTATGTATCCTTGACTTCGGAGGGACTTGGGAAGAATATCTTCATTTAGTAGAGTTCGCCTACAACAACAGTTATCAAGCTAGTATTGGCATGGCACCCTTCAAAGCATTGTATGGACGACCTTGTAGATCATCGACTTGTTGGTAGGAGTCTACAAAAAGACCTCTACTTGGACCGGATATGGTTATAGAAACTTCTGAAAGGACTGATCTTATTAAACGACGAATGAAGACAACTCAAGATAGACAGAAGTCCTACGTAGATAAGAGAAGGACTGACATTGACTTTGAGGTGGGAGACATGGTTTTCATTAAGGTGTCACCATTAAGGAATGTGGTTCGTTTTGGATCCGTAGGGAAACTAGCACCAAGATTTGTAGGACCATTTCCCATAACATAAAGGATTGGCCAAATAGCCTATAGAGTAAAGCTAGCAGAGAGACTATCAAGCGTTCATGATGTTTTTCATGTTTCTCATTTACGGATGTGCTTGAATGGTACCGCAGAAGTAGTTTAGCCAAGTATGCTTGAGGAAGTAAAGATGGAACAGGAGGCGACAGTTAGGCGAGTTCCTACCCGTATTCTTGGATCAGAGGTTAAGAATATACGCAATCGAGAGGTCAAGTTGGTGAAAGTTCAGTGTGGTGATAACCAAGAGGATGCAACTTGGGAGACTAAAGAAAAGATTCACGGTTCGTACCCTTTTCTTTTCAAGGGTATGTCCTTAACTTCTTTTTTCCAAAGCTTTTATTCATGCTTATTTCTATCACTTAAGGATATCCTATCAATCAAATCTTCGACCTTTAGGTAGGAATCCCATGGATGTAAACATGTGTTTGAGATATGTTATGTTCAATGGATGTAAGTGGATGCAAGTGTTTGCTAGTAGTTGCTCGTGGATGCATATACACACACATTAGCCACTAGATCGGCTAAATCATGCATATGGATATGTGTGTATTTTTCTTCTTTTAATGGATGAAAGTGGGTGTATCATCATATGGATGTCTCATTTGGATGAATGACTGCGCATGCATATAGAACTTACATTATGTAATAGGATTATTTGCATACATGTTGGATTCATGGCGCTAAAATACACTGAATTAAGGTGGTCGACTGAATCAGTAGACCGCCTGATCTTTCGCATTAGTGTAGGGACATATACACACACCGTTGCATATGTTCATATAAGCATTAGAAACCTTTAAGGACAATGGATACATGTGATTGATGGATGAGTAGATGAGTGATGAATGTTAGGATATACATTCTTCTTAACTTGGAGATTTCGGGGACGAAATCCTTTAAGTAGAGGAGAATGTAAGACCCCGTAAATTTAATAACATTAAAGATTATAAATCAAAGAATACTTAATTTGATATTCAGAATTAAGTGAAATGGACTACGTCATTGCATTCGTCTTGGAATTTTGGTTAAAATAGACACCTAATTTGCGTAAAATGGACATCGTATGAAGAAGATATTAAGGTTTGAAGTTTGTATACGCATAAGAAGAGAATATATATATATATAATAAGTCTAGAATTCAAAACAATTCGAAAACCAGAAGCGGGAAGTAGGAGCGGGAAAATAGACCGTTGGGGGTCGACATAGGGGTCAGCCCACCAATAGGGGGGTCAACCCCAGGGTCGACCCCACCACAGATCTGGGCAGATTCTTATGTGTGAATGTGGACTGATTTCTAGTCTAGGTTCGTAGACTGATGGCTATAAATGAGACCATATACCCATTATTTTATTCATATAAATCAATGGCGATGGTGAGATGCTGCTCCAACTCAGATTAAATTAGCCTTTTCTTCATCAACAACGATTCATACGTATTCAAAGATCGCTGATTCAACATCAACACGCATTCCTCAGTTTTATTGGATCCAATCACTGTGAATCTACGCTATTTTTAGATATGAATACTTAAAAGATAATCTTAACATGTTTATAAATTGGATCTAAGCCTGTGACTAATTGAATCATATCAGATCTTCCATAACCTATGTATCTAAGTTATTTTGACAAAATTATGAATTGGATCTAAGCCTGTGCCTATTTATCATGTCAGATCTGCCATTATTTATATATCGAATTCACTGATTAGATCTCATCATGCCTGTTTCTGATCATGAAACTATGCCTAATAAGTTCTATTATCACATGTTCATCAGATCTGTTCCTATATGCCTATCTTGTCACTATGCCCAAATTTGTCACTATATGCTTATTAGTTGCTATGCATATTTTCGCTTCATATGTTAATCTTGTTATTATGATTATTTCTGTTCTCTTCCATTCTTCTTTTCCCTTTTTATTTTATAGCCAGGCTACCTTCGAGCCTAGGCATACCACTGAAATATGCGAACGCATGAAATTGGGAATGAGGGGAAAACGTTAAAATTAGGGCATAACTTATATTGGGAAATTTGGGCATAATTGAATAAAATACATGAATATGGATTAGGGGTATAAATCAAATTGTGATTTAGAATATTAATTTAGGGCATATGGTACATGATAAATATGACTTGGAAAAGGGGAATGAAAACCTATAATGAAATAGGGATAATTGTTAAAGATGGAAAATGCCTAGAATTACAGTAATTTAAAACTATAACGGCGCTTAGACACAAGGTTAGATTACACTTATGTTAAGAGTCTGCCCGGACCCGCCAGGCATATCCAGCGACCACAAGTGGTGAATCTAACGTGAGGGCTCTAAGTGCATAAACGTGTAACGTGCTAAGATACGAGGTTAAGTCTGGATTGTGGAAGATGTCTGTCTGGACCTGCCCGGCATATCCAACATCCCCAAGTTGTTGGCTTAATGTGGGAGGTCTAACGCATTATGACCATAAATGAATAAATGGTAATGAATGCATAACCTGGTTGAATCCACAGGGATTACATGAACATGCTAACTTGAGTAGGGGTTAAGTAAACTTGTTTGAAACAGTGGGAATGTTAAGTATATCTTGGGGTGGTGGGTAATATATATAGGCCCACATACTTAACCTGTGGGGTTATGCAATCTTTTTACACTGGTAGGGAATAACCTGTAGAGTTATGCGAACTTATTACACTAGGAGGGAATAACCTGTGGAAATCCTAGTAATGGTGATGCAAGCCTAAGGGGAAGCTTGTATCATCTTGTGTGTGGGACCCGTTTCAGTCAGTAACATATATATAGGTATCAAACGAGTACTCCGAACTAGGTCAGAGTCGGGGCACGCTTACTGGGCTGATTGTAAGAGATCCAAACGAAAGGGCATTGTGGGTGCCACATTCCAATGGGGTCATGTGCATGCATGGGTCCAGACAGGGAGGATTAAGACGTCGTGACACATGTAGATATGGTTGTGTACATCCTGAAAATAAAGGGTTGCCACTTTAAGAAGTGATACATCCTACTGTAGTGCCAGCACAGGGTATCTACAAAGTAGGGAGCCGATCGATTGGGGTAGTAATTTGGGTACATCTAGACTCATGTATGTTTAGGAGCTTGTTATTATCATAGGGGTAACTCCGGCATGTTCAGTTGGGCTGCCTGTTATTGTATGGGGTTAAACCTCTCACTAAAAGTACGCCTAAGTCTACCATCTTATACTTGTTGGGGATCATCTAGTTCATATGACACTAGTATTGGTGCAGAGAAAGAAAAGTGTTAGGAAGCGCTATTTATTCTATCCTGTTTATCCTGTTACCTTGGCATACCTGCCTTATTGTGTTATTATCTATCTCTCCAGTTTATATCCCTGTCATGATACTTTTACTTATTTATATGCTAAAAGTAATTGGACTCGCCAGACTTTTTGTATAATGTATTTTGTTTCCTCTTTTTTCTCTTTCGTTCTCCCTTCCCCAAGGTTCTCGAGGTGGGAATACTCAAGCTTGATCAACATTTTGATTTCATCCTGCTTGGAGCTGCTTATATGTACTACTTGATTTCATATCTCTCTACGATGGCTATGTTTTGGGGATTATGCTTCTTTTATTATTATACTCTGATGATTTAAGTACAAGACAGAAGTTTTAAATTGATGTACCAGATTTTATGCATTTCCGACTTGTGATGTAACTATGTTTTGAACCACGATGTTTTCTGCTTAATAAAAGTTTTAAATTCCGCTGCTATTTTATATCTATCTTGTAATGTTTCTTTTTTCGTTTACCTATAATGCTTCATGAAACTTAATACATTCTCTTAACGAGTGACATTAACGGATGTGGGGTGTCACAATCAACGTCGATTAGTGTACTCCCGAGGATTCTTCCCATTCGCTGTATTGGGAGTTCACCGACGAATACGAGCTGTTGTTGCTCATAATCATGTGAATTGATGTGCATTCAAGCGGATATTAGTTTTTGTAATCATCATCTACAATGAAGAATTGATATATATCACTATGACGATGTATGATTTTTTAGTTTTGTATTTTGAATGAAGAGTTATACCATTTTATGTATGAATGAATTTGATACTTTGAATTTATACCAATTTGTTTTCTGTTTATCCAGCTTTTGTTCCACTTGCAAAACGTATTAAATTATAATTGTAATAAAGTGTATTACAATCGACAGAAACAGTTGAAAAAATTGTGAAGTCACATTCAAAAAGTTGTACTGTTGTAGTTGTTACTACAACCATGTGTAAAAGTTATAATTAAAGTTTATTACAACAGTGAAAAACAGGTGTGAAATACAGGAAGTTACAACGGTGTTGCATCGGTGGAAAACAGTTGTAAAAGATTTTAGTCTATTACAACTTCTTAATACACGATGGTGGATCCACCATTGTAAAAGGTAATTTACAACTATTTTCCATAGTTGTAATATGCTTAATTTGTTGTAGTGCACTATCGTTGAGTAACAAATACATTGCATTGAACCACCACATCCTTGCCTCATGCCAAAATCACTAGCTGAAGAGCCACTACGTTGAAGCCACTATCAAAAGCATAGTTGTGTCCTTCTCCTTGAAACTTCATCATCGTCCACGTTGAATTGGTCATAGTCACCATCGATAGTAGTCCATATTGATCACTCTATAATGGTCAATAACAAACACTCTAATCATGTATTCAATCAAAATTGGTTAAATGCACATCAAGTGAAAATGTCCGGTATTCATCAAGAAATCCAATGTCATAAAATCCATCCTCATTCTTTAGATCCATCGCCAAAATCCAATCCTACTCTGTATTCTACTCAATCATGACGCTCTAGTGCTCCTCGGTCTTCTAATCGACATGCACGCTTTAATATTTCTTCATGAATATAGCTCATATTTTCAAGTCTATCATCACTTTGCACTCAAGGTTTATTCGGTTGGAATGCACCAAACCTTAGCAGTTGTTATTTTCCAAGTTGTATGTTGCTACGGACATCATTTTTAACAAAACTGCTCAAACAAGCATCCATGCAACTAATAATCCTATATTTATATAAAATAATACAAAAATATCCATAATAATAGGCATAATATACATAGAACCTATCTATAGTGATTGGGTTGGGTTTGATATCAAATTAATTTAGATCTAGTGATATTCTTAAAATAGTACGTAAATAGGCAAAATGTAATATTTAGGTTTAAACTAATAAAATTACAATTTCGTTCTTTTATTTAATATAATCTATGTTCAACATTCCTAGAAACTATATAAATATTACAAGTCAGTTTAAAATTTCAATTATGTACTGTACAAAAAAATACGGTCAGTAAGAGAGACAACATTGCTTATCTTAGCAAATCAATCCAAAACCAAGCTCTCCAATGCAAGCCTAATGGAATATTTTTGGTTTAATACGGAGCTCGTAAGCAAAAATTTCGCTAGTCTGAACATTTGAATTTTGAATTAGAAATTATAACAAATACAATGCTTACCAACTAACCAGAAATTGCCACATCATCCTGAAGGGTCCCATCTTATTGTCTTTGTCCCTGCTCATGTGTGCCTGGCAAGTAAGCTGCAAGGTCTTCACATGTGAAAAAAATCATGATATCTCTTCCCCTAATGAATCCATTATGCATGCCCCTTCCTCCTCACCTAAGTTTTCCAGAAGAGCTCTGGGCCGTTGACCTACCCCTCATCCACATCCGCAACCATACTACATAAGTTCGCCATAAACCTTGGCCAACCTCATGCCTTTGAATGTATGAAATTCCAAAAGAATCAAAATCTAGAAATATATATTTCTCTTCTCTGACTTCCAGTCGATACCATTCCACAACCATTCTCTTCGACTTTCTACCCTCTGTACTTCTTCTTTTGGTGCCATGAGCTAAGCTTGACTACGAAGGCTATACAGGACAAAATAAAAAACGGATGGATCTCATTTTTCTTGATCTCCATGCACGGTGATGATCTGATTAACAAATGGAGACTATGTATGAGTTTGTATCGAGAATATAAACAACTTTAATGTTGGGAGTTTTGGATGAAAGTGGACGGATTGAGAGAAGCAACATGGACTATTGAATGTTAGAGTTTTATAGCGGCTAGGGTTTGAGAATAAAATTATTTTGTTTTCGAACTATATTCCCATATTTATTATGGAAAACCCAAAATAGACTAAATGGATCTGGACTCTGATTCACACGTGACTACAAAAGACATGCACATAAAAATACTTTCTAAATGTAATGGAATATGTCTCGAGGCTGAATTCCAATTTCTGTGGTACCTAACCCTTTTTCCGAACATCCAGTTTCCATGATTGAAATCGACACGCATTTAAAGTTCGCATGACCAAACGGTACATTACAAAATTTTCCCGCATGCCTCACCTCACCATTACAGTTTTCAAAGTATACACTTCATCGTAATACAATAATATGCTCCGGAAGGACAATTTTTGCACATATAGAAACTGTTTTGCGTTTTTGCCTTTAAAATGTAAAATCTTAAAATATGACGATTCTTACACTTTTTCTTCACATAACAAACCGTAGAAGTGGTTTCAAGTCCTGATTCAGTCGAAGGTGAAAATTTACATTTTTGAACCATTAACAAAATAAAGGTTAATATATAAACAAAATATTTAAATATCCAATCCCTGAAATACAAGTCGTTACATTCATCCTTTCTTAAAGGATTTCAACCTTAAAACCCTCAAAGATTAAAAAAAACTTGACCTAACACTCCTATATAAGTGACGGCCCAAGATGAAACGCTTGTGTTCCTATATCTTCCAATATGCATACACACTCCTATACTGCTTCTAAATCTATGTCATCTATTCGAGTCTATCGTCCTTGTATGCTCAATCAATATATACCAACATGCATACTCGATTGGTATGCATCAAACTCTGGAAAATGAATTTTCCATGCCCTACTTCACTTACAAATGGCATTTTCAACTAAAAAAACGCAAATAAGTAACCATGCAACCTATAATCCTATAATTGTCTAATATTACATGAAAACATCCATAACAACATCTATAATATAGATAGAACTCATCTATAGTAATTGGAGTAGGTTTAATGTCAAACTAGTTCAAATCTAGTGATTGCGCCAAAATAGCGCATAATAGCATGCAAATGGATAAAAATGTGATATTTAATTTTAAACTAATCAAACTATTTCTTAATTCTTTTACTTATTATTAATTATGTTCAACTATCCTAGATATTATATTTTAAGATTATAAATCACTTTAAACTATTAATTATATATTGTATAAATAATTATAATTTAGTGAGAGAGAGAACATCACTCATCTTAGCCGAATTAGTCCAAACTAGAGCTTCTAATACAAGTCTAAAGGAATAAATCGAGTCCAATATGGGGATCGCATGCAAAAGTTACATTAGTTAGAAAATTTTGAATTAGAAATCATAACAAACACAACACTCACTAACCAACCAAAAATGGCCATGTCGACCTAATGGGTCCTACCTCGTCTCCTTTTTTCATTTTCATGCCTGCCTAGCACGTTCAGCTCCAGGTCTTCTGTAATGACCCGGATTTTCAATCGTTGAATTCTGAACAATTAAATTGATTAAAATATTTTATTTGAATTATGTATAAGAAATTATTTAATAAAACGATATTTAAACGTATAATTTATAATTATATTTAAATGAGCTCGTTAAGTAGCGGCAGTTCGTAATTTATCGTTTTGAACTACAATTAGATATACAGGATTCAAAATAAGTCGGATTTCTTTGAAATAAGAAACGTTTGGTTCTGTTTAACTGTATCTTTCTAATGGAAGTGAAAAATCAAGATTTCGTCTTATATATTGTGAATTACGTCCAAATCAAATTTTCAAAAAGTCGCTGTGGAATTGTATATAAGCCATAACGGCTATTTAAATATATTTAAATATCGGTCTTGAATTTGGACAAGGTTCTTTTGAGGCATAGTTATAATTTAATTTTTAGAATTTTACTGTAATTTTTAGTTAATTAAATATGCAACTTTTTATTTGGAGTATTTTGGACCCTATATCAATATTTTGGGGTTTCATAATATAAGTTAAACTACTGATATTATTATATTTTCGGGATCGTGGTACCTCACTAGACACGATCGTATTCTTACTTCTGTCTGTAGCGGCTCGAACGTAAATGAAATTGTAGGTAACCCGGACGCATAACTAAGGTAATAATAATATACATTTTTAATACACACGTTATCCCCATGCACCTCTTTCATTTATTGTCACTTTATTACATCTACCCCTAAAGTTTTTCCTTCCAGTCACTTTGTTTCAAGTTCAAAATATATATTTATATAGAAGAACACACATGTCTACATGCCATGTTCTTTTATTTGGCATTCCACCTCTACGTTAAAGCCTATGCAGTTTATATTTTCAACTCAATTTTTCAACATGTTGTGCGAGAAAGTGTACGTGCTTATTTATATGTTTTACACCCTGTAGCGTGCAACCCATGCTATCCAATCCGTGCTCTTCAAGATTCAAACAGTACGCTCTTCACGTTTTAAATATCTTGTTCCCCAAACCAATATAAGCCGTGTTTTCCACGTTATTGCTTTCCGTGTCAGCCAAGATGTTTAGTAACCGTGCGTGTCAAGGCATTTTATATTATAAATAAACATCACTCTTCACTCCAAAGGAAAAAAACCTGAACTTCATTCGAAACGAAAACAAAAATCTGCAATGCTTATTTTTAATCCACCAAAATCTCTGAAAATAAAACCACAAAGATTGCTGTCCTCATTTCAAAACACGCAACAGCCGCTTAAAGAACGAACGATCCTCTTCTTTCAATTGCTTTCCGCATCAGATCTCCCCATTCATTCCTAATACTGAGATAAACTTTGAAACAAAAATGCTCAGCTGGACGGAATCTGTCAGTAGCCGAAGTGGCGTGACTTTCGGTGACTCCATTTAGTGGTGGCGACGCTAGAAAGGGGCGTTCGATTCTTCCATGCTGTGTTGAGAGATGGGGGGATCCGTGATTTTTTTTGATGCAACACTGTGCCGAGGAATGCTGTTGACTGAATCACGATGGCAGGAGAGTGTAGCAGGTTGTATAGCATGGTGGCGGGATTAAACGTTAATTGTTGTTTCTCCGGAAATCATGGAAATGGGTTATACAAACTGCCACAAGTTTTAACAGTAAAGAGGGGAAGTTGGACGTCAGTTTTACGGAGATTGTTTCAGTCAGTGGTAGGAGAATACATTGAAGATGCACAGTGTATCATTGAGAAGGGGGCAGGGCGTTTGAACAAACAGAATGGAGAAGAATAACAGGTTCAAGAAGAAATACACGATGGAGCAATTAGAGGTAATAGTGTTTAAAAAGGATTTATTTTAGTTAATTAAGAAAACTAAGTTTATTATAACTTATTAAATAATAGTGTAAATGTTAGGATTTGAGTAAGTGTGTAATGACGGGTGGTTCATGCGTTGAAGGGGTTATTCATGGAGGAGAGCAGGTCGTTAAAATCATACTCGAAGGGAAGGATTACTAGTTGAGGCGGTTTGAAGGATTTTAGTGAGTGGACCAACAATTTAAAAGGTAAAGCCAGATTAATAAAAGGAATATATATATGTGTGTGTGTATATATATCAGGCTTTGGCAGTTCTTTAGAAGGTAGTTAGTACAGTACGCATTGAGACCGTAGTAGTGGTAATGTGTTAGGATAAGCTGATCGGTCATTTAAATTACATTTGGTGAGATTTCCATCTTCAATTATTTTCTACTCTATTTATTTAAATTAAAACAGTTAGACAATCTAAGTTATGAAAACATTGTTACACTATTGACAGTTTTGTTCCTCTTAGTGTACTGATCGCCTTATATTTTGTATTACGCTTCTCTAGGGAATTCAATGGAATGAATAATTTATAAGTTTTCAAATAAACAATTGACCAAAACAATTAAATTTTTGGTCTTACTAGAAATCTATTAGTAAATGAAATCATGGATATAGTGTCAGGGTTGTTACAAAATGAGATGAAAGAAATTTAAGTGGCCTAAACGTGTTTATACATAGTCAGGGTAATGATAATCAGTTTATTATGAATTTAATTTCTAAGCGACGTTAATCTAATTTAAAACTTATATCGTCAATAATTTTTCGTACGATGTCAGATTCAAGCAAAACCCTGTCGCGTTGATATCGTAGCGGCCAAGATCTACATTATAAAACTGACGACGCTGGAAACGGAGCTATTAGAATTTCGTGGATAAAATCGAACTTTTGTTTGATTTTAAACGAAATAAAAAGCACAACCATCAACTGTGAACCAAGGCGAGTAAACTCACTAACTCTGCCTCATTTATATTTTTATATAAATGAGCTTTAAATTTATTTATAGTTATTTTATTCTGTGTGATGGTTGTTTGGATGAATTGGTTGAAATGGTTGATCGTTGATCGATTATCAGTTCTGTTTACTATGATATCTCATATTGATGTGATTAACATTTGTGGATGCAGGGAAACAGGTTGGAGGGATCCAACTGGGTTCCTCAACATTTTATTTACTGTTTTAATTATTTATTATAATCTATGATAAGATGTTTGATCGGTGATTGATCTTGTTGTGTTTGTATTACCCTAGCCCTAGAAATTTTGGTATTTAAATACCGAAAGGTAAAAATATATTCAAATAAAGAAAATAAATGGAAATTGGGTTTAAGATGTTATTTACAAGTATAAATCTAAACAGCGATTATAGCGCTGTTGTTATAATATATGTTTGGTAAATCTAAACAGCAATTATAACGCTTTTGTTATAATTTATGCTTTGTAAATTTAAAACAGCGATTATAATGTCGCTGTTATAATTATGTTTGGAAACAGCGATTATGACGCTACCGTTATAATCAATACTTTTCTGTGAAAGAAGTGGTGAGCTTTGACTATTTCAAAGTTACGAATGTCGTTCAGTTAAGGTCTGAGAGGTAATCATACCCCAACTTGACTGACTGCATGATTGACGGAGAAATGGTTAAGGCTCAATAGCAAGGATTGGTTAGTGATATCGTTAGTTAACGAATAATTTATGATTTGAGTTATAGTAACGATGTTTCATAACATCAGTTTGATTTAAAGGATTTAGAAATATTTTCTAACTAGAATAAGAGATATTTTCTCGAATAGAGAAATTATAATATTGAAAATGTTTTTCAAAGAATCGAGAGGGGAAATCGAGCTTCAAAAGAATACGAAAGATGGGAAATGAGAATTGTAAATGAAAATAAAGAATTGATTTAAAGGGTCCAATGTTGATTGATGATTGATCGATCGAATTCCTACCTGGAAATAACATCGTTGGTTGCACACTTATTTTTCTTTGATAGTTAAATCACCGACTATCGAAGTTTTTTTTTTTACCATTTTTCCGTCGTCAATACGGAGAGACCGGAATCAAATTTATTATCTAGAAACCACTATGTATGGGCGTTAGCGTTGCGATCAAATATGATGGAAATAAATTGAAGACGGAGTTGTGCAAGGGCTATCCTGTTTACGAGATAATACCTTCGGTTTGTCTAGTCCCAGGACAACGTGAATGGACGAATGTCTGACAGAGTATATCTAACGGATCGCGTAAGTTGATCTCTTCAAACATACTTACGTTTGGTGGTGGAGGAATTCGTTTCTATTAGCTGTATACCCGTGATATTTTTGGGGAATTCCAATTGCCCATTAGGATGTATAATCACCTATCTAGAGAAATTCCAATTGCTTTTTTAATCTATCGATGATGTCCCTTTCGGGAAACGGTTGCTGATCCCAACCGTTGGTGATATACATTCGATACACTCAAGCGAAATGAGTGGTCGGTCATGTGAGGGCCGGGTTGCAAGACGTTCTTGTTGAACCCAGTGTATTTGCTTCTAGAGATACACTATCGGCAGGTGGTCTCATATCTTGTAATGTTGGAAATCCAATCTCCAATAAGCGCCCTGCGGTTTTTGATTTAATAGTATGAATGGAGCGTGAGATGCAAGCGTTCCGCTAGATTCTATTTATTTGATTTAGACACTATTATAATATCACCAGATTTTGATATCAAAATGTTTTGGTTATCATAAGGTAAAAACCATCTGTGTTTATGTGTGGATCGGTCTTACGATTATCATTTCTTTCGAAAGGATTTTGAAAGTTAAACAAATGATTGGAGTTTACTCACACCAGTCCCATGACTGACCCAGAGTTTATTTTGTTTGTTTTCCCTAAACTCTTGGGTGCCCAAATTTGTATGGGCAGTCAAGTAGTCGGGATTTTAAAGATTCACTTCGGAGAAGCTTGAAGCAGGAGGCTTCACCAATTAGCTATAGACTATCACATTTTCCGCTGTGTACTATGTTGTATCTAAAAACAGGTGTTTATAACTGTTCCAGAAATAGCTGTTGTGCTCTGATAAATGGTACGTATATGAAAACCAAATTTGTATTTCAAAAGTTACGTTATTTAATATATTTTATTCGTTCCGCTCTGAGTTTGTGATCTTCGTTTTCTTCTATTCTAATATTTCTTTCTTTCTATTTCTCATCCTCTAAACTTCTTTCTTATAATGATTCGTATTTCTGTGTCATTTGGGTTGGACGTGTGTTGTTATTAGTCAACTCAAAGGGTACGGAAATACGGGTCGTTATAGTTGGTATCAGAGCTGAAGGTTGGGTAGTAACCTTGGCTTTGTGGCGTGACTCAATAGAAATGGGGTTAGTAATACCCTAGATTGAGTTTGAGTATATAATGAGTGCGCGTATTTGTAGATTTGATATAAAATTGTTTTATATTGTGTTGACTGGTTTGTTGAGTGGTTTATGAATTCTGGTCGATACAGGATGTACAACTGCATCGACAGTGTTTCTAAACTCTCGAACAAATCAATTCGACATAGTATTGTTTTAAAATGGGTGAATAAAATAATTTGCCCAAAGATTATTTTGGTATAAAAAGAATAATTTCTGAAATATTACACTATATAGATTTGTTGATTGTTATTACAATCAAATTGAATTATAAAATATTGAAATGGTTATATAATTTGTATACGGATAATTTATACAAATGAGATAAACCAAGATTAAGTTCAAACTAGAATTGGAATTTAAATTCCGTGTGTTTAGAAAATATTTTCTCAAATATTATAAATGAATATAGCATTGTTTTAAAGGAATTTTTGAGTAAGGATGACTTTGAATGGATTTTAAAAGTGATTAAGCACTAAAATCACTTCAGTGGTGAGAAAATAGTTCTGATAATGGATCGTGACATTATCAGTATTCATTTTCAAGTTTCTGAGTGATGGATTGCTACCATAGTAATTTGGGAATGAAAAATTTGTTTGAAAATGATAAGATGATTTAGAAATTCAAATGTTTTGAATTGAGTTGGTTATAAATATGTGTATAAATATATATGATTTTCAAACTAATTTGAAATAAAGCCCAAGAATTTGAATTCTAAAATTAAAGTTTAATTGCATAAGTTGTATAGATTGAAATGGTAAAAATGTACCAAATAAATTGAAATTTAACTTAAGCTATATAAAACTGGATTGGATTAAAAATAATTCCGAATGGAATTAAATAAACGAGAAATGTTGAGATTTGAAATTTTAAAGTGAATTCGACTTATGTCTGAACAAGTTGAATATATATTGGATATTGTTGTTTGGAATTAAATTGTGAAGGGGATTGAAACTCAAACGGAGTAGTTGGAATGATTCCTGAGATAAAAATCAGATTTTGAATTGATAAAATGGAAGTGAACTAATCAGAAGTTGATTAGAGATTTCAAAACTGGAAATTAGATTGATTTGAAACCAACAGGAAATGGATATATGTATGCCGAGCAGATATTGAAGGGAAGCAAATGAAAGAGATTGAAATTTTGCCTGACAAAAAGGTACATGTTTACAATATTACTTGGGTTTGATGGTTTTATGGGCCTATGGGGCATGCCACTTGGCTTTTTGATTTTCTTTTGGATTGGAGAAGGCCTAGAAAGACGAGTTGGGGTTGTACCGATTGAGCCGTGCAGAGGAGATGCTGCCGAATTTTTTTTAGAATTTAAAGTGTTAGAAAATTTTCGTAATTTTTGAAAATTTTCGTTAGTAAGAATAAATTAATATTTTAATTGAAATAAATTGGTCCAATTAAATTGAAGTTAAGAAGCGAACAAAAAGGATTTTTGGACCTAGTTAATAGGGTATGTAGACTCTTTTCCTACCTTAGCAATTTCGAGGACGAAATTATTTTAAGGGGGAAAGAATGTAACGACCCGGATTTTCAGCCGTTGAATTCTGAACATTTAAATTGATTTAAATATTTTATTTGAATTATATATAAGAAATTATTTAATAAAACGATATTTAAACGTATAATTTATAATTATATTTAAATGAGCTCGTAAAGTAGCGGCAATTCGTAATTTATCGTTTTGAACTTTAATTAGATATACAGAGTTCAAAATAAGTTAGATTTCTTTGAAATAAGAAATGTTCGGTTCTGTTTAACTGTATCTTTCTAATGGAAGTGAAAAATCGAGATTTCGTCTTATATATTGTGAATTACGTCTAAATCAAATTTTCAGAAAGTCGTTGTGGAATCGTATATAAGCCATAACAGTTATTTAAATATATTTAAATATCGGTCTTGAATTTGGACAAGGTTCTTTTGAGGCGTAGCTACAATTTAATTTTTAGAATTTTACTGTAATTTTTAATTAATTAAATATGCAACTTTTTATTTGGAGTATTTTGGACCCTATATCAATATTTTGGGGTTTCATAATATAAGTTAAACTACCGATATTATTATATTTTCAGGATCGTGGTAACTTGCTAGAAACGATCGTATTCTTACTTCTGTCTGTAGCGGCTCGAACGTAAACAAAATTGTAGGTAACCCGGACGCATAACTAAGGTAATAATAATATACATTTTTAATACACACGTTATCCCCACTTTATTTCATCTACCCCTAAAGTTTTTCCTTCCAGTCACTTTGTTTCAAGTTCAAAATATATATTTATATAGAAGAACGCACATGTCTACATGCCATGTTCTTTTGTTTGGCATTCCACCTCTATGTTAAAGCCTATGCTGCTTATATTTTCAACTCAATTTTTCAACATGTTTTGCGAGAAAGTGTACGTGCTTGTTTATATGTTTTACACCCTGTAGCGTGCAACCCATGATATCCAATCCGTGCTCTTTAAGATTCAAACAATATGCTCTTCACGTTTTAAATACCTTGTTCCCCAAACCAATACAAGCCGTGTTTTCCACGTTATTGCTTTCCGTGTCAGCCAAGCTGTTTAATAACCGTGCGTGTCAAGGCATTTTCTATTATAAATAAACATCACTCTTCAATCCAAAGAAAAAAAACCTGAACTTCATTCGAAACGAAAACAAAAATCTGCAATGCTTATTTTTAATCCACCAAAATCTCTGAAAATAAAACCACATAGATTACTGTCCTTATTTCAAAACACGCAACAACCGCTTAAAGAACGAATGATCCTCTTCTTTCAATTGTTTTCCGCATCAGATCTCCCCATTCATTCCTAATACTGAGATGAACTTTGAAACAAAAATGCTCAGCTGGACGGAATCTGTCAGTAGCCGAAGTGGCGTGACTTTCGGTGACTCCGTTTAGTGGTGGCGACGCTAGAAAGGGGCGTTCGATTCTTCCATGTTGTGTTGAGAGATGGGGGGATCCGTGATTTTTTTTTGACGCAACACTGTGCCGAGGCAGCTCTGTTGACTAAATCACGATGGCAGGAGAGTGTAGCAGGTTGTATAGCATGGTGGCGGGATTAAACGTTAATTGTTGTTTCTCCGGAAATCATGGAAATGAGTTATACAAACTGCCGCAAGTTTTAACAGTAAAGAGGGGAAGCTGGACGTCAATTTTACGGAGATTGTTTCAGTCAGTGGTGGGAGAATACATTGAAGATGCACAGTGTATCATTGAGAAGGGGGCAGGGCGTTTGAACAAACAGAATGGAGGAGAATAACAGGTTCAAGAAGAAATACACGATGGAGCAATTAGAGGTAATAGTGTTTAAAAAGGATTTATTATAGTTAATTAAGGAAACTAAGTTTATTATAACTTATTAAATAATATTGTAAATGTTAGGATTTGAGTAAGTGTGTGATGACGGGTGGTTCATGCGTTGAAGGGGTTATTCATGGAGGAGAGCAGGTCGTTAAAATCATACTCGAAGGGAAGGATTACTAGTTGAGGCGGTTTGAAGGATTTTAGTCAGTGGACCAACAATTTAAAAGGTAAAGCCAGATTAATAAAAGGAATATATATATATATACACACATATCAGGCTTTGGCAGTTCTTTAGAAGGTAGTTAGTACAATACGCATTGAGACCGTAGTAGTGGTAATGTGTTAGGATAAGCTGATTGGTCATTTAAATTACATTTGGTGAGATTTCCATCTGCAATTATTTTTCTACTCTATTTATTTAAATTAAAACAGTTAGACAATCTAAGTTATGAAAACATTTTTAAACTATTGACAGTTTTGTACCTCTTAGTGAACTGATCGCCTTATATTTTGTATTACGCTTCTCTTGGGAATTCATATGGAATGAATAATTTATAAGTTTTCAAATAAACAATTAACCAAAACAATTAAATTTTTGGTCTTACTAGAAATCTATTAGTAAATGAAATCATGGATATAGTGTCAGGGTTGTTACAAAATGAGATGAAAGAAATTTAAGTGGCCTAAACGTGTTTATACATAGTCAGGGTAATGATAATCAGTTTATTATGAATTTAATTTCTAAACGACGTTAATCTAATTTAAAACTTATATCGTCGATAATTTTTCGTACGATGTCAGATTCAAGCAAAACCCTGTCGCGTTGATATCGTAGCGGCCAAGATCTACATTATGAAACTGACGACGCTGGAAACGGAGCTATTAGAATTTCGTGGATAAAATCGAACTTTTGTTTGATTTTAAACGAAGTAAAAAGCACAACCGTAAACTGTGAACCAAGGTGAGTAAACTCACAAACTCTGCCTCGTTTATATTTTTATATAAACGAGTTTTAAATTTATTTGTAATTACTTTATTCTATGTGATGGTTGTTTGGATGAATTGGTTGAAATGGTTGATCGTTGATTGATTATCAATTCTGTTTACTATGATATCTCATATTGATGTGATTAACATCTGTGGATGCAGGGAAACAGGTTGGAGGGATCCAACTGGGTTCCTCAACATTTTATTTACTGTTTTAATTATTTATTATGATCTATGATGTGATATTTGATCGGTGATTGATCATGTTGTGTTTGAATTACCCTGGCCCTAAAAATTTTGGTATTTAAATACCGAAAGGTAAAAATATTTTCAAATAAAGAAAATAAATTGGGAGTTTTAAAAAGGGAATTTATTTCCAATATCGGAATTGAATTTCGAATTAACTGGAAATAATAATTTGGTTTAAATGGATAAAACAAGAGGTGAATTATAATTATTTTTGGAATAATTGAAATATAAGTTCAAAGTTTGAATTTATATTGAAAAGGGGAAATGGGTTTTGAAATCGATAATTGAAATGAGATTTTAAACTTAACTATTATAAAAAAATTATAAACAAAATTATAGCCGTTGTAAAAAAAAATGAAATATTTTATGGAAAATTCTAAATAGAAGTTAGAAATGGAAATTGGATTTAAGATGTTATTTACAAGTATAAATCTAAACAACGATTATAGCGCTATTGTTATAATATATGTTTGGTAAATCGAAACAACAATTATAGCGCTGTTGTTATAATTTTTGCTTTGTAAATTTAAAACAGCGATTATAATGCCGCTGTTTTAATTAATGTTTGGAAACAGCGATTATGACGCTACAGTTATAATCAATACTTTTCTGTGAAAGAAGTGGTGAGCTTTGACTATTTCAAAGTTAAGAATGTCGTTTAGTTAAGGTCTGAGAGGTAATCATGCCCCAACTTGACTGACTGCATGATGGACGGAGAAATGTTTAAGGCTCGATAGCAAGGATTGGTTAGTGATATCGTTAGTTAACGAATAATTTATGATTTGAGTTATAGTAACGATGTTTCATAACATCAGTTTGATTTAAAGGATTTAGAAATATTTTCCTACTGGAATAAGAGATATTTTCTCGAATAGAGAAATTATAATATTGAAAATGTTTTTTCAAAGAATCGAGAGGGGAAATCGAGCTTCAAAAGAATACGAAAGATGGGAAATGAGAACTGTAAATGAAAATAAAGAATTGATTTAAAGGGGCCAATGTTGATTAATGATTGATCGATCGAATTCCTACCTGGAAATAAGATCGTTGGTTGCACACTTATTTTTCTTTGATAGTTAAATCACCGACTATCGAAGTTTTTTTTTTTGACCATTTTTCCATCGTCAATACGGAGAGACCGGAATCAAATTTATTATCTGGAAACCACTCTGTATGGGTGTTACCGTTGCGATCAAATATGATGGAAATAAATTGAAGACGGAGTTATGCAAGGGCTATCCTGTTTACGAGATAATACCTTCGGTTTGTCTAGTCCCAGGACAACGTGAATGGACGAATGTCTGACAGAGTATATCTAACGGATCGCGTAAGTTGATCTCTTCAAACATACTTACGTTTGGTGGTGGAGGAATTCGTTTCTATTAGCTGTATACCCGTGATATTTTTGGGGAATTCAATTTGTGATTTGGCGGGTATGACGATGTGGCATTCAAAGTGAATGATGGCCATATGTTCTGGAAGATAATTCAAACATCAAGCCTCACAACCCGAGATTTGATAAAAATCGGGCAGGCAGCATGGCTATGTGGGTCGCACCCATTAGGATGTATAATCACCTATCTAGAGAAATTCCAATTGCTTCTTTAATCTATCGATGCTATCCCTTTCGCGAAACGATTGTTGATCCCAACTGTTGGTGATATATATTCGATACACTCAAGCGAAATGAGTGGTCGGTCATGTGAGGGCCAGGTTGCAAGACGTTCTTGTTGAACCCAGTGTATTCGCTTCTAGAGATACACTATCGGCAGGTGGTCCCATACCTTGTCAAGTTGGAAATCCAATCTCCAATAAGCGCCCTACGGTTTTTGATTTAATAGTATGAATGGAGTGTGAGATGCAAGCGTTCCGCTAGATTCTATTTATTTGATTTAGACACTATTATAATATCACCAGATTTTGATATCAAAATGTTTTGGTTATCGTAAGGTAAAAACCATCCGTGTTTATGTGTGGATCGGTCTTACGATTATCATTTCTTTTGAAAGGATTTTGAAAGTTAAACAAATGATTGGAGTTTACTCACACCAGTCCCATGACTGACCCAGAGTTTATTTTGTTTGTTTTCCCTAAACTCTTTGGTGCCCAAATTTGTACGAGCAGTCACGTAGTCGGGATTTTACAGATTCACTTCGGAGAAGCTTGAAGCAGGAGGCTTCACCAATTAGCTATAGACTATCACATTTTCCGCTGTGTACTATGTTGTATCTGAAAACAGGTGTTTATAACTGTTCCAGAAATAGCTGTTGTGCTCTGATAAATGGTACGTATATGAAAATCAAATTTTTATTTCAAAAGTTACGTTATTTAATATATTTTATTCGTTCCGCTCTGAGTTTTTGATCTTCGTTTTCTTCTATTCTAATATTTCTTTCTTTCTATTTCTCATCCTCTAAACTTCTTTCTTATAATGATTCGTATTTCTGTGTCATTTGGGTTGGACATGTGGTGTTATTAGTCAACTCAAAGAGTACGGAAATACGGGTTGTTACATCTTCACATGTGAAAGAAATCATGCTGCCTCTTTCCAAACAACCAATCATGCATGCCTCCGTCCTTCTCGCCTAATGCCGCTTCCAAAGCTCTGAACCATCGACCAACCCTATTTCTGCATCTGCATCCCTGCCACGTTATTTCTCCAAGAAACTGCAACCCCTCGCACCTCCAATTGCTTAAAATTCCAAAAAAAAAATCACCAAAAACGATATGTCTGTCTCCTCCAACCTTCAATCGATACCACACCATGGCTTTTCTCTCCTCTACACTTCTCCTTTTGTTGCGATGAGCTGATTCTAGATGATGGAGGTTGTGCGAGCCAAAATAAAAACTGGACGAATCTCATTTTCCTTAATTTCCATGCACATTAGTGATCCAACGGACGAATAGAGCAACAGATGAATTCGTATCAACGATACGAACAACTTACATGTTAGAAGTCTTGGCTAAAAGTGGATGAATTGAAAGGAGCAATGTAGACCATTAAGTATTAGGGTTTCAAAGCGGCTAGGGTTAGGGTTTGAGAATAAAATAATATTATTCTTGAATTGTGTGTTCATACTTACAATGGAAGGTCCAAAATAGGCCAAATGTATTCAGGCTCCAATTGACACATGCCAATGGGTGATCTGGAAATAGAAAATACATTTTGATCGCAATGAAATATTTCTCGAGGCCTAATTCCAATCTCCGTAGATCCTAACCATTTTTCTAAACACTCGGTTTCCACAACTGTAATCAATACTCATTTAAAATTTGCATGATCAAATAGTACATCTGATCGTTACGAAACTTGTCTACATGCATCACTCTACCAATATGGTTTCAAAAATATAAATTTCATCTCAATCTAACACTATACTCCATAATGCATTTTTTTCGCGTGTACAAGATTGTTTGCCCCTACAATGTTAAATCTCAAAATATGACAGGCTTTATATTTATTTCTTCTCATGACGATCCATCTAGACTCAACGTAAGTGGTTTCAAATCCTGATTCGATCGTACATGTAAATTCAGATTTTGGAACTGCTAATAAATTAACGAGTAATATTTAAATACCCAATCATTAGGACACTAGTTGTTACAATAGATGCCGTAACATTTTGATATTTGATAAGCTTTACGTTTCTAAAAGCTTGATATAAGGTTAACTATTATTGTGACAATTTATCTTTATGGTGAGTTAGATACCGATATTTACATGAATATTCTTGATGGATATAAGTTATCAGAAATAATCAAAGTCAATGTACTCAATTAAACTATGACAATCACTATATGGTTTGAAAGAATCTGGAAGGATGTGGTACAACATCTTAGTGAATATTTGGTAATAGCAGGATATAAAAACAATCTCATTTGTTTGTCTATCTTTATAAAGAAATCGGTAATGGGATTCGGTATTGTAGCAGTTTATGTTGATAATATGAATTTGGTTGGGCCTCCTCCTTACGAGATTAATAAAATACTAAATTACATAAAAAAATTAAATGAAAGATTTTGAAAAAAGTAAACACTATCGTGATCTACAGATTGAGCATAATACTAATCCTATGCAAATCTACTATTCAAATTATATAATATTATTACGCATTTTCAAATGGATAAAGCATACCCACTTAGCATGCCTATGATTTTCAGATCCATTTCTATTAAAATGGAACTTACCTGAACGCATTTAGTCCAGAAGTACCACATCTCGGTACAATAGGTGCAATGTTGTATTTAGCTCAATGCAAAAGACACAATATTACATTCTCAGTAAATCTTCTAACATGATAAAGTTCAACATCAATGAAAAGGCATTGGTATTTGTAAAAAACATACAATGCTATTTCTTCATGAAAAGATTTAGGCTTGTGTTATTCTAACATAGGTAATAATCCAAATTTTGTTGGCTATGCTGGTACATATTAGCTTTCTGGTCCATGTAAAGAAAGATCATAAACTGGGTACGCACTTAGTAAAGGTAATGCAGCTATTTCATAGCAATATATGAAGCGAATATTGGTAGCAATATCATCTAGTCATTTTGAAATACTAACATTAGATGAAGCAAGTAGAGAATGTAGTTGGCTAAGATAATTGATTGAGCATATTTGAGATAAACGTGAACTCTCTTCAAGTACAGAAGGAAATATTATTATTTATGAAGATGATGCAGCTTGCGTAGCTCAAATTCAATACAACAAATGTGATGGAACGAAGCACATTTCACTTATTTTTTCTTCACATATAAACTATAAAAAGGACAATAAGGTAAAAATGAACCAGATTCAGTTTCAAGAAAATTTAGCTAATCTATTCACAAAGGCGCTTTCAAAATCAACTTTTTTGAAGATGATGTATAAAATTGGTTTGTGTTGCCTGCATCAATAAATTAATGTAATAATGAGTTATAGATCAGGGGTGTGCGTAAAGTATGTTATAATATCCCTTTTTCACTACTACCTTTTCCGTTGGATCTTTTGTTAGTAATTTTTTATTAAGACGTTATCTTGATTCAAAAATATCAATCCTCACAATAATATTTTGAAACATCTGATCTAATGATAAAATAAATTTGTTGTTTTTTCCCTTGTTTACGACTTTTCTCACTCGTTTTTCGAAAAAAAGTTTCTGATGAGCCAATTAATCTGTATTCATGTATACATACTTAAGGAAAAGTCATGCAATATGCACAATTTTTAAGGTTGAATAGGCTAAATATTAAAGGATATTATTGTAATCTCCATGTGTAAAGCCTATAATTAGTGAGTCCATTTATATTGTATCAGATTTGAATGAAAAAAATATTGTTCTTACTTTATTTTACAATGGATATCCATTTTTCATATACTTTTGTTATTTTTAGTATAATCTTGAATCCTGGGAGTTTATCCGCTTTAGACTCTAGGATCCTAAGGTTTTGTCTACTTTAACTCATAATTACTAGATACAATTTTTTGTGAAATGTATTTGTGAGACAAGGCTCAAATGTAGGTATGTTGCTCATTTTTTTAATTTATTTACATCCTTTCCTTTCAAAAACTTTTTGCTACATCTTCTTTTTATCATTGTTTTATTTCAAAGCGTTTGCTACAAATTGCGGGATTATGAGTCATGTACATGCTTGTCCAAACACCTCCTAAATATTACTAACATTTCACTCTTTTTTGGAAATAATGAAAGAAAATTAAGAGGGAATTCAATGCTAACATTTTATAATCATAACATTTTTTTGAAATTTGGGTATTTTACGTAACGACCCATCATTTTGACTTCTTCAGATCGGTAACTAAACCAACTCAAACCGCTCCCAAAGATAAACTATTATGGCTTACATGGTTTAAAGTAGAATTAGATACAAAATCACCAAATACAATAACTTGCGGCAGAATAAATTTTATACAAATATCAAAGTTTACACAACATCTTTGTACAATGGAATTAAAATACATACATAAATAAAAAAAAATGAAATTTACCGTTTTGTCGGGCATGCACATGCATGCATCTTCACGCACCTCTCTAACTTTGTGAGCATTTAATCTGCTACACTTCGGTCTGATCCGAGCATTCCATAAAAAAACATAAAACGCTCGAGTCTTGATTAACTTATTTCAAGTAAACCAGTTTCAAATAAACACTAAATATAATAGTTTAGCCCAATTTTTTTTAATTATTCAAGTACATTAAACACATGCAACTTCTGAAATGTATATCGGAAAAATCAAAGGACTAGAGAAAGATAAATCATGCAACATGTACATATATAGACAACCCATGCATAAATTTAGTCCCAACATGGAAATCTCAACAAGTAGCAGCCCGCAAGCATGGATTTACTTATCCAAAATCAAGTGTATAAAATAGTCATAGGGCTGTCGTGACTAGTGAGAGAAAGCGTAAAATAGAAGCATACATACGAGAGCAATTCTTCTATGTCCACTCACCCTGTACCCGTGTGTGCCCACCAATCAGATTTCTCTATTTTCGGTTTTTTACATTTAAATCCCCAAACAATTAAAGGGTTTAACTGCAAAAAGCGGAAATCAGGGGGCTGTGATTGGTTGGGGACATGGGGCACATACAATTTGGGTGCAGAAGAATTGGTGCGCATACATACTGCATGCATGTTCAATATGGATCAAAACATGCAAAAATAAAGGGAGCTCATGTCCAAAACAAACAGAGATAACAACAGGTAAATACTAAGCAACAAAGACAAATATGAATTTTGAATAACAAGATGAATCCAAGTTAAATTATACTGCCACGATGACCATCATGTCAAGCACGAACCTGGTCAGGTGAATCAAACATATGCCAGAGGTACTTCAATCGTGCAACATTCAGGTTCAGGTGTATCTAAGACGTACGCTCGCCCAACATACGTATTATGAGTCAACAAGGGACTAAATAGGGATGGTACCATAATAGTTTTGGGACCACAATATATCTTTCAACCTAATATATAAGTCAATTTCGAAAGCAACAGAGGGGATCAAAGTCAAATTCCAGGGCCAAACAATCAATAATATGTTTTGCTGAACATATATATATTTCAAGTATCTATGGGAAACTTAAGTAAGTAAATATTGTGGTTCAACCCATCAATACGGCAAGTCTAACATGCACAGTTATATAGTTAAGTATAAACTTTCAAAGAAAATAAGACATACGAACAACAAGAGGTGTTCCCAGGTTAGGTAAATGCGATCCAGTAGCATATATTTGTCACATACATATAAATATTGAACCATCATAGCAGTTTAATTTGAATGCAAGGCAGAGTTGCTTCATGAGTGTGTGCGTGTGTGTATATAGGTTAGGATCAAGACCAGGCAAAAAGGAAACAAGGCTGAGGCAAAACCTATAAACCAAAGTGTGAAGGTTGAAACAATGATGGTTGAATAAGGCATAGCAAAACACAACTAGTCTGAAAGGGTCAGGACACACAGGTATGCAACGATATAAATACAAGGGGTGAAGGCCTAGAAAGACCTAGGTAGGGGTAAACATAAAGTCAGTAAATTTGGAACTGTTAACCCCGTTGTGAAACGCGATTTGGGAAACAATGGTTCGGGCACATCTCAAAGCGTACGAACACTAACCTAATCAAGTGCAACGTGATCGCGCACTACAAGGATCAGTCGCACAAGCTCATAGACCAGGTCGTGCATGAACCTTGCTCGCGCATTATCTGATTGTGCATTACATCTTGGTCGAGCAGGGTACGGTTGTACGGTTCAAGCAACTAGTTGAATTAAACGGTCGAGTGCCACCTTCACGTGGTTAAGCAAATGGCTAAGGACCAAACGCCTTCAAAATTAAATATAACGAGTTATACCGATGAACACGTAGCTCATTTACACATAAAGCATGGGACGTATACACGGGATTAAGAGTACGAATTTGGAAAAATGGTGTGTATACATTACAATGAGTTCTACATAAGTGCTTTACCGTAAAGTCTATCGTATAAATATTATGACTTTTGGATTATTAAGCTTCTAGAAGCTTTATAACATCGCAATACAATACAAGAAACAAATGGAAGGCAAAACAGAAATGCTGAAGGCCATATATACACAATTAAGTGCCACGTGACTTCATCAAAAATGATGTAATGGATAGAATAGACCCTCCAGCGTTGGGTCAATAGTTGCATGTTGAGCCAAAAAAGTTGAAGTATGTGATACTATGTGTTAGATCTAGAAGATACTTTGGATCATGAGGATATTTTAGATCTAGAGGATATTTTGGATCTAGAGAATATTTTGGATATAGTGGATATTTTGGATCTGAAGAATATTTTGGATCTAGAGGAAATTTTGGAGGAAATTTTGGGAATTTCCATATACTTCTCTATGCCTATATAAGCTACATCGAATACAAAAGGAGGTGGATCACAAATTAAGAGATTAGATCTAAGATTATTCTAATTAGGGTTTAGGCAATCCTAATCTTCTTCAATTCCTTTCTCCACAAAATCATTTTTTTTAGTAAATTTGATCATTGTAATCAATCTCTTGTACTCTTCTATTGATATTAATAAAAGTTTCTCTCTCAAAGTGGACGTACACTGACAAGACATCAGTGGAACCACTATAAATCCCTGTGTGATTTAGTTTCTCGTTATTGCTCTATTATTTCCATTGTTTGGTAATTGTGATTGGCTTGGATAAGATTGAGATTGTTCGATTGGTTGTTTTTGCACTATTACCACGATCTCGTTTTCCGCGGCGTTGGGGATTTTTGATTTAAGTGGTCTTGAGTCAAAATTTCTCCACAACATTTGGTATCAGAGCATTGGTGTTGGTAGATAGTTGTAGAAATGCCGGAATCAGGTTCAAATAATCCATCAACAGGTGGCCCAAGTGGTGTAGCTCCTTATGTATGTGGGTCGTATGCAGCTGCTGGTTCACAATTAGTTATCGACAAGTGGAATGACAATAATGATTTTGAAAAGTGACATTGGAAGATGAAAGCGGTTCTTAGGCAGAATCGGGTACATCGGGTGGTGTATGATACACATTTATTGCCAGAGGACATCTCAGATGTAGAGAGAGAAGAAATGGAAGAGTGGGCATTCACTACATTTCAACTTGCCATGGGGGAGAATGTTATTTCTGAAATTAGTGGTGAGACTACTGCTAAAGGTATTTGGAACAAGTTGGAGGAGTAGTATATGAAGAAGTCACTCACAAATCGACTGATCTTGTTGCAGACTTTCTTAACCTACAAAATGAAGGAAGGAACATCGCTAAAGGCGCACTTAAATGTGTTTGATGATTTGTTAATGAAGATTAAGGCGGTAGATTTGAAGATTGAGGAGGAGCAGAAGGCGATGATATTGCTATGTTCGTTTCCTGAACTCTATACTGGGTTCTCAAATAGTTTGATCTATGGTCGGGATACATTGCCTCTAAATGATGTCAAGACGGGTCTTCTTAGTGAGGAATTACGAAATCAGATGAAGCCGAGTGATGGTAGTAGTGGTGCTGGTAATGGTCAAGGTTTATTTGCGGAGAAAGAAAAGTCAGAGAAGAAGAGAAACCGGGGGCGTTCTAAGTCTAAGAAGTCCCGTGGAAGAGGAAAATCGAAGGAAAGAAATGGCAAGTGCTTTATATGAAAGAAACCTGGTCACTGGAAGAATGATTGTCCAGACAAGGGAAAGAAGGAAGTAGAATCTTCATCAGTTGCTGTGGAGAGAGATGTTGGTGAGGAAGACATGGATGTTTTGTCGGCTGTTGTATCGAATGTTTCGGGCAGCAATTGGGTGCTTGACTCGGGGGCTTCATATCACATGACGCCTAATAGGAATTGTTTTTCTTCTTATGTTGATCGAGAAGGAAATTCAATTTTTATGGGAAATGGTGTAATTTGCAAGTCGAAAGGCATTGGATCCATGCAAATTCGAATGATTGACAGAGTGGTTCGTACTGTCACTAATGTGCGCTATGTTCCGGGACTACGGAAGTCACTTATCTCTTTGGGACAGTTGGATTCTCTAGGTTGCAAGATCACCATTGAGAGTGATAGCTTGAGGGTTTCGAAGGGTGCGCTTGTGGTAATGAAGGGTGCTAGAACTCATGGTATCTATTTGCTTCAAGGAGTGACCGTGGAAGGCGAAACTTGTGTCTGTGTTGATAGTTCCCGTGGCTTAGATGCAACACGGCTGTGGCATTTGAGATTGGGTCATGTCTCGGAGAAATGTTTAGATGTTTTTCGTCGAAGGGAGATAATTGATGGCGAGAGTTTTAGCAAGTTAGAGTTTTGCGAGGAATGTGTCATGGGGAAGCAAACTAGAGTGTCATTCGGTGAAGGAAAACATGATTCAAGAAGGATTCTTGAGTATGTGCACACGGATGTTTGGGGACCAGCACCTGTAGCTTCTTTGGGAGGAGCAAGATATTATATTTCTTTCATTGATGATTTTTCTCGAAAGGTTTGGGTGTATGTAATGAAGGCCAAGTCGGAGGCATTTGCAAGATTCAAAGAATGGAAGGCTCTTGTTGAGAATGAGAGTGGAAAGACTTTGAAGTTTCTTAGGTCCGATAATGGCAGCGAGTATGTTTCCGGAGAATTTCTGAATTTTTGCAAGCATCATGGTATTTGGAGGCATTTTACTACACCGGGAGATCTGCAATCTGGTGGAGTGGCGGAGAGAATGAACCGAATTCTATTAGAGAAAGCTCGATGCTTGAGATTGACATCGGGTTTGTCAAAGGGATTTTGGGCCGAAGCTTTGTCAACAGCAGTGCATATTATTAATCGAATTCCATGCTCGGCTATTGGTAACAAAATTCCGGAGGAAGTGTGGAAGGGGAAGAGCATTGACTTGAGTTATCTTCGTGTATTTGGCAGTCCTGTTTATGTGCATGATCCGGGGAATGATAAGCTCTCACCTAGAGCTTTCAAAGCGATTTTGCTTGGTTATATGGATGGAGTCAAAGGCTATCAGATTTGGAATCCGAAAACAAAGCAGGTTTCAGTTTCTCGTCATGTTACTTTTGATGAGTCGGCTATGTTCAAGGATAATAAAGGCTCATCGGATGTTCCGGATTTGGTTCATGGTGAATCAAAGGAGAAGGAAGTTATTCCCACTTTCAGGCCAAGAGAGAGTAGAGTTGTTGGAGGTGCTTGCGAGGTGAATGCGGTTGATGTTACATTACATAGTCCACAGGATTCCTCTAGTAGTGTTGGTGATGTGCACAAGCCTAGAGAAGATTCAGTTCAAGGTGGAGCTGAAGGAAAACTGGGTGATGGTATTGCTACTCGGGTTGGTCTTCGTGCTATAAGGCCACCCGAAAGATACGGTGATTGGAACTATCTTAGCTTTTGTGAGAATTTGGACTATGCTCTTCGTGTAGTCCAAGATGAGCCGATGGACCTTGATGACGTCATGGATTCGAGTGATAGCTTGAAGTGGATTAGCGCCATGGAGGAAGAGATGCAATCGTTGATGAAGAACCAGACTTGGGAGTTGGTTCCACTTCCTCAAGGAAACCGTGCTATTGGGTGCAAATGGACATATAAGGTAAAGGACGATGGAAGATGCAATGCTAGGCTAGTGGCTAAGGGTTTTGCATAGAGGAAAGGAAAGGAGTATGATGAGATCTTCGTACCGGCTGTGAGACATACTTCTATCCGGATTACTTGCCATAGTTGCTATTCACGACTTGGAATTGGAGCAACTAGATGTGAAAACCGCCTTCTTGCATGGAGACTTGGATGAAGACATCTACATGGAGCAACCAGAAGGGTTTGTTGTAGAAGGTAAGTCAGAACTAGTTTGCAAGTTGAAGAAATCACGGTATGGTTTGAAGCAATCACCTAGGCAATGGTACAAGAGATTTGATCATTTCATGCTTGAAAGTGGCTTCCATCGAAGCATCAAGGATGCTTGCGTTTATTTCAAGAGGTTAGGAAATGATTGTTGGGTATATTTATTCTTGTATGTGGACGATATGCTCATTGCTTCTAAGGACAAGGCAGAAATCAACAAGTTGAAAGAGAAATTAAAGGAGGAGTTCGAGATGAAAGACCTTGGAGAAGCAAAGAAAATCTTGGGCATGGAGATGGTAAGGGACCGAAAGCGTTTTGAGTTGAGATTGACTCAAAAGGAGTACATTAAGAAAGTGCTTTGTTGGTTTAGCATGGAGGATGCAAAGGCGTCAAATACACCTTTACCTTTGCATATAAAGCTTTCGAGTAAGGGATCACCTATCGAGGAAAAAGACAAGGCTTACATGGCAAAGGTGCCATATGCCAGTGCGGCTGGAAGTTTGATGTATGCCATGGTGTGTACATGACCTGATATTGCAAATGCCGTCGGGGTGGTTAGTCGGTTCATGGCTAATCCGGGGAAATCGCATTGGGAAGCAGTGAAGCTTATCTTGAGATACTTGAAAGGTACACCATCTCATGGCCTTGTTTTTGGGGGTAGTAAAGAGAAGAATTGCATGTTGGTTGGTCACTGTGACTTGGACTACGCTGGTGATAGGGATCGAAGAAAATCAACTTCTGGATATGTCTTCACTCTTGGTGGTATAGCCATAAGTTGGAGATCGAGATTGCAGACCGTAGTTTCTTTATCCACTACGGAGGCGGAGTTGATAGCTGCAGTAGAGGCAGCAAAGGAAGCATTCTATTTGAAGCGATTGTTGTGTGACTTGAGTTTTGAACGTGACAGTGTTGATGTTCAATGTGACAGCCAAAGCGTTATTCACTTGGATGAGAATTTGGCATTTAGCTCACGGACGAAGCATATTGAAGTGAGGGAGTCATTTCTAGTAGCCATGGACGAAGATAAGCAAGTATGCCTTCGAAAAGTGCACACAAAGGATAACGCGGCGGACATGTTCATTAAGGCGTTACCGGTTGGGAAGTTCGAGCATTGCTCAAACTTAATTCGCTTGGAGAGATGCTAAGTGCCACGGGGTGGCACATTTGAGAGAGAAACTTGGATGTAGAAGAGTATCGGTGAGAGGTTGGTGTTCTATCTTTATGGTAAGTACTTGTTTTCACTCCCGAGTACATTGTCTTTTGGTAAGACTGGTTTAGGAGTTGGATGTTTCAACACTTCATTGACGGGTGGGGGCTATGCCTAAACTCGTTAGTGAAGTGCAATGGGCGGTGGCTATGCCGGAGTTCATTGGGAAACATTCAAGCTTTCTTGATTGAAGATAAAAGGAAATGCTTGGGTGCATTAGAGTTTGTGATGTAGACGGATATAGTATCGAGGTGAAGTGTTGAAGTATGCGATACTATGTGTTAGATCTATAGGATATTTTGGATCATGAGGATATTTTGGATCTAGATGATATTTTGGATCTAGAGAATATTTTGGATCTAGAGGATATTTTGGATCTAAAGGATATTTTGGAGGAAATTTTGGGAATTTCCATATACTTCTTTATGCCTATATAAGCTACATCGAATACAAAAGGAGGTGGATCACAAATTAAGCGATTAGATCCAAGATTATTCTAATTAGGGTTTAGGAAATCCTAATCTTCTTCAATTCCTTTCTCCACAAAATCAAAATTTTCTAGTAAATTTGATCATTGTAATCAATCTCTTGTACTCTTCTATTGATATTAATAAAAGTTTCTCTCTCAAAGTGGACGTACACTGACAAAGACGTCGGTGGAACCACTATAAATCCCTGTGTGATTTAGTTTCTCGTTATTGCTCTATTATTTCCATTGTTTGGTGGTTGTGATTGGCTTGGATAAGATTGAGATTGTTCGATCGGTTGTTTTTGCACTATTACCACGATCTCGTTTTCCGCGGCATTGGGGATTTTTGATTTAAGCGGTCTTGAATCAAAATTTCTCCACAACAAAAGCAACATGCAGAGATCATGTTTTTAACATGTACAAGATACGGAAAAGTGTCACCTGCAACTAGACGAGCACCAATATAGTGGTTCGGTCGAGCAGCTCTATGGGGTCGGCAGGCCATGTTCACATTTATAAGGTCGAGTACAACACAGCCTAGGGGTTGAGCAGATTCACAAAATGGAGTAAACAGGACAAGATGGCATTTTGTGCAATTATCGATCCCATTTTGTGCACTGTTCATGCAAAAGGTATGGAATGAGGTCGGTCACGTACATGGACGGAGGGGTCGTTCATCAATAAATAAGCTCGCTCGTGCATGTCCAGATCGGCCAAGCCAAGCACCAAAAAGCTGAAGGGTCGTTCACTGTTTAGCAGTTGAATCACGGTCGAGCAGTAGAGTGTAAGAACAGAATAATATAAACTGAATGGCAAGGGCATAATTCCTGTTTCCACATTTGCACAATGTATGTCCATAATGGCACAAATGTAATTATTATTCCTATTTTAGAATAGGACAAAGCGGCGTTATATATATGTGAAGTGCACTGTCAACACATAGTCTATCAACATCAGAATTTGGGGTCGTTCATCTTTTAAGAGTGGATCTCTCACACATTAAGGGATCGCGCATACTCTTTATAGGTCGTTCGTTCATACATGGGTTCGGTCACGCATATCATGCCAGCTATTTCCAGCTGTCCAGTGGCAGTTCCGTAAATACAACAACGAACGACTCGTATCCTGTATTTCATAATTAGATAATTGCCACCTGGTCCAAACTTCTCCTATAAATACCCCATTTCACTACCATTGAAGGGACCGATCGAGGCCACCCCGAAGGGCTGTTATTTCGGTTTTTCCACCATTCACAAGCTTCCCAAGCTCCATTAATGGCTCCCTAAGCTCACTCCATCTTCTTCTAACATCAAGTGGATCTCATCTTCTCCAAACACTATTAATTCTCACTCAAATTCAATCCAAGTGATCTCCAACTGACATTATGTTAGGTGTGGCTCGCATTGGAATGGAGTGGGTGCGTGGATTGAATGGGCAAATTGTCCCACATCGCAAGATATTAAAGAAAATCGTGGTATATATATGGTATTGGTGGCATGTAATAATGGGGATTCCTTTTGTTACAACAAGTGCTTTCCAATACCAAATTATATGCTCGATGGGAGGAGATGGAGGATGTTCAATCGGGACGTTGGCATGAGAGACTTCGACCGTTGACTCCGATAGACACGGTGAAGCGCGTACGGTGCGCGGGGAATGCCGAAACTCAACATGGTATCAGAGCTCCATGGTTCGATGGGACCGGTATGTGTAGCATGACCGAAGTATGGCTCCAAAGGGGCTTGAGCATGGGATGCTCGTCAAGGTGGAGATACGGTTATAAGCAGTCTGTTTCCCCCACTGCTTACGATAACTCGGGGTAGCAGCCTAGCCAACTGTGAAGAGTACTCAAAGTGTAACTCCAAAGGTGACTTGAGCAAATGCTTGCCAAGGTGGAGATTGTTAGGTGCGACTCGCATTGGAATGGAGTGGGTGCGTGGATTAAACGGGAAAATTGTCCGATATCGCAAGATATTAAAGAAAATCATGGTATATATATGGTATTGGTGGCATGTAATAATGGGGATTCCTTTTGTTACAACAAGTGCTTGCCAATACCAAATTATATGCTCGATGGGAGGCGATGGAGGATGTTCAATCGGGACGCCGGCATGAGAGACTTCGATCGTTGACTCCGATAGACACGGTGAAGCGCGTATGGTACGCAGGGAATGCCGAAACTCAACACATTACTCCTCTTTAAAGCTCGGATCTAACACTAATTTCATGATGGAATCAAGGAAGATTATCTAATCACGAGATATCTAATCCATTCCTTCTCGAATTCAAGTGAGATCTAGAGTGGAAAGAGAGTAAAAGTGGAAAATCATTATAAAGAGAGAGAACAAGTGATATAAGTAAAATGTATGAGATGATGAAATTTGTAAATTTCTCCATGATAATAAAATCACTTCCAAAGTGGACGTAGATCTATTTTTAGATCGAATCAGTATAAAATTTTTGTAGTTTTTACTTACTTTTATTTTTTTACGGATCCATTTTCCTTAATCTTATCGTTTGCTGTAGTGTGATCTCACACCTTTAGTGTTTGGACCATTTTTGGTTTAAACAGGAACTATATGGATAAACTACCCTCAGTTCATTCAACGTATGCCAGTGACACATATATACGTACATGGGAGTGTATATGTATATACGTACATGGCCTCCAAGCGAACAAAACATAATGATAGAATTGAGGCTTGAGGAAGCCAATAACAATCCGAGGAAGCATGCATATTTGCGTATATATGTATGCCATTGATACATACATACATACATACATATATATACAAACACAACGATATATATATATATATATACACACACACATGATGTATACGACCAACACATATATTCCCAAAATCAAGCTCAAAAATACCAACAAACAAATGACCAAAATTTGGCAATAAAGGAAGTCAAAAAAATGATGGAAATTGCAGCAGTACAACAGCCAACAACCAGTTTCATTTAGTGCAATACGAAATAGAAAAAGTTGAAGCAGAAAATCATGAGCTCACTCACCTGTAGTCGTGACAAAATTGGGAGAAGGAAGTGGCGTACTGTGGTGCTGAGTTGGAGGCTCGGTCTTCTTCAAGGCACAAGGGTTCAAATTTGAGGAGGAGAATCAGCATCAAAATGAGTGGCGCTCCCAGTCGAAGCTATGTCGATGGCTGGAGCTGCAGCACTGGTAAGAGACTCGACTTCGATTTGAAAGAACAAATACATGGCTACTAGGAGGAACGAGTTCTCGGTTCTCGTAGGGAGGAGATGAGCTTCGCGAGGGCCAAAGCACATGGGTGGAGGAGCTGGAGGGAATCACGGTGATGGGTTGCGGAGGGCGGAGGCGAAGTCGTATTTTTATCGAGGGAGTTCGAATTTGTTTGATCTTTTGGCCATTGGGAGAAAAAGAAGGAGGATGGGGTTGTGTTGTGAACGGAAAAAAGGGGTACTCACCTTTTATAATACAAATGAAGGGAACCGGCAGCAGAGGAAAACAACAACGTGTAAACAATTTTAGATGAAAGGGGACAAATGTTGTTTTTACAACAAAGAAGAGACAAGTGGTTAAATTTTCAGCTGAACTTTTACAAGTGTCAAAACCCAAATTTTTAAATCAAGATCTTATCAGCTATTATTTGAATAAAATGTAAGGCTAACATGAAGAACACAGTTGAAACTAAATATAACCAACAACGTTGTTTACATGTTTTAGATTTCAAAATTTATCAAATGATTAAATTAAACATAGTATTTATTATGCAACCCAATTCTTCCTTGTATAATGAGATTTCGAGATCAATTTATACTTAACGATTTGATTTTCAAAACTAACTTAAAATTAATTTAGCTCTTTACTTTGTAAATAAATTTCTAGACTTATATTCCAAAATAATTTTTTGATTTTAAATTAAATTACAAAGTTTATATTTCTAAGTTGAACTTATTTCAAACGTCAAATTTTTGAATTTTCCAAATATATCCTAATTCGTTATAATAGCATATGTTTTAACATACATTTATGCTGAATTTAAATTTTGAAAAGAATTTTATTTAAAGTAATTCAAACTAGGTTCAAAATAGATAAAATTCCAAATTCTAAGTTAAGTTCCAAATATAAACATTTATTTTTAGCGTTAATTTTAATTTACTTTATATTTTAAATATTGAAATTTCTGGGTTGTTATAATCTCTCTCCACTCAAAGCTTTTCGTCCTCGAAAAGGAGAGGATGTAAAATTATACTTAAGTGAAACAATCTTACTTATAAAACTAAATCCGAAATTAAAATTCTTGCTATTTCTACAAAGTTCGAGAACTTATCAAAATAGTTTATAAGAATTTAAACCTAGAATTTTCATGTAATTAAATTTGTAAAACTCTTTGTTTTTTTTTTTAAAAAAGTTATATTTGAACTTAAATCATTGTATAAAAAGAATTTTTGGAAAGACAAAAATAAGGAAATTTGCTATAGTTACAAATCAATTTTTGCAAAGCATTTGGGAACCTCAAAATGAATTCTTCGAACTTAAAATCTCGATTTTATTTCAATCATTGGAGTATGCAATATATTTCCTTCGTATTTAATCATACTTCACTTCAAAATTTCAAAACAAAATCGATTTCGAAAAATTCAAACATTCTATGATAGAATCATATTAACGCATAGGTCACCCATTCGAGAAGCTCTCCCCCAATGACAGGGCCACTGAGTACTACCCATCGCACACAATCCTTATCCATTAGGGTTCTTACAAACACTCATCATAACCTAGTTCAGTCACAGGTTACTCGAATCTACGGTAACATACAAATCATTTCATACCCCGAAGTTCTAAACTATTTCGCAACAATAATTTACAAGTAGCTTTAATCATAGTATTTTTGTTTTTCAAACACTTTAAATATTATATCAGGATTCAAATTGTTGAAATTTCTTTGTTTATAAACTACTTTTATAAACATTCGTCATATCCAAAATAACTTGGAAAAGCTCCTTTCAATAATTGGAAATCAAATTTGATCAATTCGATTTTCTATTAACAACTATCATACAAATTTAAGCTATTCAAATTTCAAATCAAAATCTTCACAAATCATTTAAAATTCTATAGAAGTCATACCAAATTTCTTTAGATTAATCTCAGTTTGAATATTTTAGGATTTCCAAATTATTTCTATATTCAAGATAAAAAAATTCAAGAGTTTGAATCAATATGTTAGAAATCATTTGCTATTCATATAGTCGAATGCCTTTACTTTTCAGATTCATTGAAAATCCTTTGCACAAATAAGATTTTATTCATTCTTGTTATAGTATCAAAACTTGTTTGAAAGGGTTACACTATTTAACTATTGGAAAAATCTCTTGAAATGACTTAATTCGAAAATACCGTCACTTTTCATTGTGCTACCTATTTCCAAACTAGAATTGTCCTAAAATACTAATAACAAAACATTAGAAATCAATTTCAAAAGTTTGCATAACTGAATTCTCAAGTATATATTTCAAAAATCTAAAATATTTCAATTACTATGTAAAGCTCATTTACCAATGTTTTGTTAACATGGTGTCTTGGAAAATATTCACTTATCAATTAAAAAAAATCAATCTTGATTTCTTTTGATATATGACAGAAGGGAATGGACAGAGGATTTATAGGTCCGATGCATTAAATTCATGTGCTCAAATCAAATCAAGGCAAGCGAAAAGGGTTAGGATCAAAATGGATAGCAAATAACATGATGATTCAATCCCAAAATACTTGCAAAGTTCACAAGACAAAGCTACTCAAGATCAAATAGTTCAGGTTCAAATGTTCAAAAAGGGCCAAGATAGGAAAGTCAAGGCACTTCAATCAGGGGTACTCGAATAAAAATTTAATCCAAAATTCATTTTTCAAAATGTATCATAGTAATTATTTGTTAAAAAATTCATATTTGATTCATTCATGAGGTTTCAAGTGGGAAAAAAATTAATCTTCTCCCCTACTCAGACATTTATTATAATTTAAATTACCTTTTATACGATTTCTTAAATTAGTATCATAAAAATCATCTTCCAAATCCTTAAGTAAGATTTAATTTGATTGCTAAAATATACCCTTTTTAAGATTTTGACAAAATTGTTGGTTTTCACTTATCACCTATTATTTATGTTAAGCATAGGTTCAACTTAACACTCATGGAAGGGTTTAATATCTTCTTTGGTTAAAACTTGTTAGATCACAAAATTTTATATTCAAAGCCATTAATTTTCAGAATTCTCAAATTTAAGCATGAGTAAGGCGGAATTTTTTGTTTATTATTTCAAAGTTGTGGACTTGGAAAAAAAACATTTAGAACCCTCTTTCTTAATTTAGTAGGTTGAGGTTATATAAGTTTTAATTTCAGGTTATTTATTTGTTATTTAGAGTTTGAAAATAATAGATAGCTAGAAGTTTAACAAGTTTGTTGTCGTTCTTGCAAAATTTAGACATGCGTTGATTAGGCGCATGACTATAATCTCCAATTACTTAATGTGTAACGACCCGGGGAATTCGACGCTCGAATTCCGACAATAATACACCATTCCCGTATTTCTTGCCAGAATTCGATATCGAAAACACCAGATAGTTATTAGAAAGACATTAGAGGGTGAGGTAAGAAAGAAAGAATGTTAGAATAGAAGAAGAAGAAGAGCCAACATAACACAAAGTCTCATATCGCAGCGGAACAAAATATAATATGGAAATAAATCTTTACTGAGAGCTTTAAAAGTTTTTACAATCATCAGAGTTCATTACACATTTGGACAGTTATAATAACCTGTCCTCGTATACAACATACAGCGGGATCATAACTATAATAATATCATACGTATAAACTTCTCCAGCACGTCTTCTGAATTTCACAGCATCCGATAACCTGGACCTGTACATCCCGGTCTAACCCGAGCATTTACAAAAAACCGGGTCAGTCTGGTGAACCAGAGTGAGATAAACACACTAAGCTTAAATGTATCACACAACTTGATTTTTAAAGTCAAAATCTTTTTGAAAAGAAAAGGATAATTGTAAGACCAATCCACACATAAATACGGACGGTTTTTACCTTACGATAACCCAAAACATTTTTGAAAACAATATCTTATTCTGATACTATAATAATGTCTAAATACAAATAAATATCAATCTAGCGGAACGGTTGCATCTCACGCTCCGCATATATAGTACAATCAAAACCGCGGGTGCTTATTGGAGATTGGATTCCGATTATGACAAGGTATGAGACTACCTGCCGATAGTGTATCTCTAGAGGGGAATACACTGGGTTCAACAAGAACGTCTTGCAACCCGGCCCATACATGACCGGCCACTCATTTTGCTTGAGTGTATCGAATGTATATCACCCACGGTTGGGCTTAAACCACCGTTTCCCAAAAGGGACAGCATCGATATAGATTTAAAGAAGGAAATGAGTTTTCTCTAGATAGGTAATTATACACCCTAATGGGAGCGACCCACATAGCTATGCTGCCGGCCCGATTTTTGTCATTTCTCGGTTGATGAGGCTTGATGCTACGCTTTACTTTATAATAATCACATGCACTTCGAATGCCACATCGTCAGATCCATCAGAATCACTAATTGACGTCCACAACAATACATTACGTGTTAGCTAAAAGAAGTTTCCTTTCCCGCCTCTACTCTTGGTACAGTTGAAGAAATCAATGTACGTGACCTTTCTGGAAATACTCTGCCAGACATCCATCCATACAAGTCATCCAGGAACAGGATGAACCGAAGGCACTCTAATACTGTAGTCTAGGAATCACCCTTAGAATCAATAGCGAGAAGTCCTCGCAAATCCGTAGATTCCAACCACGACAGAATCACAGTATATCTCTGCTTGCAAGTCAGAGATTTTAAGTAATCCTTCCGCTTATGAAGATGCACGTCTTCAATAGCTCCACGAATCAGCATCTTCAACGTATTCGTATTTGCTGGACGGAACGGTTTTCGAATATATATTCAATCCCGGTCTTTTCATACCAACAATCGTATGGCCAAATTTGATAGTCAGTTATTTAACTATCAAATAAAACAACCATTCATCCATAAACAAAATGGGTTCACTGATTCAATACTCAATATCATTTAGCCTCTTTAACAAACCGTTTGTTAATTATATTCTTTAAAATTTCCAATCTTTGAAACATCGCTTTTACTTCTTATTATAAAAGAAGAAAACATTCTCCCAATTCATTGTCTTCAACTTATAAACCTTTCGAATACAGTTTATAATATTATTTACGGAAATCATAACTTATGTTTCCTCAACTACTGTCATTTATAATATAATACCATCTTTTTGAAAACCTATTTAAATCTCAACCATTATTTACTTAACAAATTATTTAAACTCTTATAAAATTCTTTATATTTACATTAATAACCTTTTACAATATTATATATGAGCTTTGATTCTATTATAAATAGAACCCTTAAAAAAATTCCTTAATATCTCTTTATTATTATATTACAATTCATTTCAACAATTCAAACTCATTTTTTAAAACCACATAAACAAAACTTTTATAATTCTCATATTAATACCTTATACAATTGTTATATTGATATACTTTTCAAATTCTTATTTTAATAGAAACAATTTAACTTATCATTGGTAATAACGTTACAGATTTCATTTCAAAGCCATTTTACTTCCATTTATCACATTCTTTTCAAATAATACTCGACCACTTACTTGTTATCTAAAATCATATAATAATCCTTTAAAAACTTATATCTAAAAATAGTTCCTCTCCTTTGTAACAAACGTTGCAAAACACATTTACAAACCTCTAACTTTATTTACTAGCACAGATTCATTTCCAAAACTTTAAATTTCCATTTACAAAATCCTGTGTAATTTAATTATAACAACTTATCATTCATTTCCTTTTTCTACATTCTTTAACTACATTTAAAAATCTCATTTTTCAATTCATTATCGACAACCAATATTCGTTGTTGTCATTCAAAATTTTTAACATCATTTACTCCTACCAGCAGATACCATTCCGAACTTCGGAATACCATATTCCGAACCTCGGAATAAGCCTCGCTTCCATTTACTTAATTGAATCCCATTCATAAATTTCATTTATAAATTCATTTTTGTAATTTCAACTTCGATTTCTTTTAAAATATGAAATCCCATTTCCAAATCATTACTCCTTTCAAATCTGTTGATTTGTTACTTCTATTCACGAAATGTTATTTAATCACATTTCATATCATTTAAAACACCATTTGTTAATACGATCGTTTATCACAAGATATCACTTTTTAAAACTCTTTTATAAATTCTCATATATCCAATTATTCGATTATTCCATTTCGAAATTTTGAACTCCATTTAAATTTTCTTTACGTTCGTTAAGGCCTTTATGAAACCATTTCAACATTTAAATAACCGACAGATAACTTATATCGTTTAACTATTTATTTGATAATACCTTACATCTCTACTAATTATATTTTATATTTATAAAAATTGTAAATTTAACTTCGACTATTATCTTTACAATAAAAATCATATTTCAAAACCATATAAAAATATATTTATATCTTTGAACCACTTGAAATCCATTTAATATCGATTTCGAAAAAAAAATCATTTCTTTTAATTGACGGTACTAAAGAGGCAAATGACTACTGTAGTACCACCATGAAATATAAACTAATTTCACATTCTATAACAAACAATATTATCATATTGATAAACATTATAAATATTAGTGAGGAATCCAGTTGGATTCCTCCAACCTGTTACTCCCTGCAAAACAATGGATTACCACAATTCACATCATTCATTTTAATATGACCAATCAATAAATCGTTGTCCATCTAAATAGATTATGTAACAGTTTAATCATAACAGTCAAAAATAACTGTAAGGGCTACTATCAGGAATTCAAACATTTAACTATTTATTTATAACGTTTATATTATAACAAACGTAAACACTGAGGCAAGTTACCTCAGTTGGATTCAATCGTTAGAAATAGCGGTTAATTTCAATTGAATTAAACAATTGTTTAATTTGGCTGTTTCAGCCAATAAAAATTTAACAAACAAACAAACAACAACCATTAACAACCATAGCACACAACTATAAAACCAGACTTATAAAATATAAGTAGGGAGAACTGAGTGAGTTTAACTCACCTTGATTTCCATCTGGTGTTAAAACATTTTGATTTAATTAAATTAAACATCCGTTTAATTTAATTAAAACTCGCAGCTGCTTTCAACTCCAATCAACTCGGCTCCATAGCATTACGCTTGTTGGTATGGTTCCATCGTTCCCGGTTTTTGTTTGATTCTGTTAATACATGAAAACATTATACAATCATAGTTTTTAACTTGAATTAATTAAATTTTGATTAAATATTTATTTTATTCTAGTTGTATGTTAATTAAAAATAATAACCTATCATGCTCGTTTATTCCCTAATTAGCACATTTCAAATATTACTACTAATTAAAAATTGGTGTACAAACTGGTTCTATATTCTTCTAGCGTTACATCACGCATTCACTAAAAGGTTTGGAAAGTGATATACTTAACTAGTAATTTGTCCAAATTAACCTAGCATAAACATTTACGGTTCACAAGTTCTCTTCCTTGCCGAACGTGTGAGTATATATATTTATTTAATCAAACATTATTAAAAAAAAATGATCAAATAGCCTTACCCTTATGGTTTTCTCGATGGATCCGCATATTTTCCATCCCATTTCACGTGAGCACCTTGTTGGCCATGTTGTGAATAGTCCCTCCCAAGCAAAAGTTTTCAGTGCAGAGTCCTCCAAACCCAAAGCTTGCATGCTCACATTCGCCCATTATTTCCTTCCCATACGAAACAGTACCAAAGCCCATGTACCCTTTTCATATTTATCATTCTTTCCAGCTTCTATTACTATTATTTTTATCTTTTTATAAATAAAAACTGGCAGCCCAAACCCAATACTCCCTCAACCCGCATTCCCTACCAGTTTTTTTTCTCTTCCCCAACGTAAACAAGGGAACCGCTCTTCCTGAAGCTTTTTACACTGCGACTTCTCTTCTTTCTTTTCACGTCCGCACGTCCCTCTCCTCTCATACACCTGCACCACCTTTTCTTCCTTCATACTTTACTGTTTCAGTTTTTTTTTATATATAAAATTTTCGAAAGCCCAACCCAAAATAACGCTTGAGCCCATCCATCCACTTCTTCTCAAACGCCTGCTTCCCCATATGCCTTCTTTTTCTACAACATACACACTCCCTCCAGTATACCTACTGCATACAAATACCCCTCCCATGCATGGAACGCCATGCAAAAACTTTCCTACAGAACCTTCATCCACTCTCCCATACAACTTATTAACTTCCTTGCATCTACCTTTCACTTCGCCCCTTCAGATCCTTCATGCATGAAAATCCCGAACCCATGCTCAGAGTTGCTGCATCTACTTCCAGATCAGTACATATTCCATTGTTACTAATTCCGCCAACCTCCTCTAGAGTTCACCAAAACGCGGGCGCCCTTCCACTGCGATCATCGTCGCTTGCTCCATGCTCGAATCGACGCACCTCGGTTCCTCGAATGCCATCCCTTGTCTATGGCAGTATACTTCTTTGAGAAAAATGTTTTCAAGCTCAAGAAAATAGTACCAGTTCATAGCGCATAGCTCGGAGGGTCTAATGGTATTGATTTCTGTATTTTTAGTAAAGGAAAATTTGTTGGAATTGTTTTCTGAAGTTAAGTTTTGGTTTGCTGTCACCCAAGAAGAAGAACGGAAAATGTATTATTATTTATAAGTGGAGAAAGGCGTGGGAACCAAGTTTACTTGGAGCAGAAGTATCGATAGTTTGGACCATAAGGAAAGGTTGGTTTGGCTTGCAAGGAATTGGTTACTTGAAATGTCAGAAGAGCTCAGACGAGAAGCATGAAGGAACATGCAATTGGCAAAGATTTTAGTACGGTTGCAGATGAGGCACATGGTATAATGAATTCCTGCACATTGTTCTCTTCGATCAGCAGGTTAGATTAGGCACATGGTTGTATGGTTGCATCAGAAGAAAACAACAGGTTGGCAATGGGAATAGAAGATAGGACAGTTATGCAGTGTATTGTGGTGTTAGATTAGGTCGGCTTGTACTGTCTAAATCATTGGGGTGGCGTGGATTTGAAAATACACATGTCTGTAAGGTTTGCGTTGCCATTCAGAATGGAGTTCATTATGTGTTTATATAGTTATTTGTAGTAGTTGTAGTTGTAGCGTACAATGTTACATAGAATTCCGTTCATTTCTACACCGTCATGGACAGAAATAACAACATAATCATGTCGAGCGATGGTCATGATCCCAAAAATATAATAATATAGACAAATTAACTCATATTGTGGTATCCCAAAATACTGATATAGGGTGTAAAATACTTCAAATAAAAAGTTGCTTATTTTTCAAAATAAAAATTATACAAAAATTCTATAAATTAAATTATAATTACATCTCAGAATTCTGGTCTAAATTCGAAACCAATACTTAATTATATTAAATAAACCGTTATGGCTTATACACGACTCCACCACGACTTTCTGAATATTTGATTTGGACGAACTTACAATCTATAGTATAAAATCTCCATTTTTCTTTTCTATTAGAAAATTATAATCAAATCGACTCTAACATTTCTTTTTTCATAGAAATCCGACTTATATTGGATCCGTTATGTTCAATTAAAGTTGAGAATTCAATATTGCGAACTGCCGCGCCATTTCGAGATCGATTTAATTATATTATAAATATATATATATTCGAACTCAATTTTAATAATAAAATTCAATATAAATCCACTATATTTCCAATATAATGTATACACATATTTAAAATATTCCAATTTAAATGGCAGAAAAATCTAGGATGTTACAATACTTGTTTCAACTCCCATTGAAAATAATTTAAAACTTTTTAAAATAGATATGGAAAGCACATTTCCTTATGGATTGCGGTTAAGCAGAGGTTATGCTACTATCCCAGTAGAGTCGCTTGTAACTATATGTATCACACCCCTCGAATTTCTTCATGGTTGTTTTCCGTAGATCGCACTGACATGGCGGTTATGCTATTATCCCATAGAGACGCTTATGTTGGAGGCATCACAACCCCTAAAATTTTGCTATGGCGTCTAGATTGCAGTCACTTGGTAGTGGCACCACTATCCTTGTGGAATCGCTTGAAACCTTAGGCATCACGCCCCTCGAATTATGCTAGAAAATCAATCATAAGATAACACGATTCCATCGACAAGGATTTGATTTCGTGGATTATCCAAATAATTAAAGTCCGACGCAGTTGCTGTTTTCGAATGGACACCCTCGCAGAGTTCCAACGCCTTCGCGATTTTCGAATGGACACTCTGAAGAGTTCCAGTGCCTTCCGACTTTCTGTGGAATTACTTCCTCATATCTCTATTTGAAAACATAGGATACTACTTACATAGTATTTCATTTCATTTTCCTATCTATCTCACTTATACAAATGTCCTTTACATAAGATTTTCTTTCAAGTCATGTTTTCAAACATATCATCCTTATATACATTTCCTTATATAAGATTTTGTTTCAAATCAATTACCTTCCAGATCAAGAGGTCTCGAATTAATCATCGTTCTTATGTAAGTTGTTCATATATAAGTTTCAAAAACTTTCATTTTAAATATCCATAAATTCAAGGATCCTTGAAATTTCCATTCCGAACTCAATTTCAAATTTTATTTCTGAATCAATTCGATATCTTTTCAAATCCAGATTCATATTCTCAAATCAATTTGTTATCAAGACATGATAGTTGATTTAGATTTATATGTCATGCCTATCGTTGTTCAATCAAATCTTCATACTCAATGTTCTCGGACCAAAATTTCTCGAATCAAAATGCATACACTTTCCAAAATAATTACGTCAAGTAGTTTGAGTAAAATAGTAGGGTTGGAATAACATAAGTTTGAATAGGAAAGTAGGATAGAAGCTTTAATACAATAGGTCAAATAAAATAGTAAGGAAAAAATAATGTATAAACTGTTAAATACATATAATTTAGACATAATAGAAAGCTAGGATTAAATACAAACTAGTCTGAACAAAACAATGAATAAAATAGATAAATAACTAAGTACAAATAGTTTAAGTAAAGTAATGAATTTGATATAGGTTTGAAATAATTAGTAAAACAAGTTTTATATGAATTAAGTTTAGATAAAGTGGTTTAGATAAAAACATGAACCATTATAAACATATTAAAAGCAAGTAATGCTATTTTTCGATCCAATATGAGTCAATTTTCAATATTGATTCAGCTCATGCTTCAATAATCGTTTCTCAACTCGAGTATCGTTAAATTTCAACTCTATTAAGTTTTCAAAGTACCTTTCAAAAATCCATACTTAGGACTTGTCTTGATTTCCTCCAAAAATCCCTTACAAAATCACATGGAAGATTTCAAAAACACTTGGTAAAACCAATTCATTACTCACTTATATTTTCTTTGATAATTTCAAACAACGCAACGATGGATTTCAAGTCTAAGAAAATTTTATCGCAAAGTGCTATTGAGTGCAGATTTCAAAAAGGAATTTTAAATTTCAAAAATATTTTCTTTCATAATAATTTTTTCTTCATATTTTTTTTAAATACGCTCTCTAGTGATCATAGTGCCAATTACCTCATTCTAGAGTAGTTCTACCCTATCTCTTATGAGTTTTTAAATCCGATAAGTCAAGCTTTGCATAAATCAAAGCTCTGATACCACACTGTAATGACCTGCCTTTTTGACCGCTTTAAGTCGATAATTAAACCAACTCGAACTGCTCAAAGACAGATTGTTATGGCTTACAGGGTTTAAAATGGAATTAGATACAAAATCACAGAATACAATTGCTTGCGATGAAATAAATTTTATACAAATATCAGAGTTTACACAATATTTTTGTACAACGGAAGTAAAATACATACACAAATTTAAAAAATGAAATTTTACAATTTTTTCGGACCTGTGCGTGCGTGCGTCTACACGTGCCTCTCTAACTCTACGAGTTGAAAATCTTTTAGTTTGCAACACTTGGTTCTGACCAGAGCATTCCATGCAAAAACATAAAACATTCGAGTCAGGATTAAATTATTTCAAGTGAATCAACTTCGAATAAACATTAAATATAATAGTTAAACCTAACAAATTATAAGTATTCGAGTAAATTAAACCCATGCAAATGTCGAAATGTATATTGGCAAAATCAAAAGACTAAGGACAGAGAAATCATGCAGCATGTACATATATAGACAGCCCATGCATATATTTTTGGTCCCATCATGGAAATCTCAACAAGTAGCATCACGCAGGCGTGGATTTACTTATCCAAAATCCAGTTTATAAAATAATCATGGGGTTGTCATGACTGGTGAGAGCAAGCTCAAAATAGAAGCACACATATTGCATGCATGTTCAGTATGGATCAAAACATGCAAAAATATTAAGGAGCTCATGCCCAAAGCAAATACATATATCAACATGCAAATACTAGGCAACAAAGGAAAACATTAATTTCGAATAACAAGATGAACCACGATGTCCATCTTGTCCAGCACGAACCAAGCCAGGTGAAATATACATATGCTTGAGGTATTGCAATCATACAACATTCGGGTTCGGTTGTATCTAAGACATATGCTTGCCAAACATACGTATTACCAGTCAAAGGGCACTAAATTGGGATGGTACCATAATAGTTTTTGGCCCAACACAATATATCTTTCTACCCCAATATACAAGTCAATTTCAAAAGCAACAAGGGGATCAAAGTCAAATTTCAGGGCCAGACAACCAATAATATACGATGCCGAACATATATATTTCAAGTATTTAGGGGGGCCTAAGTAAGTAGATATAGTGGTTCAACCCATCAACATGGCAATTCTAACATGCACATGTAAATAGTCAAGTACAAAATTTCAAAGAAAAACAAACATATAAACGACAATAAGTGTTCCCAGGTTAGGCAAATGTGAAACAGTAGCATATATTTGTCACATATGTATAAATATCGAACCATCACATAAGTTTAATTTGAATGCGAGGCAGGGTTGCTTCATGAATATATATATATATATATATATGTGTGTGTGTGTGTGTGTGTGTGTGTGTGTGTGTGTGTTTGTGTGGTTGTGTGTGTGTTTGCGCGCGCGCGAGCGAGTGTGCATGTGTGTGTGTATATGTATGTGTCAGGATCAAGACCAGGGCGCATGTGTGTGTGTATATGTATGTGTCAGGATCAAGACCAGGAAAAAAGGATATAAGGTGGAGGCAAAATATATAAACCAAAGTGCAAAGGTTGAAATAATGATGGGTGAATAAGACATGGTGAAACACAACCAATCTGAAATGGTTAGGACATAAAGGTGTGCAATGATACAGATGCTAGGGGTGAAGTCCCAGAAAGATTTAGGTAGAGGTAAATATAAAGTCAGTAAAACGAATCTGGAACTATATGGATAAATTTCCCTAATTCTTTCGACGTATGCCAATGATAGTGGATACGTGTACGTGGCCTCCATGCGAAAAAACACAATGACATAATTGCAGGCTTTAGGCAGCCAACAACAACCCAAGGCAACGTGCGTATTTGGGTATATATGTATGATGTCAACACATATACAACGGTGTGTGTATATATACACACATATGTAAACGACCACCACATATATACCCAAAATCAAGTTCAAAAATCCCAACAAACTAATGATCGAAATTCGGCAACCAAGGCGGTCAACCAAATGACGGAAATTGCAGCAGTACAACAACCAACAACCAATTTTATTTAGTGTAATATGAAATAGAAAAGCATGAAGTAGAAAATCGTTAGCTGTACTCATCTGCAGAGGCGATGAATTTGGGAGAAGGAAGTGGCGTACGGTGGTGCTGAGTTGAGGGCTCAGTCTTCTTGAGGCCGGAGGGTTCAAAGTTGAGGTGAAGCATCGACATCAAAGGGAGTAGTGCTCCCAGTCAAAGCCCAAGTCCATGGCCAGAGTTGCAGCGCTAGTAGAAAACTCGACTTCGATTTGAAAGAACAAAAACACGGCTCCTGAGGGTCCGTTCGCAGCCAATTTCTGGCGCGCTCGAGAAGGTTCTTGCGTCCGACGCGTCGGACGCGAGCACAAATTACCACGGTCAAATGGCACTTTCCCAGGACGTTAAAAATCTACCCGTTGGCATCCGACGCGTCAGACAATAACGGGTAGTTTTCAACGTGTCCTTTTGTTCGCTATAAAATCGTGCCCCCTTCCTCTTATTCACCATCAACCCGAACATCACCCCTTTCAGCCTCAAAAAAAAAAAAAAAAAAAAAAAAAAAAAAAAATCGCGCCAATTTATTAGGAAAAAATGGTATTTTCTTATACCGTTATGCTTATTTTTGAATTCTCTATTACATATATTTTTTTGAAGTTTTTCTGAATTTTTTTTGGTACTGCAGTTGTCTGCCACTTCCACCATCGCTACTTCGCACCTAGTTGCATACTGGACGGAGGAACGTGACTCGACATTTATAGATATTTGTGTGGAGTACATAGTCGAGCGCGATTCCAGCGTCAGCAACTATTATGCAACAGTCGCGGCAGCAATGAACACACGTTTTAATCTGGAGTTTACAGAAAACCAGATAAAAAATAAATGGGATAACATGAAGAGGACATTTCGAGACTGGGACAGACTACTTAGGACAGAGGGCGGGGAATGGGATGCAGTGTTCGATTATTTGGATGGTCCTAATGATTTATGGGCTACCGGCGCTGGCAGAGCGTACAGAAAGTTTAGGAAGCACCCCCCGATTAAGTTCTGAGAGCAGGACCTTCTATTTGATGGTTGTTTGCGTAAGTCTGCTTGAGCGTATCAGATTCCTGATGTTGCGCCTTCTACTGCACCTGCACCTCCACTAGCGCCCATGCCAGGTGCTTTGTTCATCGGTATCGACACGGATTATTATGGAGACTGGATGGCTACCGACGATCCTCCTTCTGGTCAGCCCTCTAGGCGCAGACAGGTAGAGAGTGGTAGCTCGAGCCATCAGTTTTTGATCGACCATATTCACCAGCTTGCTACACGTTGCTACGAGCTTGTTCGGGGACATGCAAATGTGGAGTTGTGGGAGATTTTGATGATTTTCCGCAATGACCATAAGAATATGAAGATTGTTGAGATACTTCCTGATGAGGGTATACGTGGATTCATTACAGCGAAGTTGAACACATTACCACATCGTCTTCTATTTTAGATTTTCATGTACTTATTTTAATTTCAACTCTAGTTGTGTTATTTATGTTTGTATTTTAGTTCTTATAATGAAATGTTAGTCGCTTTATGTTGTGTAATCGTGTTTAATTAATTCATAACTATTTATTTAACAATTAAATACCCGCTCAAATGCCCCGCTCAAATGACCCGCTCAAATGACCCGCTCAAATACCCCCTTTCCGTTCGTCAAGAACGCACCCTGAGAGGAACGAGTATTTGGTTCTCGTGGAGAGGGGATGAGTTTCACGAGGGCCGGAGCACGCGGGTGGAGGAGCTGGAGGGAATCGCGATGATGGATTGCGGAGGGAGGAGGCGAAGACCGATTTTGTTTTGAGGGAGGTCGGATTTGTTTTATTTGGGGATAGATTTCTTTTGGTTGTTGGAAAAATATGAGGAGGATAGGGTTGTGCTGTGAACGAAAGAAAGGGGTACACCCCTTTTATAATACAAATGAAGGGAACCAGCAGTGGTGGAAAACAACAACATGTAAAATAATTTCAGACAAAAGGAGACAAATGTTGTTTTTAAAACAAAGAAGAGACAAGTGGTTAAATTTTCAGCTGAACTTTTACAAGTGTCAAAACCCAAATCTTTAGATCAAGATTTTATCAGATATTATTTAAACGAAATGTTAGGCTAACATGAAGAACACGGTTGAAATGAAATATAACTGACAACATTGTTTACATGTTTTAAATTTCTAAATTTATCAAATGATTGAATTAAACATGGTATTTTATTATACAACCCAATTCTTCCTTGTATAATGAAATTTCGAGATCAATTTATATTTAACGATTTGATTTTCAAAACTAACTTAAAATGAATTTATCTCTTTACTTTGTAAATAATTTTTCAAACTTATATTTCAAAATAAATTTTCAAATTTTTTATTCTAAATTATATTACAAAGTTTATATTTCAAAGTTGAATTTATTTCAAACGTCAAAATTTCAAATTATTCAAATAAATCCTAACTCATTATAATAGTGTTTGTTTTAACAAACATTTATACTGAAGTTAAATTTTTGAAAAGAATTTTATTTAAAGTAATTCAAACTGGGTTCAACATAGATAAAATTCCAAAGTCTAAGTTGAGATCTAAATATAAACATTTATTTTTAATGTTAAATCTTAATTTAATTTATATTTTAAATGTCGAAATTTATAGGTCGTTACACTTTATATACAAATTAGGTAGCATACAACATGCAACATGACAAATGAGTTAAATCCCGAAAGACGAGATTCAACCCCTGACATCTCGCACCAGATCAAAAAGCCTTAAGCAGTTGGACAATGGTGCTTGTCTTGTAATCATAATGATGCATGTCAAAAAAAAAATTTATTTTATTTTGAAATCAGATGATACCAGAAAAGTAGATGAAAATACAATAAACGACCAATTAATTCAACTAATTAATGTAATTGATTAAAGGGTCTTATATGGGACTTGTGCACATGATTTTGAGATTGCATTTTGTCCATTCCGAAAGTTAATGAATTGTTGATCGTAAATCTTATTTATCTGGGTGTTAAAAGGAAAAATACAAATAAGTAGAAAACTATTTAGGAATTCTTGGCTAATGTGCACATTCGTCTTCGCCATTAGATCTAGGACAATGCATTATTTATTTACCTTTTTTGCATATGTTACTAAGAGCATTTGGAACAGATTAAACATTTCATATTCAGTTTTTGAATATCTAATGCTGAATTATTGTGATATTCTTCGACGGTTAAGGGTTATATTAAATAGATATAGATGTGTGTATATTGTAGCAAGAGCATTATTCAGGAATAGACATTTGGGTTTGAATAAATCTCTTAATAAATGATTTCCAATACCTAGATGCAAAAGGCTGTCGTTAACTTTATTGAAGATGCTCTTAGAATAACTCTCGCAATGCTTTAGCTACCACTGGGTAAGAACGAAACAAAATGTGACAGAAGATAAAAAAAATCCAACCATTCATTTTATTCTGTGGATAATCCTACACTGATCAAGAGCCTCTTCCCACTACTCATTCTCATACACTAAAAAAACCACATATCAAAGTTTCACTATACCCTTTTAATTTTTTTTGAGCTCGCATTTCCCAGATCAACTTACACAGTACATGCGGCCACTGTATAATACCATGGCTTCAAGCTCAATAAACATGTACATCCCTTTGGTTAGAGCAAGAAATATATTTCTCTTTGAGAGGATGCATGATGCAGGAAAATTTTCGATCCGTCCTTGTTTGGTGCACTTCTGTGCTTCCCTCGAATCCTCATCTACGGCCACTGGTATAATATACTCTGGTACCTGAGAAGTACGTACATATTATTCGAAAGTGATATAATTATCATATAGAAACGCTTAAACGTTCCATGTATGCAGTTTCAGCAGATAAGAAAGAAGCCGAACCTTTGAAAGCAGCAGCTCCCGCAAAACCGAAGAAAGCTCCTGTAAAAGCCCTGCCTGAGATGATGGTAGAAGATGTTATTCCTTCACTGAGAGCTACACTAGAAGCTCAACAAGATATTTCTCAAATTGAACTCTCTTTCCAAGATAACAGGGTTGGTTATTTGAACTTGCACTTTCAAATATCATAGGAATTGTTGGTAAGAAGCACTTATAATGCGATTAAACACTGAATAAATTATACCCTTGTATGTACCTACAATTTGTTGTATCATTCAATGTGTACACTTTTGTGTTTTTGCCATCCTTTAAGCTCTTTTCATTGCCAAATTTTCTAGTAGGAAAAGCCATATAAACCTACATAAAACATATAAATATGCTTACAAAAAGGGAAAAAAAAAAAAATGGATTGCTATTATTTTTTGTGTTGAGTGTTGGTCGAACTTTCCATTGATTAGCTTTTAATAACATGTTACAAACATCAAATATTGTAGGCATTGGCTTTCATGGACTACATACATTAGTGAGAAGTATATTACTACATACAGTGTTTTAATTTTATTTTTTATTTTTTGTGTGTTGATGGCAGATGGAAGGATCTTTCCTAAAGAATGATGTACCACACTACTTCTGGGCATTCTTTCCAGATGGAGATCTCACAGGTTTTCATAATTTTAGACACACCCAATGTATGGGTTTTATATACACAAGCATGAAACACTTGCCTATTCTATGTTTCTTATACTCTTGCCTATTCAATTTCCAGGCCCAAAAGGGTTTGCATTGTCGTCACACGGATCCAGGGCAAGTACGGTGGAGCCTTTTCTGGTTGATGAGAAAAAAATTACCGATAAACTTGTTGTGTTCTGGATCGAAAAGAGACTAGCAGCACAGGGCATCCTTCCTGTGTGGAATGATGAGTGAATTGTTTTTTTTTTTTTCTTGTGTGTTGCCTTAAAATTGGATACGAGACATGTACAAATTGGAATGATGAGTGGATCGTTTTATGCTTGTGTGGATGGCTTTAATTAAATTATATGCCAAAGTTTCATATTTGTAATTACACATCATGTTTTGAATTTCTTTATGACAGGAGTTAAACTTTTACTTGTTTATATATATATATATATATATATATATATATATATATATATATATATATATATATATATATATATATATATGTTAGGCTTATTGATTATTATTTAATAAAAAATAAAGCTTCTGTTCATTGTTGGATATGCGGTTTTATATCGCTAAAGCTAGCGGGTTACAACTAGTTGGGTCGAGGCCCATATATATTACATCTATCTATTATTTGAGTCTTGTTACAAGACCCGAAAAAGTGAAAATCAAATCCCTTATACTTAATATTCACTGTATCCCTATATCCAAACAATCAAGACCTTCTGAATGTTCACCTTCTTGTAATTAAACCCTATTTTTTTTTTAATCTAATTGCAAAAATGTGGAAATCAAAAGTTCTAATTGGTTGGGTATAGAATAACAAAAAAAATTGGACAAAGAGGATTTGCGATGTCAGTGATGCTAGTGAATTGCCTATATTCAAGGAAAGTGGTTGATTTTTCTATTTTCATTTAATTCAATCGTAGGATTGTATTTTGTCAAATTTCCTAATAAAAAAAGCTGGTCTTCTAGCATTTTCGCTATTATATAAAGAATAGTGCTACAGAGCTGAAAAAAATAGGTACGAAATGTCCGCAATTCACGCTGGTGATTGGATTGAAATACTAAATCGAAAAATAATCGCTGGATTGTGTTTCGGGTGTTTCAGATGTGTTTTCCTTCGGATAAAACAACATTATTGTTATTTGAACAAATTTTCAAAAAAGACTACGTTGTGAAACTAGTGGCACAAATAGGCTGGTTTTAAAACTATTTACAAATATATGCTAGTTTTGACCAGCTCAGCGATGAACTGACTTTTCTTTTTAAAAAAGGATAAATTTTCAAAAAACACTACATTTTCAAACTAATGACACAAATAGGCTGATTTTAAAACTATTTGCAAATATAGATTAGTTTTGGCCAACTCAGCAAAGAGCTGACCTTTCTTTTTAAAAAGTTATACGGGGCGCACTTTAGAAATGTGCTCATATAAATTTACACTAGCACACCTGCGAAGTGCGCCAGTGTAAATTCCTGCGAACTTCATTGAATACACCATAAAACCCAACTGTTTACCTATCAGGACTTTGTTTTACCGTTAGACATGGAATAAAAGTACTTGTAACGATGTAAATGGTTACGAGTACCTTGTCAAAAGCTACGCCATATCTATTTTGCAAGCCTAAGCGTTTATTACTGATTGATACTAAAGGTCCTACCTATGTCTTCTAAATATTTTAGAATAATAAATTGAAACGACCCGCGAATCCGTGCTATCTGAGTTGACTAAATACAACACACGTCCAACCCAAATAACACAGAAATACGACTCATTATTAGAAAGAAGTTAGAGGGTGAGAAATAGAAAGAAAGAAATATTAGAATGGAAGAAAAAACTAAGATCACAAACTCACAGCGGAACGAATAAAATATATTATATAACATAAGCTTTTGAAATACAAATCTGTTTTGTACATATACACATACCATCATCAGAGTACACACAACATTTGATCCAGCGGAAGTAACTCTAAATAATTAACGTTGAAGCCTCCTGCTTCAAGCTCCTCCAAGTGTATCTGTAAAAGCCTGAAACACTTGACTGCCCGTACAAATTTGGGCACCCAAGAGTTTAGGAAAACAAACAAAACAAACTCTGGGTCAGTCATGGGACTGGTGTGAGTAAACTCCAACCACTTGTTTAACTTTCAAAACTCTTTTCGAAAGAAAAGGTAATAGTAAGACCAGCCCACACATAAACACGGACGGTTTTTACCTTACTATAACCCAAAACACTTTGATACAAAAATCCAGTGATATTATAATAATGTCTACAATCAAGTAAATAACCAAATAGCAGAACGCTTGCATCTCACGCTCCACATATATAGCACATAATCAAAAACCGCATGGCGCTTATTGGAGATTGGATTTCCAACATGACAAGGTATGGGACCACCTTCCGACGATGTATCTCTAGAGAGGAATACACTGGGTTCAACAAGAACATCTTGCAACCCGGCCCACACATGACCGACCACTCATTTCGCTTGAGTGTATCGAATGTATATCACCAACGGTTGGGCTCAAACCACCGTTCCCGAATGGGCAGAATCGATAGATTTAGAACAAAAAGAATTTCTCTAGATAGGTGATTATACACCCTAATGGGTGCGACCCACATAGCCATGCTGCCTGCCCGATTTTTGTCATTTCCCGGTTGTTGATGCCTGAGGCTACGCATACTTACCATTCATCGATAACACAATCACTTTGAATGCCACATCGTCAGATCCGTTAATCACTAGCTGAGTTTGCACAAATATTCTGGATATTATGCTAAGGGATAAATCCGTTGCAACCATATATATTCATACAGACCAACCCATTTGATCATTGGAAATACTTTGTCAGACATTCGTCCATTTACGTTCGTTCTGGGATTGAACGAAACCGAAGGCACTATTTCTATTAATAGAAAAAGCCCTTGCACTTCACTCCTTCTTCAATATATTCAGCATACTTGGTTCGCAACGCTTATGCCGATACGGAGTGGTTCTTCGGATAATAATCCAACCGGTCTCTCCATATTGACAACGATGGTCAAAACTTCGATAGTCTGTGATTTAACTATCGAATAAAAACAAGTGTTCAATCAACATATCAAACAAATCACTGGGCCCTTTAATTAATATTTCATTAATTAAATCTATTCTCCATTTTCTCTATCAATATTTGTTACCCAAATATTTTCAACAATCATCTTGGCCTCTTACGCCATTTTTGATTTCGTTTCCTTGTCGAATTCTATATATATCGATATATAGATTTCTAATTGTCAAATTTCTTAAAAATATTCTATCTCCTTAAATTTCCGGAAAATTTCGCCATAACCTCCCCTGTATCGGGAGCATCGGGAAATTTCAAATAGCATCCCGGTATCTTCTAATCTCAAAAAGAAAAAGAAGAAGCCAAGCGGCTAACCGATACGGCGCATAAAACCTCATATATGAATTAAACATGTACCTTTTGTCGAGCACATTATTTAAAATCTGCATTATCCTTGTCTCATACCTGTCTCCTGTATGTCTATACCTGTCCCATTTATTTCAACTTCGTACACTCGTTTGACTCAATTCGTTAAAGTAATTCTTTAACTAACTTTCTGCCTATCTTGCTTGTATAATTGAATATAACACGTTTCAAATATATTCCCACTTACTTATCAATCAATTGAATTCAAATTTCAATTTAAGTTCTATATTCAATTTCGAATATATATTTACAAATCCCAAATTTCACTTTTCAAAGTTCGATTCTAGTTCAAACTCGATTAACTAATTCTCCTTTAGTTAATTCTATTCCATAATCAAAAATATGATTATTGTTTCAAAAATCATCTTCTTTACTTCACTTGAGTTCACATTTATTTTCTAACTCAAATCTAGATTTTTAAATGGCAATCCGGATTTTTATTTGCTTAAAAATCCCCATATTTATATATAAAATCCATTATGGTTTATAATGGTTTCTGGCGCTGCATTTTTGAAATTTTGATTTTGACATAACTCAAAATCTATACGACGAAATTCAGATTTTTCTCTTCCATTTGAAAACTATTATCAAACCGGTCCTGACGTTTCTTGTTTCGCAGAATTTCGACTTCAATTGGGTTCTGTATACTCGATTGAAGTTCGAATCGCTATTTTACGAACTGCAGCGCTGCGGCGAGTTCGTTTTAATTATATTTATATATATAAAACTTTAAACTTCGTTTTAAAATGAATTCAACTCCACCTTTATATATTTATTCATATATATTTCAAATTCCATTTGAATCTTTACATTTCAAATTCCATAGTTTTAAATCCTGTATTCAAATCCCATTTGAAACCCTTTATTCGAATTCCATTTCAAATCATTCATTCGAATTCTATTTCAAATCCTTTATTTAATTTTCACTTTAATTCAATTCCTTTTGAATTTCTATATTTGAAATTCATACTTGAAATTCCATTTCAAATTCATACTTGAAATTCATACTTGAATTCAAATATCCAAACACCATTTAAATTTCTATTCTGAACGTTTCAAATTCCATTTCTCTTATTTGAAATTCCCAAAATTTCAAATTACATTCTTCTTTTTATTTGAGATTCCATTTTTTGAATTTCCTTTATTCCAATCCCATTTGAATTCTAATATTCAAACTTATTTTCAACGCCATTTGAATTTCTTCACTCAAAGCCATTTGAATTCCCTTGAATTCAAATTCCATTTCAAAATCATTTGGATTTCCTATTTTGAAATCCTATTTGAAAATTCTATTTCCAATTCTACTTTGAAAATCCTATTTCAAAGTTTATTTCAAATTCTAATTTGAAATCTCATATTCAATTTTCTACTTGAATTTCTGTATTCAATTCCATGTTCAAAATCAACACTTGAATTTCTATTTCAAATCTAAATTCAAATTCCATATTTAAATTCCATTCAAATCTCACATTTGAATTTCTTCTTTGAAATACTATATTTCAAATCCTATTCAATTCTTCTTTGAAATTCTATATTTCAAATCCTATTTCAAATTTCTTTATATTCAAACACCATTTGAAAGTTCTATATTCAAATCCATCTTGGATTTTCTATTTGAATTCTAAATTCAAATTTTCTATTTCCTTTTCTTTTTGAATTCAAATTTCCTTTTGAATCCTATTTTCAAAACACTTGTATTTCTATTTCTGAATTATCAAATGATAATTCTTTTCACTTCATTTATAACTTCGTTATAAAAGACTATTTATAAATTTCGTTTATAAAGAAACTACTTGTTTTATTTTTCAAAAACAAGTTTTATATTTTATTTCCATTTGAAATTCAAATTCTATTTTAAAAATAGAATTTTCCCTTTTAAAATCTCAAATGTCCTTTTAATTGGCCCAGTGATATTTAAACACACAAAGCAACGAATTATTTATTTTTCTAACACGTCATATATAACAATATATATGCAAACAAATAAACAAACAGATAATATATTTTTGAGGAATCCAGTTGGATTCCTCCAACCTGTTTTCCTGCATCCACAGATGTTAGCACATAAATAATACCAATTCTGCTTCGCGGCAGAATATCGCGGTATAGAAGGTCATCCACTATCATAGCGTGGGGCGTGTAGGGTAATCATCCGCTATGAAACTGCGGGCATCCGCTAATGAGACTGCGGGAATCCAACCAATCAATCAACCCAATATATATATATATATATAATAGCCTAAATAACTAATATATATAAAACAAGCAGAAAAATCCAAACAAGCAACAACAATTATTTTTAACGAAGTAAAAATAATTAAAATAAAAGGTGAGTGAGATTTACTCACCGTGATTTTTCCTTTGCCGAATACCCAATTTAATCCCATATCTGCGTCCATGAATTTGACTCGGCTTCTCTTAATAAATTTATCAAGCTCCTATGAATATCCAATTCATAATTAACTATTCTTACCTTTTATCACTTAATTAATCAATAACAAACTAAATTTAGATTAATCTAATTTAGTCAAAAGTCATTACTAGATTAATTATAAATGAATTTACCTTAATTTCTGTTTTAAAATTATAATCATGTACAAGAACTCATTAATATTTTTTCAGGTTTTATGTTTTTAAACTACTATTGAATTGAAAATAAAAAAAATAAATAAATACCTAATATTCTTGCAACCCTAGCGCATCTGCAGTTTCACCGAAGAGGACGAATTCGATCATCACTTCAACAGTCGCCATCAACTCGAGAACGGCCTCCCTCCTGAACGCAACCCCCACCACAATCCCGTCGCGATTACTCCCAAAGCATCACATAGCCCCTTCTCTATGCGAGTTCAGATCGATGTCACCAATACCACTCGCGACTCCCCTTCTAATCAACTTCGAGTTTTGGTTTCGACTTCGGGTATTACCACGGTCTCTGTTCACGATTCTTTGGCGTTGACTCGGCTTTCTGATTTGATACGTACCGCGATCCCTTTCTTTTTTTTTTTTTTTTTATTAAATCGGTGACTTCGATTTACAGAAAAAGGATGGAAGAAAGGGCTGAAATGTTGAATTCGATAAAATGAAAACAAACGAAAGGGGAGGGCTCATTTTATAGAGCGAACGGTGGGAGACAAGGAGTACAAGGCCATTAAATCTTTGTTCCGTTGATATAGAAAATGGAAGACAGGAATTTGGGCTCGAGGAGAAACTAGGTCTGCGATGTAAACAAATTAGGTCGGCCTGTTTAAATCTTAGGTTGGCAGAAGTACATGTCCTTAAATTTTGATTTGATTCTATATTATATAATCCCCTAAAATATCTCCCGGTCCTTAAATCCAATCCTGAACCCCTATTTTTTTCTTAACGACCAATATTTCCAAGTTGATACGATATTCTAAATGGAGCGTATTTCAGATTTTAATTTAAACGTATATACGGATTAACCACATTAAATTAATGATTTTAAATTACGTTTCGATTTAGTTTTAAATCTGAATTATATCCTATATCGATTATTAAATCGGTAAATCCAATATAAAAATTCTTTTATATTACCAACACAATATTTAAAATGATATTAAATATTTAAAATAAATCGACGAAAAATCTGGGTCGTTACATTCTTTCCCCCTTAAAATAATTTCGTCCTCGAAATTGCTAAGGTAGGAAAAAGGGTACAAATTCATTTCTTTTCAACATCTCACTTATGTTGAAACTCAACTCCTCATATTTCTATGACTTTAATTTCAACCAAAACTTTTGGTCTTCTTCCTTTCATATGCCTTTACATTCAATTCATAATTATTTCCATTTATTCCAATAAACCTATTTAAATTGATTCTAATCAATTTACTCACTTTGACCCATTTAACTTGTTTAAGTCAAATTCCAGAATTCAAATCCTCGAGTTTCATTTCAAATCCTTTTGAAGTCACATAAGTATATACATATATATTTATTTCCATCTCGAATTCAAAACATTTGAATATTCAAACCAATTTGTTTTCTTTCAAACAAATTCCATCAAAACTTTTTCTAAGGTAGCAATCCATCACTTAGAAACTTGAAAATGAACACTGATGATGTTGCAATCATCATCAAAATTATTTTCCAGCCACTGAAGTGAGTTCAGTGCTTTAATATTTCAAAATCAATCTAAAATGATTTCTTTCATATCCTTTTAAAACAAATCTATATTATTTTAATATACTTTGAAAAATATTTTTCAACTTCCCAGGATTTCCGAATTCTTAATTCTAGTTTGAATTTAATTCTTATTTATCTCATTTGTATATTTAATTCCTATATGAATTCTATTTTGGTTATAAATAACCATTCTAATTTTATAATCTTATTTGATTATAATGATATCAATCAACACATCCATATAACATAATAATTTCAAAAATTTCTCTTTCTATATCAAAAATAGAAATTTTGGGTAAAATTATTTCATTTACCCATTTAAAACAATATCGTGTTCAATCCTCTGTTCAAGTGTTTAGAAATTCCTATCGACGTCGTGGCGTCCCACGATTCGATCAGAAATCATAATCCACTCAACAGACAAGTCAACACAATATAAAACAAATTTTTTTTATATCAATTAACAAATACGCTCTCTCATATATATATACACTCAACTCATTCTAGGGTATTACTGACCCTATCTCTAATGAGCACAACTCCACAAAGCCTAGGTATTCGCTCCACCTAAGCTCTGATACCAACTGAAACGACCCGCGAATCCGTGCTATCTGAGTTGACTAAATACAACACACGTCCAACCCAAATAACACAGAAATACGACTCATTATTAGAAAGAAGTTAGAGGGTGAGAAATAGAAAGAAAGAAATATTAGAATGGAAGAAAAAACTAAGATCACAAACTCACAGCGGAACGAATAAAATATATTATATAACATAAGCTTTTGAAATACAAATCTGTTTTGTACATATACACATACCATCATCAGAGTACACACAACATTTGATCCAGCGGAAGTAACTCTAAATAATTAACGTTGAAGCCTCCTGCTTCAAGCTCCTCCAAGTGTATCTGTAAAAGCCTGAAACACTTGACTGCCCGTACAAATTTGGGCACCCAAGAGTTTAGGAAAACAAACAAAACAAACTCTGGGTCAGTCATGGGACTGGTGTGAGTAAACTCCAACCACTTGTTTAACTTTCAAAACTCTTTTCGAAAGAAAAGGTAATAGTAAGACCAGCCCACACATAAACACGGACGGTTTTTACCTTACTATAACCCAAAACACTTTGATACAAAAATCCAGTGATATTATAATAATGTCTACAATCAAGTAAATAACCAAATAGCAGAACGCTTGCATCTCACGCTCCACATATATAGCACATAATCAAAAACCGCATGGCGCTTATTGGAGATTGGATTTCCAACATGACAAGGTATGGGACCACCTTCCGACGATGTATCTCTAGAGAGGAATACACTGGGTTCAACAAGAACATCTTGCAACCCGGCCCACACATGACCGACCACTCATTTCGCTTGAGTGTATCGAATGTATATCACCAACGGTTGGGCTCAAACCACCGTTCCCGAATGGGCAGAATCGATAGATTTAGAACAAAAAGAATTTCTCTAGATAGGTGATTATACACCCTAATGGGTGCGACCCACATAGCCATGCTGCCTGCCCGATTTTTGTCATTTCCCGGTTGTTGATGCCTGAGGCTACGCATACTTACCATTCATCGATAACACAATCACTTTGAATGCCACATCGTCAGATCCGTTAATCACTAGCTGAGTTTGCACAAATATTCTGGATATTATGCTAAGGGATAAATCCGTTGCAACCATATATATTCATACAGACCAACCCATTTGATCATTGGAAATACTTTGTCAGACATTCGTCCATTTACGTTCGTTCTGGGATTGAACGAAACCGAAGGCACTATTTCTATTAATAGAAAAAGCCCTTGCACTTCACTCCTTCTTCAATATATTCAGCATACTTGGTTCGCAACGCTTATGCCGATACGGAGTGGTTCTTCGGATAATAATCCAACCGGTCTCTCCATATTGACAACGATGGTCAAAACTTCGATAGTCTGTGATTTAACTATCGAATAAAAACAAGTGTTCAATCAACATATCAAACAAATCACTGGGCCCTTTAATTAATATTTCATTAATTAAATCTATTCTCCATTTTCTCTATCAATATTTGTTACCCAAATATTTTCAACAATCATCTTGGCCTCTTACGCCATTTTTGATTTCGTTTCCTTGTCGAATTCTATATATATCGATATATAGATTTCTAATTGTCAAATTTCTTAAAAATATTCTATCTCCTTAAATTTCCGGAAAATTTCGCCATAACCTCCCCTGTATCGGGAGCATCGGGAAATTTCAAATAGCATCCCGGTATCTTCTAATCTCAAAAAGAAAAAGAAGAAGCCAAGCGGCTAGCCGATACGGCGCATAAAACCTCATATATGAATTAAACATGTACCTTTTGTCGAGCACATTATTTAAAATCTGCATTATCCTTGTCTCATACCTGTCTCCTGTATGTCTATACCTGTCCCATTTATTTCAACTTCGTACACTCGTTTGACTCAATTCGTTAAAGTAATTCTTTAACTAACTTTCTGCCTATCTTGCTTGTATAATTGAATATAACACGTTTCAAATATATTCCCACTTACTTATCAATCAATTGAATTCAAATTTCAATTTAAGTTCTATATTCAATTTCGAATATATATTTACAAATCCCAAATTTCACTTTTCAAAGTTCGATTCTAGTTCAAACTCGATTAACTAATTCTCCTTTAGTTAATTCTATTCCATAATCAAAAATATGATTATTGTTTCAAAAATCATCTTCTTTACTTCACTTGAGTTCACATTTATTTTCTAACTCAAATCTAGATTTTTAAATGGCAATCCGGATTTTTATTTGCTTAAAAATCCCCATATTTATATATAAAATCCATTATGGTTTATAATGGTTTCTGGCGCTGCATTTTTGAAATTTTGATTTTGACATAACTCAAAATCTATACGACGAAATTCAGATTTTTCTCTTCCATTTGAAAACTATTATCAAACCGGTCCTGACGTTTCTTGTTTCGCAGAATTTCGACTTCAATTGGGTTCTGTATACTCGATTGAAGTTCGAATCGCTATTTTACGAACTGCAGCGCTGCGGCGAGTTCGTTTTAATTATATTTATATATATAAAACTTTAAACTTCGTTTTAAAATGAATTCAACTCCACCTTTATATATTTATTCATATATATTTCAAATTCCATTTGAATCTTTACATTTCAAATTCCATAGTTTTAAATCCTGTATTCAAATCCCATTTGAAACCCTTTATTCGAATTCCATTTCAAATCATTCATTCGAATTCTATTTCAAATCCTTTATTTAATTTTCACTTTAATTCAATTCCTTTTGAATTTCTATATTTGAAATTCATACTTGAAATTCCATTTCAAATTCATACTTGAAATTCATACTTGAATTCAAATATCCAAACACCATTTAAATTTCTATTCTGAACGTTTCAAATTCCATTTCTCTTATTTGAAATTCCCAAAATTTCAAATTACATTCTTCTTTTTATTTGAGATTCCATTTTTTGAATTTCCTTTATTCCAATCCCATTTGAATTCTAATATTCAAACTTATTTTCAACGCCATTTGAATTTCTTCACTCAAAGCCATTTGAATTCCCTTGAATTCAAATTCCATTTCAAAATCATTTGGATTTCCTATTTTGAAATCCTATTTGAAAATTCTATTTCCAATTCTACTTTGAAAATCCTATTTCAAAGTTTATTTCAAATTCTAATTTGAAATCTCATATTCAATTTTCTACTTGAATTTCTGTATTCAATTCCATGTTCAAAATCAACACTTGAATTTCTATTTCAAATCTAAATTCAAATTCCATATTTAAATTCCATTCAAATCTCACATTTGAATTTCTTCTTTGAAATACTATATTTCAAATCCTATTCAATTCTTCTTTGAAATTCTATATTTCAAATCCTATTTCAAATTTCTTTATATTCAAACACCATTTGAAAGTTCTATATTCAAATCCATCTTGGATTTTCTATTTGAATTCTAAATTCAAATTTTCTATTTCCTTTTCTTTTTGAATTCAAATTTCCTTTTGAATCCTATTTTCAAAACACTTGTATTTCTATTTCTGAATTATCAAATGATAATTCTTTTCACTTCATTTATAACTTCGTTATAAAAGACTATTTATAAATTTCGTTTATAAAGAAACTACTTGTTTTATTTTTCAAAAACAAGTTTTATATTTTATTTCCATTTGAAATTCAAATTCTATTTTAAAAATAGAATTTTCCCTTTTAAAATCTCAAATGTCCTTTTAATTGGCCCAGTGATATTTAAACACACAAAGCAACGAATTATTTATTTTTCTAACACGTCATATATAACAATATATATGCAAACAAATAAACAAACAGATAATATATTTTTGAGGAATCCAGTTGGATTCCTCCAACCTGTTTTCCTGCATCCACAGATGTTAGCACATAAATAATACCAATTCTGCTTCGCGGCAGAATATCGCGGTATAGAAGGTCATCCACTATCATAGCGTGGGGCGTGTAGGGTAATCATCCGCTATGAAACTGCGGGCATCCGCTAATGAGACTGCGGGAATCCAACCAATCAATCAACCCAATATATATATATATATAATAGCCTAAATAACTAATATATATAAAACAAGCAGAAAAATCCAAACAAGCAACAACAATTATTTTTAACGAAGTAAAAATAATTAAAATAAAAGGTGAGTGAGATTTACTCACCGTGATTTTTCCTTTGCCGAATACCCAATTTAATCCCATATCTGCGTCCATGAATTTGACTCGGCTTCTCTTAATAAATTTATCAAGCTCCTATGAATATCCAATTCATAATTAACTATTCTTACCTTTTATCACTTAATTAATCAATAACAAACTAAATTTAGATTAATCTAATTTAGTCAAAAGTCATTACTAGATTAATTATAAATGAATTTACCTTAATTTCTGTTTTAAAATTATAATCATGTACAAGAACTCATTAATATTTTTTCAGGTTTTATGTTTTTAAACTACTATTGAATTGAAAATAAAAAAAATAAATAAATACCTAATATTCTTGCAACCCTAGCGCATCTGCAGTTTCACCGAAGAGGACGAATTCGATCATCACTTCAACAGTCGCCATCAACTCGAGAACGGCCTCCCTCCTGAACGCAACCCCCACCACAATCCCGTCGCGATTACTCCCAAAGCATCACATAGCCCCTTCTCTATGCGAGTTCAGATCGATGTCACCAATACCACTCGCGACTCCCCTTCTAATCAACTTCGAGTTTTGGTTTCGACTTCGGGTATTACCACGGTCTCTGTTCACGATTCTTTGGCGTTGACTCGGCTTTCTGATTTGATACGTACCGCGATCCCTTTCTTTCTTTTTTTTTTTTTTTATTAAATCGGTGACTTCGATTTACAGAAAAAGGATGGAAGAAAGGGCTGAAATGTTGAATTCGATAAAATGAAAACAAACGAAAGGGGAGGGCTCATTTTATAGAGCGAACGGTGGGAGACAAGGAGTACAAGGCCATTAAATCTTTGTTCCGTTGATATAGAAAATGGAAGACAGGAATTTGGGCTCGAGGAGAAACTAGGTCTGCGATGTAAACAAATTAGGTCGGCCTGTTTAAATCTTAGGTTGGCAGAAGTACATGTCCTTAAATTTTGATTTGATTCTATATTATATAATCCCCTAAAATATCTCCCGGTCCTTAAATCCAATCCTGAACCCCTATTTTTTTCTTAACGACCAATATTTCCAAGTTGATACGATATTCTAAATGGAGCGTATTTCAGATTTTAATTTAAACGTATATACGGATTAACCACATTAAATTAATGATTTTAAATTACGTTTCGATTTAGTTTTAAATCTGAATTATATCCTATATCGATTATTAAATCGGTAAATCCAATATAAAAATTCTTTTATATTACCAACACAATATTTAAAATGATATTAAATATTTAAAATAAATCGACGAAAAATCTGGGTCGTTACATAAATGGTCTCTTTAACATTTAAGGTTGTTTGCATTGCCAAAGGAATGTTAGAGGACAACAATGAATAGGTTACATGTTTAAAATAGGCCTCCATATTCAATATAGGATATCAATTATGAAGACATCTGTATTATTTTTATCAAGTACTTTATAAATTTACACCGGCGCACTTCACAGGTACGCCAGTGTAAATTAATAGGGGCGCCCTTCTGAAGTGGGCCCCGTGTTTTTTTTATAAAGAAAGGTTAGTTCATCGCTGAGCTGGCCAAAACTAGCCTATATTTGAAATACTTTTGAAACCAACCTATTTGTGTCATTAGTTTGAAAATGTAGCCTCTTTTGAAAATTTGTCATTGTTATGACAAATTTTCAATATAAAAACTACTTTAATTTTCAAATAATACTACTTTTTCAAACTAATGGAACAGATAGGTTGTTTTAAAACTATTTGCAAATATAGACTACTTTTGGTCAGCTCAGCGACGAACTGACCTTTTTTTTTTTTTTTTAAATTACACGGGGAGCACTTCAGAAATGTGCCCCTATTAATTTACACTGGCTCACTTGCGAAGTGCACCAGTGCAAATTCCTGCGAACTTCATTGAATACACCATAAAACCCAACTACTTACCTATCAGGACTTTTTTTTTAACGTTAGACATGGAATAAAAGTACATGTAAATGGTTACAAGTACCCAGTCAAAAGCTACGCCATATGTATTTTGTAAGCCCAAGCGTTTATTACTAACTGTTACTAAAGGTCCTACCTATGTCTTCTAAATATCTAAGAACAACAAATGGTCTCTTTAACATTTAATGTTGCTTGCATTGCTAAAGGAATGTTAGAGGACAACGATGAATGGGTTACATGTTTAAAATAGCCTCCATATTCAATATAGGATATCAATTATGAAGACATCTGTAGTATTTCTGTCTAGAACTTTATTAATTTACACTGGCGCACCTGTGGCACACTTTACAGGTGCACCAGTATAAATTAATAGGGGCGCACTTTTGAAGTGCCCCCCGTGTTTTTTTATTAAAAAAATGTCAGTTCATCGCTGAGCTGGCCAAAACTAGTCTATAGTTGAAATACTTTTGAAACCAATCTATTTGTATCATTAGTTTGAAAACGTAACCTCTTTTGAAAATTTGTCCTTGTTAGAACAAATTTTCATAAAAGACTACTTTAGTTTTCAAAAAAATACTACTTTTTCAAACTAATGGCACAAACATGCCGTTTTAAAACTATTTGCAAATATAGGCTAGTTTTGGTCAGCTCAGCGACAAGCTGACCTTTCTTTTTTTTTAAATCACACGGGGCACACTTCAGAAGTGCACCCTTATTAATTTACACTGGAGCACCTGTGAAGTGCGCCAGTGTAAATTCCTATTGAATACACCATAAAACCCAACTATTTACCTATTAGGACTTTTTTTAATGCTATACATGGAATAAAAGTACATGAAATTGGTTAAAAGTACCCAGTCAAAAGCTACGCAATATGTATTTTGCAAGCCCAAGCGTTGTTTATTACTGACTGTTACTAAAGGTCCTACATATGTCTTTTAAATATCTAAGAACAATAAATGGTCTCTTTAACATTTAAGGTTGCTTGCATTGCCAAAGGAATGTTAAAGGACAATGATGAATAGGTTACATGTTTAAAATAGGCCTCTATATTCAATATAGGATATCAATTATGAAGACGTCTATAATATTTTAATCTAAAACTTTATTAATTTACATTGGCACACTTTGCAGGTGCGCTAGTGTAAATTAATAGGGGCGCTCTTCTGAAGTGCACCCCATGTTTTTAGGACAAATTTTCAAAAGAGACTATGTTTTCAAACTAATGACACAAATAGTCTGGTTTCAAAACTATTTGCAAATTTAGGCTGGTTTTGGCCAGCACAGCGATGAGCTGACCATTTTCAAAAAAGAATACTTTTTCAAACTAATGGCACAAACACTACAAAGAACACAGTAATTTGCGACGGAAAAAAAACGTTGGCGGACTTGGTTAGCCATCGCAAATTGACGTTGCAATTTAAGTCATCGCCAACCGGAAAAGCGACGGCTCCGTCGCATATATAGCAACGTCTTGCAATGGGAAATTGTCCACGTGTCATCAAACGTGGAAGGTAGTTTGTTTCACGGGGAGCCATTGCAAATAGGTCGTCGCTAGCCATCGCTATCCGTTGCAAATCATGACCTGTAAGCCGTCGCTAGCCGTCGCAAATCTGGAACATATTTTGCTGCACTACACAGCTATTTCTTTCCCTCAATCCACAACAATATAAACAATATAATATACACCAAGAACATATATCTACAATAATACTCACTATCATTCCATCATAACATACACCAAATCCAATATAACGCTACCAAATCATAATATATACCAAATTCATAAAATAACATCGTTATATATCCAAAACATTACTAAATTCATAACACCATCTTAACATACCATCGTAATTTATCCAAAACACAACTAAATCCACATCACCATCGTAATATATCCAAAACACACATAATCCATACCACCATCGTAATATATCATTGTGCATCAAGCATATAAAAAACCAAGTATGTTACTAGTAGAATATGTACATACCCAAGCATAAGAACAATCAAACTATGCGTCCTCCTCCTCGTCGTCGTCTTCTTCGTCAACAACAACATCTCCCTCCCCAGGCATCGACCCATGCTCTTGATATTACGCTGCAATGCACTCGTCAATTTGCTGGGTCAGTTGGCTTCTTCGCCAATCATTCATCTCATTCAGATGTTGCTGCATCTGAGCTATAGTCTCTTCCTCCATGGACCTCTTGTAACCTTGTTGAAAAGCAATAACCTGCGAAATAATTAAAGTTCACATTAAAGTTATATTTATGATGTTATCATATAAATAAATATGGTTTACCTCCTGATTGATAAAGCCATATCGCCTATTTCGAGTAGGCGGATGAATAATAGAATCCCATATATGATCGTACTCTGCAAACGTAAGCTCCTCTCGCCCACTAGCCTGTGTCGCCCTAGCCGACTCCGTATAATATCTCTACTAAAATACCAATATAACTTTAACAAAATTGCTATATAATTTACTTGTATAATGTGATATAATATGAAACATTTTAATTATGGATAAGCATATTTACCATTACACCCGTAACCTTGTGGTCCGCCCAATCATATGTAACATTACTTTCTTGATTCACCACATGTGTATGTATAAAAACCTCTACCATTGAAGACTCCCTACCTAACTTTGCAAACTGAGTATATATACTGTAATAAAATTATTGAAAATTAGAATGAATGATATTGTAATGACCCGGTAGGAATTTGACGCTCGAATGTCGACAATTATACATAAACCCTTATTACTGGCCAAAACTCAAGTATCGAAAACACAAGATAGTTAATGGAAAGAAATTAGAGGGTGAGAAAAGAAAGAAATATTAGAATAGAAGAAGAACCAACACAACACAGAGTTTCACATCGCAGCGGAATAAAATATAATATAGAAATAATCTGTATTGAGAGCTTGAAATAAAACTTACAATCATCATATTACATCAGCACATCTAGAAAATTATAATAACCTATCCTCATATACAATCACACAGAGGAATAATAACTGTATAATACCATATGTCTGAACTCTTCCAACTCGTCTCTTCAAATCATCCGATAAGCTGAACCTGTAAAACTCGGTCTGACCTGAGCATTTCAAATGTCAGGATCAGTCTGGTGAATCAGCGTGAGAAAAACTCACTAAGTTGAAGGGTATCATCCAACTTGATTTTAAAGTCAAAAATCTTTTTGAAAGGAAAGGATAATCATAAGACCAATTCCATACATAAATACAGACAGTTTTTACCTTATGATAATCCAAAACATTTTTAAAATCATATCTCTTTTGATATTATAATAATGTCTAATACAAATAAATATCAATCTAGCAGAATGCTTGCATCTCATGCTTTACATGCATAGTATACAATCAAGAACCGCGGTCTCTTATTGGAGATTGGATTTCCAACTATGGTGAGAAATGGGACCACCTTTCGAAGTGTATCTCTAGAGAGGAACATACCGGGTTCAACAAGAACATCTTGCAACCCAGGATAAACATGACCGGTCATTCACTTCACTTGAATGTTCTGAATATGTTGTCACCTATGGTTGCTAGAAACATATCCGTTCTCGGGAGATACATAAGAGGAAGAAGAACAAATAGAAATTTCTCTAGATGGTGACAATGCATCCTAATTGGGAGTTACTCATTTAGCCATGCGACCTACCCAATTTTATACCATTTCCCGGTTGATGAGGCTTGAGGTCATAAATATCTTTAGAACATCTGACCGCCATTCACTTTGAATGCCACATCGTTATATCCACTAGAAAATCACTAATTGACGTCCATAAAAATACTATAATTGTTTAGCTAAGAGAAGGTGTCTTCTCCGCTACCAAGAGAAATACGTTTGAGAAAATCAACGTACGTGACCCCTTTGGAAATACTCAATCACCATTCATTCAAGTCATCCAGGAAAGGGATGAACCAAAGGAACCATCCTACCACATCCTAGGTATCACCCTATGGATTAGTAGTGAGTAGTCCTTGCAGTCTGAATATTTCAATCATGGCAGAATCACAAGTCATAATAACTCTGGTGGCCAAACCAGAGAAATTTAATTAGTAGTCCATCCATTCATTAAGATCAACGGTCTTCAATTGCTCCATCTTCAGTTAGCATCTTCCGTGTTTACTTATTCGTTGGTTCAGAATGGTTTTCGAATATAAATTCGATCCCATTCTTTCTGTACCAACAGTCATATAAGCCAAATTTGATAGTTTGTTATTTAACTATCAAATAAACGACCATTCATCCATAAAAATAAAATAAATTTACTGATTCAGTAGCCAACATCATTTATTCTCTTTAATTAATTTTTCGTGAATTAATTATTAAAAACTTCTAATTAGGAAAAAAATCCCTTTTCTTATTCAATATAAGAATATTCGATTATTATTACACGTCTACCTCATTAGATCCTCACTGTAAATTATAAAGTGAATAAATCTCTCAGTGTCAACTTCGAAGACCAAAACCAACATTAGATTGATAGCTCGAAACTTACTCAACTCAACCAACGTATAACAGGTTCCAATTTCTTAAAAATCGCATCATATCCCTTTTTACCATTTTTAAAACGATTATATTTCATTAAAATATAACTAATCATTTCCAATTTTAAATATTATTTCATAAAATTAGCTACAAAATAATTCAATTTCACCTATGTAATTAAATATTATAGATTCCATTTCAAAAATCCTTCAACTTTCATTTCCAAATTCTTAACCTTTCATTTACAATTTCCTTAACCATTATTTTATAAATCCTTGGCCTTCCATACTAAATATCTCAACCATTCATTTATAAATATCTTTCTAATTGCAAATATTTGTCAAATATTTTTTTTTTAAAACATTTGGTAATATTTAATTCTAATTCGAAAAATTCTTTTATTATATAAATCCATTTCGCAGCATTCCCCATATAACTCATTTTATACGTATTTCCATTTATAACTCCCTATTGGAAAATCTTGACTTGAAAACTTAATTGTTAATTATTGATCTCAAATCCAGTTGCACTCCAAGTCAATATCCCCTTTCCAATTATATTTGTTCGCTAATCTCATTCACGAAATGTTATTTAACTACATTTCGTATATTTATAAATGAGGTTTGCAAAAACACTCATTAGTTATGAAAATCACATTTCAATTCCTTTAAATCAATTCCATTACTAGTTCATTTAAACATTTTAAAATCTTTAAAAATCCTCTTTACGCCGCTTAAACCCTTCTTCGAAACCATTTTGTCATTTCCATTTACTTTATACCGCTTAACCCTTTTATTTATTAATGTCTTGGAATTCCATTAATTTATAATTTAAATATTTATAAAAACATAAATAGAACTTCATCCTTTGTTTTTAAAATAAACATCGTATTTCAAATAAAAAAATATAACTTTGAAAACGTTCGGAATTGATTTAACATCGATTCCAAAAATCTTAATTTTTCTCGTCGGTACTAAAGAGGTAAATATCTAATAAAGTACCAAACCGTGAAATATTAAATATATGAAATGTAGTCAACTAACATTTGCGAACTCATTTATAAATATACGAAATGTAGTCAACTAACATTTCGTGATTGAGATTAGCGAATAAATAGAATTGAAAATGGGATATTGACTTGGATTGTAACAGGATTTGAGACAAATAATTAATAGTTAAGTTTTCAAGTCAAGATCTTTGAGTAGGGAGTTATAAATGGAAATACATATAAACTGAGCTATATGGGGAATGTTGTGAAATGGACTTATATAATAAAATAATTTTTTGAATTAGAATTAAATATCACCAAATAGTTTAAAAGATTATATTTGTAAATATTTGCAATTAGAAAGATATTCATAAATGAATTGTTGAGATATTTATAAATGGAAGGTCAAGGATTTATAAACAAATGGTTAAGGAAATTGTAAATGAAAGGTTAAGAATTTTGGAAATGAAAGGTGAAGGGTTTTTGAAATGGAATCTGTAATATTTATTTACAGAGGCTAAATTGAATTATTTTAGTTAATTTTATGAAATGATATTTAAAATTGGAAATGATGAGTGAGATTTTAATGGAATATAATCGTTTTGAAAATGGTAAAAAGGGATATGATGTGGTTTTTAAGAAATTGGAACATGTTGTATGTTGGTTGAGTTGAGTAAGTTTTGAGGTGTCAATCTCATGTTGGTTTCGGCCTTCGGGGTTGATACTGAGAGATTTATTCACTTACCAATTTACAATGAGGATCTAATTAGGTAGAATTGTAATGATAATTGAATATTAAAATATTAAATAAGAAAAGAGAAATGTTTTCCTAATTAGAAATTTTTAATAATTAATTATCGAAAAGTTAATTAATGAGGCTAAATGATGTTGGGTACTGAATCAGTGAATTTATTTTATTTTTATGGATGAATGGTTGTTCATTTGATAGTCAAATAGCCGACTATCAAATCTGGCCTATAGACTATTGGTACATAAAGACCGGGATCGAATTTATATTCAAAAATCATTCTGAACCAACGAATACATAAACGTAGAAGATTTTGATTGAGGATGGAGCAATTGAAGACCGTTGATCTTCATGAGCGGAGGACTACTCGTTAAATTTCTCTAGTTTGGCCGCTAGAGTTATTATGACTTGTGATTCTGTCGTGATTGAAATATTCGGATTGCAAGGACTACTTGCTACTGATCCATAGGGTGATACCAAGGATGTGGTAGGAGGGTGCCTTTGGTTCATCCAGTTCCTGGATGACTTGTATGGACGGTAACAGAGTATTTCCAAAGGGGACACGTACGTTGATTTTCTGAAATATATTTCTGTTGGTAGCGTAGAAGACACCTTCTCTTAGCTTAACAACTGGAGTATTTTTGTGGAAGTTAATTAGTGATTTTCTAGCGGATCTGACAATGTGGCATTCAAAGTAAATGGTGGCTAGATGTTCTAAAGATATTTATGACCTCAAGCCTCATCAACCGGGAAACTGTATAAAATAGGGTAGGTCGCATGGCTAAGTGGGTCATTCCCAATTAGGGTATATTGTCACCATCTAGAGAAATTTCTATTTGTTCTTCTTTCACTTTTGTACCTCCTGGGAACGGTTATGTTGCAAGCAACCATATGTGACAATATATTCGGAACATTCAAGAGAAGTGAATGTTCGGTCACGTTTAGCCTGGGTTGCAAGATGTTCTTGTTGAACCCGGTGTATTCCTCCCTAGGGATACATTGTCGGAAGGTAGTCTCATACATTGCCATAGTCGGAAATCCATTCTCCAATAAGAGACCGTGGTTTTTGAATGTATACTATGTATGTGGAGCGTGAGATGCAAGCGTTCCACTAGATTGATATTTATTTGTATTAGACATTATTATAATATCAGAAGAGATATGATTATAAAAATGTTTTGGTTATCATAAGGTAAAAACCATCTGTATTTATGTGTGGATTTGGTCTTACGATTATCCTTTCCTTTCGATAAGATTTTTGACTTTAAAATCAAGTTGGATGGTACCCTTAAACTTAGTGAGTTTTCTCATGCTGGTTCACCAGACTGATCCTAGCATTTGAAATGCTCGGGTCAATTCGAGTTTTACAGGTTCAGGTTATCGGATGCTGTGAAGAGTCAATTTGGAAGAGTTCAAATTTACGATATTATATAGTTATTATCCCGCTGTGTGATTGTGTATGAGGACAGGTTATTATAACTGTCCAGATGTGATGATGTACTTTAATGATTGTAAGTATTATTTCAAGCTCTCAATAAAGATTATTTCTATATTATACTTTGTTCCGCTGCGATGTGAAACTCTGTGTTGTATTGGTTCTCCTTCTATTCTATTATTTCTTTCTTTTTTTCTCACCCTCTAATTACTTTCTATTAACTATCTGGTGTTTTCGATACTATAGTTTTGGCAAGTAATAAGGGTTTATGTATTATTGTCGAAACTCGGGTGTCGAATTCCTACCAGGTCATTACAGTGGTATCAGAGCATAAGGTTTAGTAGTAACCTTGGCTATGTGGCATAACTTGATAGAGATGGGGTTGGTAAAACCCTAGATTGAGTTGAGTGTATATATAAGAGAACGTATTTGTAGATTTTATATACAAATGTTTTGTATTATGTTATTCGATCGGTTCAATTTTGAACTGCTAATGGACACAATATTGTTTTGCGAAGAGGGTAAATAAAATAATTTTACCCAAATTATTTTTTATTAAAAAGAAAATAATTTTATCAAATTATTTAGAATATTGGTGTGTTTGGTTGATTTGAATGGTATTCAAATTGGATTGGAAATTTGAAATGGTTTAATATAAAAAAAAAGAGAATTTAAATATAAATTAGTAAATGAGATTGTATGAATCAGAATTTGGTTAGAAAAATCAATTAATTAATTAGATTTGGAATTGGAAACTTAACTTGGTTAAGTGGAGTTAAGAATGATATTGAAACTTAAAAAATAGATTTGAAATTGGGAAAATAATGAATAATAATCAATCAGATATTAATTGATTGGTATTCAAATATGTTAAACCAAAGTAAATATTAGTATTGAATGTTAATTCAATTGGTTTGATTGAATTGGTTGTGCATTGGTTGTTGATTGATTGTTAGATTGGTTAAATAAAATTCATCAACGGTTTAAAATAGAGAAGAATGAATTTAAAAATAAATTCCAGCATAATAAATATGAATGGAATCACATATGAATTGAAATTAACAATTTAACCTTGCATTTGCAAATGAATTGATGCTACCTGTTTGATTTTGGAATTGGTATAGATATACTTGTTGATTTGTGAAATATTATTTAAGAATTTCATATATCTGTTACTTATATGCTGAATTGAGTTAAGTACATGTACTAGAAGGCTATGAGGACAGATTTTGGTTATATAGAATTGCATATATGATTGAGCAAGTATGCTCAAAAGAGCTCGTAAAAGGTACGCCTATGCGAAAATATAATTTTTTGTTTTTGAATTTTGTTTTTCGACCGTGTTGGTCGATGTATATATATTTATTATTCCTGCGATATCATAGAAGTCCCTCAGTACATGGGAGACTCTGCCGAATTTTTCTGGGAATTCAAAGTGTTAGAAATATTTGGCTATTTTTGAAATTTTGATTCATAATATTGAATTGGTTTTCGATTAAAATAAATTGGATTTTAAAGTTAATGGTTTTGTGACATTTTTCTTACCTAAGTAATTTCAGGGACGAAATTCTTTTAAGGGAGAAGAATGTAACAACCCAGATTTTTTGACCATTTGAATCTCAATATGTAATGACCCGGGTTTTTGATGACTTTGGTTATCGCCATAAACACGATGACGACTAACCAAACATCAAAAAATACCGGTCATTAATGAAAGAAATTAGAGGGTGAGAATAGATAAGATAGAAACTTAGAATAGAAGAAGAAGAAGAACACAATATCAGAGTAACACGAATCTCACAGCGGAACGAATAAATATATTTCATAATATAACTTTGAAATACAAATCTGTACTTGAATATACATATCATTATCAAAGTACATCACTTACAACACAGCGGAAATAAACTATAGCTATATGATCCTAAAGCCTCCTGCTCCAAGCTCTTCCAGTATATCTGTAAATCCCGACTACTTGACTGCCCGTACAAATTTAGGCACCCAAGAGTTTAGGGAAACAAACAAATAAACTCCGGGTCAGTCATGGGACTGGTGTGAGTAAAACAGTTTAAAACAGTTCAAGCAGATAATCGATATCTCATAAGACCACGCCGTATAACGGAACGGGTTTTCCCCTTATGAGAATCCAAATATCTTTATATCAAAAACCTTTTGATATTATAATAATGTCTATCAACACAATATAATAATCATCTAGCAGAAACACTTTCATCTCACGTTCTACATATATAGTATACAATCAAAACCGCAAGCACGTATTGGGTAATGGATTTCCAACTATGACAAGGTATGGAACCACCTTTTGCTAGTGTACCTCTAGAGAGGAATACATTGGGTTCAACAAGAACATCTTGCAACCCGGCCACACATGACCGACCACTCATTTCGCTTGAGTGTATCGAATGTATATCACCAACGGTTGGTATCGGCAACCGTTCCCGAATGGGACAGCATCAACAATAGATTTAGAAGTAAATGAAACTCTAGATCAGGTGATTATACACCCTACTTCGGTGCGACCGACTTAGCCATATTGCCTGCCAGATTTCTGTCATTTACTGGTTGATGAGGCTAGAAGCTATGCTTTATCATCACACCAGATTCACTTTGAATGCCACATCGTCAAATCCATCAAATCACCGATTGACGTCCTCAACCATACATTATGTGTTAGCTAAAAGAAGTTTCCTTCTCCGCTTCCACTCTTGGTACGGTTGGAGAAATCAATATACGTGATCGTCTGGAAATACTCTTTCAGACATCTGACCATACAAGTCATCCAGGAACAGGATGAACCGAAGGCACTATTCTGTAAACAGGATAGCTCTTGCACTTTACTCCGTCTTCAATTATCTTTGGCATATATGATTCGCAACGCTCATGCCAATACAGAGTGGTTCTTTGGATAATAATCCAACCGGTCTCTCCATATTAACAATGTTAAAATGGGCAAAACTTCGATAGTCTGTGATTTAACTATCGAAGAAAAACAGGTGTGCAAACAACGATATTATTTCCAAATGGAAATTTATATCGATCAAACATCATTCAACATTTATCTCTTTATTTCATTAATTTACCTATCTCTTGTTTCCCTATATTCAATATTTCTTATTTTCTAAATTTGGAAAATATATGTTATTAACAATGGAAAACATTTCCATTTCTTGTTTTCCTTATTAGAAAACATTTTTGGTTTCTTATTTGGAAAACATTTCCAAAGCTTCTTCACTGGACTTAGACAGATGTTTAAACAAACCATCACGATGCCAACTCAAACCATTTCCTTTAATTACTAAATTCACTTAACCATCCTTTACTATCGAACCTTAACCATTCCTTAGTTAAATACGAAGCCAATCAAGTTGGGGTAGAACTACCTCTCAGACCTTAACTGAACAACATTTCTAACTTTGAAATAGGAAAAGTTCACTTTATATTTCTTTAACTAACTTCCTTACTTGACCCTCCTTCGAATCATCTCTTATTCGATAATTCTTTCCTTCGAATAAGGTATACTCGATAACTCTATTCAATTTACTCTATTCGATTAACCCTTATCAATTAACTCTATTGGACTAACGCTATTGGATTAACTCTATTGGATTAACTCTATTGGACTAACGCTATTGAATTAACTCTATTGGATTAACTCTATTGGACTAACGCTATTGAATTAACTCTATTGGACTAACGCTATTGATTTACTCATTTTACTTAACTCCTTTCGAATAAACTATATTCGATAACTCCTTTAACTCTATTCGAATAAACTATATTCGATTAACTCAATTGATTCTATTCGCATAAACTATATTTGATTAACTCCTTTTATTTTCTATTCGAATAAACTATATTCGATTAACTCCTTTTACTTTCTATTCGAATAAACTATATTCGATTAACTCATTTGATTCTATTCGAATAAACTATATTCGATTAACTCCTTTTACTTTATATTCAAATCACTAAGATTCAATAACTCCATTTGATTAACTCTAGTTCGATTTACTCTAACTGATTAACTCTAACTGGTTTAACTCTAACTGGTTAACTCTAATTGGTTTAACTCTAACTGGTTTAACTCTAACTGATTAACTCTAATTCGAATAACAAATATTCGATTAACTCTATTCAACTAACTCGACTTGTCTAACACCTTTCGAATAACTAATTCGATTTACTAATTTCGAATACCATATTCGATTTAACTCCTTTCAAAATACAATATTCGATTTAACTCCTTTCGAATACCATATTCGATTTAACTCCTTTATTCGCTTTATAAAGATTTCCCTTTTTACAACGTTTATTCATTTTTAAAGATTTACTTTTAGCAACGGTTCTCCACTTTAAAAATGATTTCCTTCTTATAACAGTTTCCTTTTTATAACGTTTTCCCTTTTTCTAAATATCTGCTATTTATAAATATTCTAATTTATAAATATCTCTTATTTATAAATATTCCATTTATAAATATTTTATTTTCAGATATCACTTTGAAAATATTCCCTTATCAACATTTCAGTATGTTATGGTATTCAACATATCAAATCACGATGATCAGTATCCTCCAAACACATATAATCGACAACAGGTTATATATCACATCATATATTCACAATATATGAAAAACAATAAAATAATTGTTGAGGAATCCAGTCGGATTCCTCCAATCTGTTTCCCTGCATCCACAGATGTTAAACAATATAGATAACATCACTTTTAGTTCCATATGATATATTCTGTTAAACAGAATCAATGTAGAAATTCAACTAACTGACTAGCAGTTCAATCAAACAGTCAACACACAGTCAATCAGCCAATATTTAACAGTTCTAAAAATACAACATGAAATTATAAACTGTTTAGAGTTAGTGAGATTTACTCACATTACGCGTTAACCGTTAAATAACGATTTGCGTTAGTTGATTCTGATTAGACAGTTTATTTCGCCATAAATTGTAACAAGCTCGGATTCACTCCCAGTTAGTCTCATTGTGCTGCTCCCGTCCATACGATCCCAACGCAACTTGTTTTGTCCAATTCTGATTATGTATGGTCAAGATATGATTTATACAAGCAAGTACATATTTAAATTCAAATACAACTTGGTTTATTTTTAAATGGGCCTTAACTTTAAATTTCTCGGCCCATCACCTTCATAAAACCCGACCCATTTAGTTCATCTCCCCCAAAAACGAGATGCCGTGACCTCCTCAACACATAGTAGACATTAACCAACTTCCTATGCCTCGTTCATCTCCTCCCATCACTGAATCCCCAAACCGAATCTACCACCCTCCTTCTTCTCCGAAACCGCACCCACCCATACACCTTTCACCACACTCGAACACCCAACCCCGAACACAACAGCACGACACCACCGAACAAAAACCTCACCGTAAGCCCCAATACTGTGCAACCCACCTCTAATCAATCTCCTTAATCCAAAACCGAGCCTTAAATCTTGAATTAATTGCTCCAATTCTCCATTTCCCGAACCCTAGTTTACTGCGTGTACTTCCAGCAAGCTACAATGGACGTCGAACCATATGAAACTCCTATGGTATTGAAGCTCCTGCTCTGTTGAATCCAAAAACATAAGTGTTCGTATTTAAGGATTTTACTTTGATTTATTTATGAATTTTGAAGATCAATGTTTTACTGTGTTTTTTCTTGAGGATGTAAAACACAAACGACAGCTTAAGATTTGATTTTATAGGAAGGTCACGATTTTTCTGTCGTTGTAAATGAGGGGTGTGTGGCCTTATTTTGGCCTCAAATCTAGTTTAGATATTTTATTTTTATTTTTTCATATTCGATCCAGTCTTCTAAAAATTCGTGTGATCACACACGATATTCAAAAATCACGAAACTGGACATGTAGCTAGAGTTTGACATTACGGTCCCAACGAAACTGGTTTTGTCGAATTCCGACTCCGTATGCTCACACAGTGTATTTTTAAAGGTCAAAATATCGACTGTTTCTCACATTAAAATCCCGTCGGCCACACAGTGACTCTAAAAATCACGGAACTTGGAATCTAACAATAATTTAACACTGCGGATCCAATAAAATTGGTTTCGTCGAATTCTGAGGTCGTTTGTAAAACTGGCTATTTTTAAAGCCCTAAATAACCCTTTTAAATATATAAATATATTTAAAATAATTAAATTAATTATTTATAAATAAATATTATCGTATATATATTCACCTGGAATATAATACAACTCCAATTAGATTTATACTCGATATTTAAAAATCCCGGTTTGAATTGATATTCAATTTATTATGAAATTCCTTTTATAAATATAAATAATTCCTTTATAAATTATAAAGGAGTTCCATGGCGACTTTTCTAAAATTTGATTTGGACGTAAATCAAAATCTACATGACGAAATCCCGATTTTTTCTCTTCCACTAGAAAGATATACTCCACCAGCTCCACATGTTTCTTGTTTCACAGAAATTCGGCTTAAAACGAATCTTGTACATTCAATTGAAGTTCGAATCGCCAATTTACGAACTGCAGCGCCATTTCAAGCTCGATTTTAATTATATTATAATTCTATGTTCAAACTGTCGTTTATATAATATATTCGTTATTCTACTTCAGTCTAAACTGAATTAAATATCACAGATAATCCAGTTCACACCATATCGCCATTTCGGCCAATTCTGATTATTTCAGAATTAAATATATTATTTAATTTATTATTTTAATTAAATATTCATCATTATTTAATTCCATGACCATTTAATTCACTATATACTATTTATATAATCAAATAAATTAATTATAATACCTCTGCCAATGCGGGTCATTACAATCTTTCCCACTTAAAATAATTTCATCCTCGAAATTGCTAAAAGGTAGAGGATGACCCTATCGACTGGTTAGAACATATTTGTTCACTTCTTAACTTTAGTTTCAACTGAACCAATTTAATTTCAATTAAATTATTTAGTTCTTATCAATGAAAATTTCCAAAAATCCTGAAAATTTTCTAACGCCTTAACTCTTCGAAAAATTTCGCCAGCACCTCCTTGGTACTGGTCAATACGTCAAACCACCACTCGCCTCTCTGGGCCATTTCCATCCCAAAAGAAAATCAAACAGCCAAGCGGCTTGCCAATTCGGCTCATAAATCTTATATCCAATAGAAATATAAACTTGTACCTTTTGTCGGCATATCATTATATCCTTTCCACCTGTTATCAATTCAGCGGATACAAGGGTCATCCCAATCAAATTCCAATCTACTTTTATCCACAATTTCAACTATTCGCTTATACCTAAGTCGAATTTCATTTCAAACTCGAGTTTCTTCTCGATTCCCAACTCTTAATTTGATTATCACATTACACTTCAAATTTGAATCTCACGATCCAATTTGTCTTGATATCATTCTAATTCAATCTACATTACCACTTTACTGTCTCTACTTTAATTCAAATTTGCTTTCACAAATTTCTATTAAATTTGTTTTAAATTCAAACAGTCTTTCCCTGGGAGTTTTTAAACAGTTTACTCTTTTCAAAGATCAAATTTTCCTTTCGAACATGTCACTGAGCCCTTAATTAATATTCCATTAGTTAAATCACTTCTCTATTTCTTTATTAATATTTCTTAACCAATTATTTTCAATAACCGTATTGGCCTTTTACGTTATTTGGAAAACATTTCCGAATATCGCCTTCCTTTATTTTCTAAACTTTAGAAAATATATACTATTTATAATTGGAAAATATTCCAATTACTTATCTCTTTTCCGATCCCGTTTATTTCTATACTTAGGAGATATTCTTATTATATTTCCAAGCTTACACTTATTTGGGTTAAAATGGATGTTGTGTAAAACATCGTTACGACAACCCAAATACTATATTCAACTAACTCTTATTCAACATTGATCTTCGAGCCTGAAATCTTACTATTTATTTGTTAATAATGAAATCAATCAATTTGGGGTATAACTACCTCTCAGACCTTGACTGAATAACATTTATAACATCAAAACATATATGACTACCTACTCGAATAATCAATACCATACAACTACTTATTCACTTTTAAACACGTATACGCTTTCTCTTTCTATTCTTACTAGATTTTATTCTTAGTCTTCCTTTTTGATTTTACTACTCTATTTCTAAGTTCGTTTCCTTATCGACTTCTATATATATATCGATACGTTGATTTCTAACTATCAAATTATCTTAAAAATATTCTAACTCCTTAAATTCCCGAAAAATTCGCTATAACCTCCTTTGTACCAGGAGCATCGGGATATTTCAAATAGCCTCCCATGGCTCTCACCAATCCAAAAGAAAAAGAAAAAGCCAAGCGGCTAGCCGATACGGCGCATAAAATCTCATATATGAATTAAATACATACCTTTTCGTCGAGCATTCTATTTATATACCTTATCCATACCTTTCTCATGTATATTTATACCTGCCTAATCTATTTTAACTATACCTGATCGTTTTAACTCAATTCGTTAATTAATTTGTTAATTAACTCTTTAGTCTATTTCACTTTTATATTTGAATATGACACGTTCAAATATATTTTAACCTGCTTATTAACTAATTTGAATCCAAATTTAAAATTTAAGTTCTATATTCGATTTCGAATATCCATTTACAAATCCAATTCACCTTTCAAAGTTCAACTTCAAATTCAAAACTCGATTAACTAATTCATCTTTGACTTAGTTAATTCTATTCAATTTCTGTTCAAAATTTATATCACTTCAATTATTCAAATCTATATATCAAATTCTATTATTCAAATCCTATACAAATTCTATATATTCAAATTCTATAGTTTAAATTCCATTTGAATTCTATATTCAAATTCTAAATATTCAAATCCTATATTTGAATTCCTTTTGAATTCTATATTCAAATTCCATTTCACTTCCATTGAATTTCATATATTCAAACTCACTTTGAATTTCTATATTCAATTTCTATTTCAAACTTTCTTTATTCATTCTTTATTATAAATCCCTTTTTGAAATTCAACACAACTTGCCTTTCCCAAAACAAATTCAAAACAGTATCTCTGGTAGTAATTCGTCACTTACAAATCGAAAATGAATACTGATGATGCAGCTGTCATCATCAGAATCTATTTTCCAGCGATCGAAGTGAGTTCAATACTATATAACCATTTCTAAACATTTCCACTTTGAAATTCATTTCAAAACATAATTCACACTGCTTGTAAAACAATTTAAAATCTCCCAAGATCTTAAATTTTCCTTATTTTTAATCCAAATCCATTTACAAACACTTATCCAATTTTCCGAAATTTTAATTCAATTTCTGGTTTAAATTTCAGATTTAACTCATCTGATTTCACGTATTTCACTTATATGAATTCTGATTGGTTATTTACATAACCATTTAATTTATAATCTTACTCGATTATAATAACAACCAATATATCCAATATATTATAATTTTGTTATATATATCTTCTCTATATCAAGATATACCTTGGGTAAACTTATTTTAATTTACCCTCTTTTCAAAACATATCGTGTCGACCCATCGTATTCGAATGTTTAGTAACTCCTACCGATACAGTGGATCAAACTGATCGACCAGAACTCATAAACGACTCAACCAATAAATCTCCATAATATAAAACAATTTTTATATCAAAGAACAAGTACGTTCACTCGTATATATACACTCAACTCAATCTAGGGTATTACTAACCCCATCTCTACTGAGTCACGCCACAGAGCCAAGGTAATTCACTTAACTTAAGCTTTGATACCAACTGTAATGACCTGGGTTTTTGATGACTTTGGTTATCGCCATAAACACGATGACGACTAACCAAACATCGAAAAATACTGGTCATTAATGAAATAAATTAGAGGGTGAGAATAGATAAGATAGAAACATAGAATAGAAGAAGAAGAAGAACACAATATCAGAGTAACACGAATCTCACAGCGGAACGAATAAATATATTTCATAACATAACTTTGAAATAAAAATCTGTACTTGAATATACATATCATTATCAAAGTACAACACTTACAACACAGCGGAAATAAACTATAGCTATATGATCCTGAAGCCTCCTGCTCCAAGCTCTTCCAGTATATCTGTAAATCCCGACTACTTGACTGCCCGTACAAATTTAGGCACCCAAGAATTTAGGGAAACAAACAAATAAACTCCGGGTCAGTCATGGAAATGTTGTGAGTAAAATAGTTTAAAACAGTTCAAGCAGATAATCGATATCTCATAAGACCACGCCGTATAACGGAATGGGTTTTTCCTTATGAGAATCCAAATATCTTTATATCAAAAACCTTTTGATATTATAATAATGTCTATCAACACAATACAATAATCATCTAGCAGAAACGCTTTCATCTCACATTCTACATATATAGTATACAATCAAAACCGCAAGCACGTATTGGGTAATGGATTTCCAACTATGACAAGGTATGGATCCACCTTTCGCTAGTGTACCTCTAGGGAGGAATACAATGGGTTCAACAAGAGCATCTTGCAACCCGGCCACACATGACCGACTACTCATTTCGCTTGAGTGTATCGAATGTATATCACCAACGGTTGGGATCAGCAACCGTTCCCGAATGGGACAGCATCAACAATAGATTTTTAGAAGTAAATGAAACTCTAGATCAGGTGATTATACACCCTACTTCGCTGCGACCGACTTAGCCATATTGCCTGCCCGATTTCTGTCATTTACCGGTTGATGAGGCTAGAAGCTACGCTTTATCATCACACCAGATTCACTTTGAATGCCACATCGTCAAATCCATTAAATCACCGATTGACGTCCTCAACCATACATTATATGTTAGCTAAAAGAAGTTTCCTTCTCCGCTTCCACTCTTGGTATGGTTGGAGAAATCAATATACGTGATCGTCTGGAAATACTCTATCAGACATCCGTCCATACAAGTCATCCAGGAACAAGATAAACCGAAGGCACTATTCTGTAAACAGGATAGCCCTTGCACTTTACTCCATCTTCAATTTTCTTTGGCATATATGATTCGCAATGCTTATGCCAATACAGAGTGGTTCTTTGGATAATAATCCAACCGGTCTCTCCATATTAACAATGTTAAAATGGTCAAAACTTCGATAGTCTATGATTTAACTATCGAAGAAAAACAGGTGTGCAAACAACGATATTATTTCCAAATGGAAATTTATATCGATCAAACATCATTCAACATTTATCTCTTTATTTCATTAATTTACTTATCTCCTGTTTCCCTATATTCAATATTTCTTATTTTCTAAATTCGGAAATTATACATTATTAACAATGGAAAACATTTTCATTTCTTGTTTTCCTTTTTAGAAAACATTTCTGGTTTCTTATTTGGAAAACATTTCCAAAGCTTCTTCATTGGACTAAGACAGATGTTTAAACAAACCATCGCGATGCCAACTCAAACCATTTCCTTTAATTATTAAATTCACTTAACCATCCTTTACTATCGAACCTTAACCATTCCTTAGTTAAATACGAAGCCAATCAAGTAGGGGTAGAACTACCTCTCAGACCTTAACTGAACAACATTTCTAACTTTGAAATAGGCAAAGTTCACTTTATATTTCTTTAACTAACTTCCTTACTTAACCCTCCTTCGAATCATCTCTTATTCGATAATTCTTTCCTTTGAATAAGGTATATTCGATAACTCTATTCAATTTACTCTATTCGATTAACCCTTATCAATTAACTCTATTGGACTAACGCTATTGGATTAACTTTATTGGATTATCTCTATTGGACTAACGCTATTGAATTAACTCTATTGGATTAACTCTATTGGACTAACGCTATTGAATTAACTCTATTGGACTAACGCTATTGATTTACTCATTTCACTTAACTCCTTTCGGATAAACTATATTCGATAACTCCTTTAACTCTATTCGAATAAACTATATTCGATTAACTCAATTGATTCTATTCGCATAAACTATATTCGATTAACTCCTTTTACTTTCTATTCGAATAAACTATATTCGATTAACTCCTTTTACTTTCTATTCGAATAAACTATATTCGATTAACTCATTTGATTCTATTCGAATAAACTATATTCGATTACCTCCTTTTACTTTATATTCAAATCACTAAGATTCGATAACTCCATTTGAATAACTCTTGTTCGATTTACTCTAACTGATTAACTCTAACTGGTTTAACTCTAACTGGTTAACTCTAATTGGTTTAACTCTAACTGGTTTAACTCGAACTGATTAACTCTAATTCGAATAACAAATATTCGATTAACTCTATTCAACTAATTTGACTCGTCTAACCCCTTTCGAATAACTAATTCGATTTACTAACTTTCGAATACCATATTCGATTTAACTCCTTTCGAAATACCATATTCGATTTAACTCCTTTCGAATACCATATTCGATTTAACTCCTTTATTCGCTTTATAAAGATTTCCCTTTTTACAACGTTTATTTATTTGTAAAGATTTACTTTTAGTAACGGTTCTTCACTTCAAAAATGATTTCCTTCTTATAACAGTTTCCTTTTTATAACGTTTTCCCTTTTTCTAGATATCTCCTATTTATAAATATTCTAATATATAAATATTTCTTATTTATAAATATTCCATTTATAAATATTTTATTTTCAAATATCACTTTGAAAATATTCCCTTATCAACATTTTGGTTTGTTATGGTATTCAACATATCAAATCACGATGATCAGTATCGTCCAAACACATATAATCGACAACAGATTATATATCACATCATATATTCACAATATATGAAAAACAATAAAATAACTGTTGAGGAATCCAGTCGGATTCCTCTAATCTGTTTCCCTGCATCCACAGATGTTAAACAATATAGATAACATCACTTTTAGTTCCATATGATATATTCTGTTAAAAAGAATCAATGTAGAAATTCAACTAACTGACTAGCAGTTCAATCAAACAGTCAACACACAGTCAATCAGCCAATATTTAACAGTTCTAAAAAATACAACATGAAATTATAAACTGTTTAGAGTTAGTGAGATTTACTCACATTACGCGTTAACCGTTAAATAATGATTTGCGTTAGTTGATTCTAATCAGACAATTTATTTCGCCATAAATTGTAACGAGCTCGGATTCACTCCTAGTCAGTCTCATTGTGCTGCTCCCGTCCATACGATCCCAACGCAACTTGTTTTGTCCAATTCTGATTACGTATGGTCAAGATATGATTTATACAAGCAAGTACATATTTAAATTCAAATAAAACTTGATTTATTTTTAAATGGGCCTTAACTTTAAATTTCCCGGCCCATCCCCTTCATAAAACCCGACCCATTTAGTTCATCTCCCCCAAAAACGAGATGCCGTGACCTCTTCAACACACAGTAGCCATGAACCAACTTCCTACGCCTCGTTCATCTCCTCCCATCACCGAATCCACAAACCGAATATACCACCCTCCTTCTCTTCCGAAACCGCACCCACCCATACACCTTTCACCATACTCGAACACCCAACCCCGACCGCGAAAACATGACACCACCGAACAAAAACCTCACCGTAAGCCCCAACACTGTGCAACCCACCTCTAATCAACCTCCTTAATCCAAAACCGAGCCTTAAATCTTGAATTGATTGCTCCAATTCTCCATTTCCCGAACCCTAGTTTACTGCGTGTACTTCCAGCAAGCTACAATGGACGTCGAACCGTATGAAACTCATATGGTATTGAAACTCCTTCTCTGTTGAATCCAAAAACATAAGTGTTCGGATTTAAGGATTTTACTTTGATTTATTTATGAATTTTGAAGATCAATGTTTTACTATGTTTTTGCTTGAGGATGTAAAACACAAACTACGACTTAAGATTTGATTTTATAGGAAGGTCACGATTTTTCTGTGGTTGTAAATGAGGGGTGTGTGGCCTTATTTTGGCCTCAAATCTGGTTTAGATATTTTATTTTTATTTTTTCATATTCGATTCAGTCTTCTAAAAATTCGTGTGATCACACACGATATTCAAAAATCACGAAACTGGACATGTAGCTAGAGTTTGACATTACGGTCCCAACGAAACTGGTTTCGTCGAATTCCGATTCCATATGCTCACACAGCGTATTTTTAAAGGTCAAAATATCGTCTGTTTCTCACATTAAAATCCCGTACGGCCACACAGTGACTCTGAAAATCACGAAACTTGGAATCTAACAATAATTTAAAACTGCGGATCCAACAAAATTGGTTTCGTCGAATTCTGAGGTCGTTTGTAAAACTGGCTATTTTTAAAGCCCTAAATAACCCTTTTAAATATATAAATATATTTAAAATAATTAAATTAAATATTTATAAATAAATATTATCGTGTATATATTCACCTGGAATATAATACGACTGCAATTAGATTTATACTCGATATTTAAATTCGCGGTTTGAATCGATATTCAATTTATTACGAAATTCCTTTTATAAATATAAATAATTCCTTTATAAATTATAAAGGAGTTCCATGGCGAATTTTCTAAAATTTGATTTGGATGTAAATCAAAATCTACATGACGAAATCCCATTTTTTTCTTTTCCACTAGAAAGAAGTACTCCACTAGCTCCACACTTTTCTTGTTTCACAGAAATCCGGCTTAAAACGAATCATGTACATTCAGTTGAAGGTCAAATCGCCAATTTACGAACTGCAGCGCCATTTCAAGCTCGATTTTAATTATATTATAATTCTATGTTCAAACTGTCGTTTATATAATATATTCGTTATTCTACTTCAATTCTAAACTGAATTAAATATCACAGATGATCCAGTTCACACCATTTCGCCATTTCGGCCAATTCTGATTATTTCAGAATTAAATATATTATTTAATTTATTATTTTAATTAAATATTCATCATTATTTAATTCCACGACCGTTTAATTCACTATATCACTATTTATATAATCAAATAAATTAATTATAATACCTCTGCCAATGCGGGTCATTACACAATATTTAAATGTGTTTTAAATATTATATTTTGAAAATAAATGGATTTTTAATATTGAATTCGTTTATAAAACGATGATTGAACATTAAATTTATATTTAATTATAGTCGAGCTCGTAACGCTGCGATAGTTCGTAGTATTGAGTTTTGAACTTCAATTGAATACACATGATCCGATATAAGTCGGAATTCTGTGAAACAAGAAACATTTGAATCTAGTTGATTATAATTTTCATATGAAATAGAAAATTCCAGATTTTATGTCATGGATTGTTAGTTATGTCTAAATTAAAATTTCAAATAGTCGCCATGGAAATCGTTTATAAACGATAATGTTTACTTAGTCAATATAAAAGGGTTTATGTATTACTGTGGAAATTCGGGCGTCGAATTCCTACAGGTCGTTACAGACATACACTAAATACATACGTGAACATATGCTAAAAATATTGAAAATTTATACTAATTCTCTCCTATGTTGTTGGAAAGATTCTGAGCCACCGCGATGTAAAGTTGGATTCTTATTCTGCTTGCTTTATTTCTTGCTGCTACTTCCTATTAAATTTGATACACGATTAATTACCATAATGCAATCAAAATAAGGGTGAATATTTTCATTATAGCTTACTTGGCTGCTTGGGTATCCCAATATCTTAAAAATACAACCCAAACATCGTCACTCATCCAACTTGGCTTTTTCTGAGAGTTCTTTGCCCATGAAATTGTATGACAGCCCGCCCCGCAGTACCAGACATTATCTCCGAAATGCGTTGTGCCGATGTCCAACTAGCACGGGACGGTCGTCGAATGAAAAAGGGTTGAAACTATGAATCATCAAGAACCTGTAGTATATCTCACAGCGCATGGAATAAAATATAATAATAACATAACTTGATATAAAACCGACGAGACAGTGCATAAGCTGAAAACTAAACCATATCCATTAGAGTAGCGGAATCCAAAATATAGCTTATGTCCAAACCATTATTACAACTTCAAAATACCGTCTCTAAAGCAAAATAGAAAAGGTACACTACTAATGCCCAAAGTAGTGACCAGCAACAACACAGGGAGAATATATGTAAATAATACGTGGAAGCCTCCTGCTCATCTCCGGACAGCTACTCGTGCATAACCACCTAACCTGTCTCTAGTTTGCTCGTTTAGGAGCACCCAGAGTAATAAGAAGAGACATAAAACTTTGGGTCAGAAAAAAGTCTAGTATGAGCGATAGCAGCAATATAAAAAACAATAACATGTATAAATAATCATACCTGAACCTGGACCTGCAACCAAAGAGTTAGCACAACATGATGTACAATGCTCTAAGGTAAAACTAACATACAGTGTAAAATGGGAGTGTATTTCATGGTGATAGCAAACATCAAACATAACGATTATCCTCACATCACTCACTCAGTGTGTAAAGCATACAATATCCACTGCTTTATCACCAAATCTATTGGGGCCATGATGGCAACTCCGTACAGCTATTGCAATGATCATACTTCCCTGGTCTATAGTCAATAACCCTACCCAGTTCACACTTCCCTAGCTCTAGGTTAATGGCCAACCAGTCCACACTTCCCGAGCTCCTGTTCGTCTACATACCCCCTCTCTTCAACGGTGAACCAAAGTTATAGATATCGATAACCCCTTTGCACACGTCCCGCAGCAAAGCCCAACTCTAGAAGTTAACTCATTGGTTGACGTTTAAATCTTGAGTAATAACTTCGGGTTTGGACTTCCTTTGCATCTCATGTTTTTGGTTAGATTGTAGTTGATATTCATAAGAGTTCGCAATTGTCGTCGCATGGTAGAAGTTTGAACCTGGTTCGATTCGGAATCCTCATCTCGGTTCGGGTGGTGGTCCTCCACCAGGTCGGCTCGTGACCCCCCTTAGCTCGTGACCCCCCCAGTTCATGATGGCACCCCCAGGCTCGTGACACCCAACCTGGCTCCTGACAACCCCCCCGGCTCATGAGTCCTCATGTTGGAGTGGTTCATGACCATTATCTTGGAGCGGTTCGTGACCATCATCTTGGAGCAGTTCGTGACCATCATCTTGGGCCGGTTCGTGAGACATACCCCCTTCAGGAACCGAAGTCCTTCTGGTCGGTTCGTGAGGTATACCCCCCCTTTTGGAACCGATTTTCTGCAATTTTTCCAGCAAGCTAATTTCACCAAACAACGACGTTTTCAACCGTTCTAACCTTATTATGAAGTCACAAAATATATCAAACAACAGTAGTAACATGTATAATCAACCAAAAACACCAAAATAATGATTTAACACGTAAATATAGATCAAACATACCCAAACCCATGGTTTTCCCCCTTAATCATGTTTAACTATATCTAACAATAGGATTAGCAAACTTAATCCAAACTAACCCAAATTTTCACCAGTGACATAAATTAATATTTTAGAATTTTTATATATTTTTCCAGCTTTTCTAGGTAGTCCATCGATATCTGCTTCTACTTCCACGTAGGAACTTTTAATGGCTGAAGCAATCTACTCGGCTTCTTCGGTTCAGCTTTCACCAACTGAAAATTCATGCACATGGAAATGAACTTTCCAATATCTCGCTTCACCCTTCCCAGTAGTAGACTCGCTTCATGTCCTGATACATTTTATTGCCAACGGGATGAATCGTCAATTTCAAGTGATGACATTCTCTCAAAACCTCATCTCTCAAACCATCAATATCAGGAACAACTAATCGTCCTTACTTTCGAAGCTAACCTTCTCGATCGACCTCGAACTCTTTATCTTCTGGTTCCAGCTTCGGGATAAACTTGACAAGCTTCACATCTTGCTTTTGGCTCTCGCTAATCCTTTCGATAAGAGCAGGTCTTATCGATAAGCTTGCCAACATTTCAGGTTCCAACTCGCACCTTGGCCTGAAATCAAACCTTGTCAAATACTCAAGGCTTTTCCATTCCAAAAACATCGCTCCTAAACTTGCGTATCTTCGACTCAACACATCTGCAATAGCGTTACCCTTAACAGGAGTATAGGCTATACCAAAATCATACAATGCTAGAAACTCTAATCGTTCCTGCCGAAGATTTAAACCCTTTTGGGAGAAAATACTTCAACGACTTGTGATTCGTAAACAACTCGAATCGAACTCCCAATAGGTAATGTCTCCGCATCTTCAGAGCAAACACAATCACCGCTAACTCTAAATCATGACTTGAGTAATTCTTCTCATGCGGTTTTAGCTGTCGACTGGCGTAGGCCACAACCTTATCCTTCTGCATCTGCCCTGCTCCAAGTCCAGTACCACATGCGTCGGTGTATGCCACCATCTCTTCATTCCCACTCGGAATGGTCAACACAGGTGCACTCATTAATCTCTCCTTCGGGATTCCGAACGCTTGTTCACACTTCGCATCCCATGTGAACACTTGGTTCTTCTTCGTCAGTCCAGTTAACGGTGCAACTACCATGGAGAAATCCTTGATAAACCGTCAGTAATAACCGGCCAACCCAAGGAAACTTCGAACATCCGTCGCACACTTAGGTTTATCCCAGTCCTAGATTGCTGCTACTTTAGCAGGGTCAACTGCTATTCCATTTCCAGAAACAACATGAACTAAGAACTTACTTCATTCTTCCAGAAGTGACACTTGGAAAATTTAGCTCTCAGCTGATGCTTTCGCATGATCTCTAACACAACTCTCAGGTGCGTCTTATGTTCTTCCTCATTTCTGGAGCAAACCAGAAAATTGTCCATGAACACAAGCACAAACTTGTTCAACTGATCTCTGAATACCCTATTCATAAGATCCAAGAAATATGCTGGCGTGTTAGTCAACCCGAATGGCATCACCAACCACTCAAAAAAGCCGAATGGTGTCCTAAAAGCAGTCTTTGGCACACTATCCTTAGCCACCCTCAATTGGTTAAACCCCGTTGCCAAATCCATCTGAGAAAATACTTTGGCCTCGTGAAGATGATCGAATAAGTCATCAATCCTTGGCAACGGATACATGTTCTTCTTAGTCACTTTGTTCAGCTCACGATAGTCTACACACAATCTTAACGAGCCATTTGCCTTGGTGGCAAACACGACCGGTGCGCCCCACTCGGAAATACTCTTCCGAATGAATCCCTTCCCTAGAAGGTCTCTAACTTGCACTTCCAACTCTCATTGTTCCTTAGGCGCCATCCGCCTAAGAGGCATAATGATTGGTCTAGCACCCTCGACCATATCGATCCTAAACTCGATCTCATGATGCGCCGGCAACCCTTTGACCTCGTCAAAGACATCCTCGTACTCGTTAGCAATCAGCACTGATGATAGGTCTCCTTGTGGAATCCCAAGCGAATATAGATAACTCACGAAGACACCCTCTTCGCTCTTACATCTAATCAACACTTTTCTCCCTTCCACATCCCCGACCCTCACCTCTAGCTTCTCGCAATTCACCCGTGCTGCATACCTCTTGAGCCAATCCATGCCCAAGATGATCCCAAACCCAGCGAAGTTAAGAACCAAGCAATCACACATAAAAGAGCAATCATGACTCGACAACACTAGACCATGACAAATCATGCACAAACTGGACGAACCCCCAACTGGATTAGTCACGATCAATGTCTATCACAAATATCGGGTTCTAAACCCAAGCGACACACATGCTCATTGCAAATGAATGAATGTGATGCTCCAGTATCAAAAAGCACATGAACTGAAACACCATTAATAGAAAGAGTACCTTGCACCATGACACCCTTTCCTTTTTCCTCCGCAGTAGGAGCTTTCAAAGAAGTTGGCATGGCTTCCAAAGATATGCCTTCACAACCTGCTTGCCCTTAGCTGATTCTGGATAGTCTTTCTTCTCATGCCCAGGCTTTCCACACTTGAAGCACTTCTTCTTAGCCTTGGGATTCTTGCACTCATTCGAATAATGACCCTTATGTTGGAAGTTAAAGCAAACCACCTCACTCTTTGGTTTCTTTTGGCCATTCTTCCCTTTCTTTTGTTGCTGCTTCCTCTTCTTATTACTACCACCCTATTATGGCTTCTATTCTTCCTTAGATGTAGCAACAGACATCTTCTTAGGAAACAGACTTTCATGCCTCAAAGCCTTCTCGATGATCTTCTCAAAGCTATCATCGAGGCGATCCATAAGCTGATTCCCAAGATATTCATCCAACCCAAGACAAACTTCTCGTTCTTTTGATAAGGAGTATCCACATATGAACGAGCTTACTTCGACAAAGCCTTGAAGTCAAAAATATAGTCAAGAACTGACCGACCATTCTGCTTAAGCTCCACAAATCTCTTAAACATAATAGACTTTTGCACGGTGGAGATAAACTTCGCTTAAAACTTAGCTTGGAACAGCTCCCATGAAATATCCTCTTCAGGGGTCTCAAGTGTGACAGAGTTCCACCAGTCCATTGCTCTGCCCTCTAACAGCCTTGCTGTAAGCTTTCTCTTTGTTGCATCATCAATGCCTAAGTCCTTGAAGATCCTAATACAAGTATCCATCCACCTTTGGACTTCTTCAATTGGTTCAGTGCCTTTGAATTATTTTCCTCCCAATGAAGAAAAGTATTTGCATAGCTTTGCAAATTCTACAGCTCTAGGCATTGGAACTCCAACATCAACCGTAGCTGCCACTGGAGGGGGAACCCTATTCATGATCGCTACTGCCATGGCCTGGAACATGGCTGGGTAGTCTGGTTCTCCACCATTTCCCCCTCCAGTATTAGTTCTCCTAGCAGTGTGTCTTAATTCTCATCTACTCATTCTAAATCTGCAATTTAGAATAATTAGCCACTTCCAAGAAAAACTACTAAAGATATACAACCGTTACTACTATATATGCTAATATATATAATAAGCATCCCACTGAAATCTACAAGTACGCCTCTCATTCGTAATTACATCTTCGAACTTTGGCCAAAAATCGTTGACCAGAGCTCTAATACCAAATGTGACGACCGCCCATAACCCCAACACTAGACAAGAGGAATACTGCGTTGAAAAGTGTGTCAGTCAGCTATGGACGATCATCAAAGTAGGTAAACAACATCGGAACCTGTCGTAGAACTCATAGAGCAAGGATAAAATATAATAGAACATATACAACAGGTAATAGTAATGAAGCATCATGTAGCAAACTCTTGAAACTTTCTCGACATCCTGAAAGGTTATCCAACTGATACCAAAGTTTGTACATAAGGCCTCACTACAACCCTTATATAACACTCAAACAGCGGAAATAGAAATACTAGAAAGTAATAAAACTGGTACATCAGCATCCTGCTCGCCTCCGCATAGCAGCATCGTCCTCACTAATCACTTGTAACTTGCTACTTAGTCTGGCCATCCACAACCGGATTAACAACCCAAGGTAATAAGAGAAGACATAAAACATTGAGTCAGACAACAGTCTTAGTGAGCGATAACACAGCTAGCAAACTTCAATAATAAAGTATATGAGAAAGGATAGATAAACAAACTAATCTACCCACAATACTAGAGAAGAACTCAACCTTATCTTCCCTACATCGGACGGTGATAGCCTTTACAATAAACAATTCAACCATTCATCCATGGAAACCGGAACACCCATTCAATCATGGTAAAGCACTCATAACATCCAGATTATACATATATATATATCTCATGTAAACCTTCCTAATCGAATTCAACATCCCTCAAGAACAAGCCCCAGAGGCCTAAACCAATATTAGACAAGCACCCAAGGAACATCTCCTTCGACGTTGGACAATCTACACGAGACGGTACAAACAGAACAACTAATCATCCATGACTGACTCTGGCTATCACCGCCAATCCTGCTTTGAAACCATCGTTAATCGTATGACGACCAACCTTGCCATATGTCAAGGGCTAATGGTAACCCCAGTTTAGCATAAACTCCATACGCCTTTCAACGATATGTATGCATGCCCAACCTTGACAACATGGCCTTTCAACGATACCCAGAGTACTCGACCTGCAACCGGTCCTTTGGGTGCCCCCATAGTACCCCTGCTTTGAGCCTGCTAGAACTTACGACAACGATAATCTCTCAGCCTTTGCATCTCTAGTCATCCAACCTGACTATTTCTCATAGCTTAAGCAACCTCCTTAAGAAACATTATCCACCAGCTCACGACCTTCGAGTTGTCATCACACTCGTTGTTCTATACCTATCAACGAACACATTCAGCACTTTGAACCTTCCTACTTGAATTTACTTCGAAGTCACACCATTACCGAGCCAATTACACCACTGCATTGCATCTAGGGTTTGGGGGGTTTCCCCCAAAAAAATATTTTTTTTTAGACCTTTTTGTTCAAATCTAAGTCATACGCGAAAATATAAATTTTCAGAAATTTGCCCTGTGCGACTGACCCTTCACACTACTCGACCGACCAGAGCGACCGGCCCTTCACAGTGGTAGAACCAGCCAGAGCGACCGACCCTCCCAACTTGGAGCGACCGACCCGCCACTTTACCACATCCAGGCTTCACGACCGACCCGATAGGAGCGACCGACCCCTTTACTCAACCATAGACATGCTCAACTGGAACCTTTTTTCTCCAGGCTCGCTCGTCCTCTTGCCCTACACCCAGCTCGCTCGACCGATCGACTCCCTAGCTCGCCCGAGCCTGCTTTCTGTCATATTTCCCAAGAAATCACACCTTGGAGCGAACGATCCCCCTACGTGCGACCCAAAAGCCGCACTTCATAATTTCTACTCCAATTTCCACCAAAATTTCGCCAAATGATAGATTCGACGAAATCAACTCATCCAATACATCCAATACAATCATAAGCATGTTATGAAACCACAAGCATCATGAAAATGACAATTATCATCAAATTATGCAAATTTCACCGAAAACCATAATAAATGAACATATGGTTTAAATTGTGGATCTAACTTGCATAATCATATGAAATAACACAGAAATTACCTATCTAAACTTGTTAAATCAAATCATAGGGTGGATAATACGAAAATGGAATTAATATGTTATAGATCTATGATAAAACACTTGAATTTGATGAGAAACATGCACAAACACTCATATACTTCATTGCATTTATGTGAGATTGTAAATCACTCACCGATTTGCCAAAACAAGCTAAAATGGATGAAACAGGAATCCGAACAGCAAGTACCTCGCACCAAACACCTTGATCCAATGAACTCTTGCCTCAATTGATGTAGATCTAGCCTCAAATGGTGTAGATCTATGATTTCGCTCCTTGGATTTTGATTTTTAATGGTGGAAAAGTGTTATAGGAAGAAGGAGCACAAGGCACCAAATGAGAGAATGGGAAATTAAAACCATTTCCCATATCCCTTACCCCCTATTTATACCCTTCCATCAACCCACTAATGGGCCTTCCCCAAATCAGCCCATTAGACTTCCAAAACCTAGACAGCCAACTAAAAAACCTTAAAACAACGATTTCTCCGAAACCGCTGAGCCAAATCTTTAATATAACTAATCTACAGAAAGGCAATCATCAATTCCTTTCCAATGGTACATGTCTCACCCTCTGATTCGATCTGAGTCAAAAGTTATGCCCTGTACAAGACTGACAGGGGCTAAATGGTCACAAACAAAATCGGTAAAAATTATGGACATGTCTCATATGCCCAGAAGCAATACATCAAAAGATGAGAATGATCCAACCCTCAGGGAATAAAATAAAAATATTTTATGATCTTCCGATACTTAAAATGCGGGTTGTTACATTGCCCTTCCTGGTGTGTATGCGATATTGAAATCATATGAAGCCAAGAACTCTAACCATCTTTGCTGATGAAGATTTAAATCCTTTTGAGACAGAAGATACTTTAATGACTTATAATCGGTAAACAACTCGAATCTTTCTCCCAAGAGATAATGTCTCCACATCTTTAACGCGAACACGATCGCTGCCAATTCCAAATCATAGGTAGGATATCTTTTCTCATGCGGTTTCAGTTGCCGACTAGCATAAGCTAAAACCCTACCTCCTTGCATCAATACAACACCTAGTCCGGTACCACAGGCATCCATGTATACTGTCATCTCTTCATTCCCCTTAGAAAAGACTAACACTGGTGCGCACGTCAACTGTTCTTTAGACTCTTAAATGTATTCTCACACCTTTCATCCTAGACGAAAGCTTGATTCTTCTTGGTCAGCTGAGTTAATGATGCCACTATCTTGGAGAAGTCTTGAATAGACTTGCGATAATATCCAGCTAATCCCAAGAAACTTCTCACGTCCATTGCATTCTTTGGCGTAGACGAATCTTGCACCATAGCCACCTTCGCAAGATCCACACAATACCATTCTCTGAAACAACATGGCCTAAGAACCTCACTTCCCTCCTCCAGAAGTGACACTTAGAGAATTTCGCTTTCAATTGGTGTTTCCTCAACAGCTCCATCACAGTCCTCAAATGTTCCTTGCGTTCTTCCTCTGTCCTCGAGTAAACCAAGATATTGTCCATGAACACAAGAACAAACTTATTTAGTTGATCCCTGAAAACTCTATTCATAAGATCCACAAAATATACGGGTGCATTGGTGACTAACCACTCATAGAATCCAGGCGGCGTCCGAAATGTCATTTTAGGAATACTCTCAACTGCTACTCGGAGCTGATGAAATCCTGTCGCAAGGTCCAAATGGGAGAACGCTCTTGCTCCATTCAGTTGATCAAACAAATCATCTATTCGTGGAAGAGGATACTTATTCTTCCGAGTCACCTTATTCAACTCATGGTAAGCCACACATAAGCGAAAGGAAACCATCGGCCTTAGTAGCAAATACAACTAGTGCTCCCCATTCGGAAACACTTCTTCGGATAAATCCCTTCTTCAAAAGATCGCTTACTTGCACCTCGAGCTCTCTCTGCTCCCTTGGTGCCATATGACGAAGTGGCATCACTATAGGTCTGACATCTTTCATTAAATCAATCTGAAACTCGATCTCTTGGCGTGGTGGAGGTCCGGTCACTTCCTCGAAGATGTCCGGATACTTGCCAGCAATAGGCACATCTGATAACTCATCCTGCGGGATGTCGAGGGAATGTAGGAAACTAGCAATGACCTAATCACTAGGTAGGCAACCCAATACCACCCTCCGCCCATTGTCCGCTCTAATGGTCACCGAAGACCCCTCATAGTCTACCACTACCTCATACCTTTGGAGCCAATCGACTCCCAAAATAATGCTAAACCTAGTAAAGCTCAAAACATGGCAATCACAAGCAAACATACATCCATGACTTGATAAGAACAAATTTCGACAAATCATACTAAGGCTAGTCGAACCACCGATCGGGTTCATCATAACTAAAGGTCTATTGACAATCTTAGATTCCAATTCCAACCTATCTACCAGATCACTACATACAAAGGAATGAGAATCCCCGGTATCAAACAACACTCGAACAGGAACATCATGAATAGAAAGCATATCTTGAATAACGACACCCTTTCCCTTCTATGCCGCAGTTGGGGCATTCTACGAAGAAGGAACATCGTTGATAGCATATGCTTTCACCATTTGCTTCTCCTTAGGGGATTGTGGACATTCATTTTTAAAATGTCCCACTTGGCCATAGTTAAAGCACTTCTTTTCCCCTGGTTTTGCTCGACAATTGCTGGCATAGTGGCCTTTCTTGCCACAGCTAAAGCACTCGATATCTTTCTTATTCTTCTTTTTCTGACTATCCTTGGTCTGATTTTATTTCCTCTTATTCTAGGAATTCTTCTTGCCTTCACCGCTTGCCTGCAGTTTTGGCTCCTCTGTAGATGTAATAGCAACCTCGGTCTTCGACTTAGGATAAAGGCTCTCTGTTCTCAATTCCTTCCCCACAATAGATTCGAAGGTCTCATCGATATGGTTTTTAAGCCTTTCCCCCAAGTATTCATCTAGGCCAGTTATGAACTTCTCGTTCTTCTTCTCGGCGGAATCGATAAGAGATAATCCATATTTCGATAAGGTATCGAACTCAGCAATATATTTCGAGACTGCCCTACCATTCTGCTTAAGCTCTAAAAATTTCCTGAACAATTCTGATTTCTGAGCAGGTGGAATAAACTTGTCACTAAAGCGAGTCTTAAACTGATTCCAAGTAACTTGATCCTCGGGAGTAGCTGCTTTAATAGCATTCCACCAATTCATTGCTCGTCCTTGAAGCTGATGCGATGCTAACTTTCTCTTCATTGCATCCTCGATTCTCAAATCCCCAAAGATGCGCTCACAACTATCAAACCAATCTTGAACCTCTGTATCCGATTCAGTCCTGTGGAACACCTTTCCACCAAGATTAGTATAATCCTTGCTAAGCTTGGCAAAGTCGGCTCTAGGCGCCTGCACAACTGCACCACCACCATTAGCAGCATTAGGAACTACTCCCTGAGCATCCCTAAGCATCTCCCGTACAAAGGCAGTAAACGTTGTCCTCATATCAAGGACATTCCCATTGTTGGCCCCTGAACCTACTCCCTCTTCAACTCCTGGTGCGGGATTCCTCAACGTACTCCTCATATTTTGGCTCATCATTCAATCTGTAAAGAGAAAAGGATTAAACATCTCCTTAGTGGTGCCAATGCAGTGCGACTTTATCCTTAGATATACTAATAGTATATATATAGCTTTTGAAAACCAAAATATAACAAATACGCGCTCTCATATACGTATACTATCTCTCCCTGATGTCTTCGCCTAGGTTAAACAATGCAACCTAGGCTCTGATACCAAGTGTGACGGCCTGCCCCGCAGTATCAGACATTTTCCCCGAAATGCGTTGTGTCGATGTCCAACTAGCACGAGACGGTCGCCGAATGAAAAAAGGTTGAATCTATGAATCATCAAGAACCTGTAGTATATCTCACAGTGCATGGAATAAAATATAATAACAACATAAATTGATATAAAACAAGTAAGACAGTGCATAAGCTGAAAACTAAACCATATCCATCAGAATAGCGGAATCCAAAATACATCTTATGATCCAAACCAATATTACAACTTCAAAATACTGTCTCTAAAGAAAAATAGAAAAGGTACACTACTAATGCCCAAAGTAGTGACCATCAACAACACAGGGAGAACATATGTAAATAGTACGTGGAAGCCTTCTACTCGTCTCCGGACAGCTACTTGTGCATAACCTCCTAACCTGTCTCTAGCCTACTCATTTAGGAGCACCCAGAGTAATAAGAAGAGACATAAAACTCTGGGTTAGACAAAAGTCTGGTATGAGTGATAGCAGGAAGATAAAACAATAACATGTATAAATAATCATACCTGAACCTAGACCTGCAACCAAAGAGTTAGCACAACATGATGTACAATACACTAAGGCAACACTAACATATAGTGTAAAATGGGAGTGTGTGTCATGGTGATAGCAAACATCAAACATAGCAATCATCCTCACATCACTCACTCAGTGCGTAAAGCATACAATATCCACCGCTTTGATCACCAAATCTATTTGGGCCATGACGACAACTCCGTACAACTATTGTTATGACCATACTTCCCTGGTCTATAGTCAATAACCCTATCTAGTCCACACATACCTGGCTCTAGGTTAAGGGCCAACCAGTCCACACTTCCCTAGCTCTAGTTCATCTACATGCCCCCTCTCTTCAACGATGAACCAAAGTTATAGGTATCGATAACCCCTTTGTGCATGTTCCGCAGCAAAGCCCAACTCTAGAAGTTAACTCATTGGTTCCTGTCTGGATCTTGAGTAATAACTTCAGGTTTGGACTACCTTTGCATCTCGGATTTTGGTTAGGCTGTAGTTGATCTTCAGAAGAGTTCACAATTGTCGTCGCGTGGTAGAAGTTTGAACCTGGTTCGGTTCGGGGTCCTCATCTCTATTCGGGTCGTGGTCCTCCACTAAGTCAGTTCGTGACCCCCCTTGGCTCGTGACCCCCCGGTTCGTGACACCCCTCGGCTCGTGACCCCCTCGGCTCGTGACACCCCCAGCTCATGACCCCCACGGCTCATGAGTCCTCATATTGGAGCGGTTCATGACCATCATCTTGGAGCGGTTCGTGACCATCACCTAGGGGAGGTTCGTGAGACATAGCCCCTTCAGGAACTGAAGTCCTTCTGGTCGGTTCGTGAGGGATACCCCCCTTCAAGAACCGATTTTCTGCAATTTTTCCAACAAGCTTATTTCGCCAAACGACGGCGTTTCCAACCATTCTAACCTTACTATGAAGCCACAAAACATACCAAACAATAGTAGTAACATGTAGAATCAACCAAAAACACCAGAATAATGATTTAACATGTAAATATAGATCAGACATACCCAAACCCATGGTTTTCCCCCTAAATCACATTGAACTATATCTAACAATAGGATTAGCAAACTTAGTCAAAATTAACCCAAATTTTCACCAGTGACATAAAATAATATTTTAGAATTTTTACGTATTTTCCCAGATTTTTCTGATGTATAATTTCGTTAGTTATCATTAATCACCCCTAATTAGCTGTAATTAGTGTAAAAACATGCAAATCACTCACTTAGCCACAAATAAATATTAGATCTGAAAACTCCACTCATTTGGCATGGATTCCTATGTATAGAAGCAGCTCTATGTCTGATTTGATGCTAATTTGACTTGATTTGATGTAGTTTTGCTTAATTAGTGATAAAATGGTGATTAGGGAGTGATTTAGAAGATGGAGGCCATTACTAGGGATAAAGGAATGTTTGTGGCGGCTAGAAAAATGAAAAGGAATCATTCTCTAACTCCTTTCAACCCTCCCATAACCCTAATCCTGGCCTAGCTGCTAATCACCCTATTAAGCCCGATTAGGCTGTTTTTCATCTTCCAAACCTTATTTCATCCATATCTCCCAAATGCTAAGTTCGTTTGATTCATGTGACCACTCTATGAAATGGAAAACCATCATCCGAATCCAATGGAAGTGGTTTCAGGTCAAAATTCCTTATCAATCAAAAGTTATAGGCGAAGCAAGATTCGCCAGGGGTAAAACGGTCATTTAAAAATTGGCAAAAATCATTAATGTGGGAAATGACCCCAATAGTCACTTCCCATAGTTACATGGTCATATGACTTCGTATGAAAATGAAATAAATATCATACGATCCTCCGATGCGTAGAATACAGGTCGTTACAAATTGCCTCCCTATAATTTTTCCGTATCTTCATATCCTGGTTAGACATTAAAAGCTGCATATCCTGCGGCTCCACACGTACAACAACCTGCATATTAAATTTATTTTGAATTATGTACAATATATTAAATTTCAATAATAATATAAAAATATACTTACCATCAAATACGCTAAAATAGCATTCTTGGTATGGTGTGGGATGCTATCCCAATGCGGCCAAGCCCCAGACATTCTACTCCTGTATGACTCCCTCGATACTTCTAGAATAAAATATGTTGGCTCGACTTCGAAACCCCTGTATACATGTTGACATATATATTTCATATATTTTAAATAATCTAAACTGAAATAAATTTCATATTTACCCGGCACTCTTGGGAACAATCTCTCGCAACCCGGTGTACATTTGGCTTCAAGCTGCTCGGGCCTGCTCCAGCTGCAGGAGATGGTGAAAGTGACGGCTGAGAAGTACTCCGGAATCTTCTTCTATCAGACATATCTGTCACAATCATATAATGCATACAAAATAATGACGAGCACATAAGCATCACATAATCAATAATCATACCCAGACAAAATCGTACACGAAAAGAACAATGCATAACTCCTGATAATGCATTACATATATAGTCATCATTATCATTACAGATATCAGAATAGTAAAGAACGTAAGTAAATTCGTATTTGAGAATAGTCATCATCATTATTATTACATAGCTCATAATAATACACAAATAAGTAAATTCATAAGTAGTTATCATCTATGATCAGTCTTCATCATCTTCTGATCCAGACTTAGTCTCATACTCTATATCGTTTTCTTCAGTACTTACAAATGCATTTACTAATACATTCACTTCATCATTCAACGACCTTACATCAATGTCATTGACTATTATTATTTCAGTATTTGGCTCAAGATCTGCTTGAAACACTGCTTCGTTTGGAATATTATTTCCATCAAATGTAAATCTTGCCTTTGTTTTAAAAACAGCCCACCAATCTACTTTATCTTTTTTTAAGGACATATATGGAGCAAAATAGACCTGTAATGTTTGCTTAGCTAATACGAAAGGATCATACCTATAGTAATGTGATGTATGCCTTATTTCAATTAGCTTATAATCTTTGTGCACGTTAATTCCAGAACTAGGAACATTGCTAAGCTAGTTGCATTTGAATAGGAAAACTTTCTCTGCAGGCTGTACATAATATGTCAACTCTAAAATTTGTGTTAAGACGCCATATTCTCCTTTGGATCATCACTACCTTTGACAAATATACGACTATTATATGTTAATTTTTCAGCCCGTAATCATTGGTGTTGAATTTAAATCCATTGACGAAGTATATTGGATAAGTTTGGACATTTCTTTTTGTTCCGATAACAAGATGTCGTAATCCTTCGTTAACCACATAGTTTGTGGGATCATTAACATAATTTGAAAACCATCCAGCAAATTCTTTACTGAGATCACTAGATAGATGTTGTGATTCGTATATGCTGCAAATATGTGTTATGTTCTTTTTATATTAATATATATAAGTGAATTATACATGAATACAGTATTACCTGACAGATGGTATCACTTCCACAAAATTTAAAAGAACATATGTGTGTGCCACATGGTAGTCTCTATTGCTTAACTATATTTCCACACGTTTTCCAGCAGATCATTCGTGATGTCTAAAAATAGATAATGTTGTTTGAGAAGACTCATGTTCAACAGCTTCTTCATTACGGGGAACAGTTACAAAATATAAGTTCACATCTTCACTAAAGTAATGGGAGAAAAACATGAAGCTTCTTCTTCAAGGTACGATTTGCAAATCGAACCTTCTACTCGTGCTTTTTGTCTAATTTTTTTCTTCAAATGATTCAGGTACCTATAATAAGATTGATTAAATTTATATGTTGGTACAAAAAATCTAAACTGTAATCTATCAAAATTATTGAGTATATACAAAATCACCTCTCAAATGGATACATCTTTCCATATTGCACAGGACCTCGAAGGAGTGCTTCAGATTGAAGGTGCATAGTTAAATGCTCCATTATATTAAAATAAAAAAACCAGTGGAAACATTTTCTCGAGTTTGCAGAGCAGTACATGAATTTCTACTTCAAGCTTGCGCCGACGATCTACCTTTAACGTCGTTGAACAAAGTTGTTTATGAAACATACTTAATTCTGTTATAACACTTCATATTTTTGTGGGTAACAGTTCTTTGAAAATCACAGGAAAAAATATTCTATCATGATATAACAATCATGGCTTTTCATCCCACTCAATTTACTGTTTTTACAGTCCACACATCTATGGAGGTTAGAAGAAATCCCATCAGGACATTTTAATCCTTCCAACCACTTTAGAACGAGTTTTACTTGCCTGTTGTCTAGCTCATAAAATGCTTTAGGTTTTTTTTATTATCGTCGTACAAGTGAAGTTCCGGCCATTTACATAAGTATAATATATCACGTCTTGAGTTCGCATCGTCCTTGGTTTTCTCCTTTACATTCAAAACTATATTAAAATCGTTATCGAAAACGTTTTTTTCATTGTGGATGACATCAATATTATGCCAAAGTAGTAGATTTTTCCAGTAAGGTAACTCCCAAAATATACTTTACTTGCACCAATTATGAATGTCCGATTTACTTGGAATTTCAACATGCTCCCCAGTTTCATGTATCTTTGGATAGTCTTTTATGATTTTATATATCTCTTCACTTGTCCAAACTTTAGGCGGTAGCATAGTCTTTACTCTGTTAGCTTTAAAATTCTTTTAATCCATTCTAAATTTATGCTTAATATGTAGAAAGCACCGACGACAGTCAAACCAAGAAATTTTTTCCATACTTGAATGAAAATGCTCGTGTCTCTTCCATACAATGAGGACAAGCGAGACGTACAAATGTGCTCTAACCTGAAAGCATGCCATATGTGGGAAAATCACTAATAGTCCATGATGAAGAAGTAAACATACGAAATTCCTTTTTCTTGAAATGTCGTATGTTTCAACTCCCCCATGTCATAATAACTTCAACTCCTCAATCTGCGGTTGTAGATAAACATCAATTCCTTGTGTCAGATCATCGAGACTGTGGAAGACAATCATTAGAAACATATATGGAGTTTTCATATACATCCATGGAGGTAAGTTATAAGGAGTAACAATGATAGGCCATGATGAATATTTACAACCAAACTGAGAAAATGGTGAAAATCCATCCGTATATAAACCGAGCCTAACATTATGGCTCTCTGCTGCAAATTCAGAATAAGTCCAATCAAATTGGTTCCATGATTCACCATCAGAAGGATGTATCAAAGTTCCTTCTTCTAGTTGTAACACCCCGCATTATTAAGTATAATTAAAAATGAAATAAAATATATGAAAATATGCTTATGATAGGTAAATAATGGTGATGCATAAGAAGAATTAATTAATACATGAAAGAGAAGAAAAAATTAGTTCGATAACGGTGTGTGTAACGGAAAAGATAGTAAAATGAGGATAATTAATTTAAGAATCAAGAATTAGGTAAAATGGACATCACCATTGCGTTCCTCTCGAAATTTTACATGAAATAGAGTCCGAGTTTTCGAAAATCGGAGTCTGGATGAGGAAGTTATGGCCTGTAGAAGATTCAGAAGGTTTCGGTCAGCACAGAACTGGGCAGGTCGACCAGGGGGTTGACCTGGGTCCAGGTCGACCAGGGGGTCGACCTGGGAGTCGACCTCCCCATGGGGGTCGACTATAGTGTCGACCCCCCCTACAGGTCGACCTAGTCGGCCTGTTTCGGTCCAGAACACGTTTTTGAAGCCCAGGGACGATTTTTGATGGTCCGGATTGGTTTTAGGGTTAATCTGATGGCTGAAATGAATTGCTACACCTATAAAAACAACCTAAGACCTAGCCTTCTCTACACACAATTCTATTCTGCTTCTTCTCTGCCTCTGTTCTAAATAAAAATAAAAATGGCGTCGCTACTCTGCTGGAATCAAAACTAGAAGCTAATCAACATCAACCTAAGCAACTCAATTCAAATTAGAGATTAAAGCTTCTGCAACGATTCTACAACAATTAAAGTTCTTTCTTTAATCCAACCAAGTCAAGTGCAGTTATTTTCCAATATAAACTTTAATCATAATTGTGACATGATTGTAAATCTGAATTTGAGATTGTGTATGTTCTGGTCTGATCTATTTTATTCTGTATCTCTTCTTCTTTCTGTTCTATAGCCAGGCTACTACGAGCCTGCGCCAATCTCCTAAGAGATTAACGCACGAACGCTAAAATGTTTGGGACAAATAATGAATGTGGAATAATTGGACATGGTTAATCTGTGACTAATTTAGGAAAAAGGACATAGGTTGTAAACTAGATTTAGATCTATGCATATTCTGTGAATTCGAAGAAGAGGAACCATGGTATGTTAACATATGACTTGAGACAAAGAAAATATGGCTTAGGTATAAAGATTTACATTAAGGTAGGACATCTATTAAATGTAAATAAACACCTAAGTAAGGGATCTTTGGGATATATGACACGCATAGTAATTGATGGTTATATTTGGTATATGATCATAGTGTGAATCATGACAATTATTTAGGCATGCTTAGGCAAAATTTAAAATTAGGCAAGATATGTTTGTGAAACTTTAAGGAATGATTAAATCTGTTATATTTGCCTAATCTTCTAGTTCTGCTATATTTCTTAATCTGCTTGTTCTGTTATATTGCTTAATCTGCTAGTTCTGCTCTACTGCCTAGTCTGCTAGATTTGTTCATCTGCCAAATCTGTCATCTGCTATGTCTGTTGAAAATGCTAGATCTGATAGTTTGCTTAATCTGCTAAATCCATTAAGTCGCCTAATCTGAAAAATCTGTTATCTGCAATATCTATTGAGTTGATATAATTAGTCCGCTATTGACATAATCTGAATTGGCTATAGTTATGAATAATTGACATGTATATTAGGCGTGGGTATAAATGGTAAATCATTAATTAATTGGCCGCAAAGATAAACATGGCTAACTCGAGGATAGAATGAGTTTGCGGCGTAATTCTTCCCGGAACCGCCCGGCATATTCCAGTGGTCGCAAACAATAGGTTTTAATGTGAGAAGTTAGTCATAATGTGCTTGAAACCCGAGGTTAGACTCAGTTTGCGACAGAAACCTGCCCGGAACCAACCGGCCTAACTAGTAGCCGCAAACTGTCAGTCTAATGTGAGAGGTTTGGGCATTAATATTTAATTAATGAAAATATGAGATAATTATGATGTCTAAAACGTGTTGGGTAAGGTTAAACCAATTGGACCAATGAATCTGATAAACCTGTTTCGTGAATCCGTAGTCCCAATACAAAGTCAGATAATCTATAACCAGTTAATCTGTAAGTCGGTTAATCTGTAACCAGTTAATCTATAAGCCTGTTAATCCGAACATCTGATCCGTTAGCCTGAAAACCTGTTAACTTGATTATCTGATCTGTGAACTAGTTAATCTAAATTTTGTATGTCCGAAATTAAGCTGTAGACAAGTTAAGCTGAAATCTGTTAGTCTGGGGACACAAGGTTAGGAGGGGAATTACTTGTGTCATCTGTTGTTTGGGACCCATATTAGTCAGTAACCCTTTCTGGTATCAAAATTTTGACCCAACAGTAAGTAGGGTCCGGGCATGCTTACTGAACTAATTATAAGCGGTTCATTCTGATAATGGCGAGGGGTGTTGATGGTGTGTTCCAACCGGGTTATGTGCGTGCATGGATCCCGGTCTGCCTCTGAGGATGTAAGACGCCGTGACATCTGTAAATAGGTCTGTGCCAATTGGTTGTCACTTTAGGGAGTGATACACCCTGCTGTGGAGCCGACGCAGGATATTTATGTATTAGGGAGCCGATCGCTTGGGGTAGGGTTTTAGGGTACACTTAGTTCTGTCTGTTTTTGTTGGTACCGTCTGTTTCTGTTGGGTGGTAACACCTGTCTGTTTCTGCGTGGTACCATCTGTTCGGGTGGTAAAGGCCCATTACTAGTGTACACCTAATTCTTCATTCTGTTTCCGTAGGGACTAATTTGTTTCTGCTTCTGTATGTTTCTGATCGGGTAATAAAGGCCCATTAATAGCATTCTGTTTCTGTTAAATTTTTCTGTACCCGTTTCTGTTTCAGTTTAGACATTAGGGTGACACCTAATTCTGTTATACTAGTATTAGTGCAGAGAAGTGTAAAGAAATAGCTCATGTCATTCTGTTCTTCTGTAATATCTTTTACACCTTTTACAGTTATCTCTCATCCAGTTTTATTTTCATGTCATGTTATTATTATCTGTTCATAACTGAAAATCACTGGACTTGCCAGACTTTTTGTCTGACCCTTGTTGTTTCGCCTCCTTTCTTCCGTTTCCCCCCCCCCTAGGTTATCCAAGGAGGGAATACTTTAGCTCGATCCGGATTTCTTCTGCTTGAAGTGCTTAAAGTATGGCTTGGCTCTGTATAGCTTCCGTTCTATGGGGATTATGATTTTAAACTATGCATTCTGAAGGATTTTGTACAAGACTGATATTTTGTACGTGAATTCTGATAATGTGATTTGAAAGGATGTAACCAAGTTTATTTCGATTTCTGTTGAAATAAAGTTATAAATTTTTCAAGTACTATTTTATCTGTCTTGTAAGTTTCTGTTCTGTTTACTAAAATGCTCCACCAAAGTTAAGGCATTCCCTTTGTGAGTGACCTTAACGGAGGTGGGGTGTTACACTTGGTATCAGAGCTGAAGGTTACCGGATTTGATAAAAAAAATTTGAAAACTATTTTCAAAAAAGGTTTTAAAAGGAAGTATTTTCAAAAGTAAAGCTTATTTTTGAAAAACATAACCCCCAAAAGCCATATATCTATCTTTTGATCCTCTGTTTGAATCTTTGTTTCCTTCTTTCTCCGGGGCTCCCGGCTTTCTGGGAGGTAACCTCATCGCGGCATGGTGTCATAGTCTTATCAAACCTACGGCAAATAAGCGCCCGAGTTCCATCTGTAGCCGTAGTAGTTTCACCTACGGCTAATTTTCTTTCGATCTTTGTAGGATTTTTTCGTGCGATGGAGGCAGCTTTCGAGGGACTGGTCAGCGTGTTACACAAGCATAGTAAAGATGAGAATGAGGGAATTTGGCTAAGGAGCACAACCCAAAGATAAGAAACCCATGGATATGAACTTGGTTCAAAAAGAAGGCAAAAAGGAAACACAAAAGAGGAAAGAAAAGTCTTAAGATAAGGGGGAGAAAAGTGTTTTACTTGTGGAAGCTCGACTTATTTGAACAAGGATTGCAGAAAGAGGAAGGGCGCTTGCTTCAACTGTGGTGAGATGATACACTTCACTAGGAAATGCCCGAAGAAACGAGGGTAAGGGCAGAGGACAGGACCTACTTCGGGAAGGCTGGCAAGCACTCTCGAGGCTAGTGGATAGGGTAAAAATAGGAAAACTATCTGTAGGAGGTTTAATTTCTTTATCTGATTATTGAGTAGAACTCTTTCTGATTCTGACACTCTGATTCTGTAGTTGGGTCTCTGCACTTTAATACTAGTATTGTTTCTGATTCCACTGTAGGGACAAACCCATAGGGGTTATGTCATTTGCTTGTGATAGATTGGGGTCTGAGAGATATCTGTGTTAGGCGTCAAGAAGGACGCATACATTCTGGGTTTTATCATGCTTAGTTTCCTAAGAATCATTTGGTAATCTGATCTGTACTAGTAGTCTGTAAGCATCTGGATATTTCTGAAAAGGTTAAGATTTCCAGTTTTGACATTGTCTAAAGAGGGTAATCCTCTGGGCATCAATTTGATGTTGGTTTCGTTCTTCGGGGCCGATACTTAGGACCCATGCCTAATGGGAACCAAGTTTTTGTTCTATCTGTACTCGCTTCCATCATTCGACTGTATCCTATCGATCGAATCTTCTAACTTTAGGTAGAAACTAATGGGTGTAAACATGTGTTTGAGACATGTTATGTTTGATGGTTGCAAGTGGATGCAAGTGGTTGCTAGTGGTTGCCCATGGATGCATATACACACACTAGGCACTAGATCGGCTCGAAAACACTCTCATACTGCATATGGATGTATGAGCATTTTTAATTTTTGTGGATGCAAAATGATTGACTCAGCACATGGATGTTGCATATGACTGAATGGTTGTGCACTCATATAGAAATGATATGTATCGAGTAGGAAAATTGCATACATGTTGGACTCATGGCACTGGCATAATTCGCATTAAGGAGGTCAACTGAATCAGTGGACCGCCTGATCTTTGCATTAGACAAGGAACATATACACACACTTCTTGCATATGTTCATACAGCATTAGAAATCTCTTAAGGACAATGAATGCCTATGATTGGTGATTGAGTAGATGGATGATTGGATGGTAGGACACATTCTTCTTAACTTGGAGATTTCGGGGACGAAATCCTTTAAGGAGGAGAGAATGTAACACCTCGCATTTTTAAGTATAATTAAAAATGAAATAAAATATATGAAAATATGCTTATGATAGGTAAATAATGGTGATGCATAAGAAGAATTAATTAATACATGAAAGAGAAGAAAAAAATTAGTTCGATAACGGTGTGTGTAATGGAAAAGATAGTAAAATGAGGATAATTAATTTAAGAATAAGGAATAATGTAAAATGGACATCACCATTGCATTCCTCTCAAAATTTTACATGAAATAGAGTCCTAGTTTTCGAAAATCGGAGTCCGGATGAGGAAGTTATGGCCTGTAGAAGATTCAGAAGGTTTCGGTCAGCACAGAACTGGGCAGGTCGACCAAGGGGTCGACCTGGGAGTCGACCTCCCCCATGGGGGTCGACTATAGTGTCGACCCCCCCTACAGGTCGACCTGGTCTGCCTGTTTCGGTCCAGAACACGTTTTTGAAGCCCAGGGACGATTTTTGATGGTCCGGATTGGTTTTAGGGTTAATCTGATGGCTGAAATGAATTGCTACACCTATAAAAACAACCTAAGACCTAGCCTTCTCTTCACACAAATCTATTCTGCTTCTTCTCTGCCTCTGTTCTAAATAAAAATAAAAATGGCGTCGCTACTCTACTGGAATCAAAACTAGAAGCTAATCAACATCAACCTAAGCAACTCAATTCAAATTAGAGATTAAAGCTTCTGCAACTATTCTACAACAATTAAAGTTCTTTATTTCATCCAACCAAGGAAAGTGCAGTTATTTTCCGATATAAACTTTAATCATAATTGTGACATGATTGTAAATCTGAATTTGAGATTGTGTATGTTCTGTTCTGATCTAATTTATTCTGTATCTCTTCTTCTTTCTGTTCTATAGCCAGGCTACTACGAGCCTGCGCCAATCTCCTAAGAGATTAACGCACGAACGCTAAAATGTTTGGGACAAATAATGAATATGGAATAATTGGACATGGTTAATCTATGACTGATTTAAGAAAAAGGACATAGGTTGTAAACTAGATTTAGATCTATGCATATTCTGTGAATTGGAAGAAGAGGAACCATGGTATGTTAACATATGACTTGAGACAAAGAAAATATGGCTTAGGTATAAAGATTTACATTAAGGTAGGACATCTATTAAATGTAAATAAACACCTAAGTAAGGGATCTTTGGGATATATGACACGCATAGTAATCGATGGTTATATTTGGTATATGATCATAGTGTGAATCATGACAATTATTTAGGCATGCTTAGGAAAATTTAAAAATTAGGCAAGATATGTTTGTGAAACTTTAAGAAATGATTAAATCTGTTATATTTGCCTAATCTTCTAGTTCAGCTATATTGCATAGTCTACTAGTTCTGTTATATTGCTTAATCTACTAGTTCTGCTCTACTGCCAAGCATGCTAGATTTGTTCATCTGCCAAATCTGTCATCTGCTAAGTCTGTTGAAAATGCTAGATCTGCTAGTTTGCTTAATCTGCTAAATCCGTTAAGTCGCCTAATCTGAAAAATCTGTTATCTACAATATCTGTTGAGTTGATATAATTAGTCCGCTATTGACATAATCTGAATTGGCTATAGTTATGAATAATTGACATGTATATTAGGCATGGGTATAAATGGTAAATAATTAATTAATTGGCCGCAAAGATAAACATGGCTAACTCGAGGTTAGAATGAGTTTGCGGCGTAATTCTGCCCGGAACCACCCGGCATATTCTAGTGGTCGCAAACAATAGGTTCTAATGTGAGAAGTTAGTCATAACGTGCTTGAAACCCGAGGTTAGACTCAGTTTGCGACAGAAACCTGCCCGGAACCAACCGGCCTAACCAGTAGCCGCAAACTGTCAGTCTAATGTGAGAGGTTTGGGCATTAATATTTAATTAATGAAAATATGAGATAATTATGATGTCTAAAACGTGTTGGGTAAGGTTAAACCAATTGGACCAATGAATCTGATAAACCCGTTTTGTGAATCCGTAGCCCCAAAACAAAGTTAGATAATATGTAACCAGTTAATCTGTAAGTCTGTTAATCTGTAAGACTGTTAATCCGAACATCTGATCCGTTAGCCTGAAAGCCTGTTAACTTGATTGTCTGATCTGTGAACTAGTTAATCTAAATTTTGTATATCTGAAACTTGTAGACAAGTTAAGCTGAAATCTGTTAGTCTGGGGACACAAGGTTAGGAGGGGAATTACTTGTGTCATCTGTTGTTTTGGACCCATATTAGTCAGTAACCCTTTTTGGTATCAAAACTTTGACCCAACAGTAAGTAGGGTCCGGGCACGCTTACTGAACTAATTATAAGTGGTTCATTCTGATAATGGTGAGGGGTGTTGATGGTGCGTTCCAACCGGGTCATGTGCGTGCATGGATCTCGGTCTGCCTCTGAGGATGTAAGACGCCGTGACATCTGTAAATAGGTCTGTGCCAATTGGTTGTCACTTTAGGGAGTGATACACCCTACTGTGGGGCCGACACAGGATATTTATGTATTAGGGAGCCGATCGCTTGGGGTAGGGTTTTAGGGTACACTTAGTTCTGTCTGTTTCTGTTGGTACCGTCTGTTTCTGTTGGGTGGTAACACCTGTCTGTTTCTGCATGGTACCGTCTGTTCGGGTGGTAAAGGCCCATTACTAGTGTACACCTAATTCTACATTCTGTTTCCGTAGGGATTGATCTGTTTCTGCTTCTGTCTGTTTCTGATCGCGTAGTAAAGGCCCATTATTAGCATTCTGTTTCTGTTAAATTTTTCTGTACCCGTTTCTGTTTCAGTTTAGACATTAGGGTGGCACCTAATTCTGTTATACTAGTATTAGTGCAAAGAAGTGTAAAGAAATAGCTTGTGTCATTCTGTTTTTCTGTAATATCTGTTACACCTGTTACAGTTATCTCTCATCCAGTTTTATTTTCTTGTCATGTTATTATTATTTGTTCATAACTGAAAATCACTGGACTTGCCAGACTTTTTGTCTGACCCTTGTTGTTTCGCCTCCTTTCTTCCGTTTCCCCCCCAGGTTATCCAAGGAGGGAATACTTTAGCTCGATCCGGATTTCTTCTGCTTGAAGTGCTTAAAGTATGGCTTGGCTCTGTATAGCTTCCGTTCTATGGGGATTATGATTTTAAACTATGCAATCTGAAGGATTTTGTACAAGACTGATATTTTGTACTTGAATTCTTATAATGTGATTTGAAAGGGTGTAACCAAGTTTATTTCGGTTTCTGTTGAAATAAAGTTATAAATTTTTCAAGTACTATTTTATCTGTCTTGTAAGTTTCTGTTCTGTTTACTAAAATGCTCCACCAAAGTTAAGGCATTCCCTTTGTGAGTGACCTTAACGGAGGTGGGGTGTTGCACTAGTGTTCTCACGCTACGCCATCGCAAATGACATGTTGTAGCAGACAATGCGTATAGCGGTTGAAGTCTGGGAGTTACAGGTAGATAATGCATTCTCTTATATAGAACTTCTTTTCCTATCTTTTTTTCTAGTTTTATATCTATCTTCATTGCAAAATTTGCATTTTCTAAGGTGAGTGTCTTCTTTCCAATACAACATGCAACCTTTTCACATGTATTTATCTTCTGATATGGTAGTCCAAAAGTAGACATAAGTTTTTTCACTTTATAATGACTATCGCACATCAACTTATTGGGCAGCATGTGTCGTTTTGCATTTTGTATAATTGTTGTAAATACAGCTTCTGTAAGATTGAATTTTGATTTCAAAGTGAAGCATTCGGCGGTAACAGATAATTTGGTTCTACTTGTACACCCATCCCATAAAGCCATCTTAGCAGAATTCGATAAATCACTAAAAAAAATTAGCTTTCACCGTTGGTTCTTCAACATTTTTCTTTCTCATCATCGCCTTGATCAATGGTAGGAAACATTGATCGTGCTGCATCTTAAACCATATTTTCTATCGGATTCGTCATTGTATTATCGTCCTCTACCACTACAGGATTAGACGTAGGTTGAACAAGTTCTCCATGATGATCCCATAAGTAATAAATCGGCACAAAACCAAATTTATACAGATGTACTTCTACAACATCTGGCTTCCAATGCTTCATGCGTCTACCCTTACTACACGGATAACGATGTCTATGTTACTTAGATTATTAGATTTAGCAAATCTAATAAATTCTTGGACACTATTACAAAAATGTTCCTTTATCAACTCTTTCATACCAGTTCAGGAATCATACTTCCAATTGTGATCAAAGAAAATAATCAAACATTTTCCTAATTTGTAAAAAATATGTTAGAAAATTCCATAAAACACTTAATATAATTAAAGTCTTGTAAAAAATCATTTATAACTACTTCATGTTTTTGATTTATTTGTTTATTTCTTTTTTCTTTGAGACGGCCGGTCAACCTACTTCCCATTACAAATATAATGACGTAAGCATATTTTATAAATCATTTCAAGTTAAACGGTTCAACAAAATTTCGGCAGCACTTCCCTTTGGTCCCTGTGTCGTATACAAATGCGTGTACACATGTAACAAAAAGGAAGTGTCATCGAAATTTTGTTTACAATTTAAACTGGAATGATTCATAAAATTTGCTTACGTTATTATATTTGTAATTTATCCAATATTGCGACAAATCCAACGAATATTATAGCAGATGAATATAGATTTCCGTTCTGAGTAAAAACGAATATCCATATAACGATCATATACAATATTTGTCGGATGGGGCAAAAAATCTTTAAGGGCTTCACATAAGTAAAACAAATTATATAATTTCTATTTTAATGTCTTCATAATATTTTTCATACGTTCAATAAATATTTGTTAACCACGGTTTCAGTTTTAAAACGTATTGTAACTTCCATTCAAAAAGCTTTAAATTTGAAATATTAACACGTAATTAAAAATTTAGCCAACTATGACCAATTTTAAATTACGGTTTTTTATAAAAAATTATAAGCTAGAACTTTTAATAAATAAAATTCTAATTATTTTAACTTATATTGAAACATACAACTAACACACTCTAGCTAGCAACTTTAATATAATACGCATATTTTTGTCTAAACGACAAAAAATATTGTTAACAAATATTCACATGAACTTGTTGTTAACGGTATTTTCCGTCAACACCCAGAACAAGTCATATAGAGCATATGTTTAGGGGAATTGATGCAGCAGCGATCTAAGGTTAGTGAAGAACAATCTGGGATCAGTGTTCCTTAGCTAAATCTATTATCTCTGAAGTACTAAGATCTATGTTCTGAAGATTAGTTATTCTCCCCTCAGGGGGTGAATTCACACTTACAGGACTATGGAGTTCAGAAGTACGTTGAAGAAAGGTTTATTTAGTTTGGCACAACTAAAGCCTTGTACAATCAGTTACCTTTTTATCACGAGCAAAATGATATACATTGTGATAGAAGGAAAACATGCCATTGCTTCTCAACATTCGAATGGTAGGGGTACTACAATGCTTATTAACTTAAATAATCCTTTCGCATCGAGCAAGGCCGAAAGGCTTTGGTTGCGTCAGTGATCAAGTCATAAGCATGCAATCAACCTCTTTTCCAAAGTTGAGTAGCATTAGGCTCATTACGAGACGGTTGATTCACGTTACGAATCCTCAACATAAAGGGAGAAGGTTTCGGGTTTACACGAAGCCCTTCCTCTTTATGGCGGTATCGTGAACAAATCTTTCATGCGAAAGGTTAGTGTTAACTCCCTATTTTATCATAAATGGCACAACATGGTTATCAAATCACAAGATGTATAAGTCTTAGACTTATCTATTCATAAATTGTAGATATATTACAAGAGTTGAAGAAATCCCCAATCCGATTTGGAAATTAGGGTTTGCTCCTCAGAGAATAAGAAATAAGATTGAGAAAATGAAGAATTCGTCCCACAAAATGTGACCCCTAGGGTCTTATTCATAGTGAATTTAGGGCCCCTTCTTATGTTAGGCAATTGGGCTTGAAGAAGCCTCTGTCAGCCACTTTTCTCCTTGGTCTCGAACGTTTAGCTTTCGACCGCCTTTATGGTGCTAATTATAGCTCTCGGAGTTAGGGTCCCGGTCAATTGAGGCTTCATCGAGATGGATACAAGCTTTTCGATGTAAATGGCTTTTGGAAGACATTTGTGCTCCCAGTTATGACTTCCGTGTGTGGGCTTCCAGTTTTCTCATGAATATTTTGAGGAGCTTGCTCTCATGATATATGTAGATAGCTGCCAGTTCGGAACCCCTACCGGTATCGGCACTAGGTAAATTAGCATGGATAACCTGTATCCCCTCTAGGGTTTCAGTTTGCCTTCCAATTGAGCTTTCAAATGATGTCTAGCCTTCCGGAGGGTAGCTTTCGGTGTTTTACTTCCTGTTTAATAGAATGACCTCCCGGTACTTGAATATTTCGAGGGCAAATTTCGAATAGTCCTAGGTTGTTGTATGCTTGGTATCTTTGATGCCATTATCTTCTGATGTATCGATGTTAAGCAGATTAATACCGATATCCCTTCCGTTTTTCTGGGTTTTGATTAGCGAAGCTCTTGCCTCCCTCTTTCTGAGCTTCTGACTTAGATGACCTTTCGTTATAGAACCACCCTGCCGGATACACCCTACCGATAGACCCTGTTGGATACACCCTGTTGGATACACCCTGCCAGTATTCGATTGATTTTGAGCTCCTTTCTCCCAATAAGGTGTTGGTTTATGCGACTCTCAGATTATTCCTTCATGCTTTCCGTTCTTTCTGGTATTTGGCTTTTGCTTTCGAAGATATTTCTTGTGTTGATGACAATCCACTGCCCCTTCGCCGTCAATCTGTTCCGGAGTTAATTTTGGTAGTAACATTGCCCATCCCCGGGGTTGTTTTTTACTTTCCAAGTCAAACATATCTTTCTAGATTCTTTCTCATTCTACTTGTGAATTAACCTTAACATTGGATTTCATAATGAAACTTCCAGGGTACTGTTTCCGTGTCAGTCTTTAATTGACCATTGAATATTAAAAGCTGATAACTGTTTTCCTATCTTAATAGTAGTATTAAACCAACCCTTACTTGGGTAATTTAAAGAATGAAGATCAGAAATCCACTTCTGGTATTAATTGAAGTACCGAACTAACCCTTGTTCGGGTAATTAAAGATTGAAGACCAGAAATCATCCTCTGGCATTAATAGAAGTCCTGAATTAACCCTTGTTCGGGTAATTAAAGACTAAAGACCAGAAATCCTCCTCTGGCATTAATAAAAGTCCCGAATTAACCCTTGTTGGGGGTAACTAAAGACTAGAAATCCTCCTCTGGGTTAATAGAAGTCACGAACTAATAACAATTGTTCGGGTAATTAAAGATTGAAGACCAGAAATTCACTCCTGGTATTAATCGAAGTCACGAACTAACCCTTGTTCGGGTAATTAAAGATTGAAGACCAGAAATCCACTTCTGTTATTAATGTTTTGGTATCCTCCTTAGATTTGATTTGTGAAGCAGAGGTTGTACGTGCTTTTTGAGACACTCCCTGGGCCTTTGATGTCAAAGCAGAGGATGTACGTGCTTTGTTGGCCACTCTCTGGGCCTGTGCGTCTGGTGCGCTTGTCTAGCTTATCCACAAGCAAGGACCAAGGACTTACCCGACCTCTCTCCAAGAGGCACCTTATCCTACCATCGTAGGTCATGATATGGTCTTAGAAGCTTAAACCGGGAAATTATAGACACAGAATTAATGTTTACTCTTTTGATGCTCTATACTGACCATGGTAGGTACTAATAGAGGCTTACACCCCCCCCAAGGGTTGACCTATCCTGACATTCGTAAGCGATGATAGGGGTTTGCGCTCCCATCTGCGGGTAACATGGAATATAAGCAGAGGTAGGACGTGCTCTTTTGCGAGCAGAGGTAGAACGTGCTTAGTTCATAGCAGAGGCAAGGCGTGCTAATTTTAGAAGCTCCACCACGACCATTTCTGGTGTGGAATGAAGGCTTACACTTTTGATGCTTTAGCCTAGCCCCCTCTAATTTAGGCATGAAGAAAGACTAACACACCATCCCCCTCCGAGGGATGCCTTGTCCTGACCAATTTTGGTGATGACAAGGATTTGATCCGTTTGCGGTTTGACCGATTTTGAGTTTCCTCAAGCTTTGAAAGGGTTTTCATACCCTTAGTTATGTGATCATCCTTAGAGGAAAGCTTCTTTCACTCATTTATCATTAAGAAGTATGGTCTTAAAAGTTCCGAGTTCCATGTTCTCGAAACGAGATCACCATTGGGTTTGCATAATCGATATGTTTCAGGCATAACTTCTTGATGGATGACTAAGGGTCCCTCCCAATTTGGACCAAGCGGGTCGTCCGCTAGGTTCTTTTTGTTAGTCATTACTCTTCGTAAAACTATTTCCCCTTTTGCAAAGGTCCTAGTCTTGACCTTTGTGCCGTAATATTTCATGATTCTTCTTTGATATTCTGATGTTCTGATCGCTGCCTCATCTCTTAATCCTTGTATTAGGTCCAGGGGTTCCTTTCTTAACTCTTGATTGGGATTAAACTCATAAGTTATCCTTCTATGTGATGGAATTCAACCTCAATCGGAAGCATGGCTTCGCATCCATATGTCAAGGAAAAGGGAGTGTGTCTCGTTGTTGTTTTGGCAGAAGTTCTATATGCCTAAAGCACTAAGGGTAACTCTTCGGCCCAATATCCTTTGGCTTGGTTTATGAGCTTTTTAAGAATTGTCTTTATGGTTTTGTTGGAAGCTTCGACAGCTTCGTTTGCCCTCGGATGTGCTACCGAGGAAAAGCTTTTGATAATTCCATTTTTCTCACAAAACCGAGTGAATTCTTCACTTTCGAATTGTGTTCCATTATCTGATATGATCTTGTAAGGGATCCTAAAGTGGGTAATAATATTCTTTATTACAAATCCTAACACCTTTTTAGACGTGATTGTTGGAAAGGGTTCTGCTTCCACCCATTTGGTAAAGTAATCAATGGCTACTACCGCTCACTTGGCTCCGCCTTTGGAGATTGGTAAGGGCTTGATTAGATCTATCCCCCACACATGAAATGGCTTGGGGATTGAGATAGTGGTTAGCTCGCTAGGAGGAAGACGGGGTATCTTAGATTACCATTGACATTTTCCACATTTTTTGACATATTCAATGGCTTGATAACCATCTGTGGCCAATAATAGCCTTGTCGCATGACCCTTTTGGCTAGCTTAATCCTATTGGAATGGTCTCCACACAATCCTTCATGAGCCTCTTTTAACAAGTTAAACCCATTTTCGAAGCTTACACATCTTAAGTAAGGAAGTGAATGTCCTTTTTTATAGAGTATGTTATCCATAATCACAAATGTAGGAGCTTGGTGTTTTATCTTTCTTGCATCTTGCTTACTAGGGGTAAAGTTCTGCTTAGGAGGTAATCTACCATGGGAGTCATCCAGGTATCTTCACGATAGCAATTCGTCTCCGTTAAAGGAGGTTCCACATCAGAGTTTTCCTCTTTGTCCATTTCGTCTCCCCTTTTCAAGGATTGGGATCTAGTTAGAACTAATAATTCTTTTCCTATTTCAGATTCTTCCTGCTCGATACTAGGTCATTCTTGATATCCCACGGGAATTACTCAAGTTTCAGGTGCCCCTTGGGAACTGGGTAATTTGGCTAGTAAATCTTCTTGGGTATACTCTCCTCGGGGTATTTGATGAACTGAAAAATCCTCGAATTGGGAAAGCATCTTCAATATCCTTTTCACATATAGGGTTAGCCGTGAATCCTTGGTTTGATAGGTTTGCTTTATTTGGTTTACCATTATTTGTGAATCACTAAAGATTTATATTCCAGATATTTTCAACTGTAGTGCCAAATTCAACCCGGCCATCATCGACTTATATTCGGCTACATCGTTAGTTGCTGGGAATCCTAGCTTCATGGCGTAGCGCAAGCGATGTCCATCAGGGGTAATTATAATATAACCTGCCCCTGCTCCTTGTTCATTTGAGGCTCCATCTACAAAAAGTTGTCATTTAGCCTTTAAATCATTTTCTTTAGTCGATTGTTTTGTAATGAAGCATGTGCACCCGTTCACAAAGACTGCGAGATCTTGTCCCTTAATGGCTGGCCGAGTATGGAAATCAATCACGTATTAGCTAAGTTCAATTCCCCATTTGACTAACCTTCCTAAGGTTTCTGGCTTACTGAACACCTGCTTAAGCGGAAAGTTAGTTAAGACCTTAACGGTGTATGCTTGGAAGTATCATCTAAGCTTTCATGTGGTAAGTACTAGGCAATATGCTAGCTTTTCCAGTACAGGGTATTGGTTTTTTGTGTCCTTTAGCCTTCTGTTAACATAGTAAATTGGGCGTTGAGATCCATTACTCTCTCTTATAAGTACCGTGCTTACCGCGTATTCTGAAACGACCATATATAGATATAGGTCTTCTCCTTTCTCAGGGCTAGACAGAATCAGGGGCGTTCCCATATAAACTTTTAATTCTCGGAAGTTCTTTCTACATTCTTCGTCCCATTCGAAGTTCTTCTTTTTCTTTATAACATCGAAGAATGAACTCATTTGACAATGGCTTTGGAAATGAACCTACTAAGGGCTGCTACTTTTCTGTTTAAGCTAATGATTTCTTTGCTCATTCTAGGTTCTTCCATGTATTTTATAGCCTGGATTTGGTCAGGGCTAGCTTCAATCCCTTACTCACTTACCACATATCCTAGGAATTTTCCAGGTTGAACTCCAAAAGAACGCTTTTGTGGGTTTAGCTTCATTTGGTAATTTCTTAAGATATTGAACATTTCTTCCAAGTCCTTTAAATGGATTTCTGCTTTGATGGACTTTACTAGCTTGTCATCCACATATACTTCCATGTTGCGCCCTATCTGTTCTAAGAACATTCTATTTACTAGCCTTTGGTATGTTGCTCCCGCATTTTTCAACCCGAAGTGCAGTACTTCATAGCAAAATGTCCCCCAGTCAGTGATAAAGCTTGTATACTCTTCATCGGGTTTATGCATCGGAACTTGGTTACACCCTGAGTAAGCATCCATAAGGGATAGTTGTTGGAGAATGGAGTTTTGATGACAACAAAGTTATTTCAATTATCATTTATTATAAAATATATACTAACACTTTTTGTATAGAATATATATATATGTGTGTGTGTGTGTGTGTGTGTGTGTATGTGCAGGAATTATATACAGGAAATATTACTGAAGACCGTACAGTTATAAAGATGATAGAGATTCAAAGATCAGAGAAATTTCAAGACTCATGAGTATTCAAGATTTCAAGTGTTCAAGATCAATATAGTTATAGAGTCTAAATTTTGTAAGACTATAAATAGCACTCTAGGTTCAAATTCAAATTCTAATTTTCAATTCTATCCTCAGTCCTCTCTATTTATTTTTCTACTTTATTCTCAATCCTCTCTATTTTGTTTTTCTAGTTTTATTCTTCTTTGTTTTCAAAACCTAAATTTTTTATATACTTTATATTTATACTTTATATAGTTTAAAACCTTATAATTTTATAAATATATTTATATAGTTGAAAAGTATGTTTTCATATGATTTTCTATCATATAATATTAATTTACAACACTAGAATTTTACTCAAGAATTTCCAGAATTAGTTTTATATCAAAACACTTGAAAAATGTTTTGAAAATCAAAAATACATATGAGTATGTCGATATAGCAAAAAGTGTATGTTGACATATAACTGCTATTTTTTCTAATTTTGAAGGAAAGTGTCCTTTCACTATTTGAAATGCTTCAGAACCGTTGGAACCCTTCATACTCTATAAAAAGAGGTTAAAACTGAATTTTTTTAATACATCTTCTGAAAGTGCGAGTGCGTATGTGCTAAGTATAATACACACACAAGGATCGTGTAATATGACGAACAATAGTCAAGTATGAAGTAATAAACCAGCACAGAACTGTATGATAGTAAATGCAGTAAAAACAAAAAAATCACACCAGGGATTTTTATACTGGTTCGGAGCACCGTCCTACGTCCAGTCCCATACCTCTCTCTAGATTTTCACTAAACAACTACCTCGCTTCACTCGGAGGAACAGGTTCACAATACCTGAGCAGCCGAACGGGATTTCACACCTCTAACAACACGAGGACTTCACAATTCACCTCTTACAACACGAGGACTTAAAACAAGATGAGTAAAACTTGTAATTTGACAATGTGTGTTCTCAATAACACGAATTTGTCAATTCTTGTACAACCTTCCTATAATCTTATCCTCAAATATGATTTTGTGATTATGAAGATTTGGAAGATGATATCGTTGTTTGAATCGAAAGAATAATTTATAGATTCAAGGATTCAAATAACGATATATGAGAATTATGAGCTTTTGAGTGCTTTAGAGAGCAAGAATGAAATAAGCAATTAGATAGCAAGAATAGAAAGAATTGATTATTGAAAATGATGATTTCATGTTGTTTTTATAAAGGATGGAGAGTAGTAATCATTGGTAAAGATAAGCAACGAATAGAGATGATTTTTGGTGAAGAGAAAAGAAAACAACCATTGACGAATAATGGTGTCTATTCGAAAAGATGCTTTCAGTTCGTAGACCAGTCGACTGATTAAAAATGACCAGTAGACAGGTATTTGAATATATGTACGTTATATATATGTGTGCACATTCATTGTGCATTTCTGCCCAGAATCGGTCGACCGCCCATAATGAAACCGGTCGACCGGTTTTTGGTAGTATGCACAATGAATGTGCACACATATATACTCATATATATATTCAAACCATATAGGTATAAGATTATTTGAGGATAGATTTTAACATTTAATACTCAACTAACACTCTAAATAATCAACCTCTAACATTAGATACCATTGAATCTCTTCTTTTTGTCGATCTTGAATGTCTCCTTGTCATTAATCAAAACTCCATGAATTCCTTGATTCAACATTCTCCCCATTTTTGATTGATGACAACATAGTTTTGAAAGTGAAAGTGTTTTATCACCCCCCCGAATATATACTCCCCCTGAAATACATACTTAAAAGAATCTGCAATACATAATGTTAGTAACATTTTTCTCCCCCTTTGTCATCGACAAAAAGGAGTAGCGAGCACACAAATATCTTAAGAAGAACATTAAGATTCTAGCATATAATATACACTGAACATACTAAAAGCAAGTCACGTACCTAATAGTTTTAAGAAGTACAAACCCATAATAAATATAGCACTATTTATATACAAGTGCTGGTTTTAAGTCTTGCACAAGAAAAATAAATAAAACATAGTATCATAGAAAATAGGTGAAAACAAACTAATGCGATGACGATTCGGATTCAGTGGTGTCCCACTCAATTTGTTTGTTCCCTCCCTCTTCCTTTTCTCCTTCATCTTGAACATCTTCCACGTCTTCGCTGTTTCCTTCGTCTTCCTCCTCGGTCTCATATTCCCCACGACAACGTCCTACATTGGTTCCTAAAGTGGTACCTTCATCAGATGATGACCACGTAAATGTAGGAGGCATGGGACATTTTCCTGGGTCTTGTATTTGGGTAGAGGAAGATGATGATGCACATGAAATTACATCCCAAATAATACCGAAGTGTTGGCCCTCTTTTTGGCACTAATCTCATCAGGCCAAAACCAAAGCCCAAACGCACAAGTCGCGCTCCAAGAGGCCCATCAGGGGCGCTACATCAAGCAATGGTATATCGGCCCAAATCCAACTCAGTCAGAATGACTGCGCATTACTTGAAGAATCACTCACCAGGACGACCGAGTTTCTCGCTTTCAGAAAGAACTCGTCGACTGATTATCTTGGGCCAGCATGGAAGATTTCTATAGAGCCAGTCCACTTAATATCCCGACTTCCAAGGAGATAAAGGCGGTCAACCATATGCGGGCAAAGCTCTGCTTTTGATATACCTCTCCACGGATGCCACGTCAGCCACAACTTTTGAGGATACTATTTATGAACAGTGGAATCAGTCTTCCAGCCGCAATTCGAGCCAATGAATGGATTCCACATGTCTGAACCTTCCCGAAATGGCTGGATCATTTCACAACAGCCCAAGCAGCATTTTCCACCTATAAATACCTCCAAGCTTAAAGAGAAAAAGGAGGACTTGTTTTGGCCAGATGGCTTTCTTCAGACTTTTCATCTCTACTCTCCTCCTGAATCTTAATCTCTCAAAAGGAAGAAAGAAAATAGTTATTTTCTTTCTTTTCTCCAAGCAGAAAAAGCATTGTATTTGTAATAAAAAAAGAAAAATAATATATAAAGTGGACGTAGGCATTGTCTTTGCTGAACCACTATAAAAATTCTGTGTGCGCTCCCTGTTCTTTTACTTGTTATTGCGTATTTTATCTTTATTCGTGTGTAGATCACGCGAGTGGGGGTTGATCGTCACTAGTGACCAACTTTTGACGTCAACACTTTGGCGCGCCAGGAAGGGGCTGCGCACCGACACCGCCATCGAGCTCCTGCTTATCCTAGGTCATGGCGAACAAACGAAAGAAAGTTGCAACATCCTCTCATCCTGCAAACGCCGATGCAGCTGATGCCGATGCTGCATAAGCAAGCCACGAAGTATCATCTCATGACAACATGTCCCGATTCCTTACCCGGGACGACAGGATAAAATCAAGGTCGAACTCAGAGACCATATGACATCTCAGGGTAAAGTCCTCGAACGACAACAGCAGTTGATGGATCACCTTCTCGGTCGATTGGAAACAGGGTTGAGCACATCAACATCAATTCGTCCATCGACCGAAGCTGGGGCAATAACCGATCTTCGGTCTGCACGAAATCAGGCCACTGATCGGGCTACACCTTTATTTCATCCTGGTTTGGTTCCACAAAGCGATCGATCCCAGCCGAGAATATCGCTTCCAGCAACCAGCGCGGCTGCAACAACAGAACCTCAGGAGGCAGGCGACCAAGATCTAGGTCATCTGGCAAATCCCCTCCACTCTTTGGAACATCTCGACCTACAAAATCAGTCGAGCTACCCCCAGGTCCCTTAGAATCAACGCCATTCCCATTACAACCCGGGATCTTGCCGTAGACCAGTCTAACCACTCTTCCTCTTCAACGAAGATTTGGATTAACCTTCCCTTCGAACGAGGGAAGCCACCCTACCATACCGGTCCTCACCGTAGCGGAAGAAAACGCTACCGTAGACCCTCCAAACCTCGCTTCAAACGGGGGCAGCCCTGGCCCCCGAACATCACATGCTATGCTGGATCAACCTAGACCTTTAGCTACAAATATGGCTCGATCCACAACTCATCAGGTTCCAGAGGGGCCATTCTACCCAGAACCACCCTCCAGATCTCACCTTCCCTCACACCTTCACTCAACTCACGGAGGTCGAGCCTAGCCAACGACCACCCTTCCGAGCATGCTTCTGCCGGATCCTCGTGCAGAACCCCCTCAGGATGCAGAGTTAAGTTCATGGCAATGACTCCTCGGAGATGGGAGTCAGCTTGCAAGAATCATCCGACGTTTCACTCGGGGCAATTCTTCGCAGCAAGACAGACAATGTCAATCGCAGCCCCTTCACTAGAGAAATCAGAAATTCTCGAAACCCTCCGTACTTCAGGTTCCCTGCCATCGAACCATACAACGGTCGCACTGACCTGACCATTTATCTTATGCGATACATGCGACATATGGAAGTACTTGGTGCATCAACCAGCTTCATGGCTAAGTGCTTTCCACTCTTTCTCATAGATATAGCTGGTATGTGATTTCGGCAGCTAACAACGGAGTCGATCAGTAGTTGGAATACTCTGGTCACCCGCTTTATCGAGCAGTTCCGAGTGCATATCTCTCGACTGAAAAGTGTCATGTTTCTATCTTCCATCAAACAGTGATCCGGAGAGACGCTAAGATCCTTCCTCGAAAGGTTCAACGCAGTCGTAGCATCTGTCGATCGGCCTGAGCCATCGATGGTGTTGATGGCTGCCATCGCGGGAGTCCAAAAGAGATCAGAATTCTCGAACTCCTTAACTAGGATCCTCCCAAAGATATAGATGATTTCTATTCCGAGGCCGAAAGATTCCTCCGATAAGAGGATGCCAGCCTTGAGATGGAGAGCCTTGAAGTTTTAGTAGCCAAACAACAAGGTCCACTCAACAGCAATGGCCAGAATAAAGGAAGAGGAACGGCCTCGGAAAAGGATAAACGCAATGTACGACCTCGAAATGAAAACAAATAGAATCGGTACACCGAGCTCAATTCCTCTTTGCTCGATATCTATCTCGATATGCGTGAGTCCTTCCCCACTCCAAAGCCACCTCAACGAGAACTGACCCAGATGGAACTTGACTCTGGCAAGCATTGTATATTCCACAACATAGATGGACATAATACAAATGATTTCCGACATCTGCGTGATCTCATCGAAGGGCGAGTCAGAAAAGGGGAACTTGCTGAGTATGTCAAAAACCGCGCCTCGACCATGCCGCCGCAACCTTCTGCCCAAGCTCCTCAGGCTGGTCCGCAAGCTCCTAGAAATGGAAAGGACCCTGAGACTAGCACTCGCGGCATTATCATTAATTAGATTTTTTATCTTTTCTCTCGATGTATGTCTTTCAATAATAGGGACGCCTTGATGCTATGTAATCAATCGCTGTCCCCGTAGATTTTCTTTGTAATAGTTGCTTAGCAGTTATGAACTTTACTTTTTGCAGAAGTAGATCGATTGTTGTAAAATTTCTAAGCCGAACCAGATTAGTGTTCGCCATTAAGCCGGGCATGGTTAATTCTCTCCCTCTGTTCTATGTGGTTAGCGCGAAAGCCCACCACTACTTCAAACACCTACTCTTTCAAGTGAGAGAGGTCGCTTTTTCTTAAACATGAGTGTGGATCACACTCTCTTTCTTTACACCACGAGCGTGCATAGCTCGCTAAATTAACTAACCCAATATGAGTTGTGCATGAGAAACACTTGCCCTAGGCCGATTATGGTTAATACTCGCACTATCTAAGACGAGTATGGTTAATACTCGCACTATCTAAGCCGAGTATGGTTAATACTCGCACTATCTAAGCCGAGTATGGTTTATGCTCGCCACTAAGCCGAGTATGGTTAATACTCGCACTATCTAAGCCGAGTATGGTTAATACTCGCACTATCTAAGCCGAGTATGGTTTATGCTCGCCACTAAGCCGAGTATGGTTTATGCTCGCCACTAAGCCGAGTATGGTTTATGCTCGCCACTATCTAAAGCCAAGTGGAATAAAATGCTCGACCCATGGTTTGTTTTGTATTTGCAGGAACCAACTTTTGTACCAGTGGCGATCATCATCTCGGCCTTAATACGGTCTCCGATAGTTGTTGGTTTTCTGGCCTTAATACGACCTGGCATGGTCGTCGGATTTCTGGTCTTAATACAACATTGGACCGTCGGTTTTCTGGCCTTGATATGGTCCGGCGCGACCATAGCAGCTCGAGCGTTTGTGCTTCAGTTCAGATTTTAGAATACATCTCCCTCTGTCGATGAAGATACATTCTGAGGGGCAAAGTGTTTCTCGCTTTCAGAAAGAACTCGTCGACCGATTATCTCGGGCCAGCATGGAAGATTTCTACAGAGCCAGTCCACTTAATATCCCGACTTCCAAGGAGATAAACGCGGTCAACCATATGCGGGCAAAGCTCTGCTTTTGATATACCTCTCCACGGATGCCACGTCAGCCACAACTTTCGAGGATACTATTTATGAACAGTGGAATCAGTCTTCCAGCTGCAATTCAAGCCGATGAATGGATTCCACGTGTCTGAACCTTCCCGAAATGGCCGGACCATTTCACAACAGCCCAAGCAGCATTTTCCACCTATAAATACCTCCAAGCTTAAAGAGAAAACGTAGGACTTGTTTTGGCCAGACGGCTTTCTTCAGACTTTTCATCTCTACTCTCCTCCCGAATCTTAATCCCTCAAAAGGAAGAAAGGAAAATAGTCATTTTCTTTCTTTTCTCCAAGCAGAAAAAGCATTGTATTTGTAATAAAAAAAAGAGAAATAATATATAAAGTGGACGTAGGCATTGTCTTTGTCGAACCACTATAAAAATTCTGTGTGCGCTCCCCGTTCTTTTACTTGTTATTGCGTATTTTATCTTTATTCGTGTGTAGATCACGCGATTGGGGGTTGATCGTCACTAGTGACCAACTTTTGATGTCAACATGAAGAAAGACTTAAGTTTTGAAAATCGTTTGTCGAGCTTTTTATCCAATCGCTCGAGTTTGGTGTCGGTGCGTTTAAGTCTTGCTTCGAGGAGAAATTGGTTCTGTGCAATTTGTGCTAGTGAATCCTTAGTTGACGAAGAAGTTTGAAGGAGTTTGACTTCTTCCGGTTTTGGTTTGGGAGCCATTGAAGAAATGGTTTCTTGAGGACCTTGTTGTTGATATTGTTCAAAAGGAATGATATTCATACAAGGATCAGGAAGCTTCATTCTTTTTCTCGTTGCTTTGTCGATGCACTTTTGCTTGGTGATTTTAGACTCACAAGATTTGACACCACAATTGAGTAAAAGCCTCATAACATATTCATTGTAAAATATGTGTGGCCTTGTGTGATCATTGACAAGCAAAATCTCGTCGAAAATCATATTTTTCCAGTTTATCTCAATATCCCCATAAATCGCATATAATGCCTTGAAGTTTTATTTATAGACGGCATCAAAATTACCAACCCTCGGCAATAAAGAGCGTGTGATGGCATGATGTAAAACACAAGCTGTAGGCCGTAAGTTGATCGCCTTAGTACTAGTTTTATGATCCTCGATAAAAAGATGACTGATTTTATCACAAATATGGATAGTGCAGAAATCAGAAGAAACTTCTCTTCCACTATTTGGCGAATTGAGAACCATGGCCATTCGTTCCTTTGAAATAAAAACATGCTGACCACAAACTATAGACCAAAGACAATTAGAAGCATTCTCTGGTTTGAATTTGGGTAGGTTAAGATTAGCATAGAACAACCGAATTATAAGATGATTAATTTCTATATTGTTCTTATCAAAGGTAAGGAGTGATTTAATACAATCCTTATCCAGTAGTTCTTCAACATCATAGAGGATAAAAGCAGAGAGATTTATGAAAGAACCTTCGTGTCCTTCATAGCATTCCAACGTTTTACTGCAATAGGATCCATAAGCCATTGTTTGATGTTAGAATCTATGGGTTGGAGTGAAGCGGAGCTAGATTTCTTGTGTTTCTTTTAAGGTGGTGCCATCGATTTTGAGGAAATTGATTTGGGGGTTTTGGTTTTTGTTATAGTTTGAAAGGAAGGAGATGAATAAATAATGAGTGAATGGGTGGGATATATGAATCGTCGTGTGTATTGGGGGGTAAAAACTGAAAAATGCGTGATCGGTCGACCAAAAAATTTGGACCAGTCGACTGTTATCTGGAAAAATTGTTTCCAGAGAAGTTTACCGGTCGACTGGTGGAATATATACCAGTCGTCTGGTATCTGGAAAAATTGTTTCCAGAGAAGAGGACTGGTCGACTGGTGGAATATATACCAGTCGACTGGTAGTGGAAAAAAAATAAAAAAATTCCAGAAACCTCAACGGTCGACTGGTAATATTTTATCGGTCGACCGGTTGGAAAATAAAAAATTTCCAGAGCCTTATGTCGGTCGACTGGTCGATTTGAGACGGTCGACCGTTTCTGTTTGAACTTGTTTTCTGAGGCATAATAACTTATATAACAGCATATAAATTTATTTCAATTAAAAATGGATTGAAAACAAAAGTTATGAAAATAAAAGGAATTAAAACAAAAACTTATTTTGCGAAAAATGAAAAACGATATAAATTAATGAGAGGTGGATGACTGGTCTTCGGATATCTCTTTAATATTTGTAGCTTTCGGTGTCCATGGCGACCAATTTTCTCTAGCTCCTTCATTTCTCGTGTAATTACGATCCCATGAGTTAGGACTTCTAGATGTAGATGGAGGATGTGGCATTGTTTCGTGAACTCTGTGTCTATCCGTGCTACAGAAAAATGATGCCATTCGTTCTAAGAGAGTTAAACGATCGAATGTTAGTTTTTGTTCATAATGAAGTTGACGATGGAGATCTATATGATGTTTCTGGTAGTGATGAATTTCACTAATCCTCTCTCTTATCCGTGGAGAACAGAATAATGCTTTCTTAGCACGTTTGGGTTTGGGTGTATCTCTGGGAGTATGCGAACATTCCGGTCTACTCTTTGGTGTTTCCGGAGAGTAGTATTCTTCTGGTTCGGAACTAGTGATCGAGATATGTGATCGTTGTGCACATTTGTCACATATGTATGCCATTATAAATATATGAAATTTTGTACGGATGTTAAAATGATCTCAAGAATGGAGATGTAGAAAACAACAGAGAAGGAGTATGTATATATATAGATTTTACGAAATAGGAAGCAATGGTCTTAAAACACTTAGTGAATATAAGCCATTAAAAACTTGTAAAGCTCATAATTATTTGCTAATAATAGCAAAAAGCAATTTAAATAGCTAATAATAGGAAAAAGGAAATTAAATAGCAATTTAAAATCTATCATCTAGATAGGAACTTAACAGAGTATATGTATATTATACATCGAGTTCAGTTCTAGAAATTAAGCCTAGCTTTCTACGTAAAGAAATAAAACTAGATTCGAGTAGAGGCTTAGTAAAAATGTCTGCTAATTGGTTGTCAGTCTGGACATATTCGAGAGATATTGTTCCTTTTTCAATATTATCTCTTAAGAATTGATGTCGAATATCAATGTGCTTTGTTCGGGAATGATTGACTGGGTTTTTCGATAAATTGATAGCGCTTGTGTTATCACAGTATATGATAGAGTTTGATAGATGGATATCAAAATCTCGAAGTGTTTGTTGCACATATAATACTTGAGTACAAGCTAGAGCTGCTGATATGTATTCAGCTTCACATGTTGAGAGTGAAACGCAATTTTGTTTCTTACTGAACCAAGAGACAAGTGATTTTCTAGTAAAATGGCACGTACCACTTGTACTCTTTCTATCCGTGCGAGAGCCACCGAAATCAGCATCACTATATGACACTAATTCGAATGGACAATCTTTCGGGTAGAAAAGACCAAAATCTTTGGTTTTATTAAGATATCGTATTATTCATTTTACAGCTCGTAAATGTGATTCTTTAGGATTAGCTTGAAATCTTGCATACAAACAAACATTCATCATAATATCAGGACGACCTGCGGTAAGATATAGGAGAGAACCAATCATGCTTCGATATAACTTCTGGTCAATACTTTTACCATGTTCATCTTTGTCAAGATGTGTGGTCGTACTCATGGGAGTTGGTTTACCAGAGGTATTCTCTAAACCGAAGCGTTTAACTAAATTTCCACAATATTTTTCTTGACTAATAAAAATACCGTTAGGAAGCTGTTTTATTTGAAGACAAAGGAAATACGATAGTTCTCCCATATGAGACATTTCAAACTCTTTGGTCATAATATTTGCAAACTCTTGGCAGAGTTTATCATTTGTTGAACCAAAGATAATATCGTCCACATATATCTGAATAACTAATATATCTTTTCGAGAATGTTTAATGAATAAGGTCTGATCGACTTTACCAATTTGAAATCTAGAATCAATAAGATAGCTTCGTAATCGTTAGTACCAAGCACGAGGTGCTTGTTTCAATCCATATAAAGCTTTCTTAAGTTTATATACGTGATCAGGATATTTCTCGTGTACGACCAAGGGAGGTTGTTTGACATAAACATTCTCTTTGATAAACCCATTTAAGAATGCACTTATGACATCCGTTTGATAAAGTTTAAAACTATGATGACAAGCAAAGGACAGTAAGATTCGAATAGCTTCTAATCGAACTACGGGCGCAAAGGTTTCTTCATAATCGATACCGTCTTCCTGATTGTATCCTTGTGCTACTAATCTTGCCTTATTTCTGGTTATATTTCCTTGTTCATCTGCCTTATTTTTATAGACCCATTTCGTACCAATGACTGACTGATCAGTCGGTCTTTGAACAAGTTCCCATGCATCATTGTACTTGAACTGATTTAGTTCTTCCTGCATGGCAATAATCCAGTAATCATGAGTAGCAGCTTCTTTCGGATTCTTAGGTTCGATATTTGAAAGAAACGCGACATGACCCATTTGATTTAGTTGACTCCTTGTTCTAATTTGTGATGTTACTTCTCCAATAACATTTTGAACCGGATGATCTCTTTGAATTCTAGGAGGAGATCTAAAACTTGGTGGAGAAGGTACCACAGCTGGTTGAGGAATATCGTCAACAATTTCTGAGTCAGAGTCATTATTCGTGATGATAGGATTATCAGTCACTATAGTTTCTTCGTCATCTGATACGATATGAGATGGTTTATAGAATTCATCAAAAGAGACATGAAGTGATTCTTCAGTAGATTTAGTTCTCTTGTTAAATATACAATAGGCCTTGCTTCGTTCCGAATATCCGACAAATATACCTTCATCGGATTTTGAATCAAATTTCCAAGATGGTCTTTCGTATTTAAAATAAAGCATTTAGAACCGAAAACTTTGAAATATGAGATATTTGGCTTTCTTTGATTAAATAGCTCCTAGGATGTATTCTTGGTCAGAGGTCGAATGGATACACGATTCAAAACATAACACACAGTTGCAACAACTTCTGCCCAAAAATGTTTTGGTAGAGTGAATACATTTAATAGTGTTCTTGCACATTCTTGTAAAGTTCGATTTTTCCGTTCTACAACTCCATTTTGTTGTGGAGTTCTAGGAAACGAAAGATTATGATTTATACCTTTCTTTGTACAAAAATGTTCAAATTCACTATTTTCAAATTCTCCGCCATGATCTCTTCTTATATTTTTAACCTTTAGCCCTTTTGACTTTTGAAATCTCTTAACGAAGGACTTGAAATGTTTGAAATTGTCACTTTTGTTTTTCAAGAGAATCACCAATGTATAACGAGAGAAATCGTCAACAATTACAAACACATAGCGATTATGGTTTATTGACTGAACCTGTGTTGGTCCAAATAAATCCATATGTAATATCTCAAGTGTTTGTAATGTTGATATGACTTTCTTGGATTTGAATGATGATTTAGTCAATTTTCCTAATTGACATGCATCACAAAGATTATCAACCGCAAAGCTTATTTTGGGTAGTCCTTTAACTAGATCATTTTTGGCTAACTTATCAATAGATCTGAAGTTTATGTGACAGAAACGTTTGTGCCATAGCCATGGATCATTATCATTTGCTACAAGACACATATCTGAATTATGATTGATGTTCATATTCAGAATATAGATATTTCCGTCTCTATATCCTTCAAAAACTAAATTTCGATCTTTATCTAAAATACTACAATTATTATCCGAAAAGGAAATGATAAAGCCTTTGTCGCATAATTCACTGATGCTCAGTAAAATATGTTTTAGATTTCTAACTAGCATGACATTAGTAATAAGAGGTAAGTCAGATGTACTGTAGTTGCTCACATCGCCTTTGCCGATGATATAGCCTTTCGAATTATCTCCAAAATTGACTGAGCCACCATCTGAATAAGTGATATTTGTTAATAAGCTCTTGTCTCCAGTCATATGCTTCGAGCAACCACTGTCCAGTATCCGCTTTCCTCTTTTCTTAAGTGGGACCTGCAAAAAATAAAATTAAGTCCATGGTACCCACCTTTTTATAGGGTCCTAAGAGTTAGGTCTTAGGAGTCCAAACCCATACGGGTCCGGTATCCCCTTTATACATATAATTTGGATTGTGATGCACATAATTCAAAATAATTTGAATGTACTTGTTCCTAATCAAGTTGTTGTTTGTTTTAGGAACCCATATTTTTAAAGATTTGACATTCTTCTTTTGAAATTTCACAATCGGTTTTGGTTTGGAATATAATAAACTAAGATTTTTCTTAGCTTCAGTTTCTTGTACTACCTTATTTTTCTTTTATTACCAAGATGTTTCTTGATAACTTGTTTCTTATATCCCAAGCCATGATTATTTGTAGCAGATTGTGAACTTCCAATAATTTTTGTCAAATTTTCTCGACCTTTGTTAAAGTTAGAAACATTTTGAGTAATGTTGTCTAACTTTGTTTGTAAACTAGCCTTTTCAAGGTCTAACATTTTGACTTTTTCCTTAAGCTCATGATTTTCGGTAATAAGAGCATCATTTTTCTCTTTTTGAGTTTCAATTTCTTGACTCAGAAGAGATAGTTGAGAATCAAAATTAGATGATGATTCTTGAGCTTTTTCAAGTTCCTCCTCTAATATTTTCTTCTCATCTTTTAGCATATCTCGTTCATATTCTGCTCTACTTAAATTAGCTTGAGCTTGTTTGCATTGTCGTTTCATATCTTTAAATTTATATATTAATTCAACATTTATATCAAGAACTTCTTCAAAAAAAGGAATTTGTACCTTATCTTCTTTAGCCATAAAACATATATTTGCTTGTTCATCATCTGAGTCACTTTCACTATCAGATGAAGATGAGTCTGAATCTTCCCATGTCACTGAGAATGCTCGTTTCTTTGACTTGTCCTTCTTGTGTTTGAATTTTTCATTTTCTATCTTCTTCTTTTGTTCCGGACAATCCTTTTGCATGTGTCCCTTCTTGTGATAGTTTAAGTATTCTACATTTGATGATGATGACTTGTTTGATCTGAACTTCTTTCTGTTGTATCGACTAGCTTTTCGTTGCTTTAAGAATTTCTTGAATCCTTTCGCAATGAATGCTAGATCCTCATTTTCGGAATCTGAGATATCTTCATCTTTTTCAACATGAAAAGCTACATTTTTCTTTTCTTCTTTTTGTTCTTTTCGAGCCTGCAAATTTGCTTCATAGGACATAAGATTTCCTATCAATTCATCTGGCTTCATGGTGGAAAGATCATTTGCTTCTTCTATTGCTAATACTTTTCCTTCCCATTCATTAGTCAGAGAATGTAGGACTGTTGACTCTACATCAAAGTCAGAATATTTTTTCCCTAATCTGATAAGAGCATGATGAATGGTTTGAAATCTTGAATACATCTCATTGATTGTTTCATTTGGCTTCATTTTAAAATTTTGAAATTGACTTTTCAACAAAGCTATTTTTGCTTTTATAACCTTGTTAGTACCTTCATGAGTAGTTTTTAGCGTTTGCCAAATTTGATAAGCAGTGGTACAGATACTAACATGGTTATATTCGTTTTGATCTAATGCACAAAACAACATATTAATTGCTTTTGCATTTACAGCAGCTGCGGTTTTCTTAGCAGCCGTCCATTCTGCATACTCAGTTGTTGGATTGACTATTTCTTTCTGAGTAGCATTCCAAGCGTCATAGCTAGTTGATTGCATGTAAAAAGCCATACGTGTTGCCCAATAACTATAGTTAAGACCATTAAACAAAGGAGGTCTTTATGTCGATTGACCTTCCGTGTAAGTGGTATTTGTGCTACTACTTGGGTTATTTTCCATATTACTAGAATATATCAAATAACTGTGTTACGGTTATGTGATAACCTTGCTCTGATACCAAATTGAAAGTGCGAGTGCGTATGTGCTAAGTATAATACACACACAAGGGTCGTGTAGTATGACGAACAATAGTCAAGTATGAAGTAATAAACAAGCACAGAACTGTATGATAGTAGATGCAGTAAAAAATAGAAAAATCACAACAGGTATTTTTATACTGGTTCGGAGCACCGTCCAGTCCCAAACCCCTCTCTGGATTTTCACTAAACAACTACCTCGCTTCACCCGGAGAACAGGTTCACAATACCCGAGCAGCCGAACGAGATTTCACGCCTCTAACAACACGAGGACTTCACAACTCGCCTCTTACAACATGAGGACTTCAAACAAGATGAGTAAAACTTGTAATTTGACAATGTGTGTTCTCAATAACACGAATTTGTCAATTCTTGTACAACCTTCCTATAATCTTATCCTCAAATATGATTTTTGTGATTATGAAGATTTGGAAGATGATATCATTGTTTGAATCAAAAGAATAATATATAGATTCAAGGATTCAAATAACGATACATGAGAATTATGAGCTTTTGAGTGCTTTTAGAGAGCAAGAATGAAATCAGCAATTAGATAGCAAGAATAGAAAGAATTGATTATTGAAAATGATGATTTCATGTTGTTTTTATAGAGGATGGAGAGTTGTAATCATTGGTGAAGAGAAGAAACGAATAGAGATGATTTTTGGTGAAGAGAAAAGAAAACAACCATTGATGAATAATGGTGTCTATTCGAAAAGATGCTTTCAGTTCGTAGACCAGTCGACTGATTAAAAATGACCAGTAGACTGGTATTTGAATATATGTACGTTATATATATGTGTGCACGTTCATTGTGCATTTCTGCCCAGAATCGGTCGATCGCCCATAATGAAACCGGTCGACCGGTTTCTGGTAGTATGCACAATGAATGTGCATACATTTATACTCATATATATATATATATATATATATATATATATATATGTTCAAACCATCTAGGTATATGATTATTTGAGGATAGATTTTAACATTTAAAGCTCAACTAATACTCTAAATAATCAACCTCTAACATTAGATACCATTGAATCTCTTCTTTTTGTCGATCTTGAATGTCTCCATGTCATTAATCAAAACGCCATGAATTCCTTGATTTAAGATTTCTTCTCTAACTTCATATCCTTTCTCTCCACCATTATTCTTAATCATTTTTATGGTTTTTACACTTATACTCTGTCGAATTCAATTCTGTTTTGATAAAACTACTTCTCTCTACACTCACTACTCTTTGAATCAAGTGCTATTGAAGAGTTATAGGGCTGTTTTGTAATTGGTTGGGTTGAATAAACCTTGTTGTGAGTCAAATATGAGTCGGTGTGTCCTTGTGGGCTGTGAAATCAAGGAAATAGGAGTCGGTGCGTTCCTGTGAGCCGTGAAATCAAGAAAGAAGGAATTAGTGTCTCCTTATGAGTCGTGAAATCAGGAAGTGTGTATTTTACTATTGGAAATAGTAATCAAACTCTGCACAATCCAGTGTTGTGCGGGACTGGATATAGGAGTGATCCGAACCAGTATAAAATTCAATGTGTTCTTTCCTTTTCTACATTTTTATTTCTGTTTATTTTGCATTTGTGTTTGAATCTGTGTCTGTGATTGTGTTTGTGTTGTTTGATTCATTCCATAATTCTCTTTTGTTTTAAGTTTTGTTTAAATTCCTACAAATACTATTCATCCCCCCTCTAGTGTTTGCTTTACCTGAACGATCCATTCCGTAGTCCCTAACAATTGGTATCAGAGCAACGTCTTTCAAAAAGTTCATAATCTAATTTTTGAAAATGCTAAATGGCAAATTTTGAATACTAGTTTTAATTCATGTATTGCATCAAGTATTAGATGAGTCTGCATTCAATTTTATTGAAAAATCAAGTTACTATGATTTGATTTTTGAAATTTGAAAATTCGAAATTTGAAATGTTTTTAAATTTTGAAATTTTTGATCTATGGATATGTTACAAAACCTTCATGATATTATTGTAATTAGTTATTTTGAAAAGTCATTTGATTATTTGAAATGTCATTTGAATATTTGAAAAGACATTTGAATTACTTAAAAAGTTATTTGATTATTTGAAAAGTTGTCTTGTTTTACAGGAAAAGATGTATTATATGGCTATTGGATATTCAAACTCTGAAAAGATGGGTGACATGGCCGTTGGCAATTCAAATTCTGAAATAGTGGCTATTAAAAATTCAAATTCTGAAAAGAAATCAAAAAGAGGAGTAACGACGGTTGGTGAAGAGACATCAAGAAGAAATGGATATACATAATGTAAATCGGAAAAGAAATGGGTAACAGATCAAATTACAACTTTGGATTTTCATCTACAACTTATCTTCATATTGTACTTCTCTTCATTTGCTTCGTAATATCGCTGGTTTCATGAGATTCCGTCAAGAATTGATCAAGTAATGATCAAATAAAGTTTTGGTGAATAAAGAGTGAAGGAAACCAAAACCGTCGATAAATATCTTCAAATTGCATCCAAGGTTAGGCTATGTTGTCCTAAATCCTTTTCCAGATTGTAGTTCTTGTTCTCGTGGTTGGTTTGATGGATAGATCGTTAAATTCTGATCAAAATTGAGTGAGATATGGCAATTTGAAGTTGGGCGATTCAAAGCTGAAAACTGTTACGGGATTTTATTCATACCTCTTACTATTTCGACTATCTGCACCCCCAATACCATCCAAATTCATCCCCAAACCGCTACTAGATCGTAGTCCTCGAATTCCTCTTCGATTTGCCGCTGATTTCGTCTGATTCCGTCAAGAAACAAAGAAGTTATGCCTCCTGAAAGTTTGATGGAAAATGGAAAATGAGAAGAAGAAGAAGAGAAGTGGTTATGAAAAGACATGACTTTTGGACCTTTACATAGTAGTTTTAAGTGTCTATTCATTCAAAATTCAAATTCAAATCTTGGCGCCAAGATGGTTGAACTACTAAATCTTCAATATCTTTCTCATGTAGTGTTCAAATTCAGCAAATGAATACACTATCCTGATCAGAAAAACGAGCCCGTCGCAATAGAGTGATCTCATCATCAAATTCCAGAAGATCTATTCAGAATCCAGAGAATATCAAAGAAATGGATCTAAAAACCGGGTATGCCTTAATTGATTTTTAAATTTTTGGTTAATGGATGATTTGTTTGCTTTGTTTTGAATTTGAAATTTAAAACTTTAAAATTCAAACTTGAAATTTAAAATTCAAAAGTTGAAATTTTAAATTCAAATTTGAAATTTTAAATTCAAATTTGAAATTTTAAATTCAAATTTGAAATTTGAATTTTGAAATTCAAATTATTAATAAAATAATAAAATAAATTTTGAATTTTCAAACTTCCCTCTATTCTTTCAATAAGAAAATGCCAATTCAAATTCTGGTTATTAACTTTATCTGTCTGCATATTTTCTTATACCTTGTTTCTAAATATATATACATACATATATATATATATATATTAAAAGTATATAAATTAATAAAATTATGTTAATATGATACACAAGTTAATATAACTTTTTGATATTGTTGTAAAATATAAATTTATTCGTCCTTTATATATTTTTTAAAAACATGCATAGTTTAAACTTATATTTTCATAACAATTTTTGGGTTACATTATCATAGATATTATTTGAAACTAAATACTAATTTTTGTTTTCTTGATTTATTAAGATTTATGAAACTTGTATTTTCTAACTTAATATTTGGTATATATAATTTTATGACTTAAATATATAATATAGGAAGTTATAGTTCTATAGTTTACTTTATTTCATTAAAATAATTCTATTATAATTATAGTTTTCTTTTATAGTTTTAACATATAAATGGTTCTTTAGCAATTAATATATTTTTGATTTCTAAAGTTTAAATGAAAAATTGATTTATATCAACAGATAAATAATAAGTTAAATTTTAATTCTTTTTAAATCAATTTTTATATACAATTATGAATATATGTTTATAGTCTACTTTATATAATTTTATATTCTTTCTAAAAAGATCTTCAATTCTTACTATATTTACCCTATTAATATTATTTAACTCCATAATTAATTTGAATATTTTACTATTATCACGAATATTTTTTAAAACTCTTATCTTTATTATTATTTTAATCACTTTCATTAGTATAATTAACCCAAGTCTTGAAATTAACATTATCCTTGTTTGATTCAAATAATTTATTATATGCACAATAGTTAGATATTACTTTAAGTATCTTTTATAGAAATCCGTATCATCATCAAATCTTTCTATATATTATTACCATTATACATCTTATTTCATATCATACATCATTACACTGCATCTCAAATTATAGTCATTTACATCACAAATTGCATTTCATTCAATATAACACTTCATATAATTTTGCATATACTATACTGCATTTTACCAACACATTATATTATATATTAACCTTTAACTCCACATATAACAAGTATACTATATAAGGAATTATTATCTTAGAAATATATAGGATTATTAATTAAACGCATAACATATTTACTTTGATTTGGTTGAATTTTTTGACATAACTTGATTGAATTGTTTGCTTAATTGGCTTGTTTGACATGGTTGTATTTCATTAGTGGTGTGTTAGAAATATACTTATGCATTTTAACTTATATCATAGAATTATTTCTTAGTCTAAATTAAAGTCTTATTATAGTTTTAAGGGAATTAGAACTTAGGATAGGTTTAGTCTTATATTAGATTAAGGCGGATTTTTTTCTAGGGTTGTTGGAGATTCAAGAAGTGTTTATTAACATATAAGTTGGTTGATTTAGTTGATTGCTTAAATTACTTGCTTGAATTAATTGCTTGAATTGCTTGCTTGAATTGATTGCTTGAATTGATTATTTGAATTCCTTGTTTGGATTGATTTGCTTGTATTAATTGATTGGATTGCTTATCCTTCTACTTTAGACTAGTATAGTCATTAGGATCATTTATAGCATAGATTTAGGATTCAGTATTAAATTATTTTAGCACAAGGATATAATATAGGCATATATATATATATATATTGGGGGAGTATTTTTATAGGATATATTAGATTTAGGATTCAGAGGAATTACTTTACTTTAGTATAGGAAGTATGTAAAGACCCGCAACTTCCCCGTAAAGGAAAGCGTCGGATAGTTCGAGAACAAACCACAGCAGAACGCATACAGAAGAACATTTCATTGTATATTACAACAATGCATCAGATTACAAGAATATACAGAGTATAAATGAATATTACACAGAAATATCAGAGATTTAAATTACATTTAAATACATCGCAGCGGAAAATAATACAATACACAACTAGAAGTAGATATACGGATACAAAGCTTTCCGGATATCGTTCCAGCTGTAAACCAGGATCCTGTGAATATAAATCTGCAAAACCAAAACTACTAGCTGCCCGTGTCAAAAATAGGGGCACCCAGAGTTTAGGTTAAAACAATAAACTCCAGGTCAGTCATGGGACTGGTGTGAGAACTAAAACAGTTATTAATCTTTATTTTTAAAGATAGGTAAATCAAGGGACCACGCCGTATAACACGGAACGGGTTTCCTCCCAAGAATACCAGTGCATAAAACAACAGCGAAATGCTAAATAAAGAAAAATGAAGCTGTTATAAGACCCAGGTCCCATCACACAATGCAACGCAGTCGAGGATAGGGTTTTCCCTTATAACAACCAAAGAATGCTTGATACGTTTAAAACAAATCATTTGATACTAATATAAGTGCATAGTGTATAAAACACTTCAAATCATAAGTATCAATCATAGGCGGCATGAGCGCCCCATCCCACTATGTCGCCATATATAGGATTACAACTAAAACCGCAAGATCACGTATTTGGAAATTGGATTTCCGTCTATGAACCGAGGCAAAAGATAGTCCTCAACCGTTTTCGTGACTCTCTAGCCCGAGCCACAGGGTCAGAGCGCATCGACCCTTGGATCGTCAGGGCCGGTCCACACGGAGTGGATTAAAATGCCTGAACATTACGTTTCCCCACCCTATGGGGTGTAAGTCTGGTCCGTCAGCCGACCAGAAGCATCGGCCGAAACCGATATAACCGAGGCGCCTCGCAACAGCAACAACCACATAAGTCAAACTCGTCAGGGCGTGTAAAACCACTGACGCCACTTCTAGCTAGAAAGAAACGCAAGTCCTCCCTGAGGTCCGTCTCCCGTTTTTGGTTCATACCTGGTGTGAAACACGCGAGGTAAACGTTACACAAAGCTACGCCACAAAGGCCGTGCTTTGATCATCACCACAAGACTTTGCTTTTCAACAGAAGCCTTGATCATTTGCATCTTAGCATGCCACACAGGCAAACCATCCTATGCAACCGATATCAGTCACACAGAATGAAATCCGATGTCAGACACACAGTCCATTTACAAGTCCGTTCTGGGTCTGAACGAAACCGGAGGCACCTAGTACCCCGCATATCCATCGATCTCCAAGTACGTCTGGACGATCACTAACTGTTTCCATCTTCTTGGGTGTACTGCCCAATCAAGATCATCAGTTATCACCCAAACGACGTGAAGACTTCCGGTCTTCCCATCGTCTTCATCTTCGACTTATCGTCGTATCAGTTATTCAGAATGGGATAAACCCGGTCTTTCCGAATAACTCGCGTATATTTTAAATAAGTGTTACACAAACACAACATACGCCTCATTCCAATTCATTAGTCATTAACCGTAAATTAATCAAGAGAATAATTCCCCAAATATTAACCCCGAAGGCCGAAACCAACATCAGATCAATATCCAGAAAATCATTCTACTTAGCTAACCGACAGTTAGTTTCTAAATTTCACGTTCAAATCTAATTAAAGATTTAACTATCGCCTGGAGCAAAACTGGTGATACTCCATTCTCGATCTTTTCAATCTAATTAAAGATTCATTAAAACTCCACTTAGTTTTAATCTTTTGACTGGGTTAAAGAATCAGTGTCATCTAAAAACACGGTTCGCGATAAACCCAAAATCACATTCCATTAATTATCGGGTTAAAGAACAAGTGTTATTTAAAACACTGTTCACGATAAACCCAAAAATCAATACCAATTCAATTCCAATTAAATATCATTTAATTGGTACACTTCATTAAATCTAAATAAAAAGATTTAATATTTTCTCAACTGGGTTCAAGAACAGTGTTAGTGAAGACACCATTCACGACAAACCCAGATCACATTCGATTAATTATCGGGTTAAAGAACAAGTGTTATTTAAAACACTGTTCACGATAAACCCAAAAATCAATACCAATTCAATTCCAATTAAATATCATTTAATTGGTACACTTCATTAAATCTAAATAAAAGATTTAATCTTTTCTCAACTGGGTTCAAGAACAGTGTTAGTGAAGACACCATTCACGACAAACCCAGATCACATTCGATTAATTATCGGGTTAAAGAACAAGTGTTATTTAAAACACTGTTCACGATAAACCCAAAATCACATTCCATTAATTATCGGGTTAAAGAACAAGTGTTATTTAAAACACTGTTCACGATAAACCCAAAAATCAATACCAATTCAATTCCAATTAAATATCATTTAATTGGTACACTTCATTAAATCTAAATAAAAAGATTTAATCTTTTCTCAACTGGGTTCCAGAACAGTGTTAGTGAAGACACCATTCACGACAAACCCAAATCACATTCGATATTCAATACAAGGCTCTGAATAGAAAATATATCGGCTTATATTCAATATCGAATTCTACGACTAACAAATGTCGTATTGGAAATAACGATACAAATATATATCTTTCAAATTTCCATAACAACACCTGTAATATCACGAATTCCAACATCGAAATATTCCGAAGACAATTTCGATTCAAATCCACTCCAATGCAATCATTGGAAATTTTGGTTATTTTCAAAACCATTTCAAATTCAATTTATTTATTTAAAAATAAATAGAATTATAATTCTAGTTCAAAACTAGTTCATTTCGATAAAAATCTATTTTTATCTTTTCAAATATGGAGTTTTTCATCCCAAACTTTCACAAATCATTTCTTATGATTTTACACAAATTATTACTATTTTTAATAATTTTATCAAGGCCCGTACAGTCGATTTCCATCAACGGCCATCGAACTGCACTTACAGCGACCTTTTTCGAATTTGATTTGGACATAATTCCAAATCCAACCGTTAGATTTCAAATTTCTAGCCTTCGTTAGAAAGCTCTTTTCGATACGAACCCAACGGTTCCGGTTTTAGGAGAATCCGACGGTCGGATCTCCCGCAATGTCCGTTTGAAATAAATGGTCGAAATTCACGAACTGCCGCGGCGCGGCGCGTTCTATTCAGGCCATTATATTATATATATAATATATATAATATATACTTCGTCGATTTCTATTTAAAACGAATTATATAAATAGTTTTAAAATTCGTTTCAAAAGCAATTTCAACTTCCTTTTCAATTCAAATCAAAATTGAATTCTTCTTTATAAATTCGTTTCAAAATTCATTTCTATTCAATTCGAATTTCAATTCAATTTGAATTCATTTCAATTCGCTTTCAATTCAATTCGAATTCGTTTTCAATTCAATTCATTTCGAAATCGTTTTCAATTCAATTCGAATTCGTTTTCAATTCAATTCATTTCGAAATCGTTTTCAATTCAATTCATTTCGAAATCGTTTTCAATTCAATTCATTTCGAAATCGTTTTCAATTCAATTCGAATTCATTTTCAATTCAATTCATTTCGAAATCGTTTTCAATTCAATTCGAATTCATTTTCAATTCATTTTGAATTCGTTTTCAATTCAATTCATTTCGAAATCGTTTTCAATTCAATTCATTTCGAAATCGTTTTTAAAATCGATATAAATATCGTTCACGTCAAAATGGCGTCAATCTAATCAACACGGCTTCATATATTCCTTTATTTTCAAATATTCTATTTCAAATATTTCTTTTTCAAAACTGGAATGAGGCCCAATCAATTACCATATAAAATTAATTATATGGATTTTCATACAACACATGTATATAATAGCATTGAAAATAATCAACCATCAACCAAAGTGCACTACACTGTATAAGCATCAAATATAGATATTCAACGCTTATAACAGTCTGTCAATCAATCGATCGACATATTTAATCAATCAGGATGAGTGAACTTCAAATTTCATCCTAACACCCGTGTGGGGTTTCAAACAATCAAACACATATTTTATTTGTGCAGTTAGGCGATGTGTAAAATTTATCGACACAATCAATGTCATTCAAATAAGTGTACATAAACAAACCATCCGGTTTGTAAATGAATATTTATTTATTCACATTCACGTTAAAAAGTATATTTTTAACGATAACACATTTTATTTCAACATATGAACTTCTATTCAATTCATTCTTTAAATAAAATGATATTTTTATTTTTCTAACTTATTTTAGAAAATTTCGGCGGCATAACGGCACGATACTAGAAACGGGACGAGGCCTAGCCTTATCCCCGGTCTAGTGAAGGCCCACGCCATTCACACATCAATCGAATTCACTTTCGTTATGCAAACCACAAAATTTGGAGTAAGGGTCTAACCTAGCCTTACTCCTTCGCCTTATAACGGCGCACGTCTAATCCTAACCAATTTATCGATTCGATTTTTCACACCACAAACCACATTCAAACCAATATCACAATCCATAACCAAACAGCCAAACAAACAAGTCCATGGTCTGTGGACGATTGTGTCGGGTGCTACTAAGCACCGTCTGCATCCTAGTATATATATATAACTAGAAAAATATACTTTGAGTGAGAAGTTCTCACATTATAGCTATCCAGCTCCACGGCTCTTCATTGATAGAAATCTTCACCAATCTCGCCTTTTATCGCTTTCGTCGCCCGTATTCTCTACATATGTAAAAATCGAATTTTTACTATGTTATTCAATATATAAAAATCGAATTTTTATTTCAAAGTTCAATATATAAAAATCGAATTTTTAGTTCAAAGTTCAATATATAAAAATCGAATTTTTAGTTCAAAGTTCAATATATAAAAATCGAATTTTTAGTTCAAAGTTCAATATATAAAAATCGAATTTTTAGTTCAAAGTTCAATATATAAAAATCGAATTTTTAGTTCAAAGTTCAATATATAAAAATCGAATTTTTAACTCGAAGTTCAATATATAAAAATCCTATTTTTCTATCGAAGTTCAATATATAAAAATCTCGCCTTTTTAAATTCAAAGATTTCACCTTTTCAAATTTCATCACTTGATTTCAATGTATATAAAATAAAAATCAGATTTTTATTTCGCCACATATACAAAGGTGATATTTTTAACTTCTCTATCCTATAAAGATTATATTTTTAATACTTTAAAAATATAAAAATCATATTTTTAATATTCCTATATAGTAAAGATTATATTTTTATTTCGATTTAAACAATACAAAAATTATATTTTCAAAGCAAATTCATTTTTTAAACCATAAAGTAAAATCAGTTTTTATTCATAAAAAAAAAAAAAAAAAGTTTTAACAAAATATAAAAAATCAGTTTTTGCAATTCTTATAAAATCAGTTTTACATTTCTAATAAAATCAGTTTTTCTTTTGTTAAAAATCAGTTTTTCTTCATTTTTCTTAAACAAAGCAAAATAAAAATAAAATAAATAAATTAAAAATTACCTGGGGGCGCTTGGGGAATAGGGGTGGCCGGAGGCAGTCGCTGGGGGGGGGCGGTTGTGGGTTTCGCGGCGCCTGGCGCCTGGAGGGGGGGTCGGGCTTGAGGGGAGGGGGGGCTCGAACGTCGTATCATGGCGGAGGGGGCATCGCCTTCTCAGGCGGAGGTGGGGAGATGGCACCGCCATCGTACGGCGGCGGAGGATCATCGGGGAGGGGCGGCGGCTCCTCCCCTGTCGCTCTCCCTTTCCTTTTCTTTTTTTTTTTTTTTTTTTTTTATAAATCGATTTTAAAAATGAAAGGGGGGGCCAGAAGGTTTTTAAGGGAGGAAGCTTTTTTTTCTTTTTTTAATTAATTAATTATTTAATTTTATCCTAAAGAGTTGACTTTCACATACGACCTCGAAACGAGGCCCACCGCCTGTCGTCCATAGCGTTTAACCCCCATTCCGAACACAATGGGATATGTATCGTCAGCTGATTCGGCTGTTACAATCAGCTTCCGTTAAATTTACATTTAAATCACTATATTGAATTTTAAACGTACCTTTCAAATTACCGGGGTCACATACTAACTAGAAAAATTCCAGAAAAATATTTTCTAGCTTCGTATTGACGATACGGTCCTAACAAATCTAGTTTCGTCGAATTCTGAGACCGTTTGAAAAATGGCCAATTTCCAGTCGATTAAAATCAACTGAAACTGGTCAAACGCGTTTTCCTATGCCACGCTCACATATTGATTCGAAAAATTATGAAATTTGAAACCTAGCGATAACTTGACACTGCGGATCCAACAAAAGTGGTTTCGTCGAAATCCGAGGTCATTTGCAAAATGTCCATTTTTAAGAGCCTGAATTCCATAGCGACTATTCAGAATTTTCAACTGGACAACTTTTGATTCCCGCTACTAACTTTCGATTTTTCGGATTCGTTGGAAAGATATTCACTATTAGATTCCATTATTTTTGGTTTCACTAAAATCCGGATTGTTTTGCACCCGGTACATTCAATTGAAGTTTGAAATCGAATTATCGAACTACCGCGCCATTTTCAATTCTATTTATAATTATATATAATTATTTATATTCTAACGACGACGCGTATAATATATACGTTCGAATTATATTCAAAATAAATTTCTCGTCGATATTATTTAAAATAATCCATTTTAAATATCAAAATTCGCTAAAATTGCCAAAATAAAAATTTTCAAACTGGCTCGCATTTTACGGGTTGTTACAATCTCCCCCACTTAAAACTTTTCGTCCCCGAAAAGGAACAAAGTCGAAAGTGGTTTGATTAATCAACTCTACGTTCGATCTGGCTTCCATTCTCCAACTCTTTAGTTTCTGAGAATTTTCAAAATTTCAAAAATTTGGCTAACACCCTAAATTTTCGAAAAATTTCGCCATAACCTCCCCTGCACCGGGAGCATCGGGGAATTTCAAATAGCTTCCCCGGTCCTTCAGATCTCAAAAAGAAAAAGAAAAAGCCAAGCGGCTAGCCAATAGGCTCACAAAATCATCATCACCCAAACAAAACAGGAAATTATGTAGTAAACATGTACCTATTTGTCGGGCAAACAAATTTTATTCTCTGCTCTAGCCTCCTTGCTATGACCTGTTCAATGTAAGTATATGTATATGCAAGCAAATGCGACCAATTTTTAATATAATTCAATATTCGATTAAATTAGGCATAATGGTTCAAAATTAGCAAACAATTAAACAGCCAACACAAACATCAATCAATTAGTGAATTAGGGTTTCAAATTCATAACTTTGATACATAGTCGAAAACCAGATTTTTGATGCCAAATCACAACAATGAATTCTAGCCATATATAAGTTTTGGTTCTCACACCAGCCTAATGGAAATATATAGAAAATCACACCTTCGAAACTCGAACATAAATGTTGATGATGCGATCGCTATCATCAATATCATCTTCGGGCGACTAGAGTGTGATGCTATATCTATCCAATATATTAAAACCTTGAATACACGCGGATCAGACGTATACGCAAAATCTTTATATACTGGATTGTCCACATCAATATAAACTAAATAATCAAATACGAATAATTGATTTAAATTTTCAAAACAAAAATTTGTTTTCATTTTCAAAAATATACTCTTCACACTCGTTCTAGGATACTACTGATCCTATCTCTAACGAGTCATCCCATTGGATATTACTAATCCAATTATCTGATGAATTCTTTCGTATGGTTCTAATGTGTCTTGTTCTCTGCTTTGTAAACCAAAGCTCTGATACCACGTGTAAAGACCCGCAACTTCCCCGTAAAGGAAAGCGTCGGATAGTTCGAGAACAAACCACAGCAGAACGCATACAGAAGAACATTTCATTGTATATTACAACAATGCATCAGATTACAAGAATATACAGAGTATAAATGAATATTACACAGAAATATCAGAGATTTAAATTACATTTAAATACATCGCAGCGGAAAATAATACAATACACAACTAGAAGTAGATATACGGATACAAAGCTTTCCGGATATCGTTCCAGCTGTAAACCAGGATCCTGTGAATATAAATCTGCAAAACCAAAACTACTAGCTGCCCGTGTCAAAAATAGGGGCACCCAGAGTTTAGGTTAAAACAATAAACTCCAGGTCAGTCATGGGACTGGTGTGAGAACTAAAACAGTTATTAATCTTTATTTTTAAAGATAGGTAAATCAAGGGACCACGCCGTATAACACGGAACGGGTTTCCTCCCAAGAATACCAGTGCATAAAACAACAGCGAAATGCTAAATAAAGAAAAATGAAGCTGTTATAAGACCCAGGTCCCATCACACAATGCAACGCAGTCGAGGATAGGGTTTTCCCTTATAACAACCAAAGAATGCTTGATACGTTTAAAACAAATCATTTGATACTAATATAAGTGCATAGTGTATAAAACACTTCAAATCATAAGTATCAATCATAGGCGGCATGAGCGCCCCATCCCACTATGTCGCCATATATAGGATTACAACTAAAACCGCAAGATCACGTATTTGGAAATTGGATTTCCGTCTATGAACCGAGGCAAAAGATAGTCCTCAACCGTTTTCGTGACTCTCTAGCCCGAGCCACAGGGTCAGAGCGCATCGACCCTTGGATCGTCAGGGCCGGTCCACACGGAGTGGATTAAAATGCCTGAACATTACGTTTCCCCACCCTATGGGGTGTAAGTCTGGTCCGTCAGCCGACCAGAAGCATCGGCCGAAACCGATATAACCGAGGCGCCTCGCAACAGCAACAACCACATAAGTCAAACTCGTCAGGGCGTGTAAAACCACTGACGCCACTTCTAGCTAGAAAGAAACGCAAGTCCTCCCTGAGGTCCGTCTCCCGTTTTTGGTTCATACCTGGTGTGAAACACGCGAGGTAAACGTTACACAAAGCTACGCCACAAAGGCCGTGCTTTGATCATCACCACAAGACTTTGCTTTTCAACAGAAGCCTTGATCATTTGCATCTTAGCATGCCACACAGGCAAACCATCCTATGCAACCGATATCAGTCACACAGAATGAAATCCGATGTCAGACACACAGTCCATTTACAAGTCCGTTCTGGGTCTGAACGAAACCGGAGGCACCTAGTACCCCGCATATCCATCGATCTCCAAGTACGTCTGGACGATCACTAACTGTTTCCATCTTCTTGGGTGTACTGCCCAATCAAGATCATCAGTTATCACCCAAACGACGTGAAGACTTCCGGTCTTCCCATCGTCTTCATCTTCGACTTATCGTCGTATCAGTTATTCAGAATGGGATAAACCCGGTCTTTCCGAATAACTCGCGTATATTTTAAATAAGTGTTACACAAACACAACATACGCCTCATTCCAATTCATTAGTCATTAACCGTAAATTAATCAAGAGAATAATTCCCCAAATATTAACCCCGAAGGCCGAAACCAACATCAGATCAATATCCAGAAAATCATTCTACTTAGCTAACCGACAGTTAGTTTCTAAATTTCACGTTCAAATCTAATTAAAGATTTAACTATCGCCTGGAGCAAAACTGGTGATACTCCATTCTCGATCTTTTCAATCTAATTAAAGATTCATTAAAACTCCACTTAGTTTTAATCTTTTGACTGGGTTAAAGAATCAGTGTCATCTAAAAACACGGTTCGCGATAAACCCAAAATCACATTCCATTAATTATCGGGTTAAAGAACAAGTGTTATTTAAAACACTGTTCACGATAAACCCAAAAATCAATACCAATTCAATTCCAATTAAATATCATTTAATTGGTACACTTCATTAAATCTAAATAAAAAGATTTAATATTTTCTCAACTGGGTTCAAGAACAGTGTTAGTGAAGACACCATTCACGACAAACCCAGATCACATTCGATTAATTATCGGGTTAAAGAACAAGTGTTATTTAAAACACTGTTCACGATAAACCCAAAAATCAATACCAATTCAATTCCAATTAAATATCATTTAATTGGTACACTTCATTAAATCTAAATAAAAGATTTAATCTTTTCTCAACTGGGTTCAAGAACAGTGTTAGTGAAGACACCATTCACGACAAACCCAGATCACATTCGATTAATTATCGGGTTAAAGAACAAGTGTTATTTAAAACACTGTTCACGATAAACCCAAAATCACATTCCATTAATTATCGGGTTAAAGAACAAGTGTTATTTAAAACACTGTTCACGATAAACCCAAAAATCAATACCAATTCAATTCCAATTAAATATCATTTAATTGGTACACTTCATTAAATCTAAATAAAAAGATTTAATCTTTTCTCAACTGGGTTCCAGAACAGTGTTAGTGAAGACACCATTCACGACAAACCCAAATCACATTCGATATTCAATACAAGGCTCTGAATAGAAAATATATCGGCTTATATTCAATATCGAATTCTACGACTAACAAATGTCGTATTGGAAATAACGATACAAATATATATCTTTCAAATTTCCATAACAACACCTGTAATATCACGAATTCCAACATCGAAATATTCCGAAGACAATTTCGATTCAAATCCACTCCAATGCAATCATTGGAAATTTTGGTTATTTTCAAAACCATTTCAAATTCAATTTATTTATTTAAAAATAAATAGAATTATAATTCTAGTTCAAAACTAGTTCATTTCGATAAAAATCTATTTTTATCTTTTCAAATATGGAGTTTTTCATCCCAAACTTTCACAAATCATTTCTTATGATTTTACACAAATTATTACTATTTTTAATAATTTTATCAAGGCCCGTACAGTCGATTTCCATCAACGGCCATCGAACTGCACTTACAGCGACCTTTTTCGAATTTGATTTGGACATAATTCCAAATCCAACCGTTAGATTTCAAATTTCTAGCCTTCGTTAGAAAGCTCTTTTCGATACGAACCCAACGGTTCCGGTTTTAGGAGAATCCGACGGTCGGATCTCCCGCAATGTCCGTTTGAAATAAATGGTCGAAATTCACGAACTGCCGCGGCGCGGCGCGTTCTATTCAGGCCATTATATTATATATATAATATATATAATATATACTTCGTCGATTTCTATTTAAAACGAATTATATAAATAGTTTTAAAATTCGTTTCAAAAGCAATTTCAACTTCCTTTTCAATTCAAATCAAAATTGAATTCTTCTTTATAAATTCGTTTCAAAATTCATTTCTATTCAATTCGAATTTCAATTCAATTTGAATTCATTTCAATTCGCTTTCAATTCAATTCGAATTCGTTTTCAATTCAATTCATTTCGAAATCGTTTTCAATTCAATTCGAATTCGTTTTCAATTCAATTCATTTCGAAATCGTTTTCAATTCAATTCATTTCGATCGTTTTCAATTCAATTCATTTCGAAATCGTTTTCAATTCAATTCGAATTCATTTTCAATTCAATTCATTTCGAAATCGTTTTCAATTCAATTCGAATTCATTTTCAATTCATTTTGAATTCGTTTTCAATTCAATTCATTTCGAAATCGTTTTCAATTCAATTCATTTCGAAATCGTTTTTAAAATCGATATAAATATCGTTCACGTCAAAATGGCGTCAATCTAATCAACACGGCTTCATATATTCCTTTATTTTCAAATATTCTATTTCAAATATTTCTTTTTCAAAACTGGAATGAGGCCCAATCAATTACCATATAAAATTAATTATATGGATTTTCATACAACACATGTATATAATAGCATTGAAAATAATCAACCATCAACCAAAGTGCACTACACTGTATAAGCATCAAATATAGATATTCAACGCTTATAACAGTCTGTCAATCAATCGATCGACATATTTAATCAATCAGGATGAGTGAACTTCAAATTTCATCCTAACACCCGTGTGGGGTTTCAAACAATCAAACACATATTTTATTTGTGCAGTTAGGCGATGTGTAAAATTTATCGACACAATCAATGTCATTCAAATAAGTGTACATAAACAAACCATCCGGTTTGTAAATGAATATTTATTTATTCACATTCACGTTAAAAAGTATATTTTTAACGATAACACATTTTATTTCAACATATGAACTTCTATTCAATTCATTCTTTAAATAAAATGATATTTTTATTTTCTAACTTATTTTAGAAAATTTCGGCGGCATAACGGCACGATACTAGAAACGGGACGAGGCCTAGCCTTATCCCCGGTCTAGTGAAGGCCCACGCCATTCACACATCAATCGAATTCACTTTCGTTATGCAAACCACAAAATTTGGAGTAAGGGTCTAACCTAGCCTTACTCCTTCGCCTTATAACGGCGCACGTCTAATCCTAACCAATTTATCGATTCGATTTTTCACACCACAAACCACATTCAAACCAATATCACAATCCATAACCAAACAGCCAAACAAACAAGTCCATGGTCTGTGGACGATTGTGTCGGGTGCTACTAAGCACCGTCTGCATCCTAGTATATATATATAACTAGAAAAATATACTTTGAGTGAGAAGTTCTCACATTATAGCTATCCAGCTCCACGGCTCTTCATTGATAGAAATCTTCACCAATCTCGCCTTTTATCGCTTTCGTCGCCCGTATTCTCTACATATGTAAAAATCGAATTTTTACTATGTTATTCAATATATAAAAATCGAATTTTTATTTCAAAGTTCAATATATAAAAATCGAATTTTTAGTTCAAAGTTCAATATATAAAAATCGAATTTTTAGTTCAAAGTTCATATATAAAAATCGAATTTTTAGTTCAAAGTTCAATATATAAAAATCGAATTTTTAGTTCAAAGTTCAATATATAAAAATCGAATTTTTAGTTCAAAGTTCAATATATAAAAATCGAATTTTTAACTCGAAGTTCAATATATAAAAATCCTATTTTTCTATCGAAGTTCAATATATAAAAATCTCGCCTTTTTAAATTCAAAGATTTCACCTTTTCAAATTTCATCACTTGATTTCAATGTATATAAAATAAAAATCAGATTTTTATTTCGCCACATATACAAAGGTGATATTTTTAACTTCTCTATCCTATAAAGATTATATTTTTAATACTTTAAAAATATAAAAATCATATTTTTAATATTCCTATATAGTAAAGATTATATTTTTATTTCGATTTAAACAATACAAAAATTATATTTTCAAAGCAAATTCATTTTTTAAACCATAAAGTAAAATCAGTTTTTATTCATAAAAAAAAAAAAAAAAGTTTTAACAAAATATAAAAAATCAGTTTTTGCAATTCTTATAAAATCAGTTTTACATTTCTAATAAAATCAGTTTTTCTTTTGTTAAAAATCAGTTTTTCTTCATTTTTCTTAAACAAAGCAAATAAAAATAAAATAAATAAATTAAAAATTACCTGGGGGCGCTTGGGGAATAGGGGTGGCCGGAGGCAGTCGCTGGGGGGGGCGGTTGTGGGTTTCGCGGCGCCTGGCGCCTGGAGGGGGGGTCGGGCTTGAGGGGAGGGGGGGCTCGAACGTCGTATCATGGCGGAGGGGGCATCGCCTTCTCAGGCGGAGGTGGGGAGATGGCACCGCCATCGTACGGCGGCGGAGGATCATCGGGAGGGGCGGCGGCTCCTCCCCTGTCGCTCTCCCTTTCCTTTTCTTTTTTTTTTTTTTTTTTTTTATAAATCGATTTTAAAATGAAAGGGGGGGCCAGAAGGTTTTTAAGGGAGGAAGCTTTTTTTTCTTTTTTTAATTAATTAATTATTTAATTTTATCCTAAAGAGTTGACTTTCACATACGACCTCGAAACGAGGCCCACCGCCTGTCGTCCATAGCGTTTAACCCCATTCCGAACACAATGGGATATGTATCGTCAGCTGATTCGGCTGTTACAATCAGCTTCCGTTAAATTTACATTTAAATCACTATATTGAATTTTAAACGTACCTTTCAAATTACCGGGTCACATACTAACTAGAAAAATTCCAGAAAAATATTTTCTAGCTTCGTATTGACGATACGGTCCTAACAAATTAGTTTCGTCGAATTCTGAGACCGTTTGAAAAATGGCCAATTTCCAGTCGATTAAAATCAACTGAAACTGGTCAAACGCGTTTTCCTATGCCACGCTCACATATTGATTCGAAAAATTATGAAATTTGAAACCTAGCGATAACTTGACACTGCGGATCCAACAAAAGTGGTTTCGTCGAAATCCGAGGTCATTTGCAAAATGTCCATTTTTAAGAGCCTGAATTCCATAGCGACTATTCAGAATTTTCAACTGGACAACTTTTGATTCCCGCTACTAACTTTCGATTTTTCGGATTCGTTGGAAAGATATTCACTATTAGATTCCATTATTTTTGGTTTCACTAAAATCCGGATTGTTTTGCACCCGGTACATTCAATTGAAGTTTGAAATCGAATTATCGAACTACCGCGCCATTTTCAATTCTATTTATAATTATATATAATTATTTATATTCTAACGACGACGCGTATAATATATACGTTCGAATTATATTCAAAATAAATTTCTCGTCGATATTATTTAAAATAATCCATTTTAAATATCAAAATTCGCTAAAATTGCCAAAATAAAAATTTTCAAACTGGCTCGCATTTTACGGGTTGTTACAAAGTATTTAGATAGTCATAGGATTTAGGGGGAGTATTTTTTAAGATAGTTACTTAAGTTCTATTCGTGAAGTCATACATTTTAGGGGGAGTACATTTTGGATTTCATTTGATAATGCCAAAGGGGGAGAAATTATAAAATATAGGCATAACTTATAGGATTCTTACGGACAGGAGGAGTATAGAAGGAACATCATCAAACAAATATATACATGTATGATATTTTATAAACTAAGGTTGTCATCATCAAAAAGGGGGAGATTGTTGGAGAATGGAGTTTTGATGACAACAACCTTATTTCAATTATCATTGATTATAAAATATATACTAACACTTTTTGTATAGAATATATATATATATATGCAGGAATTATATACAGGAAATATTACTGAAGACTGTACAGTTATAAAGATGATAGAGAGTCAAAGATCAGAGAAATTTCAAGACTCATGAGTAATCAAGAGTTCAAGATCAATATAGTTATAGAGTCTAAATTTTGTAAGACTCTAAATAGCACTCCAGGTTCAAATTCAGATTCTAATTTTCAAATTCTGATTTTCAATTCTATCCTCAATCCTCTCTATTTTATTTTTCTATTTTATTCTCAATCCTCTCTATTTTGTTTTTCTATTTTTATTCTTCTTTGTTTTCATACCTAAATTTTTTATATACTTTATATACTTTAAAACCTTATAATTTTATAAATATATTTATATAGCTTAAAAGTATGTTTTCAAATGATTTTCTATCATATAATATTAATTTACAACACTAGAATTTTACTCAAGAATTCCCAGAATTAGTTTATATCAAAACACTTGAAAAATGCTTTGAAAATCAAAAATACACATGAGTATGTTGACATAGCAAAAAATGTATGTCAACATATAACTGCTATTTTTTCTAATTTTAAGGGAAATGTCTTTTCACTATTTGAAATGCTTTAAAACTATTGCAACCCTTCATACTCTATAAAAAGAGGTTAAAACCGAATTTTTTAATACATCTTCTTCTCTAACTTCATACCCTTTCTCTCCACCATTATTTTTAATCGTTTTTATGATTTTTACACTTATACTCTGCCCAATTCAATTCTGTTTTGAGAAAACTTCTTCTCTCTACACTCTTTACTCTCTAAATCAAGTGCTATTGAAGATTTATAGGGTTGTTTTGTAATTGGTTGGGTTGAATAAACCTTGTTGTGAGTTAAAGAGGAGTCGGTGTGTCCTTGTGGGTCGTGAAATCAAGGAAATAGGAGTCGGTGAGTTCTTATGAGCCGTGAAATCAAGAAAATTGGATTCGGTGTGTTCTTGTGAGTCGTGAACTCAAGAAAGTAGGAATCGGTGTCTCCTTGTGAGCCGTGAAATCAGGGAGGGTGTATTTAACTATTGGAAATAGTAATAAAACTCTACACAATCCAGCGTTGTGCGGGACTAGATGTAGGTGTGATCTGAACCAGTATAAAATCCGGTGTGTTCTTTCCTTTTCTACATTTATATTTCTGTTTATTTTGCATTTGTGTTTGAATCTGTGTCTGTGATTGTGTTTGTGTTGTTTGATTCATTCCATAATTCTCTTTAGTTTTAAGTTTTGTTTAAATTCCTACAAACACTATTCAGCCCCCCTCTAGTGTTTGCTTTGCCTGAACGATCCAGTCCGCAGTCCCTAACAATAGCATCGTGTGACAACTTGTTGCATCGACCAACTGGTCTATCCACGGAAGAGGATAACAATCTTTTGGGCAAGCCTTGTTTAAGTCTGTGTAGTCAACATGTGTTCTCCACTTTCCATTGGACTTATTTGCTAGCATAGGATTGACTAACCATTTTGGGTAAAGAACTTCTCGGATAAACCCATTTGTTTCTCACCTTTTGACTTCTTTCTTTAAGGCTTCTAATAGGTCTCTATTGTATTGTCTCTTCTTTTGTCGAATCGGGATTACATAAGGATCAAAGTTTAAGGCAACACTCATAATAGAAGGATTGATCCTAACCATGTCCGAATGGTCCAAGCGAAAACATCTTTGTTGAGTTGCAAGATCCGAATTAGGTCGCTCTTAAGGAGCTCTGTCAACTTTTTCCTATGTTGACAACTTTTGCCTTATCCTTTAAATCAACATTTACCTCTTCCAAATCTTCTATTGGTTTCATTCTTTCAATATCTCCTCTGCCGTCTAGATCTGTGATAATTTCTCTATCCTCAGTCAAGTTTACATCATTGACTCTCTTCCTTTTTCTTTTCAAAGAAGTGTACCTACCATTTGCACGTTTGTTAGTTTTACTAATTTTTACTTTACCTTCGAATGTGGGGTGTAAGAATCCCCTGTCTGAAGTATAAAAACAGCAGAAGAGTCAAAGTACGAATAACACTCCCTTTTTTATTTATCAACCGTTGCGAAATACAACTTGCGAGAACTGAATTGTTCTCCTCTGATGGTACCCCATCCTTGTTTGGTCAAGAATTTTAGCATAAGATACTTGGAAGAAACAAACGCATCCATCTCCTCCAAAGAAGGTCTCCCAAAGAAGGCATTATAATAAGATGGTTGGTCGATCATAACAAAGAGAGTTTCGAAGGTTCTGTGGAACGGAGACAACCTAACTTGAACCACGAGGTTGATTTGTCCCATCGGAGTTGATCCTTTGTCATTGAAGCCGAAGATCGACTCGTTGCTTGGCTCCAACTTCTACTAAGAAATTCCAATTCGATCGAAAGCGTGTTTGAAGATGACATTGACGGCACTCCTTGTGTCCATAAGGATCTTGGAAAAAACAGAGAGTCCAATTTGAGTTGTTATCATAAGGGGATCGTTATGTGGGTAGCGAACCCCTTTTTTCATCTCCTCTAGAGAGATTACCAGGTTGTGCATTTTGGGAGCGTAACGTGCATTCTTCAACGATGGTCCCTCCCTAATGGAGAATATTCCTTCCCTAGCTTCCTTCAGATATTGACTCCTGACCCTTGGACAATTTCCAGCAGGGGTGTGGTCCACCATGGATCACATTGATTCGATTTATGGGCGGACCTAAGTCTAGGTTTCCCTCTTCCATAGTAGCTTCTATTGCATTTGCTGAAACCTTTTGTTGTCCATTTGTATGCTGAGTAGATATTGTCTTGTTAAAAACAAACTCTTTCAGATGTCCCTCTCGGATTAGCTTCTAAAAATCCCATCTAATTCCTTGCACTCGTCGGTCTTATGCCCGTTGGTTTTGTGATATTCACAATACTTACCGCCGAAATAAGGTTCATGCCAATTCTTGGCTTTGAACGAGATGGGGAATTTATTAACCCTTTCTTTCGCAACAGCATACACAAAGGAGATGGGCTTACTTAGAGCGGCCAAATTGGTATTAAAATCTTACCACCTTGATTCTTTTGACTTCCCTCCTAGGGCTTTCGTTCGAAGTTCGACCATCCTCCTTCCCCTCAAGGTCCGATCTTTTTCTTTGTGAAATAAAATTCATCCATACGAATAAACTTGTCAGCTTGGAAGTAAAAGTCTTGAAAGTCTTTACAGCCGTGAATGTATAACTCTTTCCAGAAGGGGGTATTTTCAATTAGCCTTGAATGCACGAGTATCAACTTGTTGCGATCATTCATATCCTTGCCTTTAATGCCTCAATGTTGAACCTTTTCAGGTAATCTCCTTGAGACTCCCCTTGCCTTTGTTTGATGTTAGCAATGACGGTGTAATCAACTATCAGATCTTTGCAAATGTAGAATTGCACGGAAAACTCGTAGAACTGTTTCCATGAGTAAATGGTGTTTTCTCTGTACCGACGATACCACTTTGATGCGCTCCCTGAAAGGTTACTAGGAAAATATGACATCTGATGGATCCTGAAGCATTGTAGAGATCCATCTAGTTGTCGAAAATCATTCGATGATCAACAGGGTCAGTTGTTCCAAGGTATTCTATGGTTGGAACCTTCACCCTAGATGGTATTATGGTGTTCATAATTTCATCGATGAAAGGAGCTTCTCTTTCGTTATCATTAACCCTATCATCATGGGTTCTCTTCCCCTTGCTTCCCAACAAATCTTTGACGATCTTCTGAGCAATGTCTTTAAGGTAAGCCTCTGTGTTGTCGTAAGTTGCCCTTTTAGGATCATAACCTTTGGAAGTAGAAATTCCGAATTGTTCTTTTTTACATTGATTTGCTTGATAGTCTACCCCTGTCAAAAGCGATTTTTTCTTCTTAGAGGAAGCCGCTTTGAGCTTCTCCTTTACTTCAGAGTGTTGAATGGGAGCCTTTCTTTTCGGAGATTCATTTGTCTCTCTTTGACTGGATTTGGTGAGTCTTGAAGACTTTTGCGCTTGAGCAGAATTCATTTGAGCTTGCATCTATTGGATTTGCTTTTCTAAGGTCATAATTCTAGAGACATTATCCTCTACGGCGTTTGGATTTGGTGGTTGTATCGGGCTGGAAGTTGCTTCTTCTTCATTGTTGTTCAGACTGATTTCCGGCTCCATGTTTTCTTTAGGAGTCGCTTTAGGAGCTGGTCCTTTTACCAATTTCTTTGGTTTCATTCTTTCCTGCCATGGAGTAATAAGTTTACCAAGTTAATTTTTGTGGTTGTTAACCGCAAGGTTGGAGGTTCAAGAACTCCTTCTAGCACCAAAATGTTAACGATATTTTCCGTCAACACCCGGAACAAGTCATATAGAGCATATGTTTAGGGAAATTAATGCAAAAGCGATCTAAGGTTACTTAAGAACAATCTGGGATCAGTGCTCCTTAGCTAAATCTATTGTTTCTTAAGTACCAAGATCTCCATTCTGAAGATTAGTTATTCTCCCATCAGGGGATGAATATCACGCTTACAGGACTATGGAGTTCAGAAATACCTTGAAGAAAGGTTTATTTAGTTTGGCACAACTAAAGCCTTGTACAATTAGTTACCTTTTTAATCACGGGTAAAATGATATACATTGTGATAGGAGAAAAGCAGGCTGTTGCTTCCCAACATTCGGATGGTAGGGGTACTACAATGCTTATTAACTCAAATGACCCTTCCGCATCGAGCCAGGCCGAAGGGCTTTGTGATCAAGCCATAAGCCTGTAGACAACCTCTTTCCCGAAGTTGAGTAGCATTAGGCTCATTACGAGAGGGCTGATTCACGTTACCAATGCTCAAGATAAAGGAGAAAGGTTTCGGGTTTACACGAAGCCCTTCCTCTTTATGGAGGTATCATGAACAACTCTTTCATACGAAAGATTAGTGTTAACTCCCTATTTTATCATAAATGGCACAACATGATTATCAAATCACAAGATGTATAAGTCTTTGACTTCTCCATTCATAAATTGTAGATATATTACAAGAGTTGAAGAAATCCCCAATCTGATTTGAAAATTAGGGTGAGCTTCTTAGAGAAGAAGAAACAAGATTGAGAAAATGAAGAATTCGTTCCCCCAAAATGTGACTCCTGGGGTCTTATTTATAGAAAATTCGGGGGCCCTTCTACTGTTGGGCTATTGGGCTTACAGTAGCCTTTGTCGGCCGCTTTTCTCCTTGGTCCCGGATGTTTAGCTTTCGGTCGCTTTTATGGTGCTGACTATAGCTTCCGGAGTGAGGGTCCCGGTCAATTGAGGCTTATTCGAGATGGATACAAGCTTATCGATGTAAATGGCTTTCAAAAGACATTTGTGCTCCCAGTTGTGGCTTCTGGGTGTAGGCTTCCGGTTTTCTCATGAATACTTTGAGGAGCTTGCTCTCGTGATGTATGTAGATAACTTCCAATTCGGAACCCCTATCGGTGTCGGCACTAGGTAGATTAGTATGGATATCCTGTATCCCCTCTAGGGTTTTGGTTTTCCTTCCGGTGGAGTTTTCGGATGAAGTCTAGCCTTCCGGAGGGAAGATTTCAGTGATTTACTTCCTGTTTAATAAATGACCTCCTGGTGCTTGAATATTTCGGGGGCGAGTTTCGGATAGTCCCATGGTGCTTTAGGCTTCGTATCTTTGATGCTTTATCTCCTGATGTATCGATGTTAAGCAGGTTAATACTCAAATCCCTTTCGTTTTTCTGGGTTCTGATTGGCGAAGCTCTTGCCTCCCTCTTTCTTAGCTTCTGACTTAGATAACCTTTCGTTATAGAACCACCCTGCCGAATACACCCTGCCGGATACACCCTGTTGGATACACCCTGCCGGTATTCTATAGATTTTGAGCTCTTTTCTCCCAAGAAGGTGTCGGTTTATGCGGCTCTTGGATTATTCCTTCATGCTTTCGGTTCTTTCTAGTATTTGGCTTTTGCTTTCGAATATATTTCTTATGCTGACGACAATCCACTGCCCCTTCACTGTCAGACTGTTCCGGAGTTAATTTTTGTAGTAACACTTGTCAATAAACATGTTAACAAATATTACACACTAATTTTCAAATCACCTAACCAATCAACAATTCTATATCAACTAACACAATAATATAAATGACAACAACAATTTGTTAACCATCGTTTTCAACCCCTAATCAATTACATTTATTCCTTAATCAACCTACAATATAATCATCGTAAGCATCCCACTTGACAACAAATTTCATATCCAAAAATAATCAATTTTCAAACCCATATAAACATGCAATTAAACCCTCTAATTAACCCTAGTTAAACATAAAATAAGGTTAGAAGACATACTGACACAAAATTGGAAGCTTCGAGGCGAGTTTGGAGTGGTGGAATCGCTACAGCAAGGGAGGGCGATGTGGTTAAGGGTTTTGAAATTATTTTGTGGGAGAAAATAGAATGAGAAGAAAGTTAACGGTTGTTGCCTGTATCAACAGACCGTGCAACGGCTTGCAACGACAGCCTTTTAAGCCGTCACAAGCCGCTGCCCTGGCTCGTCGCATTCTGTCCTGCATCTTATAGTGAAATAAGCCGGTTTTAAAACTATATCCAAATATAAGCTCATTTCGGTCATCTCAATGATGAGCTAGCCTTTCTTTTTAAAAAACTACATGTGACGCACTTCAGAAGTGCACCCCTATAGTGTAAATTTCTGCGAACTTCATTGAATACGCCAAAAAACCCAACTATTTACCTATTAGGACTTTTTTTTTAATGTTAGACATGGAATAAAAGTACATGTAAATGGTTATAAGTACCGTCAAAAGCTACGCCATATGTATTTTGCAAGCCCAAGCGTTTATTACTTACTGTTACTAAAGGTCCTATCTATGTCTTCTAAATATCTAAGATCAATAAATGGTCTCTTTAACATTTAAGGTTGCTTGCATTGCCAAAGGAATGTTAGAGGAAATGATGAATAGATTACACGTTTAAAATAGGCCTCCATATTCAATATAAGATATCAATTATTAAGACGTCTATATTATTTTAATCCAGAACTTTATTAATTTACACTGATGCACTTCGGAGGTGTGCCGGTGTAAATTAATAAGGGCGCACTTCTGAAGTACATCCCGTGTTTTTTTTAATAAAAAAACGGTCAACTCGTCATTGAGTTGGTCAAAACTAGCCTATTTTTGCAAATAGTTTTGAAACCAGCCTATTTGTGCCATTAGTTTGAAAATGTAGCCTTTTTTGAAAATTTGTCCTTGAAATTATATGGAGTTTGAATTCTTTATTCTAAGTTAGAACATTTTTGTCTTTAATTTTGGTTTGGAATCTTCATTTGTGCTTTTAGTTAAAAAATAATAATGAATCTGCAAAGGAAATTTATTTGTTAGATCGTATAATACTAAGATTTAGTAATATTTATAGAGAGACATTTTTGACAATTCATGCTGACAATAGAAAGTGTTATAACAAATACATTACAACCGTTGTTAATGATATACTTTCACCTTCGATTTCTTAATTTTGGTTTTTACTGGACAATTCAAGTTCAGCTCAATTACATTTTTTTTGTTTAAGTTTCAACAAGCACTAGATTCCCCCATAATTGACTTTCCAAGCTTATGCCAAGATAAAGAAAACATAATATGATGATGTAGAAGAAGATCTTAAAACTAATAAAGAGACGATGTACAAGGGGAGAAAATTGAAATAAACTTGAATTTATTAATTAATTAGAAAGCGGATTTGTAGTTTGAGATTAGGAAAACTGTTGAATCTGATTATAATTAAGTTTGACTGGTACCTGGATAACTTTGTTTACTGGTTTTCTTTTTATGTAATTGTAAAAAAGCAAGTTTAACTTTAAAAAGGAGATAAAAAAATCCAGGTGAAGTTAAAATTATTAATAAAATGCCACAATTTATGAGTCAAATGAATCCAGCAACTGACCCTTTTTCATAGAAGTAGAGTTAATAAGAAACTTTTTAATGCATTAAGGTTGTGTTTGCAAACAAACCGAAAGAGGCATTTGGAAGGGGTACTTGAATGGGGCTGGGGAAGGGCATTTTCGCGAATGGGGAATGCGTTTTTTTTACAAAACGGGCAAATTTAAATGGGTATTGTTTTTATTTTATTATTTATTTGTTTGTGTTTAATAAAGTAGTAGAATGCAAAATACAAATTGCAGAATACAAAAAAGTGCATAATACAAAGTATAGAAATTAAAATGCAGAATTAAAAAGTAGAAAATACAAAAACAACACTACAGAGAAATTCTCTTAAGCTTATCAGCAGAATAACGGACACATTTCCTGGTATTGAGACGATTGGTTAGCTGATATTCTAAGAAAAAAAATCAAAATATTCTGAGAAAAAAGCATATGTAATAGATATAGAGATGAAAAACACGAAAATATATTCATTTACCTGAAAATGTTGGCGTAGAATCGCGAAAAAATTAAAGAAATCTCGGATTGGGATTGGTTTGGTGAAGGAAATAGTGATATATAGTAAGATATATATGGAAATTGGAAGGAAAACTAACGTTGGGAATAGCCGTTTGGCGTCCTGACGCGTTGGACGCGTCGGACGCAAACGACTAAATTCCAACATTTCAATCTGAAGGGTGAAAGCGTGTTCGTTTGCAAATGAAACAGAAAAGTTAACATCTGCGTTTGCGTCCGACGCGTCGGACTCATCTAGGGTGGATCCTACACTTTTGTCCAGATGTAATGGAATGTTGGAAAGTAGTCGTTAATGTCAGATGCGTCCGACGTGTCGGACGCCGTCTGATGCAAACGACAACTTTACCAACGGTTGTTCTCTCCCCAAACTCTATATAATCCAACCCCTTTCTCCCCAAATCAGATACCAAGCATTTATGATGAATCCTCCACCTGCGTATCCACCTACATATCCACTAAATTATCCATCTCCGTACCCACCACCATAGTAGATCGTATTCTAGATTATGCATTGTATTTTGTATTCCGCATTTTGAATTTTGTATTTTAAATTCTGCAATTTGTATTCAACAATTTAAATTCTAAAATTTGTATTATGTATTCTACTATTCAGTTAACAAATAAATAATAAATTAATATCTCTATCCCTTCCAATTTGCCTTTTACTTTAAAAAAACGCATTCCCTATTCGCGAAAATGTCCCCTCCCCAACCCCTTCCAAATGGTCATTTTGATTCGTTTTCAAACGCACCTTTCTCTCTTTCATGCAAGGAAAGAATTTTTTCCGAAGAAGTTGAATCTCCTTTTCAATGCAGTGCTACCAATTCTTTACACGACAAACTATACATAATAGCGCAATTAACATGCAAGTTTTTTCATACCAATGAAATATTTAAAGATTGTTCAAAATACATATAAATATAAAAGGAAACTTATAATCCTATCTAAAGCAGCGACTTAGCTAAGCAGAGGCCAGCTAGGGCCAATGCACCTGCTGAATAACTAAAAACCAATGTAGAAAATGGAAATTTGTGTCCATGCCCCAGCTCAAATATTATGTGTGCCCTAGCTCGGCTCCCAAGCTAGCTCTGACTTTTTTCCTAGTTGCCAAAGAAAGTTGGAACACGTATAAATAGTAAAAAGATGAATCTTTTTCTTTGTGATTCGCATGTGTGTGTCATATGAACCTTATGATGCATAGTTGAACGGTAAAGAGGGATCTTTTGACATACAAGAGTGAGTGAAAGAGAGAAAGGATGTGTCATAAAAAACTTATGATGTATATGTTGAATATATAATACAGGGATTTGATGAAAATTTCAGTGAAATTCATAGTATAAATTCAGTATCTGCTCATGCCTAAATTATAATTAAAAAGCCCATAAACCTTATGATGTGTCATAAACAATTTTGGATATGCGAGGGCCTTTCTCCTGTACTGGACATATGGGACGAGGAATAAGGTGCCTCTAGTTTCGTTCAGACCCAGAACGAACTTACAAATGGATGGTATGTCTGGCATTGTATTCCTTTATATTGTATTCATTGATCTCTGCTAAATATATATCTGTTTGGTGGCGGAGAATTTATTCTCTAGCTTAACACCCTTCTCTGAGACGTACGAGCTTAGAGGTTATATATTGGTGGAAATCAGTGGTACAGTATGGATTGACAAGGTGGCATGCTAAGATGCAAATGATCAAGGCTTATTGTTGAAAAGCAGAGTCTTGTGGATGATGATCAAAGAACAGCTTTAAGTAGCATAGCTTTGTGTATAGCGTTAATTCACAAGCCTCACACCTCGGTATGCGTCAAAAATGGGATAAGGGATACAGTGAGTGCATACGTTTCTTTCTAGCTAGAAGTGGTGTCATGGTATGGAGCCCAGACATTTTTACTTATGTGGATGATGGATGCGAGGCGCCTTGGATATAGGGCTATATGCTCATAGGTTCGACGTACTAACCTGTTTGTAGGTCCGATAGGACCGGGAAACGTATTGTTCATGAACAACAAATCCACTAAAGTAAGTGTAGACCGGCACTGTAGGATCCATGGGTTGCCCGTAGGTGTGATCCTGGGTCATCTTGCTAGAGGTGATCCGAATCGGTAAGGAGACCATACCTTGCCTTGACTCATGATGGAAATCCAATTTCCACTATGCGACTTTTTAGTTTTAGTTGTAAACCTATGTATGGCGACATAATATATGGTACCTATGCCGTCTATGATTGATACATTTATATTTGAAGTTGATTTTGACACTATGCACTTATAGTAATATCAAAATGATTTGTTTTAAACGTATCAAGCATGTTTGGCTATTATAAGGGAAAACTCTATCCTCCGGCTTGCGTTGCATTATGTGATGGGCCTAAGTCTTATAATATCTTCATTTTTCAAAAAACATTGCATTGTTTATAAATTGCTTTATTTCATAGTATTCATGGGAGTGAACCCGTTCCGTGACATACCGCGTGGTCCCTTGATTTACTTTATTTTAAAGTAAAGTTTATGTTACGGCTACGGATTTCGCCCAGACCCGATCGATCGCAAAATTGACTAAGACCGTTCAAAACCCGAACACGTTAACTCTGGGAATACAACAACATCAGAACAACAACAGCAGACTTTTATAGAACATCATAATAATGTTACATCAGAGTACAGAATATCAGAGTACATCGAATAAAATTACAGCGGAAGATAAATTTCAATAAATTAAATACAATAAACAGCGGAAGACTTCTATGCTCTGGACACAGCTTTAGGCTTCGATCCAGAATCCTGCTCAAAAGATAAATATCTGCAAAAAGCTACTCGACTGCCCATGTGGAAAAGAGGGCACTCGAGTTTGCAAAGTGAAACAAACTACGAGTCAGTCATGGGACTGGTGTGAGAATTCTTAACTAATATAACTAATAGCAATAAGGCAAATCCAAGGACTACGCCGCTAACGCGGAACGGGTTTACTCCAATGGATTGTTGTGCATAATTAAAGGTAAATCGTTAAACAACACAATGCTTTTTTTAGGAAAAATGAAACCATTATAAGACTCAAGTCCCATCACACAATGCAACGCAAACCGGAGGATAGAGTTTTACCTTATAATGGTTAAAAATGCTTGATACGTTAAAAACGGATTTGATACTATTATTAGTGTGTATATGTTTCAATAAAAAACACTTCAGTCATAATGTATCAATCATAGACGGCATAGTACCCTATCCTACTATGTCGCCATACTAGTTCTACAATCAAAACCGCACGGTGTCGTATTGGAAATTGGGTTTCCATCATGAGTCAAGGCTAGGGAGGAGCTCCTTATCGATTCGAGACACTCTAGCTAATGCCTCAGGATCCCCCGCGGTGAACCCTTGGAAAGCTGCATGGCCGGTCCGCACATACGATTTTGCGGATTGGCAATTCCTGAACACACGTTTCCCGGTCCTATAGGACCTAACATCCGAGGCGCCTCATTCCATCATCCACATAAGTAAAATGCCAGCCAGTTTAAGCACTGACACCACTCCTAGCTATAAAGAAACGTGCTGCTCTCCCTGCATTCCCTTCTCCCGTTTAAGACTCCAACCGGGTTGTGAGGCTCGCGAAGTCACGCTATACACAAAGCTACGCCTAAACAGGCCGTGCTTTGATCATCAACCACAAAGCCTGCTTTTCAACAAGAAACCTTGATCATTGCATCTTGGTATGCCACACTGTCAATCCATATCATACTATTAATCTTTTGCCAAAATATACAAAAGGGTGTTAAGCAAGAGAATAAATTCTCTACCACCAAGCATTCGTACATTCGACAGAAAATCAATAAATACAATATAAAGGAGTACAATGTCGGACACACATTCCATTTATAAGCCCGTTCTGGGTCAGAACGAAATTATATCCGGTAGATCTCCAAGTACGTTTGGACAACTACCACCGAAACCCTTTTCAAGGTAGCAACTCAATCGAGGGCATCAGTAGCCGTCATTCATTCGATGTCGAAGATTACTGGTCTTCAATCACCGTCTTCAACTCTTCGACTTAGATCGACGTATAAACATTTGAAATGAGATTTAACTCAGACTTTTCAAATGATTCTCGTGTATATATCATTTCAAATCATTTCTTATCGTTAATATTAATTTATAATGATTAATCTCTATTTTTGTTTTTATAAAAATAATTAAATTTTATTTAACAACACTTCATGTCAATAGGCGACCTTGGCGCTGTTTTCACCCAAATTTGTTTTACACATTGCTCTAAATCTAACCATTAGATTTTCACATAATTCATATCGTTGGAAAGATCTTCCCAAGGCGAACCTAACGGTTTTAGTTTTGGGAAAATCCGACGGTCGTATTTTTTGGTATAATAATTTAAAGACACGATTCCAAAACGCGAACTACCACGCTCGATTCGTTTGATTTTAATTTATATATATATAATTATATATAATTCCTTCATCCATTTCATTTCACTGTATTTTGCTAACAACAAATATCCCTATTTGTATATATAATATCAAGGTATAACATGACATACAATAATGTTTATTTTTATTATAATTCACATACACATATTATACCCAACAATGTACATTTTTCTTTCATCTTTCAAATTAACAAAATGTATATTTTGTTTCCTTATTCTTTTTAATGAAAATCCATTCATTAAAATGTAAATTTCTAATCCTTATCCCTTTTAATGAAAAACCATTCATTAAAATGTACATTTCTAATCCTTATTCTTTTTAATGAAAATCCATTCATTAAAATGTACATTTCTAATCCTTATTCTTTATAATGAAAAACCATTCATTAAAATGTACATTTCTAATCCTTATCCCTTTTAGCGAAAAACCGTTCATTAAAATGTACATTTCTAATCCTTATTCTTTTTAATGAAAAACCATTCATTAAAATGTACGTTTCTAATCCTTATTTTTTTTTTAATGAAAAACCATTCATTAAAATGTACATTTCTAATCCTTATTCTTTTTAATGAAAAACCATTCATTAAAATGTATATTTCATCGTTATAATCTTTACTGAAAATCTTTTTACATAAATATGTAAATTTCATAGCGTTGTTCTTTTACATGAAAAATGTAATTTCACTTTAATCCACTTACATGAAAAATGTAATTTTTACTTTTATTCAATTACATGAAAAATGTAACTATTACTTTTATTCAATTACTATCTTTTCATTAGAGTCAACTTATATTAAATTGAAGTCCTTAAATGTTTAATTCTTTCCAATGAAAATGACACTAAAATTATGCCTCGTTTTAATATATGAACATGACACTAAAAACATGTTTCATCTTCAATATATGAACATGATCTTAAAAATATATTTATTTTTAAGATAATAACATAACACTGAAATATGTTTAAATTTCATATATTAACATAACATTAAAAATATGATTATATTTCATATAATTAACATGACTTTAAAATATGAAGCTATTTCATATGCATTCACATGATTCCAACACATGTTTTTATTTTATATGCATTAACGCTACTCTAAACATGATTTTATTTTCATATACATTAACGCTACTCCTAAGTATGATTCTATTTTCATATGCAATTAAATGACATTAAAACAAATGATTATATTTATTTCTTATGCACTCATGTTACACTAAAAACATGATTTCATTTTCATATGCATTTTCATGATGTTAAAACAAATGATTATCTTTATTTCATATACATTCATGCTACACAAAACATGATTATATTTCATATTTATACACTTACGCTAAAAACATATCTATTCTCCTATTTCTATTCTTATGCTAGAAATATATTTAATTTCATTTTACTATGCAAACGCCATCAATATATTTATTCCTCTATTTTCTACATAACCGGAAAGGAATATATATATTTATTTTCATGTTTTCTATATAAATGCTAAATTAATCTTATTTTCATATTTCTATATGAACGGTAAAAATAATTTAAATTCCATATTTTAACATAAACGGTAAAAATAATCTTAGTTCCATATTTTAACATAAACAGTGAAAATAATCTTAGTTTCATATTTTAACATAAACAGTGAAAATAATCTTAATAATTCACTTTTTCCATTAACGCTAAAAATATGATAATATTCCATGTTTCCCATTAATGTTAATTCTATATCTACATTTCATATTTTTCATGAACGCTAATTTTATAACTACATTACATATTATTCATGAACGCTAATTTTATAACTACATTACATATTTTTCATGAACGCTAATTTTATAACTACATTACATATTTTTCACGAATGCTAATTTGATAACTACATTACATATTTTTCATGAACGCTAATTTTATAACTACATTACATATTATTCATGAACGCTAATTTTATAACTACATTACATATTATTCATGAACGCTAATTTTATATTCATTTTTTTTCATAAAATTAGATGACGCTAACTATTGTTTCAATTAACATGTAAATTTATAATACATGAAATAGCCCAACTTTTGTTACCAATATGTCAACTTATAACACATGAAATAACCCAACCTTTATTTACTAACATGTCAACGCAATACAATAACAACCTATGAAATGGTGTATAGTTTTCATGTCACCGCAATACAATAACAACATATGAAATGGTGTATAGTTTTGATGTCACCGCAATACAATAACAACATATGAAATGATGTATAGTTTTCATGAATCAAAATAAAAGGTCCAACTTGATTATATTTTGTGAATCAGAATGAAGATCCAATCTTTATTTCGTTTCTTTTATTTCAAAAAAAAAAAAATCAAACTTTATTCCATTCTTTTATTCAAAAATATAAATCTAAACTTTATTTGTTTTGTAAATCAAAAAGATGTAAACTTTTATTAATTTTGTAAATTAAAAAGATCTAAACTTTTATTAATTTTGTAAATTAAAAAGATCTAAACTTTTATTAATTTTGTAAATTAAAAAGATCTAAACTTTTATTAATTTTATTCATTTCAAAATAAAGATCTAACTTTATTATCTTCTTTTATTTCAAAACAAAGATCTAAATTTTATTTACTTGATAAATCAAAATAAAAGAATAAATCTTTATTTATTCAGTAAATCAAAATAAACAAAATAAATCTTTATTTATTTGGTAAATCTAAATAAAAGAATAATTCTTTAATTTCAACTTTATTATTTCCTTAATTAAGAAATACAGATCCAAACTTTCATTCTTTCCTTCATTTAAAATAAAAGATCCAAATTTTCCTTCTTTCTTTTATTTAAAAATAAAGATCCAAATTTATTTAATTTATTTCAAAATAAAAGATCTAATTTTTATTTATATAAAAATAAAGATCTAAACTTTCAAGAAACAAAAATAAAGATAAGAACTCGTATGATGATTTCATCAAAATTTATGGATCTGACAAACTTGAATATCACAAAACATTACAATTCACAAAACAACAAAATCTAAAAACACAAGCATAGCACTCAATCATCACAGACCTAACTTTATTTCCAAACAAACATTGATTTCACATCACGAGAAAAATAGTTAAATTAAATTAATTATTAAAATAAGAAACTAACCAGTTATCTTTCCAATTCTTCACCTAATTTTAGGCGTGAGTAGCACTCTTCATTCTCTAGGTGCTCACAAAATTTCATGGCCTAACTCCTTACAGTTTGGGAGATATAAATTATTTAATTTTGAGGTGCTTTCATGTAGAATTTTGAGAGAGAGAGGGAGAGAGAGAAAGAGGGCTGCTGTTAAATTTTGAGGAAAAAGAGAAATGAGAATTTGTGGAGAGGAAAAGATAGTATGTAGTGGAGAGTTTAGAATATTAGGGTATATAGATTAATAATATTATGGCTGAGGTGGCGAATTTATTTCTCTTTTTTTCCCCTCAAATCCCCTTTGATTATGTTCTATAATGGAATATTTGCATATGAAAGAAAGAGTGAGAATGGGGTATTTATGTTTCATTATTTTAGTATGCTACACTCTATATATATGGCTTTGATTACTTAAATAATAGCCAAGCATTTACTATATTTTTAAAAACAAATTCACATATAAAAAAAAATTCAAGTTAGTTATTACAACGATTTACAGTGTTTGGTTTCAATTGTAATTAAATTTTATCAAGTATATATGTGTATATATATATATTTATTTATTTATTTATTTAATTCCACTGAATTTGGTTTGATTTAATTATGTCAATGAGTTAGGGAAAAAAATTAATAAATTGATAGATTATTTTGGCAAAGAAAGTGAATAGATGAAGGGTTGATTTAAGCAAGAGTTTTAGGAAAGGATTTCAAAGGTTAATTAAATAAATGCACCATTAAATTTTATTAAATATACCAATATTGGATTCTATCTTTCCACGTTTACTCATATAAACAAAACTACAAAAAAAATTCCTTTTTAAATGGCTTAAATTAATTTTTTTTATCAATTCATTAACAATTCGCCATTAATCCCCTATTTATATCATTATCTTTAATTAAATTCCAGAAACTAATCAACTTTATTTATATCAAAATAGAACTTAATAAATAAGGTTTAATTTTAATTATCAATTACATCAGTTTATTACTTTCTTTTTATTGCGCACAACAATTAATAAACGAATATGCATTATATACTAACGCGCGTCAAATGCGTTTTTTTATTAACCCTCACACACTAACAATTCCTACATGTAATCAACCAATAAATTTCAAATTCACGTTATACACTAATGCACCTTAAATGCATTTATCTTGGCAACCATTACACACAAACAATAATTAATTAGCTATTCATGCAATTTTTCATCAAAATTTATTAAAATCAAATTTAAATTTTGCCCTGAAATTCAGGGTTGTTACAGTTTAATAACTGTTTTAGTTCTCACACCAGTCCCATGACTGACTCGGAGTTTATTGTTTCCACCTAAACTCTGGGTGCCCATATTTTCCACATGGGCAACTAGTATAGTTTTGGTTTTCGCAGATATTTCTTTTCATAGGATCCTAGGTTACGGCTGGAGCTATATTTGGAATGCTTTGTATCCATGTATTTCTTTCAATTGTGGTAGTTGATGTCTTCCGTTGTGCCTCATATTTATGTATATGCATTTCTACTGTTTTGTAATTTGTAAATCTACGATATTTAATTTTCCGCTGTATATTATGTATTTGTACTATGATATCTTGTATTCTAATGTAAATTGTTGTACTAACAATGAAATGTTCTCGTGTTTGTGTTCTGATGCGTCGTGTTCTCATTACAATCCGGGCTCCTCAGTCTCTTCGGAGATCGGGGAAGTCTAGGTCGTCTCAGTAAAAATCCCATATCCGAAGGTATAAAAATAGTAGAAGAGTGAAAGTACGAAGAACACTCCCTTTTTTATTTATCAACCATTGCGAAATACAACTCACGAGAACTAAATTGTTCTCCTCTGATGGTGCGTACCCCATCCTTGCTTGGTCAAGAACTTTAGCATAAGATACTTGGAAGAAACAAATGCATCCATCTCCTCCAAAGTAGGTCGCCCAAAGAAGACGTTATAATATTATGGTTGGTCGATCTCAACCAAGGGAGTTTCAAAGGTCCTGTGGAGCGGAGACAACCCAACTTGAACCAAGAGGCTGATTTATCCCACCGGAGTTGATCCTTTGTTATTGAAGCCGAAGATTGGCTCATTGCTTGGCTCCAACTTCTTCTTAGAAATTCTCATTCGATCGAAAGCGTGTTTGAAGATGACATTGACGGTAGTCCCAGTGTCCACAAGGATCTTGGAAATGTCAGAGAGTCCAATTTGAGCTGTTATCATAAGGGGATCGTTATGTGGGTGGCGGACCCCTTTCTTCATCTCCTTTGGAGAGATTACCATATTGTGCATTTTGAGAGCGTAACGTGCATTCTTCAACGATGGTCTCTCTATAATGGAGAATATTCCTTCCCTTGCTTCCTTCAAATATTGACTCCTGACCCTTAGACAATTTCCAACAGGGAGTGGTCTACCATGGATCACATTGATTCGATTTATGGGCGGACCCAAGTCTAGGTTTCCCTCTTCCATAGTAGCTTATATTGCATTTGTTGAAACCTTTTGCTGTCCACTTGTATGTTGAGCATATATTGTTTTGTTCAAAACAAACTCTTTTAGATGTCCCTCTCGGATTAGCTTCTGAAAAATCCCGTCCAATAACTTACACTCGTCAATCTTATGCCTGTTGGTTTTGTGATATTCACATTTCACAATACTTACCACCGGAATAAGCTTCAGGGAAATTCTTGTCTTTAAACGAGACAGGGAAGTTATTAACCCTTTCTTACGCAACATCGTACACAAAGGAGATGGGCTTACTTAGATCAACCGAGTTGGTATTAAAATCTTCCCAGCTTGATCTCTTTTGACTTCCCTCCTTGGGCTTTCCTTCGAAGTTCGACCTTCCTCCTTCCCCTCAAGGTCCGAACTTTTTCTTTGTGAAGTACAGTTCGTCCATACGAATAAACTTGTCGGCTTGGAAGTGAAAGTCTTGTAAGTCCTTACAGCCGTGAATGTAAAACTCTTTCCAGAAGGGGGTATTTTAAATTAGCCCTGAATGCACGGCTATCAACTTGTCCCGATCATTCATATCCTTGGCCTTTAATGCCTCGATGTTGAACCTTTTCAAGTAATCTTCTAGAGACTCCCCTTGTCTCTTCTTGATGTTAGCAATGACTGTGTAATCAACTGTCAGATCTTTGCAAATGCAGGTGTAACGACCCGGATTTTTAGTCGATTTATTTTAAATATTTAATAAGGATTTAAATATTGAATTTATAATATAAATGGTATTTTATTGGGTTATTGTTTAAATAATCGAAATACGATGTATTTTGATAATTATCGAAATATGAGAGGTTTGAAATAATTCAATTCGAAGATAAAACTGAACCATGATAATAGAAATTCATTGATGGAAAATTTATTTATTTTGAATTTAAAATGATTTAATATGGCTATTTTAAATATACGTTCAAATTAAACTGTATAATCTATTTCATTGAATTCAGAATAGTGAATAACGTTGGGAACATCAGTCGTATAGGTAAAACAACGGTTCGAGAACCATGAGATATTTTAAGTTATAAAATTTAAAAGGGTCAGTTCAAAATCAGTTTCTTTTATCATCAGCCGGCCTACCTTTATAGCGCCACCCTAAAACTAAAAACACTCAGACACTACTTCCCTCGAGCCAACAAATTTGTCGCTGATCTTCAATATCAAGGAAACCAAAATTAATGGTGATGTACGTATGTTCCTTCGTTCTTCCCTATATAAATAGTTCGAAGCCTTCGCATTCTTCCCATTCTCGTTTTTATTCTCTCATTCCTCAGCTAGAAACCGAAGTCGTCCCCTCCCAAATCTTTAGAAATTTACCTAGATTAAATTACTCAGCGGAATTAAACAAAAATGGATTCAATGATCCCCTCTTCATGAGTACTTCGCCCTCGTACCATCCAGACTAGATGCGATGCAACACTTGGGTGCGATTTAGGGAAAATCATGGATTAGGGTTAACGATCGCTTGCGAGTTAGGGAGGTTCTGGGAGTTTCGAATTGGTATTGTCAGTGTCCAGGTTGAGTAGATTGGCAGAGAAGATTGATGTCGAAATTGCTAAGGGGTGTCGATGAGGAAGGACTCGATGTGGTATTTCGCGAGCCATTGTTCACTGCGATTCAGTATTTGGGGAGGCATTTGTCGTGATGGTTCTTATAAGGCTCAAGTGTGAAGCTTAGACAACGGAGATGGAGTGCGTTCTACTGTTGGGTGATGGTATGGAGTCTGCAGTAAGGACTGATGGGGCTGGTTTGGATTTGTAAATGAAATGGAGATCGACTGCCAGTTGCTCGATGAAATGCCAATGTGGATCAGGGCAGTTTTTGGAGTTGTTTCGGTAAACGTTGATCATCGATGGTTGAATTGGTTCGCGGATGGGTCAAGTAGATTGCTATCGAAATAAGGTATATGTTTCATGCAATTTAAAATACCTAGGATAATCTATTTATTTATGTTATGGTTAATTTAAATAAATGGTGATCGATAAAATATGAAATAAATATTGTAGGTGAAAGAAGAATTCAACTCAAATAGATAATATCCGCAACAAAACGGAATTTAAATGGATATTCGAGCAAAGGAAAAATCAAGTGAGTAAATCTCACTCACCTTTTATTTTAATTATTTTTACTTCGTAAAAATAATTGTTGATGCTTGTTTGGATTTTTCTGTTTGTTTTATATATATTAGTTATTTAGGCTATTATATATATATTGGGTTGATTAATTGGTTGGATTCCCGCAGTCTCATTAGCGGATGCCCGCAGTTTCATAGCGGATGATTACCCTATACGCCCCACGCTATGATTAGTGGATGACCTTCTATACCGCGATATTCTGCCACGAAGCAGAATGGGTATTATTTATGTGCTAACATCTGTGGATGCAGGGAAACAGGTTGGAGGAATCCAACTGGATTCCTCAAAAATATATTATCTGCTTGTTTATTTGTTTGCATATATATTTTTATATATGATGTGTTAGAAAAATAAATAATTCGTTGCTTTGTGTGTTTAAACATCACTGGGCTTAAGTAATGATATTTAAAAATATCGTGGTAGGATATTTGAGATTTTAAAAGGGAAAATTCTATTTTTTAAATAGAAATTTGAATTTTAAATGGAAATAAAATATAAACTTGTTTTTGGAAAAATAAAACAAGTAGTTTCTTTTTAAACGAAGTTTATAAATAGTTCTTTTATAACGAAGTTATAAATAAAGTGAAAAGAATTATCATTTGATAATTCAGAAATAGAAATACCAGTGTGAAATTGGAATTTGAAATGAAATTTCAAAATAGGATGTGAAATGAAATTTTTAAATATATAACTCAAATGAAATTTGAGTATAACATTTGAATAGTAGAATTAGAAAAGGAGTTTAAATATTTGAATTTTAAAAGGAGATTGAATATTAGAAATTCAAATAGAAGTTCAAATAGAATTTGAATAGACGGAATTTGAATGAAAAATAGAATTCGAATTCAAGGAATTAAAATAAAATTTGAATTCGAAGGAATTCGAATAAAGAAATTCAAATAGAGATTTGAATGTAGAATTTCAAAATAGAATTTGGAATAAACTTTGAAATAGGATTTTCAAAGTAGAATTGGAAATAGAATTTCAAATAGGATTCCAAAATAGGAAATCCAAATGGTTTTGAAATGGAATTTGAATTCAAGGGAATTCAAATGGATTTGAGTGGAGAAATTCAAATGGTGTTAAAAATAAGTTTGAATATTAGAAATTCAAATGGTGTTGGAAATGAATTTGAATATTAGAATTCAAATGGAAATGGAAAATGAAATTTGAATATAAGAGATTCAAATTGAATTCAAATAGGATTTAATCTATGAGATTTGAATATAGAAATTCAAATGAAGTTTTGAAAATAGATTTGAATATAGAAATTCAAATGAAGTTTTGAAAACTAGATTTGTAATAGAATTCAAATAAGAGGATTTAAATAGAATTTGAATGATAGAATTAAAAAGGGGTTGAATATTTGAAATTTCAAAATAGAATTGAATCGGAGTTTGGATATTTGAAATTCAAATAGAATAAATATAGAATTTGAATTCGAAGAGAATTGAATAGGGAATTTGAATGTAGAATTCAAAAAGGAATTCAAATGGAATTTAAATTATAGAAATTGAATATAGCATTCAAACGGAATTTTAACTATGGGATTTAACTATATAATTCAAACGGAATTTGAAATATGGAAATTTGAATATAGGATTCAATAGAAGTGAAATTTGAATTTGAATATAGAATTCAAATAAAAGTGAAAATGAAGTTTGAGTGGAGTTGAATTCATTTTAAACGAAGTTTAACGTTTATATTTATAAATATAATTAAAACGAACTCGCCGCAGCGCTGCATTTCGTAAATTGGCGATTCGAACTTCAATTGAATATACAGAACGCAATTGAAGTCGGAATTCTTCGAAACAAGAAACGTCAGGACCGATTTGATAATAGTTTTCTAATGAAGGAGAAAAATCTGGATTTCGTCGTACATACTTTGAGTTATATCAAAATCAAATTTTCAGAAAAGCAGCGCCAGAATCGTTTTAAAACCATAATGGTTTATTTAATGTTATAAAAGGATTTTAAGCGGAAAAAAATCCGAATTTTCTATTTAGAAAATCTCCGAGTTGAGTTGTAAAATATATGCGAATTCAAGTTGTGTAAATGAATATGATTTTTGAAACAGAAACCAGATTTTTGATTTATTGAATAAAATTAACTAAATTGAATAGAAATTAGTTAATGAAATTTCAAATGGATATTGGGGTTTGAATAAGTAAATTCGATTTGAAAATTTATATTTGAAAAAAAGGAAACTAGAATTGAAATTGAAATTCAATTTGGTTATGAGCAAGTTAAATATTTTATTTGAACATGTTATGATAAAACAAAGAAGTGGAATAGGCAAAATGACTAATTAAAGAATAAATGGGCAAAACTGAATTCAAACGATTGGATTGAGTTGAATTGAATTGCAAACAGGTGGACATGTGTAAGCAGGGTTGATATGAAGTATATGAAGTCTATAAATTTAGTGCCCGACAAAAAGGTACATGTTTAATTCATATATGAGATTTTATGCGCCGTATCGGCTAGCCGCTTGGCTCTTCCTTTTTCTTTTTGAGATGAGAAGTTACCGGGAAGCTATTTGAAATTTCCCGATGCTCCCGATACAGGGGAGGTTATGACGAATTTTTCCGGGAATTTAAGGAGTTAGAATATTTTTTAAGAAATTTGACAATTAGAAATCTATATATCGATATATATAGAATTCGATAAGGAAACGAAATCAAAAATAGAATATTGTAAACAAAAAGGGAAATCTATAAATTAGAGATAGAAAGCAAACCATACACGTGTTTTAGAATGAATAATTGGGTTTTATTGTGTGTTTATTCGAGGTAAGTGATTTTGCTGTTTTGAAGTTGAGGATGTTTTCAGTTAAGGTCTGAGAGGTAATTTTACCCCAACTTGATTGATTCCATTTTCAGTGGATAAATAGCAAGATCCAGTCTCGAAGAGAAGTGTTTGAAAAAGAGTTAGTTGAATAAAATATTTTGGGTTGTTGTAACGATGTTTTACACAACATTCGTTCTAAACCCAAGTGATGGAATTTTGGGAAATATAACAGTAAATATTTCCTGAGTATAATTAAAATAGTCGGAATAGAGATAAGTGATTGGAATTGTTTCCAATTGCAAATAGAGATATTTTCTAATATATAGAAAATAAAAGAAGTTGATGCTTTCCAAATAGCGTAAAGAGCCAATATGGTTATTGAAAATATTTGGTTAACAAATATTGATAAGGAAATGGAGAAGAGATTTAATTAATGAAATATTAATTAAAGGGCCCAGTGATTTGTTTGATATGTTTGGATGAACTCTTGTTTTATTCGATAGTTAAATCACAGACTATCGAAGTTTTGACCATCGTTGTCAATATGGAGAGACCGGTTGGATTATTATCCGAAGAACCACTCCGTATCGGCGTAAGCGTTGCGAACCAAGTATGCTGAATATATTGAAGACGGAGTAAAGTGCAAGGGCTTTTCTATTAAATAGAAATAGTGCCTTCGGTTTCGTTCAGTCCCAGAACGAACGTATATGGACGAATGTCTGACAGAGTATTTCCAATGATCAAATGGGTTGGTCTGTATGAATATATATGGTTGCAACGGATTTATCCCTTAGCATAATATCCAGAATATTTGTGCAAACTCAACTAGTGATTTACGGATCTGACAATGTGGCATTCAAAGTGATTGTGCTATCAATGAATGGTAAGTATTCGTAGCCTCAGGCCTCAACAACCGGGGAAGGACAAAAATCGGGCAGGCAGCATGGCTATGTGGGTCGCACCCATTAGGATGTATAATCATCTATCTAGAGGTTCATTTAATTTCTTATTCTATTCGATGCTGTCCCAGTCGGGAGACGGTTGCTGATCCCAACCGTTGGTGATATACATTTGATACACTCAAGCGAAATGAGTGGTCGGTCATGTGTGGGCCGGGTTGCAAGATGTTCTTGTTGAACCCAGTGTATTCCTCTCTAGAGATACACTAGCGGAAGGTGGTTCCATACCTTGTCATGTTGGAAATCCAATCTCCAATAAGCGCCATGCGGTTTTTGATTTTATAATATATATGTGGAGCGTGAGATGCAAGCGTTCTGCTATTTGGTTATTTACTTGATGTAGACATTATTATAATATCACTAGATTTTCGTATCAAAGTGTTTGGGTTATAGTAAGGTAAAAACCGTCCGTGTTTATGTGTGGGCTGGTCTTACTATTACCTTTTCTTTTGAAAGGATTTTTAAAGTTAAACAAGTGGTTGGAGTTTACTCACACCAGTCCCATGACTGACCCAGAGTTTTATTTTGTTTTGTTTTCCCTAAACTCTTGGGTGCCCAAATTTGTACGGGCAGTCAAGTGGTCGGGATTTTTACAGATCCATTTGGAGGGGCTTGGAGTAGGAGGCTTCAGCGTTAGTTATCTAGTGTTATTTCCGCCGTATTGTAAGTGTGTACTCTGATAATGATGTATGTATATACAGTCAAAAATTTGTATTTCAGAAGCTATTCTATATATTATATTTTATTCCGCTGCGATGTGAGGTTCTGTGTTGTGTTTATGTTCTTCTTCTTCTTCTATTCTAAGTTTCTACCTCATCTATTCTCACCCTCTAACTTCTTTCTATTAATGGTTCGTATTTCTGTGTTATTTGGGTTGGACGTGTGTTGTATTTAGTCAACTCAGATAGCTCGGATTTGCGGGTCGTTTCAGCAGGATTGCACGGAAAACTCATAGGAGAACTGTTTCCACGAGTAAATGGTGTTTTCTCTGTACTAATGATACCACTTTGCTACCGCTCCCTGAAAGGTCACTGGGAAAGGACGACATCTGACGACTCCTGAAGCATTATAGAGATCTATCTGGCTGTTGAAAGCCATTAGATGATCATCAGGGTCAGTTGTTCCAGGGTATTTTATGGTTGGAACCTTCACCCTAGATGGTATTATGGTGTTCATAATTTCATCGATGAAAGAGGCAACTCTTTCATTATCATTAATCCTACCATCCTGGGTTCTCTTCCCCTTGCTTCCCAACAAGTCTTGACGGTCTTTTGAGCAATGTCTTTAAGATAAGCTTCTGTGTTGCCGTAATTTACCCTTTTAGGATCATAACCTTTGGAAGTGGAACTCCCAGATTGTTCTTGTTCGCATTGATTTCCTTGATGGTCTACCCCTGTCAAAAGCGATTTTTTCTTCTTAGAGGAAATCACTTTGAGCTTCTCCTTTACTTCAGAGTATTGAATGGGAGCCTTTCTTTTCTGACATTCATTTGTCTCTCTTTGACTGGATTTAGTGAGTCTTGAAGACTTTTGCGCTTGAGCAGCATTCATTTGAGCTTGCATCTCTTGGATTTGCTTTTCTAAGGCCATAATTCTAGCGACATTATCCTCCACTGTGTTTGGATTTTGTGGTTGTATCAGGCTGGAGGTTTCTTCTTCTTCATTATTATTCAGATTGATTTCCGGCTCCATGTTTTCTTTAGGAGTGGCTTTAGGAGCTGGTTCTTTTCCCAATTTCTTTGGTTTCTTCCATTCCTACCATGGAGTTTAAGTTTACCAAGTTAATTTTTATGGTTGTTAACCGCAAGGTCGGAGGTTCAAGTCCTCCTTCTAGCACCAAAATTTTAATGATATTTACTGTCAACACCCGGAACAAGTCATATAGAGCATATGTTTAGGGAAATTGATGCAGCAGCGATCTAAGGTTACTGAAGAACAATCTGGGATCAATGCTCCTTAGCTAAATCTATTGTTTCTTAAGTACCAAGATCTTCGTTCTGAAGATTAGTTATTCTCCCCTCAGGGGTTGAATATCACGCTTACAGGACTATGGAGTTCAGAAGTACCTTGAAGAAAGGTTTATTTAGTTTGGCACAACTAAAGCCTTGTACAATCAATTACCTTTTTTATCATGGGTAAAGTAATATACATTGTGATAGGAGGAAAATATGCTATTGCTTCCCAACATTCGGATGGTAGGGGTACTACAATGCTTATTAACTCAAATGACCCTTCTGCATCGAGCTAGGCCGAAGGGCTTTGGTTGCGTCAATGATCAAGTCATAAGCCTGTAGTCAACCTCTTTTCCCAAGTTGAGTAGCATTAGGCTCATTATGAGAGGGTTGATTGACGTTACCAATCCTCAAGATAAAGGGGGAAGGTTTACACGAAGCCCTTCCTCTTTACGGAGGTATCGTAAACAACTCTTTCATACGAAAGGTTAGTGTTAATTCCTTGTTTTATCATAAATGGCACAACATGATTACCAAATCACAAGATGTATAAGTCTCAGACTCCTCTATTCATAAATTGTAGGTATATTACAAGAGTTGAAGAAATCCCCAATCCGATTTGGAAATTAGGGTTTTCTCCTCAGAGAAGAAGAAACAAGATTGAGAAAATAAAGAATTCGTTCCCCCAAAATGTGACCTCTGGGGTGTTATTTATAGAGAATTCAGGGCTGCTTCTGCTATTGGGCTTACATAAGCCTCTATCGGTTGTTTTTCTCCTTGGTCTTCGATGTTTAGCTTTCGGCCGCCATTATGGTGCTGACTATAGCTTCCGGAGTGAGGGTCCCCGTCAATTGAGGCTTCTTTGAGATGGATACATGCTTATCAGGGTAAATGCTTTTGGAAGACAATTGTGCTCCCGGATGTGGCTTTCGAATGTAGCCTTCCTGTTTTTTCATGAATACTTTGAGGAGCTTGCTTTCGTGATGTATGTAGATAGCTGCCAGTTCGGGACCCGTACCGGTGTCGGCACTAGTAGATTAGTATGGATAGTCTGTATCCCATCTAGGGTTTCGGTTTGCCTTCCGGTGGAGCTTTCGGAAGAAGTCTAGCCTTCTGGAGGGTAGCTTTCGGTGTTTTACTTCTTGTTTAATAGAATGACCTCCCGGTGCTTGAGTATTTCGGGGGCGAGTTTCGGATAGTCCCAGGGTGCTTTAGGCTTGGTATCTTTGATATCTATATCTCCTGATGCATCGATGTTAAGCAGGTTAATGCCAACATCCCTTCCGTTTTTCTGGGTTTTGATTAGCGAAGCTCTTTCCTACCTCTTTCTTAACTTCTGACTTAGATGAACTTTTGTTATAGAACCACCTTGCCGGATAGACCCTGCCGGATACACCCTGTTGGATACACCCTGTCGGTATTCTATGATTTTGAGCTCCTTTCTCCCAAGAAGATGTCGGTTTATGCGGCTATCGTATTATTCCTTTATGTTTTCGGTTCTTTCTAGTATTTGGCTTTTGCTTTCAAAGATATTTCTTATGTTGATGACAATCCACTGCCCCTTCACCGTTAATGTGTTCCGGAGTTAATTTTGGTAGTAACACTTGTCAATAAAAATGTTAACAAATATTACACACTAATTTTCAAATCACCTAACCAATCAACAATTCCACATCAACTAACACAATAATATAAATGACAACAACAATATGATAATCATCGTTTTCAACCTCCTAATCAATTACATTTATTCCCAAATCAACCTACAATATAATCATCATCATAAGTATCCCACATGACAACCAATTTCATATCCGTAAACAATCAATTTTCAAACCCATATGAACATGCAACTAAACCCCCTAATTAACCCTAATTAAACATAAAATAGGGTTAGAAGGCATACCGACTCAAAATTAGAAGCTTGGAGTGGTGGAATCGCTACAGCATGGGGGGGCGACGAGGTTAAGGGTTTTGAAATTATTTTGGGGCAGAAAATAGAATGAGGAAGAAAGGCAATGAGAGCTACCTGTATCAACAGACCTTGCAACGGCAACATTTTAAGCCGTCACAAGCCGCCACCTTGGCTTGCCGCATTTTGTCCTGCATCTTATAGTGAAATAGGCTGGTTTTAAAACTATATGCAAATATAAGCTCATTTCGGCCATCTCAGCGATGAGCTAACCTTTCTTTTAAAAAAACTACATATGGCGCACTTCAGAAGTGCACCCCTATTAATTTACATTGGCGCACCTGCGAAGTGCGCCAGTGTAAATTTCTGCGAACTTCATTGAATACACCATAAAACCCAACTATTTACCTATTAGGATTTTATTTTTAATGTTAGACATCGAATAAAAGTACATGTAAATGGTTATAAGTACCCAGTCAAAAGCTAAGCCATATGTATTTTGCAAGCCCAAGCGTTTATTACTGACTGTTACTAAAGGTCCTATCTATGTCTTCTAAATATTTAAGAACAATAAATGGTCTCTTTAACATTTAATGTTGCTTGCATTGCCGAAGGAATGTTAGAGGACAACGATGAATAGGTTACATGTTTAAAATAGGCCTCCATATTCAATATATGATATCAATTTTGAAGACGTCCGTATTATTTTAATCCAGAACTTTATTAATTTATACTGACGCACTTCGCAGGTGCGCCGGTGTAAATTAACAGGGGCGCACTTATGAAGTGCGTCCCGTGTTTTCTTTTTAAATAAAAAAAAGTCAGTTCATTGTTGAGTTGGTCAAAACTAGCCTATTTTTGCAAATAGTTTTGAAACCAGCCTATTTTTGCCATTAGTTTGAAAATGTAGCCTATTTTGAAAATTTGTCCTTGAAATTGTACGGAGTTTGAATTCTTTATGCTAAGTTGGAACATTTTTAGTTTTAATTTTGGTTTGGAATCTTCATTTGTGTTATTAGTTAAAAACAAATAATGAACCTGCAAAGGAAATATATATGTTAGATCGTATAATTTTAAGATTCAATAATATTTATTGAGAGACATTTTTGACAATTCACGCTGACAATAGCAAGTGTTATAACAAATGCATTACAACCATTGTTAACGATATACTTTCACCTTCGATTTCTTAATTTTGGTTTTTATTGGACAATTCAAGTTCGTTGGATTACATTTTTTGTTTAGGTTTCAACAAGCATTAGATTTCCCCATAGTTGACTTTCCAAGCTTATGCCAAGAAAAAGAAAATAGAATATGATGATGTAGAAGAAGATCTTAAAACTAACAAAGAGACGATGTACAAGGGGAGAAAATTGAAATAAACTTGTATTTATTAATTAATTAGAAAGCGGATTTGTAATTTGAGATTAGGAAAACTGTTGATTCTGATTATAATTAAGTTTGACTGGTATCTGGATAACTTTGTTCATTGGTTTTCTTATTATGTAATTGTAAAAAAGCAAGTTCAACTTTAAAAAGGAAATAAAAAATCCAGGTGAAGTTAAACTTATTAATAAAATGCCACAATTTATGAGTCAAATGAATACTGCAACTGGCCCTTTTTCATAGAAGTAGAGTTAATAAGGAACATTTTAATGCATTAAGGTTGTGTTTGCAAACGAACTGAAAGGGGCATTTGGAAGAGATATTTGAAAGGGGCTGGGGAAGGGCATTTTCACGAACGAGGAATGCATTTTTTTTTACGAAATGGGCAAATTGAAATGGGTATTGTTATTATTTTATTATTTATTTGTTTGTGTTTAATAAAGTAGTAGAATGCAAAATACAAATTGCAGAATTCAAATTTCAAAATACAAAAAAGTGCAGAATACAAAGTATAGATATTAAAATGCAGAATTAAAAACCAGAAAAGTGCAGAATACAACTCTTGGCTCAGTGTTAAGAAGAAAAATCCGGCTAGATTAGTCGCTTCTGGTAAGGATAAAGGTAAGCAAGTAATTGTAGATGAGACACCACCTGTAGTGAATGCAATTGGAACTTCGAATAGCTTTGAGCTGCTGCCAGTATGTGATGTGGAAGAGAATGCATATAAAATAAATTATGAAATTGAAGATGAAGAAATCGAAAATGTACACATGGATGTCAATGGAGAAAACGTGAATGGAGTAGATGAGATTAAATCAAATGAGGTTGGCACTGAAATGCAACGTCTAGATGAGAGCAACCAAACTAAAAATGCGACCGAAGAAAACAGATTGAAGAAAAAACATGATATAGAGCTAGTTGAAGAAATTCTGACGACCACTTTTGGAAATAGGGAGGATTACGGTATAACTGGACCAATACTGAACAAAGAAACAAGTGAGAAATTGAAGCCAATTGCTTTAATTGTTGATTTACAGAGAAGAGAAAATGTTGATAATGGGAATCTTAGACGATCTGTAGACAATTTAAGCAAAGTTACTGTTGTTCAGAAGACAAGTGAAAATGACTCCACAAATATCAAAATGAAGCAGTTACACATTGACAAGAACGAGCTAAGTCCTATAGCTGCTGCTAGGGCTGCTCTCATTCGAACAATAGACGCCGACATCTTGACAATATCAACCGCCCTCCAAGCTGAGTTAGCGCAGTGGGAAGCTAACACCCCTGAATATCTAGCAACAGAGAAGAAGGTGGTTGACTTTAATAAATTTTGTTCTGAAATTGTATACGATCAATTGCATGCTTTGCAGCTTGATCATGTGTCAGCAGTCTTACAAAAAACAATTGCTAGTGGAAAGAAGAAGATGCGAAAGTCACCAACTATCAAAGACAAGACGGCAAATCCATATGCGCATATTGCACCTCCTGCAGCATATAAGGAAAGACCTCCCGACATTAATGTTGATCAAAAGGAAGCTAGCTCCAACGAAAAAGCAAGACCTAAAACCCCCGTCACGCGGAGTATGAAGAAGGAAATGCTAAGAAACTTAAGCGGGAATGGATAGCGAAAGCTTTAAGAGGAGAAACATTAGGAGATAAAAAGAGGCAATTCAAAATGTAATGTGAACATGTAATTCTAAATCGTGATAGTAGTCCCTGACTTCCATGTGTGGAAGATGCAGCTGATATGTACCTTGTATATCACCTGTCCTCTCTTGTATTCTCTTATTTTTTAATAAAAAGTGTTACGGAACACTATAAAAACCAGTCAGCCTTGCCAAAAAAAAAACCAGAAAATACAAAAACAACACTACAGAGAAATTCTCTTAAGCTTATCAACAGAATAACAGACACATTTCCTGGTATTGAGACGATTGGTTAGCTGACATTCTAGAAAAAAAATCAAAATATTCTAAAAAAAACATATGTGATAGATATTGAGATGAAAAACACGAAAATATAATCGTTTACCTGAAAATGTTGATGTAGAATCGCGAAAAAATTAAAGAAATCACGGATTGGGGCTGGTTTGATGAAGAAAATAGTGATATACGGTAAGATATATATATATATATATATATATATATATATATATATATATATATATATATATATATATATATATATATATATATATAGAAATTGGAAGGAAAACGTACATTGGGGAATAGACGTTTGGCATCCTGATGCGTCGGACGCGTCAGACGCAAGTGACTAAATTCCAATATTTCAATCTGAAGAGTGAAAGCATGTCCGTTTGCAAACGAAACAGGAAAGTTAACATCTGCGTTTGCGTCCGACGCGTCTAGGTGGATTCCACACTTTTGTCCAGATAAAATGGAACGTTGGAAAGTAGTCGTTTGCGTCAGACGCGTCTGACACGTCGGACGCCGTCTGATGCAAACGGCTACTTTACCAATGGTTGTTCTCTCCCCAAACTCTATATAATCCAACCTCTTTCTCCCCAACTCAGATTGCAAGCATTTATGATGAATCCTCCACCTGCGTATCCACCTACGTATCCACCAAATTATCCACTTCCGTACCCACAGCCACAGTAGACCGTATTCTAGATTATGCATTGTATTTTGTATTCCGCATTTTGAATTCTGCACTGCAACTTGTATTCAACAATTTGAATTCTGAAATTTGTATTATATATTCAACTATTCAGTTAACAAATAAATAATAAATTAATATCTCTGTCCCTTTCAATTTGCCTTTTACTTTTAAAGAAACACATTCCCGGTTCATGAAAATACCCCCTCCCAACCCCCTTCAAATGGTCATTTCGATTCGTTTGCAAACGCATCCTTCCTCTCTTCCATGCAACCAAAGAATTTTTTCCAAAGAAGTTGAATCTCGATTTCAATGCAATGCATCCAATTCTTTACACAGCAAACTATACATAATAGCGCAATTAACATGAAGTTTTTTGACACCAATGCAATATTTAAAGATTGTTCAAAATACATATAAATATAAAAGGAAACTTATAGTCCTATCTAAAGCAGCGGCTTAGCTAAGCAGAGGCCAGCTAGGGCCAATGCACCTGCTGAATAACTAAAAACCAATGTAGAAAATGGAAATTTGTATCCATGCCCCAGCTCAAATATTAATATGTGTGCCCTAGCTCAGCTCCCAACCTAGCTCTGACTTTTTTCCTAGCTGCCAAAGAAAGTTGAAACACTTACAAATAGTAAAAAGATGAATCTATTTCTTTGTGATGCGCATGTGTGTGTCATATGAACCTTATGATGGGTAGTTGAACGGTAAAGAGGGATCTTTTGACATACAAGAGTGAGTGAAAGAGAGAAAGGATGTGTCATAAAAACCTTATGATGTGTATGTTGAATATATAGTACAGGGATTTGATGAAAATTTCAGTGAAATTCATAGTATGATTTCAGTATCTGCTCATGCCTAAATTATAATTAAAAAGCCCATAAAATTTATGGTTTAGTTACTAACACAATGCTTCATTCAGGCATCAGGGAGACATCTCTTAGTCTTCCATACCAATGTCAGCTACATAAGGGGTTCCAGCACCAAACCACTCATCCAAGCCAGTCTTTCTCAATGCCTCATCATCGGAATAACTCATAACTTGAATTTCGTGACCTTGCGTCGCTGCAAACTCGACAGTCATGTTATCGTTGATTTGATCCATAGATCCCACATTTTGCTCATACACATTATATTGTGTATGAGCAATATTACCCATAATGTTACCACTGCTCTGATTCATACATCCTGCATTATGACCATACAGATTAAAATTGGAAATCAAGTTCATCTCATTACCCCTAGCGAAGTTACCTCCCGAAAAGTTCATGTCCATGCCAGATTGTGCCCTGTTGGTGAAAAACTTTGGGTTGTGATCTGCAACCAAAACGGGTGTTGCACTTATAGTACGACCAAATATTGGATGCAATCCTTGACTGTCAGTTGCTTCATATCTCAAGTTATTCTCCGAATCCATTGCTTCAACATTTTTATTCCAAGAGCTTCCACCTGCAGCGGACAAATTAGGCAAAGGCGGGCACTGCTTCCGATCAGTATCTCGAGCTAGCTTCTGAAGAACTTTAGTCAGCACAGCAGAGTCTTTTGCTGTCATTTTATCTTGTAGGCTTCTTGAGTGCTCAACAATCTCTTTGATTTTATCAATATTTGGACTTAGGTGTATTAGAACACCAGAAAGAACACCCACTTTCCAAAGTTTTTTCAAGTCGTGCGGTTTCTTGAAAGGAGGAACTCCTTTGTCTGTGGGAAATCCAAGCTCAGCCCACCATTCCTCATTAGTGGTAGGCCACCATGGCGGTGGGATCCCTTGCTCCAGTGGGTAGGTTCTCTGAGGAGGATCACAATGCTGCATAAGAGAAGACAGCAGAGCCCCAAGCGTCGTATCCTGAATTTCAGACAGCTTCTCTCTTATATTTATTTCACCTGTTTGATCTTCATTGGGGGACATACGTTGAGACTCGTAATCTTCTATTGCAAAAGGTGCATTTATGTTGAAATTGACCCTCTCTTTCCACCATGCACGTAAGTTGTCTGAAACACCGGTAACGGGCTTACCATTTTCGGATATTATACCATAAACAAAGCCTTGTGCATTGCAATTTCCCATTGCTTTGAGCATTAGTTCCAGCACTGAATCCTGGATTCTTGATAACTGTTGTCTACTGTTAGGCTCTGTCATATTACGGTTTTGTTCAAGGGGTTTCTTTTCTCTTATACGTTTGAGACGAGCCATGTCTCTGTAGATTCTGTATTCTAGCAATGCTTCCTCGTATTCATGATTGGTGAATTCATTGTCGTCTGCCTCTTCCTCAACAGTAAAATTTGTTGAAGGATTAATTGTGTGCGTCATTTGATCAATTGGTAGAAGTGTGTGCTGGTCCATGCCTACCAGTAAGGTTACCTGATTAGACGCAATTATTATTATTTAAGACATTGAGAGAAAATCACCTCTACCAAAATCTTCTGTCCTCTCTATATCAAACCAATCAAGACTTCTAATTTTCACCTTTTTGCAATTAAATCTGAGAGCTTAATTACGAAAAAAAAAAAAAAAATTCAGGGGTTCTGATTGATTGAATATAAGGGAATAGAGGATTTTGGGTACAGGTTTTTTTTCCCTAGCATTTATATATGTGTGGTGTATTTATATATGCAAGGGAAAAAACCTTGTTAATGCGGAAATAATACTTCTAAAAATTAAGATATAACAATGCATAATACAAGGATAATTATGTGTTTTTTCCATAAGGAACTTGGTCTGAATGAGTCGTACTTACAACATTACTAACTACACATTTAGTTTTCATATTTCTGCATATTTATTCCACTAGTATATAACCCGTGCATTGTACGCAACAGTATTACCAAACATAATATTTATTATTTAATATTAAAATGAGAACTTTATTAACCGATACGTAATAAATTTTGATGTGAAATATATAAACTGTTAAATGGAATTATTATTATTGTTGTTTGTATGTAATTTATATTCTATAACTTACACAAACAATATGTATGTGTGTATTCAAGATTATTTTTTAAAATCAGTTTTATTAATATGAATAAACTATAAATGTTAAAATTGATGTATGCCAGTAATTTATTCAATGAGTTGGCAAATCTTATTTAATATAATTTGTTTAACTAACTTAAATGTAATATTGTAAGCTTAGTTTAACTATATAGTATAGCAGGAAGAACTGAAAATAATTTATATATATATATATATATATATATATATATATTAATTTGTTGTAGACTTATTGATGTTCAAAAAGAATTTTATGCTATAATACATGGTAAATTTTTGATATAAATGAATAATAATCAATTTACAAATAACTTCTGGTATTGGTGATATACATAATTTATGTTATATGATTCACGATTTCGCTATTATTGTTTACATATATTATTTGAATTATGTGACTAATTCAACCTTAAAAGAAAAACTAATTTTGCCTTCATTGTTGATATGGACATGGTATATATATACATTTTAAAACATCATAGTTAACGTTAATTAGATTAATTAACAAGCAAATTGTTAATCGAACTTATTTGTTAACAGTTAGTTTAAGCATATTAACTTAAATGTACAGTGTTCAATGGTATTGTAAAATGTTTTATGAATAACTAAGTAAATTTTGAAATGTGGGCCCTTGATGTTAATATTAGTATATTACAATGCAATATATGGTAAATATATTACTGTAAATGAGTTAACCTATGAAGTTATGATTATTATTTCTGTCTAATTAATATTATGTGGTTGACGAGTTTATATATTGAGTTATTATTTTTCTCGTTCTTGTTAATATGAATATAGTTAACATTAATATGATTTATTGGCCGAACACTACTAAACAGATAGTATACACCAACATATATGGGCAATGGCCGCCAACGACGCCTTGGCAACGGCTGGTACATTCAAGACATTTTTTACGAACTAAAAAATATATCCGTTGGAACCCGTTGATAATAGGTAATTGGTGCCTGTTAGTAGTTGTTGCTAGATAATGAGCAAATTGTCAACACCTGCTTCTTTTTCCTCGTTACAGTTTTCTCCTCCAGATTAACCCAAAACCCCGCCGTCCTCCAATTTCGCTATCCCACTGCCACTCCCTCATTCCTTAGCCTCTCCATCTCTTGGAAACTTTCCACTCTTTCTCTCTAACCACCTAATCTGCCCTAAAATAGGTATTAACTTTAAACCCTATTTAATTAAATTTTTTAATGTAGATTTAGTTTGTAAGTTTACATGTTTGTATTGTCTTATCATATTTGTAGTGTAGTATATTGAAGCCTAATTATTGCAAGTTTATACTTTGCATGATAATATAATAGTATGCATATAAATTGACTATTTAAGTGCTTTTAGGATTCTTTGGGGATTTTTAGTGTAAATGAGTATAACTTAGTTTATGTATTTTAGAAAATGTCGAAAACGGTCGATATTTAATTTTATGTAACGTGCCGTTAGTTGATTAAGTTTTGATAATGTGCATATATGTGATAAACACCGTATATGTACAGTTAGATTGGAATTAAGCCGTTCAAAGCTTATTTAGTTTAAACTTTGCGGCTTCACGCAGACGATTGATAACAAGTGCGGCAATCGTATAACTTGGTTTTTAATATACACTTCCTTGTTATTAAATTATTAGAAACTGCAGAAGAGGAAAAATTTCATGATCTCGTATGAATCGAAGCCAATTTTTTTAATAAGTATAATACATGCAATATATTACATTCATAAAATTCTTAGAGTGTTTTCCGACTCCAATTGATAAGTATTGTATATGATCGTTATGTGAGTATTCGTATTTTTAACAGAACAGACATTTATATTCATTATGTACAATATTTGTTGGATTTGTCCCTGTATTGGACAAGTTATGAATACAATAATGTAATTAAATCTCGTAAACATTTCATTTTAAATGATTCACAAAATTTCAACAGCGCTTCCTTTATGTTTAAGTGTACATGCAATTGTGTATTGTTCAGTAAACAAATGCAAAGTGCTACCGAAATTTTAATAAATCGTTTAATTTAATAGATATACAGGATTTAGTTACATTATTGTATTTGTAATGTGAGGTAGGATAACCCATCAGCAAAGTGTCAATGGTAAAACATAACATTTACCTAAAAATTGTTTTAATAAATTATCTATGCAATTTTAATTTATATCATAGTTTTAATTTGTACCTAAGGTAAATGAACAATTATTTTACTGATTGGAGCTGGATATATAAACAACGAAGGGAAATTGTAGGATTAATAAGTGAACATTTTAATAATGGTATTGGCGTATTTTTTGATTTCGCTTTAAGTAATGACGAAAACGATGAAAAAAAATCTGTTATCCATGTAGTATATGCAAATCTTTAAAGCATTTGATACCAGAAATGGTTAGAGTTCATATGGTTTCATGCCAAACTATTTGGTTTTGTATCGTCATGGAAGACTGTTAGCATTTAATCATGTACAAATTGAGGAGGTAGTGAGTAATGAAATTGCTACAAAGAATCTCGTAGAATATATAGTTGAAAATACTACATGTTCAGTGTTCCTTAATTTTCTGATGACGATAATAATGTTGAAGAAGAACCAAATATTAAAGCAAAAATTATATATGATTTATTAGATGCCGCGAAAAAAAACCCTTTGAGAAGGCTGTATAAAGGGAACCTAATTATCAGCAACTGTTGAATACATTGTGATGAAATCTAAATGCAAACTCGCAGAAGTTGGATTTACAACTTTTGTACAAGCCGCAAAGCGGCAAATGCCTGCCAATAATTTAATATGCAAAAATCATTATGAAGTGGAAAAACTTATGTCGTCTTTTGGTTTACCATATAAAAAAAATGTATACATATCTAAACGTTGTTTTGAAAAAAAGATATCTACGTTAAAAATTGTAAAATATGTAACTAGGAAGGGTACAAACCAAGAAAGAAAAAGAAAAAGGAAGTCTCGATATAAATGTATGCATTATTTACCTATTACTACTAGGCTTCAAAGTTTATATGTACCTTTTGCAAACCGCGCAACTTATGAGGTGGCAAAGTGTGAAAACACGGGAAGAATGTACATTAACACACTCAGCCGATGAGGAAGCATGGAAGCATTTTGAACATACATATCCCAATTTTGCATTCGAGGGTCGTAATATTAGACTTGCTTTATGTATGGAAGGAATTTCACCATTTGGTTCTAAATATTCATCGAGACCTATAATTTCCACATCTCATAATTTATCTCCATGGATGCATATGAAAACTTTGTATATGTTTCTTACAATTTTCGTCCCTGATCCTGATTATCCGACACATAGAATCGATGTTTATTTACAACATTTGATTGAAGAATTAAAAACATTGTGTTGCGAAGGAGTAGAAACAAATTATATTTACCAAAAAAAGAATTTTCGCATGTATGCTTCTTTGTTGTGGACAATCAGCTATTTTTCTACATATGAGATGCTTTCATGTTGGAGTATGGTTGGTCGTCTAGCTTATCCTTATTGCATGGAAAAACACGAGCATTTTCTTTATCTCATGAAAAGAAAATTTCGTGGTTTGACAGTTATCGACCTTTTCTTAGTATTAATCATTTTTTTAGAAGATATAAAAAAGCTTTACAACTAATAGATAAGAGACTTTGCGACCACCTACGATTTGGTCAAGCGAAGATATTAACGAACTTATAAAGGATTATCCAAAGATACACAAAACTGAAGAACAAATTGAAATTCACCGTAAATTATCAATTCATGAGTAGTGCAAACAAAGCATATTTTGGAAGTTGCCTTATTGGAAAAATTTCTTGATTTGTCATAATATCGACGTGATTCATAATGAGAAAATGTATTTGTAATGTGTTTAATTCAATTTTGAATGTCAAAGGAAAGATGAATGATTTGAAATCAAGACGTGATATCGAAGTAATCTTCCTGAGCTTCATATAAAGCCAAACGACAAAAATAATAATCAAAAGTGTGTTATGAGCTAAGCAACAATCAAGTTAGAATACTTTTAAAATCAGTGGAAGGATTAAGATTCTTAAATGGTATATCTTATAATCCTTGTAGATGTGTAGAATATAAGAACAATAAACTTAACGGGATGAAAAACCATGATTGCCATGTTATGTTGGAAAATTTGTTACCTATCGATTATAAAGAACTATTACCCATTAAAGTATAGTCTATAAAAAGCTTTGGTCTACTATTTTAAAAGTTGATCATCTATGTAAATTTAAGGAAGAAAACCTTATATTGCCCTACAAAGATGGGAAAATATTTACTCTAGGTTATTAATGTAAGAGAGTATTCACCTATTTATCTTTCATTTGAAGCACATCTTTAAGGACCTGTGCAATATGGATGGATGTATCCATTTGAAAGATATATTAATATTTAGTTCATCAAATATTGAGTTAATTAAATGTATAAATTAATATAAAATAATTCTTTAAATCATCTAAAGAAATACGGAAACCGGAAAGCTCGAGTTGAAGGTTCGTATTGCAAACCATACATTGAAGAAGAAGCTTTGTTTTCTGTCTCATTTTTTACTGACCATGTTAACGTATCATTTGTAAGTGCTACGCATAATGATGAAAGCATTGATCAAGATAATTGCCAAGCAACTTTATCTATGTTTTAAAAACATGGTCGACCTTCTGGTAAAGATGCGTAAGTATGGTTGGATGACAGAGATTATCATGTAGCACACACATACATTTTTCTCAACTATGCTGAAGTTGCATCGCTTATTAGGTAATTTACATATATTCATCGTAATATATTTATACTACCAATGTTTGTGTATATATACACAAATATGCACACGTGTATCGTAATTATCATGTAATATATATTCTATAATTGCAGTATTTTCGAATCACAACATCCAAACGATGATATCGACAAAGAATTCACTACTTATTTTTCTAATTACATTTTGGATACGATGAGTTGTATGGTACACGAAGGACTGAAACATTTAGCCATGTAATCAAAAAGAAAAATCAAGACACATCCAATATTCTTTGTCAATAGATATAAATTTAATACTAAAGCATACGATGTTGAAAAGTTAACAAACAATATTGGTATATTCGTTAAAGATAGCGATGATCCAAATGATGATATAAGTTATTTTTATGGTGTGTTAATCCAGGTTTTGCAATTGACATGTTTCACAAGACCCACAGAAGAAGTATTTTTGTTTAAATGCAACTAGTTCGGCAACGTTTGAGGTTCTGCAATTAACGTCCACCCATAATATAATCTTATAGAAATACAACATACTTTGTGTTATTATAAGTATGATCCTTTTGTATTTTCCAAACAAGCTCTCCAAGTTTATTATGCTCCGTACCCATCTCTAAGAAGAGATAAAATAGATTGGCCGATTATTTTTAAAACAAAGGCAAAGTTTATATTTGATCGACGGAATATTCCCGATGAATAAGCTCACCAAGAAGATATCGAGGAAAATAGAGAAATAATAATGACCAATGATCAAATAGATTTTGGATCTCTAAACGATGAATCAAATGCCTTAATTGAACTATTTGAGACTACAGAGGAACAAAATATAAAATACGAAACAGAGTCTGAATCCGAAAGTGACTAGAACTGATCAATAGTCTACATTATGGGAAGATAAATTTATGTTTTTATGATGTTATATTGTTTTCATTAAAAATGATATGTTATGCTAATATGATGTATAACATAGTTCCTTTATGTTCTTCCATAATGTATGCTTATATAGTCCTTTTATGTTTTGTTATAATGTTTTTTGTAATAGGTACTATAGATATGTCATCACGTAGACATACCTCTTCTCATATTAGGTCTCCCTCTTCCTCTCAGAGAGGGATTGGTTTTCCTCTAGTGGGTGGTGATGGCATTGGCCCATCATAGAAGCTAGCATGTCTTGTGGTGTGGTTACAACCCAAAGAAATTGGAGGGTAAGCATTGAGTTTTAAAATTAAATTTCATTTTTGTACAATCTATTATAAATATATATAATAGTCATGAAATATTAAAATATGTTTTTCGGTTTAACACAGTGGCTTTGAGCTAGAGTTGTCTACTATAGTTCTTGGCATTTCACGATAGGCTTACATGAGTTACATAACGACATGCTGACTGAAGTGGAGGAAAATTCCAAATAACGTGAAAGAGACCATTTGGAAAGGCTTTTTTGGTATGTGTGAATTGTTCTTGGCATCTCATGATAGGCTTACATGAGTTACATAACGACATGCTGACTGAACTGGAGGAAAATTCCAAACGTGAAAGTGACCATTTGGAAAGGCTTTTATGGTATGTGTGAATTTACACAATTGTGATATACAAAATATTACATTATGTAGTCATGTACACTGATTTATTGTGTATCTTACTTCTTAGCTTTAAATATTAATTCATGTTTATAAGGAACACTTTATATGACACTACTGTTTTGTTTACATAACATTTCATGCATTGTCATGTTATTTATAGAACATTTTATATAACCTATTGTTATTCATAAAATACTGTCATGTTTATTAGGAACATGTTATATCAATTCATGTTTATACGATATCAATTCATGTTTATTCTAATTATGAAAATTTATAAATCATATTTTCTCAAACGTGCAGGGTGCAGTAGACCTTCAAGAGGATGATCTTACCCTCATACATCGCCATTGGAACAGTAAAATCGCAAAGAACTACATAAAAACGATAAATGACCCAAAAATAGCTACGAAAAAGCGTAGTTGGATGAACGCTGCTGTGTGGGATGATTTTATCAAATAGTAAAGAAATGCGGAGTTTTAGGTAAATTTACCATATATTTAATTTAAATTGTTCCATGCAACTAATATATAGATTAGAACGGCTTTGCCAAAAAAAAAAAAAAAAAAAAAAAGGTTAAACATTTTTTTGATTAAATTCATAGAGGGAGTTAAAGAAGAATTCGACAAATAGAAGCAAGAAACCCATTACACATCACGGTGGTTCCAAGTCATTCCAACATCAGCGCGAGAACTTGATAAATTTATTAATTATGATAAACAATTAAAGATTTTAAGTTCTTAGTTGTTAATTGATAAATAATATAGCAATATATAATATATAATATATATTTGAATGTGCGTATTTCATAGGAAAGTGCGCAGTGCTTATATGTCTTATTGTGATGTTTTCACGTAAATTCATGCAATGAGTCAGACTGACGATTCAGATATAGTTTCGTACTCTTGGGACCGTGATGATAAAGCAAATACCGCATACGTAAGTATAACATAATTAACAAAAAGTTATACGTTAATTATAATAATGTTATCTAAATTCATATGTATTTTTCATAATAGAAAAAGTTCTAGCAAGCATCACAATTACTCGAGGACAATGGACGAGCCGATTTGGCTACTGGCGAGGAGGACGCCCATTCATGAGGCTGTCATGGATCCACCGACCCGCAATAGGCGTTATAGATTTGAGAACCAAGTGCTAATTTTAAATTAAGTTTTAAAATAAATATTCTGCTACATTTTCAAAATTGTTGCACATTGTGATGGATTATAGTAAACATATATTGTATTTCATCTAATATTGTATTTCATCTAATAATTTAATGGAAACTGAAATTTACATAAACTACGGTTATGATGTTGGAAACACTGACAAATTAAATTTACTTACAGGTTGATACAGCTCAGATGGCATATAAGAGGGATCAAGACAAAGAAGAAATTGCACACTACGAGCTAAGATCGTCAAGCTTGAGGTGTGTGATCGGCCTCGCGACACGCGGATAGAGCAGCTGAACCAGCGTTTGGTGGAGTTCATAGAGCAATACAGACAATTTTCCTTCATCTGGTGGTTCTGGAGGGGATGATTGATTTGAGAGATATGATTTTTTTTATGTTTTGTTGTTATGTACATATATATGCTTTGAGCGAGTGAAGATTTAGTTAACACACTATTTTTTTTAATTTGTTTAGGAGGGAAACCGACCGAAGTCGTAAAACCCTCCTTAGTGCACCTAGCCCGATCCGTGAGCACCACATAAGTGGTTGATCTTACTGTATGCACATGGTAAGCTCTTAGCATGTCATTCCGGGTTTTGAACTCGTGCCGCTGTTACTAGGACGCAAAGTTCCTTAACCGCTGGGCTATTGCTGTGGACTTGGTTGATACATTGTGATGGATTGTATATATTGTTATTAGTTTTAGACGTTGGCTTGGGTGATGGTTTATATTGGTTTGGATGGCGTTAGTTATGTTTTGTTGCATGTTGTATACACTAGTCTATCTTGTATACATTGGACTGTATGCGTGTATGATTTGCGTTTAATATTATGTTTGGGTACATATGTGCGTGTGTATATATATATATATGTGTATATATATATATATGTGTGTGTGTGTGTATATATATATATATATATATATATATATATATATATATATATATATGGCAAGCGTTCCGTTGCACCCCAAAAATGGAGCACCCCAAAAGCCCCCTGATTACCACCTCTCATTTATATTAAAGAAAGTGAGTGGGAAGTGAGAGAGTTAGTGGAAGGAGAGAGAAGGGTATTTAGTGGGAAATGAGTGGTAGACTAAAGGAGTGCTCACTATTTGGGGTGTCATTGAACCTCTCTCTCTCTCTCTCTCTCTCTCTCTATATATATATATATATATATATATATATATATATATATATATACACACACACACACTCGAAATGGAGAGTTGTTATGGTAATGATCACGTGGGTGGTTGGAAGTAAACACATCTAAATTCTAAAACAAATACCCAGATTTTCAACGGCTATCAATGGTTTTCAGTCGTTGCTTATCAACGGCTTTCAACAGCTTTCAACAGCATTTTCCAATGATTTCGAACGGTTTCCAACGGTTAATTAGTCAACAGTTTCTGCCACTTATCCATTGTTGCCGTCGGAGGTCGTTGGGAAAACCCCGTTGACAACGTCGGAAAGCGTTTAGAGTCGTTGTTGCGTATACCAACAAAATTTCCAACGGCCGCCAACGATTGGTAGCGGTTGAAAATTACCACTATTCTTCTTGTAGTGGAATCAATAAATAATTATTTGCTGAAGTTAGTTAAATTGTTTTACTATTATATAATAATTAACTGTAAAGTACGACTTTAGACAAAAATATTAGAAAAGAATTGAAATGCACTTAAATAATTACAAGAAATTTCAAATGTAGGTACTTGTGGTCTAAACATAATTTTGTCATTCTTAATTAGTATTTAAAAGAAATATTAGTTAATCAAAGTTTTCTAAATTACTTAAAATTTTGGTTTTGTAATTAATTTAAATACGTCGACTTGAATATAAAATGTTGGGAGTTAACTACTAAACTGTATGTACATAATTATATAAACCTCCCAAATTCCATATAGAAATGTAAAATGACGGAAGTAGTAAGATGATGGGAGACGACTAGTAAATAAGTGTAAGAAGAAACCAACTTGAAATTAAAATGTACAGAGATAAACAAGAACAAGAGAGAAGACTCATATGATTAGCGAAAGAGCTTTCAATTTTTCAGCTTTACTATTATTCAATATATTTTTCAATTTGTGGTAGATTTCCAGAGATGTGTCTCTACCACTAGTTTTTCTCTGAATTCCTAAACACACAAGTTTTGTGAATCACAACCGACTAAGTACTTGTGTCCACTATATGCAAGGAAATTCAGGAGCCAGATATAAAATAGATCTACATGTAAATTTATGATGCAAGCAATAACATATAAGATTTATGCCAACATGATCATTAAAACCATTACCATACGTTGTTAGCCCTAAAACCAAAATGTTTAAAATAACCAATGACATTATCAAACTAAAATATTCAAAACAAAACTGCACAGCATTTCATCCGAATAAACACTCTTATAGCAGCAAAAGCCATCGAAACTGATACAAGTTATCAGACTCTTTTCATACTTGTATCAATTTTTTTTACTAAATAGTCAAAAGGAAGGATAAAATTTGCCCTAAAAAACACAAAAAACAGACTATACAGTTATTACAGAGCAAATGCAGTAAGTAAATAAACCATAGATATATGAAACAAAATGAAATGAGGATAGAGGAACCTTCTCCCAAGACAAGTGTTCTTCTTCTTCTTCTTCCTCTCAAAATGATAGCCTAATAGTTTCGTCCTCCAAGGTGATGAAAAGAGCAGTTTAGTCCAGAGATTTATGAAACAATCTAGGGTTTGAGGAAATAAATGGTTAAGGGTACTGAGTGATGGTAATGAAACCTTGAACTTAGTAAATACACTCTCAGTGATAACATTAATTTTCTTTCACTAAAATCTTTTGACAGCTTAAGATTACCACTACATCATTCATACTGAATCCTAAAATATTGATCAGTACATTGTGTTAATGTAATTTAGATGAATAAACGAATTATGTGTTTAGGTCATTAGAATATAATTAACAATGTTTCTAAAATTTAAAGGGATGAAATATTAATTCTTTGTTAATTGCATACCAAATGAAATACAGCACATAATTTTTTATGACTTTCCCTTCAAACAGTAGGTGGCAACTGGCAAGCATTCATTAGATACACCGGGGTATACTTATGGGGTCACTTTCATGTCCGCAACATAAAATGTTTATTTTTGACGTAATATTCTGACAACTAGCAATATAAAAACAATTAACACGCTGATTTCCATAAGCTGTCTCTTAATATGTTTGATGGACATTGCCTAAGTCAATAAATATCCCAAAAAAAAAATCAAAATCCATCCCCATTGTATTTATATCCAAAAAATCGATAAATATTCGATATTCCATTAAATTAATGCATATGCTAACATAAACACAAAATCATTTGAAAATTGTCCATTTTTTTTTTTAGATTATAGTTAAAATTATGTGTACTAGTATATTTTAGTAGAATAAAAAATGAGTATTGTGAAATGACACTCCTACACAGTTAAAGGGAGGGGGGGTCACTTTTTGTTTTTGTTTTTAATTCACTAAGGGGAGGATCCTTTAACATAGTCATTTCTTAACAATTTATAAAATATAGACCAAAATGCCATTTTATTATTTTATCTTAATTACATTTTACTGTTCGTTAAACCTTAAGCATCTTCTTCTTCTCAAAGTAAACAATTAATCATTTTTTTATGGATAAACCAATTTCTAACGAAATTTCAAACTTTGAAAAAGAAGACAACATGATTTTTACTCAAAAAAAAACTAACAACATGTTGAATTTGTTGAAGAAATCACCGAAATAGTAACAATTTACTAGAAAAAACGGAGGCCTATTTTCGATCATCTATTTTCAACATGTTATTTCCAAACTTTGTACTGAGTTAAAGTATGTTCTTATCGATTTTTACCGTGCTTTGTGTATTTGAATGGAGGGTAAAATCGAGTTCTTTTATTTATTTTTCCATTGTGTTTGGCCCCCCTTAACAATTTAATTTTTAATGAAGTGAAAATAAAATATAACCCCCTTACCCACTTTTGTAGTGACATTAACAATACTCTAAAAAATGCTGATTTGTTGTTTTATTAGCTATAAGTTTATATTATACACAGTAAATGCATATTAATTGCTCAGAACTATTTATTTGCATGATATTTGTTATTTTTAATAGTTTAATAATCGATTGGATTAAAAAACCTTTACGTTCGACTAAAAAAATTATTTATGTTTCTTTAAGTTATCGATGGTTAGCGCATCGGGTAATTATTTAATATTTGCATGTATACACAGATGTAAATATCCGATATTCAAAACTGATTCTAGATGCGGATGCAGGTATGTCACTATTGGCATCCGAAATTATGAATAAACATGCATAACTTCAACATATAATCTACTCACTGTTTTTCTTCGTCTCCATCAAATTATGGTCATCCACCAGATTTTCAATTTTTAGATCTTGGCAATGAGGTTTTCGGTAATTCTGCGGCAAAAGATTCAAATGCAAGAACATCTAATGAGCATAACAAAAAGTTGGAAAACCCTAATGACTGATTTTCCAACTTTGGGATCAGTTACTTAAAATAAATCAGGGGAAATAAGGAGCAACAAATTAGCATCAAATAATATCTTATTGCATGCGAATAATAGTGACACTTGTAACAATAGAACAGGTTTCTCCTAAGCATGGAATCAGATGATAAAAAAAACAATTACTATTAGAATTTTCCTACATCGAGAAATTTGTGTCATGTTTCTTGTATATATACTATGAGGTCGTTGTTCCTATTACCAATTAGTTCTAAGAACACTTGTTTGTTCTTTAATATTTCTGCATGGTATTAGAGCTTGGTTTATGCTCGTATGGCTTGGACACGTGATGTCCAGTGGTGCCCCACGTGCAGAGGTGGTGTTAGAATTATCCCACAAATAAGCAATCTGTGTTATGCTTCCTGTATATATACTATGAGATCATTGTTCTTTATTAGGAAGCTTTCAACTCTATACTCGAGAGAATGGATTTTTCTTTATTAGGCTTGAAAATAGAGAGGATTGTGATAATATCTTGCTGTAGGTCCGTATTTTTATAATAAAAAATTGGTTTTTATGAAGAAATCATTCTAGGGATGAAGCTATCCAGAGAGTTTCTCCATTCTAAACCAATTTGGATCCAGCTGCCATATCTAGATCCAGATTTCTGGACGGTATAGGCTATAAGAAGAATTGTCTTAGCGTTTGGCGGTAAAATTAGACCAAGCCACAAAGGAGATAATTCGTATATCATATGAAAGTATGCTTATTGAGATTGGTGCCAACTTTTCATTTCCTACAGAAATTCCTATACAGTATTATGATGGAAATATTGTGTGGTGGATAGTGGTTTATGAATGGCATCCTAATTTGTGTTTAGACTACAAAACTTGTGGTCATTCTTTTAATTCATGCACAACTAAGAAAATGTGGAGGCAAAAAGAATATATGAGTTATTAATCGTTGATGGAGGTGGATGATAAGGCTTAAACTAATTTATAGATGGACAATCTTAACTCTACTACAACTAATAAATTTGAAAGCATGGACTTAAAAGTAAACAACGGTGAAAAAATAGTTTCTTCCTAACCTACTTCTGGGTTAACTCAGTCCAGGGATGAAGCTTCTATTAACAACAAAGAAATATAGTCAATTAAAGCAGCATTCACTATAAAAGAATTGGACCTACCTAATAAGCTTGATTTTTTAAATCAGGTTGATATGATTTTAAACAACATCAGTGAAGATAATAATGGTAATACACCTTATACAGTTATGGAGGAAAAGTTTCCCAGAAACAACACCTATTTATGTGTCATCCGAAGTACATATGGAAAATATTGAACAACGCGATTCTAAATTGCATATTTCTATGGAAAATAATGAGTTTGATAATTCTAGTCTAAAGGATAGTAGTATGTATGCGTCTGATATTCCTTCTACTAGTTTTAAGAAAAGGAGAAGCAGATTGAATTTAAATATTTTGAATGGAGAAAATGTTGTTATTAAGGGAGAACCATTTATGGAATCAAACTTTAAATGGAATAATATTATTTCTCAAATCAAAAAACAAGGTCAAAAGCAAAGAAGCTAAAGGAAGATAGCGGCATCCCTGATGGTGTTAAAACTGGGGGAATTTCCAAAAACAAATAAATTTAACTATGTCTCTGTTATTCTGGAGTGTAAGAGGTTTAAATTCGATTACTAGGCAGAATGATCTTTATGATTTAATTAAAAGAAAAGAAGTCAATATTATGACAGTGGTGGAGTACAAACTCTCAAATTATTTTTTTTCTAATTATACTCCTAAATTCAAAAATTAGGAGTTTCTGCATAATAATTTTGTTGAAGACAGGGTTAGAATACTAGTCGGCTAAGAGTATTGGAATCATCAAGTGATAAAGATTAATAAACAATGAATTACCTATAAATTTACCAATTTAGTAGGTCTTCAACTTTTTATCTCTTTTGTTTGTGGCTCTATCAGTTCCGCCAGAGAAAATCTTTGTGGAAGCACTTAATGGAAGTTAAGCCTGAAGGTAATAAAGCTTGGTTAATTGCGGGTGATTTTAATGGTATCATCTATACTTCAAATAGGTTTAGCTCACATAATTTGATTTCTAAAGCGGGTAGTGAATTTTTTTCGATGTATTTCTCAACTCGATATTATTTAACCTAAAATTTCAGGCACCTTTTTTACATGGAAGGGAGGTTTAAATTTTAATATTCATTCCTAAATTGACAAAGTATTTATCAATCAGTAATTTGCTAGTATGTTTCCTTATTTTGTTTGTTCAGTGTTTGAATCACTCCACAAGTGATCACACACCACTTTTGGTGAATCTAAGTTGCAAAACTTCTGATAGTGATACTATTAAAAAACCACCATTCAGATTTAAAATAGCTTGTACTATATGGTAGGGCACTTCAATCCGGTTTCTCTCATCTAAAGTGGATTTTTTTTGGTAATCCTCTCTTTCAGATGATCAACAAGTTAAAACTATCAAATATCACCTTAAAAATGGAGTAAAGATCAATGCAGCCTTTCTAAGCATATTGAAGGTCTAAGAAAAGAGAATGATATAATTTATAATAGGTTGGTTTTGAATCTTGAAGACTCCTCTTTGCTACAGCAATACCAGTTTAATATAAAGAATCTCAAGGAGACTATATATACCTATAGCATTGAATTCAAACAAAAAGCAAAACTTAAAGGACTGGTGGACGCTGATCTTCCTATTGAATATTTTTATTCTAAAATGTTTGCTAATAAGAAAAGAATAGAAATTAAATATGTTCTAAATCCTGAAGGTGACCCAATTACAGACAATAGTGTTTTTTTCTTCTGATGTTGTTGACTATTTTCATAAGATTTATTATTCTCCAAATACAGGTTCTAAATTTCCTAACATTACACCTAAAATGATTATTTTCAAAGCAGTGAGGCAAATGTTGCATAGACACATAACCATGGAAGAAATTCATGATGTTGTTCTTAAAATTCATGAAGGCAGTAGTCCGGCTTTAGATGGGTTTGGAGCAAAATATTTCAAAGTCCATTGGCATGAAATTAAGGAGGAAATTCTATGTGCTATTAATGATGCTTTCTTTATTGGTAAAATTATCAAAGAACTAAATCATTCGTTTATTACTTTAATTCCTAAAAAAGAGAATGCCACCGGACCATCTGAGTATAGACCTATTTCTTGCTATAACGTGTTATACAAAATTATAGTTAATGTTCTTTGTAGCATGTTAAAGCTTATTTTGCTAGAAATTATTTCTATCAATAAAAATGCGTTTATATCTGGAAGATATATGTCAGAAAATAACTTATCAGGTTATGAAATGGTCAGACTTTTAAAAGAGTTGGCTCTGATAAATTATGCTTGAAAATTGACCTACAAAGGAAATATGATAAAATAAGAAAGGAGTTTATTATTCATATGATGGAGCAAATGCAATTTCCACTATCTTTTGAAGGTTTATTCGTCAATGCATTTCAACTCCTATGTTTTTTTATACTGATAAATGGACAACCAACTGGACTTATTAAGAGCAACAACGATTTATGTCAAGGAGACCCTCTTTCACCTTATTTATTTTCCATTGCATTGGGGTATTTCTCTATTTTTATTGACTTAGAATATGTTAAAGTTAACATTATCCATATCTATAAAAATGAACCAGTCACTACACACTTAATATATGCCGATGATCTTTTTGTATTTTATAAGTGTAATCAAGAGAGTACTGATGTCGTTAGAAGAGTGCTAAATGAAATGTTCATCATAGGGCTTAATTTCAACAAGGAGAAATCAAAATTTTATTTTAATAAAAGTAACAAGTCAAAGAAGTATATTTCTTCATATTTAAATGTCAAGGCAGTTGAGCTTCCAAAGAGATATTTAGGGTTACCTTTATCTAATAAAAAGGTGAGTTGTAGAGATGCTCTCTAATTGTTGGATATCATTAAAACAAAATTAAGCTGCTGGAGTAACAGGTTTTTATCTACTTCTGGAGAATTGAACTTATTAAATCATCCATTTATCCTATCATAAGATTTTGGGTCCATATATGTCAGATTCTAGTTCAAAGATTAATAAAATTGAATTAGTATGTGCAAATTTTATTTGGAATAATAAAATTCACAAAATTTCTTGGAGCCAGTTATGCCAACCTAAATCTAATGGTGGAGTTGGTTTAAAAGATTTTAAAATTTTGCAAACTATTGTGGCTATTAGATTAATTTGGGTATATCTACATGGAAATTCTATATGTGAAAATTGGATGAAAAATAGATATGCTAAGGAGATTTCCATAAGGTGTCTCTTAATATGTTTGATGGACATTGCCTTAAGTCAATAAATATCCAAAAAAATCAAGGTCCATCCCCATTATATTTATATCCGAAAAATCTATAAATATTCATTAAAATTGGCATAAACACAAAAGCATTTGAAAATTGTCATTTTATTTTAAGATCATAGTTAAAATTATGTGTATTTTAGTAGAATAAAAAATGTTCGTTTATTGTTTTATTAGTTAGAAGTTTATATTATATACAGTAAATGCATATTAGTTGCTCAGAACTACTTATTCACATGATATTTGTTATTTTTAATAGTTTAATAATCGATTGGATTAAAAAACCTTTATGTTCAACTAAAAAAATTATTTATGTTTCTTTGATTTATTGAACGTTAGCGGATATTTAATATTTTTACATATACATGGATGTGAATATCCGATATTCGAACTGATTCCAGATGTGGATGCAGATACGTCACTATTGGCATCCGAAAGTTTCAATAAACAGACATAACTTCAACATATAATCTACTCACCGTTTTTCTTAAGCTCCATCAAATTCTGGTCATCCACTGGATTTTCAATTTTCAGATCTTGGCAATGAGTTTTTCGGTAATTCTGCAGCAAAAGATTCAAGTGCAAGAAAATCTAATGAGCACAACAACAAGCAGGAAAACAGTAATGAGTGATTTTCCAACTTTTGGATCAGTTACTCAAAATAAATCAGGGAAATAAGGAGCACCAAATTAGCATCTGATAATATCATATTGCATGCGAATAATAGTGGTATTTGTAACAATAGAACAACTTTCTCCTAAGCACGAAATCAGATAATAAAACAACTACTGTTAGAATTGTCCCACATCGAGAAATTTGTGTCTTGTTTCCTATATATATACTATGAGATCGGTTGTTCCTATTACCAACTGGTTTTAGGAACACTTGTTTGTTCTCTAATAGTTCTACATGGTAACGGAGTTTGGTTTAGCCTCGTGTGGCTTGGGCACCTAATGTCCTATGGTTCCCCACATGCAGGGGTGGTGTTAGAATTGTCGCACATCAAGCAATTTGTGCCATGTTTCCTGTATATATACTATGTGATTGTTGTTCCTATTACCAATTAGTTTTAGGAACACTTGTTTGTTCTTTAGTATTTCTACAATTACCACAGCAAATCCATTCAGTTGATGCATTACCTAGCAATAGTTGATAAGAATCTGACTTCTAAAGCAAGAGAAAAATGACAAAATTCAATTGTGTTTTATTTGTATGGAAATAAGGCTTATTACAAATATTTAAAGGAATATATCGAACGGGTTTGGCAAATCAAAGGAAGTTTTCAACTCTATACTCAAGAGGATGGATTCTTCTTTATTAGGCTTGAAAATGAAGAGGATTGTGATAATATCTTGTTGCAGGTACATATTTTTATAATAAAAAATTGGTTTTTATGAAGAAATGCATTTTAGGGGTGAAGCTATCCAGAGAGTTTCTCCATTTTAAACCAATTTGGATCCAGCTTCCATATCTAGATCCGGATTTCTAGACGGTATAGGCCATAAGAACAATTGTTCAGCGTTAGGTAGACCTGTAAAATTAGATCAAACCACAAAGCAGTTAATTCATATATCATATGAAAGTGTGCTTATTGAGATTGATGCCAACTTTTCATTTCCTATAGAAATTCCTATACAGTATTATGATGGAAATATAGTGTGGTAGAAAGTGGTTTATGAATGGCGTCCTAATTTGTGTTTAAACTACACAACTTTTGGTCATTCTTTTAATTCATGCACAATGAAGAAAATGTGCAGGTAAAAAAAATATATGTGTAATGAATCATTGATGTGGGTGGATGATAAGGCTTAAACTAATTTATAAACGGACAATTTTAACTCTACCACAATTAATAAATTTGAAAGCATGGACTCAAAAGTAAACATTAGTGAAAAAATAGTTTCTTCCCAACCTACTTCTGGGTTAACTTAGTCCATGGATGAAGCTTTTATTAACGACAAAGGGATAGTCAATTAAAGCAACATTCATTCTAAAAGAATTAGACTTGTCTAATAAGCTTGATTTCCTAAATCAGGTTGATATGATTTTAAACAACAGTAGTGAAGATAATAATGGTAATACAACTAATACAGTTGAGGAGGACAAGCTTCCCAGAAACAACACCTATTTAGGTGCCATATGAAGTGCATATGGAAGATATTGAACAAAACATTTCTAAATTGCATATTTCTATGGAAAATAATGAGTTTGATAATTGCAGTCTAGAGGATAGTAGTATGTATGCTTCTGATATTTCTTCTACTAGTTTTAAGAAAAGGAGGAGCAGATTGAATTTAAATAATTTGAATGGAGAAAATATTGTTATTAAGGGAGAACCATTTATGGAATCAAACCCTAAATGGAATAGTACTATATCTCAAATCAAAATACAAGGTCGAATGCAAAGAAGATAAAGGAAGATAGCGGCGTCCCCAGTGGTATTAAAACTAGGAGAATTTCTAAAAATGAATAAATTTAATTATGTCGCTATTATTCTGAAGCGTAAGAGGTTTAAATTCGATTACTAGGCAGAATGATCTCTATGATTTAATTAAAATAAAATAAGTTAATATTATGATAGTGGTGGAGTACAGACTCTCAAATTATTCTATTTCTAATTATACTTCTAAATTCAAAAATTAGGAGTTTTTGCATAATAATTTTGTTAAAGACAGGGTTTAGAAAACTAATCGGCTGAGAGTATTAGAATCATCAAGCGATAAAGATTAATAAACAATTTATTACCTGCAAATTTACCAATTTCGGAGCTCTTCAACTTTTTTTCTCTTCTGTTTGTGGCTCTATCAGTTTCGCCAGAGACAATCTTTGTGGAAGCACTTAATGGAAGTTAAGCCTGAAGGTAATAAAGCTTGGTTAATTGCGGGTGATTTTAAAGGTATCATCTATACTTCAAATAGGTTTAGCTCACATATCTTGATTTCTAAAGCAGGTAGTGAATTTTTTTCGATGTATTTCTCAACTCCACGTTATTGAACCTAAAATTTTAGGCACCTTTTTTACATGGAAGGGAGGTTTAAATTTTAATATTCACTCCTGAATTGACAAAGTATTTATCAATCAGTAATTTGCTAGTATGTTTCCTTATTTTGTTTGTTCAGTGTTTGAATCACTCCACAAGTGATCACACACCACTTTTGGTGAATCTAAGTTGCAAAACTTCTGATAGTGATGCTATTAAAAAACCACCATTCATATTTAAAAATAGATGGTGCTATATGGTAGGGTACTTCAATCCGGTTTCTCTCATCTAAAGTGGAATTTTTTTGGTAATCCACTCTTTCAGATGATCAACAAGTTAAAACTATCAAATATCACCTTAAAAATTGGAGTAAAGATCAATGCAGACTTTCTAAGCATATTGAAGGTCTAAAAAAGAGAATGATATAATTTATAATATGTTGGTTTTGAATCTTGAAGACTCCACTTTGCTGCAGCAATACCAGTTTAATATAAAGAATATCAAGGAGACTATATATACCTATAGCATTGAATTCAAACAAAAAGCAAAACTCAAAGGACTGGTGGACACTGATCTTCCTATTGAATATTTTTATTCTAAAATGTTTCCTAATAAGAAAAGAATAGAAATTAAATATGTTCTAAATCCTGAAGGTGACCCAATTACTGACAATAGTGTTTTTTCTTCCGATGTTGTTGACTATTTTCATAAGATTTATTATTCTCCAAATACAAGTTCTAAATTTCCTAACATTACACCTAATATGACTATTTCTAAAGCAAGGAGGCAAATGTTGTATAGACATATAACCATGGAAGAAATTTATGATGTTGTTTTTAAAATTCATGAGGGCAGTAGTCCGGGTCCAAATGGGTTTGGAGCAAAATATTTCAAAGTCCATTGGTATGAAATTAAGGAGGAAATTCTATGTGCTATTAATGATGCTTTCTTTACTAGTAAAATTATCAAAGAACTAAATCATTCGTTCATTACTTTAATTCCTAAAAAACAGAATGCCACCAGACCATCTGAGTATAGACCTATTTCTTGTTGTAACGTTTTATACAAAATTATAGTTAATGTTCTTTGTAGCACGTTAAAGCTTATTTTGCTAGAAATCATTTCTATCACTATAATTGCGTTTATTTCTGGAAGATATATGTTAGAAAATAACTTATTAGCTTGTGAAATGGTCCAAACTTCTAAAAGAGTTGGCTCCGATAAATTATGCTTGAAATTGACATGCAAAAGAAATATGATAAAATAAGCAAGGAGTTTATTATTCATATGATGGAGCAAATGCAATTTCCACTATCTTTTGCAAGTTTATTCGTCAATGCATATCAACTACTACGGTTTTTACACTGATAAATGGACAACCAACTGGATTTATTAAGAGCAACAACGACTTATGTTAGGGAGATCCTCTTTCACCTTATTTATTTTCCATTGCATTTGAGTATTTCTCTATTTTGATTGACTTGAAATATTCTAAAGGTAACATTATCCCTATTTATAAAAATGAACCAGTCATTACACTTAATATATGTCGATGATCTTCCTGTATTTTCTAAGTGTAATCAAGAGAGTATTGATGCCGTTAGAAGAGTGCTCAATGAAATGTTCATCACAGGGTATAATTTCAACAAGGAGAAATCAAAATTTTATTTTAATAAAAGTAACAAGTCAAAGGAGTATATTTATTCATATTTAAATGTCAAGCACTTGATCTTCCAATGAGATATTTGTGGTTACCTATACCTAATAAAAAAAAATGAGTTGTAGAGATGCTCTCTAATTGCTGGATATCATTAAAACAAAATTAAACTACCGGAGTAACAGGTTTTTATCTACTTCTGGGAGAATTGAACTTATTAAATCATCCATTTATCATATCATAAATTTTTGGGTCCAAACATGTAAGATTTCAGTTCAAAGAATTAATGAAATTGAATCAGTATATGCAAATTTTATTTAGAATAATAAAATTTACAAAAATTCTTGGAGCCAGTTATGCCAGCCTAAATCTAATAGTGGAGTTGGTTTAAAAGATTTTAAAATTTTGCAAACTATTATGGCTATTAGATTAATTGGGTGTACCTACAAGGAAATTCTATATGTGAAAAATGGATGAAAAATAGATATGCTAAGGAGATTTTTTTGGGATTATGGTCACAGACACTAATGCTTCATTTACCAGGAAGATTCTACTTCAAAACAAAGAAAATTTCAGAGTTTTCTTCAATAAGAATACTGTGGATGGTAAAGAAAATCACTTTTTGGTTCGATCACTTGATTGATGGAAAAATTCTTGTATCAATTCAAGGTTGGAAGCATATGGTTCATATTGGTCTGCAACATCAAATGTTGCATAACATTATTTGCAATGGTAGATGGAATTTGGACTCACTTTAATTTCCTTCATCTGTAGTTAATCAAATAAAACATATCAGAATTTATGATGAAAAGCAACATGATTTTTGGTTATGGAATGAATATAAAAGCAGTGAATTCTCAATTAAGTTTGCATATATATATATATATATATATATATATATATATATATATCATTATATCCATATAGTACTAATTTATATTGGGCTATTTTATATGAAAACGGATAGTGGTACGAAAATATGCTTTTATAACTTATCTAGTTTGTTTTGGAAAATTAAAGACTTTAGATAAGATAAAAACATAGTCTAATATTACTAACAGTTGCGACAAGTTGTGTAATTCTGATATGGAAGATATAAATCATATTTTCTTCAACTGCTCGTATGATAATTTTGTTTGGGATTTTATAAAAAGTAAATTGTCATTAAAAGTACAAGAAATAGAGATTTACGAACTAAAATCTAAGATCCGATGAAGATAAGTCAACAAGATATGAAACTTCAAATCATTGCCAGAATTTCTTTAACCACTACGATTAGCTACATATGGGGAAAAAGATGTAATAGAATGTTTAAGAGGGTTTCCATATTAAAGAATTGAAAGCTTTTTTAATTTTATCAGAGATTGAATCCCTGATTCACACATATGATTACAACAAGAGGAAAAAGTGTGGACATACCTGGAATTCGAAGCAACTTGATAGAAGTAGGAATTGGAAAAGAGATGCAACTTGAGTTTCAAGATTTGTCGTGGCTTCGGTAATGGAGAAAGATTTTGGGGAAGAGGAATTTGGTCACTTAGGCTTTAATTTTCATTTTGTTTTTTTAGCGCATGGGGTTGTACTACGTTGACTGCCTTGAAGTGGGATAGCGTCGATTGTATATGTTTGTTTGTTTCTAAGTTGTATTCATTCCTACTTCATTGTTCTATAAAAAAAATTTGTAATAAAGTACCCATTTCTTCAATAAAAATATATATACATGTAGACAATTTGTATGTCTCCAACGCAAATTTTAATTCTAAAATTCTATTTGCCACATCTTCAAATGGTTATCCCGTTAAATTACATAGCCGTCAATTTTAGGTAACACCATCAAAGTTGTCCTTTTCAGAAAAAATGAAACATAGATAAATAAATGCCAATACCAAATTTTATCTGAAATTTAATATGATGGTAGCACCAAAAACACAAAGCTTGTTATGATGCCAGAGGTTACAAATGAGAATTTAGGATTGGTCATTATGAAACAATCTTTCTTTTTGCTACTTATAACTTGTGTGATATACTTAATATTGTTATCTTCACATATTGTCAACCTTTATTGTGAATAATGTTTTCTCAAGCGACGGTATACAAAGAAGTAATACACAACCACCACCTCGTTAGCTCCATAAAGTGAAGAACTTGCACAATAAACATGTTTTTGTATTAACATAAAGTAGGTTCTAAGAAATTATTTGAAAAGAAAAATCTCGTTCTGCTTTATTATGATTCTTTTGTTTATTTTTCTAGTCAAAGGCAGACTGCTCTTTATTACGCGACTAGTATGAAGTCCATGCAGATGGCAGATATGCAAATTATTTTGTATTTTACTTACGATACTATATTGCAAGAACAATAATTTTGACAATATAAAATGTATATAATATTGATAATGATAATAATAAAAAAAAAATATGTATTCTTATCCTAATCAATAATAACCATAAAATAATTTTTGATATCAATAAGCATTCATGAGTATTATTTAACAATCATAAGCAGATATAAAAAATTAATGTGCATGCACTAAAAACTACCATGATAATGCAATATATGTTGATTGTATTACACAACAACGCATTTTAAAAATATTGTTATCAAGTGCAAATAGTTTAATTTTTTTTTACTGTGGTTATCCATTGAATACGGAAAATATAGCAACATAGATGCCATAGCAGTTTCGTAAATCTTTACAAAATTGTAGTCACAACTGTTTATGTAACAACCAGGAATTTCGTAACTAATTTAAAATTTAATTTAAGCTATTTTGATGAATTTTGAATATAAATTGGTTATTTTTGCTAAATAAAATTTGAGAATAATTTTAAAATTAGCTTTTACATTTTATTTGACTTAAAACAAGCTCAGTAAAATTACAAATTTGATTTATAAGTATGAATTTGAAAATCGATATTTTGAAAGCTATATCGATCACTTGAAAAACGACCATTTTTAAGACAATCTCGGAATTCGGCGAAACCATTTTTTTTATCCGGTATGTCGAAATATGTCAGGATTCCAATTTTCAAGTCAAACGGAGTTCGTAAGTGAGAGAACGGTAAATAATCGTAAGCTGAAAATTCAGTTACTTTTCAGTTTAAGCTGAAAATAAGGCTATTTTCAATGGTCTCCGAATTCGATGCGGCTAAGTTTGTTGGAACCATAATTTCAAAATATAGCGAGATTCAAAAATTCATAATTTTTGGAGTTAACGTGTGGCCGTAAGACGAGAACGAAGTTTGCAATGTAGAATTAATACATTGCCAAAATTAGTCAAATCATGAATAGTGCATACCCAATTAAATTAAACAAATTAGTCTCTCTCCCCTCCACTTGTCATGCTTTCCCTAAATGAAGCTTTCATGACATGATGGGTGACCAGGTAAGCTTGATTTGCTAAATGATTTCATCCATTTTCCAAAACTAAGCTTAAAGCTTCTAAAATATAAAAATGGAAACCCTCCTCCTTCTTTCTCCATCACTGCCACCACCTAGGGCTGCTCCACCTCCTTCCCACTGCTGTGCTACATCCGCAGCCATTCCGCTCCAGGCTAGCATGGCCGTGGGCCCCTCCTCCTCCTTGAAGTCCCCTTAAACTCCTCCATTTAGCTAAAAATGGCTCCTTTATTCCCTTAACCAAGTTTATACACCCTTAACCAAGTTTATACACCTATAAGTACCTTTAAGTGACCCCACATGGCCATGAGGCACCCTGAAACCCCCGCAGCACTCCTCCTCCTCGCTGTCCAGATCTGGTCAGTGGCTTTCGTGGGCCCCACGTGCCTGGAAATCCATCTCTACTCGCCTAGATCCTACTTTAAGTCACCAATAAAAAAAAGGTTTAGACAAGGAAAACGACACATTGATTTCCAAAAGGTGTCGCTTAATATGCTAGATGGACATTGCCTTAAGTCAATAAATATCCAAAAAAATCAAAGTCCATCCCTATTATATTTATATCCGAAAAATCAATAAGTATTCAATAAAATTGACATAAACACAAAAGCATTTGAAAATTGTCCTTTTTTTAAGATTATAGTTAAAATTATGTATATTTTAGTAGAATAAAAAATGTTCATTTATTGTTTTATTAGTTAGAAGTTTATATTATATATAGTAAATGCATATTAGTTGCTCCGAACTACTTATTCACATGATATTTGTTATTTTTAATAGTTTAATAATCGACTGGAGTAAAAAACCTTTATGTTCAACTAAAAAATTTATTTATGTTTCTTTGATTTATCGATCGTTAGCGGATATTTGATATTTGTACGTATACACGGATGTGAATATCCGATATTCGAACTGATTCCAGATGTGGATGCAGATACGTCACTATTGGCATCCGAAAGTATCAATAAACAGACATAACTTCAACATATAATCTACTCACTGTTTTTCTTCAGCTCCATCAAATTCTGGTCATCCACCGGATTTTCAATTTTCAGATCTTGGCAATGAGTTTTTCGGTAATTCTGCAGCAAAAGATTCAAATGCAAGAATGTCTAATGAGTACAACAACAAGCAGAAAAACCCTAATGACTGATTTTCCAACTTTGGGATCAGTTACTCAAAATAAATCAGGGGAAATAAGGAGCAACAAATAAGAATCAGATAATATCATATTGCATGCGAATAATAGTGGTACTTGTAACAATAGAACAGGTTTCTCCTAAGCATGGAATCGGATAATAAAACAATTTCCCATATCGAGAAATTTGTGTCTTGTTTCCTGTATATATACTATGAGATCGGTTGTTCCTATTACCAATTGGTTTTAGGAACACTTTTTTGTTCTAATAGTTCTACATGGTACCAGAGTTTGGTTTAGCCTCGTGTGGCTTTGGCACCTAATGTCCTGTGGTTTCCCACGTGTAGGGGTGGTGTTAGAATTGTCGCACATCGAGCAATTTGTGCCATGTTTCCTGTATATATACTATGTTTTCGTTGTTCCTATTACCAATTATTTTTAGGAACACTTGTTTTCTCTCTAGTATTTCTACAATTACCATAGCAAATCCATTCAGCTGATGCATTACTAAGCAACAGTTGTAAGAATCTGACATCTAAAGCAAGAGAAAAATGACAAAATTCAATTGTGTTTTATTTGTTTAGAAATAAGGCTTATTACAAATATTTAAAGGAATATATCGAACGGGTTTGGGAAATCAAAGGAAGCTTTCAACTCTATACTCCAGAGGATGGATTATTCTTTGTTAGGCTTGATGAACCGACCCGAACTTCCCCGGTCTCCGAAGAGAAAGAGAAAGAACGAATTATTTTGAGAACACGACAAAATAGAACGCAGACGGAAGAACATTTCATTGTATATTACAACAATGCATCAGATTACAAGAATATACATAGTATAAATGAATAAATATTACACAGAAATATCAGAGATTTAAATTACATTTAAATACATAGCAGCGGAAAATAATACAATACACAACTAGAAGAGATATACGGATACAAAGCTTTCCGGATATCATTCCAGCTGTAAACCAGGATCCTGTGAATATAAATCTGCAAAACCAAAACTACTAGCTGCCCATGTCAAAATAGGGGCACCCAGAGTTTAGGTCAAAATAATAAACTCCAGACCAGTCATGGGACTGGTGTGAGAACTAAAACAGTTATTATTCTTTATTTTAAAGTTCGGTAAATCAAGGGACCACGTCGTATAACACGGAACGGGTTTCCTCCCAAGAATACCAGTGCATCAAACGAACAGCGCAATGCTAAATAAAGAAGAATGAAGCTATTATAAGACCCAGGTCCCATCACACAATGCAACGCAAGTCGGAGGATAGGGTTTTTACCTTATAATAGCCAAGAATGCTTGATATGTTTAAAACAAATCATTTTATACTATTATAAGTGCATAGTGTATAAAACAACTTCAAATCATAAGTATCAATCATAGACGGCATAAGCGACCCATCCCACTATGTCGCCATACTAGGCTCTACAAATAAAACCGCAAATGTCACGTATTTGGAAATTGGGTTATCATTTATGGTATGAACCGAGGCAAAAGATAGTCCTCTACTGATTCGAGACTGTCTATTTCGAGTCTCAGGAACAGAACGCATCGTCCCTTGGACTCAGGGACGGTCCACCGATGTGGATTATAATGCCTGAACAATACGTTTCTCCACCCTATGGGGTGTAATTGAGCCAATAAATGACTCCATCGGACCCGGATCGTCCGATCAAACCGAGGCGCCTCGCAACAGCAACAACCACATAAGTCAAACTCGTCAGGGCGTGTAAAACCACTGATGCCACTTCTAACTAGAAAGAAACGCATGTCCTCTCTGAGGTCCGTCTCCCGTTTTTGGTTCGTACCGGGTGTGAAACTCGCGAAGTAAACGTTACACAAAGCTACGGCATAAAGGCCATGCTTCGATCATCAACCACAAGACTCTACTTTTCAACAGAAGCCTTGATCATTTGCCACTTAGGCATGCCACACAGGCAATTCACTCTATGCGTTTGATATCCATCAGTATATAACCCCTGAGCTTGTACGTCTCCGGGAAGGGCGTTAAGCAAGAGAATAAATTCTCCGCCGCCAAACAGATATATATTTAATAGAAATCAATCACACAGACTGAAATCCAATGTCAGACACACAGTCCATTTACAAGTCCGTTCTGGGTCTGATCGAAACCGGAGGCACCTAGTACCCCGCATATCCATCGATCTCCAAATACGTCTGGACGATCACCAACTGTTTCCATCTTCTTGGGTGTACATCCCAATCAAGATCATCAGTAATCACCCAAACGACGTGAAGACCTCCGGTCTTCGACCACCGTCTTCATCTTCGACTTATCGTCGTATCAGTTATTCAGAATGGGATGAACCCGGTATTTCCGAATAACTCGCGTATGTTATAAGCAAGTGTTACACAAACACAACATACGCCTCATTCCAATTCATCAGTCACTAACCGTAAATTAACAAGAGAATAATTCCCAAAATATTAACCCCGAAGGCCGAAACCAACATCAGATCAATATCCAGAAAACCATTCTGCTTAGCTAACCGACAGTTAGTTTCTAAATTTCACTTTCTTAGGGAAAGGTTCCCATTAATTTTATCAAAGATAAATCCTTTAAATTTACTCTTTAATCTACTTTTGAATATCAATTCAAACTAGTCGGGATTAACGAACCTTACCGAAGTAATCATTTGTTTTAATTTCCCAATCCCAACCTATTCATCCCATGAAGTAAAACTGGTAATACTTCATATCTAACACCACGGTGTTATCGGTAAATTCAATTACCATTTCACTTCAAATCTAATTAAAGATTTAACTAGTGAAAATTAGGCACACGTCCCTAAAAACAAACTTAATTAGGCTCACATCCTCCCCTTTAGAAACATCTAAATTTCATCCCTATTTTCAAATAGCCGCTCGTTCTTTTACACAATTGCCCTTTTTCACATAATTCACGCGTCATTTATGTATTTCGAAACAAATATCAGGGTTTTATTTTTTCCGTCATTTATGTATTTCGAAACACAATTTTCTGTAAACCTAAATCCATGGCGGCGGCTCAACCTAAATCTATGGCGGCGGCTCCAGCACCAAAAGCATGGCGGCGGCTCATTGTTAATCTCATCCAGGTTCTCTGTTTTACTCCTCTCTTTCGTTTTTTCCGTGTTTCAGTGCAATAATAGTTATTTGGTTGATTTTGGCATCTCGAAATTCTTCTTTTGAATTGGTTATTTGAAAATTTGAACTAACATCAATTATTTGTTTGGTTGCAGATCCGAGTTTATGCAGATTTTGACACTTTCAATTCAATGGGTATTTTGTTTTGTTAACCGTCCGTGAAGTAATTTCTGTTGAAGTGATTCTGGGAGGTATTGCATCGATTCCAGTCAAGCAATTTGGGTTTCAATTTGCAACGAAGGAGAGATTATCGATCCAGGCAGATGGGCGCGACAACGAAGTGATTTCAGCGAAAGGTATTCTTCTAGTCTTCTTGGGTGGCTAGTAATTCAATCCTATTGTCAAAACATTTGGGTTTGCATGTGCTCAGAAAAGTTGAGTATAAGTATGCATATTTTATAGATATATACATACAAATATGCATATATTTTAAAAAATTGGATGTTTTCCGACAAATTCACGCATGAAATTATTGTCAGAACATTTGGGTTTGCATGTGATCAGAAAACTTGAGTATAAGTATGCATATATTCTTGATATATGCATACAAATATGCATATGTTTTATAGATCTATTTGGGTTTGCATGTGATCAGAAAAGTTGAGTATAAGTATGCATATATTCTTGATATATGCATACAAATATGCATATATTTTAAAGATCTATTTTCAACATTTCTGTTAAAAATTTGCCTACGAATATGCATATATTCTAAATATATGCATATCTGTATGCAACTTTTTACCAGACACGAAGAAAAACATATTGTTAGAACATTATTGTTATTTTGCTGAATTGTATGCATATAAATATGCAGATATTATTGTTATTTTGCTGAATTTTACGCATATATTTATATCAATCTAATTTGATTGATCATTCATTTAAAAAATTGCATGTTCCTGCGATTATTGGTGTATTAATGTTGTTGAAGCTTGGGAATGGTAGCTGTTATATTCGTCTTTTTTTTTATAGTTCTGTTGCTATCGCTATTATAGCTCCTCCGAAAGGTACATGAATGTCTGGTCGACCATTTTCATCAAAAAATTAAATTCTGCAGGTGATTTTACAAGGAGTACTAGAAGTGGTTTGTGGAGTAAGCTGGGCCAGAACAAAAGAACTTGTTCTTCAAAAGACCATTAGTTCTGCTACATTACTTCTGTTACAATTGTTGTAAACTTTTACCATTTGTTGTAAACATTTATGTGATGTAATACAATCAATTCAGTATTTTGTTGTAAATTTGTTTTTGCTTACCAGTCATTTTTTCAAGCTGAAATGTATGCAAATTTTTGTTATATCTGAATAAATGTATGCAGTTTTTTTGAACGTTCATTTGCCTCAATTGTACAAAAATTTTTGCATGTCTATACCGTAAGAAACAAGTAGTACCTGCAAAATATTAAACTGTAAATATGCTTATTACGAAACTACTACTGATCATTTTTGCATATAAGTGTGCAATTTTTTTGAATATTTGCATGATCTTCATTAAAATTATGACCAAAGGCTTTTGAGTGTTCAACGCGGTTTAAAAAAAAAATTGAAAAGTTAAACAGCGATTTTTTTATTGATGGTTTTGCAGAATCATGGAAATAGTGTTTTGAGCGACATTAAAGGTATGTTTTGAATGATTAAATGATGACAAATCAAAGTTGGAAAGTTTTTTAATTGCGCAAGGGTAGAGTTGGAATGTTTTTAGTGGAATTTCAAAAATAGGGATGTATTTTATATTGTTTTTATCATCGGGTTTTTTTTTTCTATTTTGAAACTTAATAGGGACCTGTAAAAAACGCACCCATTTAACTATCTCCTGGAGAAAAACTGGTGATACTCCATTCTCGATCATTTCAATCTAATTAAAGATTCATTAAAACTCCACTTAGTTTTGATCTTTAACTAGGTTAAAAAATCAGTGTCATTTAAAACACGGTTCATGATAAACCCCAAAATCACATCACATTTCAATCAGTCCCTAACCATAAATTAGCAAGTAAGCAATTCCCAAAATATTAACCCCGAAGGCCGAAACCAACATCAGATCAATACCCCAGAAACCATTCAACTTAACTAATCTCCAGTTAGTTTCTGATTTTCTTAACTCCTTTAGGTCTAAGAACGGTATTATTGGAGATACCGTTCACGACAACCCAAAATCACGTTCCATTAATTATCGGGTTAAAGAACAAGTGTTATTTAAAACACTGTTCACGATAAACCCAAAAATCAATATCAATTCAATTCCAATTAAATATTATTTAATTGGTACACTTCATTAAATCTAAATAAAAAGATTTAATCTTTCCTCAACTAGGCTTAATAACATTGTTAATGAAGACACCATTCACGACAAACCCAAATCACATTTGATATTAAATACAAGGCTCTGAATAGAAAATATATCGGCTTATATTCAATATCAAATTCTACGACCAACAAATATCGTATTGGAAGTAACGATATAAATATACCTTTCAAATTCCCATAACCATATCTGTATCATCACGAAATCCAACATGGAAATATTCCGAAGACAATTTCGATTCAAATCCATTCCAGTTCAATTATTGGAAATTCTGGTTTTTTTAAAACCCTTTTCAAATTCAATTTATTTATTTAAAAATAAATAGAATTATAATTCTAGTTCAAAACTAGTTCATTTCGATAAAAATCTATTTTTATCTTTTCAAATATGGAGTTTTTCATCCCAAATCTTTACAAATCATTTCTTATGATTTTAAACAAATTATAACTATTTTTAATAATTTTATCAAGGCCCGCACAGTCGATTTCCATCAATGGCCATCGAACTGCACTTACAGCGACCTTTTCCAAATTTGATTTGGACATAATTCCAAATCCAACCGTTAGATTTCAAATTTCAAATTTCTAATATTCGTTAGAAAGCTCTTTTCGATACGAACCCAACGGTTCCGGTTTTAAGAGAATCCGACGGTCGGATCTCCCGTAATATCCGTTCGAAGTCAATGGTCGAAATTCTTGAACTGCCGCGGCGCGGCGCGTTCTATTAAGGCCATTATATTATATATATAATATATATAATATATACTTCGTTGATTTCCTTTTAAAAACGTATTTTTATAATTCGTTTTAAATTCGTTTTCAAAACGATTTGAACTTCATTTCTAATTCAAATCAAAATTGAATTTTTCCTTATAAATTCGTTTTAAATTCATTTCAAATTGATTTCAATTGAAATTGATTTCTAATTCAATTTCAGTTCGTTTTCAATTCAATTCAATTTCAATTTGAATTCATTTATATTCAATTTAAATTCGAATTCATATATACTCAATTTCAATTCGAATTCATTTATATTCAATTTCAATTCGAATTCATTTATATTCAATTTCAATTCGAATTCATTTATATTCAATTTCTATTCGAATTCATTTATATTCAATTTCAATTCGAATTCATTTATATTCAATTTCTATTCGAATTCATTTCTATTCAATTTAATTCGAATTCATTTCTATTCAATTTAATTCGAATTTCAATTCTTTTCAAAATATCAGATTTTGAAATCACTTTCGATATTCGTTATAAAATGAATAAAATCGATATAAATATCGTTCACGTCAAAATGGCGTCAATCTAATCAACATGGCTTCATATATTTCTATTTTCAAATGTTCTATTTCAAATATTTCTATTTCAAATATTTCTTTTTCAAATATTTCTATTTCTAATATTTCTATTTCAAATATTTCTATTTCAAAGATTTCTATTTCAAATATTTCTTTTTCAAATATGGAATGAGGCCCAATCAATTACCATATAATGTTAATTAAATGGATTTTCTACAAAACATGTATACAATAACAACGATTGTAACAACCCGTATTTTCAATAACCTGTTATAACATAAATCGAGGCAGAATTTAATTTATAAATCTGAATCAAGGGAAACGGCTATGGCATTGCGTTCGTCTCGGAAAAATACGCGAAATAGAGTCTGAGTTTTCGAAAATCGGAGTCCGTATGACCTGATTAAGGCCCAACGAAGTTTTCAGAAAATTTCAAAGTAAAAACAGATTTCAAATTCAAGTTTGAATTTGAAAAATTATGTCAGTTTGGGCCAGGCGGGAAAATTCCCGCCAGAGCACCCAAGTCGACAGCCCTGTCGACTTGGGAGTCGACTTGGTTGGACCCAAGTCGACAGCCCTGTCGACTTGGCTGTCGACTTGGTCCAGCCGGGCAGTTTTGCCTGGTGCACCATTTTGGGTTTGTGTTGAGTTTGGGGGCCAGATTCGGTTTTGAGGGCTGAGATTGGAACTAGGGTTTAATCCTAAGGCTAGAACTAATCCTAATCCTAATCTCTATAAATAAGCCCCTAACCTAACCCTAAATCATCATTATTCATTCAAGTAACTAAACTATGGCAAAATCATTCCTCTCATGGCCTCCACTCTCTTCATAAAATTCCTAAGTCATTTCTATGAGAGATTTTCCATGCATACAAGTGTTTTCAAACTTGTATGAGCATCATTAGCTTGCATTCAAGTCAAGTTTCCATATTTACATCATAAAGCAAGAGTTTTGATCATTTTGGCTTAGGGGTTTTTCTATTGAAGCTTGCATTTTGGGTTTAATTGGTTGCATAAGGGCTTTGTCATATTTTTGTGTCTTCATAAGCATTGTAAGCCCTATTCTACTTTCATACTTAAACTCTAAAGTTAAATGTATGATATGCAAGTTTGCCATGATATGCAAGTTTACTATGTCATGTTATGCAAGTTTGAGATGTTATGATATGCAAGTTTATCATGTTATGTTATGCAAGTATGCCATGTTATGATATGCAAGTTTATCATGTTATGTTATGCAAGTTTGCCATGTTATGATATGCAAGTTTACCATGTTATGCTATGCAAGTTTACCATGTTATGCTATGCAAGTTTGCCATGTTATGATATGCAAGTTTATCATGTTATGTTATGCAAGTTTGAGATGCAAGTTCGTCATATGATATGCAACTATGTTATGCAAGTTTGGGGTGATCATTTTGTTCATGTTATCATGCTATGCAAGCTTATCTTGAGTATATGAACATAAAGCTTCAAGCTTTATGCTAAAGGTTGCATTTTGGCAACATGTAAGTTATCATATCCCTTATGATAACTTGCATGTGAGGCTAAATGCGAACTTATGGCCATTTCTACATGTCATTTATCACCATGTATCACCAATATGCTAAGTTTGGTTTTATGCATGCTTTTGAGACCTAAAAATGTAATATGCAAGTATATGGACACATGTACATTTCATATGCCACCATGTTGAACTTGTGGCTTCAACACCTTTATGTCATGATTATGCCAAGTTCCCTCTTTCTATCCTTTATGCGCTATTGCGATATGTAAGCGATGGGATTGCGTTTGGGTTTGGGTAAACTTAAAAGACATAAAAACATAAGATTGGGAATTTACCTATTAAGTTAGGTCTACCCATTGGGAATTTACCTATTAAGTTAGGTCTACCCAATTGCTTGAAAATTTGTAACATGTTTTGGAAACATGATGAACATGACACTTAGAAAAGATAAGTGTGACCAACTCGAGGTTGGGTTGAGTTTGTAGCGTAAACCTACCCGGAACCGACCGGCTTAACTAGTTGCTACAAACAATAGGACCCAATGTGAGAAGTTGGCCATGTTGTACCTTGAACCCGAGGTTAGACCAAGTTGTGGTGTAAAGCTACCCGGACCCGCCCGACTTAACTAGTAACCACAACAAGGTCTAATGTGAGAGGTTAAGGCGCATTAAATTAATTAATGCCTCGTGATTAGGGTTAAGTCATGGTCCACTTAATACTTAACCAATTTGGGCTTGGTAGATTAATCAGGGTTAAGTCGTGAACTCATCGTTACACTTAACCAAGTTAATCCATGATTATCAAGAGGGTTAAACCGTACTTAACCCACTAGAAAAATCCTAGCAATGGGGGTCCACTCCAGCAGTAATCCCAAGTTTGTATCATTAAGGCCCTAGGGTCTAAGCTAGGGAGGGAGCACGATTACTGGACTGGAGGTAAGTGACCAAAAGTGACGGCAGAAGGGTACGCCGGTGTAGTTCCGGGCGGACTATGGTCGTGCACACAGTCCGAAGTCGGGGAAAACATGCACGGGTACCAGTAGATTGAGACTGTGCACGCATGTTTATGGTGTCCAGGGGTTGACACGCTAGGGCTTGATACACCTGACGGGAGACCCGGCACAGTCTGACTACAATTATGTTTGGGCCGCATTGACAATAACACGTGACGAGTTAGGCTTATAGGGAGCCGATCGACTAGACCGTTTAGTTAGACCTTGTATTAGGGTCATTTCATGTTATTGGGCCAAAGCTTGGGCCAAGGGATCAATACTTGTATATTCAAGTCATGTTAGTTTTCTAGTACACCTGTGGTGCAAAACCTTAAACCTGATTATGCGATGACACCTTTATCTACCTTGTTAGTTAATCATCATGCTAATATGTTGTTATCCTTAAGTTCATCCCTACTTCTCATGCTAGTTAACTTTATCAGTTTACATTGATTGTAGTAGGGCTTACTCAGTCTTTTTGACTGACCTGTTTTCCTTTCGCCTCTTTTCTTCCGTTCCCCCCCCCCCTCAGGTTCTCAGGGTGGGAATATTGGAGCTTAGCTTGGATTTCTGATCACTTGCTTGTGGGATTTTAGCTCATGTACGGTCTTGACATGAAGCTAGCTATGGTTATCACTTATTTTGGGGATAGTACTTATGTATTTCAGTTTTTCAGTAATGTTGTTTTTATCTAGACTTGTGTATTTGGAAAGTTGACATTATGTTGTATCAGACTTGTTTTGAAATAGATTGAAATCTTCCGCTGTTTTACTTATCTTATTTACTCTGTTTACATATATACATATGTTCTTGTTCTGCCTTGATATATCATTATGCATGTTTACCTGATTCAAATGCCCCTCCAAAGTCAGAGTGCTTGCAAGAGCCACCCTGGCGGAGGTGGGGTGTTACATTTGGTATCAGAGCCAGGTTTACGAGAAGGAACAAAAAGGTTTTTAAAACTTTTGGAAAACTATTTTCAAAACCAAGTATAAAGTATTTTCCAAAGAAAAGTCTAGTTTATTTTAAAGGCTATTCCCCAAAAAGCCATTAGCAAAATTCCTTCGTTTTTCTCCATTCTGAATCTATCTTTTTCTTCGTTTTCAGTATGGCCAATAACTTTGCCATTCCGGAGGGAGTACACGTACTTGTTTGGTATAAGAGACTTTTGGAGGCTAGGGCGACCGAAGCCGGCCCCGCAAATGTTACTCCTCCTCCGGTAGTTAATGTTCCTCCTCCTCCTATCACTGATGTTCCTCCTCCTCCTGTCACTGATGTTCCTCCTCCTCCCGTCGCTGAGGTTCCTCTTCCTCCTCCCCCTCAGCATCCTCAAGCTGACTTCGCAAAGACTTGCAAAGATTTCAAAGCAATGGGTTGCAAGAATTTCATTGGAACCGAGACTTATGTAGAGGCAAGGAATTGGTTGAAAGAAACCGAAGATCTTTTTGCCTTCTTTGATATAGATGACCGTAGGAAGGTTTTATTAGCAGTGTGGTTGCTAAAGGAAGAAGCTGCACGTTGGTGGGTGGTCACCACCGCTACTAGGCCAATTGAGACTTGGGATGACTTTCGGGGAAAGTTTGGACTAAGGTTCCTATCACTGAAGCAAGGGGACATGACTATTAGGGAATACATAGATAAGTTTAACCAACTGGCTCGGGTCGGTTTAGACTTGGTTAACACAGCTCAGAAGAAGGCCCTATACTTTGCTCTAGGATTAAACGAGCCATTACATGGTTTGGCCATGACTCATATACCCTTGGGGGCAACTTTCAAGAGCTTGGTGAATATGGCCCTACTCAATGAAGAGAATAGGAGTGACAAGAAAGAGATCAAGATGAATGATACTCAAGCCAAGAAGACTGATTCCCAGTGGAAAGGAAATCAGGGTAATCCAAGTGGTCAGAGCAGTCAAGGCAATCAGAACAAGAACAAGAGTCAAGGCAACAAGGGGAACAACAACAAGGGCAATAACAAAAAGGGGAAGTGCCATTATTGCGGTTCAGTTGGGCATCTTATTAAGGATTGTAAGAAGAGGAAAAGGAAGAGCAGTGAATGCTATCGTTGTGGTGAGTTTGGACATTTCAGCAAAGATTGCCTGAAGAAGCAAGGGCAAGGTCAGACTCAGTGTGCAAGACCATCTGGAGGGCGAATTCATCCCCTCAACATCGTTCTTCCAGCTCATGATCGAGGTAGTGTTTCTGTTAAAAGCCCTGTTTACATTTTTTGATTTTCCAGTTCGTACCTTGTTTGATTCTGGTGCATCGCATAGCTTTATCTCATCTGATCTTATTGATAGTTTGCACCTAAGTACTAGTCTAGTTAATGATCCCGTGTGTGTTTCAAATCCAATTGGGGGTTCCGCCCATTTGTCTATTATCTAGGTGGATTTGAATTCTCGCGTGATGTTTATATTCTCGGTTTCATGGGGTATGGGTTGATTTTTGGGCATGGATGGGTTGTCCAGTTTTGGAGCCATCCTTGATTTTTGAGCATAGGGTTGTGAGGCTCATGACTCGCCTCGGTAATACCCTAAAAATTTCTAGTAACCCTATGAGTCCCGTCATTTTGTGTTATCTTGAATCCCTCAACTCGTCTATCGATAGTTTGCAATCGGTGAGGGTGGTCCGGGAATATCCTGATATCTTGGGTGAAGTGAAGTGGGGTTACCCCGAAACGAGAGATACATTTCCGCATTTATCTGGTTGATAATGCCAAGCCAGTTACGTGGCCGGTTAGGCATGTGGCCCCGCAAGATGAGAGTTAAGAAAGCAAGTCAAGGAGTTGCTTGAGAAGAACTTCATTAGACGAAGTATATCTGAATGGGGAGCGCCTGTGATATTTGCTACCAAGGCATATGGTTCTCTCCGACTTTGTGTTGATTATCGAGAGTTAAATAAGCTGACTAAGAAGAACAGACACCCGTTACCGAGGATCGATGATTTGTTTGATCAGCTTGTAGGAACATCTGTTTTCTCTTGATCTTGCTACTGGATTCCATCAGCTCAGAGTAGCTGAGGATAGTATAGACAAGACTGCGTTCAGAACTCCGGATGGATTCTTAGAATGGCTGGTCATGCCATTCGATTTGATTAATGCACCCGCCTACTTCGTGGACTTGATGAGTAGGGTGTTCAGGGAGTTTTTGAACAAGTTTGTCGTGGTCTTCGTAGATGATATTCTGATCTTCTCTAAGGATGAGGAAGAGCACGCAAGGCATCTCGTGGAGGTGATGGATACGCTTAGAGCGCATCAGTTGAAAGCCAAGTCCTCCAAATGTCATTTTGGAGAAAAGAAGTTAGATTCCTTGGGCATATAATATCTAAGCAAGGCTTAGCGGTGGATCCCGCTAAGGTAGTTGCAGTTCAGGATTGGAAGACTCCAAGGAATGCAACCGAAGTAAGAAGTTCTCTCAGTTTAGTTAGTTAGTAAGCGTCCTTGAGCTTAGACCTACCCTTCTGGATCAAGTAGGGACTTCACAGAAAGAAGACCCGCGGTTAGTCGAGATCATGGACAAGTTGAGGCGAGATGTTGAGACACCTCGCTATAGATGACAAGGGATGGCTAAGACGCGATGAGAGAAAGAAGGTTCTTGAAGATGCACATCACTCGAGGAGGTGGCCGAGTTTGTCCCAAGGTGCATGTTGTGCCAACAGATTAAAGGCCGAGTCATAGAAGCCCGGTGGGCTGTTATATCCATTGGAGGTCCCCGCAATGGAAGGGGGAAAGCGTCACGAAAGATTTCGTGGATGGACTGCCTAGATCAAGGAAAGAGAATACGAGCATGTGGGTCATAGTAGGTAGACTCACGAAGAGTGCTCATTTCACTCCGGTAAAGAGCGAAAGGACTGCATCATAGCTAGCAACAGTTTACTTTCAAGAAATAACGCAGTTGCATGAGGTTCCCTAAAGTATAGTTAGTAACCATGACTCAATCTTCACCAGTCAGTTTTGAGATAGTCTACGGGAAGTCATGGGCAAGCAACTGAATCTAAGTACGGCCTATCATTCGCAGGCGGATGATTCATTTCGTTCAAGCATGAGTTATAGAAAATCACGTTGGTAAGAGCAATTGGCAACGTGGATTGTTATTTCCAAGAAAAGTTCTGCTGCGTGGAATACTTTATAGTAAGTAAACGAGATCCAGGATTCACTAGTGAATTTTGGAGAGCTGGCATGAAACCATGAGGTCATAGTTATGTTTAAGCCAAGAATGATAGAAGAGTAAGTGAAAGAGGAAGACGAGAGGCGACAATGAAATGGGTTCCAACTCATATTTGGAAATAAGAGTTAAGAAGCTAAGAAATCATGAGGTAAAAGACGGTCAAAGCACAGTGGAGTTAAGCTCAAGGAAACGTGACTTAGAAGACTGAAGGCTAGATACGCGCATCATATCTCTTTTTAAGAGCATATCCTTGATCCTTATTTTCCTATGGAACTTACTCGCATGTTATCTTCCTCTCGGTCCTATTTCTGTCAGGAGGTATGACTTATTGGCTAGTAATACATGTCAGGGTTAGGAAGGGATTTCTTGTAATCCAAAAGGAGTATATCCTGCTTATCTTCCAGATCTCTTTGTAGCATATCCTTTGCTATCCATGTTTATCTAGTTTATCGTGTTAATCTTGTCATGAGAACCTTAGGTAGAAACCCTTTGGATGAAACATGTGTTTGAAACATGTTATGCTTGATGTTTGCAAGTGGTTGCAAGTGTTTGCAAGTGGTTACTCGTGGATGCATTATACACGTTAGGCACTAGATCGGCTCACACACTCCTCATATTGCATATGCATGAGTGTTTACGCTTATTCATGGATGGTAATTTTTGTGTTATCACATGGATGTTGCATATGGATGTATGTTATGTGCACGCATATAGATGTTATACATTATGTTAGGAATTGCATACATATGGATTCATTTCACTAACATAATTTGCATTGATGATATTTGCATTAGATAAGTACATATACACACACCTTTGCATATGTTCATACAACATTTAGAATCTTGTAAGGACAATGATTGCTCGTGGATGATGTTTTGAGTAGATGGATGTTGGATGGTAGGATACGTTCTTCCTAACTTGAAGATTTCGGGGACGAAATCCTTTAAGGAGGGGAGAATGTAACAACCCGTATTTTCAATAACCTGTTATAACATAAATCGAGGCAGAATTTAATTTATAAATCTGAATCAAGGGAAACGGGCTATGCCATTGCGTTCGTCTCGGAAAAATACGCGAAATAGAGTCCGAGTTTTCGAAAATCGGAGTACGTATGACCCGATTAAGGCCCAACGAAGTTTTCAGAAAATTTCAAAGTAAAAACATATTTCAAATTCAAGTTTGAATTTGAAAAATTAGGTCAGTTTGGGCCAGGCGGGAAAATTCCCGCCAGAGCACCCAAGTCGACAGCCCTGTCGACTTGGGAGTCGACTTGGTTGGACCCAAGTCGACAGCCCTGTCGACTTGGCTGTCGACTTGGTCCAGCCGGGCAGTTTTGCCTGGTGCACCATTTTGGGTTTGTGTTGAGTTTGGGGGCCAGATTCGGTTTTGAGGGCTGAGATTGGAACTAGGGTTTAATCCTAAGGCTAGAACTAATCCTAATCTCTATAAATAAGCCCCTAACATAACCCTAAATCATCATTATTCATTCAAGTAACTAAACTATGGCAAAATCATTCCTCTCATGGCCTCCACTCTTTTCATAAAATTCCTAAGTCATTTCTATGAGAGATTTTCCATGCATACAAGTGTTTTCAAACTTGTATGAGCATCATTAGCTTGCATTCAAGTCAAGTTTCCATATTTACATCATAAAGCAAGAGTTTTGATCATTTTGGCTTAGGGGTTTTTCTATTGAAGCTTGCATTTTGGGTTTAATTGGTTGCATAAGGGCTTTGTCATATTTTTGTGTCTTCATAAGCATTGTAAGCCCTATTCTACTTTCATACTTAAACTCTAAAGTTAAATGTATGATATGCAAGTTTGCCATGATATGCAAGTTTACTATGTCATGTTATGCAAGTTTGAGATGTTATGATATGCATGTTTATCATGTTATGTTATGCAAGTATGCCATGTTATGATATGCAAGTTTATCATGTTATGTTATGCAAGTTTGCCATGTTATGATATGCAAGTTTACCATGTTATGCTATGCAAGTTTACCATGTTATGCTATGCAAGTTTGCCATGTTATGATATGCAAGTTTATCATGTTATGTTATGCAAGTTTGAGATGCAAGTTCGTCATATGATATGCAACTATGTTATGCAAGTTTGGGGTGATCATTTTGTTCATGTTATCATGCTATGCAAGCTTATCTTGAGTATATGAACATAAAGCTTCAAGCTTTATGCTAAAGGTTGCATTTTGGCAACATGTAAGTTATCATATCCCTTATGATAACTTGCATGTGAGGCTAAATGCGAACTTATGGCCATTTCTACATGTCATTTATCACCATGTATCATCAATATGCTAAGTTTGGTTTTATGCATGCTTTTGAGACCTAAAAATGTAATATGCAAGTATATGGACACATGTACATTTCATATGCCACCATGTTGAACTTGTGGCTTCAACACCTTTATGTCATGATTATGCCAAGTTCCCTCTTTCTATCCTTTATGCGCTATTGCGATATGTAAGCGATGGGATTGCGTTTGGGGTTGGGTAAACTTAAAAGACATAAAAACATAAGATTGGGAATTTACCTATTAAGTTAGGTCTACCCATTGGGAATTTACCTATTAAGTTAGGTCTACCCAATTGCTTGAAAATTTGTAACATGTTTTGGAAACATGATGAACATGACACTTAGAAAAGATAAGTGTGACCAACTCGAGGTTGGGTTGAGTTTGTAGCGTAAACCTACCCGGAACCGACCGGCTTAACTAGTTGCTACAAACAATAGGACCCAATGTGAGAAGTTGGCCATGTTGTACCTTGAACCCGAGGTTAGACCAAGTTGTGGTGTAAAGCTACCCGGACCCGCCCGGCTTAACTAGTAACCACAACAAGGTCTAATGTGAGAGGTTAAGGCGCATTAAATTAATTAATGCCTCGTGATTAGGGTTAAGTCATGGTCCACTTAATACTTAACCAATTTGGGCTTGGTAGATTAATCAGGGTTAAGTCGTGAACTCATCGTTACACTTAACCAAGTTAATCCATGATTATCAAGAGGGTTAAACCGTACTTAACCCACTAGAAAAATCCTAGCAATGGGGGTCCACTCCAGCAGTAATCCCAAGTTTGTATCATTAAGGCCCTAGGGTCTAAGCTAGGGAGGGAGCACGATTACTGGACTGGAGGTAAGTGACCAAAAGTGACGGCAGAAGGGTACGCCGGTGTAGTTCCGGGCGGACTATGGTCGTGCACACAGTCCGAAGCCGGGGAAAACATGCACGGGTACCAGTAGATTGAGACTGTGCACGCATGTTTATGGTGTCCAGGGTTTGACACGCTAGGGCTTGATACACCCGACGGGAGACCCGGCACAGTCTGACTACAATTATGTTTGGGCCGCATTGACAATAACACGTGACGAGTTAGGCTTATAGGGAGCCGATCGACTAGACCGTTTAGTTAGACCTTGTATTAGGGTCATTTCATGTTATTGGGCCAAAGCTTGGGCCAAGGGATCAATACTTGTATATTCAAGTCATGTTAGTTTGCTAGTACACCTGTGGTGCAAAACCTTAAACCTGATTATGCGATGACACCTTTATCTACCTTGTTAGTTAATCATCATGCTAATATGTTGTTATCCTTAAGTTCATCCCTACTTCTCATGCTAGTTAACTTTATCAGTTTACATTGATTGTAGTAGGGCTTACTCAGTCTTTTTGACTGACCTGTTTTCCTTTCGCCTCTTTTCTTCCGTTCCCCCCCCCTCAGGTTCTCAGGGTGGGAATATTGGAGCTTAGCTTGGATTTCTGATCACTTGCTTGTGGGATTTTAGCTCATGTACGGTCTTGACATGAAGCTAGCTATGGTTATCACTTATTTTGGGGATAGTACTTATGTATTTCAGTTTTTCAGTAATGTTGTTTTTATCTAGACTTGTGTATTTGGAAAGTTGACATTATGTTGTATCAGACTTGTTTTGAAATAGATTGAAATCTTCCGCTGTTTTACTTATCTTATTTACTCTGTTTACATATATACATATGTTCTTGTTCTGCCTTGATATATCATTATGCATGTTTACCTGATTCAAACGCTCCTCCAAAGTCAGAGTGCTTGCAAGAGCCACCCTGGCGGAGGTGGGGTGTTACAACGATGAATAATCAACCATCATCCAAAGTGCATTCTACACTGTATAAGCATCGAATATAAATATTTAACGCTTATAATAGTCTGTCAATCAATCGATCGACATACAACTAATTATTGGGATTAGCGTATGTCATATATCATCCCAATACCCATGTGGGGTTTCAAACAATCAAACACAGATTTTATTTGTGTTGTTGGGCGATGTGTAAAATTTATCTTCCCAATCAATATTAGTCAAATGTGTGTATATAAACAAATCGTACGATTTTTTTATTTTTATTTCATTTCATATACACGTTAAAAAATCTATTTTTAACTATAAAATATTTTATTTCAACTATATAAATGTTTTATTTCATTTTACATCACATCACACAATCAACTACACATCAAAATCAAACAAACAAGCATACAAGCCGTCCATGGTCTGTGGACGACGGGTGTCGGGTGCTACTAAACACTGTTTGCATCCTAGTATATATTTTAACTAGAAATAAAATAAAATAAAGGTGAGGAGTTCTCACCGACTAGCTAATCCAAACTCCACGACTCTTCATATGTAGAAAATCTCCGTCGCTTCTTCTTTCATCACTTTCGTCATCCGTATTCATGTTCTTCTCTCCTTGCTTGGAATTGTCGTTCCATTTCAACCATCGCTCGTCTCCATTGTAAGCTGGGCCATCGACTGCTGATCGGAGGACGTCACATTGGCCAGAGCAGTGGGAGAAAGGGGTTTTCTGCGCGTTTGGAAGTGGAGGGGTTGTGGGGTTGGCTGGGGGTGCGCGCAGCGGCGCTGGGTGCCAGGGGTGGACGACGTCTTGACTTGGAGGGGGAGCAAGCGACGGTACTCCATTGATTTGGGGGATCGCGATACTGAGGGGGGCCGAGGTCAGGTAGCGCCATCTTCGAGGGAGGGGGGAAGCGTGCGGTGTCGGAGCGGTGACAGACCGCGGTGGAGGGCGGCGGCGGGAGGGTGGCGTGGATCGATCCTGTTTCTTTTTTTTTTTTTTATTATTATTATTATTATTTCAGATCTGAAATGAGGAGAGAGAAGGGGGAAAGAGGGGGGTAAGGGATATATATTTTAATATTTAATTATTTTATTTTTACCAAAAAGTAACTTTTTATTTCGAACTCGAAACGAGACCCACCGCCTGTCGTCCCTAGCTAATTACCCCTATTCCGAACACAATGGGATATGTATCGCAAGCTGATTCGATCGTTTCGATCAGTTTTCGTCAAAATCAACATATAACTCTATATATTGAATCTGAATGCGCATTTCAATTTACCGGGGTCACATACTAACTCGAAAAATTCCAGAAAAATATTTTCTAGCTTCGTATTGACGATACGGTCCTAACAGAACTAGTTTCGTCAAATTCTGAGACCGTTTGAAAAATGGCCATTTTCCAGTTGATTAAAATCAACTGAAACTGGTCAAACGCGTTTTCCTTTGCCACGCTCACATATTGATTCGAAAAATTATGAAATTTGAAACCTAGCAATAACTTGACATCACGGATCAAACAAAAGTGGTTTCATCGAAAATCGAGGTCGTTTGCAAAATGGTCATTTTTAAGGGCCAGAATTCCATAGCGACTATTCTAAAATTTCAACTGGACATATCTTTTGATTCCCGCTATGAAATTTCGATTTTTCGGATTCATTGGAAAGATATTCCCAATTAGATTCTATTATTTTTGGTTTCACTAAAATCCGGTTTATTTTGCACCCGGTATGTCCACTTGAAGTTTGAAATCGAATTATCGAACTACCGCGCCATTTTCAATTCCTTTTATAAATATAAATAAATATTTATATTCTATCGTCGATTCAAACGAATATATACGTTCGAATTATATTCAAAATAAATTTCTCGTCGGTTTTATTTAAAATAATTCATTTTAAATAATCAAAATTCGCTAAAATTACAAAAATAAAAATTTTAAATTGGCCCATATTTCCGGGTTATTACACTTGAAAATGAAGAGGATTGTGATAATATCTTGCTGCAGGTCCATATTGTTATAATAAAAAATTGGTTTGTTATGAAGAAATGCATTTTAGGGATAAGCTATCCAGAGGATTTCTCCATTTTAAATCAATATAGATCCAACTTCCATATCTAGTTCCAGATTTCTAGACGGTATAGGCCATAAGAAGAATTGTCTCAGCGTTAGGCAGAACTGTAAAATTAGATCAAACCAAAAAGGAGTTAATTCATATATCATACGAAAGTGTGCTTATTGAGATTGATGCCAACTTTTCATTTCCTACAGAATTTCTATAGAGTATTATGATGAAAATATAGTATGGTAGAAAGTGGTTTATGAATGGCGCCCTAATTTGTGTTTAAACTACAAAACTTTTGGTCATTCTTTTAATTCATGCACAACTAAGAAAATGTGGAGGCAAAAAGAATATATGTGTAATGAATCATTGATGTAGGTGGATGATAAAGCTTAAACTAATTTATAGATGGACAATTTTTGCTCTATTACAACTAATAAATTTGAAAGCATGGACTCAAAAGTAAACATTGGTGAAAACAAAAGGTATCTTCCCAACCTACTTCTTGGTTAACTTAGTCCAAGGATGAAGCTTCTATTAACAACAAAGGGATAGTCAATTAAAGCAACATTCATTCTAAAAGAATTAGACCTGTCTAATAAGCATGATTTTTTAAATCAGGTTGATATGATTTTAAAAAACAGCAGTGAAGATAATAATGGTAATACAACTAATACAGTTGAAGAGGAAAAGCTTCCCAGAAACAACACCTATTTATATGCCATATGAAGTGCATATGGAATACATTGAACAACACAATTCTAAATTACATATTTCTATGGAAAATAATGAGTTTGATAATTCCAGTCTAGCGGATAGTAGTATTTATGCTTCTGATATTTCTTCTACTAGTTTTAAGAAAACGAGGAGCAGATTGAATTTAAATAATTTGAATGGGGAAAATATTGTTATTAAGGGAGAACCATTTATGAAATCAAACCCTAAATGGAATAATACAATTTCTCAAAACAAAAAACAAGGTTGAATGCAAAGAAGATAAAGGAAGATAGCGACATCCCCAGTGGTATTAAAACGGGGGGAATTTCTAAAAACGAATAAATTTAATTATGTCTCTGTTATTCTGGAGCGTAAGAGGTTTAAATTCGATTACTAGGAAGAATGATCTCTATGATTTAATTAAAAGAAAATAAGTCAGTATTATGATAGTGGTAGAGTACAGACTCTCAAATTATTCTATTGCGAATTATACTTCTAAATTCAAAAATTAGGAGTTTTTGCATAATAATTTTGTTGAAGACAAGGTTTAGAATACTAGTCGGCTGAGAATATTGGAATCATCAAGTGATAAAGATTAATAAACAATTTATTACTTGCAACTTTACCAATTTCGGAGGTTTTCAACTTGTTTCTCTTCTGTTATGGCTCTATCAGTTCCACCAGAAACAATCTTTGTGGAAGCACTTAATGGAAGTTAAGCATGAATGTAATAAACTTGGTTAATTGTGGGTGATTTTAATGATATCATCTATACTTCAAATAGGTTTAGCTCACATAACTTGATTTCTAATGCGGGCATTGAATTTTTTTGATGTATTTCTCAACTCGATGTTATTGAACCTAAAATTTCAGGCACCTTTTGTACATGGAAGGGCGGTTTAAATTTTAATATTCATTCCTAAATTGACAAAGTATTTATCAATCAAAAATTTTCTTATATGTTTCCTTATTTTGTTTGTTCAGAGTTTGAATCACTCCGCAAGTAATCACACACCACTTTTGGTGAATCTAATTTGCAAGACTTCTGATAGTGATGCTATTAAAAAACCACCATTCAGATTTAAAAATAGCTGGTGCTATATGGTAGGGTACTTCAATCCGGTTTCTCTCATCTAAAGTGGAAATTTGTTGGTAATCCTCTCTTTTAGCTGATTAACAAGTTAAAACTATCAAATATCATGTTAAAAATTGGAGTAAAGATCAATGCAACCTTTCTAAGCATATTGAAGGTCTAAGAAAAGAGAATGATATAATTTATAATTGGTTGCTTTTGAATCTTGTAGACTCCTCTTTGCTGCAGCAATACCAGTTTAATTCAAATAATCTCAAGGAGACTATATATACTCATAACATTGAATTCAAACAAAATTCAAAACTCAAAGGACTGGTGGACGCTGATCTTCCTATTGAATATTTTTATTCTAAAATGTCTGCTAATAAGAAAATAATAGAAATTAAATATGTTCTAAATCCTGAAGGTGACCCAATTATTGACAATATTATTTTTTCTTCCAATGTTGTTGATTATTTTCATAAGATTTATTATTCTCCAAATACAGGTTCTACATTCCCTAACATTACTCCTAAAATGATTATTTCTAAAGCAGGGAGGCAAATGTTGTATAGACATATAACCATGGAAGAAATTCATGATGTTGTTTTTAAAATTCTTGAGGGCAGTAGTCTGGGTCCAAATGGGTTTGGAGCAAAATATTTCAAAGTCCATTGGCATGAAATTAAGTAGGAAATTCTATGTGTTATTAATGATGCTTTCTTTACAGGTAAAATTATCAAAGAACCAAATCATTCTTTCAATACTTTATTTCTTAAAAAACAGAATGCCACCGGACCATCTGAGTATAGGCCTATTTCTTGTTGTAACGTGTTATACAAAGTTATAGTTAATGTTCTTTATAGCACGTTAAAGCTTATTTTGCTAGAAATTATTTCTATCACTATAAATGCGTTTACATCTGGAAGATATATGTTAGAAAATAACTTATTAGCTTATGGAATGGTCCAAACTTTTAAAAGAGTTCGCTCCGATAAACTATGCTTGAAATTGACGTGCAAAAGAAAAATGATAAAATAAGAAAGGAGTTTATTATTCATATGATGGAGCAAATGCAATTTCCACTTTCTTTTGCAAGTTTATTTGTCAATGCATTTCAACTGCTACATTTTTTACAATGATAAATGGACAACCAACTGGATTTATTAAGAGCAAAAACGGTTTATGTTAGGGAGATCCTCTTTCACCTAATTTATTTTCCATTGCATTTGAGTATTTCTCTATTTTTATTGACTTGAAATATTCTAAAGGTAACGTTGTCCCTATCTATAAAAATGAACCAGTCATTACACACTTAATATATGCCGATGATCTTCCTGTATTTTCTAAGTGTAATCAAGAGAGTATTGATGTCGTTAGAAGAGTGCTCAATGAAATGTTCATCATATGGTATAATTTCAACAAGGAGAAATCAAAATTTTATTTTAATAAAAGTAATAAGTCAAAGGAGTATATTTATTCATATTTAAATGTCAAGGCAGTTGAGCGTCCAATGAGATATTTGTGGTTACCTTTACCTAATAAAAAAATGAGTTGTAGAAATGCTCTCTAATTGCTGGATATCATTAAAACAAAATTAAACTGCTGGAGTAACAGGTTTTTATCTACTTCTGGGAGAATTGAACTTATTAAATCATCCATTTATCCTATCATAAATTTTTGGGTCCAAACATGTTAGATTCCAGTTCAAAGAATTAATAAAACTGAATTAGTATGTGCAAATTTTATTTGGAATAATAAAATTCACAAAATTTCTTAGAGCCAATTATGCCAACCTAAATCTAATGGTGGAGTTGGTTAAAAAGATTTTAAAATTTTGCAAACTATTACGGCTATTAGATTAATTGGGTCTACCTACAAGGAAATTATATATATGAAAAGTGGATGAAAAATAGATATGCTAAGGAGATTTTTTTTTTGGATTATGGACACAGACACTAATGCTTCATTTACTTGGAAGATTCTACTTAAAACCAAATAAACTTTTAGAGTTTTCTTCAATAAGAATATTGTGGATGGTAAAGAAAATCACTTTTTTGGTTTGATTGCTTGATTGATGGAAAAATTCTTGTGTCAATTCTAGGTTGGAAGCACATGGTTCATATTGGTCTGCAGCATCAAATGGTGCATAGCATTATTTGCAATGGTAGATGGAATTTGGACTCACTTTAATTTCCTTCATCTGTAGTTAATTAAATAAAACAGATCAGGATTTATGATGATAAGAAACATGATTTTTGGTTATGAAATGAATATAAAAGTGGTGAATTCTCGATTAAGTTGGAATATATATCATTATATTCATATAGTACTAATTTCAAGTTGATTATTTTATATGAAAACAAACAGTGGTGCGAAAATATGCTTTTATAGCTTATCTAGTCTATTTTGGAAAATTAAAGACTCATGATAAGATAAAAACATAGTCTAATATTACTAGCAGGTGCTACAAGTGATGTAATTTTGATATGGAAGATATAAATCATATTTTCTTCAACTGCTCGTATGATAATTTTGTTTGGGATTTTATAAAAAGTAAGCTGTAATTAAAGGTACAAGAAATAGAGATTTACGAACTAAAATCTAAGAACTGATGAAGATAAGTTGACAAGATAAGAAACTTCAAATGATTGCCAGAATTTCTTTAACCACTACGATTAGCTACATATGGGGAGAAAGATGCAATAGAATGTTTAAGAGGGTTTCCATATTAAAGAATTAAAAGCTTTTTTAGTTTTATCAGAGATTGAAGCCCTGATTCACACATATGATTACAATAAGAGAAAAAAGGGTGAACATACCTGGAATTCGAAGCAACTTGATAGAAGTAGGAATTGGAAAAGAGATGCAACTTGAGTTTCAAGAACTGTCGTGGCTTCGGTACCAGAGAAAGCTTTTGGGGGAGAGGAATTTGGTCACGCCGTCTTTAATTTTCATTTTGTTTTTTTAGCGCATAGGGTTGTACTATGTTGATTGCCATGAGGTGGGATAACGTCGATTGTATATGTTTGTATGTTTCTAAGTTGTATTCATTCCTACTTCATTGTTCTATAACTTTTTTTTGTAATAAAGTACCCATTTCTTCAATAAAAAAATATATACATGTAGGCAATTTGAATGTCTCCAATAAAAATTTTAATTCTAAAATTACATTTGCCACATCTTCAAATTCTTATCACTTTGAATTACATAGCCGTCAATTTTAGGTAACACCATCAAAGTTGTCCTTTTGGGAAAAAATGAAACATAGATAAATAAATGACCAATACCAAATTTTATCCGAAATTTAATATGATGGTAGCACCAAAGACACAAAGCTTGTTATGATGCCAGAGGTTACCAATGAGAATTTGGGATTGGTCACTATGAAACAATTTTTCTTTTTGCTACTTATAACTTGTGTGATATATTTAATATTTTATCTTCACACATTGTCAACCTATATCGTGAATAATGTTTTCTCAAGCGACTGTAACGAAGAAGTAATACACAACCACCACCTCATTAGCTCCATAAAGTGAAGAACTTGCACAATAAACATGTTTTTGTATTAACATAAAGTAGGTTCTAAGAAATTATTTGAAAAAAAATCTCGTTCTACTTTATTATGATTCTTTTGTTTATTTTTCTAGTCAAAGGCAGATTGCTCTTTATTACGCAACTAGTATGCGGATGGCAGATATGCGAATTATTTTGTATTTTACTTATGGCACTATAATGCAAGAACAATAATTTTGCCAATATAAAATGTATATAATATTGATAATGATAATAATAATATGTATTCGTATCCTAATCAATAATAACCATATAATAATTTCTGATATCAATAAGCATTCATGAGTATTATTTAACAATCATAAGCATACATAAATAATTAATGTGCATGCACCAAAAATTACCATGATAATGCAATATATGTTGATTGTATTACACAACAATGCATTTTAAAAATATTGTTATCAAGTGCAAATAATTTAGATTTTTTCTACTGTAGTTATCCATTGAATATGGAAAATATAGCAACATAGATGCCATAGCAGTTTCGTAAATCTTTACAAAATTGTAGTCACAACTGTTTATGTAACAACCCGAAATTTCATAACTAATTTAAAATTTAATTTAACATATTTTGATGAATTTCAAATATAAATTGGTTATTTTTGCTAAATAAAATTCGAGCATAATTTTAAAATTAGTTTTTACATTTTATTTGACTTAAAACAAGCTTTGTTAAGTGGCTAATTTGATTTATAAGTATGAATTTGAAAATCGATATTTTAAAAGTTATATCGATCACTTGAAAAATGACCATTTTTAAGACAGGCTCGGAATTCGATGAAACTAATTTTTTTGGATCCGGAATGTCGAAATATGTCAGGTTCCAATTTTCAAGTCAAACGGAGTTCGTATGTGAGAGAACGGTAAATAATCGTAAGCTGAAAATTCTGTCAATTTTCAGTTTAAGCTGAAAATAAGGCTATTTTTCAAATGGTCTCCGAATTCGACGTGGCTAGGTTCGTTGGAACCGTAATTTAAAAATATAGCGAGATTCCAAAATTCATAAATTTTGGATTTAACATGTGGCCGTGAGACAAGATCGAAGTTTGCAATGTCGAATTAATACATTGACAAAATTAGTCAAATTGTGAATAGTGCATACCCAATTAAAATTAAACAAACGATTCTCTCTCCCCTCCACTTGTCGTGCTCTCCCTAAATGAAGCTTCCATGACATGATGGATGACTAAGAGCATCTCCAACGGTTCATTGATTCATGATCTTAATCATGAATCAATGCCAAAATGCTCCCCAACAGGTATTACGGGTCTGAAGATTAAGGAAAATGTTAAGGGGCCAATTCAGAATCATGAATTGGTCCGGCGAGCCAATTTTATCGGCTCGCCAATCCCCCAAACCCAACAGCTCTTTCCCAATGGCTTTTTCCTCTTAGGATTTTGTTTCCTAACGGCCATAAAACGGTTAAAACTTTTCTAACGGCTATATTTCCAGTTATAAAATGGTTCCATTTCACTTTTGTACATCACAACATATTCACAATTTCTTTCTGCATCTCTACTCTAAACAAACTCTTTCTATATAATGTCTTCACCATTCGGAGAATTTTCACATCCGATGATAGATGGATGCCAGTTTTCCCAAGGCAAAACGGGCAATATATTTGAAACTCCGTTAAGTAGGCAAGGAACCAGTCTGTGGACAGATGAAGAGGACATCGATCTATGCAAAATCTATTGTCATTTTTCACAAGATTCGGCAATGGGGAACGACCAAACAACAATCACGTTTTGGAAAAAAATAAGAATGCCTTCGTTCAGAATCATCCAGAATGCCTAAGGACATTATCAGCGATTCAAGGCCGTTTTGGGAAAATAAGCCATCAAACCCAATATTATGAGTCATAGGTGTACAAATGAAAGATAGTGAATCCAAGCGGCATGAGGGGGAAGATAATCTGGTATATTTTTATTTGTACTTACGTTAGTGGTTGTTAGCATGTTTTTTGATACATTTTTTTGGTAATTAGAAACGACTGGCAAACGAGGAGTTCAAGAAGCTTTTTCCTAGAGAAAATGGGACGAAAAGGCAACACTATTACCAGTTTATGCATTGTTATGATCTGCTTACTAGTCGACCGAAGTGCAACTCAGGACTTGCTAAGAGCCTCCACGATGTTCGAAGTGCTAATAAGGGCAAGAAAAAAGTTCAAAATCTGGGTATTCTTCTAGTCCAAGTTGGTCAACCGCCAATATTTCTCAATGTGAAGGGGAAAACCTACTTGATGAGTTCAATGCCACGATTGACGAAGATTTTAGACCTGAGGGAGCCAAATTGGCGAAAAGAAGGGGGCAAAACAACGGTTGAGCTTGAAGAAAAAGAGAACGCACGCCATGAAGAACACAGTCGTAGAGTGGAAAAAGACTTGTAAAAACTAAGGAAAGAACAAAAGTTTTGAAAAGGATTGCTGATCTGGAAGAGAAGAAGCTACACATTGTTTCGGATGACTTAGCGCACAAGAAAGAGCAAGATGCGTATAAGAAAGAGCAAGATGCGTATAAAAAAGAACAAGAAGAGAATGCAATCATGGACAAAGATCTGACTGGAATGTATGAGGTGGAGATGGAATTTTGGATGGGGATGAAACATTGTATTTTAACGTCAAGGTTTCCGCAGTTATAAGTAGATCACTGACCACTATATGTATTAGTAGTTGCTCATATTATGTTGATGTAGTAACGTTTTATTTCCTATTGTAGCAACCAGTTTCTTATTAATGAAATGTGTGCTTTATTTATCTTGCTATTGGTATCTTAGTCTGATCGTTTTATACCATCAGTAAAAAAGTTAGAAGAACTTCATACTTTTTTCGAACGATCATCAAATAAACGAAAGATACAACAACAAGTAAATGAAGGATCATCGGGTCAGCCAACTACAACGAGTTTATACGCCTCATGGTCAACAAAATCAGTGTCGTACTCTACAAGGTAACGAGAATCAAAAGTTGACCTAGTCGTTTTAAATATGTTTTCGTCTTCAACTGTCTGTATAAACTTTTGGTATCGTTCACAAGATTCAACGAACCACCGATGAGCCATATGAATTTCAGCAGACGTTCGATGTAGTAGTGCATGTACGATGGTTGTTATGTAATCTTGTTATCATGGACCAAAATTCTTCGTGGGTAAGTCCTCCTCCATTTTGCATCAGTAGCAAATCTGTTTTATCAACTTCGATATAGGATTTCACGAGTATAAGTAAGTCCTTAGGAGAGAATTCGGCTGTAGTAGCACTTGAGTTAGCATTACTTCGACTGTGATGATTATGGTTAACCCTTTGCCTAGCTGTGTTTTTTCGTGGACATGTTTCGGGTTTATTAACTTCAACTACTAGTGTATCTTGAACGAATCCACCCACTTTATCCTCCTCCTTGTTCCGTTCATACTCATCAAACATTTTATTCATAATTCATCACTGATTTCCCCATCGTCCATTTAAGCTACACGGAAACAAAAAATGTGTTGTCTAATACAAAGAAGTACTTGTACATGTAGAAACAAAAAGATTAGTGATTTCTCACCTTAATGTCTTGGCTGTTGTAGAAAGCACAAATAATGTTCATGGTTGGGAGACAAAGTATGAAATATTTAAACAAGTGGAGGTGATTGTTGATAAAGCTCTGTCATCATCACTCGAGTTGTAGCACCGAGACATATGACATGACTATACTATGACCTCAATAGTTGAGTTGCTCTTCCTCTGCCATAAAACAATTGATGTTACTACACGCTGTAAACTTTACAAACTGACATGTGAACTGCTTTAATAAAGCAAAACACGAAATCTGGGGACTTTTCAACCTTTACGACCACTTAGCGCTCTTCCTTTAAATCCAGCACTCTCGAAGACTAAGGCTGTCAAATTATTTGTTTTATCTCCCTACCAAATTTCTAGTAGTTTGACATGTCTGCTTGGGAATACGATGATGAAACCATGGTCCAAATGTACGAGCAGTACGAAAGAAATAAGCAACCAGTCGAGTTTGTGCCCAAATGCAATTGGATGATCAAGTGCAAGCTGGAGAAGTGGAGTCTGAGCTCTTCAGTGCCATGCAACTGAACGTTGCCGTCCAACGTATTGGACCTCTCCAGAAAACCCACAATGCTTGGTTAAGGGAAGTAATTGCTCGGGAGAACCCAGATAGGTCAAGCTCCAGCATGACGGGTCGTTCAGTACTTTGCTATTGCGGAGTAGAATGTAATATGGTTATTTCTAAAAGTCAAAGCAACGCAGGTTGGCGCTTTTACGGTTGCAAAGCATACATTATTGCACTTAATCGACAAGGGGTGGAACATTGTAATTTTTTCTCATGGATTGATCCACTGCTGACGGAGAGGGGTGTAACGTACGCTCTAGAGATGCAAGCAGAGGTAGGTCGCCTTGAAAGGGTGATTGTTGCAGCAAAGGCTGAAATGTTGTATGGGTTCCCCCGTGCATCAGGAAACTAGGGTCTAGCTATATCATACTATGTCTTATTTCCCTGTATTGTGTTTAAAGTTATGTGGCACTATATCGTAGTTGTATGTTGTGTCGGATATCCACTACATGCATGTATCTTTGTATTTTTCTATATTGAATGTAGTTTGTATGCAAATTAAAAGGTATTATATATATAATTATGACTGCAAAATAGTTAAAAACTTGGGCTGTCCCCGTTTAAATAAAACATTTCAATACAAAAAGGAGTTAAAAATTTGTGTCGTGCTCATCCACTGTTATGGACCTCTTCAAAATGGATTTCTATCAACTGACTCACAACTTATCTCCCTCAAACAACTCGGGTCATCCCCGTTTAAATTAAACATTTCAACATATAAAGGAGTTAAAAAATAGGGTCATTCTCATTCACTTGAGCTGCCTATTGGTTTGGAAACAGCATCATGTAAAGCAAAGTGGAACTAGTGTCCATTCACATCATGACAGTGAGAAAAGCAGATTCCCTACAGTATTACGTCAGGCGAAACAATGACCGGTAACATCATTATTTATTGATTTGTACACCCCACGGCTATATATTTCTGTCAATTTACGCACATAATACCTCACTCAACCAGCTTCGTTCTCATTCTAGTACTTCCTGCTCCTTTTATCACTCGTTCAAAATGTTTTCTTGGCCATCAGATACTGACTCTGATGAACATGCGTACGAACAGATGAGACTTCAGTAGCTCGAAGATGAATTCGAGTTTCAAACCCAAATTAGACCCTAGGATGAACCATCGCATGAACAGGAGCACGTATATCTGCCACAAGAAGTTCAAGTACCACATGTTCAACTATATAACAAACAGGCTCTCGCTTAACCACAACAAGAAGTAGAGTCCTATCGAGTACCACCACATGAACATGAATGTGAATCTTATCCTGTACTTTGCTACTGCGGTCATGCGGTCGAAGTTGTGGTTTGAGCAGAAGGCGATAATATTGGTCGGCGCATGCATAAATGTCCATTCTATCTAAATGGATGCAGTTACACGGAATGGATTAACGACCGTTGTGCCCAAGGGGAATAGCATATGAAAACAAGCTCAAACGAGAGATTAGGCGTCTCGAAAATAATGTTGAAGAGTTGCGAATGAGCGCGATGAGACTCCCTTGAAAATGATCGTGTAACATGTACTTTTCTTTGATGTTTGCTTTGATGTTTTAGTTGGCATGTACTATTATTCGTTGTTGTATCTGTAACGGCCGATTGTATCTGTTTGCTTATTGTTATGCGAAATACTAGTTGAATCATTTTGATCATAACCACTTGTTATACTGGTATATATAAAAATTTCAACTTTCATGTATATAAAAATTTCAACTTTTCTATTTTCAAAATATATTCTTTCCTATATACAAAAATATAATCTTTCTACTAATAAAAATCATAATTTTATATAAATAAAAATCAAAACTTTATATAAGTAAATAAAAATCAAACCCCCCCCCCCACCCCCACCCCTCGCGCCATGAATAGGCGCGGGAGTTGCGCGAGCCGATTTTATCGGCTCGCAAGCTACGAGCCAATAAAATCGGGTCGTGCCTATTGGGAGATATCAAAGATATCTCCTAACATGTTACGGCTCGTATTGTTACAACCCGTAACCTTGTTAGAGATACTCTAAGTAAGCTTGATTTGCTAAATGATTTCACCCATTTTCCAAAACTAAGCTTAACGCTTCTAAAATATTAAAAATGGAAACCCTCCTCCTTCTTTCTCCACCACCGCCACCACCTTGGGCTGCTCCACCTCCTTCGCGCTGCAGCGCCACATCAACAGGGTCCACCTCCAGGCCAACATGGCCGTGGGCCCATCCTCCCCCTTGAAATCCCCTTAAACTCCTCCATTTAGCTAAAAGTCGCTCCTTTACACCCTTAACCAAGTTTATACACATCTAAGTACCTCTAAGTGACCCCCACATGGCCATGAGGCACCCTGAAATCCCCGCAACACTCCACCTCCTCGCTGTCCAGATCTGGCCAGTGGCTCCCGTGGGCCCCACATTCCTGGAAATCCATAAAAATCACAACTTTCCTTCGCATAACGTGTGTTTGTTTGTGTATAAGTGTTGCCGAGAAGTATTGAATTGATTCGGATTGAAAATGCGAGATCATTGGCTCGTAGCAAGCGCACGGAGTTCCTATGGTGAAGTGTCGAGATGTTGGAATGCTCGGGGTGAGATTTATCATTTAGTTTATATAGTTTGTGTAGTTAAAATTATAGATATGTTGTTAAATGTTTGGTTAACATATATATGCGAACTTGTAAAGGTCACAACTTTTTCATACGAACTCGAAATTAAACGATTCATGATGTGTCAGAACCGTATCAACGAGAGCTCCGCAATGAAACTAATTTGGTCAGATTTGGAGCTAGCTGAAAATTTAGGTTAAATTAAAACCGCGTTTAATTCAACTCAAAAGCGATTGTTATTATAACGATCAAAAATCTCGGTGAGAACTGCTATATTAAATTAGCTTATTAGAGTAGTTAGTTAGTTATACATATTAAGTGGTAAGTTAGAAATTGCGTCATGTAATTATATTGCCCCTTTTTGGAGTTCAACACATGAACTATTCACAAATCATTTGCATTAGAAGCATTGTATGAATACGTGACACTCGCATTTCATACTCCGTGGATGGACACTTGTGGTGCCGCAAATGGCATTTGACAGTTGAGTATTTATTTATGGCTATGGTGTGTGTGCGCATTGTATGCAAGTAATGATTCATTAAATAATTATTGTTGTTTGAAAACCCCACACGGGTCTGGGGATGATAATTAACTCACATCTCCCTTAGATTTAATTGTATGTCAACTGATTGATTGACAAACTGTTATAAGCATTATTTAATTATTTAATGCTTATACAGTTGTAAATTGCAATCTGGATGGGAATTAAATGTGTAATAGTTGATTATCACTATTTTTGAATACATGCGATGTATGGAATCCATATAAATAAAATTTATATGGTAATTCATTGAGTCTGATTCCAATTCAGAAATAATGAATATTTTAAATTAGTATTCTGTGAAGAATTAAAATATGATTTTGATGTCCGATTTTGGATGGATACAAAAATATTGAAATATTCATAACTGAAATGAATATGAAGCCGAGTTAAGTAGATATACGTTATTTTAACTCAAATGGATTTTTCTATCAATTTTATTCATTTTATGATAAATACCAAAAGGCGAGAATCTTCTTCGTTCAACGGATCTCATCCAAACTTTCAATTTTTCTCAGACAAATCAAAGGCGCATGCGAAGGGAAAAAAGGCGAGATTTATCTCTCGTCCAGATTTGGTTTCTATTCGATTTCAGAAGCATTGTTTTCATTGTGGAGATTGTAATCATATAGCGAGGTTCTGCGGCTTGCAAATTAGATGTTTCAAATGTGGCCAATTAGGTCATAAAAATGGTTATTGCTCGATTTCTTCAAGTTCTTGGCAGATCCAGGCTAAGGCGCAACACTGTGTTCTGGGTTCGGGTATGATCCTATTAAAGAATTTTATAAGCATTGAGGATCAGATTCTAATTGCTAATAAATGCCAAGATCTAGGAATTGGGGATGGTGGATTTTATAGACCAGGGTATGACAACGGTGCCGTGTTCAATCTTTTAATGATGTGTTTGGGTAAGAATTGGAATCCACAATCTAGGGTTTACGAAGACAAGAGGAAGACTGATGGTGCTTCTCCTCCAGCAATTCCAATAGAATTTAAGAAGTTGGTTAGTTATTCTATGTTTGTTGCGCACAAAGAAATTGTGGACAGTGGGGGAAATGTCGATGATCTACCATCTATGTTCCCTGATGTGTGTATTGTAAATTACTATAATCAAGAAGGGAAATTGGGTGTTCATCAGGATAAGGACGAGAGTATTGAGAGCCTCTCACTTGGCCTGCCAGTGGTTTCCTTTTCTATAGGAGATGCGGCCGAGTTTGTTTACAGAGAAGAGGGTTTCAATGGCATAGACAGGAAAATCATACTGGAATCAGGTGATGTCCTCATTTTTGGAGGAAAATCACGTGGAATCTTTCATGGCATTACAGGTATTCACAAAGACTCGGCGCCGGAGATGCTTAGAACGAGAACCAATATGAAAACGGGAAGACTGAACTTGACATTCAGACAATGCGAGGTAAGTCTTAATTCACATTCAAATTCTGGTAGTCAAGTAGATCAGTACCAATCCTTTGCAGAAATTTTAAGGTTGCCATCGACTGTCATGCCTAAGTGGAACTCGTCAATAACTATGAACACTCAGTTTAGAAAAAATGTGGGTGACCGTTTTTGTTTTCGTTGTGGTGATTCTTTCCATATTGCGAAGGATTGTAGAAATTGTTTAAGATGCTTTAATTGTAATAGTGTGGGACATCGAAAGTTTAACTGCCCAGTTCGGTTTCATGGCAAAACAGTGGTTGAGTTACTGCACTATAACTGTATGATGATTTGCCTGAGAATGTCTGATCTACTAGATTTGTACTCACTGGATTTTAAAGTCAATGAGAACGAAGGGTGTTATTGGTTGTTGTTGATGGGGTGGAAAATTTAGAAAGCATGGTGGATGGGATATTATGGAGCAAAAGTGGGAACGTTGTGAATATTTGCCCTCCATTGCCTTGTTCGAAGACAAAGAATAAGAGGGTGGCATTAAGGTTATTGGACAAGATACTTGAGCATTTTGATACAGTGAATACGGTCATAAATTGTCAGTACAAGAATGTGAATCTGCAGTACAAGACTGTTAGCGATATGTGGAATAATAATGGGATAAAAAATAGTGACCAAGCAGTGGTAAAAATGGTTGTCAATCCAGATTTGACCGTGGATGGAGGGGATTGCCTGTAAATTGAAGGGAGGGATGATGATTGTTTGTATTGGTCATTGATGAGAGATTCGATGCTATTGGATCCATGTGTACTGTGTTGCCTAGGGCTTGATGTTGATAACTGGGTCGATGGTGGCTCTAATGATGGTTTTAATGGAGGTAAGAGTGGGTATAATGGGAAGGAAAGGGAAGTGATGATGGGTGCGGATGTAGAGGATATGAGGGAACTCGTTCCTGTCAGTGATGAGAATGAATCGGTTAATGTGGCAGCCAAGGTAGAAAAGAACTAGGTTGTGGCAAAGGAGGTGATACTCTCGAATAGCTTTGAATTACTTCAGGATTGTGTTGTCAGGATGGCTATGACGGTGGGGGTTGTTGGTTCAAAGGCGGTGTCGGGTCTGAAACATGGCTCTTTGTCGAGGAGGGGATTTAGAGTGGGAAAGATCAAATGTGGTAGGGAGACACAAAAGTTGGCTTTGTGGAAGAACTGTCTAACAAATGTTGGTGCGGTGGTTGGGATGCAGGCGACAAGAAGTAGTGTCACTAATGTAGAGGAAGGTAGATGTTGGCAGACAGTTCAGAATGGTGAGGTGGTAAAACAACTTTCAGAGGAATATGTAAATATACATTTGCAGGCCAGGTTTGATCTGATTGCAGCGGATAACGGTTTTGTTGGTGTGGATGCTGTATTGGATGGTGATTCGAATGGTTTCTCTTTTTCTTGGGGCAGAGATCAAAGCTCTATGATGGTTTGTGAGTAGCTTATGACACTTTTTCATCTATATTTGAGGCCGAGTCCTGGTATTATTAGTTGGGAGGGAGTATACATGTGTTCGGGGATTTCAACTGGAGTGGATTCGAGATTATTGTGTAGTGATAGATTGATAGATTCTGTGGGAGTTGATTCTGCGGTTGGGGTTGTTCCTAAATCCTTGTCTAGGAGGGGAATGCGCAAGAAAGTTATTCCTAGTTCGGGATTAGTTCGACGCAGTGCGAGGATCAGATCCAGTTCTTCTCCTTTTCGAGGTAGGTCTCCAAGTCTGAATGCTAGTAGTAGTAATTCGGATTTGGGCTCAGGTATGATTTCTGTTATGGTAGTGATTATTCACCTTATGCTTTGAGTAGTCTTTCGACTTGCCAGTTATATAGACTTGCCAATGATACAGGCTTTATTTTTACTGATATCGAGTTAGATGCCGACTTTATTAGGAGTAGAGAATTAGAGAGAGTCTCTTCATTGAGTAGATGAGGATTGTTAGTTGGAACATTAGGGGTTTAAATGAACCTAAAAAATGTACTAAGGTAAGGACTTTCTTTGTAGATTATCATATTGATATTGTATTGCTACAAGAAACTAAAATTGAAAGTCCAGATATTAGTTTTTTTGCGAGGTTAGGCGAGTCCCATTTTCGTAATTGGGCCTATCTACCGGCAATTGGTAGTGCAGGGGGGTTAATGATTGGTTGGAAAGATAACCAATATAGACTTGTGCTTGAATTCCCTAAGACAGATTCATTACATGTTATTTCAGTTTCACTTATTGATAATTCTTTCTTAGGTAACGTATATGGTCCTCACACTAAGATAGAGAGGAGATGTTTGTGGGATGAATGTTCTGACTTTAGGAATCTTGGCCCCAATCTTTGGATTGTAGGGGGGATTTCAGTGTTACTAGGTTTTTAGGAGAGAGATCTCCTCGTGAAGGAGATTTTTCTGATATGGAGGAATTCAATGAATTCATTCTTGTTAATAATTTGGTCGAGATACCTCTTATCAATAGATCTTTTACATGGTCTAATGTTAGGGACATTCCGTCGTTTGCTTTACTTGATAGATTTTTTATAAGTACGGAAGTGGATGAAAAATTTCCTATTTGTAAAGTTAAGGGTCTACCTTTTTTTATACTCAGACCATTGTCCTTTAATTCTTTCATGTGATTCAAATGTTTTGATTAGTAATAATTTCAAATTTGAAAAAATTTGGTTGTTGGACAATAGTTTTATTAAACTTGTCACTGTAAAGTGGAATTCGTTATTCTATTTTAATAATATATAATGGTAATTCTACGAAGATTTTCGTTTCAAAACTTGGTAAGTTAAGATTTTTTCTTAAAAGATGGAATAAATTTATTTTTGGAAGTGTTAGAATTAAGAAAGATAAGATTTTATGCGAATTGCTAGATTAAGAAAAATTGAGTGAGTCAAGGGCTCTTAATCTCGTTGAGAAAGATAGAATTTTTAATCTTAGAAATGACTTCAAATTGATATTAGAAAAGGAAGAAACTATGAGGAGACAAAGATTCCGAGTTCAATGGATCAAGGAGGGGGATAATAACATGAAATTTTTCCATAGTGTGGCAAATAAAAGGAGGCGAGATAATTTGATTCACTCTATATTTATTAATGAGGAGGAATTGACAGTTCAGCGGGATTTAAATGAAGCTTTCACCGCTTACTATAAACAAATATTTGGGAGTAGGATCAAGAGAAGAATTAATGTTAATTGGAAGGACATTTACCCCAATGATGGTAAGGGAGAGTTAGTTGATCTAGATAACCCTTTTTCTGAGCAGGAGATTTGGAAGGCAATCTGTGATATGCCTAGTGACAAAGCTCCGGGGCCTGATGGTTTTTCGGTTCTATTTTATAAACAGTTTTGGGAGGTATTGAAATCTGATGTTATTAAATTGTTTAATGATTTTTATAGCGGTAATTTATATTTAGGTAACTTTAATTTCGCTAATGTCATCCTTGTTAAGAAGAGAGAGGATGCAAAATTATTAAAGGATTTTAGACCTATCTCTTTAATAAATGTATCTGTTAAGATCATTTCTGAAGTTCTAGCAAATAGGCTTAGTAAGAAGATGAATGATCTTATAGATCATTCGCAAACCGCTTTTATTAAAGGTAGACAAATAGTAGATGGAGTGGCAGCAGTACAGGAATATATCAACGTATGTGTTAAAAATAATTTTTCATGTGCTATATTGAAATTAGATTTCGAAAAGGCGTTTGATTATATAGATTGGGATTACATCTGTGAAGTATGTCTTGCTAGAGGTTTTAGTATCAGATGGACTAATTGGATAATGCTTTTACTTAGGTCGGGTAGTTCTAATATTGTTGTCAATGGGGTTATGGGAAAGAAGATCCGATCTAAGAGGGGCCTTAGACAGGGAGATCCCCTGTCACCTCTATTATTTAATCTAGCAGCTGATGTTTTTTCTAGAATTATAAAGAGAGCTGGGAGATTATGAGTTTTGGGCAATGTTGGGAATGAGGAATTTAGCAATGAGTTATCAATTCTTCAATTCGCGGATGATACTTTATTATTTTCTTCTCATCAACCTAAGCACATGATTGCTCTAAAATTTATTCTTTACTGTTTTGAGATGTTATCAGGGCTTAGGATTAATTTTGACAAGAGTTCCGTTATGGTCATTAATGATCTTGGTTATGTAGAGTCTAGGGTTGCTAACACCTTACACTGTTCAGTCATGAAATTTCCTTTTGATTATTTGGGCTTTAAGATTAGGCCTTCGAAACTAAAGAAGGAGGACTGGTTAGTCATAATTGATAACATTAATAGCAGACTATCAAGTTGGAACAATAGATTTTTGTCTAGAGCAGGTAGATTAGTTTTGGTCAATTCGGTACTATCTGCAATCCCAGCTTATTGGATGTCTGTACATAGATTTCCTCAATGGGTTATAGGAAAAATTGATAGAATAAGACGTAATTATCTATGGAGTGGAGGCGGTGACTCTATTTGTAGAGGTTTCAAATGTTTAGTAAACTAGGAAGTGTGTTGTAAGCCTAAGAAAGATGGGGGATTGGGGATCATCAATTTAGTTAATTTCAACTCTTCCTTATTAGCCAAATGGTTGTGGAAATTTAGGTGTTCAATAGTGTCGACAACGTGGAAGGATATTGTGACCAAATTCTATTATTCAGGAGGAGAGTTTATTGTGGGTAATAGTGATAGTTGGTATAATAGATTATCTAATTTTTGGAAGTCAGTGTTAAAGTGCTTTGATTTTTTTTAACTTAGGATATAAGGTGATTGTTCATGCGGGGGATATGACTTACTTTTGGCACGATACATGGATTTCTCGTTTACCACTCAAAGTTGAATTTAGGGAACTCTTTCATAATTGTAGTTTTAAAAATGTGTTGATTAAAGATGTTTTTAGAAGAGATTTAGATCCCCCACGGGAGTTTTCTTTTGATAATATCATAGAAGGGGAAACATTAAGGCAATTAGCTTTACTATATTCTAAATTATCATTATATCACATTGATGAGTATAGAGACTTTATTAGTTGGGGTTTGGATAAGAGTCAAGTTTATTCGGTTAATTCTATGTATAACTTTATAAACTTTTCGGGAATTTCATTCCGGCCCTTTAAATTTATCTGGAAATCTAATTCTCCTCCTAAAGCTAAATTTCTAATGTGGTTAATCACACATAGGAAACTTAATACAGTTGAGTTTCTAAAGAGGAAGAATATCTTTTTTGATGTTAAGTGTTATTTTTGTAATCTTTCATACGAGGATGTTGATCATTTGTTTTTTACATGCAATATCACAAATTCTACATTTAATATGGTTTTAAGGATATTTGTTTTTGATTGTCCTATTTCTTTTAATAGTTGTGTCGAATATTGGGATTCGTATAGATTTGTTTATAATGGTAGTAAAAGCTACATGTTAGATTCTTTAGTCACTATCATAAGTTGGTACATTTGGTTTGAGAGAAATCAGAGATCATTTCATTCTATTTCTGTTTCTTCGGAGAATTTAATTATTAAAATCGTTTATTTTTGTTTGGAATGGATGTCTAATTCACATAATGAGCTATTTGGAAAATTGGGCTTTGAAAGATTATTGATTAAGGTTAGATGTAATTTGTATTTATTTATTAGTATCAGCAGTTTCTTTCGTAATAGATATCGTATTGGTTGTTAATTCTTTTATTAGTGTTTTCCTTGTACTTTTATCTTCTACACATATATGTATGGTAGATAAATTGAATGAAATATATATATATATATATATATATATATATATATATATATTTATGTCTACATAATATATATATATATTTATACACATATACTTCCATATATATGTGTGTGACAAATTACTATTAGTTTGTTGAGCTTTTCGCAGATTCAGGTTGTTGATTAAGAGGAAGTACTTAGCGGATAGCTGGCTGGTTTGGTAGTAGTTATTGTGAGGATTGTTTTTATATAGTTAGAGATGGAGTGTTGTATCTAGCTTGTTTTGTTTCTCATTGGCTATTTTGTTATGCTTTGTTTGTATTGGAGTAGATATACTTTATATTGGGTGGTGGCCTTGCCGGAATTCGATATTAAAGTATGATGGGCGATGGTTTATCCGGAGCTCATCTATCTATCTCTTATACAACTATATAGCCAAGTATGTTACTATGTAGCGGATTTTGTAGTTTTTGGCTTTATATATATAGTTATATATATATGTGCGCTCTCTTCTTTTCAGAAGATCACACATTTGTGCTTCAAAAAAAATGATAAATACCAAAAGGATTTGATTTCAAAATATCTGATATTTTGAAAAATATTATCACTTTAATATTATAATGATATGGAATATTCAATTTGGATTTAAAATTGAAAAGGAAGTTGGAATCGTTTTTGAAACAAATTTATAAATGTTTTATAAAATACGTTTTGAATGGAAATCAATGAAATATATTATATATATTATAATGGTTTGAATAGAACGTGTCGCGCAGCGACCGTTCGCGAATTTCGACCATGGACTTCGAATTGGCATAATGGGAGATCCGACCGTCGGATCCTCTTAAACTGGAACCGTTGGGTACGTATCGAAAAGAGATTTCGAATGAATATATGAGATTTAAATATGAACAGTTGGATTTTTAAATATGTTCAAATCATTTTTGGAAAAAGGTCACTATGGATGCAGTTCGATGGACGATATTGGAAACCGACAATAAAGGCCTTAATAAAATAAGTGAAAATGTGAATAAATTACGTAAAATCATAAGAAATGATTGGGAAAGAATTTGGATGAAATATTCCACAACTAAAAAAATAAAAGATATTTTTATCTGAATGAACTAGTTAACAACTAGAATAATAATCCATTGTTTAAATTAATAAATTGGATTGAGAATGACTTTGATATAACCAGAGTTTTCCAACATATATTTATATATATTGGAATGAATTCGAATGGAAATTATCTTCTGATATTTCGATATTGGATTCCATGATTATACGGATATTGTTGTGGGAATTTGGAAGATATTTATATCGTTATTCCAAAACAATATCAGTTAGTTTCAGAATCTGCTATTGAATGTAAGCCGACATGATTTCCATTTAAGATCTTATATTTAATATCAAATTGGATTTTAGGTTCGTTGTGAATGGTATCTTAATTAATACTGTTCTTGAACCCAATTGTGAAAGTGATAAATCTTTTAATTAAGATTAATGAAGTTTTCCAATTAATACATATAACTGGAATTAAATGGAAGTTGATTTTGGGTTTATCGTGAGCGATGTTTTACGCGACATTGGTTCTTTCACCCGGTTAAAGAAAAGATTAATTCCCTAAAATTAAATAATCATTAAGTAATGATTTTTGAAGATTAAAACTAATTGACATTTTAATGAATCTTTGATTTGATTGAAAGGTAAACGAGGTAATTAAATTTACCAAATTTAAGAAATGATAGAGAATGGAGCACCACCAGTTTTACTCCATGTGGTAGTTAAATCTTTAATTAGATTTGAAATTTGAAAAGGTAACTAATTTTACCAATAACACAGAGGGTGTTAGATATGGAGTACCACCAGTTTTACTCCATGGGATGAATAGGCTGGGATTGGAAAAATAAAATAAATGATTAATTTGGTATGGCTCGATAATCCCGACTAGTTTGATCAACCTTAATTTGGTTTAAGATTGTTAAAAATCTTTTGCAATGGTTTTCAAAGAAAGATTTAAACAAGAGTTTTAAATGAATTAAATATTTGAAAAGATTTATGGGAATGATTCCGAATGTAATGAATATTTGAGTAAAAGAATATTCAGGATTGGAATGAGGCATATGATATGTTTTTATATCACTTGATTTTATGATACACGAGTTATTCGGAAAGACCGGGTTTAACAAATTCTAAATAACTGATATGAAAATAAAAAGTCGACGATGAAAACGGTGGTTAAAGGTGGAGATCTTCACATAGAATGGACGATTACTGATGTTTCGATTGGGCTGTACACCCAAGACAAGGTAATAAGTGGTGTGTAGCGACCCGTATTTTGGGTCGTCAATTATTTAATTTAATTTGTTATTTTAAATATTATATTTGGAATATTAATGGATTTTAATATTAAATTCGTTATTTAAAACGAAGTTTGAATGTTAATTTATTTATAATATAGAACGAGCTCAAAATCGTGCGGCAGTTCATAATACGGAGTTTTGAACTTCAATTGAGAATACATGATCCGATATAAGTCGGATTTCTGTGAAATAAGAAGCATTGGAAGCGTATTGATTATAATTTTCATATGAAAGAGAAAAATCTTGATTTCATGTTATATTTTGTTAGTTATAGCCAAATCAAAATTTGAAATAGTCGCTATGGAAATCGTTATTAAAATATACGCGTTAAAATAGCCATTTTGCGAACGGACTCAGATTTCGACGAAATTAGTTTCATTGAAACCGCATCATTAAAATATTTTATGGTGTTGAATGGCGTAGAAAACCGATGTCGTATGTGGCCATGGTAGCCGTAAATGCCCGTTCAATTTCTATAGCGCGAAATTAATTTAATAAAGGGTTATTTGGGTATAACTTGAGCAGACGATTGAATAAAGCCACGAAACCACTTCCGTTGAGTTCGTATCGTCGATTATAGTCTGGATAGGTATATAGTTTGTTATTTTTAGAGACCGTGTAAATTGGTGTCCAAAATAGCATTGCGGTGCACATAAAAATAGCCTACCGGGGAAACAGTCTCAGAATGCGACGAAACTGGTGCCGTTGGGTTTGTATCGATAAATTATTGTAGGATTGTAAGGTTTCAAGTTGATTGGATTTATTTAGTGATCGTGAAAATTTTAAACACGTGTTTATTTATAGTTTTATAAAGGAATTTTTTTCAAACGATGTCGAAATTCGATGAAACTTGTCCCATTGGGTTCAAATATCTTTTTACACCAAAATTAGCCTTTTTATCAGAAAACAGAGATCATATGTGGTGCTTTTTACGTGTTACTTTATGCGTAAGTTTCGCGAAAAATATAATAATATATATTGGCACCTATATATATATATATATATATATATATATATATCCTTCCCAAACCTAATTCTCTCGTCAAAACAACTCGCCTAGTCAAAATGAAAGCCGCCTCCACCGTTGTTTTAACGGACAGAAACAGTCCGATACTTCTCCTCTCCTACATTAAAATTCATGCATTTACTTCTAATATTTTCAACTACAAGGGGGTTGTACTCAACGAGATGAATAAGTTATGTGGTGGTGATCGTCTAACTCGATCTGGGATGGTCAGAAATGGGCTCGAAAGCCGTTTGGTTCGGAGGGCTGTCACAGGCGCGAGGAGGCGTTAGGTGTATTAACACTTGGACTGGAGCTGGAGGAGTTTCCGGCGCAGAGTCTGATGTCACCAGATCGGAGTCCGATGGGCTACTGGTGGCGCGACGATCAGATGTGGGTGTTAAGGGTGAAACCGGCTGTCTGATCAAGCTTTTGAAAAACACGAAGACCGTCTGATGAGGGATTAGAACGTGAAAATTGGGAGTAAGTTTTAAACAACCAGGTCAATTCAAGTAAGATTAGTTTTATTCATTGGCTAATTAGTGACTAAATAAATTAATTTACCTATGTTACCTAATGAAGTGAACGGATGGGATGAAGTAAGAAAAAGAATCCGCTGGTTTTGGTCCTGAACAAGAATAGTCGGCACTCATGTTAGAACATAATAAATTGATGGCAAATAAATTTTGAGTAAGAAATAAATAAATTAATCATATTCTAGGATAATTCATGTAGCCAATATCATACTTATATTATGAATTGCAGCGTGCGTGGTTTGGGTGAGAAAATGGGAGCTGTTGTTTCTAAGCGTGAGGGTCGAACTTAGAAAGAGATAAAGAGCAGACATTGGCCCATGTCTGATTAAATAATAAAGCTTATAATTTTATAATTAAATGATTAGTTAATTTTAATACAAACCATATAGTCAATGTTTATTCCTACGTAGGTCTTTGGGAAATGAATGGAGAAAGATACCGGTCTTATTGTCACTAATTAAAAAGTAATTAGTCATATTTAATTTTAAGTTAAAGGTAACTCATTATTCAATTTTAATAGTATTAATAACATATTCGTATATTATCCAAATTGGAACAGATCAGAGACGTCGAGACCGTATGAACAAACTCTATAATTTGGAACTGACGGGGATAGAATTGGACAAATCAAGAATCAATTGGATTTTTAATCAAATTAAACACACGTTTAATTTAATTAAACTCAACCGTTTGAACAACGGAATCAACTCAAGGTGAGTTACACTCACTCAGTTTCCCATTTATATTTTATATAAATTGGGTTTTTATTTTGTGTGCTTTGCTTGCTATGGTTGACTGTTTGTTAGTTATAATTTATTTGTTGATTTAACTAATGAAATTAAACCGCCATTTAATTTTAATGAAATACCAAATCGTTATTTTAACGATTGGTTCCAATAAAGGTAACTTACCTTGTTGGTCACGTTTATTTTATAAACGTGTTTAATGGTTTGAATTGTTTGAACTGATTGAGTTGTTTTGATGTTAAATGGTCGTTATTTGATATCAGTTAAATGGAATGGAATGATCTGGTTTGTGATAACCATTTTGAATACAGGGAAGAACAGATTGGAGGGATCCAACGGGATTCCTCAAATATATTATTTATTCTCAAATTATCATATATGAACTATCATGATTGGGTAATTGATTTTAGTAGTGATCATTGACTAAAAAGTCAACCTGTGTTGTGTTTTATCCAATGAGCTATATTGGTTGAGTAATCGGCAGTAAATGGCCTAAAAGTAAATTGTTTTGTTTATATCGATTTACCGTCAGGTGAATTGATAGAACTGAAGTTATGAAATTTATTTTATAACTAAGGATAGATTTTGAAATATATTATTTGAATAAAGGTTTATAAAAAGGATACTAAGAAAAAGGATTTGTCATAAACCAGGATTTTTATAAGTAAGGATTAAGATGTTAAGGCGTTAATTTGACATTAAAGTTGCTTGATAATAGGATTAAGTAAGAGATGGGAACTGAAATGAAAATCTCAAAGCGAGAGATGGTTACACGGACTGGAAAGGAAATTAGGGAAAAATGAATTTGGCAGTAGAAGTGAATCGTAGGATTTGATAACCAAATCTGAATTAAATGAGCTTGGTTAAAGAGGTCGAGTTAAAAGTGATGTTTATAAAGAAGTTGCTTAATTATTGAATTAAGAAAAGGGCGGGCATATCCGAGACAGAAATTTTCAAAGTGTAGGAAGGTTTTCTAAAATCGTATTTTGAATAGTTCAGTTAAATGAAATTTATATGGATATTAGAATGAAATATGTGTTGGTATTACAACTCGTATTTGTCTTTGGGTATGAACGTTGTTGATCAAGGTCTGAGAGGTAATTAAAATACCCCAACTTGAACGACATTAGGATTGTCTAAGGATGATATTAGTTGTAATGGTAAATAGGTTAGTAAAATTTATTATTTCATCAGAGAAATAATAACGCAACATTTTGATGAAGATTTGGACTATATATATATAATGAGGATTTAAAAAGTAAAGGGAAAGTAAAAAGGGATTGTCGAAAATATAAAGATATTCTCGGATTGGAAAGGAAATGAAAAGTTGAGTTTTATTCTATAAGAGTAAACACGGATTATGGTTTTTAAGTAGTAAATAAAAGATATTTCGTAACATTGGTTTATGAGTAATAAGTTGAAATGATTTCCCAATACTGGATAATATTGTAACTAATGTTTTGAAAGTGAAAATAAACAAACTGAATATCATATAGGATTTCCGAAGTATTAAAAAGAGATTTTGTTAAATAATAATCTTATGTAAAATCAGAAGCGTGAACTATATTTATAATATCGATGTATTTAAGGGTTTTAAATATACTTTTGTTTTAATCAAAAGGCCAAGTGAGACCGAATACTGAACCAGTGAATTCACTGGAATGTCATGATTGAATCACTGTATATTTTGATAGTTAAATCACCAACTATCAAATCTGTCCAATACGATTGTTGGTACAAAAAGACCGGGATCAAATTTATATTTGAAAACCATTCCGACCAACAAATATGTAAAGATATCAAGAGATGATCGAGATGGAGCATTGAAGACCATGGATCTTCATTAAACGGAGGAACTGCTAATAATCTCTGGGATTGCAACCAAAGATAAACTGTGGTTCTATCGTAGTTGGAATCTACGGGTGGCAAGGACTTCTCGCTACTGATCCAAGGGGTGATTCCTGTATTGGTTGCAATAGGAGAGTACCTTCGGTTCATCCTGTTCCTTGGTGACTTGTATGGACGAATGTCTGACAGAGTATTTCCAAAGGGATCGCGTACGTTGATTTTGCCAAACGTATTTCTATTAGTGGTGGAGAAGGGCACTTCTCTTAGCTTAACGACCAGAGTACTTTTGTGGATGTCAATTAGTGATATTTGGCAGATCTGACGATGTGGCATTCAAAGTGAATGCGGATCAAATGTTTAAAAAGGATAACGTAAACGTCAAGCCTCATCAACTGGGAGATGACAGAAATCGGGTAGCCAACATAACTATGTGGGTCGCTCCCATTAGGGTGTATAAACACCTATCTAGAGAAAATCCATTTCATTCTTTAATCTATTTCAATGCTGTCCCTTTTCGGGAAATGGCGGGTAGCTCCCAACCGTCGGTGATATACATTCGATACACTTAAGAGAAATGAGTGGTCGGTTATGTGAGGGCCGGGTTGCAAGACATTCTTGTTGAACCCAGTGTATTCGCCTCTAGAGATCACTATCGGCAGGTGGTCCCATACCTTGTCATAGTCGGAATCCAATTTCCCATAAGTTCCCGCGGTTTTGTTTGTATACTATATATGTAGAGCATGAGATGTAAGCATTCTACTAGATTCTATTTACTTGTATTTAGACATTATTATAGTATCAAACAAGATATTGGTTTAAAAATGTTTTGGGTTATCGTAAGGTAAAAACCGTCCGTATTTATGTGTGGATTTGTTCTTACAATTATCCTTTTCTTTTAAAAAGATTTTAACTTTTAAATCAGCTTGTGTGATACCATTAATACTATGCGAGTTTATCTCACTCTGTTTCACCAGACTGACCCGGTGTTTTGTAAATGCTCGGGTTAGCCCGGGGTGTACAGGTTCAGGTTATCGATTGCTGTGAAGAAACGAGATGGAAGAGTTCAGAGTATGATATTATATAGCCACTATTCCGCTGTGTGTTGTATATGGGAATAGGTTATTATAACTGTCCTGTTGTGTGATGTTATCTGATATTGTAAGTATTTTCAAAGCTCTCAATAAAGATTTATTTCTGTAATATATTTTGTTCCGCTGCGATGTGAGACTCTGGGCTGTGTTGTTTCTTCTTCTTCTTCTATTCTAATATTTCTTTCTTATCTCACCCTCTAATTTCTTTCTAATAACTATCCAGTGTTTTCGGTGTTTGGGAGGTCGGCATGAGTTATGGTAAAGGTATTTATGTCAATTTTCGGGATCGAAAATTCTTGGGTCGTTACAGTGGTATCAGAGCTATTGGTTTAGTGATAACCTTGGCTCTGTGGTGCAACTTGATAGAGATGGGGTTAGTAATACCCTAGATTGAGTTTGTTATATATATTAGAGCGCGTATTTGTAATTTGGCATTTAAAATTATTTTTGCCTAATTTATTTTATAATAAAAGTAATGATTTTCTCAAATTATTATAATATGGGAAATCGATTGATTTGTTAATGTTGATCTGAACAATATGTTTGGATTGTGTTGTTGATTGCTTGAATATAAATCTGAAAATGTAAACTTGGTTTAAAACCAATATGAAATAAATAAGTTGGATAAATCAATCCAGATTAATAAACCTGAATGGATAATTAAAGAAATAAATGAAGTGATTTTAAATAATTATAATCTCATTGGATTGTGTGTGGAACTAGTTGGATCGTATGATATAGATATCAGAAACTAGTTGATGTTGTTTTGGGGACTAATGAAATTTGTTTGAGTTGAGAACAGGTGCAGAAGTGCCAATTCAGCTTTAAAATCCATCCATCCAAGAGAAAATTCTGGAGTTAATTGAATCCAGTTTGAATAGAGCATAATAACTAAGCAAGCTCGAATATAAAATATTGCTTACCGCATAATAACGCTCGCAAAAAGGTATGCCTATGCAGAATATGAAATTTTGAGTTTTATTTGGGTTTTGAGTTTGATTTTTGATTTTTTCCGACCTATGGGTCGATGTGTATATATTTCTTGAACCTGCGATATTGCAGATGTCCTCCGTACAGGGGAGACTCTACCAAAATTTTCCAAAATTTAAGGTGTTAGAATTTTTTTTGAAGATTTTTGGAAAATTCTTTCATTCGAAATAAATCAGTTTAAAACCAATTTGATTAGTTTTGGAAATAAAAATCGAGTTTTAAATTTATTATTTTTGTAAAGATAATGGGTTTATATCGTTCTTTCTTACCTTAGCAATTTCGAGGATGAAATTATTTTAAGGGGGGAAGAATGTAACGACCCGTATTTTGGGCCGTCAACTATTTAATTTAATTTATTATTTTAAATATTATATTTGGAATATTAGTGGATTTTAATATTAAATTTGTTATTTAAAACGAAGTTTGAAATTTAATTTATTTATAATATAAAACGAGCTCGAAATCGCGCGATAGTTCGTAATACGGAGTTTTGAACTTCAATTGAGAAAACAGGATCCGATATAAGTCGGATTTTTGTGAAATAAGAAGCGTTGGAAGCGTATTGATTATAATTTTCATATGAAAGAGAAAAATCCTGATTTCATGTTATAGTTTGTTAGTTATAGCCAAATCAAATTTTTAAATAGTCGCTATGGAAATCGTTATTAAAATATATGCGTTAAAATAGCCATTTATTGAACGGACTCGGATTTCGACGAAATTAGTTTCATTGGAACCGTATTGTTAAAATATTGTACAGTGTTGAATGGCGTGGCAAACTGATGTCGTATGTGGCCACGGTAGTCGTAAACGCCCGTTCAATTTCTATAGCACGTAATTAATTTAGTAAAGGGCTATTTGGGTATAACTTGAGTAGATGATCGAATTAAGCCATGAAACCACTTCCGTTGAGTACGTATCGTCGATTGTAGTCAGTATAAGTATATAGTTTGTTATTTTTGGAGACCGTGTAAATTGGTATCCAAAATAGCATTGCGGTGCGCATGAAAATAGCCTATCGGGGAAACAGTCTCAGAATACGACGAAACTGGTGCCGTTGGGTTCGTATCGATAAATTATTGTAGGATTGTAAGGTTTCAAGTTGATCGGATTTATTTAATGATCGTGAAAAATTTTAATGCGTGTTTATTTCTGGTTTTATAAAGGAAATTTTTTCAAACGATGTTGGAATTCGACGAAACTTGTCCCACTGGGTTCGGAATACCTTTTTACACCAAGATTTGCCTTTTTATCAGAAAACAGAGATCATATGTGGTGCTTTTTACGTGTTACTTTACGCTTTTCGTGAAAAATATAATAATATATATTGGCACCTATATATATATATTTCCTTCCCAAACTTAATTCTCTCGTCAAAACAACTCGCTTAGTCAAAATGAAAGCCGCCTCCACCGTTGTTTTAATGGACAGAAACAGTCTAATACTTCTCCTCTCCTACATTAAAATTCACGCATTTACTTCTAATCTTTTCAACTACAAGGGGGTTGTACACAACGAGATGAATAAGTTGTGCGGTGGTGATCGTCTAACTCGATCTGAGATGGTCAGAAATGGGCTCGAAAGCCGTTGGGTTCGGAGGGCTGTCGCAGGCGCAGGAGGCGTTAGCGGTATTGACACTTGGACTGAAGCTGGAGGAGTTTCCGGCGCAGAGTCTGATGTCACCAGATTGGAGTTTGGTGGGCTACTAGTGGCGCGACGATCAGATGTGGGTGTTGAGGGTGAAACCGGCTGTCTGAACAAGCTTTTGAAAAACACGAAGACTGTCTGATGAGGGATAAGAACGTGAAATTGGGAGTAAGTTTTAAACAAATAGGTCAATTTAAGTAAGATTAGTTTTATTCGTTAGCTAATTAGTGACTAAATAAATTAATTTACCTATGTTACAGAATGAAGTGAACGGATGGGATGAAGTAAGAAAAAGGATCCGCTGGTTTTGGTCCGGAACAAGAACAGTCGACACTCATGTTAGAACGTAATAAATTGATGGAAAATAAATTTTGAGTAAGAAATAAATAAATTAATCATATTCTAGGTTAATTCATGTAGCTAATATCATACTTATATTATGAATTGCAGCGTGCGTAGTTTAGGTGAGCAAATGGGAGCCGTTGTTTCTAAACGTGAGGGTCGAACTTAGAAAGAGATGAAGAACAGACATTGGCCCACGTCTAATTAAATAATAAAGCTTATAATTTTATAATTAAATGATTAGTTAATTTTAATATAAACCATATAGTCAACGTTTATTCCTGCGTAGGTCCTTGGGAAATGAACGGAGAAAGATACCGGTCTTATTGTCACTAATTAAAAAGTAATTAGTCATATTTAATTTTAAGTTAAAGGAAACCCATTATTAAATTTTAATAGTATTAATAACATATTCGTATATTATTAGAATTGGAACAGATCAGAGACGTCGGGACTATATGAACAAACTCCATATTTTGGAATTGACGGGGATAGAATTGGACAAATTTGGAATCAACTGGATTTTTAATTAAAATTAAGCACTCGTTTAATTTAATTAAACACAACCGTATGAACAATGGAATCAACTCAAGGTGAGTTAAACTCACTCAGTTTCCCATTTATATTTTATATAAATTGGGTTTTTATTTTGTGTGCTCTACTTGCTATGGTTGATTGTTTGTTAGTTATAATTTATTTGTTGATTTAACTAATGAAATTAAACCGCCATTTAATTTTAATGAAATACCAAATCTTTATTTTAACAATTGGTTCCAATAAAGGTAACTTACCTTGTTGGTCACGCTTATTTTATAAACGTGTTTAGTGGTTTGAATTGTTTGAACTGATTGAGTTGTTTCGATGTTAAATGGTCATTATTTGATATCAGTTAAATGGAATGATCTAGTTTGTGATAACCATTTTGAATATAGGGAAGAATAGGTTGGAGGGATCCAACGGGATTCCTCAAATATATTATTTATTCTCATATTATCATACAAGAACTGTCATGATTGGGTAATTGATTTTAGTAGTGATCATTGACTGAAAAGTCAACCTATGTTGTGTTTTAACCAATGGGCTATATTGGTTGAGTAATCGGCAGTAAATGACCTAAAAGTAAATTGTTTTGTTTATATTGATTTACCGTCAAGTGAATTGATAGAACTGAAGTTATGAAATTTATTTTATAACTAAGGATAGATTTTGAAATATATTATTTGAATAAAGATTTATAAAAAGAAAATTAAGAAAAAGGATTTATCATAAACCAGGATTTTTATAAGTAAGGATTAAGATGTTAAAGCGTTAATTTGAAATTAAAGTTTCTTGATAATAGGATTAAGTAAGAGATGGGAATTGAAATGAAAATCTCAAAGCGAGAGATGGTTAGATGGACAGGAAAGGAAATTGAGGAAAAATGAACTTAGCAGTAGAAGTGAATCGTAGGATTTGATAACCAAATCTGAATTAAATGAGCTTGGTTAAATGGGTCGAGTTAAAAGTGATGTTTATAAAGAAGTTGCTTAATTATTGAATTAAGAAAAGGGCGGGCATATCCGAGAGAGAAATTTTCAAAGCGTAGGAAGGTTTTCTAAAACCGTATTTTGAATAGTTCAGTTAAATGAAATTTATATGGATATTAGAATGAAATATGTGTTGGTATTACAACTCGTATTTGTCTTTGGATATGAACGTTGTTGATCAAGGTCTGAGAGGTAATTAAAATACCCCAACTTGAACGACATCAGGATTATCTGAGGATGATATTAGTTGTAATGGTAAATAGGTTAGTAAAATTTATTATTTCATTAGAGAAATAATAACGCAACATTTTGATGAAGATTTGGACTATATATGTATACATATGTATGTATATATATATATATATTGAGGACTTAAAAAGTAAATGGAAAGTAAAAAGGGATTGTCGAAAATATAACGATATTCTCGGATTGGAAAGGAAATGAAAAGTTGAGTTTTATTCTATAAGAATAAACATGGATTATTGTTTTTAAGTAGTAAATAAAAGATATTTCGTAACATTGGTTTACGAGTAATAAGTTGAAATGATTTCCCAATACTGGATAATAATGTAACTAATGTTTTGAAAGTGAAAATAAACAAATTGAATATGATATTGGATTTCCTAAGTATTAAAAAGAGAATTTGTTAAATAATAATCTTATGTAAAATCAGAAGCGTGAACTATATTTATAATATTGAAGTATTTAAGGGTTTTAAATATACTTTTGTTTTAATCAAAAGGCCAAGTGAGACCGAATATTGAACCAGTGAACTCACTGGATTGTCATGATTGAAACACTATATATTTTGATAGTTAAATCACTGACTATCAAATCTGTCCAGTATGATTGTTGGTACGGAAAGACCAGGATCAAATTTATATTCGAAAACCATTCCGACCAACAAATACTTAAAGATATCAAGAGATGATCGGGATGGATCATTGAAGACCATGGACCTTCATTAAACGGAGGAACCGCTAATAATCTATGGGATTGCAACCAGAGATAAACTGTGGTTCTGTCATAGTTGGAATCTACGGGTTGCAAGGACTTCTCGCTACTGATCCAGGGAGTGATTCCTGTATTGGATGCAGTAGGAGAGTACCTTTGGTTCATCCTATTCCTAGGTGACTTGTTTGGACGAATGTCTGACAGAGTATTTCCAAAGTGATCGCGTATGTTGATTGTTACAAACGTATTTCTGTTAGTGGCGGAGAAGGGCACTTCTCTTAGCTTAACAACCAGAGTATTTTTGTGGACGTCAATTAGTGATATCTGGTGGATCTGACGATGTGGCATTCAAAGTGAATGGGGACCAAATGTTTAAAAAGGATAATGTAAACCTCAAGCCTCATCAACCGGGAGATGACAGTAATCGGGCAGGCTGCATGGCTATGTGGGTCGCTCCTATTAGGGTGTATAATCACCTATCTAGAGAAAATCCATTTCTGTAATGACCCGCATTGGGAGAGGTATTATAATTAATTTATTTAATTATTTAAAAGGTGATTAAAAAAGGATTTAATGGTCATGGAATTAAATAATGGTGAATATTTAATTAAAATAATAAATTAAATAATATATTTAATTCTGAAATAATCATAATTGGCTGAAATGGTGATATGGTGTGAACTAGATCATCTGTGATATTTAATTCAGTTTAGAATTGAATTAGAATAATGAATATATTATTTGAACGACAGTTTGAATGTATAAATTATACTATAATTAAAAATGAGCTTGAAATGGCGCTGTAGTTCGTAATTTGGCAATTTGAACTTCAACTGAATGTACAGGATTCATTTTAAGCCGAATTTCTGTGAAACAAGAAACTGTGGAGCTGGTGGAGTATATCTTTCTAGTGGAAGAGAAAAATCGGGATTTCGTCGTGTAGATTTTGATTTATGTCCAAATCAAATTTTAGAAAAGTCGCTGTGGAATTCCTTTATAATTTGTGATGCTTTAATTACGTTGTAAATGGATTTTTGATATAAAACTGAAGATCGATTAATCTGGAATTCTGAAATATCGAGATATAAGTCTGGAATGATAATCTGGGGTTGTACGATATCGTATACGAATATATACGGTAATATTAATTTATTAATATTAAATTTAATTATATTTATATATTTAAATGGGTCATTCAGAGCTTTAAAAATAGCCACTTTTGCAAACGAAGTCGGAATTCGACGAAACAAATTTTGTTGGATCTGCAATGTCAAATAGTTGTTAGATTTCCAGTTTTGTGATTTTTAGAATCACTGTGTGGTCGTACGGATTTTTAGAGTGAAAAACAGTCAGTATTTTGACGGTTAAAAATACGCTGTATGAGCAAACGGAGTCGGAATTCGACGAAACCAGTTTCGTTGGGACCGTAATGTCAAACCGAAGCTGCATGTCCATTTCGATGATTTTTGGGTATCGTATGTGATCATACCGATTTTTAGAAGACAAACAAGAGCAACGGTTGATTAAAATATAATTAAATAATGAATAAAAAATTATATAAATCTCCTATATATACACCACAACATTTCTAAACCCTAAACAGACTTTTCTTCTGGTCAATGTTATCGCGCCTCCACCATTCTTCATTTACAACAAAATTTTCCATCTTGGAAAATCTGAAACAAACCAAATAAAATTCTATAAATTTCAAAACCAGACTCTTTGAAGTCCTCAAGCATTTCTCTCCATTTCCATATGAATTTTACATGGTGCGATGTAAATTCCGCCGAGCTCGAAATATACAGTTTGTAACGACCCGGAAAATCTGAACCAATTTAAAATTTTTAAATTGGCTAAAATAATGGATTTTAAATATTTAAAATAAATATTTTAAATAATGGCGATGAGTAACTCGTTGTTTGTTTCACTTTCAAACTCAGGTGCCCCTTTTTCTACACGGGCAGCCTTGTATTCAGGTTTAGCTGGTTTTCTTTCTGGATAGCTGGAGCTGAAGATGGATTCTATCATTTATCTCTTTTTATGCTGTTCAGCTCCTATTGTACATATTTTGTTTATTTCCGCTGTAGACATTTATGTATATCTGAACTGTACTTGTACTAAGTAAGATCCTGTATACTGTGTAACTCTGATGATTACTTTTATCCAGTATATTCTATTGTTCATTCTGGTGTATTTATTTAATTCTGTTCTGCTATTACCTGTTTCTGTGTTATATTCCAAAGATAACCCTGTTTCCGTCTGAACGAGATTTTGGGTCATCTCAACGTGGTATCAGAGCTTTGGTTAAGCTTAGTTCTGGAATATAACATTCGAACGAACTCGTCAGAAATAGAACCAGTAGTGTTCTAGGACGGGTAACTCCATACAGATAGGATCAGTAATATCCTAGTATGAGTAGCAGAATGAAATAACACCTCGATAGACACATTTACATTCAAGTATTTGTCTCTATATTTTGAAATATCTTTTCTGTTGACCTGACACTTGATCTGCTATTTGCAGAAGAACTAGAAAATGAGTGCCAGAAACAGAAGAAGTAATATTGACCCGGATATAGAAGCTTTATTCATGAAATATAGAAATCCGGGTGGAAAGCCGTTCTCGGGCAAAGAATCTATTATGAGAACACAAGCTTGGATTCGTTCGGCTGAGAAAATATTCGAAGCATTGAAGCTTAGGAATGACCAGAAAAGATTACTGGCCTCCTGGGCACTCAAAGATGAAGCTTTGTTCTGGTGGGATTCTATTATTAGGGATAATCTAGAAGGTGATATCACCTGGGATAAATTCAAAGTGATTTTCTTGGAAAGATTTACCCCTCCCAAAGCGACTGAACGCCTATGTGATGAATTTTCTTATTTGATACAAGGAGATATGACCATTCCCGAATATCATAAGAAATTCAATGAACTTTCTCACTTTGCCCCTCATCTAATTCAAAATCCGAAGAGGAAAAATATGAGATTTATTCACGGACTTCAAAGGAAATATCAGAATAAAGTATTGGGGCATGTGAAGCTTCCTTTTTCTGAAATGATATATATGGCCTATCAGTATGAAGATCTCCATAAGAAAGGAATGTTATGCGACGAAGAAGAAGTCAGTTCTAGTGACATAGAAGAGTCGGAAACTGATATTCCTGAAGCTAGTACGACGTCTGAGATCCGTAAAGAGCCCGGTGCCAATCGCAAAAGGGCTGAATCTGAGAAAGGGCAAGGAACGACTACCATATGCAGTAACTGTAAGAAGCCAGGGCATTTGTCGATTAACTGCGGACCCTTAAAGATGCGATTAAGAGGCGGGTTTTGATCCAAGAAGGGATTTCAAGAGAATAGAAAGTGCAGTCAATGCCATCAGTCCGGTCATCTTTCAAAGGCCTGCCCGCTATTCAGAAAGCCTAAAGCAGTACATGTAAATGAAGTGGTAGAAGTACCTGCCCCCTCGTCTGCTCAGGAAAGGTCTGATGTTTTAGAAGGCACGCTCAATGTCAAAAACATTCCAGTTAAAGTACTGTTTGACACAGGCGCCTCACGAAGCTTTATTGCAAAGAGTGCAGTCAAGAAACTGGATTTGAATTTGAAGAAGCTCAAAGAGCCAATGACTGTCCAAAATCCAGTGGGAGGTTCCATCAATCTCAGTTGGATTTGTGCAGTACCTGTCTCTTTTTCTTGCTATAAATTCCCTATTATCTCTATCATCATGAATTTTAATGAATTCGATCTTATTCTGGGATTGGATTGGTTAACTAGATATGAAGCTGAAGTTAAATGCGCCGAGAGAGTGGCTAAAGCAAAGGCCCAATCGGGGAATTATATAACCATACCATGTGAAGGCCCGACTTCAAATAGAAAAGATTTCTGGTCAGCTCTCGATGTTTCTCCAGCTCAAATAGAAAATATCCCTGAGGTCGTAGAGAATATTCCTGACCTCATCAAAGACATTCCTGTCGTCAAGAATTATGCGGATGTGTTCAAAGAAGTTGTTCGCTTACCTCCGCAGAGAGAAATAGATTTCAAAATTGCTTTAATTCCCAATGCAAGGCCGGTAGTTCACGCTATTCGAAGAATGTCCTTGAAAGAGAAGGAAGAATTAGACAATCAAACACGACAGCTAGTATGGAAAGGTCTGATCAGGCCTAGTTTCTCTGATTGGGGTGCAGCAGTGGTATTTGTCCCAAAATCTGACGGTACTCTACGTCTATGTGTGGATTATCGTGATCTGAACAAGCAAACCATAAAGAATAAATATCCATTGCCGCGAATAGATGATTTGTTAGATCGATTAAATGGAGCACAAGTATTTTCAAGAATGGACCTAGCTACAGGTTTCCATCAACTTCGAATAGCCGAAGAGTGTGTTCCAATGACAGCGTTCAGAGGCCCCGACTTATTCTACGAGAGGTTAGTAATGCCGTTCGGTTTATGTAACGCTCCCGCTTACTTCGTCGTTCTGATGAACAGGGTGTTCAGAGGAGTATTGAATAAATTTGTTCTGGTTTTTATTGATGATATACTAATCTTCTCTAAATCAAAGGCCGAACATGAAAAGCATCTGGAACAAGTCCAAGAAATTCTGAGAAGGAATGTATTGAAAGCAAAGTTTTCCAAATGTATATTCTGGCAGGATGAAGTGAAATTTCTGGGCCATGTTGTATCGAAAGAAGGAATCGCTGTTGATCCAAGTAAAATCACGGCTATTCAAAACTGGAAACAGCCCAGTACTCCAACTGAAGTCCGCAGTTTTCTCGGATTGGCTAGTTATTACCGGAAATTCGTTAAAGACTTTTCGAAGATATCAGGTCACTTAACGAAGCTTAAAAAGAAGCACTCTAAGTTCAAATGGACTCCAGAAAGTGAGCAGGCTTTCGAAGAGCTAAAGTTAAGACTAACAACAGCTCCAGTGTTAACCATCATCGATGGCAACCAAGATTTAAAAGTCTGGACTGATGCTTCTAGAGAAGGCCTTGGCACAGTGTTAATGCAAAGAGGCCAAGTGATTGCTTATGCTAGCCGTCAACTGAAGCCGCACGAGAAGAACTACGTAACTCATGATCTTGAGTTATTGGCTATAGTGTTCGCTTTGAAAATCTGGAGACACTATCTTCTGGGTGAGAGATTTGAACTATTTACAGATCATCAGTCATTAAAGTATCTGTTCACTCAGAAAGACCTGAATTTGAGGCAGCAATGTTGGCTGGAGTTTCTTGCAGCATATGACTTTGAAATTATATATACACCAGGGAAAGCCAATGTCGTGGCTGATGCGTTAAGCCGAAAGAATGAAATGATCGCCAGTTTTATTATCACGAATTCATTGCTAAATAAGATATCTGCTCTTCAGGAGGATGATCACTTCATTCAGAAGATCAGAGGGATAATTCAACAAGGCGAACCCTCGAGTTTTCAAGTAGACAATGAGGGGATTTTATGGCTCAAAGGTCGAATCTGTGTCCTTAACATTCCTGAACTTCGAAAGGAAGTACTGGATGAATGCCACAAGTCAAAACTCAGTATCCATCCGGGAGTAAGCAAAATGTATAATGACATCAAACGCACTTTCTAGTGGAAGTCGATGAAAAGGGACATTTCCTTATATGTTAGCCGATGCCCTACTTGCCAACTAGTCAAGAGCAACCAACAGAAATTGGCTGGATTATTACAACCACTAGAAGTTCCGGGTTGGAAGTGGGAACATATTTCTATGGATTTCATTGATGGTCTGCCCAGGACCAGAAAAGGAAATGACAGTATTTGGGTGATCGTAGATCGCTTCAAGAAGACCGCCCATTTCATACCTGTCAGATCGAACAGAACCGCTCAGAGTCTGGCGCAGATTTACGTCAGGGAAATAGTTAGACTACATGGAGTGCCGCTCAGTATAGTAAGTGATAGAGATACAATATTCACTAGCAAATTCTGGGAAGCATTTCAAGTCGAGCTAGGAACAAAGTTAAACTTGAGCACCGCCTATCATCCTCAGACAGACGGACAGACTGAGAGGGTGAATCGCATTTTAGAAGATCTGTTGCGGGCTTGTGTTCTAGATTTCGGTGGATCATGGGAAGACCATCTGCATTTGGCTGAATTCTCTTATAACAACAGCTACCAGGCGAGTCTGACAATGTCGCCATTCGAAGCATTGTATGGTAGACCGTGCCGATCTCCTGCTTGTTGGGTCGAGCCAGGAAATAGACTTGTGTTGGGTCCGGATATGATTCGAGAAGACGTCGACAAAGTCGATTTTATTAAGAAGCGATTACTCGCCGCTCAAAGCCGACAAAAGAGCTATGCCGATAGAAGAAGAGGAGATATATCCTTTGAAGTTGGCGACTATGTATATTTGAAAGTATCGCCGATGAGAGGAGTTATCCGGTTCGGTAAAACAGGAAAGTTAGCGCCCAAATTCATTGGTCCGTTTCCTATTCTGGAACGGATTGGGACTCTTGCTTATAGGGTCAAACTGCCTGACTGGTTGCCTGGAGTGCATGATGTATTTCATATATCTCAACTTCGAAAGCACGTTCATGATCTAGACTTGATCGTGGAAGAAGCAGCTCAGCAGGACATTGAAATTACTCCAGAATTGGCCGTGAGACGTGAGCCGCTAAAGATTATCGGCAAAGAAACCAAAGAGCTGAGGAACAAGAAGGTTCACTTAGTCAAAGTGCAATGGAGTGGAGATCCGCGAGATTGTACTTGGGAAACTGAGGAGAGCATTCAGAAAGCTTATCCTAGATGCCGAGTAGTTATCTCTGATTGACTCTGGTGCAAGGTATATTTACCCTACTTTGCATTACCATTTAATTCTCTATTCTATTGCAATTTTCTTCCTATGGATGTGCACTATTTATTCTATACTCTGAATGATTTTTGAAGGAATATAATATTGGATCAGAATATTTTAGAAAGGTTAGAAACAAATTGGTTGTTGTATTGTGGGATTGTAGATTTATCAAACCACTTTCGACTTCGTTCCTTTTCGGGGACGAAAAGTTTTAAGTGGGGGAGATTGTAACGACCCGGAAAATCTGAACCAATTTAAAATTTTTAAATTGGCTAAAATAATGGATTTTAAATACTTAAAATAAATATTTTAAATAATGGCGATGAAAACTGAGTTTGAATCGACAATTGAAAACGAATATAATTATAAACAAGGCCTAAAATGGCGTGGCAGTTTCAAAAATTGAATTCAAACTTTGTCGGACTGTACCGGGTGCAAAACAATCCGGATTTTAGTGAAACCAAAAATATTTAAATCTGTTAGTGAATATCTTTCTAACGAATCCGACCAATCGAAATTTGATAGCGGGAATCAAAAGATATGTCCAGTTGAAAATTCTGAATAGTCGCTATGGAATTCAGGCCCTTAAAAATGGACATTTTGTAGATGACCTCGGATTTCGACGAAACCACTTTTGTTGGATCCGTGATGTCAAATTATTGCTAGGTTTCAAATTTCATAATTTTTCGAATCAATATGTGAGCGTGGCAAAGGAAAACGCGTTTGACCGGTTTTAGTTGATTTTAATCGACTGGAAATTGACCATTTTTCAAACGGTCTCAGAATTCGACGAAACTAGTTTTGTTAGGACCGTATCGTCAATACGAAGCTAGAAAATACTTTTCTGGAATTTTTCTAGTTAGTATGTGACCCCGGTAATTTGAAATGTACGTTTAAAATTCAATATAGTGATTTAAATGTAAATTCAACGGAAACTGATTGTAACGATCAAATCAGCTTGCGATACATATCCCATTGTGTTCGGGATGGGGGTAAAACACTATGGACGACAGGCGGTGGGCCTCGTTTAGAGGTCGTATGTAAAAGTCAACTTTTTGAAAAATTAAATAATTAAATATATATATTTTATATACCCCCCCCCCCCCATTCCCTCTTCTCTCTCTTCACTTCGAACAGATAAAAAAAAAGAAAAAAAAGAAAACCTAAACTAAGCCGCCTCCCCCGATCATCCACCTCCGCACGTCGCCACCTCCTTCTCCTGGAGCTGCTGCCGCTGTTGCTTCTTCTCTCCCCCTCGTTCGTTGATCGCCAATGACATCACACACCCCCCCCCCCGAATCAACCGCGACGCCCTGAATTCGCGAGCCGCCGCCCCCCTCGAGGCCAGCTCCGTCCTGCCGCCGACGTCTTCTTTCCCACCCCCCCCCCTTTCTTTGAGGATCGATGTAAGTGTTTTATCTTATTTTATTTTTAATTCTGTAAAACTGATTTTTTTTTTTTATTAGGATAAAACTGATTTTTTTAATTAGGATAAAACAGATTTTTAAAATGGTTTAAAACTGATTTTATAAAGGTATAAAACTGATTTTTAAGAAGTTTAAAAACTGATTTTATAAAGGTATAAAACTGATTTTTAAGAAGTTTAAAAACTAATTTTATAAAGGTATAAAACTGATTTTTAAGAAGTTTAAAAACTGATTTTATAAAGGTATAAAACTGATTTTTAAGAAGTTTAAAAACTGATTTTAAACAGGTTATAAATTGGATTTTTAATTTAAACTTTAAAAAGAAAAAAGATTAGAACTTTAAAAAGAAAAGATTTGAACTGGGATAGAAAGATCAGATTTTTAGAATAGAAAAGATCATATTTTTAAAATAGGAAAGACGGAATTTTTAATGAGTAGAAGAAGTAAGATATGATTTTTATATTTTTAAAGCAATAAAAATATAATTTTTACATCATAGGAATAATAAAAATATGATCTTTATATATTGAATAGCGAAGTCAAAATGCAATTTTTATATATTGAATAGCGAAGTCAAAATGCAATTTTTATATATTGAATAGCGAAGTCAAAATGCAATTTTTATATATGGAATAGCGAAGTCAAAATGCAATTTTTATATATTGAATAACATAGTAAAAATTCGATTTTTACATATGTAGAGAATACGGGCAACGAAAGCGACGAAAGGCGAGATTGGCGAAGATTTCTATAAAGGAAGAGTCGTAGTATTGGTTAGCTAATTGGTGAGAATTTCTCACTCTTCAATTTCTTTTAAAATATATATATATATATGTGTTGAAATAAAAGTGAATAGCTATATATATATATATATATATATATATATATATATATACGCCCCTCGCCCACAAACCATGGACGATATTTATTGGTTGAAATTGCTGTGAAAATTGATTGATAGCGAATGGTTGTTTGGGATTGTTTGTGATTGATATTGGTTGAAAAATACCCGTTTGTGGTTGAGAAATATTTGGTTGAAACCACATAGGATTAGTTTTGTGGAAATGAAATAAATATATACATGCCGCCTGCGTGCGAACTAGATGCATGATCCCCATTGTCAAAAACCGCGAGGTTTTAAGGTAGAACGAGGAGCCGTACTAGGGACGGTCCCGGTTTTAACTACCCTGCCGTTATGCTGCCGAAATTTTGAATAATATTCGTATGTTTGAATTATTTTCATCTGCTTAAACTATATTTATTCATTGAATAGAAAACATTCATGTGTTGAATTGATATTCATTCGTTGATTAGAAATTCATGTGTTGAATGGAATTCATATTTTGAAATAAATTGTTTGATAATAAAAATCACATTTTTATCTATATACAGAAACTATAGAAAACATTCATGTGTTGAATTGATATTCATTCGTTGATTAGAAATTCATGTGTTTAATGGAATTCATATTTTGAAATAAATTGTTTGATAATAAAAATCACATTTTTATCTATATACAGAAACTATAGAAAACATTCATGTGTTGAATTGATATTCATTCGTTGATTAGAAATTCATGTGTTGAATGGTATTCATATTTTGAAATAAATTGTTTGATAATAAAAATCACCTTTTATCGACTATATGAACTGTGTAAAATAATCTCGTTTTAAAAGAAATTGTTTTATGATAAAAATCCCATTTTTATCACCAACTTGAACTATATAGAAAAAATAGTGTTTTGAAATGAATTGTTTTACAATAAAAAATCACATTTTTATTGTATGCATAAATCGTTGAAATGTGAAGTGTTAAAAATAGCCACTTGTTCAAAATAAACATATATGAGTTGAAATATTCATTAATTAGCTAATGAAATGATTTGTACCTATTTATGTAACATTAGAATGAATGGTGTTTTTAAACCAAATAGAAATCAAATATGAAGTTGAATAGAAAATGATAAATGATAAGAACTATATATATATGTACATGCATATTCATTGAACAGGTTATAGCAAAGGGGCTAGAGAAGAGGAATAAAATTTTGTGCCCGACAAATAGGTACACATTTACTACTTTGTTTGGGTGATGATTTTATGAGCCTGTTGGCTAGCCGCTTGGCTTTTTCTTTTTCTTTATGAGATTAGAAGGACCGGGAAAGCTATTTGCGATTTCCCGATGCTCCCGGTGCAGGGGAGGTTATGGCGAAATTTTCCAAAATTTTAAGGTGTTAGAAAAATATTTGAAGTGAAAACGATATGGAAATCATTGAATGAACTATATTTATATAAATATATAAATATAAATAAAATTAAAACGAAACGAGGCCGTGCAGTTCGTATTTTGAAACCGTGATTTCAAACGACTAGTGCGGGAAATCCGACCATTGGATTTTCCCGAAACCTCAACCGTCGGGTTCGCCTTGGAAATATCTTCCCAACGGCACCAACCTTGTAAAAATCCAACGGTTGGATTGTTTGGAATGTTTAAATCAAATTTGATGAAAAACAGCGCCAGAAGCGATTATATTTATATATATATATATAATTATATATTTAATCGAATAACGACGCTGCAGTTCGTATTTTGAAATCGAAAATTCAAACGATTGTACCGGGAGATCCGACCGTCGGATTTTCCCGAAACTGGAACCGTTGGATTCGTTTTGAAAAGACCTTTCTAATGATGTAAATTTTGTGAAGATCCAACGGTTAGATTTTCAGATATGTGTAAATAAAATCTGAAGAAAAACAGCGCCACGACCGCTTTATGGCCCGAAGCGTCGTTTTGAATAAATGGGCTATTTTAAAATAAATAAAAATAGCGATAAATCGTTATAAAATATTGGAAACAATATGGAGTGGAAATAAACTGAATTTGCTCGATTTATGTTGTATTTGATGGTTGAATGTGTTTGGTGTGAAAATTACATTAAATAACAATATTGGTGTTGTCGAATAATTTAACCATTGAAATAAATTGACTTGAAATTCTAAATATACGTGAATTATTTGAAAAGGCCGAGTTAATTCTCATTTCGAATAATTGACCGACGATTGAAATTCGAAGATGAAGACGATGGTCGAAGACCGGAGATCTTCACCTCGTTTGGATGGTAACCGAGGTCCTGATTGGGAGGCATCCCGAAATATGGATAATGAGTGGTGGTCGTCCAGACGTACGTGCTGATCGATGGGTTTGCGAGGTATTTAGTGCCTCCGGTTTCGTTCAGACCCAGAACGGACTTGTAAATGGACTGTGTGTCCGACATTGGAATTTGTTCTGTGTGATTGATAGCCATCAGTTGCACGGTATGAATTGCCTGTGTGGCATGCTAAGATGCAGTGATCAGGGCTTCTGTTGAAAAGCAAAGTCTTGTGGTGATGATCAAAGCACCGCCTGTGTGGCGTAGCTTTGTGTATAACGTAAATTCGCGAGCCTCACACCCCGGTATGAACCTAAAACGGGAGGAAGGACCTCAGGGAGGACATGCGTTTCTTTCTAGCTAGGGTGGTGTCAGTGACCTACCAGCCCTGACATTTATATACTTTTCACCTATGTGGTTGTTGCTGTTGCGAGACGCCTCGGTTTGATCGGACGATCCGGGTCCGATGGAGTCATTCGTTGGCTCGTTGACGCCCCAAAGGGCGGGGAAACGTATTGTTCAGGAATTTTAATCCACATCGGTGGACCAGCCCTGTCGCTTCTAGGGTCACTCGAGCTCTGATCCTGAGACACGGGCTAGAGCGTCTCGAATTCGATAAAGACTATCTTTTGCCTTGGTTCATGACGGAAATCCAATTTCCAAGTACGACATCGTGCGGTTTTGATTGTATATATGTATGGCGACATGATATATGGTACCCATGCCGTCTATGATTGATAGTTATGATTTGAAATTGTTTTCAAAACATATAGACACTAACAATAATATCAAATGCCTTTGTTTTGTTCGTATCAAGCATGTTTTGACCGTTATAAGGTAAAACTCTATCCTCCGGTTTGCGTTGCATTGTGTGATGGGAACTGAGTCTTATAACGGTTTCATTTTTATAAAAAGCATAGCGATGTTTAAAAGAAAGATTTGTTTTAAAGCACTGGCAATCCAATGGAGTAAACCCGTTCCACGAAAGTGGCGTGGTCCTGTGATTTGCCATATTATATATGTGTTGAGTAGATTTCTCATACCAGTCCCATGACTGACTCGTAGTTTGTTTCACTTTCAAACTCAGGTGCCCCTTTTTCTACACGGGCAGCCTTGTATTCAGGTTTAGCTGGTTTTCTTTCTGGATAGCTGGAGCTGAAGATGGATTCTATCATTTATCTCTTTTTATGCTGTTCAGCTCCTATTGTACATATTTTGTTTATTTCCGCTGTAGACATTTATGTATATCTGAACTGTACTTGTACTAAGTAAGATCCTGTATACTGTGTAACTCTGATGATTACTTTTATCCAGTATATTCTATTGTTCATTCTGGTGTATTTATTTAATTCTGTTCTGCTATTACCTGTTTCTGTGTTATATTCCAAAGATAACCCTGTTTCCGTCTGAACGGGATTTCGGGTCGTCTCAACAGTAATTCTTAGGGTTCTAGAAATCGAAAATTACAGGCATCGATGTGTGAAATAGTGTTCGTATTGGTGTTTAGGAGGTTGAAGAGGTTTGATTGGGGTTTATTCTGTGAAGTGCGATGCATGTGGGTGTCGATATCTGTACTGTAGTGGTTGCGTCGGGCGGGATACTAGGGCTGTCGAGTTGGAGGTAATGGGTATGGAGAGGAGCGGATTTTGGAGTGGAGTGTAATGATGTTTTTAGTTTCTGAAATCATTGAAAAATGGAAGAGGAAAGGAGCTTGAAAGAGGCGGTAATGGCCATGTATTGGCTTGCGTCATGACTCGTTTGTACAGGAGGATTACACGATGGAGGAAGAAAGAAGGTGGCTGGGTGTGGTTCATTTGAAGTGGGCCAAGGATTAAAGGGTAAAGGCCCATTGAAGTTTTAATTTAAGTTTATTATTTTTTTTAAATTAGTTCAAACTTGTAAAAGTAATATCTCGTTCATACGTTATCAGATTGACGAACCGTAAGTTGCGTTGGGATCGTATGGACGACAACTACACCATGGAACAGACTGAGAATGGATTCGAGCTCATTACAATTTATGGCAAAATAAATTGTCTAATTAGAATCTACAAACGCAAATCGTTATATAACGGTTAACGCGTAATGTGAGTAAATCTCACTAACTCTAAACAGTTTATAATTTCATGTTGTATTTTTAGAACTGTTAGATATTGGATGATTGACTGTGTGTTGACTGTTTGATTGAACTGTTAGTCAGTTAGTTGAATTTATATATTGACTCTGTTTAACAGAATATATCATATGGAACTGAAAGTGATGTTATCTATATTGTTTAACATCTGTGATGCAGGGAAACAGGTTGGAGGAATCCAACTGGATTCCTCAACATTTATTTTAGTGTGATTTGTATATTTTGATATATAATGTGATATATAACCTGACGTTGATTATGTGTGTTTGGACGATATTTATCATTGTTATATGGTATGATAAATACCATAAGAAATACTGGATGTGGGGAAGGGGATTTTCAAAGTGTATTTTGAAAATGAATTATTTATATAAAATCGATGGATTTTATATAGAAAAGGATTTTTATAAAAGAAAATAATTTTAAAAATCGAAGGATAAGTAATAATAAAGGAAATATTTATTTGTTAGAATAAATAGAATAGAATATAAATGGAGATATTTATTTGATAAATAAATAGAATCGAAAAGGAAATATTTATAGGAAATAAATATGTTAAAAATAGAATAAAGGAATATTTATTTTATAAATAAATAGAATAAAGGAACATTTATTGGGGAAATAAATAAGATTATAAAAGGAAATTAACGAGATAGAAAAGAGTTAGTCGATTAGAGTTATCAAATAGAGTCATTAAATAGGAGTCAATTGAATATAGTTATTCGAAAGAAGTAAATTGAACATAGTTATTCAAAAGAAGTTAATCGAACATAGTTAAAAGAATAGAGTTAAACAAGATTAGGAACTTACTAGAGATTAGTTAAGTTGAATAGTTCTCTGAGTTTTGATCTGATGTTGGTTTCGGCCTTCGGGGTTTATACTTAGAGAATTGTTCTCCTACTAGTTTACAGTCAGGGACTAATAGTTGTGAAATGATAGTGATATGTAAGTAAGCCATGGAAATGTTTTCCAGTGTTAACGTATATTTTCTAAACATAGAAAATAAGGAAATATGAATATATATATATATATGTAGATATATATATATGATTGATGATTGATTGATAGAATTTCCATTTGGAAATAATATCGTTGTTTGCACACCTCTTTTTCTTTGATAGTTAACTCTTCGACTATCGAAGTTTTTGACCATTTTAACGTTGTTAATATGGAGATACCGGTTGGATTATTATCCAAAGAACCACTCTGTATTGGCATAAGCGTTGTGTATCATATATGCCAAAGATAATTGAAGACGGAGTAAAGTGCAAGGGCTATTGTATAAGTCTTAGATAATAGTGTCTAAGATGGATATACTGAATAGTGCCTTCGGTTCATCCTGTTCCTGGATGACTTGTATAGACGGATGTCTGACAGAGTATTTCCAGACGATCACGTATATTGATTTCTCTAACCGTACCAAGAGTGAAAGCGGAGAAGGAAACTTCTTTTAGCTAACACATAATGTATGGTTGAGGACGTCAATCGGTGATTTGATGGATTTGACGATGTGGCATTCAAAGTGAATCTGGTGTGATGATAAAGCGTAGCTTCTAGCCTCACATCCGGTAAATGACAGAAATCGGGCAGGCAGCATGGCTAAGTCGGTCGCACCGAAGTAGGGTGTATAATCACCTGATCTAGAGATTCATTTACTTCTAAAAATCTATTGTTAATGTTGTCCCATTCGGGAAACGGTTGCTGATCCCAACCGTTGGTGATATACATTCGATACACTCAAGAGAAATGAGTGGTCGGTCATGTGTGGTCGGGTTGCAAGATGTTCTTGTTGAACCCAGTGTATTCCTTTCTAGAGGTACACTAGCGAAAGGTGGTTCCATACCTTGTCATAGTTGGAAATCCATTACCCAATACGTGCTTGCGGTTTTGATTGTATACTATATATGTAGAACGTGAGATGAAAGCGTTTCTGCTAGATGATTATTATATTGTGGTTGATAGACATTATTATAATATCAAAAGGTTTTTGATATAAAGATATTTTGGATTCTCATAAGGGAAAACCCATTCCGTTATACGGCGTGGTCTTATGAGATATCGTTTACTTGTTCGAACTGTTTTAAACTGTTTTACTCACGCCAGTCCCATGACTGACCCGGAGTTTATTTGTTTGTTTCTCTAAACTCTTGGGTGCCCAATTTTGTACGGGCAGTCAAGTAGTCAGGATTTGTAGATATACCTGAAGAGCTAGAGCAGGAGACTTCAGGATCATATAGCTATAGTTTATTTCCGCTGTGTTGTAAGTGTTGTACTTTGATAATGATGTATATTCAAGTACAGATTTGTATTACAAAGTTATGTTATGAAATATATTTATTCGTTCCGCTGTGAAATTCGTGTTACTCTGATATTGTGTTCTTCTTCTTCTTTTATTCTAAGTTTTATCTTATCTTTCCTCACCCTCTGTTTTCTTTCTATTAATTTCCTGATTTTCAGTTTAATTTGGGATTGGACTTATGTTTTGGGTCTGCTCAAATTAGGCTGGAATTTTGGGTCATTACAATTGGTATCAGAGCATAAGGTTAAGTGAATTACCTTGGCTCTGTGGCGTGACTCAGTAGGGATGGGGTTAGTAATACCCTAGATTGAGTTGAGTGTATATATACGAGTGAACGTATTTGTTATTGATATAAAAATTTGTTTTATATTGTGGAGATTTATTGGTTGAGTCGTTTATGAGTTCTGGTCGATCAATTTGATCCACTGTATTTGTAGGAGTTTCTAAACACTTGAATACGATGGGTCGACACGATATGTTTTGAAAAGAGGGTAAATGAAATAATTTTACTCAAAGTACATTTGTTATTATAACCGAGTAAGATTATAATGGAGATGGTTATATATATAACCAAATAAAATTCATATAAGTGTAATGAATTGAATTAAATCTGAAATTAGAATTAGAATGGGAATTAAAATTCCTAGAATTTGAAAGGGTGTTTTTAAATGGAATTGAAGTGAGTATAAGAGAATTTTAAGATCCTGGGAGATTTTAAATTATTTGCAAACATTGGAAGGATATTTTGAAGTGATTTCAAAATGGAAAGGGTTTAAGAAATAGTTTTGAAAAGTGATATAGTATTGAACTTACTTTGATCGCTGGGAAATAAATTCCGATGGTGGGTCATCGGTGTTCATTTTCGAGTTCTAAGTGACGGATTACTACCAAAGGTTTTGTTTTGAATTGTTTGAGAAAACAAGGTGTATAGAAAATTCAAATGTTTTGAATTGGCAGTATGATTTCAAATTGATTTGAAATAAAACCCAGGAATTTAAATTTCGAAATTTGAATATAACTTATGGAGTTAAAGAGATTGAAATGGTAAGAATGATTATATAAATTAGAATTTAACTTGAACTATGTCAAATAAAACCAGATTTGATTATAGGATAATCTCGTTGAGGAATTAACAGTTTGAATTTGAAATTGGAGTTTGAATGAAATTCGACTTAGGTATAAGCGAATGATTAGGTGTTGAGGATGAATTGATTTGAGATCGATTGGTAATGCATTGGTATAAGCCGAAGTTGTAACAGATGGAAGTGATATAGTTGATATGCCCAACAGAAGGTACCACTTTATATTATATTTAGGTTTGAGATTTTGATGAGCCGAATTGGCAAGTCGCTTGGCTGTTTGATTTTCTTTTGGGTTGGAGAAGGCCCAGAGAGGCAAGTTGGAGTTTGACGTATTGACTAGTACAAAGGAGGTGCTGGCGAAATTTTCCGAAAAGTTAAGGAGTTAGAAAATTTTCAGGATTTTTGAAAATTTTCGATAATAAGAATGAATAAATAATTTAATAAAAAATTAAATTGGTTCAGTTGCAACTGAAGATAAGAAGTGAAAAAATATGTTCTAACCAGTCGATAGAGTCGTCTTCAAACATAGCAATTTCGAGGACGAAATTATTTTAAGTAGGTAAGAATGTAATGACCCACATTGGCAGAGGTATTATAATTAATTTATTTAATTATTTAAAAGGTGATTAAAAAAGGATTTAATGGTCGTGGAATTAAATAATGGTGAATATTTAATTAAAATAATAAATTAAATAATATACTTAATTCTTAAATAATCATAATTGGCTAAAATGGTGATATGGTGTGAACTAGATCATCTATGATATTTAATTCGGTTTAGAATTGAATTAGAATAACGAATATATTATTTGAACAACAGTATGAACGTATATATTATAATATAATTAAAAACGAGCTTGAAATGGCGCTGCAGTTCGTAATTTGGCAATTTGAAATTCAATTGAATGTACAGGATTCATTTTAAGCCGGATTTCTGTGAAACAAGAAACGTGTGGAGCTGGTGGAGTATATCTTTCTAGTGGAAGAGAAAAATCGGGATTTCGTCGTGTAGACTTTGATTTATGCCCAAATCAAATTTTAGAAAAGTCGCTGTGGAATTCCTTTATAATTTGTGATGCTTTAATTACGTTGTAAATGGATTTTCGATATAAAACTGAAGATCGATTAATCTGGAATTCTGAAATATCGAGATATAAGTCTGGTATGATAATCTGGGGCTGTACGATATCGTATACAAATATATACGATAATATTAATTTATTAATATTAAATTTAATTATATTTAAATATATTTATATATTTAAATCGGTCATTCAGAGCTTTAAAAATAGTCACTTTTGCAAACAAAGTCGGAATTCGACGAAACAAATTTTGTTGGATCCGCAATGTCAAATAGTTGTTAGATTTCCAGTTTCATGATTTTTAGAGTCACTGTGTGGTCGTACGGATTTTTAGAGTGAAAAACAGTCAGTATTTTGACGGTTAAAAATACGCTGTATGAGCAAACGGAGTCGGAATTCGACGAAACCAGTTTCGTTGGGACCGTAATGTCAAACCGAAGCTGCATGTCCATTTCGATGATTTTTGGGTATCGTACGTGATCATACCGATTTTTAGAAGACAAACAAGAGCAACGGTTGATTAAAATATAACTAAATAATGAATAAAAAATTATATAAATCTCCTATATATACACCACAACATTTCTAAACCCTAAACAGACTTTTCTTCTGGTCAATGTTATCGCGCCTCAACCATTCTTCATTTACAGCAAAATTTTCTGTCTTGGAAAATCTAAAACAAACCAAATAAAATACCATAAATTTCAAAACTAGTCTCTTTGAAGTCCTCAAGCATTTCTCTCCATTTCCATATGAATTTTACATGGTGCGATGTAAATTTCGTCGAGCTCGAAATATACAGTATTGCTTAGGGTTCCAGAAATCGGAAATTACAGGCATCGATGTGCGAAATATTGTTCGTATTGGTGTTTAGGAGGTTGAAGAGGTTTGATTGGGGTTTATTCTGTGAAGTGCGATGCATGTGGGTGTCGATACCTATACTGTAGTGGTCACGTCGAGCGGGATACTACGGCTGTCGAGTTGGAGGTAATGGGTATGGAGAGGAGCAGATTTTGGAGTGGAGTGTAATGATGTTTTTAGTTTCTGAAATCATTGAAAAATGGAAGAGGAAAGGAGCTTGAAAGGGGCGGCAATGGCCATGTATTGGCTTGCATCATGACTCGTGTGTACAAGAGGATTACACGATGGAGGAAGAAAGAAAGAAGGTGGGCTGGGTTTGGTTCATTTGAAGTAGGCCAAGGATTAAAGGGTAAAGGCCATTGAAGTTTTAATTTAAGTTTATTTTTTTTTAAATTAGTTCAAACTTGTAAAAGCAATATCTCGTTCATACGTTATCAGATTGACGAACCGTAAGTTTCGTTGGGATCGTATGGATGACAACTACACCATGGAACTGACTGAGAATGGATTCGAGCTCGTTACAATTCATGGCAAAATAAATTGTCTGATCAGAATCTACAAACGCAAATCGTTATATAACGGTTAATGCGTAATGTGAGTAAATCTCACTAACTCTAAATAGTTTATAATTTCATGTTGTATTTTTAGAACTGTTAGATATTGGATGATTGACTGTGCGTTGACTGTTTGATTGAACTGCTAGTCAGTTAGTTGAATTTCTATATTGATTCTGTTTAACAGAATATATCATATGGAACTGAAAGTGACGTTATCTTTACTGTTTAACATCTGTGATGCAGGGAAACAGGTTGGAGGAATCCAACTGGATTCCTCAACATTTATTTTACTGTGATTTATATATTTTGATATATGATGTGATATATAACCTGACGTTGATTATGTGTGTTTAGACGATATTTATCATTGTTATATGGTACGTTAAATACCATAAGAAATACTGGATGTGGGGAAGGGGATTTTCAAAGTGTATTTTGAAAATGAATTATTTATATAAAATTGATGGATTTTATATAGAAAAGGAAAAGGATTTTTATAAAAGAAAATATTTTTAAAAATCGAAGGATAAGTTATAATAAAGTAAATATTTATTTGTTAGAATAAATAGAATAGAATATAAAAGGAGAGATTTATTTGATAAATAAATAGAATCGAAAAGGAAATATTTATAGGAAATAAATACGTTAAAAATAGAATAAAGGAATATTTATTTGATAAATAAATAGAATAAAGGAACATTTATTGGGAAAATAAATAGCATTATAAAAGGAAATTAAATAGATAGAAAAGAGTTAGTCGATTAGAGTTATCAAATAGAGTCATCAAATAGGAGTCAATTGAATATACTTATTCGAAAGAAGTAAATTGAACATAGTTATTCAAAAGAAGTTAATCAAACATAGTTAAAAGAAATAGAGTTAAACAACATTAGAATCTGACTAGAGATTAGTTAAGTTGAATAGTTCTCTGAGTATCGATCTGATGTTGGTTTCGACCTTCGGGGTTTATACTTAGGGAATTGTTCTCCTACTAGTTTATAGTCTGGGACTGATAGTTGTGAAATGATAGTGATACGTAAATAAGCCATGGAAATGTTTTCCATTGTTAACGTATATTTTCTAAACATAGAAAATGAGGAAATATGAATATATATATGTAGATATATATATATATATATGATTGATGATTGATTGATAGAATTTCCATTTGGAAATAATATCGTTGTTTGCACGCCTATTTTTCTTTGATAGTTAACTCACCGACTATCGAAGTTTTTGACCATTTTAACGTTGTTAATATAGAGAGACTGGTTGGATTATTATCCAAAGATCCACTCTGTATTGGCATAAGCGTTGCGTATCATATATGCCAAAGATAATTGAAGACGGAGTAAAGTGCAAGGGCTATTGTATAAGTCTTAGATAACAGTGTCTAAGATGGATATACTGAATAGTGCCTTCGGTTCATACTGTTCCTGGATGACTTGTATAGACGGATGTCTGACAGAGTATTTCCAGACGATCACGTATATTGATTTCTCCAACTGTACCAAGAGTGAAAGCGGAGAAGGAAACTTCTTTTAGCTAACACATAATGTATGGTTGAGGACGTCAATCGGTGATTTGATGGATTTGACGATGTGGCATTCAAAGTGAATCTATTGTGATGATAAAGCGTAGCTTCTAGCCTCACATCTGGTAAATGACAGAAATCGGGTGGGCAGCATAGCTAAGTTGGTCGCACCGAAGTTGGGTGCATAATCACCTGATCTAGAGTTTCATTTACTTCTAAAAATCTATTGTTAATGCTGTCCCATTCGGGAAACGGTTGTTGATCCCAACCGTTGGTGATATACATTCGATACACTCAAGCGAAATGAGTGGTCGGTCATGTGTGGCCGGGTTGCAAGATGTTCTTGTTGAACCCAGTGCATTCCTTTCTAGAGGTATACTAGCGAAAGGTGGTTCCATACCTTGTCATAGTTGGAAATCCATTACCCAATACGTGCTTGCGGTTTTGATTGTATACTATATATGTAGAACGTGAGATGAAAGCGTTTCTGCTAGATGATTATTATATTGTGGTTGATAGACATTATTGTAATATCAAAAGGTTTTTGATATAAAGATATTTTGGATTCTCATAAGGGAGAAACCCGTTCCGTTATACGGCGTGGTCTTATGAGATATCGTTTACTTGTTCGAACTGTTTTAAACTGTTTTACTCACATCAGTCCCATGACTGACCCGTAGTTTATTTGTTTGTTTCCCTAAACTCTTGGGTGCCCAATTTTGTACGGGCAGTCAAGTAGTCGGGATTTACAGATATACCTGAAGAGCTGGAGCAGGAGGCTTCAGGATCATATAGCTATAGTTTATTTCTGATGTGTTGTAAGTGTTGTACTTTGATAATGATGTATATTCAAGTACAGATTTGTATTACAAAGTTATATTATGAAATATATTTATTCGTTCCGCTGTGAAATTCGTGTTACTCTGATATTGTGTTCTTCTTCTTCTTCTATTCTAGGTTTCTATCTTATCTTTCCTCACCCTCTGTTTTCTTTATATTAATTTCCTGATTTTTAGTTTAATTTGGGATTGGACTTGTGTTTTTGGTAAGCTCAAATTGGACCGGAATTTTGGGTCATTACAATTTCATTCTTTAATCTATTTCGATGCTGTCCCTTTTCGGGAAATGGTGGGTAGCTCCCAACAGTTGGTGATATACATTCGATACACTCAAGCGAAATGAGTGGTCGGTCATGTGAGGGCCGGGTTGCAAGACGTTCTTGTTGAACCCAGTGTATTCACCTCTAGAGATACACTATCGACAGGTGGTCCCATACCTTGTCATTGTCGGAATCCAATTTCCAATAAGTTCCCGTGGTTTTGTTTGTATACTATATATGTAGAGCGTGAGATGTAAGCGTTCTACTAGATTCTATTTACTTGTATTTAGACATTATTATAATATCAGACAAGATATTGGTTTAAAAATGTTTTGGGTTATCGTAAGGTAAAAACCGTCCGTATTTATGTATGGATTTGGTCTTACGATTATCCTTTTCTTTTAAAAAGATTTTAACTTTAAAATCAGGTTGTGTGATACCATTAATACTGTGCGTGTTTATCTCACTCTGGTTCACCAGACTGACCCGGTGTTTTGTAAATGCTCGGATTTGCCCGGGGAGTACAGGTTCAAGTTATCGAATGCTATGAAGAAACGAGCTGGAAGAGTTCAGACGTATGATATTATATAGCTACTATTCCGATGTGTGTTGTATATGGGAACATGTTATTATAACTGTCCCGTTGTGTGATGTACTCTGATATTGTAAGTATTTTCAAAGCTCTCAATAAAGATTTATTTCTGTAATATATTTTGTTCCGCTACAATGTGAGACTCTGGGTTGTGTTGTTTCTTCTTCTTCTTCTTCTATTCTAATATTTCTTAATTTCTTATCTCACCCTCTAATTTCTTTCTAATAATTATCCAGTATTTTCGGTGTTTGGGAGGTCGGCATGAGTTATGGTAAAGGTATTTATGTCGATTTTCGGGGCCGAAAATTCTTGGGTCGTTACATGGTGATCGTCCAGACGTACTTGGAGATCGATCGGATTTGCGAGGACCTCTCTTCTGTACTGGACATATGGGACGAGGAATAAGGTGCCTCTGGTTTCATTCAGTCCCAAACGAACTTGTAAATGGAGTGTATGTCTGACATTGTATTTCGTTATGTATTGATTGATTTCTATTAAATACGTATCTGTTTGGTGGCGGAGAATTTATTCTCTTGCTTAACACCCTTCTCTGAGACGTATGAGCTTAGAGGTTATAAATTGATAGACATCAGTTGTATTGCATGAATTGTCAATGCGGCGTGTTGAGATGAAACGATCAAGGCTTTTGTTGAAAAGCAGGGTCTAGTGGATGATGATTAGAGCATGGGTTTAAGTAGCACAGCTTTGTGTATAGCGTTAATTCGTGAGCCTCACACCCCGGTATGTGTCTAAAACGGGATTTGGGACACTAGGGAGTGCATGTGTTTCTTTATACCTAGAGGTAGTGCCATGGTATGGAGCCCAGGCATGTTACTTAGTTGGATGATGGATAGCGAGGTGCCTCGGATATGATTGATCATCAATGGCAAAGTGATAGGTCTGATAGGACTGGAAAACGTATTGTTCAGGAATAACCAATCCTCAAAAGTAAGAGAGGACTGGTCCTGGAAGATCCAAGGGTCACGTGTGTTGATCCTGGGCATCCCGCTAGAGATGGCCCGAAACCGGTAAGGAGACATCCCTTGCCTTGACTCATGATGGAAATCCAATTTCCAATACGCGATTTTTCAGTTTTAGTTGTAAACCTATATAGCGACATAGTAGGATGGGATACTATCCCGTCTATGACTGACATATTTATATTTGAAGTTGATTCTTCACTTATAATAATAATAAAAGATAAAATTTCGAGTACCAAGCCTTTTTGGGCATTATAAGGTAAAACTCTATCCTCTTGTTTGTGTTTGCATTGTATGTTGGGACTTGAGTCTTATAATGGCTTCATTTTTCCTTTTTAGCAATACATTGTTTGTTTTATGGTATTCCTGGGAGAAAACCCGTTCCATGTTATACGATGTGGTCCCTTGATTTACCCAACATAAAAATCAAGTTAATAATAAATGTTTTAGTTCTCACACTAGTCTCATGACTGACTCGGAGTTTATTACTTCTACCTAAACTCTGGGTGCCCATATTTTCCACACAAGCAGCTAGTAGTTTTGGTTTTACAGATTTTTATTTATCAGGATCCTGGTTTACAGCTGGAGCTATATTGAGAAAGCTTTGTATCCATGTATTTCTTTTAGTTGTGGCAGTTGATGTATTTCCGCTACGCATTATATTTATATATATTTTTATTTCCGCTGCCATGTAATTTAATATTTGATATTATTCTTTTCAGCTGTGTAATATTTATTCATGCTCTGATATTCATGTACTCTGATGTAATACTGTTGTGATAGCAATTAAAAGTTCTTTTGTTCTGCGTTCTAATGAGTCGTGTTCTCATGCAATCCGCGTTCTCGTTCGGTCTAGGCCGGATGGGGATTTCGGGTCATGTCAGCTTAGTCTTTCCTTATTACTACAAGCTGGTCATGATCATGGATTTTCTAACACTCACTATTGAATGTTTTGTAACCTAGTCTACTCCATTAGAGTAGCCATTACTTTCAAGATGATCACCTAAAAGGACATTGTTATCGCTACCCAATTGGCACATGCACCTATCAACAAAGAAACTTATCAAAAAACAATTAAAATAAATTTGGTCGAAAAAGGAAAATGTAAAGAAGAAATTTTTGCATCTAATATTCAGATTATAGTAATGAAGTAGCGAAAATTTTGAGTATTATAGGAAAAAAACAATCTTCAAAGTTTTCTTTTCTATTTCTATTCGAGCTGTAGTAAGTTTTAAAATTTCGTTTTCATTTCAGAATGTTCAGAGATTTCTCTATAATTCCAATTTGAAAATTCCGATGTTAGTTTCCAAGTCAATGCTTCCATAAAAGAAGATAATGCTAATATAAATATATCATCTTTACAATTACAAACATTATACATGTTTCAATAAAAAAATACAAGATACACAATTATTATAAGAATGAATACAACCCATGATAAGTACTACATTGAATGGATATCAAAAGAGGGCCGAATTAAACTCAGGTTATGCTACCCAGAAATAAAGCAATGGTATACCATCTCTACACGCTCTGATCCCTCTTTAAGCCACGAACAAAATGGTGGGAAAATTGCGCCTTTTGCTGAAGCGGCCATAATCTTATTCACCCAATTACTTAAAGATGATTTTAATGAAAAATGATACAAATATGAAATTAATTACATGCTTAAACACAAGATATTCCACCGAACAACCCTCTTTATCGATTCACAAAAACAATTTTTTTAACACTTAATGGATCAAAAACTAAAGGTAAAACATACTACAATCGAATCAATAACCTTATTGAGAAAGGGAAAGAATACCTAGATGATTACAGCTTTTGTAGGAGAAAGGGAACAATGAAGAACGATGGCAAACCCTTAGATCAACTATTTCGTTCTCAATCACAGAATAATAATCCAATCCAAGATGCTTCTTTTATAGGAGAATAGAAGGCCTAGGCAAAATATCCAATCTTCCCCTGAGAATATATCTCAAATATACTTAGTAAATAACTGGTCAAATCTTCAACATATATGTGATTTAAATATCACCAATCACAACACTCCACTTTGATATGAATTCACATCATCAAGCAAACTTCCAACAATCAACAAATAATTCACCTAACTCTTTCAACAACCACCTACTCTCAATTAAACCATTACCAACACAACCCACCACCTGCAAGTGAGGCATCTTCTGCCATGAGCTGCACCGTACAGAAACCAATGGTCTAAAAGCGTTTGTAATACCACAAAGATCTTTGCCTTGTCTTTGTTGATTTTCCAACTCGACACTTGTCTCTCATTTGACCTGAGCTCTTTCCTTGATCATCATCGATCCCTTGAGAATCATCAACATGAAGACCCCTGCCTAAAACATCAGCAGTTGACCAAATTATTCTCCTTACCTTGTTGTGGACTAGGTTCTTCAATAGTTACTCGCCTTCCACAATCGACCACAAATCTGACCAATCTATAAAGATTTCCTTCCTCCAAGTCACCTCTCATCACAACACGACCACCCTTCTTCACTCTCAAAACTTCACCTTCAGTATCGTAAGTGCAACCATGTTAATCCAACTGACCAAGAGAAATGAGAATATGCGAACTAGCGGGTACATATCCAACTCCAGAGACTTCTCTTACCACACCATCATGCATACGTAACCGGATAGATCCAGTACTACAAAATGGTAGTTTTACTCCATTGATCATTCTAATCACATCGACATTCTTCTCGTAAGAAGGAAAACACATCACATCCTTACAAATATGAAAATTGGCTCTTGAATCCATCTTCCAAGGATTAGCTTCACTAAACTGAACATCACAAGAAGCATCACTGCTGGTACCTTCAGCAAAACCTGCCAATGCATCATTATTATTTTCCCCATCTGCAGCCTTCTTCTTATCCTTCTAATAAGCATAAAAATTTCTGTGTATGTGACTTTCTTTACTAATTACTTGTCCCGCAAATCCTTCGCGGATTCACAACTAGCCACATAATGGAATACTGAATCATTAAGGTACTGCCGAATCAATCCAGTGGCCTTCTTATCCATCTTCTTCCACTTTACATCATCTACATCTGAAGGCTGCTTCCCATCTCCGTCAATCGGATCATGAAGATCATTGAGGTAAAGTACATCCTACATCTTAGGCTTCTAAATCTCTCAATTTCTTCCATAAAAATAGTCGTTTTCGAAACGCCATCATATCCTACATCAAAAAAATTCCAAACAAAAATCAAATTTTCCAATTCAAAATCGCTCTAAGCTTTGCGATGATCTAGCTCTGATACCAACTATTGAGAAAATTGCGCCTTTTGCGGAAGCGGTCAGGATCTTATTCACCCAACTACTTAAAGATGATTTTAATGGATAACACAGATATTAAATTACACACTCAGACACAAGATATTCCACCCAATCACCCTCTTTATTGATTCACAAAAACAATTTTTTTTACACTTAATGGATCAAGAACCAAAAGTAAACAAACTACAATTGAATCAATAACATTATTAAGAAAGGGAAAGAATATCTAGATGACTACAGCTTTTGTTGGAGAAGGAGAACAATGAAGAACGACGACAAACCCTTGAATCAACTATTTCAGTCTCAATCCCATGATAATAATCCAATCATAGATGCTTCTTTTACGGGAGAATAGTATGCCTAGGAAAAATATCCAGTTTTCTCCTGAGAATATATCTCAAATATACTCAGCAAATAACCGGACAAAGCTTCGACATATATGTGGTTTAAATATCACCAATCACAATATAAAATACCATGGTTAGACAGAATATTTAATGACAGCTTTGAATCGAAGTGAATAACCACTTTGTTGGCTTTTGAATTTCACCTGCTTTACTTCTATTTCCAATTTCTTGCTTCATCTGCTCTATTTTCCATTGATTTCAGATGTTTATTTGTATTCCTTAATTATTTCTTTCATATGATTTTAAACTTCACATGTTATCTGCTTTTTCTTTATGATACTTATTCTGAATTCACCAATGTAAGCTTTTTTTCATTTTTCATGGTCGCAGTGGTGTTTTAGTTGTAGTAGTAGTAGTAGTAATAATAGGAATCTTATATCGTGATCAATAATCATTTGATAATTCCTGGCATAGCTAAGCATTCGTGAGTATTATTTAGAAACCATAAAGTAGACATAAACAATTAATGTTCATGCAGCAAAATTACAATTATAATGCACTATCCTACTTATATTGCACAACAACGCATTTTAACAATCCCGTTACCAAGTGCAAATAATTTAAGAATTTTTTTTTACTTTGGTTATCCATTAAATATAGGAAATATAGCAACATAAACATCATATCAAATCTGTAAACATTTACAAAACTATAATCACAGTTGTTTAGCTTTTCCTTGTTACTTCGTACCTGTAACGAGCAGGGATTTTCGACCCCGAAAATCGACACAAAATACCATGTCGAACATTCAAGCATCGAAAACACGTGAACATTATTTGAAAGAAGTTAGAGGGTGAGATAAGAAAGAAAGAAATATTATAACGGAAGAAGAAGAAGAACCAACACAGAATCAGAGTTTCACATCGCAGCGGAACAAAATATAATATAAAAATAACTTTTATTGAGAGCTTTGAAATGATACTTACAATAACAGAGTACATCAATAAATCTGGATAGTTATAATAGCTTGTCCCCTATATATATCACATAGCGGAATAATAACGGTATAACATCATACGTTTGAAACTCCTTCAGCTCGTCTTTGGACTTCAAAGCATCTGATACCTGAACCTGTACAACCCGGTCTAACCTGAGCATTATAAATACTGGGTCAGTTTGGTGAACTAGAGTGAGATAAACTCGCTAAGTTAAAGGATATCATCCAAATTGATTTTAAAGTCAAAATCCTTTTGGAAGAAAAGGATAATCGTAAGACCAAATCCACACATAAATATGGACGGTTTTTACCTTACGATAACCCAAAACATTTTGAAATCAATATCTTAGGTTATATTATAATAGTGTCTAAATACAGATAAATAGAATCTAGCAGAACGCTTGCATCTCACGCTTCATGTATATAGTATACAAACAAAAACCGCGGGCGCTTATTGGAGATTGGATTCCGACTATGACAAGGTATGGAACCACCTGCCGATAGTGTATCTCTAGAGAGGAATACACTGGGTTCAACAAGAACGTCTTGCAACCCAACCCACACATGACCGACCACTCATTTCTCTTGAGTGTGTCGAATATATTGTCACTGACGGTTGGGCCCATAAACCGTTATCCGAAGATACAGTAACGAAAGAAGAACAAATATGAATATTCTCTAGATGATGACAATACACCCTAATGGGTGCGACCCACATAGCCATGCTGCCTGCCCGATTTTTATTATTTCCCGGTTGATGAGGCTTGAGGTTATACTCGACTTTTGGACCATCTGGTCACCATTCACTTTGAATGCTACATCGTCAGATCCGTCCATACAAGTTGTCATAGGACTGAACAAACCGAAGGCACCCTCCTACCACATCCTAGGTATCACCCTATAGATTGGTAGCGAGTAGTCCTTGCAATCTATAGATTCCAACGACGACAGAATCACAATATATCTCTAGGGATCAGCTAGAGATTGTAAGTAACTCTTCTGTTTTATAAAGATTCACGGTCTTCAATTGCTCCATCCCGATCAGCATCTTTCGCGTATTCGTATTTATTGGTCGAAATGGTTTTCGAATGTAAATTCGATCCCGGTCTTTCCGTACCAATAACATTGGGCTAGATTTTGGTGGTCGGTTATTTAACTATCAAAATAAACAACCAAAAATAAAATAGATACACTGGTTTATTACACAGCATCACTTGGCCATTAAAATAATATATCAGTTGTAATACCAAAATAATATCTTAGTTTAATAAATAAATATTCTCAAATCATTTTATTTATGAACTTTGAAAAATATCTAAAATCATATCCAAGTTTCCTTTTTACTATCACTTCGAAACATTTGTCACAAGATTATTTATTATCTAAAATTGGGAAATCAATTCAACTTATAATCGTAAACAATCCTTTCGTAATCTCCTTTTTGTTTCATTATTTAAACAAAATAATCATCACTTATTCCTTTATAATAAACCCATTCTACATTTCATTTCGTTACTTCGAAATTATCGTTATATTTTCACAAATCTCCCTTTTTCTTCTTTACTATGGAAATATCATTTCGTATACTGAAGCCCTTTTACTTCCGCTACTTTGGAAATATCCATATGCATTTCTTCAAATTCTTTTATTTCCTTTATTTTGAAATCTCATTATCCATCCTCAAATCTTTTAAATGACGTCGCATTATATATTCTCAAAATAAATCTCTTCTAACATCTTTACCATTACAACTAATATCATCTTTCGATAATCCTGAAGTCATTCAAGTTGGGGTATTCTAATTACCTCTCAGACCTTGATCAACAACATTCTTACCTTAAGATAAATATGAATTGTAATTCAAATACTCATATTCATTCTAATACCGACAATTACCATTTCACTCTTTTATTTAACATACGGTTTTATAAACCTTCTTACCTTTGAAATCTCCTTTTTAAATATATTGTTATTACTAAATTTATAGATTTAGTAAATGATTTAGAACACCTTATCTTTTACACTTTAACATCTTTAAATTATTTGTTTCATTATCTGGATTTTTAGTACAAATCCCATTACTCGACCCTTTACCAAATTCAATTAGAAGAATCCTTTTCTAACCCTTTCAATCATTTATTCTGGGAGATCTTATTTTAAATCTCATCAATTTCACTTAATATCATTATTAAGTAATGTTAATTTTAAATTAACGCTTTAACTACACATCTTTTTTTATAAACTCTAGTTTAATATCAAATCCCTATTTCATCCCAATGTCTTTCAAATACGAACATTTACTTTAAGCTTATCATACTTGCTTAAAATCCTTTTATAACTTAATTTGGCAACTCGATTTAAATATAAACCCGTTTATAAACTCCCTATGAAATTCACTTATATTTCAAATCCAATTCTTATTTACTTAAATGAACTTCATTTAAGAAGAAATCCCTTTAAGTTATTAATTTACTTTATCATTAAGTGGAATAAATAATCAATTTCCTTTTTAAATCATATTAAGTTAGACACCATTCGCTAAATTATTCCATTAGATAAATCGGCACAAGTTAATTTAATTTAATAATCAAGTTTCGTTAAAACAGCTAGCTTGGTAAATTTTAAACATGCTTAATCCGTTGATTAACTTTAACTCGTCTTTTCATTTAAATAATCTCATTAAACTATATCGGTGCTTTTAAACTTCGCAAACTTCTATTATTATATTTTACATTCCCAGATTATCACCTAAATAACTAATAATCGAGTTTCAAAAAAATAAAACCAGGTTACTTAACCATCAATTACTCTCTTTAAATTAATGAACTAATTAAATAAACAATTTCAGTTAACGCCGTTAACTTATTCAACTCTAAACATGATTAACTCGTTAATCAATCGTTATTGATCTTTCCATTTAAATTAATTAATCTAAATAATTCTATTCACTTTGATTTTTATTAAATCAATATCAATATAAACCCATTCTAATTGTTAGATTAATTCCGGTCACTTGAATCAGCTTAATAAAATTGTTTAATAATCACTTAATAAACACATGCTTCGCGCACGGTAGATTTTGGTATAAAAATGGTGATTTAAAACAATCAACATATATGTGGTTGGTTTATTTTCCTCTTTATAAACTTCATTTAAAATAATAGATTTCCAATATTGATCTTTAGTTATAAAATAAAATTTATAACTTCACTTTCTATTTGATTCGCCTGGCGGCGAATAAACTTTACAAACAATGTTTACTTGGCCATCCGCTATTGTTTCTCAACCCATATCACGTACTGGTTAATAGCAACAAATATTGAATCCTTATTCAACAGTCTATAATCAAATCAATAATCTGATCGTATCGGTTAAACAACCCATATCACAGTCATATGCAAATGAATAATCAAATCAACTGATAGCAGTCAATCAATAATAATGCAAGCCATCCACTTTAATTTAAATACAATAAGGTAAGTTAACTCCATTGGAATTGATCGTTAAAATAACGATTTGGTTTGATTAAATTAAACAACCGTTTAATTTGAATCAGTTATAACAGTATACATGCAAACAACCATCAAATTATTCCACCAATAGCAAACAAAGCACATAAATAATTTAAACCTGACTTATATAAAGATAAGTGGGAAACTGAGTGAGTTTAACTCACCTTGGTTTTATTCGTCGATTAAACGCCTGTGTTTAACTAAATTAAACAGCCGTTTAATTTAGTTAAAATTACGGTTGGTACCAATCTCGATCCGACCAACTCCATATTGCTGCATCCGACGATACAATTCTGACGCCTTTCGTTTTGTTCAAATCTGATAATGGTTTAAAATTATTATCGATGTGTGCTCTTACTTAAATAAATTAACGTTTAAGTATATTATAAATTTATTACTAAAATTAATAATTAAAAACCCTATTATCTTAATATCCAAACGCAGCGCTGCCTTAATTCTCAGATCTGTAAAAAAAAATTGATAGAAATCTCTCCTTACTAGATATATATCGTTCAGCTTCCATGCAAGCCACACACGCCATGAATTCCCTTCGTTACGTACAGATGCTCTCTCAACACAAGCAAGCTGATTAGTTTCTGTCCATCACGTCTCCTTCCACATGCCTTCAGATATTCTTCCTCCATCGTTCTGAACCCCACTGTATCCTTCTTTGCATAACGCTGTAGCGTATAGGTGTAACGTATATATATACATATATATTAGTTACGTTGATTACTTAAATTAATAATCCAAACTACTGTTACCTTTTCTTATAATATATGAGGCCCAAAATACACTGTCAGCCCACGTCAAAATGGAAACTTCCACCCAACCTGCAAAGCAATAGACTCGTTCCTCCCCAATGCTTCTCTTCCATCTGAAACGTTCAGGTTCTCACTTCTTCTTTCCTACACTATTCAGATCCGCTCCTCCATACTTCCATCTCCTTGTTTTTAAAAATTTCGAAACTTTCTGAAACCTCCCCACTATGCTGCGCCGCCTCACCGAACGGCTCAACCCCCATGTCAACCTTCCGTTCTCGACCACACGGTGCTCACACAGCTCCCACCAAACAGACCTCCGTCATCAGAGCAGCCCGCGGCCGACCCCTCCTCCTACTCTCCCAATCCAGAAAAATATTGCAACAACTTTTGTCTTCAAATCTCATTGAAGATGTCAACAAAACACTCCATCCTGATCCCTGAAAATCAGGAAATTCATATGGATCTCCCTGATTTTTACTAATTAGGATCGAGTTTTTTGTTGATATCCCTTAAAAGATGTCAACAAAATCGCACTCGTGATGTTGTTGTTATTTCATTTCAGGGGAAGTGATGGCTACAGGATTGAAGAAAGGGACAACGTAGGTACGGGTTTGGTAGTAGAGAGCTGTGTATACTTGGGTGGAAGGCATACAGATGGATGTAATGTTAAATCACATTGAAGTATGATACATTTAACTGTTTTAAACATACGTAGGTCTTCCAATCAGGGGGAAGTGTTTTGTTCACATCCTTAAAAGGATGTGAACAAAATTGTATTCATCTTTTATGCCCTATCCAGTGATATTCATGGATGTTACATATGTCTAAAAGCTCAAGGTCAAGTCTTTGGCACTCGCTCTCTTTTCACCATCGCATAGATGACTTGAAAAGAAAGAAACATCGTTTCCTAACAAGGACACGTAGATAAAAACATTGGCTTTACCATCACCGCCTAATTTACCATCACGTTTTACGAGCATGTGTTATGACTCATTTAGCTTGTTTTATAACAATTGCAATACGGCTTTGCTACTCCAGTTTTCAGTTTAATGTTGAATTGTTTGGTAATCATTTCTTTTTAAATTCGTATCAATATCTATAAAGTAATCCAACTGCATGGGTTAACTTGTTATACCAAGCACTGTTTGTATATCCATTTACATAATTAATAATCACAAGAACACAACATATTAGTTTTAATATGCTTTAGAAAAACTTAGAAAGTGCGCTTAACGTGTGGTAATCACACGTAACAGAGGTTTGCGTTGTTATGTTATTTTATTTCAGCTTAGGGATGGAAGATTTATACAATTTTAATTTAATTTAATACGGTCGATTGAATATTATAAAAATTACAAAATAATTAAATTAAATATAAATAAATTATTATTATTATCGTGTATATATCTGAATAAAACAATATATCTCACTTCAAATTAAACCAATATGAAATTATAATTCAATATTAACATTTCTCATTTAAACGATATTCGAAATATGTAAATATCCATTTTATATTATTAAATAAACGTTATTATTAATTAACGAATTCCATAACGACTAGTTTAAAATTTGTTTCGGACATTACTTATAATATATACATTTAAATCTCAATTTTTCTCTTATAATAGATTTGGAAATTACGATGTCAGTCTCTTAGGAAAAAAAAACAACACTAAAATAAAAGAAGATATATAATGCTAACATAAATATATTATCTTTAAAATTACAAACATAATACAAGTTTCAACAAACAATACATAATACAAACTTATTATAAGAATGAATATGCCCCATGATAAGTACTATATTGACTGGATATTAAAAGAGGGCCAGATTAAACTCCTATTTAATTATGTCACCTTGAAATAAAGCAAAGAACAATCATCTCTACTCACCCAGATCCAACTTTAAGCCACCAATAAAAAAAAAAAGGTTTAGACAAAGAAAATGACACCTTTAGTTCTAAGGTAAGTAGGCACTAAGTTGGCTTTTGATTTTACCTAGCTTCCTTCTAATTTCAGTTTCTTGCTTTAGCTGATCTGTATTCCATTAATTTCATGTGTCAATTTTCATATCTTAGTTATTTCTTTTATATGATTTTGAGTTTCACATGTTGTCAGCTTTTTCTTCTAATTTTTTTCATGATACTTATTCTAAAATCACCTGTGGAAACTTTTTTCCACATTCCATGGCCATTGGCCAGAATGGTATTTTAGTAATATTTTGTTACGGCACTGGCCGAAACTGAAATGATATGGATGAGGTTGTGTGGTTCAACCGGAATCTTAAACCATGGAAAAAAATGTGTTGCTTCCTTGTAAAGTAAAGATAACAAATTCTATTTTCCACTACTTGATATACATAAAGGGCCACAAATCAACATCCTAATTTTGTCCCCGTCTTAGGTTTTGGCTAAAAATGAACATTTTTACATGATTGTATAATTTTTTATATATTCTATACTTTCTTTCTGTAAGTGGAATACAAAATCATATTCTGCCAAATCCATGTCAACTATATGAGAAATATGTCCATGTCAAAAATTCGTTTTAACGTGTTTTAAATCATATTTATTAATCTTCCAAATATTAACAATGTTAGTTATGATTCATGTTTATGTATATATGGAAACTATGTAGGAATTTGAAATGGAAATACATGTGTATTTATCACTTAATATTTCAAACAAAATTTTTTAGAACAAATATAGGATAAGCAATAAAAGCTTAAGGGTATGTTAAAATGGAAAATTAGAGCATCAAACTAATGAAAATTGATTACAACAAAATAAATAACAATTAAATCAAAATAATCATTCCTCTCACCAAAGAATCTTCTAATCTTATAAAATACAGAATCAAGATGAAACCATTAATATTTCTAAAAGTTTATTATTAAAATGCATTCAATGATGAGATTACAAAGAAAGATTAATTTTGTGTACCGAAATGGTAATGCATAAAAACTTTTTTGGTATAAAAAGCCAATCATAACATATTTTAATTGCGACAACTATTTTTTTACATAATAATTTTTATCATAAATTGTCTTGTTCCAATTTGTCGTAATTTGTTGTTGTACATATATATAAATAAATAAAAACTGAATAATGAAATAACAAAAATAAATCAATTTGTTGTAGAGCTTGCATTATGTTCGTCAGAAATAGCCAAAATGGTACATTATGGAAAAAATATCATAGATTTCAAAAATTATAAACATTAACAAATCAAAGAAAGCACATGATCATGAGAGTAGAAGAAAGACCATGTGAGGTTATAAGTGTAAAGCTAAAACATAGAAAATGAGGAGCAATTATGGTTTGCATGCGTACTTTTCATTGATAATAAAATAAAATTATGTGTCAATTCTATATTTAGTTGTAAAACATATAAACAAGATAATTCATCCTCGTAAACAATCTATATCATGATTTGCATGCCTATATCAATAATGCATTATTTAAGGTGCAAAAATAGAATGAAATAACAAAATATTAGATGACTCGGTTTAGATCAATATTCCTAAGGCTGTCAACGGATGCTTTCAGATGTGGATAGTTTTATATCCGCATCCACATTTGAAATCATTTTCAAATATCGGATATCTACATTCGTGGATACAAATGAATATTGACAATTATCCGCTCCGACAATGGTCGATAAATCTATGACCATACATGATTTTTTCTAGTCACTACAACAAAAATACCATTTTGCAACTGCCAAAAACAGTTGTAATAGGTCTATTACAACTGACGTCCGCCAGTCTTTATATCCGCAGTTGTCATAGAGCATGATTGTTTTACAAGTGCATTTGGCAGTTGTAAAAGATTCTTTTATAACTCCTTTTTGCTGTTGTAAAAGACTAGTTTGCAACTGTTTTAAGCTGTTGTAAAATATTTCATCCTTGCAACTAATATTTTAGTAATTACCACATATACTAATAATTCAACTCTTCACAACCGCTAATAACCATAAATTTCATAATATTATAACTAAAGCCAATATTTCATGAATAATAACCGCAATCATTTAAATTATTCAAAACAACACGAACTGCTCACATTCATAATAATAGAAAACAATTCAAATTCACATCATTTTTGAAGTCACAACTCATTTACAAAACATAACTAAATTCATAACATACATCAATAGAAGGATACATACATACTAATCAAAAGAGATAAACTCTTCATGCCAAGCAACAATAATCCCAACTTGTCCATCAAAAGAGATACCTGGATTCACTACCAAATCAATCCAAACATCTCAAGCATCTACTACTAATGGTAATGGTGGACTATAAGCATCACCTTGTTAGCAACTTCTTCAAAAATATATGACTGCAAACAAAACAAACACCTAACAGTCACCTTTTTTCCCAACTTTTCCTTTCTCCCACTCAACGCTTTCTACCAAACATTTAAAATAACGATTTATGAATGAACCATAACAATTGAATACCTTGACCAACCAAAGTCGAAGAGCTTACTGTGCAAGTTTCCAAAGAATTCATCTTTCAGATTCAATTACTCTAAGTGAGTGCCATTAGGTCTCCATTAATTCCTAGAAAAAAACGAATGGTTTTGAATTGTTAAATCCATCAAACAAGTTATAAGTAGGAGAAGGAAAAAGAATAAAAATATTGATTCTGCTCTTATGTCAAGGACTCGTAGCTCGGCAGCAGGTTTCATTATTCTTCTAGTTTCAAGCGTCTTCTTAGGTAATTGTGCGGGCCATATGCTATGAGAGAATATCGCACTATACACATTATTCATTGTGTTTAGTTCGGGGGAGAATATCTTATAGCAGTAATAATGGCAATCAGAAAAAACTTATGTTTAGCTCAATCTAAGCCCAATGTACTTAGGCTATCTGGACTCTAGTTAAGTTATTTTTCACTATTTAAAACTCGATAAATGTTTAAATGGATACATCCACATAGTCATGGTCAAAGTCAATGTGAAACAGTTTGTAAATATATTTTCCCAAAATTTAGAGTGAAAGAAATATAGAAGAAGCTAAATAGTTTGTAAATATAGTGCTATAAAAGGAAGAAAGAAATTCAAATCAACTTGAAGCGGAGGTAAAAAATGATACCAATAGTTTTAGTAAAGAATCTCAATAGAACTTTTTAGCATACTGCTAGCTTTGACCTGAATGGCTTGGCTTACGGCTAGCTTTGACCTGAATTGATATAAACTACAAAAATGAGAATGACAATACTATGGTAATAAATATTTTATCGTTAAATGCTAAATACTAAGGAAACAACTTTATCATGATACAGTCAATAGGTAACAGTCAAATTTTTATTTACTATCTCCAAACACTCAAGCTAAAAGCCGTGACTATGTTATTTATGCATATTTTCTGTCATTTTGCTAAGAATGGTTGTTAAACACACTATTCACTAAAATATTTGTCTCAAACAATTATAAGACCATAAGCAGCAAGCAAATATGTTTAACACCTCTTATATATCATCAGCATCACTTTTCTCAAGCATCACAAGCTTATGTAAGGGACGACCTCATCCAATTCCAACAGAAAAACCATCGCTTCTTCCCAAACTAGAGCTCAACATAGCATACTAAAAATTAGGCAAAAAATCAAGACAAAATACCACAAAATCAAAACACTCATTAACTTTAATCTAGTCAACCATTATCCCAAAACATTGCCAAGTTGCAAGTAATCGAATAAAACAAACAAGTTTTGGTAAGAGAATTTCGAACCTCAAGGCGTTGTAGTAGATTTCTCGACATCTATGAAGGCCGGAGTTAAACATCAAGCCCTACTTTCCAAATCTACGGTCTTAGGCGTAGACGAACAAGACGTGCCCAGATCCGATTAAGCACCAGGCGTTCCGCGCGAATACTCCAGATCGAAGCATGATGAATAGGGGCGATACGATTATTTCGAAAAAGATTTTTTTTCAATGCTAAGGAGATTAATTTTAAGATAGAATTTGTTCTGATTGGGAGCCATTATCATTTCGGATCCGAACATAACAAAGAGAAGATAAGGAGGCGTGCCTAGGGTTTGTTTTGAATGAGAGCTGGAAAGGTGAACGAGCGGATGGATTAAAAGTAATAAAAAATAACGGTGGATGGGTAAAATACAAGTTGAGCCAAAAATTTGTAGATAACGGAGCAACAAAATTTTAGGGTTGGGGGGAAATTTTGAATTGCAGTAGAAAACAATTCAATTCGAACAGAAAAAGATAAATTGAAGACAATTTTTGCTACATAAAATGAAAGAATACTTGTATATATTAAGTAAAAATTATTACTAAAGAAAACCTCATGATACATATAGATAGTAGAATTAATACCTAACAAATAACTTTTATATTTTTCAAATTTTTTAAACATCTATGAGTTTTATGAAATCTGAACAATAAATAAGAAATTCTAATTAATAATCAAAAAATATCACTAGTTATTACTTATTTACGATTAATTATTACTTATTAATTTTTATTTATTAATTATTGCTTATTACATCCTAACTGTAATTTAATATTTGTAATTGGGAATTAATTATTATGTACATGTTTTACCCGTTATCAATTATAAAATATTTAATAGCAATAATTAGGAGCTAATTACTATTTATTAATTTTTAACTATTAATTAATAATAGTAATTATTGATTTGTAAGGTTATCATTAAATAGTAATTATTCTAAAACATTTATATTGTTAATAAATAATTATTAAAAGTTAATTATATAATATTTATTATTAATAATATTTCTTAAAAAAATCTTAATTATTAGTAATAGATTGTAAAAAATTAAATATGAAATAATATTCTTAATTACTGGTACAAATTATTAAAAGGGGTCAAAAAATTTGTTGTTAATATTTTTTTTATAACTGACATAAAGAGTTGTAATATACATCTATTACAACTAACAAAACTCAAGAATTGTTAAAAGTAGACATCTTTTACAACTGACATAAATAGTTATAACAGACATCTATTACAACTGACAAAAAAGAAGAGTAGTAAAAAATAGGTGTCTATTACAACAGATAAAAAATAACAGTTGTAATAGGCATCTATTACAACTAGCAGAGTGGAAGAGTTGTTGAAAACTAATCTGTTACAACTTACAAAATAAAACAGTTGTAAAAAACCTATGTTGCAACTGACATTTTGTGACAGTTGTAAAATTACAGTTGTAGTAGGGTATTTTTGTTATAGTGAGTTTAATATATTTTTCATCCAAATTTATTACTATGGCATTAAAAATAAATAAATATGATAATAATATATAATTTTAAGAAATTAGCATGCGTTTAGTAGACTTTCAACTTTGTAAAATAATAAACTTATATATCTAATTATGTCCACTACAAGAAAACAGGTTATTTCCAATGGCTGAAAACGTTCGGCGACCGTCGGGAGCCAACAGAAATAACCGTCGCTTTTAGAGGTGTCGAAAAACATATTTTGCAACGGTTATCGATGCAGCCTGTCGTTTGTTTTTCCGATGACTGTCGACATAGCCGTCGGAAATCGTCAGAAAACCTGCATATTTTTTCTTTGGTAATTCAGCTGCTATTGAGCCTTCCAACTACATTTTGTACTTTTGAAAATGACCTGATACAATGATAATAGATCATTCTATGGTAACTCCTTGGAAGAAATAACCACTCGCCAATAATAGTGGAAAAAAAGTGCAAGATAATTGTCTAGAAATTCATACGAGTAGAACATCCAAGGACGCGTCCATCAAAATTCGAGAAGAATAATAATTAAGTCTTTTAATATATGTTAGCAATATCAAAATATTCAATAGGATAAGGGAAAAGTTGAAGAACAGACTTAAAATTACCATATGTTGCTTACCAATGCAAGTTAGCTTATTATGTAAAACAAATTATCCTTTAAGTTAAGACAAAGTACACTATATAAGCTATTGGGGAATTACAAAGTTGGCACGATAACTGTGTAAGCTAACATTAGTAAATAAAAAATAGCGGTAGAAAAAAGATCGATTTCATACCACACTCTTGGGGCCTTCAGGCGGTGGCAAATGAAGATTCGTGGAACCGATTTATTAGTATGTGATCTTTTATCAAATCTCTTTTCTCCAATTTTACCGTAAGTCAGCTTGCCCTGCAAATTGTTCGAAGTACTATCACAATTTTGGTAAATCAGCTTTCGTTTGTTTCAATGACTATTGTTGTGGGGAATATCTTACACTCATATCATAGTCACAGCCATAGGTGTAGTGAATAATGTAACTCTTACCAATTTCCAAGTCCAATGGAGGCTACAATTAAAAATAAAGAAAAATAATAATTAAATAACTAGTTAAAAGATAATAGTTATATTGCTTAGAAATGACTTGATGTCATACCAGAATCATAAAAAATTTCCATAATATGTTTCCCACGCCATGCAGTGCAATCGAGACAGCATAGGCATGCATACCTACATATCAATATATGTTGAACATACAAAACAGTTTAGAGCAAAAAGATCATGTGCATTAATCAAGGTTTAGAGAAAAAAGATCATGTGTATTAACATAAGAAACATAGAAAATCACAAAATATATAAATTGTATAACATTTTTATTGTAATGCTATAAAATGTACATTTTGTTCAATAAATTAAACAAGTATAACACGCACACGCTCTTACATATCCAATTCGGACAGACTAAGGTATATGTTATGGGCAATATTTTGGGTCATAACAAATTGATATTTGACAACATGTATTGATCACGTATAAAACTTACATTTCAAGTGCCTAACCAAATGCCTTATCAGCTTCAGGATCTTTCTTCATTGCCAGTGAAACATTCAACCATGTGGGCGCTATCATTTGAAGAGAAGCCTAATGTGGAAACAAAGATAATTTTAATGAAATATCAAAATAAGCTAATGATACTAAAAAAACCATTTCTAATACCTTTTCGTTTATAACAGGAGAATGTACAATAGGATCTATGTTAGTAATTGGTGCCTTCCCAACATGAAAGAATTTTCTTAGAGTTGGCTCATACTTTTTGGGGTCGATGTAAACAAAAGGGAATGCAAATATATGTTTCCACCACAATGCAATAGGAATCAATAGATAACCCTAAATTTCTAATTTAAGAAAATAAAGGTTTAGGTAAAAACTTAATTTTTATGCAAAAAAAGAGATTATACATCAAAGTACTTGCTCTAGACATCTGAATTGAAGCCGGGGATGTTCATTCTCGAAGAAATTGGTGTTTGAAGGTAAAAAAGGGGATTTGGGGATGATAGGGTTTAAAACCCGTATGTTGTAAGAAAAAAGAGGAAGAAATGTGAAAGAAAGAGTGTGGTTGAGAGTTTATCACGATAATTTCCAATGGCTTTCGATGGCCCGTCAGAAGCCATGTCAAATAGCCTGTTTTCTTGTTGTGGTAAAAATACAATTAATTTAAACTATAATCATGAAAAAAATCATATGGATAGTTTTTTAATACAGGTGTGTCTATATCTGCATCCACATCATCATCCACTCTTCTGGATATCAAATATTTATCCACTTTTTGGATGCGGATGCTAACGGATTTCAGATTTTTTGGATATTCATTGACATCCCAAAATATTGCAAGTGTTATAATCAAAATTGCTTAGGAAAATTAGAAACAATCTTAGTCGCAGGTGTAATACAAGAGTGATAGTAGCAAAATTTTGTGCATGCCAACTAATAAGAAAACCATTCACATGAATTGTTCTAGTCATATAAAGTTGTCGACTTTTCAATATGTTAAACATTTTCTTAACTATCTTCAATCATAGTTGACAACTTGGTTCCTGCTCACCTACACTCAATCTCCCTGTCTCACCTACATCCAAGCTAAAAGAATAAAGAACCAACATTGATCAATAAGTCACCTCATCTAACTTTTGTTATCTATTGAGTCACCGATAAACATATTGGTCATAGTGTTGGTTATGCATCTACTCAGTATCATATGTTATAAGATATTATATTATCAACAACTAATGAAATATTAGAATTTTCTTCTTATCTAGTAAGCATCCCTAATGAAGGCATCAATCCTTCAACTAACTTGGCAAAGATGGCAAGCTAATTGAGTTCATTTGTTCCATATATTTGACTAGTTTTCTATGTATTTGCACCATTTTCTTTGTAATAATGGTTTGTTACATTTGACGACTTCATGATTTCGCAATGACCAATACACTTGGCCACTCTATGCCTCAAGGCTTTAACATTGCCCAATAATATTGAAAGAAAAAGCTATACGAAAAAAATTACGATAACAAATATTGGCTATTGGAGCATGCATGATGCAAATAAGGACAGTTATTGTGGTCTATACATGAAAGAACTATACCATGCAGAAAAAATAGATAAAATTGGGCAATGTCATAAATAAAAAATAAGATAACAAAGTCAGGATTCATGTAGAATTACAAATATTTTGATTTCCAAAAAGGAAAAGAGCATTTAAATGTGCAAATAAAAGGAAGTTTCTGATCTGACTTTAGGGTGAAAAAATAGTAAATTCAAAGTAAAAAATTATACTAAATGTAGTTAAGTGGTTTAGCTTGTTCTACAAGACTACAGTGATTTGTGCAAGCAATTAAAAGCATATTTTTGGTAATTGAGTGGACTATCATCTTGTCTATTTTTTTGTTAAATTAATTTTCTATATAGTTCCTACTATGTATGAAGCATACAGCTTAATGAGATCAAACTTGACAAAGAAGATTTTTGACAAAATAATAAGTTGACTAAATGATTGGTATACCAATTGCTATTTGATAGTTTAGTGTTACCAAAATTTTAAATAATCATGCAAAAACAATTCACTAATATAAAATTAGTTTACAAAATGATTTATTCAGGCTCAGAATTGTTGTTTTATCAATTTTTTCTTTTACTATGTAATGGGTAAAAAAATTATAACTATATTTTAAACTCATAACACATCAATGTTAAAATAACGTAGAAAGCAAGAATATAATAGAAATTAAATGTTCACTCTATTTCTTTAATGGACCATACATATGTAAGTCAGTTTAAAACCATTACACGGTCAATTAATCTTAGTCAAAAAAGAAATCAAATTCCAAGTTAATAACAATAAGCATAAAATAAATGACGCTAAGAACATGATTATTAATTAGATATTACCAAGTACTATAATCTACTTTCAAGTTATAATTACTAAGCAATCTAGTAAAAGAGTTACACATAATAATATCAAATACTACACATATACATATCCTATAAGTGTAGCAATGTCAATTGGTTATCTCACCTCATCAATTGAACAATGGATTGGAATAAATACATGTTAGAACCAAAAATAACCAAGGTAGATTGAGAATGAGAACCAAGGTGAAGGAGTGTGAGAACTGATGGTACTCCGAAAGAGATAGTGCAAGACTTCCGACGATATCCTTTTGAAATATGAGAAAGAAGAAAAAAGGAATTCCCATTTAGACTAGAAATCCTCTTTCGGCTCTAGTCGAAAGGGCATTAACTTCAGACCAATTGACTCTGAGAAAGCGAAGGAAGTAAGCCAAGGACAAAGGATCAGAAGAAACGAAGAAGGAACTATAAAACAAGAAAATTTGTAACAAACAAGGGCCATTAGTCATATTTCAGGAGGTTTATCTTCTATAAACAAAGGCACTAGCAAAGCAAGCTCATCCCCCAAGGGTGTCGGAAGAAAAATACATACCAATGTATGCAACAAAGTTAAAAGGAAAGGAAACGAGCAGAGGAGAAGCCCACCGAAAGGATAGGATGTCAAGGAAAAAGCTCCGAGACCTAACATAAAAATTGGCCAAGTCGGGGAACATGCGAATTCGAAGGTAGATATAATTGTAAACTAAGATCCCACATACATATATACCTCTCGCAAATATCCAGTCCACAACCAAAATGGTACATCTTGGAAATATGGAGGGAGCATGATAGCAGATGTTAGAGATGCCTTCGTATTACCCTAAGAAAATACTATGAAGGGGCAACCTCACGAAACCTCCGAAGCCCAAGGGAAGCAATTTGTACCTATAAATAGGACCCTAGAAGACCAAGATCGGGACATTCAATTCATTTCTGAAATTTGTACTATTAAATTGCGGGATGAAACCCTAATTTGTAAACCAGTTTGGGGAAAAAGAATTTGTAGTATTACATATATATTCAATTAAGAGAAAATCTGTGTCGATCAAGGTAATAATGAGAAATCTTGTTCAATGAAGCATTTTGTTGTTGTTAATCATTAATATTACAGGCGTAACATATGGGTTATATAGGTAACTGAGAATTTTGTATGCAACCTTAACTATGACCTTCATTAGGATCCTTAGATCATAGGGATAATGACCATCCTTAGTCTATCCAATATAGTGGTAAACCAAAATTATGCTTGGGCCTCCCTTTAAAATAATTACTAGTCAGGCCCATATGTTCAGGGTTATGATTATATTTATAACACCCTATATTTAAATGTATTACAAATCATAATTTAAATAATCCTAAACTTAAAACAGACATTTTTGGATTTTCAGAATTTGGCTTCGAAATAAATACAATTGTGTTCGTAGCGATTTTCTGATTCGTTTGCATATATAATTTGTCCTAAATGGAGTCCGTATGGGAAAAATATTAACGTTTGAAATTCTGTGTAAACGTACGTGAATATATATGGACAATAAGTCACATATTTAAATTTGAAATTTAAACGTTAAAACATGAAGAAAATTTCAGGCAATCGACAAAAAGGTAAGATAATAATAAACGTTAATAATGTTTAAAGGCAACAACAATCAAGAAGCAACGACCCACGTATACGATTTTAGAATCGTATCTAGGTCCACCCATAACTAAAGTGGGTCAACCTTAGTGTTGACACACTTCGTTCATATGTCGACCCATTTGGACCAGATTTGATCTGGTTCTGTTTCGTTGACGGCTCAAATTTAATCATTTTAAATTGAACGGACCTGGTTCTTTTGAGCAGCTATAAATAAATCTGTAGGGCCTAGCCTCCAACCCATATTTTATAAGAGAACGTCATGGTTCTTCCATTTCCATTCTCCTCCAAACTCTATAGATATATATATATATATATATTAGTTTTAGGATATCTGATTTTAAGATTTGGCGATAAAGACTGCAGATTTAGGGTATAAATGCCCAGGTTTCTCGTTCGTATGAGTAAATTCCATGAATCTGTTGTGCCAAAAAAAATTCTATGAATTTGAATATTATATTATTCTTTTCACTCTTTTAAGATCAGATTTGTAAATCTGTGGTACTTACAGTAGTAGATTCAATTAGGAAGGTCACGGATGATATCTGAATCAGATTCAAGAACTGAAGTGCAGTTAGTGAGTGGATTTAAATTATATTTTCCAATAACAGTATATTATGTCAATTGATTCCTATAAAATTTATAATATGTTCTCTTCTTTCCCTTTTCTGCATCGGGATATTTACAGTTCTATGTTTGCGCAAAATATGCATAAACATGATATATCGGATTGTGAGCCTAATTTATACAACTAATTATAATTCTTTTTTTTGCTCACATTGGAAAACATAATTTTATTAGAATTATGAACAAAAGAGGATTTGGTAATGGCAAGCATGGCATAGCTATAATTATATACAGTAAATTTGCAGTTAAACGGTAAGCCCTAGAATTTCTATGTTAGTTGAAAATATTACCTTTCAAATTTAGAATGGAATGAATATAGAAATTATTGGGACCGAAAAAGGGGCTTAACTAAGTTGTATCCAAATTTACTGTAATTATGAAAAAAAGGAAAACAAGTTTAAAACAACAATAAATGTATAGCAAATAAAATAGGAAGTCAGAAACAACATAAATTGATTGGTTAGGGAAAAGAGAATATATTTTCGTAGTTTAGTTTTGAAAAAGAAGTTGAAAACATAATTGCAAGTTTATAAACAAATAAAGGCATGGTATAGTGTGAAATAGGGATTTAGCCATATTGTGCACCATTCAATAGCCTTTAAAAAATTGGGAAAGAGTCTTACAATTATGGATTTCCATTGATGTAATTACCTTAAGCTTTAGAAATAGATTTTTGTAAAATTTTATGACCAATCAATTAGGAATAGGTCTAATTTCCTAAAAAGTAAATTGTAGAAAGAAAAAGGATAACATAATTGAAAGACATTATAAAAGGTAAAAGTAATATGTGAGGTTTATTATAAACTTAGACCTGCAAATTATATTTGCATAAATATGAAAATTGAGGGAAAACCATAATAAATAGACATGTTTCATTTGCAAATATGAGTAAGACAAGAATTTTTTAAAAGGACAGTTAAGGCTTTAATATTAACATATTGACTTACGTGGATTACGTTACGAGCCTAAAAGGGGATAGGCTTTAATATAAACATATTGATCTACAAAGTGTATGTTACGAGCCGAAGATTCTACAGTAACTAGTAAAGTTGGTATATAAATAAATAATGTTCGATTAAGTAGATTAATGAATGTTATAAATCTACAAAAGGAAAAGTAAGGGGAACGCATAATATTAAATTAGACATAGGGTCTAATTAATATAACGATATTCATTTGCACCAGTCTGTGGAGATGAAGAGCCTAATGGGGAAAATCATCATAAGTGTTCGTAGACGCGGTGGGAGCACGTCCAACTTGTTTGAAATATCTTGAAGGAAGTGCAAGACTTCGATGGGACACTATGATACTTTTTGATGGTCCTCCGTGGTAGGCCTAACAAAGCTATACCCACAGAGGAATAGTCTATGCAGTACCATCCGTTGAATATGCCTTGGCTACATCTATCATTGTGGGCAGGATAAAGACTGATTGGGATTATTTGTAGGATGATTCAACAGTTGCTTCAGGGTGGGAGGCTTTTCAGCCAGGACCTAATAAAGGATGGTAGGTCGCCGAATACCCATCATCGTCAGTTGGAGTGAGTACGGGAAAGACTAGAGCTAAACCAAGAGGCCAGTGACTGTTTACTATCGGGTAATTGAATGAGGGACAACACGGAAGTTTAGATTGTTTGTTAGGGATGGTCACTTAGATCTTTGAATGGTTTTTCATTAGTTAGGGGGCCTGGTGGGTCCATGTCCATCAAAAGAGACATACCAATATTTGTTATATGTATTGTGGACCCAATGAAGTCATTCATGATAGATATAGAAAGCCCTCGACTGAGTTCCATGGAAGAACTCAGGTTTTGGATGCCTTTGTGGCGCAGTGGTTGGAGCCTGTTCGCTTTCATAGAACAACTTAGTATGCTTTCGTGGTGTAGTAATGGATACATAGTGCGCTTTTGCAGCATGGTCTAGTACGCTTTTGTAGCGTGGCGCTGGAGGTCTTGTACGTTTTCGCAATTTGACTATGGAGACCACTCGAGGAGGGTACTATGGAGAGTACCTCGATATATTGGGCATATAACTACATATATATGATTTATTAGGTTAATCCACTTGGGAGTATACAAGTACAAGTTATGCCTGAAATCGGAAGTGTAATGTGTAAGCCTAAATAACTTAGTAAAGGTAAACCAGTAATATAATTTTATATGTAGTGTTTTTTTTAGAAAGTACAATTAGTTCGTTTACCCAAACTTTTGTTCTGACCCCCTCCTCATAAAAATATCCATAGGTTAGACAGGTGGCAAAGATTACAGCATGGAGACCTTAGTTAGATAGTTTCATTATTAGTGTAAGTATAAACCTACTATTATATTTTATTCATTCCACTATGAGATATTTTATCATGAGCTCTGATATATTTTATCATTGCCTTTTTGCAGGATACCAGACAAACCGACCGAGTTTCAATAGACTTGGGTTTTTGCATTTTTTCGAAAATTCAGGCCTGTTGAAATTGAGGTTGTTACATCTGGTATCAGAGCTTAGGTTTAGAATTTCTATATAGATAGTGAGTGAGCGTATTTGTATTTTTGAAATATAAATATACTATATATAAATAGATATCTAAATCCATAAGGAAAACCAACTTTTGAGTAGAATTACACATGAAAAGACTGGAATGAAAAGATTTTTTATTTGTTTATGATTTGTGGTGTACAATGGGTAATTCATGTGTGATTGTTCGGAGGGTAACAATGGATTTTGATTATGGGTTAGTGACATAGAGATGGATATATGGACTAGATCGGTATATATATATAGTTTTCGGGTGGTTTAAGAGCAGATTTTCGAAGAAATGGGACAAAGAGGGAACAATTCTACAAAAGATATGCAATGAAAAAAGAGGATTTAAAATTTGGTTACAAGGTTGGAAATGTGTTGGAGAATTTTGAAGTTAGAAGTGGGACTCTACTTGGAAGAAAATAGTCAGCAGCAACTTAACTAACCTTGAAATTAGTCAGCAGCAACGATCGAAAATGGCGATAAAAAAGGAAGAGAAGAAGATGCGCTAAGAGAAAATTAGAATAGTATAAATACAAAAAATGTTTTGTTGCCTGGATCGACCTAGGAATGGAGTGGGTTGACACCCATGTCGACCTTGCTCTAAGATTGGTCGACACACTTGTCGACCCACCAGGCTTGTTTACGCTAGGTATAAAAGAAGAGTTGCGTTGTTATTTCCTGCACTTTGCGATCGAAATCCAACACCTCCAAACCACTGAAACCCAACTCCTATCACCACTTCCAAGCCCTATTACTCCTCCAAAAATCCTCCGTTTTGCCAGAAATTAGTTCTAAATCAAAGCCTACCGAAATCTCTACCTAGATCCATTCTCCTTTTTCACATATTTAAGAGTTTGTTGCCATGCCTCTAAGACAATAGACATTATGAACCTTTTTTCACCAGTTGACACCATAAGAGATTGCCTGGTGCTGAAACAACAGGGAGATAACCCAGGATTAAGTGGACTCTTCAGGATATCAAATTGCTTGGGAGAGCAGTAAAATTTTCAGATTTCCCTAACACCCCTTTGGGGAAGCTTTTTCGACATATAGGACTATATTAGATTCTTAGCCACATTATGATAGAGCGGATAACATATCCAGTTTAGTCCGCCTTTTTTATGCAAACGTGGGTATGGGAAATGTTGGTAATGTGATGACTTTTGAGTCTGAGATTAAGGGTGTGAGGATAGTATTCACTAAGACTCAGTTATGTGGTATGTTGGGCATTAGGGCTCTGGGTCCGAAATTAGGCAATGTGCAGATGGAGGATGAGGTCGTATTAGGTCTGACTTTTTGTATCTTAAGCATAGGGCATGAGATATGGAGCACTTGCGCCCTTTGACAAGAGTGGTTATACGCATTATGCAGTACAACCTTATTGCTAGGACCGACAATTACGATAAGGTCAAAGGCATCATTAGGCATGCTACCTATGCCATCTTTGCATGACTCCAAGTTAATTGGGAGAGATAGATAATGACATAGCACGCGACTGCGTCGAGTAGGAAACAATGGACGATTCCTTTTGGCCACATATAGACCATGGTATTCAGACAGTTTGAGGTAGCATTGGGTAATGAGTATTTTAACAAGGAGGCAAATCCTATGAATGATTCGTTTACACTAATTAGGATGCACATCGGCCTTGCACAGTTATAAGGAGCTCAGTCCATGCAGTAGGGGTCGAGCATGGCATTGATCATACACATGAGGATTAGCTTTTACAGCCTGAGGACGAGCAAGAGAAGCACATACAGAAGGATGAGCCAGAGCCCGAGCATGAGAAGCACATATAGAAGGACGAGCTTGAGCCTGAGCTGCATCAACATCAGTATTTTGGGTCCTCTCTAGTATACCTTGGGTATTCGTGCATGGAGCCACCATATCGGAGAGGGGCTGGGTTTCCCAACAAAATCAATGGGGTATGTGGCCAGGGAAGAATACGCCTTCATGGCAACAATGAGATTTGAGGGGAGAGGTTAGGATCGTGTCGGAGAGGCAAGTGCAGTTAGCCTGAGAGCATCAGGACATCTTGCTTGGACAACAAGAATTAGCCCTCACTCAACTTGACCTCGCACAGACCCAACAGGAGCCTTATAGTCACAACATGAGTTGTTTATAGCATAGCAGCTGTTTGACCAGGCACAATATGAGGCATTAGAGATTGATAGTCGTCAAGAGGAATGCCTAGGTGGATCATATTATTTTATCCGAGATAATTTTGGACATGGTGGATAGGGTCTTAGGCCTCCTTTATAAGGATTGATCAGTATTATTGTAGTTATCTATTTAGAGTTCTATGTTTTAGCATTCAGCTGTTTTTCGTTGAATTGACACATGTATCGAAAATTGTTATTTTTAGCATTGTCTAGCACTTTTATGCGATGTTCTATCTTATTAAAATAGTGTGAGCAACCTTTTAAAATATCTAAATAAAACATAATGTACATAAGATAGACACAGAAGAAAATTGAAATGATTAAAAAGACGAAAAACAAAGTTTACATAAAAGTAACAAGGACAGTAATAACAGTAAGCGAAAAATGGCGAAAGAAAATAATAAATAAATTTTCTCAAAAAATTACTTTTTAGAAATACGAAAAATGATAAGAAAATTTTTCTTATGTAAACCTTGCTTGTAAAATATAGAAAATTTGATAGTATAGTATGAAAAAAAAAATGAGTGTAGAGGAAAAGGTGCGTAAAATGGAATGGAAAATACAGGATTTTCCATTTCCTATCTTTCTCTAGCATAAGAAATCGAATTCAGAAAATCAGATTTTTCTGAAAATTTGAAATTTAAAGTTGATTGTTATGATTTGATGTAAGAAAATTGGATGAACTGCATTCTTACATTATAAGAGTGTGGGAAAAATTGGATGAAAAAGTATGTTTGATTTTTAAAATATTGCATTTAGATAAAAAATTCCAGTATATTTATGATGTGTGCGTCATGTTTTCAAAGGTATTTGGGAAAATTTGCATCTGTATAGGAGGTACCTCATAGACATTCATTGCATCCATATATCTTATGATATGCTACACTTTGCACAAATGCACAAATGGTTGAAAAATTAGATGTACACATGATGGTTGTAGATTACGCGGGCGATTATGTGATTTTACCCTTTCCAAATTTCGAGGACGAAACTTCCTAAGGGTGGGAGAATCTAACACCCCGTATTTATACATATTAAAAAAAACAGAATTTAAATAATTGTAAACGAAAAATAAACATTTTTTGATTTTCAGAATTTGGCTTCGAAACAAATACCATTGCGTTCCTAGCGATTTTTTTTTTTTTTTTTTTTATATATAATTTGTCCCAAATGGAGTCTGTATGGGAAAACTATTAATGTTTGAAATTCTATGTAAACATACGTTAATATATATGCACAACAAGCCATGTATTTAAATTTGAAATTTAAATGCATGTTAAAACAGGAAGCTAATTTTAGGAAATTGACAAAAACAATATGATAATGTAACGACCCATTTTTCTATAAGGTTTAAGCCGACATTTAACAACACATGTCAACTCAAATTACACAGAAACGCAGATAATTAGGAAAAAAATTAGAGGGTCGGAAAAGAAAGAAAGAAATATTAGAATAGAAGAAAAAGAAGATCAGAGTCTCACAACGGAATGGACAAAATATAATTTATCAACAACACTTTACTCAAAAGAATAATGTATATATATATGATTACAATATTATAGTACAACATCAGATCAATACAACTCACACAATAGAATAATTTATTACGAGAAAATACGAAATTATGTCTCAACTTCATCTCCTCTTCTGATACTCACTTGTACAAAACTACTTATTTGCGTCACCTTATTTGCGACGTTTTAGCTAAAAACAGTAGCACATATAGTTATGTGCGACTGTTTTAGTTACAAACCGTAACAGGTTGTCAGGAAAATAATATAGAAGACAAATTTGTGACGGTTTTATTTAAAACAGTAGCAAATATTTATAATTTGCGACGGTTATATTTAAATCTATAGCAAGTAAGTGGGGTTGGAATTGATGGTGGACAATTTGCGACTTTTGACATGTACAACGGTCGTGGATGAATAAACAAATATGGGTATTTGCGTCTTTGTGTGTACCCATAGCAAATAGCATAACCCTTTAATTTTTCCCCTTCTTCTATTTCTTCTATTCTCCATGTCCTCTGTCCCCTCTTTTTTCCGGTTATCAAGAAAGCGCTTGTGCTTGATTAATCCCAAATCAACATCGAATCGATCAACATCGGATTGTGGATCCAATAGCATTCGCACTTTCTCATTTTTGATGTACATAAAAAACCTAGAATTTAGATCGAATTGCTTGCATCTTAGATCGACATCGTTTGATATCGCCAGATTTAGGGTTAGAACAAACCGAACCGGATCCGTTGGCACTACCTCCATCTCTGCCTGTCTGCTCCGCCAATCTAATACAGGTATATATACGTTACTTCTTTGGGTTTCTTTTTTGTTGGTTATGTTGTGCCAAAATCTTTGCTTATGCACACGGAAGCAAGTCATTCTTGAGCTAAAGGGATCAACTGAAATCATGGTAACAGTATTAACTTAATACTCTCCGTATACAGTTGTTACAGTTGAATTATTATCTGTTTTAGTTATGTAGCAGAAAGAGGCTTATATATATATATATATATATATATATATATATATATCCTCCAAATTGGTCTTAGATTGGATTCAATTTTTATATGCATCTTACTTTTGTTAAAATTTCGAAGTTAGTATGATCTTTCCAAGTGAAAGACCAAGGTTTATGGAATTTCTGTGTATCTTTTAAAGTGAATAGTAGTCATATTTATAATTAGCTAATGTACTATAATCTAAATGCTAAGCTCATCCTACTGGGGGACATGGGAGCGGGAAAGTCTAGTCTCGTGTTGCGATTTGTAAAAGGGAAATTTTTGGAATTTCAGGAATCAACGATTGGGGCTGCTTTCTTCTCGCAAACACTTGTTTTGAGTGATGCAACCGTGAAATTTGATATTTGGGATACTGCTGGATAGGAGAGGTACCATAGTTTGGCTCCTATGTATTATAGAGGAGTTGCTAATGCCGTTATCGTGTATGATATTACTAGCTCGAAGTCATTTGAGCGAGCAAAGAAGTGGGTGCAAGAGTTACAAAAGCAAGGTAATGAAGTATGTGAATGGGAGCTTTGCTTGATCAAAATGCAAGGAGAGAGCTCTAATGTCTAGCTGTAATTACGTGAGGGAGGAATGCATGGAGTGGACCTGAAGTACATATGAACTACTATACACAGGAATGCCAGGAAGATGATACATGTAAGTTTGCGCTTATCACAGCAGGTTGGAAATGATCAATGCTGTGCAGGTTGACAATTAAGACAGTGCAGTAAAGATGTGAGCATAACTGGAGTAAGCAGGATCAAGTATCTAGCAAAGTGGATGAATTTGTTTCTAGCCTAGCATGTAATGGAGAGATTATTAGGTGCACACATGAATAAGAAATGTAAGGTGCAGCAAGGTTGCAATGTTGACTGAACGGTCGGTCAGCTGAATTATCGTAATGTTATCAGTGATTGTCTTCAAGCTATCTCTCCAGCTTGATTGCTCACCAGAAGTCCCTAGTTCCTTTGACTTCACTCTGAAACTTTCCATATATTGCAACATAGTGGCTCTTTGACCATTTTTCTGTCTGTCTTGTAACAATGATACCAAAGCTTTAGCATAGAAATTCTAACATGGTTACTTCTCTTGCTGGAAATAAAGCTGATTTGGAAGAAAAAAAGGAAGGTGTCAACTAATAAAGCACATAAGTATGCTGATGAGAATGGCCTTTTCTTTATGGAGACCTCTGCTAAAACAGCAACTAACGTAAATGATGTGTTCTATGAAGTAGCAAGGTGACTACCTCGTGCACAACCCGCTCAACCAAGAGGGATGGTTCTTGTTGATCAATCAGCTGAGCAACCATGTTCTTCAGCATGCTGCTCTTAGGGTGCAAATACCAACCCATCATGAGCTTATGTGCATATTGTGCTGTGGAAAAAGGTGAGTATCAAAGTGTGTAAATTCAGTTTACTTACTACCTATATGATCCCGATTAGGTGGAGTTTTTTTTTTCTTACCTGGACTTGTAATTAGAAACTTGTGTGTTTGGTTATCTTAATATTCTACTTATTATTTTTCCTAAAATAAACTAATGTCGTTATTATTATTATTTCTGTCACCTCATTTAACCCACCCATGTACAATGCTGTTGTATTTGTCAAGAATTGCGATGTGCCTATCTTCAAAATTAGGACAATCAATGAGCCTCATACATTTAATAGTATACTTTACTTATAACCATCTAGATATATTTTGTCAATGAACGAGTTAGCTGAGACGTGGGAGGGTAAAATTGGCAAAAGAATAGGCAGAATCTTCATATTTGGCATGAAACTTCTTCAGATTGTTAAAGGTAGCCTTAAAGTATGAATAACATTTTTAAAAAAATATACATGGGCTGAAATACACATCTAAGAGCCTATGTTTTCAATTATGTTATGAGTCAAAAAAAACATGAAAATAAGATTATTGCACCAGAGGTGTTAATTTCACATTAGTTTTGGTTCACATAGAATTCATACTAGGTGGATCATATTCAATAACCAAGTATCTAGATATTTGATGATAATCGTGATTGTCTACACGCTTTATAGATTGCAATTTCTATAATTGCATGCTTGGTGAATCTGCTAATGGATGAATCCATTAAGCAAGCTGTTATCTTACATTACGAGTAATCATTTGTTAATTTGATGTATTTCGTAGGTGTCATGTCCTGTAAACTGAAGCTGATATTCATATGCTTCACCTTCAAAAATGATAATCATACTTATTTTGGTATGTCCTGTAAACTGAAGCGGATGTATTTCGTAGATGCCATGTCTTCACAGTTAAATGCTTTGAGTTGTTCACATATATTTGGTTTATTATACACTGTAGTTTACAGGATCTGAATTTTTATGTATTTAATTGAGTCTTTCACAGTTCTTAACCTTACCAACTATCAAGTTTACCAATATCAATATGATTATTTAAAAAAATATTTACAGTTATACTTTTTCTTCCATTTATTTGATAAATTTGCATTATTTTGTCAATTAATATGCAAATAGATGTATATTTACTGCTTTTGATTTTCAATATCTTGATCTTTTGTTATAATTTTTTATAGAGCAGTGCTAGAACGACCGAAAAATAAGCGGTGAAAATCACCGAATCTGAAATCATGCGGTAGAGAAGCCACGCAATTCATGGGTGGAAAATGATCCAACGTTTGTTGTTAGTGCCGCGTTTTCTGACCTATCAATTCCCGGTCGTTCTAGCTTTTTTGTTTTTTATAACTGAAATCTTAATGCGTATTGATGGCCTTCTTAAATGTAACTCATTAAAACCAATGGTATGTTGTTTTCAACCGAGGATTTGCTGCAAGCAGACAGAAATTAACTATTGTTATTTACAAACTTTTTTCCATTAATTTTGAGTTTCCATTACCTACTTTTGATCATGCTAAATTGGTTGCTGCCTGTTCAAATCTAAGTACGGCATGAACCTTAAATAAATTAGAAATTTTGTTAACTATCAGTAGACTGATGTTTTTCATGCACCATGTAAAGCATGTGCTATGTGGACAAAGATCTGTTAGGATTTCATAACATTAAGAGTGCACAAATTTAGATGCCATAGTATTTAATAAATATTTTGATGGCTCAGTATTTATACATGTATTGCCAAAAGAAACATATGTTATTTTGAACTTAGTCCTTGCGTTAGTCACTTCAGAATATGAAACTGATACTTGGTTTAATAAGACAAATGTAACTAATTAGCAATATGATTAAAATTAAAACATCATATATGTTACTCCTTTAACAGACAAATCCATATTGTTTTGTTTTATGACCTTGCATTCACATGCATCCGGTGGTTTAAACACATAAATCTGATGCTTTTGATTTTCAATATTTTGATATTTCACTATAATGTTTTGTATGAAATTGCTACTTGGTTTTTACATCAGTCAATTCAAAGTATGAAATTGGTACTTGGTTCAGTATGTTTAACGCAATCTGTTAGCAATATAACATCAGATACCATATTTTTTCTAACGCATAAAACTATATTATTTTGTATTATTAGATGCTTTGAGTGGTTCACATATATTTGGTTTATTATACATCGTAATGTACAGGATCTGAGTTTTTATGTATTTAATTGAGCCTTTCACAGTTCTTAACCTTACCTACTATCAAGTTTACCAATATTAGTATAATTATTTAAACAAATATTTACAGATATACTTTTTCTCTTCATTTATTTGATAAATGTGCTTTATTTTAATTGAGCCTTCCATAGTTCTTAACCTTAACTACTATCAAGTGTACCAATATCAATATTATTATTTAAACAAGTATTTACAGCTATATTTTTTTCTCTCCATTTATTTGATAAATTTTCTTTATTTTGTCAATTGATATGCAAATAAATGTACATTTATTGCTTTTGATTTTCAATATGATATTTTGTTTTAATGTTTTATAACTGAAATCTTAATGCGTATTGATGGCCTTCTTAAATGTAACTCATTAAAACCAATGGTATGTTGTTTTCAATAGAGGATTTGCTGCAAGCAGACAGAAATTAACTACTGTTTTAACAAACATTTTTCCGTTAATTTTGAGTTTTCATTACCTACTTTTGATCATGCTAAATTGGTTGCTGCCTGTACGACATGAACCTTAAATAAATTAGAAATTTTGTTAAATATCAGTAGACTGATGTTTTTCATGCACCATGTTAAACATATTCTATGTGGACAAACTTAGTAATTCTTAACATTGCTACTATATTGATGGTTGCATTTGACAGATGATAATGGCGCATTAATGCATGTTTATTGCATTGAACATAATACCTTATAATCTTGATGTGATATCTCACTGTTGTATCTCTTTTACTACAATAAGGAGGTAATTGTCTAAATAGATAATTGTCTCCAATTTTAAGCTATGCATATAACAAATTTCAGACATACAAGCATATTACAATTTTATTTTGCATATTTTGTTTATTATACACCATAATTTATAGTATCTGAATTTTTATGTATTTAATTGAGCCTTTCACAGTTCTTAACCTTACTTACTATCAAGTTTGCCAATATCAATATGATTATTTATACCAATATTTACCGTTATATCTTTTCTTTCCATTTATTAGATAAATTTTCTTTATTTTGTCAATTAATATGCAAATAGATGTACTATTCGGCCTACAATGAAGCAAGTTGTTCAAAGGTTAAAGCAGCTATATCCACCAAATTTCTAGCATGAGCAGTATTTGACTGATAGATTCACTCAGGAATATAGAATTGAAAATGACCAGTTATGACAATATGGCTGACAAGTCCATGCTGCAGTTTAGAACTGAAACGACAAGTTGTCGCAAACACGTGAAATAGGTCCATTCTTCTTCCACTTTGTTTTAATGCTGATTTGTAGTTATAGCCTGTGTATTATATTTAACAATTTTCCATTTATCCCCCGTAGCCTACTGATGTACTTGCAAAGAAATTTCAGCTGTAAATTAATCAGTTTTATTAGAGTTTCTAGATTTGTAGGGATTTAAATTTGTCCCTTTTCATTGATGTATTTCAATTTGCTATTATAATTAATGTGAAAGTCACAAAGTTATTTAAAAAAAAACATGCCTAACATCAACCAGGGAAGATATTTCGTTTTTTCTATTTCAACCGTAAAGGGATTCCAAATTGTGCATATTCGTCCTTACATGGTTCGCTCTATAGAGAAACTGCTTGATCATATCGTCATTTCCTTCTTCACTTCATTAGCAATTTATGATCTATGAATAGAATTTGCCTACCGTGTATTAGTTCATTCGATTTTCGTCTGATCAACAAAATCAAAATCATATTCACTTTTAAAAATGAGATGAATGTGACCATGGATATCTTTTACCCTTGCATAAAGTTATTGAACAGAAACACCAAAATTGGTGCTTTTTTGCTTCCATCCTCAATATTTCCACTCCCATTTGAGTAGTTTAGAATATAAGAATAGAAATTAATTATATTATGCATTGTTTAGCGAAAACTCTATATAAATTCAAGAATTTATTTTTGAAATTGATTAAATAAGAGTAAGTAGGATATTTGCATTTTGTTTCTTTGTTTTTGGTTATTTAGTTCATATTATCTGGGTAGGAATGGATAATTTCCAAAATGTACTTATGGCTTCTGAATTTAAGGTAATAAGTCAGTTTATATCTGAAATAGTTGTATGTGAACTAATGGGGGTTAAATGTATTCTTTATTTTGCAATATGCAAATAATCTTATGGAAATTTCTACTACTTTTATTGTCAGGCTTAATGAGGTGCAGTAAAAGCTACAGACTAACAATCTACCTCAGGACAGGAATCAAACTTGGCAATTTCACCGTACAACAGTAGAAGCTGAATATTCATCTTCAAGCTCTACTTGGCAACAGATATGTTCAACTAAAAAATAATTTAAATGTTTAATAATAATTTTAATATCTGCTGAATGAAGACCATTGGTCGTAGAATCTTTTTTACTAGCACAACCATTCTCAAGTGGAAGAACTTTTTTTCATATTTTGTCATGTATAAATCTGTGAACTTCAGTATAAAATATAAATATGTGAACTTCAGCACATAAATATTAAATGTCATTGGATTTTATAAGCCATTTCCCATTGAATTTCAACAAATTAAATAATGTCATGCTATAATGAATGATAAGTATGTCTTATTTTACTGTACTTTTTTGCATCTTTCACATGATACAAAATATTTGAAATCTGAAAATATATTGATGTCGAATCCCACTATACGCAGGCACACATTTTCTTCACTGTTTTTGTGTTCCCACTATTTGCTATATCAAATTATATGAGTTCGAATCATGAAGACAAGTCAAGAATTACATTTTTTTTTTTTTTGGAAAACCCAGGAGAACTCGGCGGGCCGGTAAAATCATGAAGACAAGTCATAGCTTGATTTTATTTGTTATCTCTTCAATTACATTAGTATTCTTAAAACATTAAAAAATATTTCATCTTTGTGACAACTGGCAACCATTGGTTGCAGATTATTATTTGATGGGATGGCCTCATGAGAGGAGTTGTTCCATTGTGCTGGCATTAAAATAGGTTTTAATACTACATAAAGTGTGTTTCTATTTTTATATGTATGAAGGCAAATCAAGGCCTAAAGTTCCCCTAGTGCCTTATCATCTCATCATGTTATTGGATAAAGTCTAAGGAAAAGAATATTTATCCTTGTTATATACAACATTAATATAAACGTGCATATTTTTTGTGGCAGTTCACATTTGATGGTATTATTTGGAATGCACTTGATACTACCATGGTAACTAGCATAATCATTAAGCATGTAAGTTATGTTTACTTTTTACTTGAATATCTGTTAGAGATGGATGTATATTGGTTCAAACCAACATGGCTATTTTAAACAGCATTATTATTGCATTATTATTATTATTATTATTATTATTATTATTATTATTATTATTTGCATTTATTCATTGAATTACCACCCAAGGTCGAGAAATAGTTACGTATGAAAGCATTTATTTCTTGTGCTATGCCCAGTCTGCATCTTGTATGGTGAAGTTTTGACTACTTTATATTTACAAATAACGCACTTGAGTGAAATGTTTCTCCTTTCATAGTCAGTTATTCAACGAATGATTAGTTCCTTGTTTGCATATTTTTTAGTGTCCAATTTCACAGTCTGGGATGCTATGTTTGATATATTTTCAGTTGCAGTTAAAATAATGCTATGTTGGTTTTTCGACAGATGTTGATTCAAGCCAACCATCATGAAGACAATTCGTGCTATTTTGAGTTTTAATTCAGCCGGATGATCCATTTTGTTCTTTTGTAGTCATGTGAAGAATGTTAATTTCAGGTAAAAAATGTATTTTGTATGTATTTACATGTATTGGTTGGAGCTTAACATATGACTAGTTATGATTCATGCAAACTAATTCTATAGTATAGTTACATGCGTTAGTGTTTCTTTTCAAATGATATAAGGTTTTTTGAACTGTGTATGTATTTCTTGTATCCATATATTTTGTGAACTGCTTATATATTACATAAGCTTGGAAATGTTGAATTGTACTGACATCTGACAATCAAAATGACTAAGATAAAATATGACTGGATTAGCCTTTTGAATTTAGAACTTACTCTTTTGCATCGGTTGTAAAAAAAACGTGGCAACAATTTACTTCTTGCTACGGTTGTAAATAAAATACAGTCGTGAATGTTAAACTTTTCGCATCGGTTATTTAAAAACCCGTCGCATTAGGTCAAAGTTTTGGAGCAAAATATCGGTTTGTTGCTACGGGTGTAAAAAAAACCGTCATGAATAAATTAGTCTACAGCGACGGGTATTATATAATACCCGTCGCAAGAACAAGTATATTGCGACAGTTTTACATCTGTCGCAATAAGTTTATACCTGTTGCGACGGTCGCATTTGCGACAGTTTTAGAACAGTCGCAAATAGGCTTAAAAAACCGATGCAAATGACCTGTTTTGTACTAGTGACTCCAAGTGAAAATGTAACCTGATTATACTCGGTCTGACCCGAGTACATTTGAATCAAAGAAAAATTAACCTGGATCAGTCTGGAATACTTTCAGTGATAAATTCATATTGCAAACAACCTGTTTAACTATACAAAATCCTTTGAAAGGAAAGGATAATCGTAAGATCAGTCCACATGTAAACACGGACGGTTTTTACCTTACAATAACCTAAAATACTTTTGATATATCAAAATCCAGTGATATTATAATAGTGCCTATCAAATCACAAATAAATAACCATCTAGAAGAACATTTGCATCTCACGCTTTACATACTTAGTATATAATCAAAAACTACATGACACTAATTAGAGATTGGATTTCCAACTATGACAAGGTATGAGACTACCTTTTGAAAGTGTACCTCTAGAGAGCAATACACTAGGTTTCAACAAGAATATCTTGCAACCCGGCCATACATGACCCGACCATTCATTCAACTTGAGTGTATCAAATATATTGTCACCCTAAGACTATAGCCATCATATTCCGCGGAGATACAAAAACGAAAGAAGAAAAAAATATGAAATTTCTCAAGGTGGTGACAAATATACCCTAAAGGGAATGACCCATATAGCCATGTTGGCTTCCTAATTTATGGCATTTCCAGATTGAAGAGGCTTAAGGTCACGATTTATTTTTCTGAGATCATCTCATTAACTTTGAATGCCACATCGTCAGATCCATCAAATCACTAATTGACGTACACAAATATACATTAGGTGTTAAGCTAAGAGAAAGTGTCTTCTCCGCCACCAAACTTGGTATATTTTGTAAAAATCAACGTATGTGGTCCTTAAGAAATACTCTGTCAGACATTCGTCCATACAAGTCATCCAGGAATAGGATTAACTGAAGGCACCCTCCTACTGCACCCTATATAGGAATCACCCTAAGGATCAGTAGCGAATAGCCCTTGCAATCTGTAGATTCCAACAACGGCAGAACCACAATTTATCTCTTTTGTAGGAGCTACCCAGAGATTACAAGTAGTTCCTCCGCTTATGAATATCCACGGTCTTCGGTGCTCCATGTTTATTTTCTGCAAGTTAGTTTTGAACACAACGTTGGTTCGAAGTGGCTTTTGGCTTAGTACCCATCTTGGTCTCTTCGAAAAAACACGTCAAAAGCCAAGAATAGTATTTCATTGATAATCGGCATTTTGAATATCAATTCAAACAGTATGGTCAAGTATATTGGTAGCTAAGACCCTTTTATTAAAATCATTCATTTAAAAATCTCTTTATTGAATCTTTACCAATCATTGTATCGATTTAAAATGGATTCCATTTACTTATCTTGATAAATCATCTTTTGCTTCCATAATTTGGAAATAATAACTAAATTCTTAATTCTTAAGGATAACATATTTACCAAACCCCATTTTGGTTTACTTCGAAAGTATTACTACATTTCCCTAAAAACTCTTTTAGTTTTCCTTTTTTGGAAATATTACTTTATATTCTCAAAATCTACTTTGTCCTCCCTTTACTCCGAAAATATAAATCAAATTACAGATTCTTATACGGTCAAACAATATCAAACGACATATTTATTATTATACAAACCCAACTGCTTATCAAACTCCACTTCTTCATTTTTCTGTACTTCGAAAATATCGTTACATTTTCCATAAAAATCCTTTCCATTTCCTTTACCTTGGAAATATTATCATATTCATAAAATCTCCTTGGTATTCCCTTTATTTTGGAAATATATCTATATATTTTTAAATCCATGTAAGTTAAATCACAAATCTTTTATGGGCCAGATGATGTCATTTGGCACATTATTTATAAATATAAACAAACAGTTTCATTTAATTCAACCTTCAAAGTTTACGACTTTAATAACCAAATTTCCCATATACACGTCCACTCCAAATCCGTATAAATATTTATTTCATTTTCCGAAAATCTTGTTTTATTCACTTAATCAAGGGGTATAAATCAAATTTACAATCTTATATGATTTAGCAATGTCAAGAGACATATGTACTATAGTATAGACCCCAAACGTCTTCATCAAACTTCAATCCAGGAAGATTACAATTTAATATTGATACTTATGTAATTATAATTAGATTCCAAATATTTATTTACGTTTCCAAACCAATATAACCCTTTCCCATTTCTTCGAAAAACAATCGCCTTCTGCTTATTATTTAGAACAAGTGTATTTTTTAAACCATATCATTTCCATTTCTAGAAAATAGTGTTATATATAACCCATTGGTATAGACCACATCATCCATTCTTATATATACCAAAATAATGTCGAGCGACGTATTTTAATATATATATATATATAAAAAAACTCAATGGTTTTCTCTTTAACTTCCAATCTCTGTCGGGCTAGGTTTCAACTTTACTTATGGAATAATTATTCAATTCCCATATCCATTCCCGTTTCTAAATCATTTTAATTTATTATTTTCATTTTCTCGAAATCATGGTCATTTACTTATTCTTGGAATAAGTGTATTCCAAAATAGTACTATCTCCATTACATAGAAAGTATTAAAGATAAAAACTGTCAACACCCAGTCTAAGGTTTGACAATATATATGAGATGAAATATAGAGAGTAATCAATCTAAAGGATGCTAAATGATAATTCAATCTCAACAAGCTCAATTAATTCTGTCGTTTCCTAGATATCAAAACCCTAAGCCCGAAGATTAGTTACTCTTCCTTCAAGAGTTGAGTATCACGCATACGAGGCTTACAAGTCAACAGTTACCTTAAGATAAAGGCATTATAGGCTTATATAAGGTTGAGGACCTTATTATCACAATTATCCTTAGGTTCAGGATAAAATAATATGCATTGTGATGGGAGGAAACAGGCTAATGTATCACAACAGTAGGTTTAATGACATATCATAACCCTTATTGACTAAGATGATACTTCCACATCAAACCAGCCTATAAGAAGGCATTGGTTGTGTCAGTTATCGCATCGTAAGGTTACAATAGGTCTTTTTAGTACATTGTGCTACTTTAGGTTTAATGTGAAACGTTTGAGACATGTATAAGAATCATAAGAAAAAACTCATTGATTGTATTCAATGATTTTTCCCCTTTTTGGATACTTAGTGCCCAAATCCTTCACGAAAAGAGGTTAGTGATAACTCCCTATTCGATCAAAATAGACATAACACGATTATTGTATCGAGAAAAGATTAAGTCTCGATTTTCCCATTTTTATTCATTATGATTGTATTACAATGGTTGAGGAAATCCCCAATTTGATTTGAGAAATTAGGGTTTTCTCTCTAAGAAAAGAATACAAGATTGTGGAATGAGCAAAAGATCCCCAAAATGTGACTCTTGGGGTCTTTTTTACAGATAATTTGGGCCCCCTTTAGGAACTGTTTAGCTGGTAGCCTGCTTTCGGTTTGCGTTGTCGATGTCGACCCGCTTTGATAGCTTTCAGTGTCGGCTTTCGAGTGTCGGTCTTTCTGGCTTTCTATCTTTCTGGTTTTGGGTCTCGTTTTCTTTTAGAATCTTTTTTCTTTGTTGCTTCTACTTCGGTGGTGACTATAGGTTGATTGCACGTGGTATTGCTACAAGCCTATTAGTAGCGATATCACCTTTTACTGGAGCTTCTACTTTGTTGATAATCTCTTGTTTTTGCTTATTCCTGGTATTGTATTTCCGATAGTAGTCTTCGTCCCTACAATGGTATCGATAGTGACTCAGCCAATACCGATAGCTCTTCGCTTAATCTTAAGTTGAATATTGGCCTTAATTCTCCTTCGATGGCTTTACATTCTGGTGTCAGAATAAGTTCTTTCGGCTTTTGCTCACCATTTGCTTTCGGTATCGTACCAATCATCTTCTATTTTCTTCCCCTTTGTATTCATTCTGAGCCTTTGCTTCCTCTTCCTTGGTACTAGAACCAAATCAACTGTCTCCTTTTTTAGTGTCGAGACCAAGTTAACTATTCCCAACATGTTGGTGCCGATAACATGCTTTTCCCTTTTATGATTTGGGTGCCAACACCGAGTATCTGACCTTTTGTTGATGCTGATAATGTCCATGCTTTCGTTTTTCGGCTTCTACTTTTGATCATCATCTTCTGCTTTCGGTATCGACTTTTGCACGATACCCCTTCACCTTAGCTTGCTTACGGTGTCGAATTCTGGTAGTAACATTTGCCCACTCCTATTGAAGGAGTATTTCTGACTTTTCAAGTCAGGCCTTTGTTCCAGTTTACAATTTCTTCTCTTAGAATTCTACCACTCTTCTGTTGCATAAATTTCAACAACTAATATTTTGTGTTAGTCTTTTGCTCGGAGTAAGATATTTATAGCTATTTGCTCATACCATATTTAGCACTGCCAGGGCCCGAGCCCAATAGCATACTAAACTTGAAATTAGGATAGCTTAACCATGCATAATTCATACCCTATTGGAATAACAATTAACAACGCTTTTATCATAAGCTTAGAAGACTTCCCTGCATAAAGTGTGAGGAATCTCTACTTTTATTACCTAAGTTTGTAATGATGTGCTCATGATGCCAACCTAACAGTGGATCTCAAAATTCTTTATTGGAAATAAGATGGAATGCCTGAAAATCCCGATTTGGATAGTTGATAGAAGACCAGAATTCCATTTTTGTAATAATAGGAGTCCCGAACTAACCTAGATTCGAGTATTAATGATAGAAGACTAGAAATCCACTTTTGCTAATAATAGAAGTCCCAAACCAACCCAGATTCGGGTAGTAATCATAGAAGACCAGAAATCCACTTCTGGTAATAATAGAAGTCCCGAACCGACCCAGATTCGGGTATTAATGATAGAAGACTAGAAATCCATTCTAGTAATAATAGAAGTCCCGCACCAACCTAGACTCGGGTATTAATGATAGAAGACCAGAAATCCACTTTCGATAATAGAAATCCCAAACCGACCAAGATTCGGGTATTTAATAGTTTTGTTACCTCCTTCGGGTTTGATTTGTAAAGAAAAGAATGTAAGTGCTTTATAAGCCACACTCTGGGATTTTGATTGTAAAAGAAGATGATGTACGTGCTTTATGAGCCACTCTCTGGGCTTTTGGTAGTCAAAGAAGAGGATGTACGTGCTTTGTGAGCCACTCGCTGGGATTTTATTGTCAAAGAAAAGGATGTACATGCTTTGTGAGCGACTCCCAGGGCTTTTAATTATAACAACCCGTATTTTTAAATAACATGTTATAACATAAACCAAGGCAGAATTAAATGATAAAATCCGAATCAAGGGAAATGAGCTGTGCCATTGCGTTCGTCTCGGAAAAATACGCGAAATAGAGTCCGAGTTTTCGAAAATCGGAGTCCGTATGACCAAGTTATGGCCCGTCAAAGTTTTCAGAAAATTCAAATTTAAAAACAGATTTCAAATTCAGCTGGGTAGGATAGGCGGGAAAAGATCCCGCCACTCCCCAAGTCGACTGGGGAGTTGACTTGGGAGTCGACACATCCCAGGCTGTGTCAACTACCCAGTCGACACCCCTGTCGACTTGGGTGGTCGGCCATTCTGGCCTGGGTGCACCTGACTTGTTTCTCAAGACATGTTTGGAGGCTAGTGACGTGAATTGATGGCCCAGATCTGAATTAGGGTTAATCCTATGGCCTAAACTAACCTAATCTTCTATAAAAAGACCCTAAGACCTAGCCTAAACCCTCATTAATCATTTCTACAACTAAACTATGCCAAAATGTTTCTTGAACATGGCCTCCATCCTCTTCATGAAAATTTGAGTGTCCTAAGCTAGTAAAAGAGCCACCTTTCTTCATCAAAACAAGGATCTTTCTTCATACAAATCAAAGGAGCCTCTTGTTTCTCAAGACAACTTGGAGCTTGTATATATTTGAGGGTTTTTAGAGTTGCTAGTGGCTTCGTCTCAATCTTATTTTATTGCATAGGTCTTCATAGGATTGTAAGCCCTATTCTACTCTTAGACTCTAACTATGAAGTTAAATATGACATGTTGCAAGTTTGAGTTTGGGCCTAAGTATGATTTGTGCTTTGATTCTATCATGTTATGCATAGATTTATTCTATGCATGTTTGTAAAGCTATCACCTTGACTTTGTGCATAGAAAGCTATGAACTTTGATTCTATCATGTTATGCATAGATTTATTCTATGAATGTTTGTAAAGCTATCACCTTGACTTTGTGCATAGAAAGCTATGAGCTTTGATTTGAAATGTTGCATAAAGCAACATAGAAACTCTCATAACCCTTATGTTATCTTGCATATGATGTTATATACGAATCACTAGCTATCATCCTATGTCATTTATGGCCATGTTTCACCTATTATGCTAAAGTTGATATCATGCATGTTTTGAGGCTTATAATGTAATATGCAAGTTTATGAACACATTTGCCTCATATGCCACCATGTTTAACTTGTGGCCAAACCTTAACCCCTCATGTTCCTTAATATGCTTGTGGCCAAATCACCCTAATGATATTATGCATGCTTGTGGCCAAATCACTCTTATGCTATTATGCATGCTTGTGGCCAAATCACCCTTATGCTATTATGCATGCTAGTGGCCAAATCACCCTTATGCTATTTGATATGTTTGAGGCCAAGTCACCTTTTATGTTATCATACATGTTGAGGCCATATGCTAGTATGTTGAACCCCTTTTGGCCTCAAATATCACAATGTTTGACTTGTGTTAGACTTTGCCACCTTATGCCCACCTTGTCATATTGTTATGTTCCCTCTTTGATCTATTTGCGTTGATGCGAATTTACGTGCGATGGGAATACGTTACGGGTAGTGGGGCAAACTTAAATAACATGAAAACATGACTTGAAAATGTGACATGAAAGTTTGACATGTGTTTATGCTTGAAAACACAAACGTGGACATGACATGTAGAAAACATGAAAGTGGCCAACTCGAGGTTGGGTTGAGTTTGTAGCATAAATCTACCCGAAACCGACCGGCTTAACTAGTGGCTACAAACAATAGGACCCAATGTGAGTAGTTGGTCATATCGCACTTAAAACCCGAGGTTAGACTAGGTTGTGGTGTAAAGCTACCCGGACCCGCCCGGCTTAACTAGTAACCACAACAAAGTCTAATGTGAGAGGTTGGGGTGCATTAAGTTAATTAATGCCACATGGTAGGGTTAAGTCATGGACTACTTGAATACTTAACCAATTAAACACGATGGATTGGTAGGGTTAAGTCATGGACTACTTGAATATACTTAACCAATTAAACACGATGGATTGGTAGGGTTAAGTCATGGACTACTTGAATACTTAACCAATTAAACACGATGGATTGGTAGGGTTAAGTCATGGACTACTTGAATATACTTAACCAATTAAACACGATGGATTGGTAGGGTTAAGACATGGATTACTTGAATACTTAACCAATTAAACCCGATGTATTGATAGGGTTAAGTCATGAACTGCTTGAATACACTTGACCAACTCAATACATGGTTAGGATAGGGTTAACCACACTTAACCCGCTTGAAATCCTAGTTACGTGGTCCTTTTCAGCAGTAACCAACTTGGAAGTATCATGGGTACCCTGGACTAGGCTAGGGTGGGGCACGATTACTGGACTGATTGTAAGAGACCAAAAGAGATGGCTGAAGGGTGCACCGGTTGTTCAGGCGGACCATGGTCGTGCACATTAAGTCCGGAGTTGAACATGGACACCAGTAGGTTTAGACTGTGCGTGCTTGAATTGTGTCTGTGGTTTACACCTTAGGGCTGGGTACACCCTGGGGTGGACCTTGCACAGTTAACTACATTCCACGATTAAGCCGTATGACACCGATACACAACGAGTTAGGCTTATAGGGAGCCGATCGACTAGACCGGGTAGTTGGACCTTGATTTAGGTCACCTCATAATATTGGGCCAGCTTTGGGCCAAGGTATCATTTCTTGTTTATACTTGACATGGATTGGAATACTAGTACACACTTGGTGCAACTTAACCTTGTATATGCGATGCCACACTTGATCTATCTTGTTAACTTTTCACCATGCCAGTTATCACCCTTTGTTTCATCTCTGCTTTACATGTCCAACTAACTTTATTAGTTTTTATACTAATAGTAGGTAGGACTTACCAGTCTTTTTGACTGACCCGTTTTCTTTCGCCTCTTTTCTTCTGTTCCCCCCCCCTCCCCCAGGTTTACAGGGTGGGAACACTGGTACCTAGCTTGGATCTTTAGCTGCTTTTCTGGATAGCTCATGTACGGGTTGGACTTGAGCATGCTATGGCTTTATTCTACTTTGGGGATAGTTACTTTATGTTTTTTTTCAAGTTTTCAGTTTATGTTTCTAGACTTTGTTTTGTGGGAAAATAATGACCAAGTACATTGATGTAACTTGACTATGGTTTTGAAATGTTAGTTTTTACCCGCTGCTTTATTTACTCTGTTTTTTTACTTATATGTTCTGTCTTGTGATATCAGCATGCATGTTTACCTCGTTTAACGCCCCTCCAAAGCTAGTGCGCTTGCAAGAGTGACCCTGGCTGTAACACCCCACACCCGCTAAGGTCACTCACTAAGGGAATGCCTTAACTTCGGTGGAGTATTTTAAGTGAATATAGAACAGAAAAATTACAACAAGACAGATATAAATAATACTTGTTAACTAAAACATCATTTCATTACAGCAGAAGGTAAACATGTTTGGTTACAATAACAAAACCATGAAACAAGAGTCAAGTACTAAATATCCATCCTGATAAAAACACAAGTACATAATCCCACTACATAACTAATAGCCATAATAGAAAAGATAAGCTGAGCTTTACATCACGGTCCAAGCTCCGAAAGATAGATAAAGCAATCTGATCAAAGCCCACTAGTGCTAGGCCCACTCTGAGAACCTGAGGGTTGGGAAAAAGATAAAAACAACGGGGTCAGACATAAGTCTGAGTGAGCCCTATAACTTTAACAATACAATCATTAAAGTAATTAGGGTATGATATAAACTTGGCACGATAACGACTGGGGATAAATGACTACACTAAGCAGCCAACTAGACATAGGAAGAACTAAGATATCGATAAAGACGCATCTACCCACCCAAGGGTAATTACTACACTGCACCACACCAGTCATTCCTACTTAAAGGTTGATCCCACCCATGGACTTAGAAAATATAACTAGTAGTTTCGTGTACCCCTAGCTGACCACATAGGTGCCGTCTGCCCCTATCTCCACTAGTTGTACCCACTACTCCCCCAAGCGATCGGCTCCCTAACGTAGATACCCGTGTTGGCCCCATAGTGGGGTGTATCACTCCCCAAAGTGGCAACCCGATACAACCAACGGTGCACGGCTTATACCTACACGATGCAACAACGTCTTACCTACCAGCCCGGGCCCACACACGCATATGAAGCCCGTTGGACTTGCGTTGCCACCGCTAACCCGTTTTTGGCCTCTTATAGTCAAACTCAATATGCGTGTCCCGTCCTCGACTTGGGTCGAGCCCACAAAGATACGTTTTGGGTTACTGGTTGAAATGGGCCCCCACAAGCTACCCACCTAAGCTTGTCCCTTTCCTAGTGCATCCCACTTAACCCTTTAATCATGTTTAATTACATGTTTCCACTTGGTTAAGTATTCTAATCGTATTTTCTATTGCCACCCAAGGCAACCCACTAGATTTCCACATGCCACCCAAGGCACTTACTCGATTTCCACATGCCACCCAAGGCACCCACTTAACCCCTCATGCCCCACTACATGCTTATATGGTTAAGTGTTTCTTAATTGATTAAGAACGTAACCTTTGTAAAGACCTCTCACATTAGACTATCTTTTATGGCAGCTGGATTTGCCGGTCGGGTCCGGGCAGCCTTACGCCATAACCGAGTCTAACCTCGTGTCTTTACACTTGTCACGTATTTAGTTTATGCCTAAGACCTCTCACATTGGGCCAATCATTTGTAGCCGCTGGATTTGCCGGTCGGGTCCGGGCAGTCCTATGCTACAAAAGGGTCCAACCTCGTGTCTTAGTCGATTAATTACACCTAATTAATCACCCCCATATTTTGAATTAATTTTCCCTAATTAATTCCAGTTTAATGATGAACATAATTTACTCAATTATGTCCATCCACTCATGGTATGCGACATCATACCAATTTCACCACAATTTTGTTAACATGAATATTAACCCCATCGTTCCCCACGTAATACGCTAACATGACATACTTAAAAGGGAAGATTCATCACAAATGCAATTGGTTCTACTTAGCATAACATTAGCATCATCATGGGTTTCAAAGGTGTCAACTTACATATATGACCATAGCATCAAACCCAACTAGCGTAAATAACCAACCCAAACTTGCATGAATCACATATGTCATAAAGAGGGTAACTCGCATAGATGTTCATGTCATAGACCTATCATAAAGGGATAAACTTGCATACATGTCATAGGTCTAAAAAGGGATGAACTTGCATATGTTACTCATATCATAAAAAGGGGTAAACATGCATATGTATGCATTACATACAAAGAGGTAAACTTGCACATGTATGCATATCATACAAAGGTGTAAATTTGCACATGTTACTTGCATATAATCAAACACCAAACTTGCATAACATGTCATATATGAACTTGCATATAATCAAACACCAAACTTGCATAACATGTCATATATGAACTTGCATATAATCAAACACCAAACTTGCATAACATGGTGTCATAATGGATCAATGTTTATCATAGTGATTTGTATAACTAGCATCATGAACATATAGCATAAAACTTGCATAACTAGCATCATGAACATATAGCATAAAACTTGCATAACTAGCATCATGAACACATAGCATATGATAACATAACTTGCATTGATCCACATTCATAACCATAGCCTCATTATATCCTATCATAATTAGTTTAGCAATTGCTTGCTAAAGGCATAGAAACTCACAACTTGTTGATTAGCACTCCTATGAAGAAGATTAAGTTGCTAGAGTTGATTAGAAGTTGATTTGAGAAGCTATCTTCCTCTTTAATTTGTTGGTGGCTCCTTCTAGTTGCATTTTAACGGCATAACGACGTTGTCTCCAATTTTAGTATGAATTAGGGTAGTCTTAGGGTGTATTTATAGATTAGTTAAGTGTTTTAGGCCATTAGATTAACCCTAAATTAGATTAGAGCCGTCAGATCTCGTCACTAGCCACCAAAACACAGCCCAAATCCCAAATCAGTGCACCCAGGTCACCTGGGCTCGACCAGGGAGGTCGACCCCCAAGTCGACACCCATGTCGACCTGGTGGGGAGGTCGACCCCCAGGTCGACTCCCAGGTCGACTCCCTGGTCGACCTGGTCTGGGCGGGAATTTTCCCGCCTAGCCCATATTCTGCATTTTTGAAATCTGTTTCGTTTTCTGATTTTTCGTGAAACTTCTAAAGGCCATATCTCAGTCATACGGACTCCGATTCACAAAATTTCGGACTCTATTTCGCGTATTTTTTCGAGACGAACGCAACCGCGAAACCCGTTTCCCTTAATTCTCACGTATGAGATTAATTATTCATTAATTTATGAACATCACTGTTGTTAGAAATACGGGGTGTTACATTCTCCCCTACTTAAAGGATTTCGTCCCCGAAATCTCTAAGTCAAGAAGAACGTATCCTACCAACCAAACAACCATCTACTAAACCATCAAACACGGGCATCCATTGTCCTTAAAGTTTCTAATGCTGTATGAACATATGCAAGAAGTGTGTGTATATGTTCCCTATCTAATGCAAAATTAGGCGGCCTACTGATTCAGTTGACCTCCTTAATGCAAACCATGATAGTGCCATGCATCCAATATGTATGCGAAAGAACCCTATCGACACATACTATTTCTACATGTGTGCACAACCATACACTAAAATGCATCGTCCATATGATAATGCAACCATTATACATCCATTAATATAGCTACCTATACACAATTATATGCAATATGCAATATGAAGTGACTGAGCCGATCTAGTGTCTAAAGTGTATGTATATGCATCCACGAGCAACCACTAGCAAACACTTGCATCCACACGCATCCATCAATCATAACATGTCTCAAACACATGTTTCAATCATAGGTTTACCCTATCTAAAGGTCAAAGGTACTAACGAGAGGACATACTAAAGATAAGATGAGTACTAGACAAACGATAAAGGAGAAGTTAAAAGACATACCCTCAAAAAGAAATGGGTACAGTGAATGCATCTTCGCTTCTGTCTCCCAAGTAGCGTTGCTTTCATCATCTCCCCATTGCACTTTGACTAGTTGAACCTCTCTGTTTCTCAACTTCCTAATCTCTGACTCAAGGATGCGGGTAGGAGCTCGTCGAATCGTCGCATCATGCTCTACCTCCACTTCTCTAAGCAAGCTCGGCTCTACCACCTCTGCGGTCTCATGTAGGCACTTCCTCAAATGTGACACATGGAATACATCATGTACTCCACTAAGTCTCTCGGGCATCTCTACTCTATATGCCATCTGTCCAATCTTTTCCTTAATAGGAAACGGTCCTACAAACCTTGGTGCTAACTTCCCAACGGACCCAAAGCGAACAACATTCCGTAATGGAGATACTTTGACAAAGACCATGTCCCCAACATTAAACTCAAGATCCGTTCTCCTATTATCTGCGTAGGATTTCTGTCTGTCCTGCACCGCTTTCATCCTTCTTCTAATCAAATCAATCTTTTCCGAAGTCTCTCTAACCATATCAGGCCCAAGCAAGATCTTATCCGTAGATTCCCACCAACATGTAGGTGACCGACAAGGCCTTCCATAAAGAGCTTCGAAAGGAGACATACCAATACTAGACTGAAAGCTGTTGTTATACGCGAACTACACCAATGGAAGATGCTCTTCCCATGTACCTCCAAAATCTAAGATACATAGTCTCAAAAGGTCTTCTAGAACACGATTCACCTTCTCGGTCTGGCCGTCCGTCTGAGGATGATATGCGGTGCTCAAACACAACTGAGTCCCTACTGCCTCTTGCAAACTCTTCCAAAACTCGCTAGTGAAGATAGGATCTCGATCACTCACTATGGTAGAAGGTACACCATGCAACCGAACTATCTCTCGAAGGTAAACTGAAGCTAGCCATGGAGCAGTCCTCTTGCTCTTCACGGGTATGAAATGGGCGCTCTTAGTAAGTCTGTCTACCACAACCCAAATTCCCGTATTACCCTTCCTCGATCTTGGTAACCCACCAATAAAATCCATCGAGACGCTATCCCACTTCCATTGCGGAACCTCCAATGGGTGAAGCAACCCACCGGGTTTCTTTTGCTTTGCTTTCACTTGTTGGCACACTAAGCATCTAGCGACATACTCAGCCACATCCTTCTTCATACCGGCCTAAAAGAAAACTCGCTTCATGTCTTGGTACATCTTGTCCCCACCGGGATGAATGGTCATCTTCGAACGATGTGCATCGTCAAGAACAGCCTTCTTCAAACCCTCGTCTTGCGGTACACAAAGTCTACCGTCTCTACGCAACCACCCCTTATCATCTAGTGTGTACCTACTCAAATGGCTGGACGACTCCCCTCTTATGAGCTTCTCTACCAACTCAACCAACTGTGGGTCGTCCCGCTGTGCCTCGCCAATCCGTCCCAAAAGAGTAGGTCTGACCTCTAAGGATGCTAGCAAACCGGGTATAAAGTCAACGGAGGGTCCAAAGTCAAACATCGAGATAAATTCCAAGCTTCATCATTCAACGAACAATGGACTCAAGGACAATCTTTTTCTGTTTAAGGCGTCCACTACCACGTTACCCTTGCCAGGGGTATACGCTATCTTGAAATCATAGGATGCTAAGAACTCCATCCATCTTTGCTGTCTTAGGTTCAAATCCTTTTGAGAAAACAAGTACTTCAAAGATTTGTGATCAGTGAACAATTCGAACCTCTCGCCAAGAAGATAATTGCGCCAAGACTTAAGCGCAAAAACAATAGCGGCCAACTCTAGATCATGTGTAGGGTAATTTTTCTCATGCGCTCTCAACTGCCTTCCCCCATAGGCTATTACCCTTTCCTCTTGCATTAAGACTGCGCCTAGTCCTGTCCCACAAGCATCGGTATAAACAACAAATGGCTTACTCCCATCTGGCAACACTAAGACTGGAGCTGTGGTTAAAGCTCTCTTTAACCGTTGGAACACATCATCACAATCTACGTCCCATGTGAAGACTAGATTCTTCTTTGTCAAGCGAGTTAATGGGGCTGATATCTTCGCGAAGTCCTTGATAAACTTCCTATAGTAGCCAGCCAACCCCAAGAAACTCCTCACCTGGGTAGCATTCTTCGGAACCTTCCAATCTTGGATGGGCACTACCTTCGCGAGATCCACAGCTATCCCTTCCTTAGAGACCACGTGCCCTAAGAACCGCACTTCCTTCCTCCAGAAGTGACATTTAGAGAATTTAGCCTTAAGGCTATGCGCTCGAAGAGTCTCTAACACTTCCCTAAGATGTAGGGCATGCTCTTCTTCACTCTTAGAAAAGACTAAGATGTCATCCACAAAGACCACCACGAACTTATTAAGGTACTCCCTGAACACCCTACTCATCAAATCAACAAATTATGCAGGTACGTTCGTCAAACCAAAGGGCATCACCATCCACTCATAGAAACCATCCGGAGTCCTAAAGGCAGTCTTGTCTATGCTATCCTCAGCCACTCTCAACTGATGAAACCCCGTGGCTAAGTCCAACTGCGAAAACACTGAGGCGCCAACCAACTGATCAAAGAGATCGTCAATCCTTGGCAATGGGTGTCTATTCTTCTTTGTGAGCTCTATAGTCTACACAAAGTCTGAGGGACCCATCCGCCTTCGTGGCAAAAACTACTGGAGCACCCCACTCCGATATACTTCGTCTTATGAAACCCTTCTCAAGCAACTCCCCTACTTGCTTATGGAGTTCCCTCCTCTCACGAGGAGCCATGTGGCGCACTGGCAAAGATACTGGTTTAGCATTGTCTACCAGATATATTCGGAAGTCAATCTCCCGCTTCGGAGGTAAGCCCTTCACCTCCTCAAACACATCCGAGTATTCCCGGACCACTCTAACAGATCGCAAACTCTCGACCGAAGCGTCAAGCGATTCAAGATAACTTAGCATAACAGAATTCATGGGATTACAAGAGATCTCGAGAGTGTTCCCTAAGCGGGTCATGAGCCTAACAATTCTCCTTTCACAATCAAGAACGGCACCATTACTGGATAACCAGTCCATGCCCAAAATCAACCCATAGCCCGTGAAGCCCAAAACAAAAGCATCACATCTAAACTCAACGCTAAGTATAGAAATCCTCAAACCCAAACATATCATGGACAAATAAGTGGAGCCCCCAATTGGGTTTGAGACAACCAAGGGATCATCTACTACACCGGTGTCTAAGTACAGTGACTCAACTAATGATGATGAGATAAACGAATGCGATGCGCCAGAGTCAAATAAAGTACGGATAGGATGATCAATTAGAAAAACCAGACTTTCAACGGAAATAGTTCTACCTCTTTCCTGAATCGGTGGAACCGCGAGAGCCTGAACTTGCCCCCTTGCCTGACCTGGTGCCATAAGAGCTTGCACTTGTCCCCCTAAGGTAGATCCCGTCCTCTGCCCCTTCTTAGGGCAGTCCTTCACTAGATGCCCTGCTTCGCCACAGTGGAAGCAGCCAGTCTTCTTCTTCTTCCGACAATCTTTGCTTAGGTGGCTTGGTGTCCCGCAATTGAAGCACTTCTTCTTTCCCTTGCCACCATTGCCTTTCCCACCCTTGTTTTGCTGTTGCTGTTGAGGTATCTTCTGATCTCCTTTCTTCTCGGGTGCCTTATTAGCATTGGGACCCTTCTCTTCCTCATGCATGAGTGCCATGTCTACTAGCTTCTCAAAGGTGGCCCCCATAGGGATGTGAGTCATAGCCAATCCATGCATCGGTTCATTCAAACCTTTAACGAACCTCAAAGCCTTCTTCTCCGGTGTATTCACCATGTCTATGCCAAACCTTGCCAACTGATTAAACTTGTTGACATATTCCTTCACTGATAGGTTTCCTTGCTTTAGAGTCAAGAACCTTTCCATATACAGATTCTCTTCCGCCCTTGAGAGAAACTTTGCCACAAACCTTTGTCTGAAATGCGCCCAAGAGTCAACTAGGCGTTCTCCATTAGTGACCTCCCACCAGAACGAGGCCTCTCCCTTCATTAACCAAGCAGCTAACTTGACTTTCTTTCCTTCTTCCATCTCAAAGATATCTATCAATTCTTCCACCTCCTTAAGCCAATCCCTAACTTCCACAAAAGTTTCTGATCCTTGAAAAGGTTTCCCTCCCATAGCCTTAAATTCCTTGCAAGTCTTAGCAAAAGTATCCGCGCGAGGAGGAGGAGAGGGAGGAAGATCGGGTGCAACTGGTGGTGGAGGAACATTTGCTGGACCCGCAGCGGTGGCCCTAGCCTCCATCAACCTCCTATACCATACTGGTATCGCTACACCCTCCGGAAAGTTAAGATCTTCAGCCATGCTGAAACGAAAAAGGAAAGATTCAAAACGGAGAATTCGAAAGATAAAGATATGGCTATTGGGGATTATGCTTTTCTTTCAAAAACTTTTCTCTTAAAAGACATGTTTTTGAAAATACTCCTTCAAAAATGTTCTTAGAAAAATAGTTTTTCTAAAAGTTTTATCTGTTCTGGTAACCTTTGGCTCAGATACCACGTGTAACACCCCACACCCGCTAAGGTCACTCACTAAGGGAATGCCTTAACTTCGGTGGAGTATTTTAAGTGAATATAGAACAGAAAATTTACAACAAGACAGATATAAATAATACTTGTTAACTAAAACATCATTTCATTGCAGCAGAAAGTAAACATGTTTGGTTACAATAACAAAACCATGAAACAAGAGTCAAGTACTAAATATCCATCCTGATAAAAACATAAGTACATAATCCCACTACATAACTAATAGCCATAATAGAAAAGATAAGCTGAGCTTTACATCACGGTCCAAGCTCCAAAAGATAGATAAAGCAATCTGATCAAAGCCCACTAGTGCTAGGCCCACTCTGAGAACCTGAGGGTTGGGAAAAAGATAAAAACAACGGGGTCAGACATAAGTCTGAGTGAGCCCTATAACTTTAACAATACAATCATTAAAGTAATTAGGGTACGATATAAACTTGGCACGGTAACGACTGGGGATAAATGACTACACTAAGCAGCCAACTAGACATAGGAAGAACTAAGATATCGATAAAGACGCATCTACCCACCCAAGGGTAATTACTACACTGCACCACACCAGTCATTCCTACTTAAAGGTTGATCCCACCCATGGACTTAGAAAATATAACTAGTAGTTTCGCGTACCCCTAGCTGACCACATAGGTTACGTCTACCCCTATCTCCACTAGGTGTACCCACTACTCCCCCAAGCGATCGGCTCCCTAACGTAGATACCCGTGCTGGCCCCACAGTGGGGTGTATCACTCCCCAAAGTGGCAACCCGATACAACCAACGGTGCACGGCTTATACCTACACGATGCAACAACGTCTTACCTACCAGCCTGGGTCCACACACGCATATGAAGCCCGTTGGACTTGCGTTGCCACCGCTAACCCGTTTTTGGCCTCTTATAGTCAAACCCTGTATGCGTGTCCCATCCTCGACTTGGGTCGAGCCCACAAAGATATGTTTTGGGTTACTGGTTGAAATGGGCCCCCACAAGCTACCCACCTAAGCTTGTCCCTTTTCTAGTGCATCCCACTTAACCCTTTAATCATGTTTAATTACATGTTTCCACTTGGTTAAGTATTCTAATCGTATTTTCTATTGCCACCCAAGGCAACCCACTAGATTTCCACGTGCCACCCAAGGCACTTACTCGATTTCCACATGCCACCCAAGGCACCCACTTAACCCCTCATGCCCCACTACATGCTTATCTGGTTAAGTGTTTCTTAATTGATTAAGAACGTAACCTTTGTAAAGACCTCTCACATTAGACTATCTTTTATGGCAGTTGGATTTGCCGGTCGGGTCCGGGCAGCCTTACGCCATAACCGAGTCTAACCTCGTGTCTTTACACTTGTCACGTATTTAGTTTATGCCTAAGACCTCTCACATTGGGCCAATCATTTGTAGCCGCTGGATTTGTCGGTCGGGTCCGGGCAGTCTTATGCTACAAAAGGGTCCAACCTCGTGTCTTAGTCGATTAATTACACCTAATTAATCACCCCCATATTTTGAATTAATTTTCCCTAATTAATTCCAGTTTAATGATGTACATAATTGACTCAATTATGTCCATCCACTCATGGTATGCGACATCATACCAATTTCACCACAATTTTGTTAACATGAATATTAACCCCATCGTTCCCCACGTAATACGCTAACATGACATACTTAAAAGGGAAGATTCATCACAAATGCAATGGGTTCTACTTAGCATAACATTAGCATCATCATGGGTTTCAAAGGTGTCAACTTGCATATATGACCATAGCATCAAACCCAACTAGCATAAATAACCAACCCAAACTTGCATGAATCACATATGTCATAAAGAGGGTAACTTGCATAGACGTTCATGTCATAGACCTATCATAAAGGGATAAACTTGCATACATGTCATAGGTCTAAAAAGGGATGAACTTGCATATGTTACTCATATCATAAAAAGGGGTAAACATGCATATGTATGCATGACATACAAAGGGGTAAACTTGCACATGTATGCATATCATACAAAGGTGTAAACTTTCACATGTTACTTGCATATAATCAAACACCAAACTTGCATAACATGTCATATATGAACTTGCATATAATCAAACACCAAACTTGCATAACATGTCATATATGAACTTGCATATAATCAAACACCAAACTTGCATAACATGGTGTCATAACGGATCAATGTTTATCATAGTGATTTGTATAACTAGCATCATGAACATATAGCATAAAACTTGCATAACTAGCATCATGAACATATAGCATAAAACTTGCATAACTAGCATCATGAACACATAGCATATGATAACATAACTTGCATTGATCCACATTCATAACCATAGCCTCATTATATCCTATCATAATTAGTTTAGCAATTGCTTGCTAAAGGCATAGAAACTCACAACTTGTTGATTAGCACTCCTATGAAGAAGATTAAGTTGCTAGAGTTGATTAGAAGTTGATTTGAGAAGCTATCTTCCTCTTTAATTTGTTGGTGGCTCCTTCTAGTTGCATTTTGACGGCATAACGACGTTGTCTCCAATTTTAGTATGAATTAGGGTAGTCTTAGGGTGTATTTATAGATTAGTTAAGTGTTTTAGGCCATTAGATTAACCCTAAATTAGATTAGAGGCGTCAGATCTCGTCACTAGCCACCAAAACACAGCCCAAATCCCAAATCAGTGCACCCAGGTCACCTGGGCTCAACCAGGGAGGTCGACCCCCAGGTCGACACTAGGGTCGACACCCATGTCGACCTGGTGGGCAGGTCGACCCCCAGGTCGACTCCCAGGTCGACCTGGTCTGGGCGGGAATTTTCCCGCCTAGCCCATATTCTGCATTTTTGAAATTTGTTTCGTTTTCTGATTTTTCGTGAAACTTCTAAAGGCCATATCTCAGTCATACGGACTCCGATTCATGAAATTTCGGACTCTATTTCGCGTATTTTTCTAAGACGAACGCAACCGTGAAACCTGTTTCCCTTAATTCTCACGTCTGAGATTAATTATTCATTAATTTATGAACATCAATGTTGTTAGAAATACGGGGTGTTACACTGGCGGAGGTGGGGTGTTACACTAATTATCAAAGCAGAGGATGTACGTGCTTTGTGAGCCACTCTCTGGGTTTTCATTCCCTTCTACGAGAAAAGACAAAAGAAGAGGTAGAGCGTGCTCTTCTACAAACAGAGGCAGGACGTGCTTAGTCGAAGCAGAGGCAGGGCGTTTTTTATTCATTCCCTTCCGCAGGATACGAGTAACATAAGCAGAGGTAAGACGTTTGTAGTTCAAGAAGAGGAAGAGTGTACTCTTCTACGAGGAGAGGCAAGGCGTGCTTATTTAGACGCTCTGTCCCGACCATTTCTAGCATGGATCAGAGGCTTACACTTTTGATGCTTTAACCTTCCCCATTATGCTTTAGACGCGACTAAAGGCTTACACCCACCTCCCTATGGGAGATCCCTTGCACTGGCCGTCTTGGCGGTGAAAAGGGTTTTTGACCATTATAGGTTGCTTCACCCATTTTAGGCAGTTCCAAATTTTGAGAGGGTTTCCATACCCTTATTTATGTGAATATTCTCAAGAGACCTCTTATTCACTTACATTTGGAAAGTATGGTCTCAAGTGTTCTGCGTTCCATGTTCTAGGTGCGAGATTGCCATTTGGCTTGTAGAGTCGGTATGCTCCAGGTGCGAGTTCTTGATGTACGATTAAGGGTCAGTGCCAGTTGGGGCCAAGGGGACCATCTGCTGGATTCTTAGTGTTGGCCATTACCCTTCGTAAGACCAAATCTCCTTTTCGGAAGGTTCTTGTTCTTACTCTTGAATTGTAGTATTTGGTGATTCTTCTTTGATATTCAGTTGTTCTAATGGTTGGTTCATCTCTTAACCCTTGAATTAGGTTTAATGATTTTTTTTTCAATTCTTGATTGGGATCAAATTCGTAAGCTATCCTTCTGTGTGAAGGCATCTTAACTTCGATTGGAAGCATAGCTTCACATCCATAGGTTAGAGAGTATGGAGTATGTCATATCGTTGTTTTGGCGGAGGATTTATGGTCCCAAAGCACTAACGAAAATTTGTCTTCCCAATTTCCTTTAGCCTTGTTTAGCCGTTTCTATAATATCAAATTTATGGTTTATTTGTCGCTTCGATGGCACCATTTACCCTTGGATGCGCTACGGAAGAGAAACTCTTTGTGATTCCATTTTTATCACAAAACCACATGAATTCTTCGCTCTCAAATTGTGTTTTGTTGTCTGATATGATCTTATAAAGAATCCCAAAGCGCGTGACAATATTATTTATCACAAACTTCAAACATCTTCTTAGATGTAATAGTTGGGAGTGGTTCTACTTCAACTCATTTAGTAAAGTAGTCAATGGCTACTACCGCATACATAGCTCCTTTTTTGAAGATTCATAAGGTCCATTTAAGTCTATTCCCCATACATCAAAAGACCATGGGCTTGAGCTGGTGGTTAAGTCATTTGGAGGTGGTCAGGGTATCTTAGAAAACCTTTGGCATTTCTTACATTTCCAGATGTACTCAACTGCTTGACTATCCATTTGCGGCCAATAGAAGCCTTGTCGTATAACTTTCATAGCTAACTCAATTACGTTAGAATGATCTCTGCATAGACTTTCGTGTTCCTCTTTTAACAAATTGAGCTCATCTTCAAGGCTTACACATCTCAAGTAGACGAATGAATGTCCTTTTTTGTAAAGCACCTTACCATAATTACAAAGGTAGGATCTTGGTGTTTAATTCTCTGGCATCTTTCTTATTAGAAGGTAAGGTTTAATTTAAGAGATAATTTGCGATGGGAGCCATCCAAGAATCCTCGTAATGGAAATCCCTTTTAATAGGTATGGGTTCCTCACTGGGAGCGACATCTTTTTCCTTTTTAGTTTCTCTCGCTAAAGCTTGGGATCTATTTAAAACTAGCAATTCCTTTCCCGGTTCGAGAGTTATGACACCCTACGTCCGTTAATATTACTTTTTATCAGAATGCATTAAGTTCTGTGAAGCGTTATAGGTAAACAGAAACAGAATATCAAAAGACAGATATAAAAATAGTAGCGGAAAATTAAAACTTCATTATTCAGTAGAAAAACATCATAATCTCAAAACCCATTACAACATCAAGGTAGAATGCAGAAACCAAGTACATAAAACAAAAACATCCACCTTGCGCTAAAAACCATCAGAGTATATAAATGTAAAATCAAATCCCTAATAATAGCCATAATAAAGTAGACAAGTTGTCGAATGGATACATCAAAACAGATCCAGATCCAAGCAGAAACAGAAGGGAGAAAAAGTACTAATCATGCCTGAGCGTTCCACCATGAGAACCAGTGGGGAAGGAAAGGGAAACAAAAAGGGTCAGACATAAAGTCTGGCGAGTCCAGTGACTTTTAGCATATAAATAAAAGTATTATGACAGGTATATAAGTCTGGATAAGAGATAATTGTATCATATAATAGGTATAAACGGGATGAACATGATAAGTAGAATAAACAGTGTAAACTATACTTCTCGGTTACTTTTCTCTGCACCAATACTAGTATAACAGGATTTATGGCAGAATTAGGTGATCCCTAATATAACAAAAATAGAATGATCCCAACAAAAACATAATGGTAGCTTTAGGTGTACTCTAGTTTCATAACGGTTTTACCCTAAACAGAAATAATAGGTTCCTTAACAGAAATAATGGGTGTTACCCCAAACAAAAATAATAGGTACCCTAACAGAAACAGGCAGGTCTATATGTACCCTAATTACTACCCCGAAATGATCGGCTCCCTAATGTGTAAATACCCTATGTCAGCCCCATAATAGGGTGTATTACTCCCCAAAGTGGCAACCTACAAAAGGACACAGACCTATTTACTGGTGTTACAGCGGCTTATTATCCCTGAGCAAGCTGGACCCATGCACGCACATGACTCCGTTGGAATGCGCCAGTACACACCTCTTCCCATATGAACCTCTTAATTTTAGTTCAGTAAGCGTGCCATGAACCTATCCTAGTGTGGGATTCCCATTTAATGCCAAAATGGGTTACTGACTGATATGGGCCCCCACATAGTAGATGACATAAACCAAACCCCTAGGCTTGTGTCCCCAATTAACTAGGATTTTGACAGGTTATGCCTTACAGATTTACAGGTTCGCATAACCCCCACGGATTAAATAGGTTAAGTCTTACAGGTTAACAGGTTCGTATAACCCCCACAGATTTAACAAATTTACTTAACCCCACATATTCAACAGGTTTACTTAACTCCCACAGATTTAACAGGTTACAGATTAATAGGTTTAAATAACCCCAACAATTAAACATGTTAAGTATTTACAGGTTAACAGGTTTATATAACCTTCACATATTAAACCGGTCTACTTAACCCCATCGTCTTAACGGATTTACTTAACCTCACAAATATATCAAATTCCATAGGTTACTTACAGTTTCATTAACATGTTCCACTTAATTCTTGAATCAAGCCTGCAGATTTACATGTTCATATACCCCAAATTTCAATCATATTCCACAGTACAAGATATGCCCTAAATTTCCCTCTTTTATTTTCATTCCCGAACATTCCCTAATTGTCCCAATTTCATTCATACGTATGTCTCTTGCGAGATTGGCCTCGGCTCGAAGGTAGCCTAGGCTTATAAAATAAAAAGGGAATAAGAGAGGGAGAAGAACAGAAATAGGCATAATAATAACAGAAATAGGCATATAATAACAACTGAGCAACAGAATATGTGTATGGAAAAATATGTAATTATAGCAGAACTATTTAGATATGAATCCGTTTCTTAACAGGCATAGGCTCAGATCCAGGTTTATTAACATGTCGAGGTTACTGTTAAACTTTAAATCTAAAAGTAATCTGAACTCACATAGATTGGATTTAAAGAACGGAGGAAAATATGTTGTTATTGTAGGAGGGATTCTAGTATAAGTTAGATAAGAATTGTTCTTATTCAATCCAAGTTTCTGCAACACCTCCCTATCTTCATTTTATATCTTTAGAACAAGAGTTTCAGGAAGAAGTATTAAGAAGTTTAATTGATTTGATAGGAGTTCATGCCTTTATATAGAATTTACAAGACAATCCTTAACCGTCAGATCTCTGCTTTTTAAATCCAACCACACAGTAAAATAATGAACCTGGCCGACAAAACAGGTCAGGTTTGCTCAAAGAATTCGGACGGATCCAGGTGGGGCCGACCCACTACCGCCTGGGTCGACCCTAGGGTCGACCCATCCTACTATGTGTCGACATATAGGTCTACCCAGGCTGGAGCGGTTCGACCCCTAATGGGTCGAATTCCCGCTTCCTTCTCCCGCTTGTTCCGTTTGATTTATTTTGAATTCAAACTTGCTTTCTTTATACATAAGTCTCTTATGTGTATACAAACTTCTAACCTTCCTGTCTTTCTCATACGATGCCTGTTATATGCAAACTCGAAGTCTATCTCAACCAGAATTCCGAGACGAACGCAATTGTACAGTCCGTTTTACTTAGTTCCCAATATTTAATTAAGTATCCTTTAGTGTAACAACCCGGAAAATCTGAACCAATTAAAATTTTTATTTTGGCCCTTTTAGTGAATTCTGGGTAGTTAAAATGAATTATTTTAAATAATTACGACAAGAAATTTATTTCGAATAGAATTAGAACGTATATATTTATATAGATCGTCGTTGGAATATAAATATTTATTTTTAATTATAAAAGGAATTGAAAATGGCGCGGTAGTTTGAAAATTCGATTTCAAATTTCAAATGAATGTACATGATTCAAAATAAACCGGATTTTAGCGAAACCAAAAATATAAGAATCTATTTGACAATTTCTTTCCAACAAATCCGAAAAATTTAAATTTCATAGCGGGAATAAACAGTTATGCCCAGTTGAAAATTCAGAATAGTCGCTATGAAATTATGGCCCTTAAAAATGGAAATTTTGCAAACGACCTCCGTTTTCAATGAAACCACTTTTGTTGGATCTGGGACGTCAATTTATTACTAGATTCCAAAATTCATAATTTTTGAAGTCAATATGTGAGCGTGGCGAAGTAAAACGTGTTTTAACAGTTTCAGTCAATTTCGATCGATCGGAAAATGGCCATTTTTCAAACGGTCTCCAAATTTGATGAAATTAGTTTTGTTGGAACCATATCGTCAATACAAAGCTAGAAAATATTTTTCGGGAATTTTTAGAGTCCGTGTGTGGCCCCGGTAAATTGAAATGTGCGTTCAAATTCAATATATTGATTTATATTTTGATTTTGACGGAAACCAATCGAAACAACCAAACTAAGTTACGAAACATATCCCATTGTGTTCGGAATAGGGGTATTATGCTAAGGCGATAGTTGTTCGGTTTTGATTGGGGTTCGAACGAAAATTCAACCTAATAATAATAAAATAATATTATATATATTCACTCAAACACCGCACCCCTCTTTCCCCCTTCTCTCTCTCTCTCTTCCTCAAATAAAAAAAACCACTCAGCCCTAAATACCCTCGATTCCGTGCCGCCCCCGCTTCCATGGCCGGCCACCACCTCCCACGGCCGCCGCGACCCCCCAAGTCATCCTCTGTTCATCCACGTGCCCCCTCCTTCTTCTCCAACCAAACCAAACCCCCAACGCCCAAAATCAACCACCGCCGACTGTCAGAGGGCCCGCCGCCGCACCAGGTTCTCAATACCGCGCTGGATCTCCTCCTCGCCCTCCTCGGCGACGTGAAACCCCACTCCCCCCTCTTTGCCGAAAACAATGTGAGTATATTGTTTTTATTTTATTTTATTTAAAAGCATTGCTTTTTTTTTCTTGTGAATCCTTTTATGGGATGAGTTAAAATGAAAGGATTCGATTACTTAATTATTTTTTGAATGTAAAGATTATATTTTTATATGAAGAAAAACATGATTTGTAAACGAGAAAAGATATGGTTTTTAATCGTGAAAAGATATATTTTTAAAATGAAAAAGGTTTGATTTCTAAATGTAAAAAGTTAAGATTTTCAGCTTTATAAACATTTGATTTCATAGAATATATATGATTTCTAAATGTAAAAAGTTAAGATTTTTAGCTTTATAAACATTTGATTTCATAGAATATATAAAAGTATGGTTTTTAATATGAAAGGCGATATTTTTATACATAGAAGGGTGATATTTTTATACATAGTAGGGCGATATTTTATATATAGAAAGGCGAGATTTTTATATATGTTGTAGCGATAAAATTCAATTTTTCTTATATATGAAGCGAAATAAAAAAATTCGATCCTTATATAAGAAGTAGAGATATAAAAATATAATTTTTATATAGAAAGCAGCGTTGTAAAAATATGATTTTTATATTATAGGAACAATAAAAATATGGGGTTTATATTATGTAGATCATAAAAATTTGATCTTTATATATGTAGCGATAGGATAAAAATATGATTTTTATATATGAAGTGACGATATAAAATTGTGATTTTTATCATATATGTAGCAAAGTAAAAATATGATCTTTATTGTTTGAATGGCAATGTAAGAATGTGATTTTTTATATATTCATTTGCGATAGAAAGATTTGATTTTTATCTATATAATAGCGGCATAAAAATGTGATTTTTATCTATGTAGTATTGTTATAAAAATATAAAATTATTTTTAGAAAGATAAAAATATAATTTTTAGCCTATGTATGTTATTTATAAAATAATCATACAAAGAAATAATTATTGATTGGTTAAAAGTATAATTTTTAATGCAGGTATACTACATAGATCGGCAATCAAAGCACGGAGGAGTGGAACCCAAATGTGAGAAATTCTCACTTTTATTTTATTTTCTAGTTAAAATATATACTAGGATGCAGATGGTGCTTAGCAGCACCCGACACCCGTCGTCCACAGACCATGGACGGCTTGTATGCTTGTTTGTTTGTGTGGTAAAAATTGATTGTGTGATGTGGATGGAATAAAATGTTTTATAGTTAAAAATATAATTTTTAACATGTATATGAATAAAATAAATATCCATAAACAAATCGGACGGTTTGTTTATGTACACACATTTGACTGATATTGATTGGAACGATAAATTTTACACATCGCCCAACTGCACAAATAAAATCTGTGTTTGATTGATTGAAACCCCGCACAGGTATTGGGATGATATTAGACATACATTAATCCCAATATTTAGTTGTATGTCAATCGATTGGTTGACATACTTTTTTAAGCATTGAATATTTTTATTTAATCCTTATACAGTGTAGAATGTACTCTGGATGATGGATGATTATTTATCACTGTTATTGTATACATGTATTGTATGAAATCCATACAATCAAATTATATGGTAATTGACTGTGTCTGATTCCAGTTCAAAAAGAATAAATATTTTAAAATAACGAATATTTTCAAATAATATTCAGTAAAGAATCAAAATTTGGTTTTGATGTCCGATTTGGGATGTACACGAAAATATCTAAATTTATAAAGCCGTGTTGATTAGATTAACGCCATTTTGACGTGAACGATATTTATATCGATTTTATTCTTTTTTTATAATGAATATCGAAAAAGAATTGATTTCAAAATCGAATGTTTTGAAAATATTATCATTTATATATCGATGATATGGAATATTCAATTTTGATTAGAAATTGAATATGAAGTTGAAATTGTTTTGAAAACGAATTTAAAATGATTTATAAAATACGTTTTAAATGGAAATCAATGAAATACATATAATATATTATATAGATATATAATGGCCTGAATAGAACGCGCCACGCTGTGGCAGTTCGCGAACTTCAACCATTGACTTCGAACGGACATTACGGGAGATCCGACCGTCGGATTCTCCTAAAACCGGAACCATCGGCTTCGTATCGAAAATAGCTTTCTAATGAATATTATAGATATGAAATCTAATGGATGGATTTGGAATTATGTCCAAATCAAATTTGGAAAAGGTCGATGTAAGTGTAGTTTGATGGCCGTTTATAGAAATCAACTGTACTGGCCTTGATAAAATTATTAAAAATATCAATAATTAGTGTAAAATCATAAGAAATGATTTGGAAAGAATTGGGATGAAAAATTCCATATTTGAAAAGATAAAAATAGATTTTTATCGAAATGAACTAGTTTTGAATTAGAATAATAAATCCAATATTTTTAAAATAAATAAATTTGATTTGAAATGGTTTTAAAAATAACCAGGATTTCCAATATATGAATTGGAATGGATTTGAATCGAAATTATGCTCGGAATATTTCGATAGTGGATTTCGTGATTGTACGGAGATTGTGGAGGAATTTGGAAGATATATATATATATATATATATATATATATATATATATATAGTTATAGTTATCCCAATACAATATTTGTTAGTTTCAGAATTTGATATTGAGTATAAGTCGATATATTTTCTATTCAGAGCCTTGTATTCAATATCAAATTGGATTTTGGGTTCGTCATGAATGTTATCTTTAATAATACTGTTCTTGAATCGAATGGAGTTAAGAAAATTAGAAACTAACTGGAGATTAGTTAAGTTGAATTGTTTCCTGGGTATTAATCTGATGTTGGTTTCGGCCTTCGGGGTTAATACTTAGGAGATTGTTCTCTTACTAATTTACGGTTAGAGGCTAATGTGAATTGGGTTTATTGTGAACTGTGTTTTTAATGACATTCGTTCTTTAACCCGATTTACAGAGAAATGTGATTTGGGATTTATAAACTTTTTATTTAGATTTAATGGGAATTTTCCAAGGTAACGTTTTCCAATTTAATATATTAAATTGGAATTGAATGGAATTGATAATAATCGAAGTGAACTTCTGTGGAGGAAGACTGTTAATACATATGGAATTTAAGAGGCGTTGTCGTTATTCCATTTATATTATTGGTCGGATATGGAAATTGATATCGATTATATATTGATTTGTTTTTCCGTGAAGATTCCATAATTAATGGAATGTGATTTAGGTTGTCGTGAAATGGTATCTTTAATAATACTATTCTTAGACCCAATGGAGTTAAGAAAATCAGAAACTGACTGGAGATTAGTTAAGTTGAATGGTTTCTTGGGTATTGATTTGATGTTGGCTTCGGCCTTCGGGGTTAATACTTAGGGAATTGTTCACTTGCTAATTTACGGTTAAAGGCTGATGGAATGGAATGTGATTTTAGGTTTATTGTGAACCGTGTTATAAATGAAATTGGTTCTTTAACCCAGTTAAAGACAAGATATGATTTCCCAAGTTAAGTAATCGTTAATATTGATTTTTGGGAAGATTAAAACCAAGTGGAGTTTTAATGCATCTTTAATTAGATTGAAATGATATCCAAAGGAAGATTAAAGAATAAATTTAAAGAATTTATCTTTGATAAAATTAATGGGAACCTTTCCTAAAGTATATGAATATTTGGATAAAGAAATATTCTGGATTGGAATGAGGCATATGTTGTGTTTTTATAGCACTTGTTTATTATATACGCGAGTTATTAGGAAAGACCGGGTTTATCCCATTCTGAATAACTGATTTGACACTGTGTCGAGGATGAAGACGGTGGTTGAAGACCGGAGGTCTTCACATCGTTTGGATGATTACTGATGTCTTGATTGGGTTGTACACACAAGGCGAGGTAATAAGTGGTGATCGTCCAGACGTACTTGGAGATCAACGGATATGCGAGGGCCTCTCCCCTGTATTGGACATAAGGGGGAGGAATAAGGTGCCTTCGGTTTCATTCAGACCCAGAACGAACTTGTAAATGGATGTGTGTCTGACATCAGATTTCATCTTATGTGATTGATAGACATCGGTTGCATAGCGTGAATTGCATGTGTGACATGCTGAGATGAAAATGATCAAGGCTTCTATTGAAAAGCAGAGTCTTGTGGTTGATGATCAAAGCACAGCCTTTGTGGCATAGCTTTGTGTAGCTTTAATTCGCGAGCCTCACACCTCGGTGTGAACCAGAAACGGGAGAAGGACATCAGGGAAATGGACATATGCTAGTTCCTAGTTAGGAGTGGTGTTTTGGGTTTTAAACGCCCTGGCATTTTACTTATGTAGATGATGGATTGCCAGGCGCCTCGGTTATATCGGTCGATCCGGGACCGATGGAGTCATTTGGCTCATTTATACCCCATAGGGCAGGCTAGCATATCGTTTACGGTATTATTAATCCACTCTGTGTGTACCGGCCCTGATGATCCAAGGGATGATGCATTATGTTCCTGAGGCTCGGGCTAGACAGTCTCGAAGCGGGCTAGGACGATCCCTTGCCTTAGTTCATAGATGGAAATCAAACTTCCAATACATGACATTTGCGGTTTTGATTGTAGAGCCTAGTATGGCGACATGATATATGGTACCCATGTAGTCTATGATTGATACATTTATATTTGAAGTTGTTTTCTTCACTTATAGTAATAATAAAAGATGAAATTTAGCGTATCAAGCATTCTTTGGCTATTATAAGGTAAAACCCTATCCTCCGGCTTGAGTTACATTGTGTGATGGGACCTGGGTCTTATAATAGCTTCCTTGTTCTTTATTTAGCATTGCGCTGTTTATTTTATGCACGGGTACTCTTGGGAGGAAACCCGTTCCGTGTTATACGGCGTGGTCCCTTGATTTACCTAACTTTAAATAAAGATTAATAATTGTTTTAGTTATCACACCAGTCACATGACTGACCTGGAGTTTATTGTTTTAACCTAAACTCTGGATGCCCCTATTTCCACACGGGCAGCTTGTAGTTTTGGTTTTGCAGATTTATATTCATAGGATCCTGGTTTACAGCTGGAATGATATTCGGAAAGCTCTGTTTCCGTATATTCTTTTCAGTTGTGTCTTATATTATTTTCCATTGCATTGTAACTTGTAAATCTTTGATATTTAGTAAATGTGTGATATTGATTCATACTTTGTATATTCTTGTATTCTGATGAAATTGTTGTAATAAGCAATGAAATGTTCTTCTGTTTGTGTTCTGATTCGTCTTGTTCTCAAAGCAATCCGTTTTTCCTATTTTCCTCGAAGACGGGGGAAGTTACGGGTTCTTACATTTAGTTTACTATTAATAACGTCCTTTAAAATTATGGGGTGTTACATTCTCCTCTATTTAAAGGATTTCGTCCCTAATACCTCTAAGTTAAGAAGAATGTTACTATCCTAGAATCCACCTACAATCATTTACTCGTCCATCATCCACAGGCATCCCTTGTCCTTAGGAATTTCTATTGCTTGTATGAACATATGCGAAGGTGTGTGTATATGTTCCTAATCTAATGCGAAAATTAAGCGGTCTACTGATTCAGTTGACCTCCTTAGTGCAATATATGTTTGTGCCATGAATCCAAAATGTATGCAAATAATCCTAGTATATCACGTAAATTTTACATGTGTGCAAAATCATTCGTTCAAATGCAACATCCATATGATGATACATCCATTTTCACCCATAAAAATAAAATGCACATACATCCATATGCAGTATGAGAATGTTTAAGCCAATCTAGTCCCTAGCGAGTGTATATGCATCCACGAGAAACCACTTGCATCCATCAAACATAACATGTATCAAACACATGTTTACACCGATTAGTTTTCTACGTAAAGGTCGAAGATTCGATCAATAGGATATACTCGAATGATACAAGCAAGTACGAATAAAAGCTTGGAAAAAGAAGTTAATAACATACCCTTGAAAAGAAAAGGGTACAAAGCGCGAATCTTGTCTTCAGTCTCCCAAGTTGCATCCTCATGGTCTTCTCCGCATTGAACTTTCATCAACTTAACCTCTTTGTTGCGTAGTTTCTTAACCTCTGATCCAAGTATACGAGTAGGAACTGGCCTAACGGTTGCCTACCTTTCTACCTCTACCTCCTCAAGCATGCTCGGCTCAACTACCTTTGCTATATCGTGGAGGCACTTCCATAAATGGGAAACGTGGAAAACATCAAGAATACCCGCAAGTCTATGTGGTAATCTCACCCTATAGGCCATCTGACCTACCATCTCTACTATGGGAAGTGGCCCTACAAACCTTGGTGATAATTTCCCTATAGATCTTTAGCAAACCACATTCCTTAGAGGTGATACTTTGATGAAAATCATGTCTCCTATCTTAAACTCAATGTCAGTCCTTCTCTTATCTACGTAGTACTTCTGCCTGTCCTGAGTTGTCTTCATACGTCGGTGGATAAGATCAATCTTTTCTGAAGTCTCTATAATCATCTCTGGTCCAAGTAGAAGCCTATCTGTAGTCTCCCACCAACAAATCGGTGATCTGCAAGGTCGTCTGTATAATGTCTCGAAGGGTGCCATGACTATACTAGTCCGATAGCTATTGTTGTAGGCAAACTCCACCAATGGGAGATGATCCTCCCAAGTCCCTTCAAAGTCTAGGATACACAACCTCAAAAGATCCTCAAGAACTCTATTCACCCTCTCAGTCTATTCATCGATCTAAGGGTGATATGCGGTGCTCAAACATAACTGTGTACCTAATGCCTCTTGTAGGCTCTTCCAGAACTCACTAGTGAAGATGACTCACTATACTAGAAGGTACTCCATGTAGACGGACTATCTCACGAAGATAAACTGATGCCAAGCATGATGTTGTTCTCTTGCTCTTAACGAGCGCTCTTAGTAAGCCTGTCTACTATAACCCAGATATTGGTGTTGCCTCTCCTAGATCTAGACAAACCATCGATGAAATCCATAGAGATGCTCTCCCACTTCTATTGTGGTACCTCCTAAGGATGAAGCAAACTGCCAGGCTTCTTCTGTTCAATGTTTTACTCATTGGCAAACTAAACATCGAGCTACAAACTATGCTACATCTTTCTTCATCCCGGTCCAAGAGAAAATCCTCTTCATGTATCAGTACATCTTATTGCCTCCCGGATGGATAGTCATTCTTGAATGATGGGCTTCCTCAAGGACTGTCCTCAACAAATCCCCAACTCGGGGAACACAAAACCTCACATCTAGCTGTAGCCACCCTCTATCATCCATGAAATATCTACTAAGGTGGCTTAAAGTCTCCCCTCTACTGAGCCTATCCAAGATGTCTGCTATTTGTGGGTCCTCTCGCTGCGAAGAACTTATCTGATCCATAAGAGTAGGTCGCACCTCTAAGGATGCTAACAAACCAGGTGTAAGATCCATAGATGGCCTAAAATCGAAGGTCGATATGTACTCCAAACTCTGCCTCCCTATGAATAGAGGACTCAAGGTTATCCTCTACCTACTCAACGCGTCTGCCACTACATTACCCTTACCAGGGGTATAAGCAATCTCAAAATCATAGGATGCTAGGAACTCCATCCATCTCTGTTGTCTCAAATTGAGATCCTTCTGTAAGAACAGATACTTGAGCGACTCATGGTCCGTGTATAACTCGAACCTCTCCTCCAAGTGGATAATGTCGCCAAGTCTTTAGTACGAACACTATAGCAGCCAACTCCAAATTACGGGTAGGGTAGTTCCACTCATGAACTCTCAGTTGTCTACTACCATAGCATACTACCCTTCCTTCTTGCATCAAGATGACACTGAGCCCTGTACCACATGCATCAGTGTACATTGTGAACACCTTGTTCCCATCAGGCAATGTCAAAACTGGGGTTGTTATCAGAGCCCTCTTTACCGCTGAAAAGCATCCTTATAATCAATACCCCAGAAAAGGGCAGATTCTTCTTCGTCAATCTGGTGAGTGGAGTTGATATCTTTGCGAATTCCTTAATAAACTTCCTATAATAGCCCGCCAAACAAAGAAAACTTCTCACTTCCGTTACATTCTTTAGAACTTTCCAATCTTGATCTGCAACTACTTTTGCGGGATCCACCACTATCCCATCCTTCGAGACCACATGCCCTAAAAATATTTCTTCCTTTCTCTAAAAGTGACACTTGCAGAATTTCGCCTTATGATGGTGTGCTTTGAGAGTCCTCAAAACCTCTCTTAAATGTAAGGCATGCTCTTCCTCGCTCTTCAAGAAAATTAGGATGTCATCCACAAAGACCACCACGAACTTATTCATAAATTCCCTAAACACCCAACTCATCAGATCCAAAACATACGTGGGTGCATCCGTCAACTCAAATAGCATGACTTGCCACTCAAAAAAAGCCATTTGGAGTTCTGAAAGCAATCTTGCCTATACTGTCCTCGGCAACCATCAATTGATGAAATCCCGTGGCCAGACCTAACTGCAAGAAAAAAGATGCATCAACAAGTTCATCAAACAAATCATCAATCCTCGGGGGTGGGTGCCTATTTTTCTTGGTGAGCTTATTCAACTCTCTGTAATCCACACATAGGAAAATGATCCATCCACCTTGGTTGCGAAGATGACTGGAGCACCCCATTATGATATACTTCGCATAATGAACCCTTTCTCATGTAGCTCCCTTGATTGTTTGCTAAGATTCCTCCTTTCCCTAGGAGCCATATGGCGCACAAGCAATGCGACTGGCTTTGCATTATCCACCAAGTATATCCGAAAATCAATCTCACGTCTCGGAGGTAAGCCTCGAACCTCATCAAAAACATCCTGATACTCATAGACTATGGGTACAAATCGCAAATCATAGGCAAAAGCATCAAGTGATTCTAGAAAACTAAGCATGACAGACCCCTTAGGTCACAGGAAATCTCGAGAGTCCTCCCTCGGCAAGTCAAAAGTCTAACAACCCTCCTCTCACAGTCTAGGATGGCACCATACATGGCTAGCCAATCCATTCCTAGATTCAGACCATAGCCAATAAAACCAAGCATATACGCGTCACATTCGAACTCGACGCCTGATACAGATATCCTCAAACCCCGACATATCATAGACAAATGAGTCGTGCCCCTAATGTGGTCTAATATGATAACGGGATCAGAAACAATATAGTACTAAGGTGTAGAGACTCAACCGTAGAATCAGATATAAAAGAGTGAGAAGTGCCAGAATAAAAAAGGGTCCTAACTAGATGACCGAAAAGGGGAATCAAACCTTCAACGGAAACTTTCCTACCTCTGTCCGGTCCACTGGCCATGAGAGAATGCACCTGTCCTATAGAAGGTCCTTCCTTTTTCCCCTATCCTTGCTTCTTCAGGCATTCCCTAGTATAATGTCCAACTTCACCGCATTTGAAACAAGCATTATTCCTTTTTCTGCATTTCTTGACCAAATGACCCAAGCGCTTACAACCATGACATCTCTTAGAGAAATTACCTACTCGCAAAGGTGGAGGAACAACGGCTGCAGGTGGGGGAGGGGCATCTTCTTGGCCTCCGGTAGGTGCCATAGCCCTAAGGTATCTACGAAACCAAGCCGGTATCGGAACTCCCTTAGGAAGATTCGGTTCCCCAGACATGTTGAAAGAAAAGGAAAACGGATTCATATAGAGAATCGGAAATATATTTTATATGGCTTTGGGGAATATGTTTTTCAAAAACAGACTTTCCTTTGAAAATAATTTATTTTTGAAACAATTTTCAAAACTTTTATCCGATCTTGTAACCTTCAGCTCTAATACCAAATGTGACACCCCATGTCCATTAATGTCACTCTTTATTAGAATGCATTAAGTTCTGTGAAGCATTATAAGCAAACAAAAAAAGAATCTCACAAGATAGATATAAAAATAGCAGTGGAAATTTAAAAATTATTCAGCAGAAAAATATCGAAATCTCAAAACCGGTTACAACATCAAGCTAAAATGCGGAAACCAAGTACATCAAACCGAAACATCTGCCTTGCACTAAAACCAGTCAGAGTACAGAAATATAAAATCATAATCCCCAATAATAGCCATAATAAGGTAGACAAGTAGTTGAAGTGATACATCAAAGCAAATCCGGATCCAAGCAGAAACATAAGAGAGAGAGAAAGTACTAATCACGCCTGAGCGTTCCCACCCTAAGAACCTAGGGGGAGGGTGGAAGGAAAGAGAGAAAGGGAAACAAAAAGGGTCAGGCATAAAGTCTAGCGAGTCCAGTGACTTTTATCATATAAAGAAATAAAAGTATCATGATAGACATATAAGACTGGATGAGAGATAACATTATCATACAACAGGTATAAACAGGATGAATAGGATAAGCTGCGTAAACTATGCTTCTTAGTTACTTTTCTCTGCACCAATACTAGTATAACATGATTTATGAAAAAATTAGGTGTTCCTTAATATAATAGAAACAGAATGATCCCAACAGAAACACAATGGTAGTTTTAGGTGTACTCTTGTTTCATAACGGGTTTTACTCCAAACAGAAATAATAGGTACCTTAACAGAAATAATGGGTGTTACCCCAAACAAAAATAATAGGTACCCTAACAGAAACAGGCAGGCTAGATGTATCCTATACCCCAAATGATTGGCTCCCTAATGTGTAAATACCCTGCATCAGCCCCAAAGTAGGGTGTATTACTCCTAAAGTGGCAAACTACAGAAGGATACAGACCTATTTACTGGTGTTACAACGGATTATTATCCCTGAGCAAGACGGATCCATGCATACACATGACTCCGTTGGAACGTGCTAGTGCACACCTCTTTCCAGATGAACCTCTTAATTTTAGTTCAGCAAGCATGCCCTGACCCCGACCTAGTGCGGGGTCCTCGTTTAATACCAAAATGGGTTACTGACTGATTTGAGCCCCCACACAACAAATGACATAAGCCAAACAGCTAGGATTGTGTCCCTAATTAACTAGGATTTTGATAGGTTATGCCTTACAAATTTACAGGTTCGCATAACCTCCACAGATTAAACAGGATAAGTCTTACAGGTTAAGATTTTACTTAACCCCACGGATTCAACAGGTTAACTTAACCCCTACAGATTTAACAAGTTACAGATTAATAGGTTTATATAACCCCAACAATTAAACATGTTAAGTATTTACAAGTTAACAGGTTTATATAACCTCAACAGATAAAACAAATCTACTTAACCCCATCATTTTAACAGATTTACTTAACCCTACAAATTTACCAGATTCATCAAGTAACTTACAGTTTCATTAACATGTTCCACTTAATTCTTGAATCAAACCTACAGATTTACATGTTCATATACCCCAAATTTCAATCATATTCCACAGTATAAGATATGCCCTAAATTTCCCTCTTTTATTTTCATTCCCAAACGTTCCCTAATTGTCCCAATTTCATTCATACGTATGTCTCTTGCGAGATTGGCCACGGCTCGAAGGTAGCCTAGGCTTATAAAATAAAAAGGGAATGAGAGAGGGAGAAGAACATAAATAGGCATAATAATAATAGAAAGAGGCATATAATAACAACTGAATAGCAGAATATGTGTATGGAAAAATACATGTAATGATAGCAGAACTGTTTAGATATAAATCAATTTCTTAACAGGCATAGGCTCAGATCCAGGTTTATTAACATGTCAGTATTATTGTTAAACTTTATATATAAAAGTAATATCAACTCACAGAGAATGGGTTTAAAGAACAGAGGAAAATATGTTGTTGTTGCAGGAGGGATTCTTGTATAAGTTACATAAGAATTGTCTTAATTCAATCCAAATTTCGGCAGCATCTCCCCATCTTCATTTTATATTTTGAGAACAAGAGTTTGAGGAAGAAGTATGAAGAAGTGTGATTGATTTGATAGGAGTGCATGCCTTTATGTATAAAGTTTACAAGACAATCCTCAACCATCAGATCTCTGCTTTTTAAATCTAACCGCATAGTAAAATAATGAACCTGGTCAACAAAACAGGCCAGGTTCGCTCAAAGAATTTGGACGGATCTAGGTCGGGTCGACCCACCAACCGCCTGGGTCGACCCTAAGGTCAACCCAACCCCCTATGGGTCGACCCAGGCTTGAGCGGGTCGACCCCTAACAGGCTGAATCCCGCTTCCTTCTCCTGCTCGCTCCGTTTGATTTATTTTGAATTCCGTCTTGCTTTCTTTATACGTAAGTCTCTTATGTGTATACAAACTTCTAACCTTCCTATCTTTCTCATACTATGTCTGTTTTACACAAACTCAGAGTCTATCTCAATCGGAATTCTGAGACGAACGCAATGATACAGTCCATTTTACTTAATTCCCAATATTTAATTAAGTGCTTTAGTTTACTGTTAATAATGTCCTTTAAAATTACGGGGTGTTACAGGTGCCTCTTGCTCAATACTAGGTTGCTCCTGATATCCTACATGGAGTATTCGAGCTTCAGGAGCTCCTCTTGGGCTGGCCAACTTTTCCAAAGAGTCGGCTTGGGAGTTTTCCCCTCTTGCGGTCTAATTTATAGAAAAATATTCGAATTGAGTGAGCATCTTTAGTATTCTCTTCACATATAGTGCTACCTGGGCATTCTTTGTTGGGAAGGTTTGCTTAATTTGTTATACCATTAGTTGTGAATCGCTAAAGATCTCAATCCATTGTATCTTAAATTTTAGTGCTAAACTCAATCCTACCACCATTGACTCATATTCTGCTACATTGTAAGTCGCGGAAAAACCCAGCTTCAATGCGTGATGTAAACGATGCCTGTCAGGATTATTATATACCCTGCTCCTTGTTCATTTGAAGCTCCTTCTACAAATAACTGCCCTTTTCCTTTAGATCGTTTTTCATTATGGACTGTTCTATAATGAAGCTTTTGCACTCATTTACAAAGTCTGCAAGAGCTTACCCTTTAACAGCCGATCTATTTTGGAACTCGATTTCATACTGACTAATCTCAATTCCCCACGTTACTAACCTTTCGATGGTTTCTGGCTCATTTAAAACTTGCTTGAGTGGAAAGTTGGTCAAAACCTTAACGGGATGTGCTCGAAATTAACCCTTAAGCTTTTGTGCTGTAAGTATTAGACAATATGCTAATTTTTCCACTATAGGGTATCAGGTTTCCGCATCTTTCAGCCTTCTGCTAACATAATAAATTGGGAATTGCGTTCCATTGTCTTCTCTGATGAGAATCAAGCTGACCACATACTCTAAGATAGCCATATAAAAGTATAAATCTTCCCCTCTTTCCGGACTAGATAAAAATGGGGGCTTTCCCATATAATCCATCAATTCAAAGCCTTCCTGTATTCCTCGGTCCATTCAATGTTTTTCTTTTTCTTTATTACATCGAAGAAATGGACACACTTATCTATGGCTATGGAAATGAACCGACTCGAGGCTGCTATGTTACGTTTAAGCTCATAATCTCTTTGCTTGTCTTAAATTCTTCCATATCCTTTATGGCCTTAATTTGATCCGGACTAGCCTCAATTCCCTATTCGCTGGCAACATATCCTAGGAACTTTCCAGAATGAACTCCGAAAGAACACTTTTGCAAATATTACTTCATTGATATTCTCTCAGGATATTGAACATTTCTTATAAATCCTTCAGATGACTTTCGGCCTTTAAAGATTTCACTAGCATGTCATCTACATATACTTCCATGTTTCGTCCTATTTGATTCTGAAATATTCTATTAACCAACCTCTGATATATTGCTCCAGCGTTCTTTAATCCAAAGGGCATTACCTTGTAACAAAATGTTCCCCAATTGGTAATGAAGCTCGTATGTTCTTCATCGGGTTTGTGCACATGGATCTGGTTGTATCCTGAGTAGGCATCCATGATGGATCGTATGTCCACTAGTCGCATCAACCAACTGATCTATGTGGGAAAGGGGATAGCAATCATTTGGGAAAGCTTTGTTCAGGTCTTTATAGTCAATACAAGTCCTCCATTTCCAATTAGACTTTTTTTTAACCAACACTGGATTAGCCAACCACTTAGCGTAAAAGACATCCTAGATAAATTCGTTCGCAAGCAACTTATTTACCTCTTCTTTCAAGGCTTCCAATCTATCTCTATTGTATTGCCTTTTTTTATCGTATAAAGGTTATAGACGGTTTGATGTTTAGAGCATGGCTCATAATAGAATGTTTAATCCTACCATGTCCGAGTGGGTCCAAGCGAACGCATCCTTATTATGTTATGGGAACTGAATCAAGTCGCTTCTCAATGGTTCTTCCAATCTCTTCCCTACATTGATGGTTTTAGCTTTATCAGTTGAATCAACACTTATTTCCTCCAAATCTTCTATCGATTTGATTCTTTCTATATCCCCTTGGGAATCTAATTCTGTGACAATTTCTTCTTCTTCTGCCTAGTTTATCTCACAACCCTCTTTCTCTTTTTCCTCAGAAAGGTGTACCTACTATTCATACTCCTGTTAATTTTATTAATTCTTATTTTAGCCTCGTCGGGTGTAAGAATCTGTCATCCAAGGGTTGAAAAATTGTGGAAGAGTCAAAGTAAGCAAGATACTCCCTTTTGTATTAGCTAACGGTTGTGTAATACAATTAATGAGAACTGAACTGTTCCCCCATGATTGTGTCCCAACCATACTTGGATAGGAATTTTATCATAAGATATTTGGATGATACGAAAGCATCCATTTCGTCCAGAGCTGGTCAGCCAAAGAAAGCATTGTAACAGAAAGGCGGTCAATGACGATGAAGAGAGTCTCAAAGGTCCTGCAGAGAGGAGACAACCCAACTTGGACCAAAAGCTTGATTTTTCCGACTGGAGTTGATCCTTTGTGGTTGAAACCAAAGATAGGCTCATTGCTTGGTTCCGTCTTTTTCTCACAAATCCCCATTTGGTCAAACGCATGTTTAAAGATCATGTTCATCACAATACCAGTATCAATAAGAATTCTAGCAACTATAGAAAGCCCAATCTGTGATGTTATCATGAGAGGGTTATTATGCGGATGGTGAAATCCCCTTTTGCATCTCATTTGGGAAAACCACTAGGGTGTGCATCTTGATGTTGTAGCGAGCATTCTCTAATGATGGTTCCTCTTGAACAGAAAATATTCCCTCGCGAGCCTCCTTTAGACATCGGTTCTGAGCTGCCTGACTATTCCCAAAGGGATGTGGACCACCATTAGTATCACAATAATTCGCTTTATTAGACGGCCTAGATCTAGTTGACCCTCCTCAATTGGAGTTTCCACTGAGTTGGCCGAAACTTTTTGGTGCCCGTTCATACACTAGGTTGATGATTGTTTGTCCAAAACAAATTCTTTCAAATGTCCTTCATAATGAGCTTCTGAATTATGCCTTCTGACACCTTGCATTCATCAATCTTGTGTCCAGTTGTTTTGTGTTACTCACAATACTTTCCTCCACTGCATGGGTCCGGGTAGTTCTTGGCTTTAAAAGATAATGGGAAGTTATTGACTCTCTCTTTAGCCACAACATAAATAAATGAAATAGGTTTACTCAAAGCCACCGAATTAGTGTTAGATTCTTCCCGTCTTGGTTTCTTCTGGATTCCATCAAGCCCAGACCTCCCACCTTGGAGTTTTCAATTAAAGCCTGGCTTCCCTCCTTCCCCACGGGAGCAAAACTTTTTCTTTGCGTATTACAGCTCATCCATACAAATGAATTTTTCAGCCTGAAAGTGAAAATCCTACAAGTCTTTGCACCCGTGAATTTGTCCAACCTCGGTGTAGGATGATATCGATCGCCATTAGTAGCAATAAGCTCGTTAATACGAGTTGTCAACTCCTCAATGCTTCGACGATGCTCTGTGTACATTAACTATCAAAGTCCAACATGCATCTGATATAGCTCCTCATAAGGAAGAACAACTAGATATGGGTATTGCGTAATCTGCGGTCGTGAAATATCAATGTATCTATCCACTCTAGATGTACCTTGTATGCAAAAAGTCCAATTGTAATCTGGTGTTGTAGAAGGCTGTAGTGGATGAGGCTGCTGGGGTAGCTGGAGAGGTTGAGGAGGATAATATACCTGCATACTCTGTGATAGGTCCTGGAAAATAGGGTTACAAACCCACTCCTAAGAGCGAAAGGTCAGACTTAATCAACTGTTGCCGCATGCACAAACGAGGTCATATGTGGTGGAGAGTAACACTCATGCCAAAAAGAAATGTAATCCCTATGTGTAATGATGAAACTATTAGCTGACCACCACTCTTAGGCGTACTACTGTAAAACGACACTAGCATAAACCCTCAAATGTGTCATATCATGGTGTGGATCATCAAGAACAAAATCATCATTGTATATCTGCCTCCAACTGTGCTCACCCAAGTACCAATAACATCCAAAAATAGTGGCAATGATACCAAAGGGAAGCGTCTGCCCAAAAGAAAATAACCCGCTGAATCGTGGGTCAGTCAAGAAAGGGGAACCATCATACAGTCACCATAAAACTAACTCTCGTGTGGTATACTTCTCTATCTGATTGTGAGCCACAACAAATACATGACATGCATGTCCTTCTGGAATGTCCCTACGATTATCTAGCGGCCACACTTTCACTCGCAGACAGAATAATAATAGTGTGGGATCCACCTAGGACACGTCATGTTATGAAAGTACTCGTAATACCTGTATTGCAAAATCTCCTAAAAACCTGTAATCGACGACGTCTATGGCCAAACGATGCACTGATGGTCCAAACCCTTATGCAAATAAACTAAAATTAGTGTACCACAGTCGTATGCAATAGGACTTGTACCAAATGACAATTCTACAACAGCCACTACATATACACAGGGCAATGTGTTCGAAGCTATTGTAAAGAATAAATTACCAATCATATATAACAAAAAAAGTCTGACAATCTCTAAATTGTGAAATGTAGGACGAACTTGAAATAAATTCTGGATGGATTATTTAATGTACGAGCATCTTATGTGATGACCAAATGTGAGACCTCTGCCTTCTAATTTGAGATGTGGAAATAAACTAGATAAAAGGTCATACTGCTGATACTGCTTGTCATATGTTAATGTCTCACCCTGACCGATGGGTATACTAGTTAGCATGGTAAAATCCAGTTGGGTTAAACCCTACTCTCCAAAACTAAAGTGGAATATTTCCACCAACATGCGAGCAATGCCCTACATTACTGAATATCGTTATTTAAAATATTTTCGATACCTAGTAAGCAATTTTAAAATATTAAAACCGATAAAATAGATTACGCAAAGTAGTATGCACGTTTGTCAAAAATACGTACTCCAAACATCTCCAAAACAGATATCATGAAGATATCTATGAATAACACCATCTGTGTTGTAAGCACGAATAATCCTATATATATATAATACTAACCCAAGAGCATCAAGTTCGATCACGACGAGCCTAATATTAAACATGGATATTACTAAATGTTTATACGACTTAAATAAGGAATTGAATAAATTATATCGATGCCTCTACGGATGTGCTGATGTAGACTTCGTCTTTAGGTAGTTCACGAAATTAGCCAGTTGTTTTCTCGGTCCCAATTTTGGTCGATGTGAGGATCCAAAGTTGCATAATGCCACCTCTAGTGATGCATCTTCTCTGAACGGACATCGTATGCCGTCTGCCGGTACTTCTTGTAGCCACGTTTTCTTCTACTGTTGCATCCTCCTCGTGTCGATTGACGTTGCCAGCACTTCTGCTCCCGCGACCACAAACTCATCTCAATTTTTTGGGGGAGGAAAATAGGTTTGGAAAAGGGGGTGGTGGATGAAAATTTGGTGGAAGAGTTTGGGAGGAGAAGGGGTCGGGTGATAGGGTTATTTGGAGGGACCATAGCCGGCTTATTATAAGTTGGCTATAGTCCCATGAACCCATCCCCCATTGAGGGACCACTTGGGTCAATTGTCGTTGAACTGACCCAAAATGATCCCCCACACTGGAGAGCTCTTATACACAGCCAGGGTTGTTGTTAAGCAGGGGACAACATCAAGTGTATAAGCCAGAAGATCTTTAGTAAAAAAATCATATACAATGTTGGGTACCCATTTAAATTCACTATACAATACTTTGTCATATTTCCCATCAAATTGCATTTCTTACATCTAATATTTGTTTCTTTATGTGCCCTGCATTCCTATATCGGCCTTGCTTTTATTCTAGCGAACTTGCTTTCCCTCTCCCTTCTTGTGCTCTTCTCAACAACCGAATTAAATAACACCTTCTCTGTCAAGCTCTCAAAAGCAGCTCCAACGAGTACACGTCTGGAATATCTCAAAAATGGTTTCAATCGCTAAGCAAATTTTGTTCCTTTCTCATTTCTATGTGTAAGGTCCAAGCCATGGTTTACTAGCTAGTTGAATTTATTGATCAAACTGACCGTTAGAAAGGTTTGTCTCTTGTAAAAGGGCTAAAATCAAACTCTTTGAAACCAATAATTTTCACAGATAATATCTCTAATCGAAACATCTCTCCGTATAATTTTATTTCTTCTCAACTTCTTCCACATGATCTCCTTCTTTTATTTAAAAATTCAAAAAATATTGTTCCTTCTCCCTTCGAAATCCTCTCCTTTTTTTCCTTCACATTCTCCGCGACTCTCAAACCTAATATACGTTTCAATTTTTAACTCCAAACGGAATTTGAGTTTCGAAGTCGTTTCAGATCTCACCTAAAACCCTCGATCTAGATGACTTCGACCTAGAAAATCAAATTAGCATCGAGTTGATTAGTTAACATATTTCGAGTTTATTGTAAAATTATCCAGTATAAATTTTTATTTCAATCCATTGGTCTTCACTAAATTTGATCCTGTTTATTCGTATGCGAACTGAAATTCCAACTAAAGCCCTAACTGAGGAATAAAAACTTATTCGGTCATCTTTCGATTTTTGGAGTCAACTTAGGGTTAGGAATTCTACGACTACAATGGATTATTGCGAACTTGGTGACAAAGATGGTTTCGTTGGAAATTATCCTCATAGTGACCAGAGATCTGATGGCAAAAGTGTGTTTGAGAATCTGGGAGAAGAAAAAGTTTTTATTACCAAAAATGGGAAAATGTAGAGGGAAGTGGACTTGGTGCTGCAACTGGAATGATCTTGTCTCTTCTTGGAAATCTATGGAATTGCAAGGATAATCATATGACATGTCAATCAGAGTTAAAAGAGGCACACATAAAGAATCCAAAATGGTATTCTGCATTTCAGAATGGACTAGCTGTTCCATCTGGCACAATTCCAGATCCTGGATGTAACGACCCAGCAGTTTCGATGCTCGAATTCCGATAATAATACATAAACCCCGTATTTCTTGCCAAAACACAAGTATCGAAAACACTAGATAGTTAATAGAAAGAAATTAGAGGGTGAGATAAGAAAGAAAGAAAATTTAGAATAGAAGAAGAAGAATCAACACAACACAGAGTCTCACATCGCAATGGAACAAAATATAATATAGAAATAACTTTATTGAGAGATTGAAATAAACTTACAAATCATCATAGTACATCAATACATCTGGATAGTTATAAAATCATGTCCTCATACATAACACACAGCAGAATAATAATATCATATGTTTGAACTCTTCCAGCTCATCTCATCATATCATCCGATGACCTGAACCTGTAAAACTCTATCTAACCTGAGCATTTCAAACGCCGGGTCAGTCTGGTGAACTTGAGTGAGAAACCCACTAAGTTTATAAATAACATCCAACTAAATTTTAAAGTTAACAAATATTTTATGAAAGAAAAGGATAATCATAAGACCGATCCACACATAGACACGGATGGTTTTTACCTTACAATAACCTAAAACACTTTTGAAATAATATTTTATCTGATATTATAATAATGTCCAATACAAATAAATATCAATCTAGCAGAACACTTGCATCTCATGCTCCATATACATAGTATACAATCAATATCGCGGATGCTTATTGGAGATTGGATTCCGACTATGACAAGCTACGGAACCGCGCGTTGATAGTGTATCTCTAGAGGGGAATACACTGGGTTCAACAAGAACATCTTGCAACCCGGCAACACATGACTGACCACTCATTTCGCTTGAGTAAATCAAATGTATATCAGTAACCGTTTCCCAAAAGGGACAGCATCGAATAGAATATGTTGGAGAATGGAGTTCTGATGACAACAACCTTATTTCAATTATCATTGATTAAAGAATATATACTAACATCTCTGTCTAGAATATATATACATATATATGCAAGATCTATATACAGGAATTAATACTGAAGACTGTACAGTTTTAGAGATTGAAGAGATTCAGAATTCGGAGAAGATTCAAGACTCATGAGTGATCAAGAGTACAAGACAAATATAGTAATAGAGTCTAGTTTATACGTAAGACTCTAAATAGCACTCCAGGTACAAATTCTGTTTTTTCAAATTCTGATTTTCAAATTTTAAATTCTGATTTTCAAATTTCAAATTGTTTTTCTATCATTAGATCGAGCAAGTTCAAATTAGCGCAACATAAAACCTATTAGTCCGAAAGCACCATGGAGGGCAAGAAAAGTCCACAACCCTCCTAATTGACACCAACGAGTAAAATCCCCTTGTGCTTCAGGTGCTTTTTGATTTCAAACATAAGTTTTAAAGTTTATAAGTTTATAAGTTTATATATTTATATAGTTATATACTTTTATAATTTTATATTTATATAGTTTTACACCTTATATTTTATAAATATGATTATATAATATATATTTATGTTTTCATATGATTTTATACTTTATAATACTCATTTATATCACCAAGTTTTAATTCAACAATTTCCAGAATTATATATATAGTCAAACACCTGAAAATATTCAAAATTCAAATTTTTAAAGAACAAATATCGACATTCATGTGGTGCAATGTCGACATACAACTGTCATTTTTTCAAATTTCAAAGGAAATGTCTTTTCGCTATTTGTAACGTTTCAGAAGCATTACAGCCTTTCAAATCTTACAAATAGGGGTTGAATTCGAATTTTTTAACCATTCTTCTTCTCCATCTTCACCCCTTTTCATCCCTCCATTAATATTTCTTATTTTAAATATTTCTACACTTCTACTCTAATGATTTCTATTCTAATTACATAAAACTTCTTCTCTTCTCACTCTCAACTCATTACTCTCTGAATTGAAGTGTTATTGAAGAGTTACAGGGCTGTTGTAATCATTTGGGAAGTGTTTGGGAAAAGGTGTGTTCCTTAAAACACTGAAACCAAGGAAAGGGAGCGGTGTTAAACTTGTAACCATGAAATCAAGGGTGTTTAGAGCGGTGTTAACCTTGTAGCTAGGAAATCAAGGGGATTGTACTTGAATATTGATATAGTAATAAAATTTTGTGCAATGCAACGTTGCATGGGACTGGTAATAGGAGTAATCCGAACCAGTATAAAATCCAGTGTGTTCTTTCCTTTTCTTCTTTTTTTTATTTTTTTTATTTTTGTGTTTGTGTTTGATTCTGTGTCTGTGATCATCTCTGTGGTGTGTGATTCACATAGTAGATCATATAAGTTTTAGATTTTCTTAAATTCCTAAAAAACCCTAGTTACCCCCCCTTTAGTGTTAGCCTTGCCTCAAGATCCGTATTCCGCGTTCCCTAACAATTGGTATCAGAGCACGGTTTTTCAAAAAGTTCATAATCTGATTTTTGAAAATGTTAAATGGAAAATTTTGAAATGATTGTTAACATTAGTATCAACTCATGCATTGCATCAATGTTGAAAGAGTCTGCATACAATTGTGTTGAGAATTCAAGTGATCCACTGAAATAATGTCCAAAACAGGAAAAGATTTGTTATACGGCTGCTGTAAATTCAAAATTTGAAAAGATGGGTGATGTGGCTATTTAAAATTCAAATTCTGAAATGGTGTGTTACATGGCTGTTGAGAATTCAAATTCTGGTGAATAAATGGTGGAAATCAAAAAGGACAAATGGATATTGGTTAGTGGTTTTTCGAGTCATATGACAGGAAATCCAGAAATACTAAATAATCTGGTACATAAAGACGGTGGAATGGTCAACTTTTGTGATAACTCAAAAGGATATATTGCTGGCATCAGTAATGTCGATAATTCTGAAACTCCTACTATTTCTGATGTTTTATTAGTTAGGAATCTAAAACGCAACCTACTAAGTATAAGGCAACTTTGCGATAAAGGATATAAGATAAACTTTGAGAAAGATATATGCTTTATAGAAGATAGGAATTCAAAAGTAATATTCGAAGGAGATAAAAAGAAAAATATTTATATATTGAGTATGAAAATCTCCAACGATAATCTATGTCTTATGACCAATACAAGTGACCCTTGGATTTAGCATAAGAGATTTGATCATTTAAATTTCAAACACATCTCTAAGATTACTAAATTAGATTCCATTAGGGGATTACCCAAAATGAAGTTTAAAGATAATAATTTATGAGATGCTTGCCAGTTCGGAAAATTAAAAAGAAGTTCATTTAAATCAAAAGAGGAGATTACAATCTCGAAATCACTAGAGTTAATTCACATGGATTTATTTGGTCCATCTCAAACCCAATCAATAAATCACAATTGATATGTTTACGTAATAGTCGATGATTTTTATAGATTTACATGGACTTTGTTTCTCAAAAATAAAAGTGATGCTTTTGATCAATTTAAAACTTTTGCTAAAAGAATTCAAAATTTATTATCCTTAAAAATTAAAACAATACGTAGTGACCACGGTGGAGAATTCAAAAATGAAAATTTTGATTTTTTTTTTTAATAAAAAGGGGTAACCCATAACTTTTCTTTCCCTAGATCTCAACAAAATGGAGTAGCTGAACGTAAAAATAGGTCAATACAAGAGTGTGCAAAGAATTTTTGGGCTAAGGCAGTTGCAAAACAGCTTGTTATATTTCAAATAGAATTTCAATCAGACCCTTAACTCATAAAACACCATATGAACTTTTGTACAATCAGAAACCAAAAGTATCATACTTTAAAAATTTGGAAGTAAATGTTTTATTCTTAATACTAAAGAAAATCTAGGCAATTTTGATTCGAAATCCGATAAAGGAATATTTATTGGATATTCAGATAGAAGTAAATCATATAGAGTTTTTAGTTCTAGAACTAATACTATAAAAGAAACCTTAAATGTATCCTTTGACGAAAATTGTAAAAATATAACAAAACACAACGAAGATGAATATGAAAATGAAAATACTAAAACAAATAATGAAGATAGTCAACCAAACAAAAGAATTAGATTACTAAGAGACCACCCTATAAAAAATATCTTAGGAGATGTTGAATCTGTCATTAGGACTCGTAATCAATTAAATAATATGAGTAATTTAGCATTTATTTCAACAATTGAACCTAAGAATCCAAAGGAAGCATCTTCTAATGATTCATGGATCCTTGCTATGCAAGAGAAATTGAATCAGTTTACTCGAAATGATGTATGAGATTTTTTCCTAGACTAAAGGACAAAACAATCATAGGAACTAAATGGGTTTATAAAAATAGAATGAATTAGCATGGTGAGGTCATAAGAAATAAGGCACGATTAGTAGCACAAGGTTATACTCAAAAAGAAGGAATAGGTTACGATGAAATGTTTGTCCCCGTAGCTAGATTAGAAGCAATTAAGATATTACTAGCATCTGCAAACCATAATAATTTAAATTATATCAAATGGATGTTAGAAGTGCTTTTCTAAACGGATTTGTTAAAGAAGATGTATATGTATAGCAACCACCTCTTTTTAAAGACGAAAATTTACCAAATCATATATATAAGTTAAAGAAAGCATTATATGGATTAAAACAGTCTTCTAGGGCTTGGTATGATAGATTAAGAAATTACTTATTACAATCTAACTTTGAAATAGGAAAACTAGATAACACTTTGTTTATTTAAAGAAATAATAAAGGCATACAATTAGTACAAATATATGTTGACGATATAATTTTCGGATCGATGAATAATAAGATGAATAAAGAATTTTCAGATATAATGACCTAAGCATTTGAGATGAGTCATATGGGAGAACTAACATGTAACAACCCGGAAAATACGAGCCAATTTAAAAAAATTAAATTGGTTATTTTAAAGGAATTCAAACAATTGAAATAGAATATGTCAATAAAATAATGAATTGGAAATAGTGAGGCAGTTTGAAAATTTGAATTCAAACTTTGACTGACTGTACCGGGTGTAAAATATAATGGATTTTAGTGAAACCAAAAATATTTAAATCTGTTTATGAATACCTTTCTAACGAGTCTGAAAAATCGAAGTTTCATAGCGGAAATCAAAAGTTATCGCCAAATGAATTTTCAGAAAGGTCGCTATATAGTTATAGCCCTTGAAAATAGACATTTTTCAAACGACCTCGGAATTCGACGAAACCACTTTTGTTGGGTACGGGATGTCAAACTATTGCTAGGTTTCAAATTTCATAATTTTTGAAGCTAGAATGTGAGCGTGGGAAAAGAAAATGTGATTGGTCAATTTCTGTTAAATTGGGTCGACCAGAAAATGGCAATTTTTCAAACGATCTCAGAATTCGATGAAACTAGTTTTGTTGGGACCATATCATCAAAACATAGCTAGATTTATTTTTCTGGAATTTTTCGAATCAGTTTGTGGCTCTAGCAAATTGAAATGTACATTCAAATTGAATATTAAATGATTTATACTTTAATTTGAAAAATAACTGACTGTAACAGTCGAATTGGCCAACGAAACATATCCCATTGTGTCCGGGATAGGGGTATTTAGCTAGGGGCGACAGTCGTTGGGTTGAAATTGGTGTTCGTTTAGACAAAAAGATATTTTTGAATTAAAAATAAATTAAAAATAAAATAACATGGGCCAATCCCCCTCTTTCTCTCTCACTTTTCGTTGACCGGTCAAACTCGATTAAACCCCCCTCCCCTACGAACGACGGAAGTTGCTCCCATCTTCCCGACCTAATCGCCGCCGCCACGTCCACTTTCAGCCCCACTCCAGTTGAGTTTTTCGTTCGCCTCTCCCTCCTCTATAAATCCATACAACCTTCTCCTGGTATAGTGGGGTATTTTTGGCGAATTATCTCGAGGAAGGCGTCGACTTTGGAGCTCCACCGTGCGATACAGGGACCACTGAGTTGGGTGCCACCACCGGCACTGGAAACCCTGTTCGAAGCTCTTTGACGCTGCAGCACCTGATCGAGACAACACTTCACGGATCGAACGAAAATTTAAAACCTAGTTTCGAAGGTTTACAGAGGTGAACGGCTTTAAATTTCTGAATTGAAAATAACACTTTTAAGTGTTGCAAACTTTGGAAAATCATATCTTTATCATGTGTTGACGAAATTCGATGAAACAGGAAACATCGGGACCGCAAGGAGGCTCTCTACCATCTAGAAGAGACCGCGGATTTTTCTGAGCTATCTACGATTTTTAGCACCTCGAAAACCAATGTGAGAACTCTAAATTGAATTGTGTGAATGAAATTGTGTTGTATAAGTTATATAAGCGAAGTGTAAATTATATACGCATTGTACACCACCTGTACATGTGTCGTATAAGTTATATGAGCGATGTATAAATTATACAAGCGTTGTATGAAACATATATGCTTTGAATTGTGTTGAAATGGAAGTGAAATATAATATATATATATATATACTCCCCTCATCCACAAACCATGGACGATATTTATTGCTTGTGATTGGCGTGAAAATATGTGGTATGACGAATGGTTGAAAATAATTGTTTGTGGTTGTTATTGTTGGACTGTGGTTGAAAATACCTTTGTGGTTGAAAAATATCCTCTTGTGGTTGAAACAAATTAGAATAGGATTGTGGAAATGAAAATAAAACATGCCGCCTGCGTGCGAACTAGATGCATGATTCCCTATTGTCAAAAACCGCGAGGTTTTAAGGTAGAGCGAGGAGCCGTACTAGGGACGGTCCTGGTTTTAACTACCCTACCGTTATGCTGCCGAAATTTTCTGAAATATTCACGTGTTAGAATAATTTTCATTTGTTGAAATAATTTTCATATGTTGAAACCACATTCATGTGTTGAATAGAAATTCATTCGTTGAATAGAAATTCATGTGTTGAATAGAAATTCATTCGTTGAATAGAAATTCATGTGTTGAATGGCATTCGTATTTTAAATAAATAGCTTTAACAATAAAAATCACATTTATATATATATACAAACTATAAAGAACATTCATGTGTTGAATAGAAATTCATTCGTTGAATAGAAATTCATATGTTGAATGGCGTTCGTATTTTAAATAAATAGCTTTAACGATAAAAATCACATTTATATATATATACGAACTATAAAGAACATTCATGTGTTGAATAGAAATTCATGTGTTGAATGTTATTCGTATTTTAAATAAATTGATTAAACAATAAAAATTACAATTTTTATTGTGAATAGGAAGTGTTAAAAACATTCACGTGTTGAATAAATATTTCTGATGACAAAAATACTACTTTTATCATGTATACGCCTTGCTAAAAATACACACGTGTTGAAATAAATATTTGTTTGCTAGAAATATTATTATTAGCTTTGTTCTGCATATATATATATATACATGTGTTGAACAGAGAAAATGGATTAGCTGTTGAGTAAAGAAATTATTTGCGTGCCCGACAAATAGGTAAGCCTTAATGAGTGGGCTGCGCAATTTTATTTTTATATCAACTCCTGTGAATGCCATTGGATGCGGAATGCTGGTTATTCTGTGTGTAATAAATAAACATCGCCATAGAATAGTAACAATAAATTTTGAACTACACTACATGGCATACTTCTTGACGATAGGCATACTTCATCATATACCACATAAGCAGTTGGAGCTTGTGTGACGAGGTGGAAGATTTACCATACGAGCGAGAGGCTTGTATGGCGATGATTATATATTACAGGTTGAACTGATGACTGATATGGACTATATAAAATATAACGATAAATTGCCAGATTAATAAAAGCCCCACACGAGTCTGGAGTTGACAATAATCATGTCTCTCTAGTTATTAGATACGGCACATGGATTATTTATTTCCCACACGGGACGAGGATTTATCCTCTGGAGTAATTAAAAATACACACTCCCTCAGGCTTAGATAGGGTGACAAGAATTTATTCTTTGGAGTTATTACCCATACACGCTCCCCTGTAAACACCAGAATATATCACTATAAATATGTATATGCTTTATAGGATTTATTGGGTATCTAATACGGCCCAATAAATTTCCAAACCCCTTCCCGTACAAAGGAGGTTATGGCGAAATTTTTCGAAATATAAAGGCGTTAGTGAAATATTTGAAGTGAAAACGATATTGAAATTACAGAATGAACTATATATATATATATATATATATATATATATATATAATTGAAAGGAATCGAGGCCGTGCAGTTCGTGTTTTGAAATCGTAACTTCAATCTATTAGTACGAGAGATCCGACCATCAGATTTTCCCGAAACCGCAACCGTTGGGTTCATCTTGGAAATATCTTTCCAACGGCACCAACTTTGTAAAAATCCGACGGTTGGATTGTCTGGAATGTTTAATTCAAATCTAAAGAAAAACAGCTCCAGGATCGATTATATTTATATATAAATATAAATAAAAATTAAATTAAATCGATTAACGACGCTGCAGTTCGTATTTTGAAACCGTAACTTCAAACGACTACTGTGGAAGATCCGACCGTCGGATTTTCACGAAACTGGAACCGTTGGGTTCGCTTTGGGAATATCTTCCCAGTGATATAAACTTTGTAGAAATCCAACGATTAGATTTCCCGATATGTGTAAAACAAATTTGGGGAAAAACAGCGCCAGTGCCACGACACGACCTGAAACGTCGTTTAATTAAATATGGCCATTTTTAAATAAATAAAAATGGCGAAAAAATCGTTATAAAATATTATAAGCGACATGGATTGGAAATAAACCAATTTTGCTTGATTTGCTAAATATTTGATGGTTGTATGTGTTGGCCATGAAAATTATACTAAAGAACTGAAATGTGAATGTCGAATAATATAACCATGGGAAAAATTGATTCGAATTCTAATTATACGTGAATTATTTGAAAAGGCCGAGCTAACCCTCATTTCAAATAATTGATCGAACGATTTTAAGTCGAAAATACAAAGACGGTTCAAGTCCGACGATCTTTGTATCGGATGGATGGGCGCTTCTGAGGTTCATGATTAGAGTAGCTACCTTGAAGGAACGTATGTAGTAGCCGTTTGGACGTATGTGTTGATTATACGGATATACGAGGAATATGGTGCCTTCGGTTTCCTTTAGACCCAGAATGGACTTGTAAATGGACTGTGTGTCTGACATTGGATTTTGTTCTGTACTGATTGATCTCTGTTAAATATATATCAGTTTGGCGGTGGAGAATTTATTCTCTTGCTTAACGCCCTTCTTTGAGACGTACGAGCTCAGAGGTTATATATCGATAGAAATCAGTTGTATGGAGTGGATTGCCTGTGTGGCATGCCAAGATGCAGTGATCAAGGCTTCTATTACAAAGCAAAGTCTTGTGTTCAATGATCAAAGCACGGCCCATGTGGCCTGGCTTTGTGTATAGCGTGGATTCGCGAGCCTCACACCTCGGTATGAGTTAAAAACAGGATAAGGACTACAGGGAGAGCACGACGTTTTTTTCTAGCTAGCGGTAGTGTCAGTGCTTAAACTGGCTGACATTTATATTATTTTTACCAATGTGGATGTTGGAATGAGGCGCCTCGATATTAGGTCTATTAGGACCGGGAAACCTGTGCTCAGGAATAATTAATCCTCAAACGTAAGGGAGGACCGGCCCTGAAGCATCCAAGGGTTACCCAGAGTATGTAGTCCTGAGGCATTTGCTAGAGTGTCTCGAACCGGAGAGGAGCTTGCCCCTTGCCTCGACTCATGACGGAAATCCAATTTCCAATACGAGATAACGGATTTGATTGTAGAACTAGTATGGCGACATAGTATATGGTAGCTATGCCGCCTATGATTGATATTTATGACGATATTCGTTTTTGAAATATATATGCACTAGTAATAATATCAAATGGTTTTGCTTTACACGTATTAAGCATATTTGGCCATTATAAGGTAAAACTCTATCCTCTGGTTTGCGTTGCATTGTATGATGGGACTTGAGTCTTATAACGGCTTCATTCTTTTTAAAAGTATTGTGTTGTTTCAAAGAATTTACTTTGTTTTAAATGCACGGGCAATCACTGGAGTGAACCCGTTCCGCGAAAGTGGCGTGGTCCTATGATTTGCCTTATTACTGTTGTTTAACCAGTTAAGTAGATTTATCATACCAGTCCCATGACTGACTCGTTGTTTGTTTCACTTTGCAAACTCGGGTGCCCTTATTTTCACACGGGCAGCCTAGTTGACAGATGACGGGTTGTTTTGGCTTAGCACTGCAGTACGGAGTGCTCTTTTGGCTTGATGGCGAGGATTAGATTTGTATTTTGGCTATTGACTTTCCGCTATCCTTACCTTATGTATATGATTCCACCTATGGTGATGCAGACTGTTTTACTTCCAGTATTTATTATCTTATGTATATGTACCGCCGTAGGCGATGTAGACTGATACCTTTATTATGTCTCACTGTATGTATATATTCCGCCTATGGCGATGTTGACTGATCATTCCCCTTTTATTTACTAAGTTATATCCTACGTTGTGCTATTCTGATATTGTTACATGTTATGATTCCACTGTCATATCTATGTCAAATTATTCTATTTATTGTTTTTGCTATTATCTGTACTCTGCTAATGATGATTAATGTGTTATATTCCAATGATTATCCTTAACACCGTCACATGGGTTTTGGGATCGTCAGATAACATTCTTCTTAGGCTTACAAATTCGTCAATTAAAGAATGAAATATTTATTAGTCAAGAAAAATATGCAAGAGATTTAATTGATAAATATAATTTAACAACTAATGGGAGACTAACACCTATGGAAAATAATATAGCATTAAGTAAAGATGATACATCAAAGGATGTTAATCAAAAATTATATATAGGAATGATAGGATCGCTATTATATATAACCGCTTGTAGACCAGATATAATGCATAGTGTATGTCTCTATGCAAGATATCAATCGCAACCTAAGGAAACACATTTAGAAGTCGTAAAAAGTATTCTAAGATATGTAAAACATATGTAACAACCCGTATTTTTGGAACAAATTTAAAATTTATTTTTAATTGATTTTCATAGAAATTAAATATTTTAGATGATTTATTTTGAGAATAAACGACTTAAAATTTATTTAAATCGAAGTTAGAACATATAAATTTATAACTTAATTAAGACGAGCTTGAAATGGCACGTTAATTTGAAAGTTCGATTTTAAACTTTGAATGAATGTACAAAATTCAATATAAATCAGAATTCGATAGAAACAAGGAACTTTGAAATATTTTGAATTGTAATTTTCTAACGAACGTAAGAAATTGAGATTTCACTTTATAAATTATAAGTTATGTCAATTAAAATTTAAAATAGTCGCTATGGAATTTATATATATATATAGCCCTTAAAAATAGCCATTTTGGAAACGACCTTCGTTTACAACGAAACCACTTCCACTGGGTTCAAAATGTTGTTTGTGACTTTTAGAACTATAAACAACAATACCTTTAGAATTGGAGAAATTTGGTCTCTTTCATTGGATGTATGACCAAAATATCGCTTTTTACATATGGACGAATTTGGGCTCGAAACCACTTCCATTGAGTTCAAAATGTCGTTTACGTGTTCGAAAACTATAAATTTCGATATATTCCGAGCTTCGGTGTTTTAACACTTTGGTTGGGTGTTGGTTGGCTAAACCAAGACCACCATATAACCCCCAAATCGGCCTCCTCCTCTTCGTTCATACTCCTTCAACAAAGAAAAATAGAAAACCGGGAACTGAAAGGAAAATTAAAATTTATAAGCTAGGTTTTGCAGTTTGGAACTCAAATCAAGAGGAAATCAAGCATATAAACTAGGGTAAGCTCCTTCATCTCCATCTTCCCCATCTTGTTTCCTCTTCAATTTTTTAGATTTCCTAAACCTAATCCTTAGGAAATATTGTATATTCGTGTACAGATTGAAGATTTTTGTGCTATACAGGAAGGGAGAGTGTTGTAGCCTGGTTATGCGCCTCCTTCTTCCATATTAAGATCATAGGTGAGAGCTTTGTGAGTTACTCATGAACCCACATTTATGCCACAAGCTTATAGCTTGTAAAAGTATTGTCTAGAATTCATTTGAGTTTACATATGCTAGTGAATTGGGTTAGCAAGTATAACTAAGTCGATTTCATGTATTCATGTTCCATTAAGTTGAAATTTATGATTAGAATTGTCCACACAATCTAATTCATATGCTACTAGTTGATTTGGCGATAATGTGAAGCTCCGTTGTCGCACCGGCAAATTCTAAGACTTCACAATTCGCTTAGATCACATTTGATTGCTTTGGTTAGAAAATATGTCCGTTTATGAGCTTATAATCAAAATTCATTGCAATATCATATACGTATGTTCGTGCATGTGTGCATGTGTTCTTGAGCGGTTTCGGTAAGCTAAAGGGGCTTTTTTTTATTTTGAAAACGTAATAAGCCATCACCATTGATCCGAGCTCGTTCGAGAACCGATTGCAAATTATTACCTAAGCAAAATGTTGCATTTATATCAGCTCAGATGTCTGACCGACGCAACTGACGTCTGTCAAAGCTCTCTGAAAAGAAAATAATTATTTGCTTCAGCTCAGACATTTGAACCGAAGCAATAGATGTCTGTCAAAGCTCTCTGGAAATAATCAATTGCTTCAGTGATACGTCTGACCGGAAGCAGCAGACGTCTGTCAAAGCTCTTTGGAAGGAAATAATTATTTGCTTCAGCTCAGGCGCCCGAACCGAAGCAACAGACATTTATCAAAGCTCTCTGGAAGTAATCAATCGCTTCAGGTTAGACATATGAACCGAAGCAATAAACGTCTGTCAGGGCTCGACAAAATAATTAATTTTTAAACGATCATAACTTTTTCAGACATTGTCAGAAATTCGCAAACTCAGGCTCGTTGGAATCGTGACGACGAACACTACAACATGAAACCGATCAAAACGAAAATGGAGCAAGCTATAATTTGAGGTGAATTAAAACCCAAACGATACTAGAACCGTCAATTAAAGACTAGCGGAGTGGAAACCAAGGTGAGAACTCTCTTACTCAAATTATTTTTACAGTTATTATAGCTGTGACTAAATATATATTGATTGCGTGTGACTGCAATACTTGTTATGTGATTGATGGATGTTCACAATTTTAAATGTTAATGTTATTAAACTGTGATTATAAGTGTTGATAAATAAAATATTTATATAATGAATTATTGTGGGATGACAATTTACCCACCCGTCTCCCGACTTATAGATAAGTTCAAATGGATTGTGATGTAAACCCCATTTGGGTATTGAGACGAAAATTCTACACATCGCCCAAGTATACAAATAATATCTATTTGTTGGTTGAAAACCCTACACGGGTATTACGATGATATTTGATTTACACTAATCCAAAGTGTCGAGATTGAATGTTAATCGACTGGTTGACAGACCAATATAAGCATTGAATATTTATTTAAGGCTTATATAGATGTAAGTGCACTCTGGATGTGAATTGGATGTTTAATAATTGTTTGTAACTATTGTTGAATACATGCGATGTATGGAATCCATATAAATAAAATTATATAGTAATTGATTGAGTCTGATTCCAATTCAGAAACAACGAATATTTTTAAAATAATATTCAGTGAAGAATCAAAATATGAATTTGATGTCGGATTTTGGATGAACACGAAAATATTGAAATAATTTTGGATGAAATACTCCAAGTTTGAAAAGATAAAAGATATTTTTATCTGAATGAAATGGTTAACAACTAGAATAAAGAATTAACATGGTTTTAATATAACCAGGATTTTTCCAACATATGAATTAGAAAGGATTTGAATGGAAATAATCTTCGGAATATTTCGATATTGGATTCCATGATTATACGGATATTGTTGAGGAATTTGGAAGATACATATATCGTTATTCCCAGTACCATATCTGTTAGTTTCAGAATTTGATATTGAATATAAGTTGATATGATTTTTATTTAGAGCGTTGTATTTGATATCAAATTGGATTTTGCGTTTGTAATGAATGGTGTCTTTAATAACACTGATCTTGAATCCAATTGAGAAAAGAATAATTTTTTTAACTAAGACTTAATGAAGTTTTCCAATTAATAAATATAATTGGAATTAAATGGTAGTTGATTTTGGGTTCATTACGAATGATGTTTTGAATGAGATTAATACTTAAACCCAATTAATGGCGAAATTATGATTTGGAATTCATAATCTTTTAATTAAGATTAATGGAATTTTCCAAAGTAAAGTTTTTCCAATTTAATATATTAAATTGGAATTAAGTGGAATTCGATTAAGGGGTAATCGAAATGAGCTTCTGTGAAGGAAGGCATTTACTATTTATGGAATTTAAAAGGCCTTACCATTATTCCACTTATAGTATTTGTCTAATACGGAAATTTATATCGATTATATACTATTGTGATTTCCGTGAAGGGTCCAGTTTAATGGAAGATGATTTTGGTCTTATTGTGAACTGTATTTTAAATGACATTGGTTCTTTTACCAAAGTAAAGAGAGGATTTATTTCCTAAATTTGAATAATCATTAAGTGATAATTTTAAGATTAAAACTAAGTGAAGTTTTTACGAATCTTTAATTAGACTGAAATGTGAATAAGGTAATTAAATTTCCCGAATTCAAGAAATGTCCGAGAATGGAGTATCACTAGTTTTACTCCATGCTATAGTTAAATCTGTAATTAGATTTGAACGTTAAGTGGTAATTGAATTTACGACAACACAATAGGTGTAGATAGAGGGTACTACCAGTTTTGCTCCATGGGATGAATAAGTTGGGATTGGGATAATAAAATTAAGATCACTTCGGTAAGGCTCGTTAATCCAGACTAGTTGATAAATCTTAATTTGGGTTAAAATTGTTAAAAGATAATACAAAATCTTTTGCAATGGTTTTCAAAGAAAGATTTAAACAAGTGGTTTAAATGAATTAAATCTTTGATAAGATTTATGGGAATAATTCCCAATGTAATGGATATTTGAATAAAAGAATATTCTGGATTGGAATGAGGTGTATATTGCATTTTTATAGCAGTTAATTATAAAATACGTAAGTTATTCGGAAAGACCGGGTTTAACCCATTCTGAATAACTGTTACGACGACTAAAAGTCGAAGATATGAAGACGGTGGTTGAAGGCCGGAGATCTTCACATCGTTTTGATGATTACGGATGTCTTGTTTGGAGTGTACACCCAAGATGATGTAATAAGTGGTGATCGCCCAGACGTACTTGGAGATCGACCGGATATGCGAGGACCTCTCTCCTATATTGAACATATGGGACGAGGAATAAGGTGCCTCCGATTTCTTTCAGACCTAGAACGGACTTGCAAATGAATTATGTCTGACATTGTATTTCGTTCTGTATTGGTTGATTTCTATTAAATATGTATTTGTTTGGTGGCGGAGAATTTATTCTCTTGCTTAACACCATTCTCTGAGACGTATGAGCTTAGAGGTTATATATTGATCGATATCAGTTGTATGGCATGAATTAACAACGTGGCATGTTAAGATGCAAATGATCAAGACTTTTGTTGAAAAGCAGGGTCTTGTGGATGATGATCAAAGCACGGCTTTAAGTAGCATAGCTTTGTGTATAGTGTTAATTTGCGATCCTCACACCCTGGTATGAGTCAAAAAGGGGATAATGACTGCAGGGAGTGCATGCATTTTTTTTCTAGCTAGAAGTGGTGTCACGGTATGGAGCCAAGACATTTTTACTTATGTGGATGATGGTTTGTGATGCGCCTCGGATATAGTGCTGACTAAAAGGCTCGAGTGATAGGACCGGAAAACGTATTATTTAGGAATAACCAATCCTCAAAAGTAAGAGAGGATCGGACCTGAAGATCCAAGGGTTGCCCATAGGTGTGATCCTGAGGCATTTACTAGAGTGTCTCGAAATCGGTAAGGAGACATCCCTTGCCTTGACTCATAGATGAAATCCAATTTCCAATACGTGACTTTTCGGTTTTAGTTGTAAACCTATATGGCGACATAGTAAGATGGGGTACTATGTCGTCTATGATTGATACATTTATATTTGAAGTTGTTTTGACTTATACACTTATAGTAATATCAAAATGATTTGTTTTGACATGTACCAAGCATGTTTGGCTATTATAAGGTAAAACTCTATCCTCCGAGTTGCGTTGCATTATGTGATGGGACCAGAGTCTTATAATAGTTTCATTTTTCCAAAAAGCATTGCATTGTTTATAAATTGTTTTATTTCAGAGTATTCATGGGAGTAAACCCGTTCCGTCTTATACGTCGTGGTCCCGTGAATTACCTTATTTTAAAGTAAAGTTAAATAACTATTTTTAGTTCTCACGCTAGTGCCATAACTGACTCGGAGTTTATTGTTTCTATCTAAACTCTGGGTGCCCATATTTTCCACACGGGAAGCTAGTAGTTTTGATTTTGCAGATTTCTATTTAATAGGATCCAGCTATGTAGTTGGAGCTATATTCGGAAAACTTTGTATTCGTATATTTCTTTCAGTTGTGTTAGTTGATATATTTCCACTACGTATTGTATCTATATATTTTATTTCCGCTGCTGTGTAATGTATTATCTGATATTATTTTTCCGATGTGTAATATTATTTATTCGTACTCTGATATTCTTGTACAATGATGTAAGTTGTTGTAATAGCAATGAAAAGTTCTCATATTTGTGTTCCGATGTGTCATGTTCTCATTACAATCCGTGTTCTCGAACAGTCTTGGTCGGTTTAGCGATCGATTCGGGCCGAGCGAAGTTCGGTGTGTAACAACATACATCAGACTTTGGATTATTTTATCCTCAGAATGATTCGTTTGATTTAATTTCTTATTGTGATGCTGATTATGCAGGATGTAAATCTGATCGTAAGAGTACTAGAGGAGCATGTCACTTTTTAGGACATTCACTAGCTTCGTGGTTTAGTAAAAAGAAAAATACCGTATCTTTGTCAACAACTGAAGCAGAATATATATCTGCTGCTTTGGCTTGTTCACAAGTGATATATATACAACAAACTCTAAATGATCTTGGATTGAAAATAATTAAATCACCAATATACTGCGATAATACAAGTGATATAAATATATCTAAAATCCAACTCATCACTTAAGAACTAAACATATTGATTTACGACATCATTTTCTAAGAGATGACGTAAGTAAAGAGAAAATTTCACTCGAATTTATAGAAACAGATAAACAAATAGCAGATATATTAACAAAACCATTAAACGGAGCAACATTTACTAAATTTATTAGAGAATTAGGTACTTGTTCTTTAAGTGAACTCGAGTAATTAAATATATTAATATATATAAGAATAACGATAAAATTTGGAAAAATAAAATCAAAAGTGCAAGTATGTCAACATACATATATCTCTATGTCAACATATAACTGCTAGATTATAAAAATTAATTCCCACCAAAAGTTAGTTACAAAAACCATTTAAACTCTCCACTTCGAATTTTCTTTTTCACTCTCCTATTTCACTTCTGTAAAAACCCAAAACCAAAATAAATCATGGACTCCACTAATTATAATAACCAAATTAACCCCGAATCATCCGCTAGACCATCTGAAGGTCCATTTCAACGTTCTACCCTCTCTTGTGTAATCAAATTGGAAGAAAAAATGGAGTATGCTCTCCAAATGCTTGTTGAGATTCAAGTACTTCAAATATGGACGAATCAAGAGCAAATTAAACAAGGAAACATGATGAGGAATCTTCATAAGTTTATAATGGATAATCGAGCAAATCCAATCATCATCGAAGATGATAATCCAGCAATGGAAGAAGAAGAGGAGGAGGAGGAGGAGGAAGAGATGATGGAAGAAGAGGAACCAGAAGAGTCACAACAAGAAGGCATGGACGTGGACGATCAAGTCGTATGCGTTGGGGAAGTTTCTTTCGATCAAGAAGGATACATTATTGAAAAGGGGGAATTTTGTCTTCATTATCCCAATTATCCAATCCATAAGTCCCCTATCATAAAGAACAATTAGAAGTTAGGTTTCTTTTTGTTTATTCGTTTAATCGGTAAAATACTTGTGTAGTCGTTCGTATAATTTGCTTTGGTAGTATTGTTTGTATTAAATCCAATGTTTAATTTAGTGCTTGCTTTATATTTCGTAAGCATTTCATTAGTTGTTATAAAGGCATGAATTTAGGGGGAGTCATATACATTAAGTATTTTGGTATATAATCACAAATTATAATATATAGATGAATACAGGATTTATAGGGAGTATTTTTTAAATTTCTTTTTGATAATGCCAAAGGGGGAAAAATTATAAAATATAGACTTAGTTTAAGTAGAGTATATAGGATTCATATTGATAGGGGGAGTATTAGAAGGATCAGTATCAACAGGTATGAATATTTTATAAACTATAGTTATCATCATCAAAAAAGGTGAGATTGTTGGAGAATGGAGTTTTGATGACAACAACCTTATTTCAGTTATCGCTGATTATAAAATATATAATAACATCTCTATCTAGAATATGTATATATATATATATATGCAGGATCAGTATACAGGAATTAATACAAAAGACTGTACAGTTTTAGAGATAGAAGAGATTCAGAATTCAGAAGAGATTCAAGACTCATGAGTAATCAAGAAATCAAGAGTTCAAGGGTACAAAACAAATATAGTAATAGAGTCTAGTTTATATGTAAGACTTTGAATAGCACTCCACGTTCAAATTCTATTTTTCAAATTCTGATTTTCAAATTCTATTTTTCAAATTATGATTTTCAAATTTCAAATTCTATTTTTCAAATTCTGATTTTCAAATTTCAAATTCTGATTTTCAAAATTCTAATTCTAATTTCAAATTGTTTTTCTATCTTACCTTTTGATTTCAAACATAAGTTTTAAAGTGTATAAGTTTACATATATTTATATAGTTATATACTTTTATAATTTTATGTTTATGTAGTTTTAAACCTTATAATTTTATAAATAAGATTATATAATATATGTTTATGTTTTACATGATTTTATACTTTATAATGCTCATTTATATCACCAAATTTTAATTCGAGAATTTCCAAAATTATATATATAATTAAAACTTGAAAATATCCAAAATTCAAATTTTTAAAGAACATATGACGACATACATGTGTTGTTATGTCGACATACAACTGTCATTTTTTCGATTTTTGAATGGAGTGTCTTTTCACTGTTTGTAACGTTCTAGAAGCGTTGCAACCTTTCAAATCTTATAAATAGGGGTTGAATTCAAATTTTTTAACAATTCTTCTTCTCCATCTCCACCCCTTTTCATCCCTCCATTAATATTTCTTATTTTATTGATTTCTACACTTCTACTCTGCAGATTTCTATTCTAATTACATAAAACTTATTCTCTTCTCACTCTCTACTAATTACTCACTGAATTGAAGTGCTATTGAAGAGTTATAGGGCTGTTGTACTTGTCACACCCCATGTCCATTAATGTCACTCACTAAAGGGAATGCATTAACTTCTATGGAGCGTTTTAAGTGAATATAGAAAATAAAATCACAACAAGACAGATATGAAATAGTACTTGAAAAATTAAAACTTTATTTATTGCAACGGAAGGTAAATATGTTTGGTTACACCACCAAAACCCAAAGACTAAAGTCAAGTACATAATATCCATCTTGACAAAATCAGAGTACATAATATAAAAAGCATAATCCCATAAATAGCCATAAAAGAGATAGGTTGAGCTTTACTTCAGCAATCCAAATCCAAGTGCTCCCAAAGAGATCCAAATCAAGCTTCCCACCCTAAGAACCTGGGGGGGAGGGGGGGAAGGAAGAAAACAGGTGGAAACAAAGGGGTCAGACATAAAGTCTGGCAAGTCCGATAACTCCAACAATATAATTATCAAAGTAACTAGGATAAGACATAAGCTTGGTAAATAAGGAAATGACTGTGAATTAATGGCAAGACCAAGAAACCAAAAATAATAGGATGAGCAAAGATAACGTCAAAGGCGCTTCCTAATCAATATAGGGTAATTACTATACTCTACCGTACTGTACCGTACTGTACTGTACTAACACTAACTGCGCCCATACTAGTCACTCTAGAAACTTGATCCCTCTTGACTAAATAGAATGATGATAGCTTCGTGTACTACTAGATGTACACACTATCCCCACTAGATGTACCCCTTCAATTGTAATTCCATGTACTCCTAGCTGACGTCATAGGTGCCGCCTGCTCCTATCTCCACTAGGTGTACCCCTTTAATGATTAATTAATAATGGTAGCTTCGTGTACCCCTAGCTGACTACATAGGTGCCGTCTGCTCCTATCTCCACTAGATGTACCCACTACCCTGCCCCATTCGATCGGCTCCCTAACTCGTAGATACCCGTGCTGGTCCCACAGTGGGGTGTATCACTCCCCAAAAGTGGCAACCCAATACAACTTAAGGATGCATGGCTTATACCTACACGATGCAACAACGTCTTACCTACCAGCCCGGGCCCACGCACGCACATGACCCCGTTGGACTTGCGTTGCCACCGCTAACCCATTTTGGCCTCTAACAATCAGGCCCAGTAGGCGTGTCCCGTCCTCGACTTGGGTCGATCTCACAAAGATACTTAATGGGCTACTGGACTGAAAAGGGCCCCCACCAAGCTTCCCACCTAGGCTTGGTCCCCTCTAATACATCCCACTTAACCCCATGTCCACTTACATGTATAAATTTGGTTAAGTGTTTTCTAATTTAACCTAGTCTCACCCTTTTGTTTAATTAACAGGTTGTATTGGTTAAGTCTGTGGGCCTATATACACAAATATTACCCACCTACCCAAGATTTACTTAACCCTCTCACTGGTTCAGACATATTAATTTACGGTTAAGTTTGTGGGCCTATATGTACTAATATTACCCACCTACCCAAGATTTACTTAACCCACTCACTCCGTATAACCCAATTTACTTAACCCCCAACTTAAACTTAAGTTCTTACAATCCCTAGGGATCAGATTTGGTTAAGTAGTCCATTTCATTTACCATGTCCATTTTTAATTAATTAATCAATTAATTAAAATCTTTCCCTTCATAGGTGTCAATACCTATTTTATCCAATAATTTAAATTACATGTCATAATTGTTTATATTCAAATTACTCCATTTTTCTAATCGTATTTCTCATGACATCCTCATGTCACCCACTAGATTCCTCATGCCACCCAAGGCACCCACTTAACCCCCTCATGTCCCACTACATATTTACTTTGGTTAAGTGTTTCTTAATTTATTACTATCGTAACCCCTGTAGGACCTCTCACATTAGACTGACATTTGTGGCTGCTGGATTTGCCGGGCGGGTCCGGGCAGTCTTACACCACAAACGAGCCTAACCTCGTGTCCATACAATTGTTACGCATTTAGTTTGGGCCTTTGACCTCTCACATTGGGCTACCATTTGTGGCTGCTGGATTTGCCGGGCGGGTCCGGGCAATCTTACACCACAAATGAGTCCAACCTCGTGTCTTAGGCAATTAATTATACATAATTAATTTCCCCCAATATTTGAATTACTTTCCCTATTCAAATTACAAATCATTTCCATATTTATTTATGTATAAATATGTCACCTTAATTATGTCCACTATTTATGGTACATAAATTGTACCAATTTACATCTCAAATTAATTTCATGCCTTTTTAGGCATTTGTGCCAATTCCCAATATTTAATATCCCTATTCAAATTCAAATTAATCTATGTCCATAATTAAACTATGTCCATTACTACACATTAATTTTCCAATTAATGCCTTCATTAAATTTTTCGCCTTTTAAGGCAATTCACCTTAATTAATATCTCAAATTCGTTATATGCCTCATTTACATGCCAATTCACATTTATTAACATAATCAATATTTTCATCCCATATTTGGATTAATTATTCCTAATCAAATATGTTAATAAAATTCCAATTATCTTTATGACCATAATTCACATTAATTATGTCCATATATCACTTTGCCAATTAATATCTCAATTTACATATATGCCTCTTTTAAGGCTATTACATTCCAATTCACATTAATTAACATAATCAATATTTTTCCCATAACCCCCGCGGCGTCCGTTCGCATAGAATATATGATAAACTAAGAAATAGTCTAACACATGAAAAAGGGAAAAACACCACATATTCACATAACATACAAAATAGGCCTAACTTGCATATGAGAATTTACCACATAACTTGCATAAAATCATAGATCTAAACATAGTCCTAAAAGGTATGAACCAGCATGTTATGAATAAGATTTTCATCACAAAATTTACATAGGCAATAACCACAAACTTGCATAACATGATTCATATTCCAAACTCATATTTTTATATAAACTTGCATATGTGATTTATGCAACATAACAATGGTGTAAATTTACCTCTAAACATATAAACTAGCATGTAAAGATTTAGCATATAACTTATACATGTCATATCCTAACTTTTGATCTAAAATAGATGTCATAATCTTTACTAACATGCATGTGATTTATGTCTAAATCAACATCTAAACTTGCATACATACATATGATCTATCATATGAATCAACATAACCAAACTAGCATTTAAAAACATGATGATTTGATTATACATAAGCCAATCATAGAATTACAACATAGATCATAACTGAAACGACCCGCAAATCCGTGCTACCTGAGTTGACTAAATACACCACACGTCCAATCCAAATAACACAGAAATACGACTCATTATTAGAAAGAAGATAGAGGATGAGAAATAGGAAGAAAGAAATATTAGAATAGAAGAGAAACGAAGATCACAACTCACAGCGGAACGAATAAAATATATTATATAACATAACCTTTGAAATACAAATCTGTTTGTACATATACACATACCATCATCAGAGTACATATAACATTTGATCCAGCGGAAGTAACTCCAAATAACTAACGTTGAAGCCTCCTGCTTCAAGCTCCTCCAAGTGTATCTGTAAAAGCCTGAAACACTTGACTGCCCGTACAAATTTGGGCACCCAAGAGTTTAGGGAAAACAAAACAAAATAAACTCTGGGTCAGTCATGGGACTGGTGTGAGTAAACTCCAACCACTTGTTTAACTTTTAAAAACCCTTTCAAAAAAAAAAAGAAAAAAAAAATAATAGTAAGACCAGCCCACACATAAACACGGACGGTTTTTACCTTACTATAACCCAAAAACACTTTGATACGAAAATCCTGTGATATTATAATAATGTCTACATCAAGTAAATAACCAAATAGTAGAACGCTTGCATCTCACGCTCCACATATATAGCACATAATCAAAAACCGCATGGCGCTTATTGGAGATTGGATTTCCAACATGACAAGGTATGGGACCACCTTCCGACTGTGTATCTCTAGAGGCAAATACCCTGGGTTCAACAAGAACATCTTGCAACCTGGCCCACACATGACCGACCACTCATTTCGCTTGAGTGTATCGAATGTATATCACCAACGGTTGGACTCAAACCACCGTTTCCCGAATGGGCAGAATCGATAGATTTAGAAACAAAAGGAATTTCTCTAGATAGGTGATTATACACCCTAATGGGTGCGACCCACATAGCCATGCTGCCTGCCCGATTTTTGTCCTTTCCCGGTTGTTGAGGCCTGAGGCTACGCATACTTACCATTCATTGATAGCACAATCACTTTGAATGCCACATCGTCAGATCCGTTAATCACTAGTTGAATTTGCACAAATATTCTGGATATTATGCTAAGGGATAAATCCGTTGCAACCATATATATTCATACAGACCAACCCATTTGATCATTGGAAATACTCTGTCAGACATTCGTCCATTTACGTTCGTTCTGGGACTGAACGAAACCGAAGGCACTATTTCTATTTAATAGAAAAGCCCTTGCACTTTACTCCGTCTTCAATATATTCAGCATACTTGGTTCGCAACGCTTATGCCGATACGGAGTGGTTCCTTGGATAATAATCCAACCGGTCTCTCCATATTGACAACGATGGTCAAAACTTCGATAGTCTGTGATTTAACTATCGAATAAAAACAAGTGTTCATTCAACATATCAAACAAATCACTAGGCTCTTTAATTAATATTTCATTAATTAAATCACTTTTCCATTTCCTCTATCAATATTTGTTATCCAAATATTTCAATAACCATATTGGCTCTTTCGCTATTTTTGATTTCGTCTCCTTATCGAATTCTATATATATCGATATATAGATTTCTAATTGTCAAAATTTCTTAAAAATATTCTAACTCCTTAAATTTTCGGAAAAAATCGCCATAACCTCCCCTGTATCGGGAGCATCGGGAAATTTCAAATAGCATCCCGGTATCTTCTAATCTCAAAAAGAAAAAGAAGAAGCCAAGCGGCTTGCCGATACGGCGCATAAAACCTCATATATGAATTAAACATGTACCTTTTGTCGAGCACATTATTTTAAAATCTGCATTATCCTTGCCCCATACCTGTCTCCTGTATGTCTATACCTGTCCCATTTATTTCAACTTCGTACACTCGTTTGACTCAATTCGTTAAAGTAATTCTTTAACTAACTTTCTGCCTATCTTGCTTGTATAATTGAATATAACACGTTTCAAATATATTCCCACTTACTTATCAATCAATTGAATTCAAATTTCAATTTAAGTTCTATATTCAATTTCGAATATATATTTACAAATCCCAAATTTCACTTTTCAAAGTTCGATTTTAGTTCAAACTCGATTAACTAATTCTTCTTTAGTTAATTCTATTCAATAATCAAAAATATGATTATTGTTTCAAAAATCGTCTTCTTTACTTCACTTGAGTTCGCATTTATTTTCTAACTCAAGTCTAGATTTTTAAATGGAAATCCGGATTTTTATTTGCTTAAAAATCCCAATATTTATATATAAAAATCCATTATGGTTTATAATGGTTTATGGCGCTGCATTTTTAAAATTTTGACTTTGACATAACTCAAAATCTATACGACGAAATTCAGATTTTTCTCCTTCATTAGAAAACTATTATCAAACCGGTCCTGACGTTTCTTGTTTCGAAGAATTCCGACTTCAATTGCACTCGGTATATTCAATTGAAGTTCGAATCGCCAATTTACGAACTGCAGCGCTGCGGCGAGTTCGTTTTAATTATATTTATATATATAAAACTTTTAAAACTTCTTTAAAAATGAATTCAACTTTATTTAATTCTCTTTGAATTCCTTGATTCAAATTCCCATCTCACTTTGAATTCCATATTCAAATTTCAATTCCTTTTCTATTTGATATTCAAATTCAATATTTGAATTTCTATTCGAATTCCCTATATTCAAATTCGATACTTGAATTCATTTGAATTCTCTTGTTCAAACTTTATACTTAAATTCCATTTGAACTTCGATATTCCAATTCCTATATTTGAATTCTATTGAGATTCAAATATTCAAACCCCTTTTTAAATTCTATATTCAAAATTCCATATCCCATTTGGATTCTCTATTCAAATCCCACAGTTTAAATCCCATTTGAATTCCTCTTATTCAAATTCTATGTTTAAACTCCACTATTTTCAAATTCTATATTTGAATTTCATTTGAACTCCCTTTCTTCAAATCCATTTGAATTCCTGTGAATTCAAATTCTATTTGAATTCCTTTGAATTAAATTCCACTTTAAATTCTATAATCAAATCCCTTTTGAATGGTTATATTTGAAAATCATATTTGGATTTTAAACATTTAAACTTCATTTGAATTTCTATTTGAAGTCTCATATTTAAATCCCATTGGCATTTCTTTATTCAAATCCATTGAATTTCTTTGCATTCAAATTCTATTTGAACTTTGAATTTCTAATATTCAATTCCCTTTTAAAATTCAAACATTTAAACTCCTTTTAAAAATTCAAATGTTATACTCAAATTTCATTTGAGTTATATATTTAAAAATTTCATTTCACATTCTATTTTGAAATTTCATTTGTACTTCAAATATTTCAACTCCTTTCCAATATTTAAATTCTGTTTAAATTTCTACTTAAAAATTCTATTTCAAGTTCTATTTTGAAATTTCATTTCAAAATTTAATTTCACACTTGTATTTCTATTTCTGAATTATCAAATGATGATTCTTTTTACTCCATTTATAACTTCGTTATAAAAACTATTTATAAACTTCGTTTATAAAGAAACTACTTGTTTTATTTTTCAAAAACGAGTTTATATTTTATTCCATTAAAATTTCAAATTCTATTTAAAATAGAATTTTTCTTTTAAAATCTCAAATATCCTTTTTAATTGGCCCAGTGATATTTAAGCACACAAAGCAACGAATTATTTATTTTTCTAACACATCATATATAACGATATATATGCAAACAAATAAACAAACAGATAATATATTTTTGAGGAATCCAGTTGGATTCCTCCAACCTGTTTTCCTGCATCCACAGATGTTAGCACATAAATAATACCCATTATGCTTCGTGGCAGAATATCGCGGTATAGAAGGTCATCCACTAATCATAGCGTGGGGCGTATAGGGTAATCATCCGCTATGAAACTGCGGGCATCCGCTAATGAGACTGCGGGAATCCAACCAATCAATCAACCCAATATATATATATATATAGCCTAATAACTAATATATATAAAACAAGCAGAAACATTCAGACAAGCAACAAACAATTATTTTTAATGAAAAAAAATAATTCTAAAGGTGAGTGAGATTTACTCACCAGGATTTTTGTTTGTCGAAATAAACCATTGGTTTCTGATTAAATTAAACGAGTGTTTAATTTAATCAAAAATACCAACAAGCTCCAGTCTAGCTCAAACCAGATTTAATATTTGTCGCTCCTGCACCCCTTTGCCTTGCTCGAATCTAATATTATAAAACAAGTTATGATTTTATATAAATTATTGAACGAGTTAATTTAATTAATTAATCTACCAATGACCTTATTAATTACCGTACATTCAATCCATGATTTTAAATGATGAAATTAAAAAGTCAAACTCTCCTTAATCTCATATTAAATGGTTTGTTTACAATTTAATTACTTTACTAGATAATTCTACAAATTTATTCAAATTGATTTAATCCACTACTAATTATATAACTAGTTTCCTATATACCATTTAAGTTTCAAAAATAAATAAAATATACCTTACTGCCAATGCACCACCTGATTAATTCACGTACTTATCCTCATAAATCGCTGATCCCCTTCACTGAAATTAGTCCGAAAACACCTCCGTTCCATTCTGACATTTCATCAAACGCCTTTAGTTCATCAACCACAAACTGTTTACAATACATCTATTAGCCTGCACCGCTCCTCACTAACCAATACTATTGCCTCGCCTTACTGCTAAACACCCCAGTCCGGTCATCGTCCCTAATCCCATTGCCATGCCCAAAGGTTATCGTCAGTCGATGTAGCCTTGCAATCCACTGTCGTGAATGACCTGTCATCGCGCCTCAGGTTTTCTGCCTTCCATCGCGACATTATCGAGCCTCAGGAGATTTCGAAATCGCAAGTTTCCCCCTTTTTGAAATCGCGGTGACCCCAATCACACACTTCAATCGCGAGCCTGACAAACCCATCGCGATCCCCTCTAATCGCCAACCAAAATCATCCCCATCTCACATCGTTCGAGTTCGAATGATTCAATAAGCGTCCCACCCTAAAATTGATAACCGAATGAATACGGCTAGGCATTTGATTTCTGAAATTTTAAGGAAGAAGCCATTTTTCTTCTTTTCTATTTTAGTGGGAGGGTTTTAAATTTACGGGGGAAGAAGGAAAACAAATGAAGAAGAGCTGAACTGATTTTCGTGTGATGGTAGAGTGAAGGTGAGTCTCAATATATAGATGCGAACCAAGGGACAGACGTACAGGACATTAAAATCCTGTTTCTAAGATATTAGAGATGGGAGACATATTTTTTTGAGCTCGAGGAAGATAGGTTGCGTGTATTTAATTCCTAGGGTGGCTGGAGGTACGAGAGATAGGTCGGCCTCCCTTTCTTTTTTTCTTTTTTTTTCCTTTTTTTTTTGATTTGATTTTTAATTAAATAATTAAAATATTCCTCGGTCCTTAACTAGTAAATCCCGAACCACTATTCAACCGTGACGACCGATGTTTTCCAATGTTATTCACTATTCTGAATTCAATGAAATAGATTATACAATTTAACTTGAACGTATATTTAACATAGCCATATTAAATCATTTTAAATTCCAAACAACTAAATGAATTTCTATTATCATCGTTCATATTGATCATCTGAATTGTTTTCGATTCCATATTCTGATAATTCAAAATAAATCATATTTCGATTTATTAAATCGATAACAAAATAAAATACCATTTATTTTATAAATTCACTATTTAAACCCATACTAAATATTTAAAATAAATCGACCAAAAATCCGGGTCGTTACATTCTTTCCCCCTTAAAATAATTTCGTCCTCGAAATTGCTAAGATAGGAAAAAGGGTACAAATCCATTCCTTTTCAACATCTCACTTATGTTGAAACTCAACTCCTCATATTTCAACAATTTAGTTTTACCAAAACATTTGGTTTCTCATTCACATGCATTCAAATTCATTCAACTTGATTCTGATTCAATTTATTCATTTTGAATCATTTTACTTGTCTAAGTTAAATTTGATTCCAGAATTCAAATTCCCAGGTTTCTATTCCAAATCCTTTCGAAATCACATAAATATATACATATATGTTTATTTCCATTTCAATTTCAAAACATTTGAATTTTCAAATCACTTGTTTTTTTTTTTTCAAACAAATTTCCATCAAAAACTTTTTCTAAGGTAGCAATCCATCACTTAGAAACTTGGAAATGAACACTGATGATGTTGCAATCATCATCAGAATTATTTCCCAGCCACTGAAGTGAGTTCAGTGCTTTATCTATTTCAAAATCCATTCAAAATGATTTTCTTTCAAATCCTTCCAAAATAAAGCTATATTACTTTAATATACTTTGAAAAATATTTTTCAACTTCCCAGGATTTTGAATTCTTAATTCTGGTTTGAATTAAATTCTAATTCATCTCATTTGTATATATAATTTCTATACAAATTCTATTTGGTTATAAATAACCATTCCAATTTTATAATCTCATTTGATTATAATCCTAACAATCAACACATCTATATAATATAATAATTTCAGAAAATTATTCTTTCTATATCAAAATAGAATTTTGGGTAAAATTATTTCATTCACCCATTTAAAAACAATATTGTGTTCAATTTCTCTGTTCAAGTGTTTAGAAATTCCTATCGACTTCGTGGCGTCCCACGATTCGACCAGAATTCATAAACTACTCAACAGACAAGTCAACACAATATAAAACAGCTTTTATATCAGTTAACAAATACGCTCTCTCGTATCTATATACTTAACTCATTCTAGGGTACTACTGACCCTATCTCTAATGAGTACATACCACACAAGCCTAGGTGTTTGCTCAACCTATGCTCTGATACCAACTGAAACGACCCGCAAATCCGTGCTACCTGAGTTGACTAAATACACCACACGTCCAATCCAAATAACACAGAAATACGACTCATTATTAGAAAGAAGATAGAGGATGAGAAATAGGAAGAAAGAAATATTAGAATAGAAGAGAAACGAAGATCACAACTCACAGCGGAACGAATAAAATATATTATATAACATAACCTTTGAAATACAAATCTGTTTGTACGTATACACATACCATCATCAGAGTACATATAACATTTGATCCAGCGGAAGTAACTCCAAATAACTAACGTTGAAGCCTCCTGCTTCAAGCTCCTCCAAGTGTATCTGTAAAAGCCTGAAACACTTGACTGCCCGTACAAATTTGGGCACCCAAGAGTTTAGGGAAAACAAAACAAAATAAACTCTGGGTCAGTCATGGGACTGGTGTGAGTAAACTCCAACCACTTGTTTAACTTTTAAAAACCCTTTCAAAAAAAAAAAGAAAAAAAAAATAATAGTAAGACCAGCCCACACATAAACACGGACGGTTTTTACCTTACTATAACCCAAAAACACTTTGATACGAAAATCCTGTGATATTATAATAATGTCTACATCAAGTAAATAACCAAATAGTAGAACGCTTGCATCTCACGCTCCACATATATAGCACATAATCAAAAACCGCATGGCGCTTATTGGAGATTGGATTTCCAACATGACAAGGTATGGGACCACCTTCCGACTGTGTATCTCTAGAGGCAAATACCCTGGGTTCAACAAGAACATCTTGCAACCTGGCCCACACATGACCGACCACTCATTTCGCTTGAGTGTATCGAATGTATATCACCAACGGTTGGACTCAAACCACCGTTTCCCGAATGGGCAGAATCGATAGATTTAGAAACAAAAGGAATTTCTCTAGATAGGTGATTATACACCCTAATGGGTGCGACCCACATAGCCATGCTGCCTGCCCGATTTTTGTCCTTTCCCGGTTGTTGAGGCCTGAGGCTACGCATACTTACCATTCATTGATAGCACAATCACTTTGAATGCCACATCGTCAGATCCGTTAATCACTAGTTGAATTTGCACAAATATTCTGGATATTATGCTAAGGGATAAATCCGTTGCAACCATATATATTCATACAGACCAACCCATTTGATCATTGGAAATACTCTGTCAGACATTCGTCCATTTACGTTCGTTCTGGGACTGAACGAAACCGAAGGCACTATTTCTATTTAATAGAAAAGCCCTTGCACTTTACTCCGTCTTCAATATATTCAGCATACTTGGTTCGCAACGCTTATGCCGATACGGAGTGGTTCCTTGGATAATAATCCAACCGGTCTCTCCATATTGACAACGATGGTCAAAACTTCGATAGTCTGTGATTTAACTATCGAATAAAAACAAGTGTTCATTCAACATATCAAACAAATCACTGGGCTCTTTAATTAATATTTCATTAATTAAATCACTTTTCCATTTCCTCTATCAATATTTGTTATCCAAATATTTCAATAACCATATTGGCTCTTTCGCTATTTTTGATTTCGTCTCCTTATCGAATTCTACATATATCGATATATAGATTTCTAATTGTCAAAATTTCTTAAAAATATTCTAACTCCTTAAATTTTCGGAAAAATTCGCCATAACCTCCCCTGTATCGGGAGCATCGGGAAATTTCAAATAGCATCCCGGTATCTTCTAATCTCAAAAAGAAAAAGAAGAAGCCAAGCGGCTTGCCGATACGGCGCATAAAACCTCATATATGAATTAAACATGTACCTTTTGTCGAGCACATTATTTTAAAATCTGCATTATCCTTGCCCCATACCTGTCTCCTGTATGTCTATACCTGTCCCATTTATTTCAACTTCGTACACTCGTTTGACTCAATTCGTTAAAGTAATTCTTTAACTAACTTTCTGCCTATCTTGCTTGTATAATTGAATATAACACGTTTCAAATATATTCCCACTTACTTATCAATCAATTGAATTCAAATTTCAATTTAAGTTCTATATTCAATTTCGAATATATATTTACAAATCCCAAATTTCACTTTTCAAAGTTCGATTTTAGTTCAAACTCGATTAACTAATTCTTCTTTAGTTAATTCTATTCAATAATCAAAAATATGATTATTGTTTCAAAAATCGTCTTCTTTACTTCACTTGAGTTCGCATTTATTTTCTAACTCAAGTCTAGATTTTTAAATGGAAATCCGGATTTTTATTTGCTTAAAAATCCCAATATTTATATATAAAAATCCATTATGGTTTATAATGGTTTATGGCGCTGCATTTTTAAAATTTTGACTTTGACATAACTCAAAATCTATACGACGAAATTCAGATTTTTCTCCTTCATTAGAAAACTATTATCAAACCGGTCCTGACGTTTCTTGTTTCGAAGAATTCCGACTTCAATTGCACTCGGTATATTCAATTGAAGTTCGAATCGCCAATTTACGAACTGCAGCGCTGCGGCGAGTTCGTTTTAATTATATTTATATATAAAAAACTTTTAAAACTTCTTTAAAAATGAATTCAACTTTATTTAATTCTCTTTGAATTCCTTGATTCAAATTCCCATCTCACTTTGAATTCCATATTCAAATTTCAATTCCTTTTCTATTTGATATTCAAATTCAATATTTGAATTTCTATTCGAATTCCCTATATTCAAATTCGATACTTGAATTCATTTGAATTCTCTTGTTCAAACTTTATACTTAAATTCCATTTGAACTTCGATATTCCAATTCCTATATTTGAATTCTATTGAGATTCAAATATTCAAACCCCTTTTTAAATTCTATATTCAAAATTCCATATCCCATTTGGATTCTCTATTCAAATCCCACAGTTTAAATCCCATTTGAATTCCTCTTATTCAAATTCTATGTTTAAACTCCACTATTTTCAAATTCTATATTTGAATTTCATTTGAACTCCCTTTCTTCAAATCCATTTGAATTCCTGTGAATTCAAATTCTATTTGAATTCCTTTGAATTAAATTCCACTTTAAATTCTATAATCAAATCCCTTTTGAATGGTTATATTTGAAAATCATATTTGGATTTTAAACATTTAAACTTCATTTGAATTTCTATTTGAAGTCTCATATTTAAATCCCATTGGCATTTCTTTATTCAAATCCATTGAATTTCTTTGCATTCAAATTCTATTTGAACTTTGAATTTCTAATATTCAATTCCCTTTTAAAATTCAAACATTTAAACTCCTTTTAAAAATTCAAATGTTATACTCAAATTTCATTTGAGTTATATATTTAAAAATTTCATTTCACATTCTATTTTGAAATTTCATTTGTACTTCAAATATTTCAACTCCTTTCCAATATTTAAATTCTGTTTAAATTTCTACTTAAAAATTCTATTTCAAGTTCTATTTTGAAATTTCATTTCAAAATTTAATTTCACACTTGTATTTCTATTTCTGAATTATCAAATGATGATTCTTTTTACTCCATTTATAACTTCGTTATAAAAACTATTTATAAACTTCGTTTATAAAGAAACTACTTGTTTTATTTTTCAAAAACGAGTTTATATTTTATTCCATTAAAATTTCAAATTCTATTTAAAATAGAATTTTTCTTTTAAAATCTCAAATATCCTTTTTAATTGGCCCAGTGATATTTAAGCACACAAAGCAACGAATTATTTATTTTTCTAACACATCATATATAACGATATATATGCAAACAAATAAACAAACAGATAATATATTTTTGAGGAATCCAGTTGGATTCCTCCAACCTGTTTTCCTGCATCCACAGATGTTAGCACATAAATAATACCCATTCTGCTTCGTGGCAGAATATCGCGGTATAGAAGGTCATCCACTAATCATAGCGTGGGGCGTATAGGGTAATCATCCGCTATGAAACTGCGGGCATCCGCTAATGAGACTGCGGGAATCCAACCAATCAATCAACCCAATATATATATATATATATATCCTAATAACTAATATATATAAAACAAGCAGAAACATTCAGACAAGCAACAAACAATTATTTTTAATGAAAAAAAATAATTCTAAAGGTGAGTGAGATTTACTCACCAGGATTTTTGTTTGTCGAAATAAACCATTGGTTTCTGATTAAATTAAACGAGTGTTTAATTTAATCAAAAATACCAACAAGCTCCAGTCTAGCTCAAACCAGATTTAATATTTGTCGCTCCTGCACCCCTTTGCCTTGCTCGAATCTAATATTATAAAACAAGTTATGATTTTATATAAATTATTGAACGAGTTAATTTAATTAATTAATCTACCAATGACCTTATTAATTACCGTACATTCAATCCATGATTTTAAATGATGAAATTAAAAAGTCAAACTCTCCTTAATCTCATATTAAATGGTTTGTTTACAATTTAATTACTTTACTAGATAATTCTACAAATTTATTCAAATTGATTTAATCCACTACTAATTATATAACTAGTTTCCTATATACCATTTAAGTTTCAAAAATAAATAAAATATACCTTACTGCCAATGCACCACCTGATTAATTCACGTACTTATCCTCATAAATCGCTGATCCCCTTCACTGAAATTAGTCCGAAAACACCTCCGTTCCATTCTGACATTTCATCAAACGCCTTTAGTTCATCAACCACAAACTGTTTACAATACATCTATTAGCCTGCACCGCTCCTCACTAACCAATACTATTGCCTCGCCTTACTGCTAAACACCCCAGTCCGGTCATCGTCCCTAATCCCATTGCCATGCCCAAAGGTTATCGTCAGTCGATGTAGCCTTGCAATCCACTGTCGTGAATGACCTGTCATCGCGCCTCAGGTTTTCTGCCTTCCATCGCGACATTATCGAGCCTCAGGAGATTTCGAAATCGCAAGTTTCCCCCTTTTTGAAATCGCGGTGACCCCAATCACACACTTCAATCGCGAGCCTGACAAACCCATCGCGATCCCCTCTAATCGCCAACCAAAATCATCCCCATCTCACATCGTTCAAGTTCGAATGATTCAATAAGCGTCCCACCCTAAAATTGATAACCGAATGAATACGGCTAGGCATTTGATTTCTGAAATTTTAAGGAAGAAGCCATTTTTCTTCTTTTCTATTTTAGTGGGAGGGTTTTAAATTTACGGGGGAAGAAGGAAAACAAATGAAGAAGAGCTGAACTGATTTTCGTGTGATGGTAGAGTGAAGGTGAGTCTCAATATATAGATGCGAACCAAGGGACAGACGTACAGGACATTAAAATCCTGTTTCTAAGATATTAGAGATGGGAGACATATTTTTTTGAGCTCGAGGAAGATAGGTTGCGTGTATTTAATTCCTAGGGTGGCTGGAGGTACGAGAGATAGGTCGGCCTCCCTTTCTTTTTTTCTTTTTTTTTTCTTTTTTTTTTTGATTTGATTTTTAATTAAATAATTAAAATATTCCTCGGTCCTTAACTAGTAAATCCCGAACCACTATTCAACCGTGACGACCGATGTTTTCCAATGTTATTCACTATTCTGAATTCAATGAAATAGATTATACAATTTAACTTGAACGTATATTTAACATAGCCATATTAAATCATTTTAAATTCCAAACAACTAAATGAATTTCTATTATCATCGTTCATATTGATCATCTGAATTGTTTTCGATTCCATATTCTGATAATTCAAAATAAATCATATTTCGATTTATTAAATCGATAACAAAATAAAATACCATTTATTTTATAAATTCACTATTTAAACCCATACTAAATATTTAAAATAAATCGACCAAAAATCCGGGTCGTTACAATAACTTTACAACATAGATGACAACATAAAAACATGTATGATAACATCACAATTTAACAACATAATCATATCATACGGTCAATAATTCACATTATATCCATATAACCCACAATTATATCTAATCTTACTTAATTTAATAATTATCTTGATTAGAGAAATCGAACTTGCCTTTCGTGGTTAAAGAATTATGAACAATTGATCAAACTTGATGCAGAATTGTTGTAGCGACGTTAGTTGATTCGTTGTTGAAGCTCTAAGCTTGAATTAGGTTGAATTGATTAGCTATCTTCCTCTTTAGGTTGCGGCGGCTACACTGAGTTCCATGGCGACGGCATAACGGCTTTAGTTTCAATTTTAATTAGGTTTAGGGTTAGCATTAGGATGTATTTGTAGGTGTAGGAAGTTATTTAGGACCATTAGATTAACCCTAAACCATGAGAACCAACCAAATGCAAAATCTGCATTTGAGTGAATCGGCCCACGGGTTGACAGCCAAACACCCTGGATTAACCCCTAGTCGGCCCAGCGGGGCTTGGGTCGACATCAAAAATGGGCCGGTTCGGTCATTCCCCCCTCCCAATTCGCTGTTTTGAACTTTTTCACATATTTATTTATTTAATTTTTATATATATATAAATATATATATTTCTCTGCGCAACCCATTTCACTTAATTCTTTTCTAAAAATTAAGTATACTTTAATTTGTGAATTTTAATGTTATAAAATTACGGGGTGTTACATTCTCCCCTCCTTAAAGGATTTCGTCCCCGAAATCTCCCAGTCAAGAAGAATGTATATCCTACCATCTAATCGTCCATCTACTCAACCATCAAACACCAGCATCCATTATCCTTAAAAGACTTCTAATGCTTTAATGTTTATATGCACAGTGTGTGTATATGTCCATATCTAATGCAAAATTAGGCGGTCTACTGATTCAGTCGACCTCCTTAGTGCAATTCGTGATAGTGTCATGCGTCCAATATGTATGCAAAAAATTCCTAATGATACATATTAATTCTATATGCGTGCACAACCATCCACCCGAATGCAGCAACCATATGATAATACAACCATTATACATCCATTTTACTGAATACATCCATATATATGCAATATGAAGTGACTGAGCCGATCTGGTGCCTAATAGTGTGTGTATATGCATCCACGAGCAACCTCTAGCGAACACTTGCATCCACTTTGCATCCATCATACATAACATGTCTCAAACTCATGTTTCAACCATAGGATTTCCCTAACTGAAGGTCAAAGATACTAGCGAGAGGACATACTAAAGATAAGATAAGCACAAGCTAAGCGATAAAGGAGAAATTAAAAGACATACCCTCGAAAAGAAAAGGGTACAATGAACGCATCTTCTCTTCCGTCTCCCAAGTAGCGTTACTCTCATCGTCTCCCCATTGTACTTTGACTAGTCTGACCTCTCGATTTTTCAACTTCTTGATCTCCGACCCAAGAAGGCATGTAGGAGCTCGTCGAATCGTCGCATCACGCTCTATTTCCACCTCTCTAAGCAAGCTCGGCTCCATTACCTCCGCGGTCTCGTGTAAGCACTTCCTCAAATGTGATACATGGAATACGTCGTGTACACCACTAAGTCTCTCAGGCAACTCCTCTTATCCGCATAAGATTTCTACCTATCTTGCGCTGCCTTCATCCTTCTTCGAATCAAATCAATCTTCTCCGAAATCTCTCTAATCATATTGGGCTCAAGTAAGATCTTATCCGTAAATTCCCACCAACGTGTAGGTGAACGACAAGGTCGTCCATAAAGAGCTTCGAAAGATGTCATGCCAATGCTAGACTGAAAGCTATTATTATATGCGAACTCCACCAATGGAAGATGCTCTTCCCATGTACCCCCAAAGTCTATGATACATAGCCTCAAAAGGTCCTCTAGAATACGATTCACCCTCTCGGTTTGGTCGTCCGTCTGAGGATGATATGCGGTGCTCAAACATAATTGAGTCCCTACCGCTTCTTGTAAGCTCCTCCAAAATTCGCTGGTGAAGATAGGATAGCGATCGCTTACTATGCTAGAAGGAACACCATGCAAACGAACTATCTCTCGGACGTATACAGAAGCTAACCATGGAGCAGTCCTCTTACTCTTCACGGGAATAAAATGGGTGCTCTTAGTAAGTCTATCTACTATAACCCAAATCCCTGTATTACCCTTCCTCGATCTTGGTAATCCATCAACAAAATCTATCGAGATACTATCCATGTGAACTCATCGCAACAATCCATCTCCCACGCAAGCCGTCCTATTCGAACTCGATATCCCCCAAGCACAAGCCCCAAAGGCCTAAACCAATATCAGACAAGCACCCAAGGAATACCTCCTCCGATTTTAGACAGTCTACGTGAGATGATACTAGCAAAACAAATAATTGGGCACTTAACCGACTCTGGTTGTCCTCGCCAATCTTGCTTCAAAACCATCACTAATCACCTAACTGACTTTGCATTATCCCCTAGGCAGACACGAATACCTCGTGCCTCTAGGTAAACCCCGCACTTCATCGAAGACGTCACTATACTCACGGACCACACGAAAAGATTCCAAATCACCGTTGGATACGTCAAGAGATTCGAGGCAGCTAAACGTCACTGAACCCCTAGGGTCACAAGAAATATGAGGGTCTTTCCATAATGAATCAATAGTCTAACTACCCTCCTTTCAAAATCTAGGATGGCACCCCGCCTGGGTAGCCAATCCACCCCTAGAATCAAACTATAGCCCGTGAAACCAAGGACGAAGGCGTTGCATTCAAATCCAACGTCCAAGATAGACACTCTCAAATCCCGACAAACCATTGAAGGATGAGCCGAACCACCAAAAAGATTTGAGACTAGGATGGGATCCTTAAATAGACTAGTATTTAGGTGCAGTGTTTTCAACTAACGAAGCAGATACTAACGAGTATGAAGCGCCAGAATCAAACAAAGTTCGAACAGGATGATAAAGGAAACCAAATTTCTACCTGGACAGTCCTACCCCTATCAGGTATACCAGCCGTGAGGGAATATAACTACCCTCCAGAAGATCCTGTACTTTGCCCTTGCCTCTTTGGACAATCCTAATAAGGTGTCCTATTTCTCCAAAAGGATAAGTACTAGCCTTCTTGTTCACATTCCCCATTCGTGACCTCCCACCAAGATGAGGTTTCGTCCTTCATTAACCAACAGCTATTTGAACCTTCCTCCCATCGTCTACCTTAAAGGTATCAACAAGCCCTCCACTTCCTTGAACTAACTTCTAGCCCGTCAAACGTCTAAGTCCCTTGAAGTGGTTTTTCATCCTTCGTATGGAAGTCCCTATTTATCTTAGAAAAAGCATCTATACGCGGAGGGGAAATTCAAAAAAGAGAAAGAGGAAGAGATTCAAAATGGAGAGTCGAAGGAAGGATATATGGCTCTTGGGGATTATGTTTTTTAAAACAAACCTTTCTTTCAAAAATACTCTTCTACAAACATATTTTTAAAAGTATTCTTTATAAAAATGCTTTTGAAAAATAGTTTCTCAAAATATCTTATCTATTCTGGTAACCTTCAGCTCTGATACCACGTGTAACACCCCATGTCCATTAATGTCACTCACAAAAGGGAATGCATTAACTTCTATGGAGCGTTTTAAGTGAATATAGAATAGAAAATCACAACAAGACAGATATGAAATAGTACTTGAAAATTTAAAACTTTATTTATTGCAACGGAAGGTAAATATGTTTGGTTACATCACTAAAACCCAAAGACTAAAGTCAAGTACATAATATCCATCTTGACAAAATCAGAGTACATAATATAAAAAGCATAATCCCATAAATAGCCATAAAAGAGATAGGTTGAGCTTTACTTCAGCAATCCAAATCGAAGTGCTCCCAAAGAGATCCAAATCAAGCTTCCCACCCTAAGAACCTGGGGGGGGGGGAGGAAGAAAAGAGGTGGAAACAAAGGGGGTCAGACATAAAGTCTGGCAAGTCCGATAACTCCAACAATATAATTATCAAAGTAACTAGGATAAGACATAAGCTTGGTAAATAAGGAAATGACTGTGAATTAATGGCAAGACCAAGCAACCAAAAGTAATAGGATGAGCAAAGATAACGTTAAAGGTGCTTCCTAATCAATATAGGGTAATTACTATACTCTACCGTACTGTACTGTACTAACACTAACTGCACCCATACTAGTCACTCTAGAAACTTGATCCCTCTTGACTAAATAGAATGATGATAGCTTCGTGTACTACTAGATGTACCCACTATCCCCATTAGATGTACCCCTTCAATGGTAATTCCATGTACTCCTAGCTGACGTCATAGGTGCGCCTGCTCCTATTTCCACTAGGTGTACCCCTTTAATGTTTAATTAATAATGGTAGCTTCGTGTACCCCTAGCTGACTACATAGGTGCCGTCTGCTCCTATCTCCACTAGATGTACCCACTATCCTGCCCCATTCGATCGGCTCCCTAACTCGTAGATACTCGTGCTGGTCCCACAGTGGGGTGTATCACTCCCTTAAAGTGGCAACCCAATACAACTTAAGGATGCATGGCTTATACCTACACGATGCAACAACGTCTTACCTACCAGCCCGGGCCCACGCACGCACATGACCCCGTTGGACTTGCGTTGCCACCGCTAACCCATTTTGGCCTCTAACAATCAGGCCTAGTAGGCGTGTCCCGTCCTCGACTTGGGTCGAGCTCACAAAGATACTTAATGGGCTACTGGACTGAAAAGGGCCCCCACCAAGCTTCCCACCTAGGCTTGGTCCCCTCTAATACATCCCACTTAACCCCATGTCCACTTACATGTATAAATTTGGTTAAGTGTTTTCTAATTTAACCTAGTCTCACCCTTTTGTTTAATTAATAAGTTGTATTGGTTAAGTCTGTGGGCCTACATACACAAGTATTACCCACCTACCCAAGATTTACTTAACCCTCTCACTGGTTCAGACATATTAATTTACGGTTAAGTTTGTGGGCCTATATGTACTAATATTACCCACCTACCCAAGATTTACTTAACCCACTCATTCCGTATAACCCAGTTTACTTAACCCCCAACTTAAACTTAAGTTCTTACAATCCCTAGGGATCAGATTTGGTTAAGTAGTCCATTTCATTTACCATGTCCATTTTTAATTAATTAATCAATTAATTAAAACCTTTCCCTTCATAGGTGTCAATACCTATTTTATCCAATAATGTGAATTACATGTCATAATTGTTTATATTCAAATTACTCCATTTTTCTAATCGTATTTCTCATGACATCCTCATGTCACCCACATGTCACCCACTAGATTCCTCATGCCACCCAAGGCACCCACTTAACCCCCTCATGTCCCACTACATATTTACTTTGGTTAAGTGTTTCTTAATTTATTACTATCGTAACCCCTGTAGGACCTCTCACATTAGACTGACATTTGTGGCTGCTGGACTTGTCGGGCGGGTCCGGGCAGGCTTACACCACAAACGAGCCTAACCTCGTGTCCATACAATTGTTACGCATTTAGTTTGGGCCTTTGACCTCTCACATTGGGCTACCATTTGTGGCTGCTGGATTTGCCGGGCGGGTCCGGGCAGTCTTACACCACAAATGAGTCCAACCTCGTGTCTTAGGCAATTAATTATACATAATTAATTTCCCCCAATATTTGAATTACTTTCCCTATTCAAATTACAAATCATTTCCATATTTATTTATGTATAAATATGTCACCTTAATTATGTCCACTATTTATGGTACATAAATTGTACCAATTTACATCTCAAATTAATTTCATGCCTTTTTAGGCATTTGTGCCAATTCCCAATATTTAATATCCCTATTCAAATTCAAATTAATCTATGTCCATAATTAAACTATGTCCATTACTACACATTAATTTTCCAATTAATTCCTTCATTAAATTTTTTGCCTTTTAAGGCAATTCACCTTAATTAATATCTCAAATTCATTATATGCCTCATTTACATGCCAATTCACATTTATTAACATAATCAATATTTTCATCCCATATTTGGATTAATTATTCCTAATCAAATATGTTAATAAAATTCCAATTATCTTTATGACCATAATTCACATTAATTATGTCCATATATCACTTTGCCAATTAATATCTCAATTTACTTTTATGCCTCTTTTAAGGCTATTACATGCCAATTCACATTAATTAACATAATCAATATTTTTCCCACAACCCCCGCGGCGTCCGTTCGCATAGAATATATGATAGACTAAGAAATAGTCTAACACATGAAAAAGAGAAAAACACCACATATTCATATAACATACAAAATAGGCCTAACTTGCATATGAGAATTTACCACATAACTTGCATAAAATCATAGATCTAAACATAGTCCTAAAAGGTATGAACCAGCATGTTATGAATAAGATTTTCATCACAAAATTTACATAGGCAATAACCACAAACTTGCATAACATGATTCATATTCCAAACTCATATTTTTATATAAACTTGCATATGTGATTTATGCAACATAACAATGGTGTAAATTTACCTCTAAACATATAAACTAGCATGTAAAGATTTAGCATATAACTTATACTTGTCATAGCCTAACTTTTGATCTAAAATAGATGTCATAATCTTTACTAACTTGCATGTGATTTATGTCTAAATCAACATCTAAACTTGCATACATACATATGATCTATCATATGAATCAACATAACCAAACTAGCATTTAAACAACATGATGATTTGATTATACATAAGCCAATCATAGAATTACAACATAGATCATAACTTTACAACATAGATGACAACATAAAAACATGTATGATAAAATCACAATTTAACAACATAATCATATCATACGGTCAATAATTCACATTATATCCATATAATCCACAATTATATCTAATCTTACTTAATTTAATAATTATCTTGATTAGAGAAATCGAACTTTCCTTTCGTGGTTAAAGAATTATGAACAATTGATCAAACTTGATGCAGAATTGTTGTAGCGACGTTAGTTGATTCGTTGTTGAAGCTCTAAGCTTGAATTAGGTTGAATTGATTAGCTATCTTCCTCTTTAGTTGGCGGAGGCTACACTGAGTTCCATGGCGATGGCAAAAAGGCTTTAGTTTCAATTTTAATTAGGTTTAGGGTTAGCATTAGGATGTATTTATAGGTGTAGGAAGTTATTTAGGACCATTAGATTAACCCTGAACCATGAGAACCAACCAAATGCAAAATCTGCATTTGAGCGAATCGGCCCACGGGTTGACAGCCAAACACCCTGGATTAACCCCTAGTCGACCCAGCAGGGCTTGGGTCGACCTCAAAAATGGGCCGGTTCGGTCATTCCCCCCTCCCAATTCGCTGTTTTGAACTTTTTTGCACATTTATTTATTTAATTTTTAATTTATATATATATATATATATATATATCAATATATATATATATTTCTCTGCACAACCCATTTCACTTAATTCTTTTCTAAAAATTAAGTATACATTAATTTGTGAATTTTAATGTTATAAAATTACGGGGTGTTACAGTACTCATTTGGGAAGTGTTTGGTAAAGGGTGTTTTCCTTGTAGCCCTGAAATCAAGGAAAGGGAGTGGTGTTAACCTTGTAGCCAGGAAATCAAAGGTGTTCGGAGATGTTATGTAATGACCCGGGTTTTTGACGACTTTGGTTATCGCCATAAACTCAATGATGACTAACCAAACGTCGAAAAATACCGGTCATTAGTGAATGAAATCAGAGGGTGAGAATAGATAAGATAGAAACTTATAGAATGGAAGAAGAAAAGGAACATCATCATCAGAGTAAACACAAACCTCACAGCGGAACGAATAAAATATAACATAACTTTTGAAATACAATCAGTTTATGTATACAATAACATTTGCAGAGTACAACACTTACAACAACATCGGAAATACTAATAGCTATAGAATCTTGAAGCCTCCTGCTCCAAGTGTATCTGTAAAATCCCGACTACTTGACTGCCCGTACAAATTTAGGCACCCAAGAGTTTAGGGGAAACAAAACAAAATAAACTCCGGGTCAGTCATGGGACTGGTGTGAGTAAAACATTTTAATCACTTTGAACAAGTAAACGATATCTCATAAGACCACGCCGTATAACGGAACGGGTTTTTCCCCTTATGAGAATCCAAAATATCTTTATATCAAAAACCTTTTGATATTATAATAATGTCTATCAACCACAACTATAATAATCATCTAGCAGAAACGCTTTCATCTCACGTTCTACATATATAGTATACAATCAAAACCGCAAGCACGTATTGGGTAATGGATTTCCAACTAAGACAAGGTATGGAACCACCTTCCGATCAGTGTACTCTAGGAACGATACACTGGAGTTCAACAAGCACATCTTGCAACTCAGCCACACATGACCGACCACTCATTTCGCTTGAGTGTATCGAATGTACATCACCAACGGTTGGGATCAGCAACCGTTTCCCGTATATATAGGGGACAACATTGATAGATTAAAGAAGCAAATGAATATTCTCTAGATAGGTGATTATACACCCTACTTCGGTGCGACCGACTTAGCCATGCTGCTTGCCCGATTTTTGTCATTTACCGGATGTTGAGGCTAGAGGTTATGATTACTTTCCATTCATTGATAACACGATCACTTTGAATGCCACATTATCAAATCCGTTAATCATTAATTGGTTTACACAAATATTCTGGATGTTGTGCGAAGGGAATAAATCCGTTGCAACCATATATATTTGTACAGCCCAATCATATTCGATCATTGGAAATACTTTGTCAAACACTCGTCCATATACGTTCGTTCTGGGATTGCACGAAACCGAATGCACTATTCAGTACATCCATCCTAGGCAGTCTCTACCTAGGACTTATACAACAGCCCTTGTACTTTACTCCGTCTTCAATTTTCTTTGGCATATTCGTAACGCTTATGCCAATACATAGTGGTTCTTTGGATAAGAATCCAACCGGTCTCTCCATATTAACAACGTAAATATGGTCAAACTTTGATAGTCGGTGATTTAACCATCAAATGAAAACATGTCGGTGTACAAACAACGATCTTATTCCCAAATGGAAATTCGATCGATCAATCATCAATCAAATTTATCTCTTTGAATATAATTTATCATTAATCATTATTCGATTAACTCTAATTTTATTAACTCCCTTTTTACTAACTCACTTTGATCATTTTAACTTATTAATCTCAATTTGATTTTCTTAACTCGACAACTCAATTTGATTATCTTAACTCGCTAATTCAATTTGATTATCTTAACTCGCTAATTCAATTTGATTATCTCCAATCAATCAACTTTAATTGATTAATTCAAATCGATTAACTCCTTTCAATTCTATTTAACAAATAATTAATTCCTTTTATAACTTCATTTATTTCCTAAATAAATATCTCCTTTTATAACTTTATTTATTTCCTAAATAAATATTCCTTTATTACTTCACTTTTATTCATTAGATCCTTATTATAAATTGGTAAGTGAATAAACTTCTCAATGTTAATCCCGAAGGCTGAAACCAACATCAGATCAACACTTTGAAATTTACTCAACTCAATCAACGTAAAACAAGTTCCAATTACTCAAAAACTATACCCTATCCTCTTTAACACTTTTAACTCGATTCTATTTATTTTCTAATAAATATCTCCTTTATAAAATCCTTTGATTTTATAAATATTTCATTTTCACTATGTGTTTTGAAAATTCCCTTTTTAACTTTCCAGTATTCATTTTGGTATTTAAAATACCGTATAACCATGATTACTATCAACCAAGTACACATAATCATCACAGATTATATAACACATCACATATCACAATATATGAAACAAAACAGTATTTTATATATTGAGGAACCCGGTTGGGTCCGTCCAACCTGTTCCCCTGCATCACAGATGTTAAACCATATAATTAACATCAACTTCATTTCAGTATGAAATGTTCTGATAAGCAACATCAACATATATATTTAATGGTATATATATAAATATAATTTCAACTAACTAATTAGCAGTTCAATCAACCAATCTACACACAACAGTCAATCAATATCTAACAGTTCTAAAAGTACGTTATAAAAATATAACTGTTCAGAGTTGGTGAGTTTTACTCACATTGGACGATCATCGTTAATAACGATAACCATCGCTAGATTCAGACGGACAATTTATTTTGCCATAAATTGTAACGAGCTTCGATTCACTCCCCATCAGTTCCACTGCGTAGCGCTCGTCCAAATGTGACTCGTTTTGTTCCATTCACGTTTTGAATTAGCCTGCCCATTCCCTTCAAACACGTTAATGACTTCAAGGATAATACCGGACGATCTGATTCACGTATCGTTCAGCATAAACGCACCAACTACTCCATTCTTTCCTTATCCCCCTTTCTATATTTTCCTTCTTTTCTTTGAGGCCCACTGGCCCAACTCACTACACAATCCAGTCCCCATGTATCCCTTCTTCCCGGACTGCACCTTGAAAACTTTCCCTAATGTTTGTTTATTACTTCCCGGTACCATAACTCGCAACGTGTTCAAAATGCTCCATTGTTTCAAAAGGATTCAGCGTTGACCCATACTATTTTGAACCGTCAGGTCCATGGTTTCATCAACAAAAAATTGAGAGAATCCTAGTAGTGCTCTACGTTTCTTCATTACTTCCAGATAACGTCCTCATCCATTCACATTGAAAAAGGTGGCCAACCCCATTTGTTTCATGCTTCGTTTTCTTTTATTCCATCATCCTGAAACAAACTGACCTTGCTGCTTGCGTTTTCCTATTAATCCCACTGCTTCATTCGCCATGCAATCCTTCCCTTTTACACGTGTAAAATAAACTGGTAACTTCCTCTCGTTCAAAAGCCTTTCAGCCTTATTAAAATAATTCCTCCAAACTCCTGCTTCGCTTCACAATGACACGAGCTGACCATTCTAATTTGAAAACACGTATCCCCCTTACTTGGCTTTGATCTTTCCCAGATTTTCCCGACATCTGCTCATGCCAGTTTACCCCTATAACTCCGATCTGAAACCCCTAGTCACTGCGCCTTACTTTCGACAACTGCCACCTTGATTTTCACGCACCTCGAAGCCACCCTCCGCCTTGAAACTGCCTTCAAACTCAGCGCCGTTAAGGCCCAATTTCAGTCACCGTTCTCATCGACTGCAGATTACACACTTCAAAAGAAAAGCCCTTGCCGAGATTGAGGTATTTGTGGTTAAACGTTCTGAGAATCGGTCAAGGGATTTAGAGAGAAATAGGACGGGAAAGTTTGAAGCTTCCTGCTTTTGTTTTTGTTTTGTGGCGGCGGCGTAAATTTTTGATTGCAGAATGGAAAGTCTTTTAGGGTTTAGTGTATGGGTGCGATATTTATAGTGTCACTTTCCTTAGTGGTGAAGTATGAGAGTTGTACCACTTCGTGCTGTACATGGTTTGCAGGCAAGGTTCTATTTCCTTGGTTGCAGAGTAAATAAGGTACACCATATAACAGATGAATCACATGTATCCTTTGTCATTCATCAAGTTCTCGACGTTGTAGTCTTCTTTTTAGTATAGTTTTTAATACGGTTACTTCAGGCAAAGTTTAACGTATATAAATATTTAATACGGTTTTAGTTAAAATGTTTTTACGTATCCGTTATATAACACTTTGTTCGTGTATGAGCCGCCACAGACATAAGTAAAAATACCATCGTGACAAACAATGTGCCACAATCCCAAAAATATAATAATATCGGTAGATTAACTCATATTGTAACACCCCAAAATCGCTGATTAAGGGTGCAAAATACTCCAAATAAAAGTTGCTTATTTAATTAATTAAAAATTACAGTAAAATTCTAAAAACTAAATTATCGTTATGTCCCAAAAGAACCTTGTCTAAATTCAAACCTGATATCTAGTTATAACGAATAAACCGTTACGGTTAATAAACGATTCTATAGCGACTATTTTAAAATTTGATTTGGACACAAATCAAAATCTACACGACGAAATCCCGATTTCTCTCTCCCACTAGAAAAATATACTTCCCTAGCTCTGTATGTTTCTTGTTTCACAGAAATCCGGCTTAAAACAAATTCCGTATATTCGGTTGAAGTTCGAATCGCCAATTTACGAACTGCAGCGCCATTTCGAGCTCAATTTTAATTATAATATAATTATACTTTCAAACTAACGTTATTTAATTATATTCGTTAATCTAATTCAACTCTAAGCTGAATTAAATATTTTTACATCGCCCGGTTCATATTAAAAATGTCAATTCACTATTTCTGGTTATTTCAGAAATTAAATATATTATTTAATTTCTAAATTTAATTAAATATTCCATATAATTGAATTAACCGATCATTTAAATTCTTTAAGCCACTATTTAAATAATTAAATTAATTAATTATTATACCATTGGAAATGTGGGTCATTACATTCTTCCCCACCTAAAATAATTTCGTCCTCGAAATTGCTAAGGTAGAGGACGACCCTATCTGCTGGGTAAATATTTTTCGGTTTACCCCGTAACTTCTGTTTCAACTGAACCAATTTATTCCGACTAACTACATTTTTCAAAAATTCTGAAAATTTTCTAACACATAAATTTTTCGGAAAATTTCGTCATAACCTCCTTTGTACAGCCCTATCGGTAAAACCACAACTTGCCTTTCAAGGCCTTCTCAACCCAAAAGAAAATCAAACAGCCAAGCGGCTTGCCAAATCGGCTCATAAATCACCAAACTCATATAAAATATAAATTTGTACCTTTTTGTCGGGCATATCATTATATCCCTATCATCTGTTACCAATTCTGCATATACCATGCCATACCAATCAACTCCAAACAGTTTATATCCTCAAATCACATCTCATTCTTAACTCAAGTTCCATTCTCAATTTTCAAAATTTTAACTCACCAATTCCAATACCATTCCAGATTATTCTATAATCAAATCCAGATCTTATTTAACTTAATTCAAGTTAAATTTTATTGACTTTTACCATCTCGATATATTTAACATTATAAGTTAAATTTAAATTCCAAAATTTAAATTCCTGGGCTCATTTCAAATAAATTTGAAATCCTAATACCAATTTAAAACCTTTGAATTTCTAAACAACTTGTTTTCCTCATACAATTCAAAACAAAACCTTTGGTAGTAATCCGTCACTCAGAACTCGAAAATGAACACTGATGATGTGGCCACACTCATCAGGGTTATTTCCCAGTGATCGAAGTGAGTTCAATACTATAACACTTTCAATTTGAAAACATTTTCAAAACCTCCCGGGAACTTAAAATTTCCTTATTTTAATTCCTAATTCCGATATAAATTCAGATTTAGTTCATCTTATTTCATATACTTTACTTATATGAATCCTGATTGGTTATTTACAACCATTTCACCTTTTTATAGTTTCATTCGATTATACTAACAACTAATACAACCAATTTTACTATGTTAATTTCAAAACATATCATGTTGGTCTACCGTATTCAAGTGTTTAGAAACCCCTATCGATATTGTGGTGCCTTACTATCGACCAGAATTCACAAGCCACTCATCCAATAAAGCTCCACAATATAAAACAAATTTTTATATACAATAACAAATACGTTCACTCGTATATATACACTCACACTCAATCTAGGATATTACAAATCCCATCTCTACTGAGTTACGCCACAGAGCCAAGGTAATACTTAACCTTAAGCTCTGATACCAACTGTGTAACGACCCGGGAAAAAGCGACCTTGATTATCCGATATATAACGCATATCGAACATCAAGGGTCGACAATTACCGAATAGTTAATGAAAGAATTTAGAGGGTGAGGGTAGATAAGATAGAAAATTAGAATAGAAGAAGAAGAAGAAGAAGAACACAACATCAGAGTAATACGAATCTCACAGCGGAACGAATAAAATATAATATCACATAACTTGAAATCAAAAGCAGTATATGCATACAATACCATTATCAGAGTACAACCCTTGCATCACAGCGGAAATAAACAATAGCTATATAAGTCCTGAAGCCTCCTGCTCCAAGCTCTTCAAGTCTATCTGTAAAATCCTGACTACTTGACTGCCCGTACAAATTTGGGCACCCAAGAGTTTAGGGAAAACAAAACAAAATAAACTCTGGGTCAGTCATGGGACTGGTGTGAGTAAACTCAAATCATTTGGTTTTAACTTTTCAAAAATCCTTTTCAAAAGAAAAGATAATCGTAAGTAATTAAAATCTAGTAGAACGCTTGCATCTCACGCTCTACATATATAATATACAATCAAACTCGCAGGCACTTATTGGAGATTGGATTCCAACTTTGACAAGGTATGGGACCACCTTCCGAACGTGTATCTCTAGAGGCAAATACACTGGGTTCAACAAGAACATCTTGCAACCCGGCCCACACATGACCGACCACTCATTTCGCTTGAGTGTATCGAATGTATATCACCAACGGTTGGGATCAGCAATCGTCTCCCGATAAGGGACAGCATCGATAGATTTAAGAACAAAAGGAATTTCTCTAGATAGGTGATCATACATCCTAATGGGTGCGACCCACATAGCCATGCTGCCTGCCCGATTTTTGTCATTTCCCGGTTGATGAGGCTTGAGGTCATAACGTATCTTTTGACAGATCCCACCTCCATTACTTTGAATGCCACATCGTCATACCCGCCAAATCACAAATTGATTTCACCAAAAATACCACGGGTATACAGCTAAGAGAAACGAATTCCTCCGCCACCAAACTTAAGTACGTTTGAAGAGATCAACTTACGCGATCCTTTGAATATACTCTGTCAGACATTCGTCCATTCACGTTTGTCCTGGGACTGGACAAACCGAAGGCACTATTCTGTAAATAGGATAGCCCTTGCATAACTCCGTCTTCACTATATTCAACATACTTGATTTGCAACGCTTATGCCAATACGGAGTGGTTCACTGGATAATAATCCGACCGGTCTCTCCATATTAACAACGTTAAAATGGTCAAAACTTTGATAGTCGGTGATTTAACTATCAATTAAAAACATGTCGGTGTGCAAACAACGATATTATTTCCAGATGGAAATTCTATCGATCAATCATCAATCATCATTAATTCTTAAATCAAATTATCATAAATTTATTCTTTTCCTTATTCTTGTTTTCCTATATTTATTTACTACATTTAGAAAATATACGTTATTAACAATGGAAAACAATTCCATTTCTCATTTTCTATATTCAGAAAACATCTCTGATTTTCATTTGGAAGACATTTCCAAATCTCCTTCATTGGGTTTAAACTGATGTTTGAATAAACATCGCTATGCCAACACCAACCATTTCGCTCATTAACTAAATTCACTTAACCCCTTTCACTCTCGAACCTTATCCACTTCTTAGTTAAAAACAAAGTCAATCAAGTTGGGGTATAATTACCTCTCAGACCTTAACTGAACGACATTTCTAACGTCGAAATAGACAAAGTTCATCTCTTTAAAACATTAACACTTCTTTACGACATTCTCAGATTCTATTCACGAGTCCGCTTCTCGTACAGTAAGCACTTGATTATACAATAGTGTTATAATTCCCTGCATCCGAATATAATAACTTTATTACGACTTTGATTCTCTATCTCGAATGAATAATCGAACAATGAACTTATCAACTCCTATTGGGTTAATGCTAATCTATAATCCTAATTCTATTAACTCTTACTGGGTTAACTCTTATTCTATTAACCTAGTTTGATTAACTCAACTTGACCAACTTACTTGATCAGCTCAACTTGGCTTAATTAACTCGACTTATCTAACTCCACTTATTTAACTCGACTTATCTGACTCAATTTGCCTAACTCCTATCGAATAACTAATATTCGATTAACTTATATTCGACTAACTATGTTTGTTCTAACTTTATTTTCGAATATCTAATATTCGATTTAACTCCATTCGCTCGACTCTAGATCGCAGCGATCACAATGGTTACGCCTGATTCCCTCAGGAAACATCCGTCCGCCTTAGGCTATCTGCAGCCCTGCGAATTACGCTAGTAGTCGTGCTCGCTGGTAGCTTATCTTAAATGACTACTTCTGTTTAACTCTATCTCGAATAACTAAATTCGAGCAAATCTAATTGAATAACTAATATTCCATCATCCCTCATTCGATTACTATATTTGGATAACTCTAGTTCGATTAGACTCTAATCGATTAACTCTAACTGATTAACTCTAATTGGTTAACTCTAACTAACTAACTCTAAATGTTTACTCCAACGGTTTAACTCTACGGTTTAACCCTAACGGTTTAACTCTAACAGTTCAACTCTAACAGTTTAATTCTAACGGTTGATCTCAATCAATTTGTTCTGTTGGATTAACTCTATTGGATTAACTCTCTTGGATCAACCCATTTCGAATAACTAATATTCAATAAAACTTCCTTTCGATTAAACTGATATTCGATAACTTTACTTCGAATAACTCTTATTTGATAAATTCTCCTTCGTCCTTATTCAGTTTCAAACATCGATGTGGAAATTGATTTTTACTTCTCTATATAAGTCTTGACTTATATACTCTATTTATCCAAAGATAAATAAATAAATTAATTTATAAAACTTTATTTATAAATTAACCTTCTCACTTTATCTGTTAAAACAGATCTCTCTTAAATTCTCACTTTGAATTCATATTCTGTTTACCCGTGTGCGAAGCACGGGCCTAAATTCTTCCTAGTGTAAAATTCTCCTTCATTGCACTTTTAGCCAATTCCAAGTATTTTATTATTCTATTTATTTCCAAAATAAATAATTCCTTTTATAACTCAGTTCATTTTCTAAATTCATTTTTCCTTTTAGTCTATTTGAAATGTTTTACAAATATTTCTTCTTAATTTCATTTGTAACTATTTCCCAAATGTTTCTCTTTTTGTTCCATTTGTAATTATTTTACAATTATTCTTCTATATTGGTTTTACCAATATTTTCCTCTATTTCTTTGATTTACAAAAAATGATTTTTCTTTTATAAACCCTTTTTCCTTTCATATATAAAATCCCTTGATTATATATAAATACTCTAATTTCAAATCTTTGAAAATCTCCCTTTTCACTTTTCAATATCACTTATGGCGTAAAAATATCAAATCAAAATGATCGGTCATCATCCAAACACACAGAATCAATAACGGATGATATTACACATCATATATCAAAATATATGAAAAGCGGTAAATAAATGTTGAGGAACCCAGTTGGGTCCCTCCGACCTGTTTCCCTGCATCCACAGATGTCAGTCAACGTCAATAACATGAGTATAAAATATTCTGATAAACAGAATCAATATTTCGATACGATTTATATATATCGTTATCGATGTTTTCAATCAACTGACTAGCAGTTCAACCAAACAGCCAATACATAGCAAATCAGCCAATATTTATCAATTCTAAAAATACTTTATATAAAATAATAATAATATAAAGTGTTCAGAGTTAGTGAGATTTACTCACCTTAGTTGGTTTATCGTTAAATAACGATAACCGTCATTGATTTGGTTCAGGCGTTAAATCCCACTGTAAATCCAAACGAGCTTTATTTTACTCCCGGTCTGTTCCATAGGGTAGTGTCTGTCCATACGGTCTTGTCGGATCTCGTTTTGCTGAATTTTGTTAACAAATGAACAAGTTATGAATTTTCTTAGTTTTGTACATTTTTAAAGGTCATTAAAATATAAAAATAACTAATTTAATATTACCCTAATTTAAAAAATTTCTTAATCGTACTTACTGGTAAAACGTGATTCCCTTAATTTGGAATTAACGGCTGCTCCTCAAAACATTTACCACTGTCCACTTCCTCTTTGATTTCAAACTCACATCCTCCACAAAAATCAATGGTATTATCCTAATCACCACTTACTCCTTAATCCATCATTTGCCCGCTAATCTGTCATTCCCCTTTCTTCCTTCCAACGTACTCATGACGCTTCACCATGGCCATTATAGCGATTTCAACCCATCGTTTCTCCCAAATATCTAAACGATTTTCAAAACTGAAACCTTCTTTGAACTCTCCTACGAAAATCCTTCCATCCCCTATGACTTTTGCTCCATTCGCACCTCACCCGGTCATCCCGTCGACACCATGTTTTCCTTCGCTGTACACAAAACATCGACACCCATATTCGCGAAATCACCCGAACTTCGAGTATAAGGTGCGAAATCATCTCCTCATCAAAAATGTGAACTCCAACTTCCCCATCGACGAATCAAACTCCCCGATTTCTCAACCCTAGTTTGTTGTTCAGTTCCAGGTTTCGCGAGAGACTGAATCGAAGTTGCTAAAGAGGGTATCAATGTGAAGCTATTGTCACGACGAGTTACTCGAATTCAGTTATGGGATTTTTATAATTTTCTTTGGATTTATTTTGATTTTTGAATTGGGATTTAGCCGTATGAATTTGAGCAGAGAAAAACATGGTGTATTTATAATGACAGCACTGTGCCACACACGGTAGAAGCAGCTTGGAAAGCAAGGTTTAAATGGTTTGCCAATCACGCAATTTCACTAGGTTGAGTCGTTTAGGATAGGTATGGTTTGCAGATATTTCGACAAGTCTTTTCAGCTCCAGAAGTGATATGTTGGTGATGTACCCCTCTGCGTTATGAAGAGACTGCGTACGAAGCTTGAGGATGAAGGTAAATTTCGGTTGAAACTGGGTAGGGCGCATTCTCTTTTATTATAAATTTTTATTATAATTGGCATGATACATCTTTTGTATCCGTTCATGTCTGTGAGTAACAGGTTTTAAAGTTATGGGAAGGACCTTATAAATATGCACCGTGCATAAAAGGTGGTCGTGCATTTATATATATGAATAGATCATTTAATTTGTTTTCATTCCTTTCAGGGTATCCTGTTAAGTAAAATACTTCACATATAGACTGCTACAGACAAAAATAAAAATACCGTTGTGACGAGTGTTGTGCCATGATCCCAAAAATATAATAATATCGGTAGCTTGATTCATATTTTGAAACCCCAAAATATTGATATAGGGTGCAAAATATTTCAAATAAAAAGTTGCGTATTTAATTAATTAAAAATTACAGTAAAATTCTGAAAATTAAATTAACACTACATCTCAAAAGAACCTTGTCTAAATTCGAATCCAGTATGTCGTTATTTCAAATAAACTGTTATGGTCGACGAAGGATTCTATAGCGACTATTTGAAAATTTGAATTGGACATATCTTGTAATCTATACGACGAAATCCTGATTTTTCTCTTCCATTTGAAAAATATACTCCACCAGGCCCGAACGTTTCTTGTTTCACAGAAATTCGATTTAAAATGGACCCTGTACATTCAGTTGAAGTTCAAATCGCCAAATTACGAATTGCAGCGCCATTTCAAGCTCGATTATAATTATATTATAATTATATGTTCAAACTGCCGTCGATTGAATATATTTGTTCGTATAATTCAACTCGAAACTGAACTATATATTTTAAATAATCCCATTCACACTATTTTGTGAATTCTACTATTTCTAACTATTTCAGAAATTAAATATATTATTATATTATTCATTTTAATTAAATATTCAATATTACCTAATTCTGGTCATTTTAAATAACCAAACCATTATTTAAATAATTAAATAAATAAATAATACCGCTGAAAAATGCGGGTCGTTACAAACTGTAATGACCCGGGTTTTTGATGACTTTGGTTATCGCCATAAACTCAATGATGACTAACCAAACGTCGAAAAATACCGGTCATTAGTGAAAGAAATCAGAGGGTGAGAATAGATAAGATAGAAACTTATAGAATAGAAGAAGAAGAGGAACATCATCATCAGAGTAAACACGAACCTCACAGCGGAACGAATAAAATATAACATAACTTTTGAAATACAATCAGTTTATGTATACAATAACATTTGCAGAGTACAACACTTACAACAACATCGGAAATACTAATAGCTATAGAATCTTGAAGCCTCCTGCTCCAAGCTCTCCAAGTGTATCTGTAAAATCCCGACTACTTGACTGCCCGTACAAATTTAGGCACCCAAGAGTTTAGGGGAAACAAAACAAAATAAACTCCGGGTCAGTCATGGGACTGGTGTGAGTAAAACAGTTTTAATCACTTTGAACAAGTAAACGATATCTCATAAGACCACGCCGTATAACAGAACGGGTTTTTTCCCTTATGAGAATCCAAAATATCTTTATATCAAAAACCTTTTGATATTATAATAATGTCTATCAACCACAACTATAATAATCATCTAGCAGAAATGCTTTCATCTCACGTTCTACATATATAGTATACAATCAAAACCGCAAGCACGTATTGGGTAATGGATTTCCAACTAAGACAAGATATGGAACCACCTTCCGATCAGTGTACTCTAAAAACGATACACTAGAGTTCAACAAGAACATCTTGCAACTCAGCCACACATGACCGACCACTCATTTCGCCTGAGTGTATCGAATGTACATCACCAACGGTTGGGATCAGCAACCGTTTCCCGTATATATAGGGGACAACATTGATAGATTAAAGAAGCAAATGAATATTCTCTAGATAGGTGATTATACACCCTACTTCGGTGCGACCGACTTAGCCATGCTGCTTGCCCGATTTTTGTCATTTACCGGATGTTGAGGCTAGAGGTTACGATTACTTTCCATTCATTGATAACACGATCACTTTGAATGCCACATTATCAAATCCGTTAATCATTAATTGGTTTACACAAATATTCTGGATGTTGTGCGAAGGGAATAAATCCGTTGCAACCATATATATTTGTACAGCCCAATCATATTCGATCATTGGAAATACTTTGTCAGACACTCGTCCATATACGTTCGTTCTGGGATTGAACGAAACCGAATGCACTATTTAGTACATCCATCCTAGGCAGTCTCTACCTAGGACTTATACAACATCCCTTGTACTTTACTCCGTCTTCAATTTTCTTTGGCATATTCATAACGCTTATGCCAATACATAGTGGTTCTTTGGATAAAAATCCAACCGGTCTCTCCATATTAACAACGTAAATATGGTCAAACCTTGAAAGTCGGTGATTTAACCATCAAATGAAAACATGTCGGTGTACAAACAATGATCTTATTCCCAAATGGAAATTCGATCAATCATCAATCAAATTTATCTCTTTGAATATAATTTATCATTAATCATTATTCGATTAACTCTAATTTGATTAACTCCCTTTTTACTAACTCACTTTGATCATTTTAACTTATTAATCTCAATTTGATTTTCTTAACTCGACAACTCAATTTGATTATCTTAACTCGCTAATTCAATTTGATTATCTTAACTCGCTAATTCAATTTGATTATCTCCAATCAATCAACTCTAATTGATTAATTCAAATCGATTAACTCCTTTCAATTATATTTAACAAATAATTAATTCCTTTTATAACTTCATTTATTTCCTAAATAAATATCTCCTTTTATAACTTTATTTATTTCCTAAATAAATATTCCCTTATTACTTCACTTTTATTCATTAGATCCTTATTATAAATTGGTAAGTGAATAAACTTCTCATTGTTAATCCCGAAGGCCGAAACCAACATCAGATCAACACTTTGAAATTTACTCAACTCAATCAACGTAAAACAAGTTCCAATTACTCAAAAACTATACCCTATCCTCTTTAACACTTTTAACTCGATTCTATTTATTTTCTAATAAATATCTCCTTTATAAAATCCTTTGATTTTATAAATATTTTATTTTCACTATACGTTTTGAAAATTCCCTTTTTAACTTTCCAGTATTCATTTTGGTATTTAAAATACCGTATAACCATGATTACTATCAACCAAGTACACATAATCATCACAAATTATATAACACATCACATATCACAATATATGAAACAAAACAGTATTTTATATATTGAGGAACCCGGTTGGGTCCCTCCAACCTGTTCCCCTGCATCACAGATGTTAAACCATATAATTAACATCAACTTCATTTCAGTATGAAATGTTCTGATAAGCAACATCAACATATATATTTAATGGTATATATGTATATAATTTCAACTAACTGACTAGCAGTTCAATCAACCAATCTACACACAACAGTCAATCAATATCTAACAGTTCTAAAAGTACGTTATAAAAATATAACTGTTCAGAGTTGGTGAGTTTTACTCACATTGGACAATCATCGTTAATAACGATAACCATCGCTTGATTCAGACGGACAATTTATTTTGCTATAAATTGTAACGAGCTTCGATTCACTCCCCATCAGTTCCACTGCGTAGCGCTCGTCCAAATGTGACTCGTTTTGTTCCATTCACGTTTTGAATTAGCCTGCCCATTCCCTTCAAACACGTTAATGACTTCAAGGATAATACCGGACGATCTGATTCACGTATCGTTCAGCATAAACGCACCAACTACTCCATTCTTTCCTTATCCCCCTTTCTATATTTTCCTTCTTTTCTTTGAGGCCCACTGGCCCAACTCACTACACAATCCAGTCCCCATGTATCCCTTCTTCCCGGACTGCACCTTGAAAACTTTCCCTAATGTTTGTTTATTACTTCCCAGTACCATAACTCGCAACGTATGTATCCCAATTTCTCTCTTCCACTAGAATAATATACTTCCCTAGCTCCGTATGTTTCTTGTTTCACAGAAATCCGGCTTAAAACGAATTCTGTATATTCAGCTGAAGTTCGAATTGCCAATTTACGAACTGCAGCGCCATTTTGAGCTCGATTTTAATTTTAATTATAATATAATTATACGTTCAAACTAATGTTATTTAATTATATTCGTTAATCTAATTCAACTCTAAGCTGAATTAAATATTTTTACATCGCCCGATTCATATTAAAAATGTCAATTCACTATTTCTCAGAAATTAAATATATTATTTAATTTCTAAATTTAATTAAATATTCCATATAATTGAATTAACCGATCATTTAAATTCTTTAAACCACTATTTAAATAATTAAATTAATTAATTATTATACCATTGTAATTGTGGGTCATTACATGTTAACCTTGTAGCCAGGAAATCAAGGGGATTGTACTTGGATATTGATATAGTAATAAAACTCTGCGCAGTTCAGCATTGCGTGGGGCTAGACGTATGAGTAATCTAAAATAGTATAAAATCTGGTGTGTTCTTTCCTTTTCTGCATTTTATTTTTGTTTATTTCTGTGTTTGTGTTTGATTCTGTGTCTGTGATCATCTCTGTGGTATGTGATTCATATAGTAGATCATATAAGTTTTAGATTTTCTTAAATTCCTTGAAAACAATATTCACCCCCTTCTAGTGTTAGTCTTGCCTTAAGATCTGTATTCTGCGTTTCCTAATATAGTAATGAAGGAAAAGGAATTTCTCTAAATATGTGATAATACACCCTAATTGGGAGCGACCCACTTAGCCATACTGCCTGCCCGATTTTTGACATTTCCTGGTTGTGAGGCTTGAGGTTAAAATTAACTTTTTAAGATAGCACACCACCATTCACTTTGAATGCCACATCGTCCGATCCTCCAAAAATCACTAATTAATTTACACAAAAATACTCAGGTTTTTAAGCTAAGTGAAGTGCCCTTCTCCGCCACCAACTATTATATGTTTGGAGAATTCAACGTACGTGATCCCTTTGGAAGTACTCTATCAGACATCCGTCCATACAAGTTGTCCTGGGACTGAACAAACCGAAGGCACCCTTCTACTGCATCCTTGAATTACCCTGTGGATCTTTAGCGAGTAATCCTTGCAAATCCACAGATTCTATCACGGCCGAATTACAATCAAAATGCTCTATTTGCAAATCAGAGAAATTTATCAAGTAGCCCGTCCATTTATGAATCACGATCTTCAACTGCTTTGTCTTCAATCAGCATCTTCTCATATTTGCTGGTTTAGAATGATTTTTGAATATAAATTTGATCCCGGTCTTTCCGTACCAACAATTGTATAGGTAAGATTTGATAGTCGGTTATTTAACTATCAAATAAATAGCCATTCAACCATGAAAATAAAAATGAGTTCACTAGGTCAGTACTCAACATCACTTGACCTTTTCAATTAGAAATGATTAAGGAAAGGTTAATTAAACTTCTAAATCTTTTAAATATTTCAAATATAGGTTTTTACTTTTTCGTATAAGAACATTTTCACAATCATTTAAATACTTTAGAATCAAATCTTATATACATATATATTCTAAATTTTGGTTTCAACAGCTTTCACATAAAACATCGTCACGAAATCTCTTTGGTTTTAACTCTTGAAAAACAATAACTAACACTTACCCTTTTAATAAACTTATTCAAACATATCTCATTAATTTCTTAAATCTGTAAAATATCGTTATATTCTTAAAATCTCTTTCTATTACCATTACTTCAACATTCATTAGTCCCTATCCAAAAACAAATCCCTAAATATCAACCCTGAAGGTCGAAACCAACATCAGATCGACATTTAAGAAGTCATTTAACTCAACAAATCTCCAGTCAGTTTCTAATTTCCTTAACTCCATTCAAGTCTACAAAACGTTTGCTTTTAAACCATTTTCCACTTTGAAAATCTTGTTTCAATTCCATTCACTTTACTTAATCTCATTATTTAGTAACATCAACTTAAAATCAACATTTTTGCCTCACACCCTTTTATAAACATGATTTATAAAACTCGGGTTTAATATAAAATCCTTTTTACCTCAATCTCCTCTTGCTTAATTTAAATATTACGTAAACATCTATTTAAGCTATCATATATGCTTAAAATCTCTTTTATAACTTCGTTATAAAAACTTGGATTTAATATAAAAATCTTGGATAACCTCTTTTCAAAGCTCAACTATATTCCATTCCAAAATTGTTTACTTACTTAAATGGATTTCATTTAAGAAGCGCTTACTTAAATGATTAATTAAACTAATAATTTACTTCCTGACTTACTAAAATAAATATTAAATTTATTTTTAAATTCTTATTAATAATTAATTAAATATTCGTTAAATCATTTCATTAGATTAATTAACAACAACTAATTTGACAACCAATCTCATTTAAAATGGTTGACTTGGTCAACTCCACATATGATTATTTCTTTAACCAATTCCAGTTAATTCTTCCTTTAAATTAATTAATAATATAATTAATAATTCCATTTAATTGTTTCTTAACATCAATGTAGTGACCCTCTCTCTTAGTCGATCCAAATCGATCGTTAAACTGACTTAAATCGAACCAAAAAGGCGGATATGCTAACTTTGGACGTACAACACATCAGAACAAACAACAGGAGACTTTTATAAATATCATAATAATGCTACATCAGAGTACAAAATATTAGAGCATATCGAAAATAATACATTGGAAGATAAATTTACATCAAATGTAATATAGTACAATGAAAACAAATAAACTAACACAGCGGAAGACTATCAATGCTCTAGACATAGCTTTAAGCTTCAATCCAGGATCCTTCTCAATGAAATAATATGCAAAACAAACTACTTGACTACCCATGTGGAAAATATGGGCACCTGAGTTTGCAAGAGAAAAACAAACTACGAGTCAGTCATGGGACTGGTATGAGAAACTCTATAGTTATAATTAACTTATTTAAAGGTGAGGCATATCACTGGACCACGCCGTATAACACGGAACAGGTTTACTCCACTAGATTGTCAGTGCACATACAACTACCATTTATAATAAACTTATGGATCTACAACGCATCAACAACATGCAATTCCTCAATCTACCCATTTAGGCTTAATCCCCAAAATTAGATTTTCAAATCCAATTCACTTTACAGAAATTATTTCTTTGGAATTTATTTCATGATTTCTTATTTCAAATCATTTGAAATACATATCTAACTTTCATAGCAAAGTAGATTTCACTTAGGTATCTCAAACAAAATCATTTGGAAATATGAATTCCAAAATATCACAATGCACACAACCAGTATGCAATCAAACCTTGGGAGGTTTCTCCCATCAACAAGGCCAAGGATCGGTACCTTATTCACTTGATATATGTGTGTGTGTGTGTGTGTGTGTGTGTGTGTGTGTGTTGCACCCTATAGAAATAGACACGCACTAACCACTGACCAATTCTAAATGTTTTGGGTCCTCTCTCCCACATACTTTTAGTCGTTAGGGTTAATCTTTAGCCACATACTAAATCATTTTATATCTCGAAGTGGGGAAATCATTTCACAATATAGTAATTGCAAGTACTTTAAACTATAGTACTTCACATCAGCAATTCACACATATGATTAGTCACAATTAATCATATAACCTTTGAGCTCGTATGTCTCAAAGAAGGGTGTTAAGCAAGAAAATAAATTCTCCACCGCCAAACAGATATATCATCAATAGCAACTAATCGGTTATGTGACGAACTACAGTGTCAAACACATAATACTTTTCTAAATCATTTTAGAAACATTGGGTTTAGCCCTCAAAATCCTTTCTATTTTATAAAACATTCCCTGTCCAAAACCGGGAATAACAATTCTATTCACTTAAGAAAATCTAATTTCAAAATCATTCATTAAATTTGAAATGAACCAAACAACATCGCTAAACACCTCATAGTCAAATCGTGAAGTGTTTCACAAGGTGTTAGCATACAAATATTTCTATCCAACCCAATGCTAAATGTAAAAGCATATTTTGCTCATACTGGTCGAGCACAATCCAAGCAATCAATCAACAACAAGGAATATCAACAACCAAGTATATTTGGTTCTAACTTCTATCGTGTTTTGGTAAATTTAATCACCATATATACATAACAAATCTAATTAAAGATTTATTAAAACTCTTCTTAGTTTTAATCTTCAAACACCATTATTTAATAATTATTCGCTCTCATACAATGCACACACCATAGTCATAAATAAACAAATAAATTCTCAACTATCCAATGCCATTTAAGGCGCCACAATTGTCCATCCACGGAGTATGAAATGGGAGTGTCACATATTCATACAACGCTTCTAATGCAAATGATTTGTGAATAGTTCAAGTGTTGAACTAACAAAAATATATATGCATGCAACTACATATCCAATGAGTTTAAATTTCTCACCTTACTCTATAACATAATGACTTAACAAAATAATAATTTGGTTTAGAGTTCTCACAATTGGTTTCCACTCCGTCAATCGTTAATTGACGATTTTAGTACTGTTTGGGCTTAAATTTGCCCCAAATTCTAGTTTTCTCCTTTGCTATCGAAATTAGTTTGGTTGTGAAGCTCTCAACCTCACGATCGCAATGGATCCATTTTTGCACGTTTTTGTTTTCGTAGCAAAAATATATTAACATACGAACTTTAAATACATGAATTACATAACAATATAAATCAACCTCCTTCTCCAATTTGCAACCTTCTCTTTCAAGATCCCCGCCGCCACCACGCTGCTCTGGGGCACCGCCGCCCACTCTTGTCAGCACCGCTCCACCACCCAGGCCCCACGCCTCCAGCCCGGGCCCCACTTCGCCACCGTTCGCCGGAATTTTACCTCTCTCTCAAAATCACACTTTTGGCTCTACAAGCCGCCATGAAATTTGGACACCTGACTCGCCTCGATATTCCGAGCAACTTTCCCGTTGGGCACTTTGGCTGAAAATGCCTCTATCACCTCGGAAAACTCAAAATCCATGACCTAGGCTGAAAACAGCCTGTTTTCCGTTCATGTCAACTTTCCTGCAATCTTCGACCACTTTCAGGAAAAACACTCTAAAGCAAACATGTGGTCACGCTCTTCCTCTACAACTTTCCCTTAGGTGCCAATTTATAATTCTCGACCGTTCTCCCCCAAAACCCCAAAATCCGGAAGTCAAACCGCTGCAATTCGAGCAAGATTCCAACCAAACCTTAAATCCAATCTTTACCAAATTTTTATTGTGTCTAGTACTCATCATGCTCTAAAAGTTTCATGTAGAAAGTTTTCTCTAACTCCCAATGGTTTGGAAGAAATAAATTATTTAAAGTGTAAGGGCTTTTTTGCAAAATGTATTTAGAGGGGTAGAGGGCTGCTGCCATTTTCTGTTTGGCGAAGTGGAAATAGGGTTTGTGGGAGATAGAGATATTATATAGTGGAGGGTTTATGTTATTTTATTATTTCTTTAGTTAGCATTGTCTCCAATCGACAGTTTTCGATGCTCTAAGCAAACACGAACTCCGCTGGCGATGAAAACTGACATACAACTATGTTTTGACGATACAGTCCCACTGAAACTGATTTCATCGAATTCCAAGTCCGTTTGCTCAAAAAACTCTATTTCAGACTTAAATGACTGATTGGTTCATAATTTATTGTGCACGGCCACATACTAGCTCCAAAAATTATAAAATTTGGAATCTAGCAATAATTTAATATTTCGGATCCAACAAAAGTGGTTTCGTCGAAAACGGAGGTCGTTTGCAAAATGGTTATTTTTAAGGGCTATATATAATATTAATATAATATATATATAAGTTCCATAGCAACTATTCTAAATTTTAATTTGGACATAACTTACAATTTATAAAGTGAAATCTCAATTTCTTACTCTCGTTAGAAAGATATAGTTAAATCAATTTTAACGTTTCTTATTTTACTGAAATCCAGTTTATTTTGAATTCTGTATAATCATTTAAAGTCCAAACCAAAATTTCAAACTACCCTCCATTTCGAGTTCGTTTTAATTAAATTTAAAGTTTATATGTTCTAATTTTGATTTGAATAAATTTTAAATCGTTAATTCTCAAAATAAATCATAAAACATATTAAATTTCTACTAAAATCAATTAAAAATAAATTTTAAATTGGTTCCAAAATTCCGGGTTGTTACAATCTCCCCCACTTTAAACTTTTCCGTCCTCGAAAAAGGAATGGAGCTGAAAGTTGTTTCACTAACCAACCCAACTTTCATTTTGGCTTCAGTTCTTCAACTTTTCAGTTTCTAAGAACTTCCAAATTTCTCTAAAATTTGGTTAACACCCTAAATTTCTGAAAAATTTCGCCATAACCTCTTTTGTCATAATCCATGTGCCATATTTAAAACAAGAGAGACGTGTGCATTTTTGTCATCTCTTGACCCGCGTAGGGTTTGTAATTAAATCCTGCAATTTTCCGTTATTGGTTATTAGTCCATAATCAGTCCTCAGTTCAACCTGTAATTCAGTCCTCGCCATACAAGCATCTCGCTCATATGCTAATCCAAACCTCGTCATATAAGCACCAAATACTTATATGGAATATGATATGCTATGCTATCTTCCATAAGTATGCCATGCAGTGTGGTTCATAATTTATTTGTTACTATCCTATGACGTATGTTTTAATTTCACACAGAACAAACATCACAGCACATCCAAATCACTCATAGTAGTTTAATATAATAATAAAATTGCGCAACCAACTCATTAAGGCACACCTGTTTGTCGGGCATGCAAATTTTTTTCTTTACTCAATGCTAAGCTTCCACGCAATAATGTGACAACCCGGACTTCCACTTACTTCAAACTGACCAAAAACCGAAAACCACGTTGATTCAAGGTAAGAAAAAGTACGTTTCATTAGGGTTTATCAGAGCAAACACAGCGGAATACAAAGCTCACAGCGGAACAGATAAAATATAATAAGAATATATTATTGCAACAGAAACTTTTTTGAATACAAAATCTGATTTTACATACCATTACTCCATAATATACCAATAATAGAGTACATCCGGCCTTCATATGAAACTCCATCTCTCTCTGCAACTCCAAATCTTCAAGCTTGAACCCGATCTAGAAAATTGGAAAAAAAAAAACTTGCAGACTGCCCGTGTGGAAATTGTGGGCACCTGCAGTTTGTAAGAAAAAAACAAACTACGAGTCAGTCATGGGACTAGTGTGAGAAAACTTTATTAACTAATCTTATACTTATCCTTATTTTGAATAAGGTATCTTGGGACCATGCCGCATGTCGCAGAACGGGTTTCATCCTGAGGATACATGCATAACCATAGCAACCAGAACCAAACATAACAACCATAAAAATATATTTGAAAACATGACTTTTAGAAAAATGAACGATTATAAGCCCCAGGTCCCATCACACAATGCAAGCGCATACCAGAGGATAGGGGTTTGCCTTATAATCGCAAAACATGCTTGATATAGTTTTAAAACCAAACCATTTGATATTATAATAAGGGGATTTTCACTTAAAGGGCCTCCTTTAGTTAAACAGTTAATTTCTAGGACACGGGCCGTGAATAATTAGTTTCCAGCACAAATTAAAAAGCACGTGTCCATCTTCATCTCCTATTTCTCAAAACAGGCGATTCCGTTAAACCCTAAATTATAAATTCGATCTTCTCAAACGAATTGATCTTTTCATACAAGTCGACATTCTGAAACAAGGTAAAATCGTAAAATCGCTAATACCTTATAGGTCAAAATCTAGTTTTTCATCTTTTAGCATTCAACATTAACCAAAGCATCTAAGCATTATTAATCCCTATTTTTCAACTATTATTCTATTTTCTTGTGTGATCGTAACTCCTTTTTTGTTGTTTGATTATTGCTGGCGGTTTTTGCCTGTTTGATTACTCAAAAGATGAATACATTTATCTTTTAAGTAATTATGAGTAATTTTTAAGTTTAACTAAACTGTACCTAAGCGTTTTGTGTTTGCTTGTCTTACTTTATATCAAAATAGAAAACTTAGATTATGAAAATTATTGTAAAAATTCCAGTTTTAACAGCACTGCTTCAGTATGTTCGAACTGCATTGTTACATCACTACATAAGTATGTTCAAACTGCATAAAAATATTTTAACTAAATCACTATTTGAGATGTCAATTTATCTTTTACTACTAAAAATATAAAAGGATTTATCTTTATGATTTTACAGCTGATACAATAATTATGATTACTTATACCAAGATAATAATTATGTGTAATTTTTGGCTGTAAGGATAGTTGATGTTATATAATCATTATTATCTTTTATTCTGCTGTAAGGATAAAATAAGTTTATCTTTCTATATAGTGTAATTAAACAAGTTTATCTTTCTATATAGATATTGTATTTTAAATTATTATTGTCCTTACACAATCAGATATACAAGTTATTAATTAAGTTTTGTTAAATTGCTAAGGAAGTAAAATTTAATAAAAACTATCTTTATTAAAAAATTAGAACCTAGAAATATATTTGGCTTAAAAAGATAAACTTGTTTATCTTTCTTTACAGATATTATAATTTAAATTATTATTGACTTTAAACAATAAGATATACAAGTTATAAAAGAAGTTTTGTTAAATTACTAAGGAAAAAATATTTAATAAAAACTATCTTTATGAATATTTTTGAAGCTATAAATGTATTTGTTTTAAAAAGATAAACAAGTTTATCTTTCTATACAGATATTCTATTTTAAATTATTAGTCTTTAAATAATCAGATATACAAGTTATTAAAGAAGTTTTTAAATTACTAAGGAAAAAAATTTGATAAAAAATATCTCCATTAAAAAATTTGAGGCTACAAATGTGTTTGGTTTAAAAAGGTAAACAAATTTATATTTTTATACAGATTGCATTTTTTTAAAATAAAGAATAACTTCATAATATAAATTTTGGCAGATTGTTAAATAATTCTTCTTTAAAAAAATGATTATCATTTGAATAGCTATTTTTTATTAATAATATAAAATTAGCAAAAAAATATAAATGTATTTATCTTTTTAAACAAAAAGTGATTTTTAAATACTTTTATTGCTAATAACTAGTATAGTCAACCTAATTATTTATGGTTGATCATTAATTTTAGTATGCATATATATTTGTAGCAAAAAATTTGTCCAATAACAAAATTGATATTTCAATGCAGGAAAAATGCATAGAAGAAGATCAACGTACGCTAATGAAAACAAAGCAATTGAAGATACACAGAAGTGTATCTTTATTCACATTAATGGACAGCAATGTTCAAATATAAGGAATCGATCAGGTTCTTTTTGTGATAAACACAGTGAGACGATGCAAAATACAACAACAACTCCACGTACCCCTATTGTAAGTAAACAAAATTTTATACTATTAAGTGCAGTAGTTAGACTATATTATCATTATATTCCTATAAAATAATTTGATTAATAGACAATAGATGATTATATAACAAATGATAAAGATAAAATATATATTGTGAGTAAACATATAAATTGTGTAAAAAGATAAATTTGTTTATCTTTAAAAAAAAATATTCATGTGGTCATCTAAACTTAGTTTAATTGTTTTCCTGCATGCTTAACCAAAAGATAAATAGAAATATTCTTCTGTATATAAATTTACATTATTTCCCTTTATTAATTTGGTATAACAGGTTCATACAACCAACTTCACTGAAGCAGAGAAAAGAATACTGCAGTTAGGGCCAGAGCTTCACGAATCTGTCTACTCTCATCCAGAAGGATGCTTATATGCAAATTTAGACGACAACTCCGACCCCGTCACTGAAGATGATGGTGATCAATATAAAGTGGAAAAAAGGGGTAAGGAAAAATATAAGGGAACTTATAGGTGTAATTTAGATACATTCTTCAAGGTGATGACTAAAATAACGAAAAAAAAAACATATTCTCTTCTGTTGCAATGTCATATATAGATAGAACACCTTTTAAGAATTTATTTCACATATTTTTAGAAGGTAAAATAAAAAGAAAGGATATTAGAAAAAGTGCAAAAAGTTTAGATGAAGTCATTACATCATATGATAGGGAAGAGAAAGCATTTAAAATTGGAGATGCTAGTCTTAAGTTGACTGAAGAGGATATTAGTTTAATACTTGGAATTCCATTGGCCGGAAAGAATAGATTCCCAGTTAGAATTATTAGTAGGAATAACTTGGATGAGGAGTACTTAAATTTTCTAAATCTACATTTTGAGGGGAGTGAGAGGGTAAATAAGAAATATTTGAGTAAGAGAATCAACATAATGATTAAAAAAAGGAACGGAGGTGAAGATTTAGTGAAATTGCTTCTTTTATTACTAATTATCACATTCTTCTTCCCCAAAAACCAATTCTACTTACAATGGGGATTTATTCCCAAATTGTTGAATTTAAAGAACATGAATTCCATTTCTTGGGCAAAATCTATTCAAACTAACGTGTCCCAAAATGTTGAAAATTTTGCTGAAGACCCAAGAAATATGCCTGGATGCTCCATGATATTATCGGTATGTATTTTATATTTAATAATATATACTGAATTTATTTAATATCAAAAATTAACATCTTTTAATTTTTTTACAGTATTGGCTTTTTGAAAGGACACAAATCATAAAGGTTAAAGAGAAATGTGGAAATGAAAGGCCAAGAATAGTAAAATGGGATTTATCATTGTTGAAAAGCATATCAATTAAATCCATTAAGCCAGAAAAGTTAAATTTTTTTCCTGAACTTCCTTGCTAATTATGTCATTTTACTGTTATTTTTTAATTAAAAAAACTTAATTTTTAACACATGCAGAAAAAGATAAGAACTTTTATCTTTTTAATTATTTCCTATTGTTATTATCTATACCTTTGATTAGTCTTATGCATATTAATCAATATTCTGTATTTTCACCTAGAAGTCAAATAAATTTGCACATAACAAATTAATCAACAATATGAAGTAACAATATTCTTTTCCTAATTTTATTTTTTTCAATTCACAAAGAGATTCAACAAAATTATGAAAGATGAAAAAAAATCTTCTACTAAAAGTGACCAAGACTTTGAAAGAGGGAAAAAATATAACGAAAAAAGTTGTCTTCTAACACAAGTGTAAGAAAAAGTTAAAGAAATTGCAAAGTTAAAAAGAAAAGTTGAGTAGTTACAAAAAAACTTCAGTCCAGAGAAAAACAATTACAAGCCAAAAAAAAAAAGAGAAAGGAATTGAAAAGGTTGTTAAATTATGACCACAATTTAACTGAAATTCCAAAAAAAGAATGTGAGAAAAAGGAAGATGTAGAAAACAAAGATAAAGAAGAAGAAGATCTAGAACATAATGAAACCGACAAAATTAAAGGAAAAATGTGAAAAAATTGATGGTGAAGAAATGGAAGATATAGAAGAAGAAATAGAACATAATGAAAACAAAGAAACTGAAGAAAAAGAATGTGAAAATATGGATGGTGAAGAAAAGGAAGATAAAGAAGAAGAAGTTGAACATAATGACCCTGAAGAAATTGAAGAAAAAGAAAAATTACATAAAGAGAAAAGGAAAAAGATAAAGCAAAAGTGTGAAAGCCAAGAAACTATAGATGTGGATACGCTCAACACACCAAAAAGTACTAAAATGAGAAAAGGGAAAAGGAAAATAGAAAATGCTGAATTTTTTAAGGAATTACCCGATGACGTATAAAAGTTCAAAATAAATTACTTCAACAAAGTTGGTGATGTTAAGTAAGCTTATATACTTTTTAAATTATATACTTTATAAATTAACAAAAACAAATTTCTTAAATTATAACTTTTTTTACTTTACAGTGTAGAGATTTACAATTCAACGACGAAAACAATATTGTCATAAATAAGGACATGGTTAAAGAACATATTTTCGGTGAATTTTTTTCTGGCCAGGTAACTATATAATATTATTCTACTTATGACACTAATAAATTTGTACACATATGATAGTTATTCTGGTTACTGAAACACAAAAGCTCTACTGATCACATGTAACACCCTGTATTTCCTGTAAACATTAAAGTAACGAATTAAAGAATAATTAATTACAAATGTGAGAATTAAGGGAAACGGATTACGCCAATGCGTTCGTCTTGGAATTCTACTTGAGATAGAGTCCGAGTTTGCGTAAATCGGACTCTGTATGAAGGATTTATGACCTTCAGAAGATTCAAGAATTTAAATAAACAGCTCAGATTAAAGTTCAGAAAAATCAAATTTCGAAATCAGAAGCAGAAGTGGGTTGGGCGGGAATTTTCCCGCCCAAGGCCAGGTCGACCAGGAGGTCGACCAGGGGGTCGACCTCCCCCATACAGGTCAACCAGGGGGTCGACCTCCCTCTCGGGCCAGATCTGAAACCTGACGTGTTTCTTTGTTTGACGATTCTCTGAGTCATAAGGGATTGTGTGGCAAGTTCTGCTTGGTTCTCTTAGTTTGAATGGCTTTGATTGGCCCTAGGTTGATCTGATGGCTCCTATTACATCAAACTTCTATATAAGCAACCTAAATCTAAACCCTAAGCCACACAAAAATATTCCTAAGACCGTCATGCTGTCAATACTCAACCTAGAGTAGCCGCCATTCTCCTTCAACTAGAAAGCAAGTTAGGAATTACAAATCAAATCTAATTCAACTAAGAGAATTCAACGTCTACAACAAAGGAGAGCTATTCAATTTCAAAATACAGATCCCAGAACACAAGACTAGACTCCTTTTTGTAAGTCCAGTTATCATTTAGATCTAAATGATATTAGAATCGTGACTAAAATAAATGGATGTAGAATAACGCCTAATGTAAATTTATGCCTATACTTTTTGTTAAAACTGAATTGATTAAGACTATGACTCTTATCATGCTAAGTTTGTGATCATGGTGTATGTAATTTAATGATAAAACTACCATGTTAAATGCTTGGCAATGAACCTATATGTTGTATAATTTGGTAATGACATATCATATTTTGGCGATGACATATCATATTTTATAAATTGGCAATGGCATATCATGTTGTGTAATTTGGCGATGACATACCATGTTCTATAATTTAGCGATGACATTTCATGTTGTATAATTTGGTGATGACACCTATATGTTGTATGTCAATTTGGGAATTTTTCTATGTTTATGCAAGTTCAACCAAGTTCACATATATGACTAGAACTACATGCTAATTTGCAAGTTCACAACCACATGCCTAATTTTAAATTTGTATAGTTCTATATAAAACCCATATTTCACGGTTCATGTTGAGTAGATCTAAATTTGCAAGTTCATATTTAAATGTATATTGTCCTATGCCAAATTCATATGACACATGTGTAGTTAGATCCATATTTTTTTATGATGTTGGAATATTACATGTTCCTCTTTTTCCCCTTTTGTGTATGAGTTAGGCAATGTATCGAGCCTAACATTTTATGTGATTTATGCGAACGTTTAACGGGGGTAACGTTGGGAAAGAACATGAAATCACATGTAATTGGCATATTTGATTCATAATCAATGTAAATGGTTTATGGCATAAAGTAGTATAATTTTTATACCAAAAATTATGAACTTGATTTAAAGGGAAAGTGGGGCTTGACTTGAATGAAAATAATTTACATATAAACATAAAGAGGCAAATATGTAAATTTAGAAATGATGAATATGCCTAACCCGAGGTTAGATTGAGTTACGGTGTAAGACTGCCTGAAACCGCCCGGCACATCCAGCAGCCGTAACAATATATATCTAATGTGAGAGGTTAGTGCATCGAGCCCAAAAGAACCCAAGGTTAGACTGAGTTGCGGTGTAAATCAGCCCAGACCCGACCGGCACATCCAGTGACCACAACAATACCTGTCTAATGTGAGTGGTTGGTGCTTTAATGAATTAATTAAAGCTAAGTCAGGAATGGTAGGGTTAAGTTAATTAAAGCAACACTTAACCAATACAACATGTTAACTAAACTGATGGGTGGGGTTAAGTTAACTTGGACACTTAACCAATTTAACATGTTGATTAGGAAACCCTAGTAATTGGGACTCATTTCAGCAGTAACCCACATAGATGTATCATGGTACCCTGGACTAGGCAGGGTGGGGCACGATTGCTGGACTGATTATAAGCGGTCAAAACAACAGCGGTTGGTGTGTCAGTGTAGGTTCCGACGGAGTACGAGCGTGCACGTACTCCAAAGTGGAAAAATTAGGCACGAGGCATCAGTATTTATACACTGTGCATCTTGAATCATGTCGTGTTGCCACCATAGGATTTGATACACCCCATGGTGGGACCAGCACAGGTATCTACAATCGAGCTGGGCCGTATGACATAAGTAGTAAATGCGTGCGAGTAGGAGCCGACCGATAAAAAGGGATCACTGGGTTTGAACTCATGATGGTGGTTGAAATATCTAGTAGGTGCAGATAATATGGATATGAGTGCGATAGTATGATTTGTTTATCTTGCCTTGTTTATCTTGTCTTATCCTATGTTACCTTATTTCTTTGTTATTGTCATGCGTCCAGTTTATTCATGTCATGGTTCTCTTACCAGTTTACATGTTGAATAATCACTGGACTTACCAGACTTATGTCTGACCCATTTTTCTTTCGTTCTCTTTTCTTCTGTTCCCCCCTCCCCCCTCAGGTAGCCCGGGAGGGAATAGCTTAGCTTAATTTGGACCGTTCATCTTTCCAAGCTTGAAGACTCTGTGATGTATAGCTTGGAACCTCTTATCTTTGGTTATGGCTTTGTACACACTACTACTTGGGGATCTATGCAGTTTTGTTGTGTTTTATACTTCTTTATGTTATAATCAAGACAGAGATTTCGATGTAATGATTTGGAAGTTGTTTTGAGACAGTTTGCTGTAATGTTTTATTATGAACCACATATGAAATAAATTTAGTTTTTCCGCTGCTTATATATGTCTGTCTTGTAAATTATCTGTGTCTTTTACCTTTAATGCTCCACCAAAGTTAAGGCATTCCCTTTGTGAGTGACCTTAACGGAGGTGGGGTGTTTCACTTGGTATTAGAGCAAAGGTTTACCAGATCAGATAAAAATTTTGAAAACTGTTTTTCGAAAAGAAGTTTAAAGAAGCAATTTTCAAGAAAAAGTGTTGTTTTATTTTAAAAAGGCATAATCCCCCAAAGCCATATGCACTATCTTTCTATCCTTTGATTTGAATCTTTCCTTTTTCGTTTCAGCATGTCTGGGGATCTTAACCTTCCAGAGGGTGTGCCGGTACCTGGCTGGTTCAGAAGGTACCTAGAGGCTAGGGCTAATGTCGCAGGCCCAGCAGACGTTCCTCCTCCCCCAGCTGCAACGGTTCCTCCTCCTCCTCCTCGTGCAAATGCTTTCTCAAAAATATGTAGGGACTTTCGAGCCATGGGTGGGAAGAACTTCAATGGAAATGAATCCTTCATGGAAGCAAGAAACTGGCTCAAAGAAACTGAGGATTTGTTTGTTATCTTCGAAGTGGACAATAGGCAGAAGATACAGTTGGCCGTATGGTTGCTCAAAGATGAATCTTCCTGTCGGTGGGAAGTTACTAATGCTGAAAGACCAGTTGAAACTTGGATGGATTTTAGAATGAGGTTTGAAACGAAATTCCTCTCGCAAGCTAAATGAAGCCTAGAGATGGAGAAGTTCTTAGCTCTCAAACAGGGGAGTATGTCGGTCAAGGACTACGTTAACCAATTCAACCAACTAGCTAGGTTCGGATTGGAGTTAGTGAACACTCCACATAAGAAGGCTCCCCATTTTATTAAATGATTGAATGAGCCACTACACGACGTAGCTATGTCATATATACCTATGGGTGCAACTTATGAGAGACTGGTGGACATGGCACTGTTACAAGAAGAAAATAAGGTTGGCAGGAAAGAGGCAAAGGTGGATGTACCTCAATATAAGAAAGTGGAAGGATCATAGAGCAAGAAGACAGATTCCAAGAAGGGCGGGAAGAACAACAAACCCCGTGACAAGAGGAAGTGTAATTTTTGTGGCATTCCTGGACATCTGGTTAAGGACTGCAGAAAGAAGAAGAGAAAGATGGGTGGTTGTTTTCATTGCGGCGAGACAGGACACATGGCTAAGGATTGCCCAAGAAAGCAAGGGCAAGGGAAGACAGTTGGATCTACTTCTGGAGGGCAGGTTCACGCTCTCATGGCACCTCCACAAGAACGAGGTAGAAATGTTTCTGTTAAGAGTTTAGTTTATCTTTTTGATCATCCTGTTCGTTCACTCTTTGATTTTGGCGCATCGCACTCTTCTATATCTACTGCTTTAGTTGAATCTCTGCACCTAGACACCAGTTTAGTAGAGGATCCCTTGGTTGTTTCAAATCCAATTGGGGGCTCAACTTATTTGTCAATGATTTGGTTGGATTTGGAAATTTCTATACTAAGTGTTGGGTATAGATGTAATGCCTATGTTTTGGGCTCACGGGCTATGAGTTGATCCTAGACATGGATTGGCTATCTAGTAATGGTGCCATCCTCTATTGTGAAAAGAGAGTGGTTAGACTCATGACTCGCCTCGGTAACACTCTCGAAATTTCTTGTAATCCCATGAACTCTGTTATGCTTAGCTATCTAGAATCTCTTGATGTGTCTGTTGAGAATTTGCAGTCTGTTAGAGTAGTCCGTGAATACTCGGATGTCTTTGAAAAAGTGAAGGGGTTACCTCCGAAGCGGGAGATAGACTTCCGCATATGCCTAGTTGATAATGCAAAACCCGTTGCTTTACTCGTTAGACACATGGCTCCAAGGGAGAGGAAAGAACTCAGCAAGCAAGTTAAAGAGTTGCTTGAGAAGGGGTTTATAAGGCGGAGTATTTCTGAATGGGGGTGCTCCAGTAGTATTCGCAACCAAAGAGGATGGTTCACTTCGCCTATGCGTCGACTATCGGGAGCTAAACAAGTTGACCAAGAAGAATAGGCACCCACTCCCAAGAATAGATGACTTGTTCGATCAGCTTGTAGGTGCATCCATTTTCTCCCAACTAGATCTAGCTACCGGGTTTCATCAGCTAAGAGTGGCTGAAGACAGTATTGATAAGACCGTGTTCAGAACCCCAGATGGTTTCTTCGATTGGCTTGTCATGCCTTTCAGCTTGACAAACACACCCGCTTATTTCGTTGACTTAATGAGCAGGGTGTTCAGGGAGTTCCTTAATAAGTTTGTGGTGGTCTTCATATATGACATTTTGATTTTCTCAAAGAGTAAGGAAGAGCATGCTCAGCATTTAAAAGAAGTCATGGATACTCTTCGAGCACATTAGTTGAAAGCCAAATTCTCCAAATGCCACTTCTGGAGAGAGGAAGTAAGGTTTCTTGGACATGTGGTGTCCAAGGAAGGGTTAGATGTGGACCCTGCAAAAGTATTTGCGGTGCAAGATTGGAAGGTTCTACGGAATGCGATCGAAGTCCAAAGCTTCCTCGGGCTAGCGGGCTTTTACCAAAAGTTCATCAAAGACTTTGCGAAAATCTCAGCTCTGCTTACAAGGTTGACGAAGAAGAACCTAACTTTCAATTGGGATTTGGATTGCGATGTTGCTTTCCAACGATTAAAGAGGGCTCTAACAACAGCCTCAGTCCTGACATTGCCGGATGGAAGTAAGATGTTTACCGTATACACAGATGCACGTGGTACGGGACTAGGTGTTGTCTTGATGCAAGAAGGGAAGGTAGTAGCTTATGGAGGCAGACAGTTGAAAGTACATGAGAAAAACTACCCAACCCGTGATCTAGAGTTGGCTGCAATCATCTTTGCGCTTAAGTCTTGGCGCCATTATCTCCTAGGTGAGAAGTTTGAATTGTATACTGACCATAAATCGTTGAAGTACCTTTTCTTGCAGAAAGATCTTAACTTGAGGCAACAAAGGTGGATGGAGTTCTTGGCATCCTACGATTTCGATATTTCCTATACCCCTGGCAAGGGCAATGTAGTAGCAGACGCCTTGAGTAGAAAGAAGCTGACCTTAATCCCTCTCTTTGTAGAAAGGCAGAGCTTGGTATACATAGCCAACTTTGACTTTAGACCCTCCATCGATCATGTGACTGATTTGTTAGCATCGCTAGAAGTGCGGCCTACTCTTTTGGACTCAATAGGAACCGCGCAACGTGAAGACCCTTAGCTAGTTGATGTAATGGATAAGTTAATTAGGGGTGAGACTTCTAGTCACCTCAATAGATACTCCATCGACGATAAGGGTTGGTTGAGGTGGGATGGAAGGCTATGCGTCCCACAAGCAAGGGATTTAGTGAAGAAGGTTCTCGAAGAGGCACATCATTCCAAGTTGACCATATACCCAGGTGGAGACAAGATGTATAAAGACATAAAAGGGTTTTCTTTTGGAATGGCATGAAGAGAGATGTAGCTAAATTCGTCTCTAAGTGCTTAATATGCCAGCAAGTCAAGGCGGAGCAAAAGAAGCCTGGTGGTTTGCTTCATCCTCTAGAGGTCCCACAGTGGAAATAGGATAACATTTCAATGGACTTTATTGATGGGCTGCCTAGGTCAAGAAGGGGCAATACTAGTATTTGGGTAATAGTGGACAGGCTCACATAAAGCACTCACTTCATACCCGTTAAAAGTAGAAGGACTGCCTCATCTTTAGCATCCATTTATCTTAAAGGGATAATTCGACTCCATGGGATACCCTCCAGCATTGTGAGTGACCGAGATCCTATCATTACGAGCGAGTTTTGGAAGAGCTTGCAAGAGGCTGTAGGCACACAGCTATGCTTAAGCATGGCTATCACCCCCAAACCGATGGTCAGATGGAAAGGGTAAACAGAGTATTAGAGGACCTCTTGAGATTATGCATTCTTGAATTTGGAGGAACATGGGAGGATCATCTTCCTTTATTGGAGTTTGCCTACAACAATAGCTACCAAGCCACCATAGGCATGGCACCCTTCGAAGCTTTATATGGAAGACCATGTCGATCACCAACTTGTTGGTGGGTGTCTACAGACAAGCTCATACTTGAACCAGATATGATTAGAGAAACTTCAGAGAAAGTGGACTTGATACGAAGAAGAATTAAGATTGCCCAAGACAGAAAGAAGTCCTACGCAGATAAAAGAAGGACCGACCTTGAGTTTGAGGTTGGAGACAGGGTTTTCCTTAAGGTATCTTCTTTGAGGAACGTCGTTTGCTTTGGATCCACAAGAAAGTTGGCACCAAGATTTGTTGGGTCGTTTCCTATCATTGAAAGGATTGGAAAGATGGCTTACAGAGTAGAGCTGCCCGAAAAATTGGCTGGAGTTCATAATGTCTTTCACGTTTCTCACCTACGGAAGTGCTTAAATGAGTCTGCGGAAGTGGTGGAACCAAGCATATTAGAGGAAGTAGAAGTAGAACGAGAGGCGACTGTGAGAAGAGTTCCGACTCGTATCTTGGGTATAGAAGTCAAAAATCTACGCAACCGCGAAGTCAAACTTGCTAAAGTTCAATGGAGTGGCCCCGAGAAAGACGCATCTTAGGAGACTGAGGACAAGATACGCGCAGCTTATCCTTTTCTTTTTGAGGGTACATCTTTGATCTCTCTTTCCTTAAGTTTGTTCATGCTTGTATCTATCTTTTTTGTATTTCCTCAGAGCTATTCTTGATCATTAGGTAAAAACCAATGGATGTAAACATGTATTTGAAACATGTTATGATTGATGGTTGCTAGTGGTTGCAAGTGATTGCTAGTGGTTGCTTGTGGATGCATATACACACACATTAGGTGTTAGATCGGCTCAATCACTTTCATATTGCATATGCATATATGTACTTGTATATGATTGGAACTTGATGTTTTATCATGTGGATGTTGCATTTGTATGAATGATTGTGCACTCATGTAGAAAGCATGATTGGGGATGATTGCATACATAATGGACTCATGGCACTGACATGACTTACATTAGGAGGTCAACTGAATCAGTAGACCGCCTGATTTTGCATTAAATAAGGACATGTACACACACTATGCATATGATCATGAAGCATTAGAAGTCTTTTTAAGGACAATGGACGCCTGTGTTTGACGGATGAGTAGATGGACGATTGGATGGTAGGATATACGTTCTTCTTGATTCAAAGATTTCAGGGACGAAATCCTTTAAAGAGGGGAGAATGTAACACTGTGACAAAAAGGAATTTCGCTCGATCCGAATCAGTCGCTAAACCGATCTAGACCGTTCGAAACACCTGATTGTTTTGAGAACACGACAAAACAGAACGCATACAAAAGAACATTTCATTGTATATTACAACAATGCATCAGATTACAAGAATATACAGAGTATAAATGAATATTACACAGAAATATCAGAGATTTAAATTACATTTAAATAAATTGCAGCGGAAAATAATACAATACTCAACTAGAAGAGATATACGGATACAAAGCTTTCCGGATATCATTCCAGCTGTAAACCAAGATCCCGTGAATATAGATCTGCAAAACCAAAACTACTAGCTGCCCGTGTCAAAATGGGGGCACCCAGAGTTTAGGTTAAAACAATAAACTCCAGGTCAGTCATGGGACTGGTGTGAGAACTAAAACAGTTATTATTCTTTATTTGAAAGTTCGATAAATCAAGGGACCACGCCGTATAACACGGAACAGGTTTTCTCCCAAGAATACCAGTGCATAAAACAAACAGCGCAATGCTAAATAAAGAAAAATGCAGCTGTTATAAGACCCAGGTCCTATCACACAATGCAACGCAAGCCAGGGGGTAGGTTTTCCCTTATAACAGCCAAAGAATGCTTGATACGTTTAAAACAAATCATTTGATACTATTATAAGTGCATAGTGTATAAAACAACTTCAAATCATAAGTATCAATCATAGGCGGCATGGGTACCATATATCATGTCGCCATACTAGTTCTACAATTAAAACCGCAAATGTCACGTATTTGGAAGTTGGATTTCCATCTATGAACTGAGGCTAGGGATCGTCCTCTATCGATTCGAGACTGTCTAGCCCGAGTCTCAGGATCAGAGCTCGAGTGACCCTTGGAGCGACAGGGCCGGTCCACCGATGTGGATTAAAATGCCTGAACACTACGTTTCCTCGCCCTTTGGGGTGTAAATGATCCAACGAATGGCTCCATCGGACCCGGATCGTCCGATCTAACCGAGGCGCCTCGCAACAGCAACAACCACACAGGTGAAAAGTATATAAATGTCAGGGTTGGTAGGTCACTGACACCAGCCTAGCTTGAAGGAAACGCATGCCCTCCCTGAGGTCCTTCTCCCGTTTTTGGTTCACAACCGGGGTGTGAAACTCGCGAAATAAACGTTACACAAAGCTATGCCACGAAGGTCGTGCTTCGATCATCAACCACAAGACTTTGCTTTTCAACAGAAGCCTTGATCAATTGCCACTTTGGCATGCCACACAGGCAATTCACTCCATGCGATTGATATCCATCAATATATAACCCCTGAGCTCGTACGTCTCAGAGAAGGGCGTTAAGCAAGAGAATAAATTATCCGCCGCCAAACAGATATATATTTAATAGAGATCAATCACACGGACTAAAATCCAATGTCAGACACACAGTCCATTTACAAGTTCGGACGATCACCAACTGTTTCCATCTTCTTGGGTGTACAGCCCAATCAAGATCATTAGTAATCACCCAAACGACGTGAAGACCTCCGGTCTTCGACCATCGTCTTCATCTTCGACTTATCGTCGTGTTAGTTATTCAGAATGGGATAAACCCGGTCTTCCCGAATAACTCGCGTATATTTTAAATAAGTGTTACACAAACACAACATACGCCTCATTCCAATTCATCAGTCATTAACCGTAAATTAATCAAGAGAATAATTCCCTAAATATTAACCCCGAAGGCCGAAACCAACATCAGATCAATATCCAGGAAACCATTCTGCCTAGCTAACCGACAGTTAGTTTCTAAAATTCACATTCATAGGGAAAGGTTCCCATTAATTTTATCCAAGATAAATTCCTTGAATTTATTCTCTAATCTCCTTTTGAATTTCGATTCAACTAGTCGAGATTAACGAACCTTACCGAAGTAATCATTTGTTTTAATTTCCCAATCCCAACCTATTCTTCCCATGAAGTAAAACTGGTAATACTTCATATCTAATACCATGGTGTTATCGGTAAATTCAATTACCATTTCACGTTCAAATCTATTTAAAGATTTGACTAACGCCTGGAGCAAAACTGGTGATACTCCATTCTCGATCTTTTCAATCTATTTAAAGATTCATTAAAACTCCACTTAGTTTTAATCTTTAACTGGGTTAAAGAATCAGTGTCATTTAAAACACAGTTCACGATAAACCCAAAATCACATTTCATTAATTATCGGGTTAAAGAACGAGTGTTATTTAAAACACTATCCACGATAAACCCAAAAATCAATATCAATTCAATTCCAATTAATTATTATTTAATTGGTACACTTCATTAAATCTAAATAAAAAGATTTAATCTTTTCTCAACTGGGTTCAAGAACAGTGTTAATGAAGACATCATTCACGACAAACCCAAATCACATTTGATATTCAATACAAGGCTCTGAATAGAAAATATATCGGCTTATATTCAATATCAAATTCTATGATTAACAAATGTCGTATTGGAAATAACGATATAAATATATATCTTTCAAATTTCCATAACAACATCTGTATAATCACGAATTCCAACATCGAAATATTCCGAAGACAATTTCGATTCAAATCCACTCCAATGCAATCATTGGAAATTCTGGTTATTTTTAAAACCCTTTTCGAATTCAATTTATTTATTTAAAAACAAATAGAATTTTAATTCTAGTTCAAAACTAGTTCATTTCGATAGAAATCTATTTTTATCTTTTCAAATATGGAGATTTTCATCCCAATTCTTCCCAAATCATTTCTTATGATTTTACACAAATTATTAATATTTTTAATGATTTTATCAAGGCCCGTACAGTCGATTTCCATCAATGGCCATCGAACTGCACTTACAACGACCTTTTTTCAAATTTGATTTGGACATAATTCCAAATCCAACCGTTAGATTTCTAATTTCTCACATTCGTTAGAAAGCTCTTTTCGATACGAACCCAACGGTTCCAGTTTTAGGAGAATCCGACGGTCGGATCTCCCGTGATATCCGTTCGAAGTCAATGGTCGAAATTCGTGAACTGCCGCGGCGCGGCGCATTCTAATAAGGCCATTATATTATATATATAATATATATAATATATACTTCGTCGATTTTCTTTTCAAAACGATTTTTAATTTAATTTCCAGTCATTTTCAATTCAATTTGAATTTCAAATTAATTCAATTTCATTTCAAATTTATTTCTATTCACTTTCTATTCGAATTCATTTTAAAACGATTTCAATTCTATTTCAATTCTATTCGAATTCATTTCATTTCTATTTCAATTCTATTCGAATTCATTTCATTTCTATTTCAATTCTATTCGAATTCATTTCAAAACGATTTCAATTCTATTCGAATTTCAAACCATTTCAGTTTATTTCGAATTTCAAATCAATTCAATTAAATTCGAATTTCAATTCACTTTAATTTGAATAAAATCGATATAAATATCGTTCACGTCAAAATGGCGTCAATCTATTAACGCAGCTTCGTATATTTCGATTTTCAAATATTCTACTTCAGATATTTCTTTTTCAAATATTTCTATTCAAATATTTCTATTTCTAATATTTCTATTCAAATATTTCTATTCAAATATTTTATTTCAAATATTTCTATTCAAATATTTTATTTCAAATATTTCTATTTCAAAACTGGAATGAGGCCCAATCAATTTCCATATAATGTTAATTATATGGATTTTCTACAACACATGTATACAATAACAACGATGAATAATCAACCATCATCCAAAGTGCATTCTACACTGTATAAGCTTCAAATATAAATATTCAACGCTTATAACAGTCTGTCAATCAATCGATCGACATACAACTAAACAATCGGGATTAATGTATGTCAAATATCATCCCAATACCCGTGTGGGGTTTCAAACAATCAAACACAGATTTTATTTGTGCAGTTGGGCGATGTGTAAAATTTATCGACCCAATCGATATCAGTCAAATGTGTGTATATAAACAAATCATCCGATTTGTTTATTTTTATTTTATTTCATATACACATTAAAAATTCTATTTTTAACTATAAAATATTTTTAACTATAAAATATTTTTAACTATATAAATATTTTATTTTATTTCATTTCACATCACATCACACAATCAACTACACATCAAAATTAAACAACCAAGCATACAAGCCGTCCATGGTCTGTGGACGACAGGTGTCGGGTGCTACTAAACACCGTCTGCATCCTAGTATATATTTCAACTAGAAAAATAAATTAAAGGTGAGAAGTTCTCACCGAATTGCTAATCCAACGCCACGACTCTTCTTAGGTAGAAATCTTCGTCGTTCTTGCCTCTTATCACTTTAGTTGTCCGCTTTCACTACATATATAAAAATCGAATTTTTACTTCGCTATTCAATATATAAAAATCGAATTTTTTCTTCGCTATTCAATATATAAAAATCATATTTTTACTTCGCTATTCAATATATAAAAATCATATTTTTACTTTACTATTCAATATATAAAAATCGAATTTTTACTATGCTGTTCAATATATAAAAATCGAATTTTTACTTCGCTATTCAATATATAAAAATCGAATTTTTACTTCGCTATTCAATATATAAAAATCAAATTTTTACTTCGCTATTCAATATATTAAAATCGAATTTTTACTTCGCTATTCAATATATAAAAATCGAATTTTTACTTCGCTATTCAATATATAAAAATCATATTTTTACTTTGCTATTCAATATATAAAAATCGAATTTTTACTACGCTGTTCAATATATAAAAATCGAATTTTTACTTCGCTATTCAATATATAAAATATATAAAAATCGAATTTTTACTTTGCTTTTCAATATATAAAAATCGAATTTTTACTTCGCTATTCAATATATAAAAATCGAATTTTTACTTTTTACATCGTATAAAATTTTTACCTTTCATATATATTCTTTTATACTCTAAAAAATAGATTTTTATAACACTAAGAATTGAATCCTTACGCATCTTTATAACTATAATCTATATAAAGATTTTCAGATCTTAAAACAACCATGTATACTAATTATTTACTGATTTTAAAACAATGAAAATATATTTAAAACTAAATTAACTGAAAAGAAACTCACCGGCGAAGAGGGAGGAGACGGGATCATCGGAGGGGTGTCTGGGGATCGCTGGAGGTGGCGGTCAGCGTCAGGGTTCGGCGGCGGTAGGCTTTGTTGCGCCGGGTGGTGGCTGTAGGCAGAGAGAGGGAGGGAGAGCGGACTAGGGCGGAGCTGGAGGAGTGGTAGATGGAGGGGAGGGTCTGGGTGCGGTGGTCCTTGGCGGCGACTTCATGGTGGCGGGCTTGGGCTCTGGCGGCGCGGTTTGGGGTTGCGAGGAGGGGAGGTTCTCGTGAATCAGGGAGAGAGGAGGGTGCAAGGAAGGGGGCGGAATTCCGATCACCGACGGTGGGCGGGGGGGGGGGGGTTTCCGGTGCCTCGATCGATTAAGGGATCCATTTTTTATTTTTATTTTTAAAGAAAGAACTGACGGAAGAAAAGAAGGGGGGCATATAAAAGGTTTTTATATTTTATTATTTTATTCTCCTTTATGTTGACTTTTTATTTGACCTCGAAAACAAGCTCACCGCCTGTTGTCCATAGCTAATTACCCCCATTTCGAACACAATGGGATATGTATCGTAAGCTGATTCGACCGTTTCGATCCGTTTTCGTCAAAATCAACATATAACTCTATATATTGAATTTGAACGCGCATTTCAATTTACTGGGGTCACATACTAACTCGAAAAATTCCAGAAAAATATTTTCTAACTTCGTATTGACGATACGATCCTAACAAAACTAATTTCGTCGAATTCTGAGACCGTTTGAAAAATGGCCATTTTCCAGTCGATTAAAATCAACTAAAACTGGTCAAACGCGTTTTCCTTTGCCACGCTCACATATTGATTCGAAAAATTATGAAATTTGGAACCTAGCAATAATTTTACATCACGGACCCAACAAAAGTGGTTTCGTCGAAATCCGAGGTCGTTTGCAAAATTTCTATTTTTTAAGGGCCTGAATTCCATAGCGACTATTCAGAATTTTCAACTGGGCATATCTTTTGATTTCCGCTATGAAAATTTGATTTTCTGAATTCGTTGGAAAGATATTCCCAATTAGATTTCATTATTTTTGGTTTCACTGAAATCCGGTTTATTTTGCACCCGGTACATTCAATTGAAGTTAGAAATCGAATTATCGAACTACCGCGCCATTTTCAATTCCTTTTATAATTATAAATAATTATTCTAACGACGAACTATATAATATATACATTCGATTTATATTCAAAATAAATTTCTCGTCGATATTATTTAAAATAATCTATTTTAAATAATCAAAATTCGCTAAAATTGTCAAAATAAAAATTTTAAACTGGCCCAGATTTTCGGGTTGTTACAACCCCGTATTTTCTATAAACATTAAAGTAACGAATTAAAAAATAATTAATTAAAAATGTGAGAATTAAGAGAAATGGGTTAGGCCATTGCTTTCGTCTTGGAATTCTGCTTGAGATAGATCCGAGTTTGTGCAAATCGGACTCCGTATGAAGGAGTTATGACCTTCAGAAGATTCAAGAATTTAAATAAACAGCTCAGATTAAAGTTCAGAAAATTCTAATTTCGAAATCATAAGCAGAGCAGGCTGGGTAGGAATTCTCCCTCCTAAGGCCATGTAACGACTCGGGTTTCGTCCGGACCTAATCGATCGCAAAATCGACTAAGACCGTTCAATATCCGAATACGTTAACTCTGGGAATACAACACAATAGAACAATAACAACATACTTTTATAAACATCAAAATAATGATACATCAGAGTACAGAATATCAGAGTACATCGAATAAAATTACAGCGGAAGATAAATTACAGTAAATTAATACAATACACAGTGGAAATAAAATAACCAAGGTAGCGGAAGACAACTATGCTCTGGACATAGCTTTAGGCTTCGATCCAGGATCCTGCTAAAGATAAATATCTGCAAAAAGCTACTTAACTGCCCGTGTGAAAAAGATGGGCACCCGAGTTTGCCAGTGAAACAAACTACGAGTCAGTCATGGGACTGGGGTGAGAATTCTTAACTAATATAACTAATAGCAATAAGGCAAATCCAAGGACCACGCCGCTAACGCGGAACGAGTTTTATTCCAATGGATTGCCAGTGCATAAATTAAAGTAAATCGTTAAACAACGCAATGCTTTTAGAAAAATGGAATCATCATAAGACTCAAGTCCCATCACATAACGCAACGCAAACCAGATGATAAAGTTTTACCTTATGATGATTAAACACGCTTGGTACGATAAAAACGAATTTGATATTATTATTAGTGTGTATATGTTTCAAAAACATTTCAAAGTAAATGTATCAATCCTAGGAAGCATAGCTACCATATACTATGCCTCCATACTAGTAATACAATCAAGTCCGTAGGGTCGTATTGGGAATTTGGGTTTCCATCATGAGTCAAGGCTAGGAACGATCTCCTTACCGATTCGAGACACTCTAGCTAATGTCTCAGGATCCCCCATAGTGAACCCTTGGAAAGCTGCAGGGTCGGTCCATACATACGATTTTGCGGATTGGCAATTCCTGAACACACGTTTCCCGGTCCTATAGGACCTAATATCCAAGGCGCCTCATTCCATCATCCATATAAGTAAAATGTTGGGCCGTGTAAAACCCAAACACCACTTCTAGATAGAAAGAAACATGCTGCTCCCCTACATTCCATTGCTCCGTTTTAGACTCGACCGGGGTGTGAGGCTCGTGAAGCTACGTAATACACAAAGCTATGCTTTTCAAACTGTGCTTTGATCTGAAAGAGGCTATGCAGCGGTAGGATTGTATAGAATGGAGTATAAGTAGAATACTAAAGTAGCAGTAGTAAGCAGTAAATCACACAGTCGATTTATACTGGTTCGGATCACCGTCCTACGTCCAGTCCCAGACTCCCTTCTGGAATTTCACTAACGCAACAACCCTCACTTCACCCGGAGGAATAGGTTCACAATTACCCGAACAGCCGAACGGGATTTCTTGCCTCAACTGCTGAAGAGGTCTTCACTAGTACAAAGATAAATGTTGACTTAGTGTGTTCTTGATAACACGAATTGTCAAATATTAAGTACACCCTTCCTATAGCCTTTCCTTGATGATAATCGTGAAGTATGTGAAGGATTATGGAAGTTTAAAAGTTTCGAGTATGAAAATAGATCACTTTAGAATTTAGAGAGCTTTTGTATAAGATAGAGAGAATTAGAATAAAAATCGGTGATTGGAACAATTAATAAAACCTCTATTTATAATATATAAAAAGATACAACTGATCACGAAAGGTTTTGATGAAGAGATATGGATTAAATAGTTGTATCTCTTCATAAAGAATGCAACTCTTCGGAATTCAGATGTCTGAAAATAAAATTCAGATGTCTGTTTATTTTAAAAATCAAATCAGAAAGGAAATAGTGTATTTCGGGGGCATTTCAGACGTCTGAAATATATCAACCAGACGTCTTAATATTGTATTTAAAAATATTCTGTTTCAGCAAACAGACGTCTGAATTTTTCAGACCAGACGTCTGTTTTCTGTTTCAGACTATTCCTTGCTTAATTTATATAAGAGAAGCTATATACATATAAAATGTGTGTGTGATCATCAAGGAAGACTTTAACATATAAATCTAGGACTATCAGATTCTTATAACATATTTAATCTTCAATTATAGCTCTTGAATCTATTGTTGAGTATCTTCCTGCAAGACAAAGTTAGTCGATAATAATATATATGTACATGTATAGTTGTCATAATCAAAACACCATATAGCGAGATCCAACATTCTCCCCCTTTTTGATAATGACAACTGTATATGTAACTCCCCCTGTCAATATGTCAATATGCATATATTATCATATATTTCTATATGTAACTCCCTCTGTCAATATGCATATATTATCATATATTTCTCTTTTTGATATCCATGTACCTATAGGTTAGCTTAGAGGTTTTTTTGGTATAATTTGTAGTTGTTGTCATCAAAATCCAACAATAGAGTTTCTAACATTCTCCCCCTTTTTGATGATGACAACTATACAATTTAAAAATATATTCTTTCTATAACATCTTCCTCTTATAATATCTTCCTCTATCAATATACACCTGAATTTCTCCCCCTTTGTCATTATCAAAAAGAATGAGGGAATGTAATAAATATCGTTGTCTTCTCTTTATTTTCTTCCCCTGAATGTGTGATATATGAAAATTTCTCCCCCTGAGTATGTGATTATTATATTTCCAGATTCCCTGATTTAACTTTAAGCTCAGTTTTTAAAGATATTAGAAATACTGAAATACCCTCCTTTTTTTTGTTGTGGTGTACCTGCAACAAATATTATATATATATACTTTGGTACCCACTTTCTCTGTTAGGGTCCAGGGGTTAGAGAGGAGGTAACCATACCCACAAGGGTTTAATGGTACCTTTGAAAATAAAGTTTTTATTTTAAACTACTGAATCAAAATAATTATCAATGTATTTTTCTCGATTTTTCCAATTTACAGGAACCCAAATACTTAGATAATTTCTATTAATATTTCTTTTTGTACTTCTATTATAAATGTTTCTAGTCATAGAAGCATTTGAATTTCTATAGAAATTTGATCTTCGAGTTACACGTGCTTTAGTACTAGCAGTTAGACTTTTGTTATACATGAAAGCATATCTAGTACTAGTTCTATGATTAGTTTTATTATACCCTAAGCCACTTTTATCGTGTAAAGGTCTAGAGCAAGATAAAATATCATTTAAATCATTTTGACCTTTATTAAATTTTGTGAACTTATTTGTACATTTTTCAAATTTGATTCCAAAGCCGTGACTGAAATTTTCAAAAGAAGTCTTGCAATCTTTTAAACCAATTTTCTTATTTAATTCAGAATTCTTTCTTTTTAAAGTACTATTCTCATTTTCGAGACGACAAATTTGAGATCCTGAATTATTAAAAGAAGAGTGTAATTTTTCAAAATTTTCTTTCGAATCAGACATTTCATTTTGCAAAGTATTATTATTAACTTTTAAAAACTCATATTCTTTAGATAATTCTAAATTCTTTTCAGTTAAAGCTCCATTCTCTATTTCAAGAGACAAAACTAAAGAATTAGAATTATTTAAAGAATCTTCTAATGATTCATTTCTATTTTTCAGGAGATGATTTCCTTTAAAAGAACATTGTTTTTATCTTCTAGTCGCTCATTTTCTTTTTGAAGGAAATCTTTTTGAAAAACAAGCTCTTCTAAGGTATTTTCAAAACATTTGGCTTGTTTGACTAAAAAATTGTTTTCTTCTTTTAATTTGGAATTTTCTTGCTCACAATTTTTAGACTTGGCTAAAATAATTGCATTAAGTTTACCCAAACTTTTAAAATCTTTTAATAATTTTTCGTGGTCTAATAAAAGATCTTTATATAATGAATTCTTACATACCGATTGTGATCTCACTTTAGCCATTAAACATTTGCTCTCTTGCTCCGTCGCTTCTGCTTTGTTGTTCTTCCACTTTCTAATGCCTTTACTAGATTTCTTTATTGCCATTTATTCTAGGATGTTGTTACGATCTCTAGAATACCAAGCTCCGATACCAATTGAAAGAGGCTATGCAGCGGTAGGATCGTATAGAATGGAGTATAAGTAGAATACTAAAGTAGCAGTAGTAAGCAGTAAATCACACAGTCGATTTATACTGGTTCGGATCATCGTCCTACGTCCAGTCCCAGACTCCCTTCTGGAATTTCACTAACGCAACAACCCTCACTTCACCCGGAGGAATAGGTTCACAATTACCCGAACAGCCGAACGGGATTTCTTGCCTCAACTGCTGAAGAGGTCTTCACTAGTACAAAGATAAATGTTGACTTAGTGTGTTCTTGATAACACGAATTGTCAAATATTAAGTACACCCTTCCTATAGCCTTTCCTTGATGATAATCGTGAAGTATGTGAAGGATTATGGAAGTTTAAAAGTCTCGAGTATGAAAATAGATCACTTTAGAATTTAGAGAGCTTTTGTATAAGATAGAGAGAATTAGAATAAAAATCGGTGACTGGAACAATTAATAAAACCTCTATTTATAATATATAAAAAGATACAACTGATCACGTAAGGTTTTGATGAAGAGATATGGATTAAATAGTTGTATCTCTTCATAAAGAATGCAACTCTTCGGAATTTAGATGTCTGAAAATAAAATTCAGATGTTTGTTTATTTTAAAAATCAAATCAGAAAGGAAATAGTGTATTTCGGGGGCATTTCAGACGTCTGAAATATATCAACCAGACGTCTTAATATTGTATTTAAAAATATTCTGTTTCAGCAAACAGACGTCTGAATTTTTCAGACCAGACGTCTGTTTTCTGTTTCAGACTATTCCTTGCTTAATTTATATAAGAGAAGCTATATACATATAAAATGTGTGTGTGTGATCATCAAGGAAGACTTTAACATATAAATCTAGGACTATCAGATTCTTATAACATATTTAATCTTCAATTATAGCTCTTGAATCTGTTGTTGAGTATCTTCCTGCAAGACAAAGTTAGTCGATAATAATATATATGTACATGTATAGTTGTCATAATCAAAACACCATATAGCGAGATCCAACATTCTCCCCCTTTTTGATAATGACAACTGTATATGTAACTCCCCCTGTCAATATGTCAATATGCATATATTATCATATATTTCTATATGTAACTCCCCCTGTCAATATGCATATATTATCATATATTTCTCTTTTTGATATCCATGTACCTATAGGTTAGCTTAGAGGTTTTTTTGGTATAATTGTGTAGTTGTTGTCATCAAAATCCAACAATAGAGTTTCTAACATTCTCCCCTTTTTTGATGATGACAACTATACAATTTAAAAATATATTCTTTCTATAACATCTTCCTCTTATAATATCTTCCTCTATCAATATACACCTGAATTTCTCCCCCTTTGTCATTATCAAAAAGAATGAGGGAATGTAATAAATATCGTTGTCTTCTCTTTATTTTCTTCCCCTGAATGTGTGATATATGAAAATTTCTCCCCCTGAGTATGTGATTATTATATTTCCAGATTCCCTGATTTAACTTTAAGCTCAGTTTTTAAAGATATCAGAGATACTGAAATACCCTCCTTTTTTTTGTTGTGGTGTACCTGCAACAAATATTATATATATACTTTGGTACCCACTTTCTCTGTTAGGGTCCAGGGGTTAGAGAGGAGGTAACCATACCCACAAGGGTTTAATGGTACCTTTGAAAATAAAGTTTTTATTTTTAACTACTGAATCAAAATAATTATCAATGTATTTTTCTCGATTTTTCCAATTTACAGGAACCCAAATACTTAGATAATTTCTATTAATATTTCTTTTTGTACTTCTATTATAAATGTTTCTAGTCATAGAAGCATTTGAATTTCTATAGAAATTTGATCTTCGAGTTACACGTGCTTTAGTACTAGCAGTTAAACTTTTGTTATACATGAAAGCATATCTAGTACTAGTTCTATGATTAGTTTTATTATACCCTAAGCCACTTTTATCGTGTAAAGGTCTAGAGCAAGATAAAATATCATTTAAATCATTTTGACCTTTATTAAATTTTGTGAACTTATTTGTACATTTTTCAAATTTGATTCCAAAGCCGTGACTGAAATTTTCAAAAGAAGTCTTGCAATCTTTTAAACCAATTTTCTTATTTAATTCAGAATTCTTTCTTTTTAGAGTACTATTCTCATTTTCAAGACGACAAATTTGAGATCCTGAATTATTAAAAGAAGAGTGTAATTTTTCAAAATTTTCTTTCGAATCAGACATTTCATTTTGCAAAGTATTATTATTAACTTTTAAAAACTCATATTCTTTAGATAATTCTAAATTCTTTTCAGTTAAAGCTCCATTCTCTATTTCAAGAGACGAAACTAAAGAATTAGAATTATTTAAAGAATCTTCTAATGATTCATTTCTATTTTTCAGGAGATGATTTCCTTTAAAAGAACATTGTTTTTATCTTCTAGTCGCTCATTTTCTTTTTGAAGGAAATCTTTTTGAAAAACAAGCTCTTCTAAGGTATTTTCAAAACATTTGGCTTGTTTGACTAAAAAATTGTTTTCTTCTTTTAATTTGGAATTTTCTTGCTCACAATTTTTAGACTTGGCTAAAATAATTGCATTAAGTTTACCCAAACTTTTAAAATCTTTTAATAATTTTTCGTGGTCTAATAAAAGATCTTTATATAATGAATTCTTACATACCGATTGTGATCTCACTTTAGCCATTAAACATTTGCTCTCTTGCTCCGTCGCTTCTGCTTTGTTGTTCTTCCACTTTCTAATGCCTTTACTAGATTTCTTTATTGCCATTTATTCTAGGATGTTGTTACGATCTCTAGAATACCAAGCTCCGATACCAATTGAAAGAGGCTATGCAGCGGTAGGATCGTATAGAATGGAGTATAAGTAGAATACTAAAGTAGCAGTAGTAAGCAGTAAATCACACAGTCGATTTATACTGGTTCGGATCACCGTCCTACGTCCAGTCCCAGACTCCCTTCTGGAATTTCACTAACGCAACAACCCTCACTTCACCCGGAGGAAAGGTTCACAATTACCCGAACAGCCGAACGGGATTTCTTGCCTCAACTGCTGAAGAGGTCTTCACTAGTACAAAGATAAATGTTGACTTAGTGTGTTCTTGATAACACGAATTGTCAAATATTAAGTACACCCTTCCTATAGCCTTTCCTTGATGATAATCGTGAAGTATGTGAAGGATTATGGAAGTTTAAAAGTCTCGAGTATGAAAATAGATCACTTTAGAATTTAGAGAGCTTTTGTATAAGATAGAGAGAATTAGAATAAAAATCGGTGACTGGAACAATTAATAAAACCTCTATTTATAATATATAAAAAGATACAACTGATCACGAAAGGTTTTGATGAAGAGATATGGATTAAATAGTTGTATCTCTTCATAAAGAATGCAACTCTTCGGAATTCAGATGTCTGAAAATAAAATTCAGATGTCCGTTTATTTTAAAAATCAAATCAGAAAGGAAATAGTGTAGTTCGGGGGCATTTCAGACGTCTGAAATATATCAACCAGACGTCTTAATATTGTATTTAAAAATATTCTGTTTCAGCAAACAGACGTCTGAATTTTTCAGACCAGACGTCTGTTTTTGTTTCAGACTATTCCTTGCTTAATTTATATAAGAGAAGCTATATACATATAAAATGTGTGTGTGTGATCATCAAGGAAGACTTTAACATATAAATCTAGGACTATCAGATTCTTATAACATATTTAATCTTCAATTATAGCTCTTGAATCTGTTGTTGAGTATCTTCCTGCAAGACAAAGCTAGTCGATAATAATATATATGTACATGTATAGTTGTCATAATCAAAACACCATATAGCGAGATCCAACATTCTCCCCCTTTTTGATAATGACAACTGTATATGTAACTCCCCCTGTCAATATGTCAATATGCATATATTATCATATATTTCTATATGTAACTCCCCCTGTCAATATGCATATATTATCATATATTTCTCTTTTTGATATCCATGTACCTATAGGTTAGCTTAGAGGTTTTTTTTGGTATAATTGTGTAGTTGTTGTCATCAAAATCCAACAATAGAATTTCTAACATTCTCCCCCTTTTTGATGATGACAACTATACAATTTAAAAATATATTCTTTCTATAACATCTCCCTCTTATAATATCTTCCTCTATCAATATACACCTGAATTTCTCCCCCTTTGTCATTATCAAAAAGAATGAGGGAATGTAATAAATATCGTTGTCTTCTCTTTATTTTCTTCCCCTGAATGTGTGATATATGAAAATTTTTCCCCCTGAGTATGTGATTATTATATTTCCAGATTCCCTGATTTAACTTTAAGCTCAGTTTTTAAAGATATTAGAGATACTGAAATACCCTCCTTTTTTTTTGTTGTGGTGTACCTGCAACAAATATTATATATATACTTTGGTACCCACTTTCTCTGTTAGGGTCCAGGGGTTAGAGAGGAGGTAACCATACCCACAAGGGTTTAATGGTACCTTTGAAAATAAAGTTTTTATTTTTAACTACTGAATCAAAATAATTATCAATGTATTTTTCTCGATTTTTCCAATTTACAGGAACCCAAATACTTAGATAATTTCTATTAAAATTACTTTTTGTACTTCTATTATAAATGTTTCTAGTCATAGAAGCATTTGAATTTCTATAGAAATTTGATCTTCGAGTTACACGTTCTTTAGTACTAGCAGTTAAACATTTGTTATACATGAAAGCATATCTAGTACTAGTTCTATGATTAGTTTTATTATACCCTAAGCCACTTTTATCGTGTAAAGGTCTAGAGCAAGATAAAATATCATTTAAATCATTTTGACCTTTATTAAATTTTGTGAACTTATTTGTACATTTTTCAAATTTGATTCCAAAGCCGTGACTGAAATTTTCAAAAGAAGTCTTACAATCTTTTAAACCAATTTTCTTATTTAATTCAGAATTCTTTCTTTTTAAAGTACTATTCTCATTTTCGAGACGACAAATTTGAGATCCTGAATTATTAAAAGAAGAGTGTAATTTTTCAAAATTTTCTTTCGAATCAGACATTTCATTTTGCAAAGTATTATTAATAACTTTTAAAAACTCATATTCTTTAGATAATTCTAAATTCTTTTCAGTTAAAGCTCCATTCTCTATTTCAAGAGACGAAACTAAAGAATTAGAATTATTTAAAGAATCTTCTAATGATTCATTTCTATTTTTCAAGAGATGATTTCCTTTAAAAGAACATTGTTTTTATCTTCTAGTCGCTCATTTTCTTTTTGAAGGAAATCTTTTTGAAAAACAAGCTCTTCTAAGGTATTTTCAAAACATTTGGCTTGTTTGACTAAAAAATTGTTTTCTTCTTTTAATTTGGAATTTTCTTGCTCACAATTTTTAGACTTGGCTAAAATAATTGCATTAAGTTTACCCAAACTTTTAAAATCTTTTAATAATTTTTCGTGGTCTAATAAAAGATCTTTATATAATGAATTCTTACATACCGATTGTGATCTCACTTTAGCCATTAAACATTTGCTCTCTTGCTCCGTCGCTTCTGCTTTGTTGTTCTTCCACTTTCTAATGCCTTTACTAGATTTCTTTATTGCCATTTATTCTAGGATGTTGTTACGATCTCTAGAATACCAAGCTCAGATACCAATTGAAAGAGGCTATGCAGCGGTAGGATTGTATAGAATGGAGTATAAGTAGAATACTAAAGTAGCAGTAGTAAGCAGTAAATCACACAGTCGATTTATACTGGTTCGGATCACCGTCCTACGTCCAGTCCCAGACTCCCTTCTGGAATTTCACTAACGCAACAACCCTCACTTCACCCGGAGGAATAGGTTCACAATTACCCGAACAGCCGAACGGGATTTCTTGCCTATTCCTTGTCTTATTTAAATTAGAAAACTATATGTATATAAAACGTGTGTGTGTGATCATCAAGGAAGACTTTAACATATAAATCTAGGACTATCAGATTCTTATAACATATTTAATCTTCAATTATAGCTCTTGAATTTGTTGTTGAGTATCTTCCTGCAAGACAAAGTTAGTCGATAATAATATATATGTACATGTATAGTTGTCATAATCAAAACACCATATAGCGAGATCCAACATGATCATCATCCACAAGGCCTGCTTTTCAACAAAAACCTTGATCCATGCATCTTAGCATGTCACATTGTCAATCCATACCATACCATTGATTCCTACCAATATATAACCTCTAAGCTCGTACGTCTCAGAGAAGGGTGTTAAACACCAAACAGATATATATTTAGCAAAGATCAACGAATACTGTATAAAGGAATACAACGTCAGACATACAATCCATTTTCAAGTCCATTTTGGGTCTGAATGAAACCAGAGGCACCTTATACCTCGCATATCCGAACAACCAACAAGTAGTCTTGATGACCACCATTGTAGCCCCTTCAAGGTAGCTACTCCAATCATTGGCGTCAATGGTAACTCATCTATTCGACGTGAAGATCGTCGGTCTTCAATCACCGTCTTCAACTCTTCTACTTAGACCGACGAATAATCATTTGAAATGTGATTGAACTCGGACCTTTCAAATGATTCTTGCATATATATCATTTCTTATCATTAATATTAATTTATAACGATTAATCTCTATTTTTATTTATATAAAAATAATTGAATTTTATTTAACAACACTTCATATCAATAGGCGACCTTGGCGCTATTTTCACCCAAATTTGTTTTACAAATTTCTCTAAATCTAACTGTTGGATTTTAACACAATTCATATCGTTGGAAAGATCTTCCCAAGGCGAACCTAACGATTTCAGTTTTGGGAAAATCCGACGGTCAGATATTTCGGTTTAATCGTTTAAAGGCATGATTCCAAAATGCGAACTACCACGCTCGATTCGTTTACTTTTAATTTATATATATAATTATATATAAATATAATTCCTTCGTCCATTTCATTACTGTGATTATCATAACAAGTAAAGAACACTTGGTTTCATAACATTTTTTTATATATAACATAACACACAATAATGTTTGTTTTATTTTAATTCACATACACATCCTAAACATAACAATGTATATTTTCTTTTACCCTTCAATTCACACAAAAATGTATTTTTCGTGTATCATTCCATTTTAACAAAAATGAAGATTTTTGTGTCTTTTAAATTTTCTAACAAAAATGTAATATATTTTGGTGTCAACCTCAATTCTACAAAAATGAATATATTTTTATTTGTTTAGTTCCAATGTAACAAAAATAATAGCTTTGTTATTTTTTCAACGCAAAACAAAAATAAAATTTTTGTTTATATCTTTCAATGCAAAACTCAAATAATAATTTTGTGTCAATCTTTTCTATACAAACAAAATGATAATTTTGTGTGTTAATCTTTTCACATGAAAATGTAAATTTCATACCCTTACTCTTTTTAATGAAATCAAATTCATTAAAATGTAAATTTCCATCGTCATGACTTTCATTTAAAACCTATTTACATAAAAATGTAAATTCCATATCTTTAATCTTTTTAATGAAAATCCAATTACATAAAAATGTAATTTTCTTCTTAATTCTGTAAATTTCACTTCTAAATTCTTTTAATGAAAATCTATTTACATAAAATGTAAATTTCACTTCTAAATTATTTTAATGAAAATCTATTTACATAAAAATGTAATTTCACTTCTAAATTCTTTTAATGAAAATCTATTTACATAAAAATGTAATTTCACATCTTAATTCATTTACATAAAAAATGTAAATTTTCCTTCCTTAAATTCTATTTACATGAAAATGTAAGTTTTCTTTTTACCTATTTACATTAAAAATGTAAACTTTTCTTTTTAATCTAATTACATTAAAAATGTAACTTTTCTTTTATTCAGTTACATGAAAAATGTAATTTCAGATTAAATCTTATTCTCATTACGGTGTAAATAATGTCATTTACTATGTATTCTAATATAAAATAAAAGGACATTTTATTTGTTAACATTTTTCTATGTTTTCTAATATCATATGAAAGCATAACTTATATGTAAATATTTTTAACCATTCATATTAACATAAAAAGAATACTTTATATTAAATCTTTCTTAACATTTTATTTTAACATAAAAAGAATACTTTATGTTAAATCTTCCTTAACATTTTATTAACATAAAAAGAATGCTTTATATTAAATCTATTCTTAACATTCCATTTTAACATAAAAAGTATGCTTTATGTTAAATCTTCCTTAACATTTTATTTTACCATAAAAAGAATGCTTTATGTTAAATCTTCCTTAACATTTTATATTAACATAAAAAGAATGCTTTATGTTAAATCTATTCTTACATTTCATTAAGAAAAATTAAAAGATAACTTTGTTTGTCGACAATTCTAACACAACATAATATATAAAGTGTTATATTTTGTCTACCTAACATTTTATAACTAAATTGTTATTTTAACCAATCTCAACATTTTATATCTAAAATGTTAATTTTCTTTTACTTTAACAATTTTCTATTTGATAAAATGAACATTTTGTTATGACATATCTTTCTATTTAACAAAATTAATATTTTGTTTTACATACCTTTCTATTTAACAAAATATGAAAACGTAATTTTTTTTTTTTTGTAATCTTTTATTTTAATATTTTTTTCGCTTCAAGGAATGCAAACAAAATACTAATTTTTTTTACTTTACTAAACCAATTTTCCATTTTACACCAGTGTCAAATTTGGTGCTACATTCTCAATGAACAAATATAATGGTTTTTGTCTAACCATTGTTTAATATCACAAAAATGTCCAATTTGGTGTCACATAATTAATGAACAAAAATAGGGATTTTTGTTTTAACTAATTTCTAATCCAAATAAATAACACCGCAAAGTGATTATTTTTATTGATTTGGAAATTCTATTCCAAATAAATAAATAAACAATAATGATCTATTTAATTGAAATGGCGATTATATTCCAAATCAATAATATTACAAAATGGTTCATTATTTTCAACACATACAGATATGTGTCTATACACCGCAAAAAACAAATAATTAAGTCACAATAACATCACAGCAGATTTAGGACATATGCAAACAATAGTTACACAACAATTAAATTAAATAGATTAATTAACCATTTAAAAAGAAGAAATCTCACATTGGTTTGTCTGAACAGTTCAGATCTGAATTTTCCTCAATTTTCTGATTTTGTCTATTTCAGTTCCGGTCAGTTTCATGTTGTAGTGTTCATTTTTGTGATTCCAATGAACCTGATTTCGTCTGATTCTGGGGTCGTGGGACAAAGTTATGTACGTTTAAAACTTAATTACAATAATTAAGAAATTATAATATAATTAGTTTTTAATTTATTCTTTAACCTCCTCCATCTTCATCGTTCACGTTTCAGAAATGAACCCGAACTCATCTCGCATCCAACATCTCGTCGCTGCTCCTCCCTGGAGGCCATCATACCCCATCGCCGACCGGGAATCGAAGCGCCGCCGGACGCGCCACCCACGCCCGGACCCACGGCCAACTCGGCCACCTCCCTGATCCGCAACCCGTCACCGAAGTCATCCCCTTTTGCCTCGAAATTCACGCCTATTTGTACACAGTTTTTTATCATCACCGTACCAGATCGAAGACCTTGCTCCACTCTTCGATTTAGTATATAGGATTCTTGAAATCATTGAGAGATTTAGGAGATAGAAGAGGGAGAAGTCGAGAGTGTTTCAGCCATTGAAATTTAGGGTGGCGGCTACCGTATTGAGCAAGTAGGGTTACGTATTTGGCTCGTATATATATAGTATTTTTTTTATTTATTTAATTGATTTAATTCCCATAATTCTTGTTTATTTATACGAACTCCAATTTGAACCCAACGAGTGTCGCCCTAAGCTAATAATCCCCGTTCCGGACACAATGGAATATATTTCGTATCCCAATTCGGCTATTACGATATGTTTTTCTTTAAATTAAAATATAAGTCAATATATACTAAATTCAAACGTACATTTTAAATTGCCGGGGCCACATACGTACTCTAAAAATTACAGAAAAAATGTATTTGGCTTTGTTTTGACGATACGGTCCCAACAAAACTAATTTCATTGAATTCTGAGACTGTTTGAAAAATGGCCATTTTCCGGTCAATTAAATTTGACTGAAACTGACAAAACACAAATCTTTTTGCCACAGTCACAAATAATTTCTAAAAAATATGGAAAATTAAACTTAACAATAATTTGACATTCCGGATCCAACAAAATTGGTTTTGTCGAAAATAAAGGTCGTTTGGAAAATGGCTATTTTTAATATTAATATATATATCCTATAGCGACTATTCTAAAATTTAAACTAGGCATAACTTTTGATTCACGCTATAAAATTTCGATTTTTCGAATTTGTTGGAAAGATATTTTAAAAGAGATTCTAATATTTTTGGTTTCACTAAAATCCGTTAAATTTTGCATCCTGTACGGTCAGTCAAAGTTCAAGTTTGACTTTTCAAACTACTGCGCTATTTCTAACTCCTTTTATAATTAAAATTAAATTATTCATCCTAAATTCGATTTAAATAAATTTTTAATCATTATTATTTTAAATAAATTATTTTAAATATCAAAACCCATTAAAATTAGTTAAAATAAATTTTTAAATTTACCCCAAAATTCAGGGTTGTTACAGGCCTGGTCGACCAGGGGGTCAACCTCCCCCATACAGGTCGACCAGGGGTCGATCCCCCTCAGGCCAGATCTGAAACCTGACGTGTTTCTTTGTGTGACGATTCTCTGAGTCATAAGGGCTTGTGTGGCAAGTTCTGGTTGGTTCTATTAGGTTTGAATGGCTTTGATTGACCCTAGGTTGATCTGACGGCTCTTATTAAATCAAACTTCTATATAAGCAACCTAAATCTAAACCCTAAGCCACACAAAAATATTCCTAAGACCGTCATGCTGTCAATACTCAACCTAGAGTAGCCGCCATTCTCCTTCAACTAGAAAGCAAGTTAGGAATTACAAATCAAATCAAATTCAACTAAGAGAATTCAACGTCTACAACAAAGGAGAGCTATTCAATTTCAGAATACCGATCCCAGAACACAAGACTAGTCTCCTTTTTGTAAGTCCAGTTATCATTTAGACCTGAATGATATTAGAATCGTGACTAAAATAAATGGATGTAGAACAATGCCTAATGTAAATTTATGCCTATCTTTTTTGTTAAAACTGAATTGATTAGGACTATGACTCTTATCATGCTAAGTTGGTGATCTTGTTGTATGTAATTTAATGATAAAACTACCATGTTAAATGCTTGACAATGAACCTATATATTGTATAATTTGGCGATGACATATCATATTTTGGCAATGGCATATCATATTGTATAAATTGGCGATGGCATATCATGTTGTGTAATTTGGCGATGACATACCATGTTGTATAATTTAGCGATGACATTTCATGTTGTATAATTTGGTGATGACACCTATATGTTGTATGTCAATTTGGGAATTTTGCTATGTTTATGCAAGTTCTACCACGTTCACATATATGACTAGAACTACATGCTAATTTGCAAGTTCACAACCACATGCCTAATTTTAAATTTATGTAGTTCTATGTAAAACCCCTATTTCACGATTCATGTTGAGTAGATCTAAATTTTCAAGTTCATAATTAAATGTATATTGTTCTATGCTGAATTCATATGACACATGTGTAGTTAGATCCATACTTTTTTTTATGATGTTGGAATATTACATGTTCCTCTTTTTCCCCTTTTGTGTATGAGTTAAGTTATGTATCGAGCCTAACATTTTATGTGATTTATGCGAACGTTTAACGGGAGTAACGTTGGGAAAGAACATGTACATGTAATTGGCATATTTGATTCATAATCAATGTAAATGGTTTATGGCATAAAGTAGTATAATTTTTATACCAAAAATTATGAACTTGATTTAAAGGGAAAGTGGGGCTTGACTTGAATGACAATAATTAACATATAAACATAAAGAGGCAAATATGTAAATTTAGAAAAGACGAATATGCCTTACCCGAGGTTAGATTGAGTTATGGTGTAAGACTGCCCGGAACCGCCCGGCACATCCAGTAGCCATAACTATATATATCTAATGTGAGAGGTTAGTGCATCGAGCCCAAAAGAACCCGAGGTTAGACTGAGTTGCGCTGTAAAACTGTCCGGACCCGACCGGCACATCTAGTGACCGCAACAATACCTGTCTAATGTGAGTGGTTGATGCTTCAATGAATGAGTTAAAGCTAAGTCAGGAACGGTAGGGTTAAGTTAATTAAGGCAACACTTAACCTATACAACATGTTAACTAAACTGATGGGTGGGGTCAGGTTAACTTGGACACTTAACCAATTTAACATGTTGATTAGGAAACTCTAGTAACGGGGACCCATTTCAGCAGTAACCCACATAGATGTATCATGGTACCCTGAACTAGGCAGTGTGGGGCACGATTACTGGGCTGATTATAAGCGGTCAAAACAACGGCGATTGGTGCATCAGTGTAGGTTCCGACGGAGTACGGGCGTGCACGTACTCCGAAGTGGAAAAAGCAAGCACTGGGCATCAGTAGTTATACATTGTGCATCTTGAATCGTGTCGGGTTGCCACCATAGGATTTGATATACCCCATGGTGGGACCAGCACATGTATCTACAATCGAGCGGGGGCCTATGACATATGTAGTAAATGCGTGTGAGTAGGAGCCGATCGATAAAAAGGGATCACTGGGTTTGAATTCATGATGATGGTTGAAATATCTAGTAGGTGCAGAGAATATGGATATGAGTGCGATAGTATGATTAGTTTATCTTGCCTTATCCTATGTTACCTTATTTCTTTGTTATTGTCCTGCGTCTAGTTTATTCATGTCATGGTTCACTTACCAGTTTACATGCTGAATAATCACTGGACTTACCAGACTTATGTCTGACCCATTTTTCTTTCGCTCTCTTTTCTTCCGTCCCCCCCCCCCCCCCGGTAGCCAGGGAGGGAATAACTCAGCTTAATTTGGACCGTTCATCTTTAAAAGATTGAAGACTCTGCGATGTATAGCTTGGAATCTCTTATCTTTGGCTATGGCTTTGGACACACTACTACTTGGGATCTATGCAGTTTTATTGTATTTTATGCTTCTTTATGTTATAATCAAGACAAAGATTTTGATGTAATGATTTGGAAGTTGTTTTGAGACAGTTTGGTATAATGTTTTGTTATGAACCACGTATGAAATAAATTTAGTTTTTCCGCTGCTTATATATGTCTGTCTTGTAAATTATCTGTGTCTTTTACCTATAATGCTCCACCAAAGTTAAGGCATTCCCTTTGTGAGTGACCTTAACGGAGGTGGGTGTTTGATCACATAATTTTAATCGTTTAACAATATCGGAAGATAAAAACATATATCTTTTTATTTTAAAAAATGTTTTCATACAGATATTATACATAATAAGTTTATATCATATGAGATGTTTTCATATGATTTTGAGTAATAGAATTTACCATATGTTGAAACAAATAAATTCAATTGATTATATGATTTTAATATTTTTATCATAAAAAATATAAATACATTTATCATTTTAAAAATTAAAACTTACAAAGAAAATTTTTGCATATATTATGATAATTCCAAAGTGTTTTACTATCTTTGTGTCAATAAACTTTAATTTCTGTCATATATAATTATCCATTACTAACATATCAAACAATATAAAATTGCTTTATTGTATATGTTTATTATTGCAACTACTCTAATATATTGCCTGTGCAGATAATTCACTGGTGCTGGTATAAAGTAGCAAGAGTGTAGGAGTCAATTCAAACGTAGCTTACTTTAATACAACAATGACAGTAAGATCACTATTCTAGACATATATGTAATGTTTCATTAATAAATCTGTTTTTATAACTATAGTATTACTTTGTTTTTACAGAAAAGTGCTGCAATTGACATAGAAAATGTCAAAACTCATTCGTTTATTCTAGCATTGACAGCAGCACTACAAGATTCATGATGTGATGTACTCTTATTTCCAGTCCATGAAAATTCACACTGGATACTTTTAACATTTGAACCAGAATTTTCAAACTGGATATTGTATGATTCTTTGTTAAACAGATGTAGAAATGGAAGATTTACTAGCAGGCACAGAAAAAGCGCGTTAAAAATCATAAACCATTTTGAATGTCTAATTTTTCTATATTAACTAAATTAATAAATATTCTTATTATTATATACAGCAAAATTTAGTCAATGACATAAACAAGAAACTTTAGAAGGAACAAACTAAGGAAAATACCAGAAAATCATTTGTCCTTACAGCTGGAGAATGTGCTCAACAGCGTAATGGGTTATACTATATAATTTCTATATTGTTTAATTTATTATAATTTTTTTTAAAATATGCATATAAATACATAATTTCAACTTTTTTTAAATAAAATAAAATTAATTGGTATATTTATTAGTTTACAATACATGTATATTACTTTTAGTACTTATATTATAAATGAAGTTTAAAAAATAATAAATTTAGTTATCTTTTCAAAATATTTAATTTTTCCCCACATATAATCAACAATACCAAAAGATAAATAGTTTTATCTTTTTCAAAATCTACTGTTTATCTTATACGTATATACATAAAACTACATTATTTTAAAGATAAAACTTATTTACTAAATGTTTTAATACTATATTAAATTATATTATAATAATATTAATCTTTGCTACTATAAAATAAATATATATTAATTTTTTATTAAAAAATGCAATAAGATAAACACAGTTATCTTTTTTAATAACTTTTGTTTTTTATACACTAACTTATGCATATATTATTAATTTTGTAATAAGAATTGTAAGCTTATTTTAAATTTAACCATCTTATAAAGGATTTATCTTTCTTACAACAGATATGATTGCGGAATATATGTGATTACGAACATTTCAAAACTGTCTCAAGATAGGTGTCTCCTTTCAACCATACCTCAGAAAGAAATTAATAACAAAGAGCTAGTATTGCATCCGTAATATTCCATAATGAAGATTTCTGCTAGACAAAGGATAAGTCATCTCTTGAAAATAACAACTTTGTTTGTAGTTCATAATGATGGATGGTGAACAATAAACAAGATCGTTATAGACGTGATGGATTTATTTGTTTGTATTCTTTTTGGATACGTCGTTAATGACTTTTAATTGTCTGTGTATGTTGATTGTCTTTGTATGTTGGTTGTCGGTGTATTACGTTGGATTATGAAAATTATCCTAAAACTTCAAGTTTTAACATCACTGCTTCAGTATGTTCGAAATGCATTGTAAAATCACTGCTTTAGTATGTTCAAACTGCATAAATATATTTAACTAAATCACTGTTTGAGATATCAATTTATCTTTTACTACTAAAAATATAAAATAATTTATCTTTATGCTTTTACTGCTGATACAACGCTATACTTAGGGTTGGTTTTACAATGAAGAAGTATAGTATATAAAACAGATATACTGCTAAAATGATAAAACGGATTTTTTTTAACTTATTAACTTATGTAAACTGTGTTGCAGTTAAAATAAAAAGATAAATCATTTTATCTTTTTTAAAATAATTACCAACAGCATCCTCCAAATAACAATTAATTTGTAATATCTAATGTTAACTAACAAGCTGTAACATAAATTCTGTTAATTTGAAGATAAAATTCTGATAAATGATCATGAATTTTCAATACTCATTTTTATTATACTGCTAAGCTAAGAAAGGTAAAAGCTTATATATTTTGTTGAATATATGTTAGTGTTAGACCAAATTATGGCTCTAACACTCAAATTGTCAAAAATTGTAGAGAGTAATAACTAGAAATGAAAGAAAATATAGCTAACGCACCAGATTTATAGTGGTTCGGCGTTAACTATCCTACGTCCACTTTATATGCTTTTGATTATACGTTAAATGCAAGTACAATCAATGATTTTTCTCAATCTCACTTTTACAATGATGGTTCACTCAGTGATTTCGAGATATTACTGATAAGAAATGATGGAGGAACAGTAATGGTGGAAACTATGCTTAGAACTGTCAAAAGGTCCTGAAAAATGCCAAGTATGGAGCAATTTATAGGCGATATCTGTAGGTGGTTCGTGAAGACACGTGGAACAAATCCCAAGGATCACGGAGTCGTTCGTGGCTTATGGAGAAATGGTCATAATGGCCGTTATGGACAGGTGTCATCAGATCCTGAACTTATGGCTCGTGAAAGACTTGATCATGTCCATCATCTCCTGGGTTAGTGGTCGGTTCGTGATGCACCATCACAATTGGGTCGTGATGATCCTCCACGGTTGGGTTATGGCAGATAAGCGAATAGCGATGTTCAATAACGAGCCGTGGATGAAGCTGGTCCACGAGCGAGATGAAGAGGCGAGTCACGAGCGGGGCCCTGGGCTTCACTAGTCACGATGCATGCGTCTTGAACTTGAGTGTGCAATTCTCCTTCTTGTCTAACTATGAATACTCATACTCTTTGTGTCTTGTTTCAAAAGCTAGCCAACATTTTACCCCCTCGAAGTGTGTTTTATCGAAGATGAAACGCGCTTCGAAACTGTTGAACTATCCTTTCATAAAACGATGCAAATCAATAGTCGTGTTTGTTTGTAACGTCACACTATTTCAAAAGGGTCACTTCTCCTGACAAGTATAAATACACCACCGAGTTTCCAATTATTCTTCCATTTACTGGTGGACTTTCATTTTGTGAATTTCAGAGCACATCACAAATACTTCTTTGGGTGAGTTTTTAAATTCCTTGAAATAGCTTACGGGGATTCACTGAGTCGCGATCCTAGTCGCTGGGCACCTATCACGAGCTGTCAGGATGCCAGGTCTTTAAGAAAACAGTGGTGGGCTTGTTTAAGCCTTCACGGTCCATTGGACCAAACCGATCCGAATAGGACAAGAAGGGGAAGTTTAACAGCCCTCATCTAGCCTATATAAATCGCTCCTTTCTCTCTCTTACCCTTTTCCTCTTCTATTGCTTTTACTGCCGCCGCCCAGCCCTTCTTGGATCAAAACCCTAGATCGAGCAATTTCCTGAAATTAACACCCTTTGTAAACCCAATTTAAAGAGGTAAAGACAGTTTATAATTCTTTGTTTGCTATTCTCGTCATTCCGAACTCCATGCGGCCTTGAGTGTCAACTCCCCTCGTGGTTTCTTTGATTCCGATGGGTTTACTATCGATTTTGAGACCATCGCTAGTTGCTAGCTACTATGGCGGGGGAGTTTGCGACGTTGGGACCTGAGAGAGAAGCTGATATATTGGGTAACTATGAATAAAGAAGAGGAAGAGAGGTTTGGGTTCGGTTCAGATAAGAGGAGTGGTGTTGCAGGAGGAAGAAGAAGATGACTTGAAGGAAAGCTCGAGTAAATCGGTTCGTGGATGAGATGGTGATGCAGGTCGTGACAGTGATAAGCAGAAGTTATCGACTTAGACTGCAGGTCGTTGCAACGGGTTCGCTCGTGGAGGGGAATGCAGTATCGATTCGTGAATGGGGTGGATTGAGTTGGTCCGTGGAAGCAGCTCACGAGCCCCTCATTCACGAGCCAAGGGGTTTATGATCTTAACCCTCAATATAAACTTAAATCGCAAATCAGACTCCTATCCACGAGCCGTACCAGTCCACAAGCTGCCTCATGATCACGAGCCTATATCACGAGATGATGTTCTGGATGTGGGTCGTCCTCCATCATGAACCATTCCACAAACTTTCACGATTTGACTTATTTTCAAGATGATTATCGTTGTGTGACTATGCTCGACTTCAATGTGCCAACTTACTGAACATATCATCTTATATCCCGACAAGAAATCAAATATGATTCGGATGAACCAATGGACAGTTAGGTTAGAGCCTCTAAGATGGATTTCTTGAATCGAATTGGACAGGAACTTCACTTTAGGACATGCAATTACCTATAACTTTATAATCTGTTCTACTTTATGCTTTCCTTTTCAGTACTGAATACACTTGTACACACTAGCACTTGCACACACACAGGGTTCACGGGTGGTTATGCTCTAATGACTTGTGTTTATTTACCAACACAGCCATGTCTAATAGACGCTCAACAAGAATATCAGAGAAGAGTATAGATCCAGAGTCTTTAAACTATTATAATCCTGATGTATTCCTATTAGATTCAGATTGGAGTAACCCTGATTCCGATTATGAAACAGATCTTGACACAGAATTGGCATCTTCTGAGAGCACATCACTCGAGGAAGAGGATGATGATCCAGCTCCCGACGAAATTGAAGGTGTTAAAGAAGTTGAGAAAGAGAAACTAAGTGACTCTATAGCCTCTAAGTTGGACGATATAAAGTTAATAAAAATTTGCTTGAGACACGGGATTCCCTGGGTCGATGGGAAAACTCCAGAGGAAGGAGATAGGCCCAATTCTGCTCTGGAAGGGTACATGACCATCAGTAGGATAATGTGCTGGGTAGGCGCTATCCCTCCGTTTCCTACGATGTTGTTGATCTTCTAAGACGACTACGCATTGCCCCTATGGAACTCCATCCCAATGCTTATGCTGCTTTATACACCTTGTACATAGCATATGCAGAAAGTCTAGAGACCAAGCTCACCTTCAAAGATTTAAGCTTCTATTATTATTTCAAGCACCGTTCCACTGGGACTCCGAACTTCATTTTCTTTGAATCGATCCCCTTCAGGAAGTTATTATCGGACGGTCATAGCAATTTAGGAGATGCTAAGTTCGACTGGTTTTATATAAAACATCAGGCTGGATGTGCGAGGAGGTGGCTACAGTCAAGTGAGTTCTAGATCCTTCAGTGCATGCTCCAATTGCATAATTAAAGTCTTTTTTCTATACAGTTCACAACTTTGAAAAAACAGAGGGTTCGGTGTACGAAGATCGATTATCTCGCCCTTTAGCAAGCAAATCAGACTTCTGTAGAATCAAGAAGTGTATAACCGATGAGAGCCTTTACAAACACCATCTTCTGGATGTAAGATTTGGTCTCGGTTTGGGTGGAAAGCCTTACAAATACGCGCCCCCTACCCAAACAATTGTGGAATCTAGTAGCATGCCCCCGGTTGAGGGAGAGGTGATCTCGAAAGTTACAAAGATGACCGAATTGCGTAAGAGTCCTTCGCCAATGATCAACCAGGATGACGAGGATTTGAATTTATACAAAGGAGATGAAATCTGAGATGATGAGCCGAAGAAGGCTTTGGTGTCCAAAGGGCAGTCTCCCTCAAGGACTCCACCACTAGTAGGGCCTACCACTAATGATACATTGACGGAGGAGCAGATATTCGGGGAGTTAGATAAAATCCCTCTGCCACATAACATCTATACTACTTAAGACTTTGGAGGGGAACCATTCTTCCCTATCTCTAAGGAAGAAACCATTCCCACCACAGAGAAAGACATTGCACATATGAGCCTAGCTTCGGGCCCTGGTCTGTTAGGGGGATTACACGGGATACACAAATCACATGCACCACTTGCCACATCACTCATGTACTATTTGTATTCATAGGTCTTACACTTGTTTGTCGTTCTTTGCAGAAAAAATGTCTCGTCGCCACTCATATTCCCACCGTGAACTTCGTGGCTGCACTCCTAGACTTAATCCCATATCTGAGCATGACCGCATTGACAGTCAGGGAAGAGATAGCCAACGACACCATGATTCTTATCAGCCTCACTCTACACGGTCTCGCTCTCCTTTGAAGCAACATCCTGGGAAGTATCTTAGTCGTCCAGCGCCACAGGCGGGAGGCAAGCAACTTCCCAAAGCTTTAACCCCTCCGAAGAGTACACCATATCAGGCCAAATCTTCCAAGAAGCATCATGAACCCAAAGACAAAGACAAAGATCCAAGCAAAAATTTGGAGAAGGAGAAAGCAGCTCTTGTTCCTTCTGGTCAGCACAACTTGGATACTATCACTGTATAAGAGGGTGTCATTACTTTGTTAATCAGGCAAAGTTGGAGCGCTTGCGAAAAGAATTCCTCGATATCTATTTTGAGAGGATGCATTTCGTCCTGGATCTTTAACTAGTTCCTGATGAATGGGATGTAGAGGTTGTAGGCCAAATCAGTCACGTGGCTAAACAATATAGAGCAATGAAAAAGCATGCCAAGAATTTGTCAGATGTTATCCGCCATCTAGAAGTAGATTTTGCCAGAGCTAGGGTGAAGATCGATCACAATGCTAAGGCCAGAAGTAAGGCAGAGAAAGAACTTGAGGATGTGCAATCTTAGCTTGCCATAGCTCGACGGGATGCTGAAAATTACAAAACTGAATTAGATAACGCCAAGAAACTTTTCCATCTCGAGCATGATTCAAACAGCCAAGAGCGCGTGGCTTTGAAGAAAAGATAGAGGATCTTAAGACGGCTAACACTGAGTAAAGGCGTCGCAGGATTGACTTGCCACAGAGAAGGTTGCTTGGGAAAAGGAAAAGGCAAGCTTAAACGACAAACTTGCTCATGCTCAGGAACGTGCAGCCCTTGCCGAAGGCAATGCAAATGCGGCTCCCGAGTCGGCCTCCACTATTATTGCCAAACTTGCTGCGATTGAGAAGGAGATGGGGGAGTTCGACGAACTGCTAATGGACTTCTTTGTTCAAATCATCCGGACTCGAGATATTTCTTGGATCAGTAACTATCCCACCACCTTGGTTAATGTATGGGATCGGATTGTTGAGAGCGAGAAGCTGCGCTTGAAGGTCGAGGAAGTCAATGAGGACCAGCTCATGTAGACTTTTCTCAAAGGTGGATAGCCTGAGGCATTAGTGGAAGGTAGTCATCAAATCCTAGAAGCTATGGAGAAAGAAAGGCTCGAGCTCAAGGGCAGGTACAAAATTGACGAAGGTTTGAGCTCGGCACCGGAGCCCAAGACTTCTGATGTTGAGAAGTATGATCCGGACGATCCCTTGATCTCTGGGGTTCCAGTTCCCCCAATAGTAGGGGTTTCTACTGCGGCTTCAAGCGAGGAGTCAGCTGAAGGTATCTCCATATTCTCTCTACAATTTGTCAAAGCGATTGTAACTTGTCGTCGCGTTGTGGAGCAAACAATTGAAAAGACCACATTTTGTCCAAAACTAATAACAGTTACTTCTCATAATATAGGTGCCAAGCCGACAGAGAAGGATGCTGAAAAGCAAGAAGGGGTTGAGAAGGTCAATGTACCATCAAGCACCGAGGTCATTCATGAACCTCCTGAGTGAACTGAGGTTAAGGCATCTGAGAAATCCATCGCATTATCAGGCACTGATGTTCCTAAGGATGCAGAAGTTATCGGAGCCTTGGACGACATTGATGGCGATCACGGGGATGACGAGGAAGAGCTTGCTATCACGGAGGAGACCAAGAATGATGAGAATACGACCTTAGCCGACATAAAGGTTAAAAAGGATAAATAGCTGGCCTTAAAAATGGAGGAGCAAGAGCCCCTAGATGTGCGACCTATCTCCGCAGTTGATCCCAAATCTGGGTTAATTATAAAGTTGTCTGCTAAATCGATAACTACATAGCTTGCATCCCAATCTTATGACCCTCCACAAGATCCTCCTTCATACAAGAAGAAAAGAAAGAAGCAGGATAAATCTGATGCCGACAAGGAGAAGTCGGAGAAGCAAAAGCCAAGGTCATCCCCGAAGCCCAAGTAGAGCCAGTTTGTTTATGTCTTTTCTCTTATTAGTTGTCCCAATGGTCTTATAATGTAGTTGCGAGTACGGGCCTCGTATTTTGTCTAGTCTTGCTTTATAAATCTGCATTTAGTAAATGAAAATCTATTTCTTTTGCATCATTACGTACCTACAAGTTTATCATTCTCAGTCACAAATATCTGAATCATAATTAAGTTAAAATCATGTGAAATGAAAATTAAAAAAAAAAACTGTATCATGGATAGATGTGTGTGAGTATGCCCCCAATCAATCGTTAATATAACGCCTGGCTAGGGCTTATTGCGGATTGATTAGAGCCATATATGTGTTGCCCCCCATGCCGGGAAATGAGGGGGTCGGGCTCTGCTTTCATTCTTGTTCACGATTCTACAATGGGATAGGAGCCCTGTCGTGGTATTTAATCAAAACGCCTCTATACTCTCCTGTCATATGTCCAAGATTGAGTTCGAACTCAGCTTTTAGTTTGCCTCCCGTTCCTTCAGCGGGGTAGGAGTTCTTTCGTGGCGCTCAGTCTCTGGCGCCTTTATACTCTCCCGTCGAATGCTCAGGGTAGAGTGTAGTCGAGACAGTCTTTAAAATCATGGTGCACCTTCACGTCTCATGGACAATCCATTTCCTTGTCCTTTATACTTTTTCTCAAGTCGCAAGAAGTGGAGTATCGATTGCTATGTCGTTTACTTTATTGCATCCTCAATGCTCTGCATACTATTAACCTTCTGATCTGATATAAGGCGCTTTGAGTTACGTGCTTCGAGATTGTTGCAAGGGTCATAGAAAGTTTGAATGATTATAATGATTCATGTGAGTAAAAAATGACAGAGTAAATAATAAATGGTAAGGTAAAAGTAAATGACACAAGATATTTTATAGTGGTTCGGTCGAGTCATGACCTACGTCCACTATATAATCTTTTGTTTATATAATTGGACTATTCTAGGCAAGTTGTGCCTTTTTACATGGTCCTAAAAAACAAAAGAGTAAAAATGAAAAAATTCATGTCAAATAGTGCTGCAAATGCTGGGCATTCCACACTCTGGAAATTTCATTTCCATCCAAGGTCGCTAGCTTAAAAAATCCATTATCAAGCCTCCGTAGGATAGTGTAGGGTTCTTCCCATTTCAGGCCCAAATGTACTGGGGGTGGAAAGATACGCTTTAGAATCATGTCTCCGGGTTCAAAGGTTCGAGCTCGGACCCTTCTGTTGTAATAGCGAGCGACTTGCTGTTTGTGCCTCAAGGCACGTAGATCCATTTCATCCCTTTTTTCTTCTACCGTATCTAGGGATTCGAGGAGCAGTTCATTGCTAGTCATTGGGTCGTATAAACTGACCCTGTGGGACAGCACCTTTAACTCAACCAGGATGACTGCCTCGGACCATAAAGCGAGGGAAAAGGGGGTATGCCCGGTGGCTGATTTAAGGTGGTTCTGTAGGCCCACAATGCCAAAGGTAGCTTGTCAACCCACATGGCTTTGGCCCGTTTCAATCGCTTCTTCAAAATAGACTTGATTACTTTATTTGCCGCTTCTACCTGTCCATTTGACTGCGGATGCGCCACAACTGTGAATCTCTTCTCGATATGATATGTAACGACCCGCATTCTACGCATCATAGGATCGAAGAATATTTATTTCTTTCACATACGAAGTCGTATGGTCATGTAACTTTGGGAGACAACTATTGGAGTCATTTCCCATGTTCATGCTTTTTGCCGATTTTTAAATGACCGTTTTGCCCCTAGCTAGTCTTTCTTCGGTCATAACTTTTGATTGGAAAGGAGTTTTGACTTGAAACCACTTCCATTAGATTCGGATGATGGTTTACCTTTCCGTAGAGTGGTCATATGTGGAAAACAGACTTACCGTTTAGGAGATATGGCTGAAATAGGGTTTAGAAGGCGAAAAACTGCTTAACCGGGCCAAATGAGGTGATTAGTAAATGGGCCTATAACCCATTTCAGGATTAGGGTTATGGGGAGGCTGAAATGAGTTAGTTTTTCATTTCATTTCAGTTTTCTAGCCGCCATTTACCTCCTAAGAACCCTAATAATGGCCTCCAATCTCTAAAACATCTCCAAATCACTTCCTAATCAAGGATTAGGCTTAGCAACATCAAATCAAAGAGGATTAGCACCAAAGCAAGGTTAGAGCTGCTGTGTTGCATTGGGAACAGCGCCAAACAGAGAGTCATTTCAGATTTGATATTTTATTTGTGGCCAAGGTGAGTGATTTGCATAGTTTTGCACTAATTACGGTTAATTAAGGGTAATTAGTGTTGATTAACGAAATTGGACATGATAAAATTCTGGAAAAATATTTATAAATTCTGAAATATTGTTTTATACCTCTGTTAGAAATTTGGGTTGATCTGGTTAAGTTTTGTTAATCTTATGATTAGTTTTTCTTAAACATGTTTAAGGGAAAATATGGGGTTTTGGCTATGTTTGATCCGTTTAAACCTATCAAATTATTGTTTTGGTGTTTATGATTGATCGTACATGTTTCTATGACTGTATGGTATGTTTTGTGATTGTTAGAATAGTTAGAATGGTCGAAAACGCCGTCGAGTGGCGTATAAACAGTTGCTGGAAGTTGTAGGAAAAGTGCAGGAAAATACCCGGACCGGATCGGATCGTCTTACCCGATCGCAACACCTTCTCCGACCCGATCCGCTTGTGGTGATGGAACCCGACCCGAACTGCCTGGAGCTCATGAACTGATAGCTGAGGAGTTCTCCAACCCGATCCGCCTCTCTTGGGCATGCGCCACCACGACCCGACCCGAGTGGTCACACCCGAACCGATCCGCCAGAGGTTCCTCGATCCGACCCGAAGCAGAGAGGAGGGCTTGAGCTTCTTGTACCTCGAAGGGAGACCACTTCTGAACTGATCTGATTGCTTAGGGAGGAGTTTGTGATCCGAGCCGCTTAGTGGACTCTGAGCCAATGGCGTTGCATCACGAGTAGGACCTGACGATGAGTCACGAGTTGGAGGAGCACGACCCGACCCGTATGGGGTATTCCGATCCGAACCGAGGAGCTGATGACAACGACCTGAAGCAAAGTGAATTGAAGAAATGAAGACCGATCCGGAGAAGAAGGTGACGACCAAAAACCGAGATGCAAAGGTAGTCCAAGGGGGAAGTTTGTACTCAGGATCCAGTTGGGAACCAACGAGTTGACTTCATGAGTTGGGCTTTGCTACGGGACGTGTGCAAAGGGGTTGTCGATGTCTGTAACTTTGGATCACTATGTGTAGGGAGTACGTGAATGGATTCAGGGCCACAGTGGCCTAGGTACGACTAAAGAACTATAGACCAATGAAGTGGGGTCATTTGTAAAGATTTGGTCATGACTCCATGGGGCAAGCTTGGCAGTAGCAGTAGTTGTACAAGTCGAACTCCGTCACTACTTCGATGGGTCTAGTGATTGACAGTGGTGGACATCGTATGCTTTACGCACTGAGTGAGAGATGTAAGGACGGTTGATATGTTTGATTTGTTTGCCATCATTATGACATGCACACCCCCACCCCCCGTTATCTTTACACCATCTGTTCAGTGGCACCTTAGAACATTGTACGGTATGTAGTGCTAACTCTTTGGTTGCAGGTCCAGGTTCAGGTATGGTTTAGTATACCTGTTATTATTCTGTTTAGCTGCGTATCACTCATACCAGACTTTTTGTCTGACCTGGAGTTTTGTCTCTTCTTATTACTCTAGGTGCTCTCATTAGCATACTAGAGACAGGTTAGCTGGTAATGCATGAGTAGCTGTACCGGAGACGAGTAGGAGGCTTCCACGTATGATATATATAGATATTCTCCCTTTGTCGCTGCTGGTCACTACTTTGGGCATTAGTAGTGCACCCTTCCTTTCTTTTACTTTAGAGACGGTTTTAAAGTTGTAATAATAATGATGTGGAACATAAGCTATATCTGGATTTTCCGCTGCTATGATGTTTAGTTTTCAGCTTATGCATTGTCTCGCCTGTTTTATGTCAAGTATGTTGTTATTATATTTTATCCCATGCGCTATGAGACATTCTACAATTTTTTGATTAGTTCACTCTCTTCTTTCCTTTCTTTGGCGACCGTTCCATGCTAATCGGGCATGTGTACAGCGCACTTTCGGAGGAAATGCCGGCTAGTGCGGGGCGGGCCGTCACACTTGGTATTAGAACTCTGGGTTGCGTAGTTAACCTAGGGAAAGACACCAAGGAGAGATAATACGTACATGAAAGCACATATTTGTGATTATTTTTGTTTTCAAAAGCTATATATATACTATTAGTATAGCTAAGGATGTAGTCGCACTGCACTGACACCACAAAGAGGACGGTTAATCGTCTTCTCTTTACAGATTGAACGATGAGCCGATACGCAAGAGGTGCTGGTAGAGGATCCAATAATGGGAATGATGCTGACATGAGGACGATGTTTACTGACCTCATGAGAGAGATGCTTAGAGATGTTCAGGGGACAGCTCCTAATGCTGGTAATGGTGGTGGTCCAATAGTGCAGGCGCCTAGGGCCGATTTCGCCAAGCTGAACAAGGACTATACTAGTCTTGGTGGGAAGCCGTTCCACGGAACGGAGTCAACTACGGATGTTCAGGATTGGTTGGATAGTTGCGAGCGTATCTTCAAAGATTTGGGTATCAAGGATGCGATGAAGAGAAGGCTAGCATCCCGTCAGCTGCAAGGAAGGGCAATGAATTGGTGGAATGTTATAAAGGCAGCTACTCCTGAGGATCAGATTACTTGGGATCAGTTTAAGGTTCGCTTTAGTGATAAGTTCATTCCAGCTTCTCAGAAGTCAGTGTTGTTTAAGAAATTCTTGGAACTCAAGCAGAATGGAAGAATTGTCTCGGAGTATATTGCCGAATTCGACACTTTGTCGAAATATGGGTTATCCCTAATAGATACTGCCGAGAAGAAGAACGAGAAGTTCATAACTGGCTTGGATCAGTACTTGGGGAAGGCTTATTAACCGCATTGATGAGACATTTGAATCGATTGTGGGGAAAGCATTGAGGTCAGAGAGTCTTTACCCTAAGTCGAAGACCGAGGTTGCATCTGCAGAGGAGCCAAAGCCGCAAGCAAGTGGTGGAGGCAAGAGTGGTTCTAAGAATAAGAGGAAGCGAAACCAGAATAAAGATGGCCAGAAAAAGAATAAGAAAGATGTTGAGTGCTTCAGCTGTGGTAAGAAGGGCCATTATGCTAGTAATTGTCGGGCCAAGCCAGCGGATAAGAAGTGCTTCAACTGTGGCCAAGTGGGACATCACAAGGACAAGTGTCCGCAACCCCCTAAAGAAATGCAGATGGTGAAAGCATATTCCCTTAATGCTATTCCTTCTTCGTCGCGGCGGAGAAGGGAAAGAATGTCGTTGTTCAAGGTATGCTTTCTGTTTATGATGTTCCTGTTAGAGTTTCGTTTGATACCAGAGCTTCCAGTTCTTTCATATCTAGTGACCTGGTAGATAGGTTGGGATTGGAGCCCGAAATTGTTGATAGACCTTTAGTAGTGACGAACCCGATTGGTGGTTCGACTAACCTTAGCATGATTTTTTGTAATGTGGTCTTATCGAGTCATAGATGCATGTTTATTTGTGATTGCTTTGTTTTGGGCTTTACTGGGTTTGGCATTATTTTGGGAGTCGATTGGCTCCAAAGATACGGGGTAGTGGTAGACTGTGAGGGATTTTTGGTAACAGCTAGAGCGGATGATGGGCAGAGGGTAGTGTTTCGTGATCTACCTAGTGATGGGGTAATGGCTAGTTTTCTAAATTCTCTTGACTTCCCATATAGTGAGTTGTTAGGTTTGCCCGTGGTTGGCCAGTATCCGGACGTCTTCGAGGAAGTGACCGGGCTTCCACCACACCGAGAGATTGAGTTCCGTATTGATTTAGTGAAAGATGCCAGACCTATAGTGATGCCACTTCGTCGTATGGCACCAAGGGAGCAACGAGAGCTCAGGGTGCAAGTCAGCGATCTTTTGAAGAAGGGATTTATCAGAAGGAGTGTTTCTGAATGGGGAGCACCAGTTGTGTTTTCTACCAAGGCGGATGGTTCCCTTCGTTTGTGTAGACTACCGCGAGTTGAATAAAGTGACGAGGAAGAACAAGTATCCTCTACCGTGAATAGATGATTTGTTTGATCAGTTGAGTGGCGCGAGGGTGTTCTCTCAGTTGGATCTCGCGATAGGTTTTCATCAGCTTAGAATGGAAGCTGAGAGTATAGCTAAAACGGCATTTCGGACGCCGTCTGAATTTTATGAGTGGTTGGTCATGCCATTCGGGTTGACCAATGCCCCAGCATATTTTGTGGATCTTATGAATAGGGTATTCAGAGATCAGTTGAATAAGTTTGTTCTTGTGTTCATGGACGATATACTTGTTTATTCGAGGACGGAGGAAGAACACAAGGAACATTTGAGGATAGTGATGGAGGTGTTGAGAAAACACCAATTGAAAGCAAAGTTTTCTAAGTGTCACTTCTGGAGGAGGGAAGTGAGATTCTTGGGCCATGTTGTTTCAGAAAATGGAATCGCCGTGGACCCTGCGAAGGTGGCTACGGTACAAGATTGGTCTATGCCCAAGAATGCGACAGACATAAGAAGTTTCTTGGGGTTAGCTGGATATTATCGTAAGTTTATCCAAGATTTTTCCAAGATAGCAGCACCGTTGACTCAGTTGACCAAGAAGAATCAAGCTTTCGTCTGGGACGAAAAGTGCGAGAATGCATTCAAGAGTTTAAAGGAAAAGTTGACATGTGCACTAGTGTTAGTCGTTCCTAAGGGGAATGAAGAGATGACGGTATATACGGATGCATGTGGTGCCGGACCAGGTGCTGTATTGAATCAAGGAGGTAGGGTTGTAGCTTATGCAAGCCGGCAACTGAAACCACATGAGAAAAGATACCCTACCCATGATTTGGAATTGGCAGTGATCGTGTTCACACTGAAGATGTGGAGACATTATCTCTTGGGAGAAAGATTCGAGTTGTTTACCGATCATAAATCGTTAAAGTATCTCTTCTCTCAGAAGGATCTAAATCTCCAATAGCAAAGATGGTTAGAATTCTTAGCTTCCTATGATTTCGACATCGCATATACACCAGGAAAGGGCAATGCGGTAGCTGATGCATTGAGTAGAAGACATGCCAGTTTAGAGGCTATGTTTCTTGAATGGAAGCAACTGGAGTACATCGCTGGGTATGATTTCAGACCAAAGTGCGAGTTGGATCCAGAAATGTTAGCAAGTTTGACGATCAGACCCACTTCGATTGAGCGTATTGGTTCCAGTCAGAGGGACAATCCTAACCTATTGGAAATCATCTCAAAGTTAATGATGGGAATCGACGGAGAGATGAACAAGTATGGGCTTGATCGAGATGGATGGCTTAGGAAGAATGGAAGACTAGTTGTACCCAATGTCAATGGATTGAGAGATGAAGTGCTTAGAGAATGTCATCACTCAAAACTGACTATACACCCTGGTGGTAACAAGATGTATCGAGACATGAAGCAGACCTACAACTGGGAAGGGATGAAAAGAGACGTTGGGAAGTTTATATCCAAATGCATGAACTGCCAGCTAGTTAAAGCTGAGAAAAAGAAGCCTAGTAGTTTGTTACAACCATTAGAAATTCCAGAATGGAAATGGGAACAAGTGTCAATGGATTTCATTGATGGGTTACCAAGGACTGGATCGGGTTATGATAGCATTTGGGTGATTGTGGACCGATTGACTAAGAGTGCAAGGTTTATACCCGTCAAGTCAAATAGGACGGCAGCTAAATTAGTGGAACTGTATATAAAGTGGGTAGTGAGATTTCATGGAATACCGAAAGGCATTGTGAGTGACCGAGATCCGTCGTTCACTAGTGGATTTTGGAAGAGCTTAAAAGAGGCATTAGGATCAGAACTACATCTCAGTACCGCGTATCATCCTCAAACCGATGGTCAAACAGAGAGGGTGAATGGTATATTAGAAGACCTCTTAAGAGCTTGTGTATTGGATTTTAGTGGACCATGGGATGACCATTTGCATCTAGTAGAGTTTGCATATAATAATAGTTATCAATCCAGTATTGGTATGGCTCCATTTGAAGCTTTGTACGGAAGACCGTGTAACTCACCATCATGTTGGTTAGAGACCGGTGAGAAATATGTGCTTGGACCAGAAGTAATAAGAGAAACATCAGACAAGATTAAGGTTATCCAACAGCGAATGAAGGCTGCCCAAGATAGGCAGAAGAGTTATGCTAATAGGAGGAGAAGAGAATTAAAGTTCTCCATTAGCGACTTGGTGTTTGTCAATATTTCTCCGTTGAAGAGCGTGATACGATTTGGCAGGAGAGGCAAGTTAGCACCAAGATTTGCTAGTCCATTCCCAGTTCTTGAGCAAATTGGGAATTTGGCATATAAAGTTGAATTACCAGAGAAGATGGCAGGAGTTCACAACGTATTTCATGTTTCCCAGTTAAGGAAGTGCGTACACGACCCAAATGTGACTATTTCACCTGATCAGTTGGATGATATCGAGGTTGAACCCGAGGCGGTTGGGAACCGCAAGCCTATGCGTATTGTTGGGAACGATACGAAGCAACTTCGAAGGAAGGCGGTGAAATTAGTCAAAGTTCAGTGGGGCGAGGATGAGAATGACTGTACTTGGGAGACAGAGGAGAGCATTAGGAAGACGTATCTAGAACACTTTACCTGGTAAGATTTTAGTTTCGATTTAGTTTTTTCGCATGTTAGGATAGGTTTGTTTTATTTGTTTTGCATGTTTGATTATTGTATATGATTGGTAGGCATGCAGAATACTTTGTATGTTTTGGGTTAAGGAATTTCGAGAACGAAATTTCTTAGGGGGGGGGGGGGGGGAGAGTGTAACGACCTGCATTCTACGCATCGCAGGATCGTAGAATATTTATTTCTTTCACATATGAAGTCGTATGGTCATGTAACTTTGGGAGACAACTATTGGAGTCATTTCCCATGTTCATGATTTTTGCCGATTTTTAAATGACCATTTTACCCCTAGCTAGCCTTGCTTCGGCCATAACTTTTGATTGGAAAGGAGTTTTGACCTAAAACAACTTCCATTAGATCTGGATGATGGTTTACCTTTCCGTAGAGTGGTCATATGTGGAAAACGGACTTACCGTTTGGGAGATATGGCTGAAATAGGGTTTAGAAGGTGAAAACCACTTAACCGGGCCAAATGAGGTGATTAGTAAATGGGCCCATAACCCATTTCGGGATTAGGGTTATGGGGAGGCTGAAATGAGTTAGGTTTTCATTTCATTTCAGTTTTCTAGCCGCCATTTACCTCCTAAGAACCCTAATAATGGCCTCCAACCTCTAAAACATCTCCAAATCACTTCCTAATGAAGGACTAGGCTTAGCAACATCAAATCAAAGAGGATTAGCACCAAAGCAAGGTTGGAGCTGCTGTGTTGCATTGGGAACAGCGCCTACCAGAGAGTCATTTCAGATTTGGTATTTTATTTGTGGCCAAGGTGAGTGATTTGCATAGTTTTGCACTAATTACGTTTAATTAAGGGTAATTAGTGTTGATTAACGAAATTGGACATGATAAAATTCTGGAAAAATATTCATAAATTCTGAAATATTGTTTTATACCTCTGTTAGAAATTTGGGTTGATTTGGTTAAGTTTTGTTAATCCTATGATTAGTTTTTCTTAAACATGTTTAAGGGAAAATATGGGGTTTTGGCTATGTTTGATCCGTTTAAACCTATCAAATTATTGTTTTGGTGTTTATGATTGATCATACATGTTGCTATGACTGTATGGTATGTTTTGTGATTGTTAGAATAGTTAGAATGGTCGAAAACGCGGTCGAGTGGTGTATAAACAGTTGCCGAAAGTTGTAGGAAAAGTGCAGGAAAATACCCGGACTGGATCAGATCGTCTTACCCGATCGCAACACCTTCTCCGACCCGATCCGCTTGTGGTGATGGAACCCGACCTGAACCGCCTAGAGCTCGTGAATTGATAGTCGAGGAGTTCTCCGACCCGATCCGCCTCTCTTGGGCATGCGCCACCACGACCCGACCCGAGTGGTCACTCCCGAACTGATCCGCCAGAGGTTCCTCGATCCGACCCGAAGCAGAGAGGAGGGCTTGAGCTTCTTGTACCTTGAAGGGAGACCACTTCCGAACTGATCCGATTGCTTAGGGAGGAGTATACGATCTGAGCCGCTTAATGGACTCCGAGCCAATGGCGTTGCATCACGAGTAGGACCTAACGATGAGTCACGAGCTGGAGGAGCACGACCCGACCCGTAAGGGGTATTCCGATCCGAACCGAGGAGCTGATGACCACGACCTGAAGCAAAGTGAAGTGAAGAAATGAAGACCGATCCATAGAAGAAGTTGACGACCAAAAACCAAGATGCAAAGGTAGTCCAAGGGGGAAGTTTGTACTCAGGATCCAGTTGGGAACCAACGAGTTGACTTCATGAGTTGGGCTTTGCTGCGGGACATGTGCAAAGGGGTTGTCGATGTCTGTAACTTTGGATCACTATGTGTAGGGAGTAAGTGAACGGATTCAGGGCCACAGTGGCCTAGGTATGACTAAAGAACTATATACCAATGAAGTGGGGTCATTTGTAAAGATTTGGTCATGACTCCATGGGGCAAGCTTGGTAGTAGCAGTAGTTGTACAAGTCGAACTCCGTCACTACTTCGATGGGTCTAGTGATTGACAGTGGTGGACATCGTATGCTTTAGCACTAAGTGAGGGATGTGAGGATGGTTGCTATGTTTGATTTGTTTTCCATCATTATGACATGCACACCCCCACCCCTTGTTATCTTTACACCATCTGTTCAGTGGCACCTTAGAGTATTGTATGGTATGTAGTGTTAACTCTTTGGTTGCAGGTCTAGGTTTAGGTATGGTTTAGTATACCTGTTATTATTCTGTTTAGCTGCGTATCGCTCATACCAGACTTTTTATCTGACCCGGAGTTTTGTCTCTTCTTATTACTCTGGGTGCTTTCACGAGCAGACTAGAGACAGGTTAGCTGGTGATGCACGAGTAGCTGTACCGGAGAAGAGCAGGAGGCTTCCACGTATGACATATATAGATATTCTCCCTGTGTCGCTGCTGGTCACTACATTGGGCATTACTAGTGCACCCTTCCTTTCTTTTCCTTTAGAAATAGTTTTAAAGTTGTAATAATAATGATGTGGAACATAAGCTATATCTGGATTTTCCGCTGCTATGATGTTTATTTTTCAGCTTACGCACTGTCTCGCATGTTTTATGTCATGTATGTTGCTATTATATTTTATCCCATGCGCTATGAGACATTCTATAGGTTTTCGATTAGTTCACTCTCTTCTTTCCTTTCTTTGGCGACCATTCCGTGCTAGTCGGGCATGTGTACAACGCACTTTCGGAGGTAATGCCGGCAAGTGCGGGGCGGGCCGTCACATGATATCTCTGGCAAAAATCCCAAAACTCGGTACTGTCAAATTGAGTCCCATTATCGGTTATGATGACTTTCGAAATTCCAAATCGACATATGATGTTTCTTACGATGAAGTTTATCACTCACTTGATTTTGATCGTGGTTAACGGTTCTTCTTCGACCCACTTGGTAAAGTAATCCACAGCTACAATGGCGAACTTCGCTTCGCCCTACGCTATGGGGAGGCCTCCAATAATGTCAAATCCCCAAACCGCGAAGGGCCACAGACTCATCATCGTCTTCAACTGGCTAGGAGGCGCCCGGTTAATCTTTGAGAATTTCTGGCGTGCGTCACAACGTCGTGCATACTCAGCCGCATCTTTGTTCACGGTAGGCCAGAAATAGCCATATCGCAGTATCTCTTTGCCAGTGTTTGTCCTCCATTGTGGTCGCCACACTCACCTTCGTTGACTTCTCTCAACACTCTTTCTATGTTGTCGTGGACTATACATCGGAGGAGCGGCATTGAGAACCCCTATCGGTACAGAACTTCGCCTTGCATGACATATCTGGAGGCCTTACGAATGAAAACACGCCTTTCGCTCTTTTTGGTGGGAAGTGTCCTATTTGCTTGAAGTTCTTCAAGGGTGTCATCCACGATTCGTTTTCTGGTCCAGTCTCTAATACAGGTTCAATTTCCATCTGATCAATACTCGGAGACTGTAATACCTCTATCGGGACCATCTCTGTGTCCTCAAGGTTGTCAGAACTAGCCATCTTAGCTAACTTGTCCATCTTCTGATTCTCCGAACGAGGAAAATAGGCTATACTGTAGTGATCAAAGCCATCGAGCAACTTTCTCACCTCTTTCAAATATGATATAAATCTCGGACGCTTAGCCTGAAACTCCTTATTAACCTGGTTCACGACTATTTTTGAGTCTCAAAAGATTTCCAACTTTGTTATTTCCAACTCCTTCGCGAGTCTTAGCCCGACAATTAGGGCTTCGTACTCCGAGTCGTTATTCGTGGCATGAAATTACAATTTGAGAGCGTAGTATATCGACCGTGTTTCGGGGGTCACAAGTACAACTCCTGCGCCCGATCTTCTATCATTCTTAGCCCCATCAATATATAGTTTCCAGGCGTTAGGGTCAATAAGTTGTTTTGGGGGATCAACTTCTTCACTCACCACATTGTCCTCCGGGATGGTAAACTCTACTATAAAATCCTCCAGTATTTGCCCCCTTATCGATCTTCGGGGCTAAAAGTTCAGGTCAAACTGACTCAACTCGATATTCCGCTTGAGTAGCTTTCCCGATGCCTTTGGTCTATGCAATATTTGTCGGAGCGGATGATCAGTGTACACAATGATGGAATGAGCTTGAAAACAATGGTGAAGCTTTCTAGATGCGATCTGTAAGTTGTGCGCAAGTTTTTCTATCTTTGGGTAGTTCCGCTCCGTCGCTAGTTTCTTACTTACGTAGTACACGGGTCTCTGGACTTTATATTCTTCTCTTACCAGGGCTGAACTTATCGCGTGGGATGACACTGCCAAGTACATGAACAAGTCCTCGTGATCTACCGGCTTGGACAATATCGGGGGGGTTTTCCAGATGATTCAAGAGGTTCTGGAATGCTTCTACACAATCAGGAATCCATTTGAAATTGCGCTTCCCTCGCTTTATCAAATCGAAAAATGGAATGCACTTATCTGTAGCTTTGGAGATGAACCTACTTAACACAGGTATTTTCCCAGCAAGGCTTTGCACGACTTTTATTTGCCTTGGTTCTTGAATATTCCTAATTGCTGCGATCTGATCTGGATTGATTTCAATTCCACGCAAGCTAACGATAAAGCCCAAGAATTTCCCAGAGGCTACTCTAAATGAACACTTTAGAGGGTTGAGCTTCATCCTGTATTGCCTAAGGATATCAAACATTTCTGCCAAATCGGTAGCATGGTCAGACGATTGTCTGAATTTTACTAACATGTCATCAACATATACCTCCATTGTCTTCCCAATCTGACTGTAGAACATCCGGTTTACTAGTCGTTGATATATAGCTCTAGCATTCTTTAAACCGAAAGGCATCACTACATAGCAGTACAATCCCAAATCTGTGATGAAGCTGGTATGCTCCTAGTTCGGAAAATGCATGGTAATTTGGTTATATCCAGAATACGCATCCATAAATGAGAGGAGTTCGTGACTCGCTATCGAATCCACAAATTGATCAATCCTAGAAAGTGGGAAACTGTCTTTTAGACAAGCCTTATTCAAATCTGAGAAATCGAGCAGGTGCGCAATTTCCCATTGGCCTTCTTCGCCAAAACCGAGTTTGAAATCTATTCTGGGTAATTTGAATCTCTAATGAATCCATTGCTCCTCAATTTCTCAACCTCTTCCTTCAAGGCAGCTGACCTCTCTGGGCCAAGCATTCGCCCTTTCTGCTTAACAGGTGGATGCTTTGGGTTGATGCTCAACGATTAGCGCATAATTGATAGGGATATTCCACACATATCAGCATGGGTCTAGACAAACACGTCCAGGTTAGCCTTTAGGAAGTCAGTCAATTCTTTTGCACGAAGAGGGTCTAACTGGGATCCAATTTTTAAGACCTTCATTGGGTCATCATCATCGATTGGAATATCCACAGCTGTTTCATTTGGAGTCGCCATTCTGCCCCCAGGTTCCTCGTCTTCTCTGGGATCTATATCCTTGGGCAGTTCTTTGGGCGTCTCCCTCGGGGCCGTCTTTAATTGCTATGTTGAATCCTCCTTTACGGGCGGAGGGGTGCCCTTTGGTTCTATGTTTAATCCTCTGAGCAAAAGTATCAACTCTGCTATGTAGCAGGCTTGTCCTGGGACTTGGTTACCTCTAACCACTCCCACTCCTGCATTTGTTAGGAATTTTAACCATAGGTACCAGGGTGCTATACACGCTCTGAATTCTGCCAAGGCCGGTCGGCCTAGGAAGGCGTTATAAGGTGACTCGATATCCAACACCAAAAATGGAAGAATTCTCACTCTCCGGCGATCTCCTTCTCCTAAAGTTACTGACAATTCCACATATCCGATCGGAGACATTGAGGCTCCATTGAAGCCATGTATCCATCCATCGCAGGGCTTCAGATCTGTCGCTTCAAGCTTCATCTGATCAAATGCTTTCTTGAACAAAATGTTTATTGAGCTTCCGTTGTCTACCAAAACCTTGTGAATCAGAGCAGGACCGATGGTCGCTGTGATCACTAAAGGGTCCTGCGACGGCCCGCCCCGCACCAACCGATATTTACTCCAAAAGTGCGCTGTATACATATCCAGTTAGCACGGGACGGTCGCCAGAAGGAAAAGAAAGAAGGGAATAAACTAAACGAGGAACCTGTAGAATGTCTCACAGCGCATGGAATAAAATATAATAATAACATACTTGACATAAAACAGGCGAGACAGTGCATAAGCTGATAACTAATAATCAATGTCAACATCAGAGCAGCGGAAATCCAAATACAGCTTATTACAACTTTCCAAATTTACTGTCTCTAACAAAGGAAAACCAAAACAGAAGATGCACCACCAATGCCCAAGCAGTGATCTTCAACAACACAGGGAGAATATTATATATATATTACGTGGAAGCCTCCTGCTCGTCTCCGGATCATCTACCCGTGCATCACCAGCTAACCTGTCTCTAGTTTGCTCGTGTGAGCACCCAGAGTAATAAGAGGAGACATAAAACTCTGGGTCAGACATAAAGCCTGGTATGAGCGATAAGCATCTAAACAGAATAATAACAGGTATATTAAACCATACCTGAACCTGGACCTGCAACCAAAGAGTTAGTACCACATACTGTACAATACCCTAAGGTGCCATAATAAATAGTGTAAGGATATGGGGGTGGGGTGTGCATGTCACAATGATAGCAAACAAATCATCCATAGCAACCATCCTCACACCTCTCACTCAGTGCGTAAAGCATACGATATCTACCACTTTGGAACACTAGACAAACTGAGGCAACGACGAATCCCGACTTGTAGAAACCCTGCTATGACCAAGCTAAACATATGGAGTCATGACCAAACATTTCAATGACCCACTTCATTGGTTGTAGCCCTTGGTTCTACCGATGCCATAATGGCCCTGAATCCGCCTTCGTACCTCCTACCATAGTGGCCCAAAGCTATGGATGTCGATAACTCCTTGGCACGCGTCCCGCAGCAAAGCCCAACCATGAAGCGAACTCGTTGATTCCCATCTGAATCTTGAGCTCTAACTTCTCATTTGGACTTCCTTTGCATCTCGGGTTTTCTGTCATCACCGAATCGGTTCGGGTCCCCTCATTGCCATCGGTTCGGTTCGGGTCCCCTCATTGCCATCGGTTCGGTTCGGCCTTTTGCTCCTCATCATCAACGCGGCGCGGCTCGTGGCGTCCATCTGGTAGCGGTTCGGATCGGCCTTCCCCAAGCGCACCGGTTCGGGTCGCACCTTTTGCTCACAAGTGGTTCGGATCGTGGTCACCTCACTGGATCGGTTCGGGCTCCTCTTCGTGAAGCAATACGGATCGCCTCGCGAAGTCTTGATCGGATCGGATCGTATCGCGCCGTCGGATCGGAGTCTCCCACAAGAGCAGGTCAGATCGGAGTCTTCAAGCATCGACGGATCGGATCGCACCATCGGATCGGGGTCTTCAGCCATCGGCGGATCGGGTCGCGCCATCGGATCGGGTCGCGCCATCGGATCGGATCGCCCTCACTCCCACCGATCCGGTTCGGATGATTTCCTGCAGTTTTTCCAGCGAGCAGTTTACGCCATTCGACGGCGTTTTTGACAAATCTAACACTTCTAATCAATCATAAAACACACCATAGAGTCATAGCAGTATGTAATAGCAACCACAAACAACAAACAACCATTCAAATGAATCAAAATGGATCAAAAGTGGTCAAAACTCCTTATTTTCCCTTAAGCATGTTTAAGTAAAACTGATCATAGGTTTAACAAAACTTAATCAAATCGAACCAAACTTCAACCAGAGGCATAAAACATTATTTAAGAATTTCTAAACATTTTTCCAGAATTTATTTGTGTATCAATTCGCTAATCTTCACTAATTACCCTTAATTACCGTAATTAGTGCAAAAACTATGCAAATCACTCACCTTTGCCACAATAAAACTTTAAGATCTGAAGTGAACCTCTGATTTGCACGAATTCCAATATATAACAGCAGCTCTACCTCGGTCCTTGTGCTAATCCTCCTTGATTTGATGCTTCTAAGCCTTAATCCTTGATTAGGAAGTGATTTTGGGTGTTTTTAGAGAGATTTAAAGAGTGGAGGCCATGGCTAGGTTAAGAGGAATGAAAGTGGCGGCTGGAAAATGTCTAAAGAAATGTTTTCTAACCCTAATCAGCCCCTATATACCCCTAAACCCGAAATCCCCCTTTGGGCTTAGCTGCTAATCACCCGGTTAAGCCCAATTAAGCTGTTTTTCACCATCTGAAACTTGTTTCAGCCATATCTTCCAAACGGTAAGTCCGTTTGGCTAATGTGACCACTCTACGGAAAGAGAAACCATCATCCGGAGCCAATGGAAGTGGTTTCAGGTCAAAATTCCTTTCCAGTCAAAAGTTATGGCCAAAACAGTGCCAACTAGGGGGTAAAATAGTCATTTAAAAATCGGGAAAAATCATGAACATGGGAAATGACCCCAATAGTCGTCCCCCAAAGTTACGTGACCATACGACTTCGTATGTGAAAGAAATAAACATTCTACTATCCTATGATGCGTAGAATGCGGGTCGTTACAGGTCCCCAATGGGGGCATGAACACCAACACTATCTCTATCACGAACGATGACATCGTTTGACATTGTTTTGTGTTGCTTTACCAAAGCTGCAATTTCAGGATTACTGCATTCTCCTACTTCAAGGTGTTTGGCCGCGTTCACATACTAATCCATTGCCCTAAAGTTGTGTCCAGTAGGATGAGGTCCTCCTACTATGGCGTTGATGACAATGTTCTTTCCTTTCTACTGTGCGGTAGGCCTAGCAGCGGGTTGGTATTGATTCGGGGCCTACCCAACTTGCCCCCTGTCTCTCGGAGAAACCTTGTATTCATCCTACTTCCCTTTACGGAGTAGCTTCTCGACGACGTCCCTCAAATGACGGCACTCATTGGTAGAGTGGCCATGAGTCTGATGGAAAAGGCAAAAATTTCCTGTCGCTCGTTCTTTCTCCATCAAAACCCCAGTGGAGGCCTCTTATATTGAAGAACATTGTAAATGTCCATGAAAATATTCTCTAGTGTATCATTCAATGTGGTAAAATTCTCAAATGGCCTGGGCGGCCATTGCCCTGATTCTTATTTCCAACGTTAACTTCCACCTTTCCTAACCTGTCGCCAGATTGTTTGATGGCCACATTACTCTGAATATCTTCTTTATAGGTGGATTTTCTCTTTCGATTGGATATATCTCTTCCTACGTAAGCGGATGTTAGCTTTTTCATAAAATATTTCTCTAGTCAGCGGTGGCTTGCCAGCTAAGTATCTTCCAAACTCAGTATCCTTGTCCACTCCGTCAATTAAGGCCATCAAGACAGTCTGCTCGTGAGGATCTCTAACCTCTGTGACTGCTAAGTTAAAGTGGTCTAGATAGGACCTCAAAGATTCATCGCGGCGTTGCTTGATAAGGGATAACTCAATGACAATTTTAGACCTCTGAACATGAAGTCGGAATTGATTTACGGATTGTTCACTCAATTCCCTGAAACTGGAGATCGATCGTGTCGGCAAGCGGGTAAACCACATTAATGCCACATCCTTCAGGAATATTGGGAATGCTTTACATTTTACTGTGTCAAGAGCAGCGGCGACGTTCATGTACCATAAATACCTCATTAGATGCTGAACTGGATCTGTCCTGCCCGTGTAGCGGTTCATAGATGGCATGTTGAATTTCCTTGGGAACTGGACATCTAATATGTCATCAGAAGGGTGTATGACTGCGGCCTATACCCCAATCCTCACTCCTCTGTCCATGGTTGTCTACCATGATTTGCCTAATCATTGCTTCAACATCAGCATGGGTCAATGTAGATTCAGGATCAGCACTCCTTGCCCTGCGGGGCCCTCCAACGTCTCTCCGACGTGCTACTGCAAAGTCTGGGGCCTGAGCGGAACTTCCCTGTCCCCTGTTGCCACAGTCAATCACACGACGAGGGGATGGTAATGGTTGATTCCAGACAAGGTCAACAATGCCTTCATTCCTGGGTAGCAGAGTGGGGTCATTCTAGTTGCGATGGTCAGGTCCCAGATTGAGAGCCGCCTCTTCTCGAGAAGGAAGTGATCCAAATCAAAGCTGCTCCACATTTTCAGGCCTCTCTAATTATCGTCGTGGAGGCCTTGGAGGCTCATCCGACGAGGATGAGTATCTGGAGTAAAAGGATGGGAGGGCGGAGGTGTCCTTTGCCTTTGGAGATCATCGATTCGTCTGTCTAATGTAGTAAGGTTCTATCGTAACAAGGAACTCTCTCGTCTTTGGGCTGCTAACTCATCGTTCATCCTATCCAACATGTCGAGGATGCGAGAAAGATCTCCTTCATTCGTTGGGGGAAGAGGCTTGTAACTGATCATCAACATTTTCTCTTACACGTAGAGAACTCGAGCCAGGTCGAGCAGAAGCACCAGCCTGTGTAGAACGAGCCATAATTTCCTTTCTGGGTCGAGTTGTGGTCCTATGGGAAGGGCGGTTCGTGACCCCCTCTGACACCCGGTTCGTTGCTCCTTCTTCAGGTTCCTGGCTTGTGACGTGTGGACGGCTCGTGGTGCCCCCTGGATGTGGCTCGTGATCTGCTGTTGGGGGTCGTGCGTGATGGGTTCCTGCAACCGGGTCGTGACCCCCTCCTGGGGTCGATTCGTCCCCCGCGAGCCACGAGCCGGGGACTCCACTTCAGCCTACTCATGAACACTTTCTTTGTTAGCTTCATTTGCAGTTTCGTTTGCTTGCGAAGCTCGTAAGTCCTTGGATTTCTTTCCATCCATAATGTCTTGACTTTGGTAAAAACTTCAGAAATTGGAACAGTGGAGACACAAACTATTTTCTTCGGATTTGAAATCCAAATAGTAGAGCAATAATTCGATACGCTGAGATTTCAATTCTCTAAATGTTAGACCACATTATGGCTCTAACACACAAATTGTCAAAAATTGTAGAGAGTAATAACTAAAAATGAAAGAAAATACAGCTAACACACCATATTTATAGTGGTTCGGCATTAACGAGCCTACATCCACTTTATATGTTTTTGATTATACGTTAAATGCAAGTACAATCAATGATTTCTCTCAATCTCACTTTCGCAATGATGGTTCACTCAGTGATTTCGAAATATTACTGATAAGAAATGATGGAGGAACAGTAATGGTGGAAACTATACTTAGAACTGCCAAAATATCCTGAAAAATGCCAAGTACGGAGCTATTTATGGGTGATATCTGCAAGCGGTTCGTAAAGACACATGGCACAAATCCCGAGGATCTCGGAGTCATTCGTGGCTTATGGAGAAATGGTCAGGATGGCCGTTATGGACAGGTGTCATCAGATCCTGAACTTACGGCTCGTGGAAGACTTGGTCATGTCCATCATCTCCTGGGTTTTTGGTCGGTTCGCGATGCACCATCACGATTGGGTCGTGATGATCATCCACGGATGGGTTATGGCACATAAGCAGATCGTCATGTTCAATCAAGAGATGTGGATGAAGCTGGTCCACGAGCGAGATGAAGAGGCGAGTCACGAGCGGGGCCTTGGGCTTCACTTGTCACGATGCATGCGTCTTGAACTTGAGTGTGCAATTCTCCTTCTCATTTTTATTCTGCTGATAAGCTAAGAAAGATTAAAGCTCATATATTTTGTTGAATATATGTTAGTACAACATAGTATTATACAACCTTACAAACATAATAACAAGTGATAGTATATTCAATATCCTCATATAGTTACAATATACTTTTAATAACATAATATGTCACGGCCTTAAAAATAATAATAATAATAATAATAATAAAAAGATAAAATGATTTATCTTTACTCAAAAATCAATATAAACATATTACGTATTACGAACTCATGTCATTAAATAGTACAAATTCATCATAAAGTTTTCAACATCAGTGTAATGACCTGCTTTTTTGACCGTTCCAATTCGGTATTTAAACAAACTCCGAACGTTCAAAATGACGGGTAGTTATTTTAGCTTATAGAGTTTAACAAAAATAAACACAGAATCTCAGTACACAATATGTAACACCCTGAATTTTCCGTGTCTATTAAAAGAACGAATTAAAGAATACTTAATTTTTAAAGTGAGAATTAAGGGAAACGGGTTATGCCATTGCGTTCGTCTCGAAATTCTGCTTGGAATAAAGTCTAAGTTTTCATAAATCGGACTTCTTATGAGGAAGTTATGGCCCTTAGAAGTTTCAGCAATTTAAATAAATTAAAAACAGTTCAGAGTTAAAAATTCAAAATTCAAACAAAAGACGAGGAAACAGGCTAGGCGGGATTTTTCCCGCCCCAGGCCAGGTCGACCAAGGGGTCGTCCTGGGGGTCGACCTACCCCCCTCGCCCAGATCCAAAAATGTGATGATTCTGACTTATTGCTGAGTCTTTTCTGACCTATGGCTGAGTCACTAGGGCATAGGTGGCAATTCTGGATAACTCTATCTAGTCTGGACAGTTGTGATTGCTCCTAGAATGATCTAATGGCTCACATAAGATTAAACTTCTATAAAAGCAACCCTAGTCCTCAAACCCTAAATCACACAAATTCATTCCAAGGAGCCACCATGTTGTCCATGATCGTTCTAGCCTAGCCACCATTTCTTCTTCAATTAGAAAACAAGTTAAAAGCTACAAATCAAAACTAACTTAGAGAATTGATAGTCTTCTTCAAGGGATTGCTTTTCAGTTTCAGAAAACAGATCCCCGAAAATAAGACTTTCTTTTGTTTGTAATTCCTGTTATTATTTAGATGTGAACGATTAAAAGTTATGATTTGTAATAAAGAGAAAAACTAGCGCAATTCCTAGTTGTAAGATAATGATGATGCTGATTCATGTCTATTCTTGTATTGATTCTATCGTATATGCTTATGAGACTATTGTGGTTATTATGTTGGTGTTAAACCAATCATGTATTATGTAAATTTGGTGACTTATTCATGTTATGTTACATGCAAGTTGTTAAGCTATTATAGTTATTATGTTGATGTTAAACCAATCATGTAAATTTGGTGACTTTTTCATGTTATGTTACATGCAAGTTGTTAGGCTAAGACATGTATATGTTTAGATCTACATTTAGATCTATGAAAATTGGATCCAAGATAAAAGTTCACACTCACATGCCTAGTTGAACTTGTGTAAAACCATATGCTTAAGTTTCATGTTTATTGGATCCAAAATAAAAGTTCACATCTACATGCCTAGTTGAACTTGTGTAATTCCATATGCTTAAGATTCATGTTTATTGGATCCAAAATAAAAGTTTACATTCACATGCCAAGTTGAACTTGTGTAATTCTATATGCTTAAGATTCATATTTATTGGATCCAAATTGCAAGTTTACATTTACATGCCTAGTTGGATTTGGGTAATTTCATAAGCTTAAGACTCATGTTAATTGGATCCAAAAATGCAAGTTCATTGTTTTATACCAAAATTTATATGACACATGTTTAGTTAGATCCTTATTATGTTGTATGAATGGCACATGTTCCCTTCTTTCCCCTTTTGTATATAAGTTTGGCAAAGTTACGAGCCCTAACATTCTATGTGAATTTTGCGCACGTACGACGGGGGTAACATTGGGAAAAACCTTAAATTTATATTATTGGCATAATTTGGCCCATAAATATATGAATGATTAGAGGCATAAAAATGGTATAATTTATATACCAAAATTTTTGAATATGATTTAGAGGAAAAATTGGGCATGACTTGAATGGTAATAATTGTGGAAAAAATTACATATAAATATGAAAAGTAAATATGTATATTAAGTAAAAGATGAATATGCCTAACCCAAGGTTAGATTGAGTTACGGAGTAAGACTGCCTGGAACCGCCCGACACATCCAGCAACCGTAACAATATATATCTAATGTGAGAGGTTAGTGCATCAAACCAAAAGAACCCGAGGTTAGATTGAGTTGCGATGTAAGACTATCCGGAACCGACCGGCACACCCAGCAACCGCAACAATACATATCTAATGTGAGTGGCTAGTGCTTTAATGAATGAATTAAAGCTAAGACAGGAATGGTAAGGTTAAGTTAATTAAGGCAACACTTAACCGATGCAACATGTTAACTAAACTGATGGGTGGGGTTAGGTTAATTTGAGAACACTTAACCATTTTAACATGTTGATTAGGAAACCCTAGTAACGGGGACCCATTTCAGCAGTAACCCACATAGATGTATCACGGTACCCTGAACAAGGCAGGGTGGGGCACGATTACTGGGCTGATTATAAGCGGTTAAAACAACGGCGGGTGGTGCGTCAGTATAGGTTCCGACGGAGGGCGGTCGTGCAATTACTCCGGAGTGGAAAAAGCAGGCACTGGGCATCAGTTTTTATACTCTGTGCATCTTGAATTGTATCGGGTTGCCACCATAGAATGTGATACACCCCATGGTGGGACCAGAACAGGTATCTACAATCATGCGGGGCCGAATGACACAAGTGGTAAACGTATATGAGTAGGAGCCGATCGACAAAAAGGGGATCATCTATCGTGAACACATGGTGCTGGTTGAAACACTTGTAAGGAGGTGCAGAGAAGTGAAATGAGTGCGATAGCATATTCAGCCTTATTATCTTATTTCTAGGGCGTTGTCCTAGATTCAGTTTATTCATGTCATAACCCTTTTTCTTGTTTACATGCTAGATAGTCACTGGACTTACCAAACTCATGTCTGACCCATTTTCTTTCGTCTTCTTTTCTTCCGTCCCCCTCCCCCCCCCCCCCCCGGGTCCATAGGGAGGGAATACTTCAGCTTAGATCGGATTATTTCCAGCTTGAAGAGAGTAGATGTATTGCTTGGAATCTTTTTCCTTGAGCTATGGCTTTGGATACTCTCTTATTGGGGATTTATGCTTCCTTACTGTTGTTTTAATGCTTCTTTGTGTTTTAATTCAAGACAGAGATTTTTTTGTAATAATTTGGAAGTTGGTTTGAGACAGTTGTTGTAATGTTTTAACTGAACCACGTACATATGAAATAGATTTAGTTTTTCCGCTGTTTATATGTATATCTTATAAATTATATATATCTTTTACCTATAATGCTCCACCGAAGTTAAAGCATTCCCTTTGTGAGTGACCTTAACGGAGGTGGGGTGTTTCACTTGGTATCAGAGCTAATGGTTGCCAGATCAGATAAAAATTTTGGAAACTAATTTTCAAAAAGAAGTTTAAAGAAGCATTTTCAAGAAAAAGAGTTTTTTTAAAATGGCATAATTTCCCCCAAAGCCATATGCACTATCTTGCTATCCTTTGTTTTTAATCTTTTCTTTTTTCATTTTAACATGTCTGGGGATCTTAACCTTCCAGAGGGTGTATTGGTACGTGGCTGGTTCAGAAGGCACCTAGAGGCTAGGGCTAAAGATGCAGGCCCAGCAGACGTTACTCCTCCCCCAGTTACGGCTGTTCCTCCTCCTCCTCCTCGTGCAAATGCTTTCTCCAAGATATGTAGGGATTTTCGAGCCATGGGTGGAAAGAACTTTAATAGGACTGAGTCATTTTTAGAAGCAAGAAACTGGCTCAAAGAAACTGAGGACTTGTTTGTTATCTTCGAAGTGGACGATAGGCAGAAGATACAGTTGGCCGTGTGGTTTCTTAAAGACGAAGCCTCTTATTGGTGGGAAGTTACTAATGCTAAGAGACCAGTTGAAACTTGGGAGGATTTCGGAATGAGGTTTGAAATGAAATTCCTTTCACAAGCTGAATGTAGCCTACAGATGGAGAAATTCTTAACTCTCAAATAGGGAAGTATGTCGGTCAAGGAATACGTCAACCAATTCAACCAGCTGGCTAGATTCGGACTGGAGTTTGTGAACACTCCCCATAAGAAGGCTCTCCGTTTTGTTAAAGGGTTGAATGAGCCACTGCATAGCCTAGCTATGTCCCATATACCTATGGGTGCAACTTATGAGAGACTGGTGGACATGGCACTGCTACGGGAGGAAGACAAGTATGGCAAGAAAGAGGCAAAGGTGGAAGTACCTCAAAATAAGAAAGTGGAGGGATCCCAGAATAAGAAGACAGACTCAAAGAAGGGCAGGAAGAACAACAAACCCCATGACAAGAGGAAGTGTAATTTTTGTGGCATTCCTGGACATCTGATTAAGGACTGCAGAAAGAAAAAGAGGAAGATGGGTGGTTGTTTTCACTACGGCGAGACGAGACACATGGCTAAGGACTGCCCAAGAAAGCAAGGGCAAGGGCAGAGGACTGGATCTGCTTCTGGAGGGCAGGTTCAAGCTCTCATGGCACCTCCGCATCAACGAGGTAGAAATATTTCTGTTGAGAGTTTAGTTTATGTTTTTGATCATCCTGTTCGTATACTCTTTGATTCTAGCGCATAGCGCTCTTTTATATCCACTGCTTTAGTTGAATCTCTACACCTAGACACCAGTATAGTAGAGGATCCCTTGGTTGTTTCAAATCCAATTGGGGGCTCGACCTATTTGTCAATGATTTGTTTGGATTTGGAAATTTCTATACTAAGCGTTGGGTTTAGAAGTAATGCCTATGTTTTGGGCTTCACGGGCTATGAGTTGATTCTAGGCATGGATTGGTTATCCAGTAATAGTGCCATCCTCGATTGTGAAAAGAGAGTGGTTAGACTTATGACTCGCCTCGGTAACACTCTCGAAATCTCTTGTAATCCCATACATTTTGTTTTGCTTAGCTACCTAGAATCTCTTAATGCATTTGTTGAAAACTTGAAGTCTGTTAGAGTAGTCCGTGAATACTCAAATGTATTCGAAGAGGTGAAGGGTTTACCTCCGAAACGGGAGATAGACTTTCGCATATACCTTGTTGATAATGCAAAACCCATAGCTCTACCCGTTAGACACATGGCCCCAAGGGAGAGAAAAGAGCTCAACAAGCAAGTCAAAGAGCTACTCGAAAAAGCGTTTATAAGGCGGAGTATTTCTGAATGGGGTGCTCCAGTAGTATTCGCAACCAAAGCGGATGGTTTACTTCGCCTATGCGTTGATTATAGGGAGCTAAACAAGCTGACCAAGAAGAATAGGCACCCACTTCCAAGAATAGACGACTTGTTTGATCAGCTTGTAGGTGCGTCGGTTTTCTCCCAACTAGATCTGGCTACCAGGTTTCATCAGCTAAGAGTGGCTGAAGACGGCATTGATAAGACTGCATTCAGAACCCCGGATGGTTTCTTCGAATGGCTTGTCATGCCTTTTGGCTTGACAAATGCACCCACTTATTTTGTTGATTTGATGAGCAGGGTGTTCAGGGAGTTCCTTAATAAGTTTGTGGCGGTCTTCGTAGACGACATTTTTATTTTCTCGAAGAATGAAGAAGAGCATGCTTTGCATTTAAGGGAAGTCATGGACACTCTTCGTGCACATCAGCTGAGAGCCAAATTCTCCAAATGCCATTTCTGGAGAGAAGAAGTGAGGTTTCTTGGACATGTGGTGTCCAAAGAGGGGATAGTCGTGGACCCCGCAAAAGTAGTTGCGGTGCAAGATTGGAAGGTTCCACGGAATGCAACAGAAGTCCGAAGCTTTCTCGGGCTAGCGGGTTTTTACCGAAAGTTCATTAAAGACTTTTCGAAAATCTCAGCCCCACTCACAAGATTGACAAAGAAGAACCCAACTTTCGCTTAAGATTTGGATTACGATATTGCTTTCCAACGTTTGAAAAGGGCTCTAACAACAGCCCCAGTTCTGACATTGCCTGATGGGAGAAAAATGTTTACCGTATACACAGACGCATGCGGTACAGGATTAGGCGCTGTCTTGATGCAAGAAAGAAAGATAGTTTGTTATGGGGGAAGGCAATTGAAGGTACATGAGAAGAACTATAACACCCCGTATTTTCTGTGACCGTATAAGTAACAAATCAGAGAATAATTAATTTATAAAATAAGAATCAAGGGAAACGGGTTGTGCCATTGCGTTTGTCTCGAAATTTTGCTTGAAAACGAGTCCGAGTTTTCGAAAAACGGAGTACGTATGACCAAGTTATGACCCTCCGAAGTTTCAGGAAATTTCAAAATCGAAAATAGCTCGAAATTCGAATTCAAAATTCGGATTCAGACCCAGAAGCAGGCTGGGCGGGAAAATTCCCGCCCAGGACCCAGGTCGACTGGGTAGTCGACCCCTCTGGCCAGGTCGACTGGGGAGTCGACTGGGTAGTCGACCCCCCTGACCAGGTCGACTGGGTAGTCGACCTGCCCCCCCTCCCTCCCCCCCTGAACCCACTTCCTGAACCTGATGCATTATGATGTTTTTGGCCGATTTTCTGACCAGATTCATGACTCTAAACCTATATAAACAGCCCCCTAGCCTCATTCTCTCTACACCATTTCATTTTGCCTATGCTCTGCCTCTGTTCTAATAAAAATGGTGTCGCTACTCTGCTGAAATCTGAACTGGAACTAGGACTAAATCATCTTCTTCCAAACTAATTAAAATTAAAAAGAGAACAACTGCAACTTTTCTTCTTCTTTAATCCAATCAAGGCAAGTACAGTTATTTTCCGATCTAAACTTTAATTTTGATTGTGACATGATTGTAACTCTGAATTTGAGGTTATGTATGTTCTGTTCTGTTTGGATCTATCCTATTCTGTATCTCTTTCTTCTTTCTGTTCTATAGCCAGGCTACCACGAGCCTGCGCCAAATCTCATAAGAGATTAACGCACGAACATTAAAAATAATGAATGATGGCATAAATGGGACATGGCTAATCCGTGACTGATTTAAGAAAAAGGACATAGGTTGTAGACTAGATTTAGATCTATGCATATTCTGTGAATTGGAAGAAGAGGAACCATTGTATGTTAACATGTGATTTGAGACATTGGACATAACGCATATTTTGAATTAAGATCTATTATAATTTAAAGTTCTAGATTGTTGGGCATATTGTTTATATAACAATTCATGACTTGAGATAAAAAGAGAATATGACTTAGGTGTGAAGATCTATATTAAGATTTGATAACTATTAAATGTGAATAACACCTAAGTGGGAGATTTTTGAATATATGACATGCATTGAAATCGATGGCTATATTTGGTATAATTTATATGTGAATCTCTTGTACTAGGCAAGTTTAACTAAATTTGGGACATGTGTAATATGGTGAATTATGACCATAATCTGTTCCATGTAAATTCAATGCAAACGTGGGGTATATGATCATATTGTGAATCATGACAACTATTTAGGCATGCAAACTTAGGCCAAATTTAAAATTAGGCAAGATATGTTTATGAAACTTTAAGGAATGATTAAATCTGTTATATTGCCTAATCTGCTAGTTTTGTTATATTGCCTAATTTGCTTGTTCTGCTATATTGCCTAATCTGCTAGATCTGTTCATCTGCTAAATCTGTCATCTGCTAAGAGTCAGGGTTGTTATGGTAATGGTAAATTTACCATTACCATACCATTACCAGTCGATCGGTAACCATTTTTTATTGCAATCGGTATACCAGTCAAAACGGTATGGTAACGATAAATTTACCAGTTTTAACAGTAAATCATCGGTAACTTTTCTTCAATACCAGCGGTAACGGTAATTTTACCAGTTAATTTGAAATATATGTGTATTCATATGATATGCTTTATTACATGCATTAGAACCAAATTATTAATTATATTTAGTTCAATAATCAGGTGAAATAATTCCAAGATCACTTACTTTCATTCTCATTTATGTTTTTTTATAAACTAACACAGCATATAGTATAATAAAGATGCACTATGTAGAAAAAACATGTCAAGATATAAACTTTGATGCACAAACGGTAATTTACCATTACCAGTGTAACGGTTACCAGATTATCGGTATACCAATCTTCGGTATACCAGTCAATCGGTAACGGTAACGGTAAGCGATTCTAACTTACCAGTAAAAATGGTATGGTAACGGTATTTGCCAAATGGTAACGGTAACCATTACCATAACAGCCCTAGGCTAAGACTGCTGAAAATGCCTAATCTGTTATATATTAAATCTGCTAAATTGCTTAATCTGCTAAATCCGTTAAGTCGCCTCATCTGCGAAATCTGTTATCTGCTATATCTGTTGAGTAGATATATTTAGTCTGTTATTGACATAATCTGAATTGGCTATAGTTATGAATAATTGACATGTATATTGGCGTGGGCATAAATGGTAAATTATTAATTAATTGGCCGCAAATATAAACATGGCTAACTCGAGGTTAGAATGAGTTTGCGGCGTAATTCTGCCCGGAACCGCCCGGCACATCCAGTGGCCGCAAACAATAGGTTCTAATGTGAGAAGTTAGTCATAATGTGCTTGAAATCCGAGGTTAGACTCAGTTTGTGGAAGAAACCTGCCAGGAACCAACCGGCCTAACCAGTAGCCGCAAACTGTCAGTCTAATGTGAGAGGTTTGGGCATTAATATTTAATTAATGAAAATCTGGGATAAATATGATGTCTAAAACGTGTTGGGTGGATAGAGTTAAACCAACTAGACTGATGAAATTAAAAAAACCCGTTTCATGAATCTGTAGGCCCAATACAAAGTTAGACAATCTGTAAGTCTGTTAATCTGTAACCGGTTAATCTATAACCGGTTAATCTGTAAGTCTGTTAATCTGTAACCGGTTAAGCTGTAAGTCTATTAAATCCGTATATCTGATCCGTTGGTCTGAAAACTTGTCTAATCTATGAACTGGTTGATCTGAATTCTGTATGTCTGAACTTGTAAACAAGTTCATCTGAAATCTGTTAGTTTGGGGACACAAGGTTAGGAGGGAAACTACTTGTGTCATCTGTTGTTTGGGACCCATATTAGTCAGTAACCCTTTTTGGTATCAAAACTTTGACCCAACAGTAGGAAGGGTCCGGGCACGCTTACTGAACTAATTATAAGTGGTTCATTCTGATAATGGCGAGGGGTGTTGATGGTGCGTTCCAACCGAGTCATGTGCGTGCATGGATCCCGGCCTGCCTCGGTGGATGTAAGACGCCGTGACATCTGTAAATAGGTCTGTGCCAATTGGTTGTCACTTTAGGGAGTGATATACCCTACTGTGGGGCCGACACAAGGTATTTATGTATTAGGGAGCCGATCGCTTGGGGTAGGGTTTTAGGGTACACTTAGTTCTGTCTGTTTCTGTTGGTACCGTCTGTTTCTGCATGGTACCGTCTGTTCGGGTGGTAAAGGCCCATTTACTAGTGTACACCTAATTCTACATTCTGTTTCCGTAGGGATTAAGATAAATCTGGTTCTGTTTCTGTACCTTCTGTTTGGGTGGTAAAGGCCCATTATTAGCATTATGTTTCTGTTCGGGTGGTAAAGGCCCATTATTAACATTCCGTTTCTGTCTGTTTCTGTTGGGGTGGTAAAGGCCCATTCCTAGCATTCTCTTCTGTGGAAATTATTCTGTTCCTGTTTCTGTTCAGCTTAGACATTGGGGTGACACCTAATCCTGTTATACTAGTATTAGTGCAGAGAAGTGAAAAGCAAATGCTTACATCATTCTGTTCTTTTTCTGTTTAACCTAAGTATATCTGCTACTCCTGTTACTGTTATCTCGCATCCAGATTTATTTTCATGTCATTATTATTATTGTATGTTCATATGCTGAAAGTCACTGGACTTGCCAGACTTTATGTCTGACCTTGCTTGTTTTCGCTCCTTTTTCTTCCTCCCCCCCCCCTCGGTTTCCAAGGAGGGAATACTTTAGCTTAATCCGGATTTCTTCTGCTTGAAGTGCTTAAAGTATGGCTTGACTCCTTATGGCAGCTTCTGTGGGGATTATGATTTTAAAAACTATGCATTCTGAAGGCTTTTGTTGAATTCTGATATTGCGATTTGAAAAGATGTAACCAAACTTGCTTCGGTTTCTATTTGTAATAAAGTTATAAATTTTTCAAGTATTGTTTTATCTGTCTTGTAAATTTTTTTTCTATCTACTAAAACGCTCCATCAAAGTTAAGGAATTCCCTTTATGAGTGACCTTAACGGAGGTGGGGTGTTACAAGAACTACCCAACTCATGATTTGGAGCTAGCTGCCATTGTTTTCGCTCTTAAGTCATGGCGTCATTATCTACTAGGAGAAAGGTTTGAATTATTTACTGACCATAAATCATTTAAGTACCTTTTCTCACAGAAAGATCTTAACTTAAGACAACAAAGGTGGATGGAATTTTTGGCCTCATATGATTTTGAGATTTCCTATACCCTTGGCAAGGGCAATGTAGTAGCAGACGCCTTGAGTAGAAAGAAGCTGACCTTAAATCCTCTCTTTGTAGAAAGGCAAAGCTTGGAGTACATAGCAAACTTCAACTTTAGACCCTCCTCTGAAATTGTACCTGGTTTGTTAGCATCGCTAGAGGTGCGTCCTACTCCTTTGGACTCAATAGGAACCACACAACGAGAAGACCCTCAGCTAGTTGATATGATGGATAAGCTAATTAGGGGTGAGACTTCTAGTCACCTCAATAGATACTCCATCGATGATAAGGGTTGGTTGAGACGGGATGGAAGACTATGCATCCCACAAGCAAGGGATTTGGTGAAGACGGTTCTCGAAGAAGCACACCATTCTAAGCTGACCATACACCTAGGTGGAGACAAGATGTATAAAGACATAAAAGAGTTTTCTTTGGAATGGCATGAAGAGGGATGTAGTTGAGTTCGTCGCTAAGTGCTTGATATGCCTGCAAATCAAAGCAGAGCAGAAGAAGCTTGGTGGTCTGCTTCATCCTCTAGAGGTCCCACAGTGGAAATGGGATAGCATTTCGATGGACTTTTTGGATGGGTTGCCTAGGTTAAGAAGGGACAATACCAGTATTTGGGTAATAGTGGACAGCTCACTAAAAGCGCTCACTTTATACCTGTTAAGAGTAGAAGGACTGCCTCGTCCCTAGCATCCATTTATCTTAAAGATATAGTTCGACTCCATGGAATACCCTCCAGCATAGTGAGTGATCGAGATCCTATCTTTACGAGCGAGTTTTGGAACAGTTGGCTGGAGGCTGTAGGCACATAATTATGCTTAAGCACGGCCTATCACCCCCAAACCGATGGTCAGAAGGAAAGGGTGAACAGAGTATTGGAAGACCTCTTGAGATTGTGCATTCTCGACTTTGGAGGAACATGGGAGGATCATCTTCCTTTGGTGGAATTCGCTTACAATAATAGCTACCAAGCCACCATAGGCATGGCAACCTTCGAGGCTTTATATGGAAGACCATGTCGATCACCAACTTGTTGGTGGGAGTCTACAGACAAGCTCGTACTTGGGCCAGACATGATTAGAGAAACCTCAAAAAGGTGGACTTGATAAGAAGATGGATGAAGGCTGCACAAGATAGACAGAAATCCTATGTAGACAAAAGAAGGACCGACCTTGAGTTTGAGGTTGGTGATAAGGTGTTCCTTAAAGTGTCTCCTTTGAGGAATGTCATTCGCTTTGGGTCCGTAGGAAAGCTAGCACCAAGATTTGTAGGACCATTTCCTATTATTGAAAGGATTGGGACGATGGCTTACAGAGTAGAGCTACCCGAAAGACTGGCTGGAGTTCATAATGTTTTTCATATTTCTCAACTACGAAAGTGCTTACATGAGTTTGCAGAAGTTGTGGAGCCAAGTATACTAGAGGAAGTAGAAGTGGAACGAGAAGCGACTGTGAGAAGAGTTCCAACTCGTATCTTGGGTACGGAAGTCAAAAAGCTACGCAACCGAGAAGTTAAACCTGTTAAAGTTCAATGGAGTGACGCAGAAGAAGACGCGACTTAGGAAACTGAGAGAAAAATACGCGCAACCTACCCTTTTCTTTTTGAGGGTACCTCATTGATCTCTTTTTCCATAAGTTTATTCATGCTTATATCTATCTTTTAAGTATATCTCCTCGGTTCTATTCTTTATCCTTAGGTAGAAACCAATGGATGTAAACATGTATTTGAAACATGTTATGATTGATGGTTGCAAGTGGTTGCAAATGGTTGCTAGTGGTCGCTCGTGGATGCATATACACACACATTAGGTACTAGATGGGCTCAGTCACTTTCATATTGCATATGCATATATGTATTTGTATATGGATTGGAACTTGATGTGTTATCATATGGAAGTTGCATTTGTATGAATGATTGTTCACTCATGTAGAAAGTATGATTAGGAATAATTGCATGCATAATGGAATCATGAAACTAACATAATTTGCATTAAGGAGGTCAACTGAATCAGTAGACCGCCTGATTTTGCATTAGATAAGGACATGTACACACATTATGCATATGATCATGAAAGCATTAGAAGTCTTTTAAGGAAAATGGACACCTGTGTTTGATGGTTGAGTAGATAGACGATTGGATGGTAGGATATACATTCTTCATGACTTGAAGATTTCGGGAATAAAATCCTTTAAGGAGGGGAGAATGTAACACCCTGAATTTTCTGTGTCTATTAAAAGAACAAATTAAAGAATACTAAATTTTTAAAGTGAAAATTAAGGGAAACGGGTTACGCCATTTGCGTTCATATTGAAATTCTGCTTGGAATAGAGTCCAAGTTTTCGTAAATCGGACTTCGTATGAGGAAGTTATGGCCCTCAGAAGTTTCAGAAATTTAAATAAATTAAAAATAGTTCAGAGTTAAAAATTCAAAATTCAAACGAAAGACGAGGAAGTAGGCTGGGCGGGATTTTTCCCGCCCCAGGCCAGGTCGACCAGGGGATCGACCTCCCTTATACAGGTCGACCTGGGGGTCGACCTACCCCCCTCGCCCAGATCCAAAACTGTGACGATTCTGACTTATTGCTGAGTCTTTTCTGACCTGTTGCTAAGTCACTAGGGCATAGGTGGCAATTCTGGATAACTCAATCTAGTCTGGACGGTTGTGATTGCTCCTAGAATGATCTAACGGCTCATATAAGATTAAACTTCTATAAAAGCAACCCTAGTCCTCAAACCCTAAATCACACAAATTCATTCCAAGGAGCCACCATGTTGTCCATAATCGTTCTAGCCTAGCCATCATTTCTTCTTCAATTAGAAAACAAGTTAAAAGCTACGAATCAAAACTAACTTAGAGAATTGATAGTCTTCTTCAAGGGATTGCTTTTCAATTTTAGAAAACAGATCCTAGAAAATAAGACTTTCTTTTGTCTGTAAGTCCTGTTATTATTTAGATGTGAACGATTAAAAGTTATGATTTGTAATAAAGTGAAAAACTAGCTCTATTCCTAGTTGTAAGATAATGATGATGTTGATTCATGTCTATTCTTGTATTGATTCTATCGTATATGCTTATGAGACTATTGTGGTTATTATGTTGGTGTTAAACCAATCATGTATTATGTAAATTTGGTGAATTATTCATGTTATGTTACATGCAAGTTGTTAAGCTATTGTGGTTATTATGTTGATGTTAAACCAATCATGTAAATTTGGAGACTTTTTCATGTTATGTTACATGCAAGTTGTTAGGCTAAGACATGTATTATGTTTAGGTCTACATTTAGATCTATGAAAATTGGATCCAAGATAAAAGTTCACACTCACATGCCTAGTTGAACTTGTGTAAAACCATATGCTTAAGATTCATGTTTATTGGATCCAAAATAAAAGTTCACATCTACATGCCTAGTTGAACTTGTGTAATTCCATATGCTTAAGATTCATGTTTATTGGATCCAAAATAAAAGTTTACATTCATATGCCTAGTTGAACTTGTGTAATTCTATATGCTTAAGATTCATATTTATTTGATCCAAATTACAAGTTTACATTTACAAGCCTAGTTGGATTCGGGTAATTTCATATGCTTAAAATTCACGTTAATTGGATCCAAAAATGCAAGTTCATTGTTTTATGCCAAAATTTATATGACACATGTTTAGTTCGATCCTTATTATGTTGTATGAATGACACATGTTCCCTTCTTTCCCCTTTTGTATATAAGTTAGGCTAAGTTACGAGCCTAACATTCTATGTGAATTTTGCGAATGTATGACGGGGATAACATTGGGAAAAACCTCAAATTCATATTATTGGCATAATTTGGCCCATAAATATGTGAATGATTAGTGGCATAAAAATGGTATAATTTATATACCAAAATTTTTGAATATGATTTAGAGGAAAAATTGGGCATGACTTGAATGGCAATAATTGTGGAAAAATTTACATATAAATATGAAAAGTAAATATGTAAATTAAGTAAAATACGAATATGCCTAACCCGAGGTTAGATTGAGTTACGGTGTAAGACCCCGGAACCGCCCGGCACATCCAACTACCGTAACAATATATATCTAATGTGAGAGGTTAGTGCATCAAGCCCAAAAGAACCCGAGGTTAGATTGAGTTGCGGTGTAAGACTTCCCGGAACCGACCGACACATCCAGCAGCCGCAACAATACATATCTAATGTGAGCGGCTGGTGCTTTAATGAATGAATTAAAGCTAAGACAGGAATGGTAAGGTTAAGTTAATTAAGGCAACACTTAACCAATGCAACATGTTAACTAAACTGATGGGTGGGGTTAGGTTAATTTGAGAACACTTAACCATTTTAACATGTTGATTAGGAAACCCTAGTAACGGGGACCCATTTCAGCAGTAACCCACATAGATGTATCACGGTACCCTGAACTATGCAGGGTGGGACATGATTACTGGGCTGATTATAAGCGGTCAAAACAATGGTGGGTGGTGCGTCAGTGTAGGTTTCGACGGAGTGCGGTCGTGCATGTACTCCGGAGTGGAAAAAGCAGGCACTGGGCATCAGTATTTATACTCTGTGCATCTTGAATTGTGTCGGGTTGCCACCATAGGATTTGATACACCCCATGGTGGGACCAGCACAGGTATCTACAATCATGCGGGGTCGAATGACACAAGTGGTAAACGTATACGAGTAGGAGTCGATCGATAAAAAGGGGATCATCTATCGTGAACACATGGTGCTAGTTGAAACACTTGTAAGGTGGTGCAGAGAAGTGAAATGAGTGCGATAGCATATTCAGCCTTATTATCTTATTTCTAGGGTGTTGTCCTAGATTCAGTTTATTCATGTCATAACCCTTTTTCTTGTTTACATGCTAAATAGTCACTAGACTTACCAGACTCATGTCTGACCCATTTTCTTTCGTCTTCTTTTCTTCCTCCCCCCCCCCCCAGTCCGTAGGGAGGGAATACTTCAGTTTAGATCGGATCATTTCCAGCTTGAAGAGAGTAGATGTATTGCTTGGAATGTTTTTCCTTGGGATATGGCTTTGGATACTCTCTTATTAGGGATTTATGCTGCCTTACTGTTGTTTTAATGCTTCTTTATGTTTTAATTCAAGACAGAGATTTTGTTGTAATAATTTGGAAGTTGGTTTGAGACAGTTGTTGTAATGTTTTAACTGAACCACGTACTTATGAAATAAATTTGTTTTTCCATTTTTTATATGTCTATAAATTTAGTTTTTCTGCTGTTTATATGTCTGTCTTGTAAATTATCTGTATCTTTTACCTATAATGCTCCATCGAAGTCAAGGCATTCTCTTTGTGAGTGACCCTAACGGAGGTGGGGTGTTTCACAATACCTGCAGTGGAATAAAATTTTATATAAATAATAGAGTTTACATAATTTAATTTCAAATTCTAATCACTCCTAGAAATTTAATTACAAATCGTTTTAATAATTTGATTAGCAACAAAACATCCCCCAAAACAAACATTGTTATAACTAATTTCACAAATAAAATTTAATTTTAATCATTTTAAAATAACAATATAGCCTTAAATTTTATTCAAAAAATCATTTAAACCTTCCAAATTTATGTAAAATTTATATTAAATTTAATAAAATCTTGGATCGTTACAATCAGCCAATACAATATCATCACTAAAGTCAGGTTAACTGAAAATAATATCAATAAAAGATAAAATCATTTATCTTTCTTCAGAATCAGTATAACCATACTACTAATAATGAAACACCATTTGTAAATTTGTTTCAAAACATACAACATTACACATCACAATTCATCAACTCCCACAAGAAGAAACATGAAAAAATATGTGAAGCAAAACTGTACTTCACTGCACTACATTTCCATAAGTATACACAAAATAATCCCAAACATGATCTAGGACATAGCTAAAGCTCTTGCAAAGAATTTTTCGCCTTTCTCGTGCTTTCCACATTTAATGCACATTAAGGCCAACTCTACCTTCATATCAGCAACAAAATCATCGGCTTTTGCCCTCTTTTGCTTTTGCTTTAGCAGCTTGTCTTCAAGTGTCTTCCTTTCCATGAGCAATTGCGATATAGTATTTTATTTTTCCATCAATTTAACAACAGTATCTTCCATTTTAGCATTGCTATTGATTTCATACACTTCGTTGTGCACGTAAAATACCCACAATCGTCATTCTGCACATATGTTAAATTCTCAATTAAAACATCACTGGAAAATACGATAATCGACAAAGCAACCAAAAATACTTAACTTATACTTACAGGCCACAAGGAGAAACCAAAAAACTTCTTCCCCACATTCAACCCTGCCTTAACAGTCCTCATCTTTGGTGGAATCCTGTGGTGGCAAAGCTTACTTCCCGATGCTGTTGTTGAAGTTGAAGTAGAAATTGATCGAGTGGTCATTGAACTCGAAGATGGACAGATCAACTACATTAGGCCATATGAACATTAGGAAAAAAAATCGTTGCATTAGATCGTTTATGGCGTAGTGAAAAAAGATATAATCAATTATCTTTTTCAATCCTATAACATCTGTTATCTTATTCAAACAAATATTATCAGGACTATACAAAAGCAGCAATCACATACTGTTAATATTCTTGAAGATCGCAAAACCTACGCTATAAGGGAAGGAAAAAAGCCCATGTATTTGTGCTAATGAATTGTCCATAAGAACACTGCTCATTATAATTTTCTGTAAATATACATTGAAATGCAGTTATCAGTGAAATCGTTTATCATTTTCTGTCCCACTTATATTTTTCTGTAAAGAATCTCATCCATTTATCATTTCTGTCCTACTTTTTGAAAAAAGATATAATCATATATCTTTTACGGATCACAAATCGCCAAGAACTAAAGAACAAGAGTCGTTTACTAATATTATTTAAGATCCAATTTCATAACCAAAGTGAGTACAAACAGAATTAACTGAAAAAAATAACTAGTTTGATTGCTCAAGCCAAATCTGAAGTTATAGTATAAATATAAAAATCATAATCTAAAGTGAATGATGCAACCAGGTTAAACACACAGTGCTTGTTTTATCAGAAGAATACCATTCAGAGTTCGTTATTCCAACAACTGCAAACGAAACCTTCCTCTAATAGATCAAAACTGCCTCCCTTGATAAGAAATATACAAAAGCATCAACAACATCATAAAACATCGAATTGACAATGAAAAATACCAAATGATATAAAGACTCACCAAAGAACAAGCAACCCAACAGAGAAAACCGATTAGCCAATCCAAACGAACAAATTCGCCTTATGATTTCCCACAATTAAAGTCGAATTTGATTTCAGAAGAAACTAACGCCTAATTTTTTGCCAAATATTCAATGAGCGCTTTGATTGCACAAGAAACGACGGCTTAATTTTGACCTAATTTCCATGAGCACTTGATTTCAGAAGATACGATGGTTGTTTGAGAAGATGAAGACGTACACTTTGATTTTTGTCCTGGAAATAATAATTTAAAACCCGTGTCCTAGAAAATAATTAGGCCTGGCTAGTAAGCCCTTAACGCAAATTTCCACTTATAATAATGTCTAGGGTGTGGAAAAATCTTTTCGAAAATAAATTTATAAATCCAGGCTCGCATAGTGCCCCATCCCACTATATTGATTACATAGGTATACACCTAAAAATCGTGAAGGGTTTCGTATTGGAAGTTGCATTTCCATCAATAAGCCTGGGCTAAGGATCTTCCCAGTCCAATTTGGAACACTTAGCTAGGTTCCAGGATCATGTCTGGCTCCTTTAGAGCGGCAGGGTTGGTCCACCCTACTTCGTGGATTAAAGTAACAGCCTGAACATAACGTCTCTCAGTTTGTGTGTAGACAATCATCTAGATATATTGACCTAGTCTGAGGTGCCTCATCCGACAAACCACATAAGTAAATGCCTGGGCTCCATACCATGGCGTTACCTTTTGCTAGATGGAACGTTAAGTCTCTACCCCTGCGGTTTGTTGAAAACTCTATTTTGATATAAATGATTGAAAGTGATAATTCCATATTGTTAACGATTCTTATTTTAACCAATTGAAATAAAGTGGTAATTCATATTGTTCACGATTCTAATTTAACAAAATGAATAATAAATGATAATTTTTGTTTCAACAATTCTATTTTGACAAAAAATTGGCTCATTCCGAGTTGTGAGGTCCGCGAGGTCACGTCATACACCAAGCAATGCATTTAAGCCATGCTTTGATCTTCAACCACGAAGCCCTTCTTTTCAACAAAAGCCTTGATCCTTTCCACTTATCATGCCACACTATCATTCTTTAAAACACAAACTGCTATTCACCAACATACAACCTTTGAGCTCGTACGTCTCAAAGAAGAGTGTTAAGCAAGAGAATAAATTCTCTGCCACCAAACAGAAGTACGATTAGAAAATGTCAGTATGTATTTTATAAAATACAGTGTCAGACACGAAATCCATCAACAAGTCCATTCCGGGAATAGGAATGAAACCGAAGGTACTTGATTCCACGTCCCCGCCTAGAAGTGCAAGTCCTTGCAATCCGATACGCTTCAAGTACTGTCAGATAATGTCGTCACTTTAACCTCTAGAGGAGCGGCCCCGAGACATCGACAAGCTATCCATCTGATGTAAAGAATACTAGTCTTCAACCACCATCATCGTCATCTTGATATCAGCATCACGTCGTATAATTATTCGAAATGGGTAAAAACCCGACCTTTTCAAATAATTAGCGCAACTTTTAAAACCAATAGGCATACAGGATCTCATGAACCTCATTCCAATCTAGAATATTCCTTTATTCAAATATTCATTAAATTGGGAATTATTCCCACAAATCTTATCAAAGATTCAATTAAGTTAAACCACTTGTTTAAATCTTTCTTTGGAAACCATTGCAACAGATTTTACAATATCTTTCCACATTCTAAACCAAATTAAGGTTGATTATCTAGTCGGGATTAACGAGCCTTACCGAAGTAATCATTCATTTTATTATTCCAATCCCAACCAATTCATCCCATGGAGCAAATTGGTAATACTCCATATCTAACCCCCATTGTGTTACTGGTAAATTCAGTTACCATTCAATGTTTTAAATCTAATTAAAGATTTAACTATCGCATGGAGTAAAACTATTTGTAGCCCATTCTTGAACATTTCTTGAATTTGGTAAATTTAATTACCCTATTCTCATTTCAATCTAATTAAAGATTCATTAAAACTCCACTTAGTTTTAATCTCAAAAATCATTACTCAATGATTACTCAATCTTAGAAAATTAATTCTGTCTTTAACTGGGTTAAAGAACCAATGTCACTTAAAACACAGTTCACGATAAACCCAAAATCATATTCCATTTAAAATGGAATCTTCACGGAAACCATATCTGCTTATAGTTGATATAATCTTCGTATCCAACAAAAACTATAAGCGAAATATTGGCTAGCGCCTTTCAAATTCCTCAAGTAGTCTAAGTCTTCATTTATGGAGACTTATCTCAACCGTTAACCAATACGATTTCAATTTAATTCCAATTTAATTTAATTAATTGGAAAACTCCAGGTTTCACTTATCTTTAATTCGGATTCATTATACAAAGATGAATATCTTCCTTACATTTAATGTTTAATAAACTGTTAAATGAACATCTGGGCTTTCCTTTTGATCCATTCCGATCCTCGCCCAGATAAATAAACATTAGCTAGGTAAGTTCAGCGCACTGGTTTCAGCATTCCTTACCTTGTTAAACACCCCATTTATCTTTCCGGATCTCACAATTGGAACAAACTTACTCATGGTTTCCGCATATACAACCAAAATAGGTGTTTATTATTTAAAACATTATACCTTCGTCCAAAATACTTTCGTTTTTCCTGATTATTTTATTATTAAAATAATCATTCAAAATCCAATTTCTAGAATGAGACTCCTTCAACTCCTGTATAACCCGAGAATCTGGGTATATACAATCATTCAATAAACGTAAACAAGATGTCATGTGTCTAGAGAGTTGTAACAAAACTCGTTAGTTATTTAAGATCAGATGTCAGTGTCAAAATTGGGTTCCATTTTATTAATTAACAACCAAACGGTATTCATAACCATTGATCAACCAAATCAACCATTCAAACCAAATCAACCTCATGACTTTATTTAGAAACCATTAGCAACCATATACCACCAATATAATCACAAATTCACCCCAAGTTTTCCAAGAGACATTTAATCAAACACCAGACATGCATCTCTTAAACGAACTAATTAAAACCCTTTATAAAGTGAGTTTTTCTCACCTACTTAAGAGACTACCCAAATTTTACCTAAAGATTGAATCTTTAACGGTTTAATTTTCTTTACCACATCAAATCACTTATTAATATCCTAAACATATTAGCAAAATTAAATCAAGGCATGTATATTTATGATATTCCATAAAGGTGTAACTTCGTGAACCTAACATAAAGGTTTTCACTTCAAACTCCAAGTGGACCTATTTACGAATTTTTAGCAATTACATACCATCAAATCATCCGTGAATTCACCACAAAACTCTAAGAAACATTTCAACAAACACCTTACATGCAATCATTAAATCAAGCAACAAAAACCCTTTAAAAGTTTAGTTTTTCTCACCCCGTGAAGTCCAAGCTTTTGCCTAAGGGTCCCTTGCTCCTAATCTTGCCCCCCTTTCTCCTTTTCTTCCTTTTTCTTTGTTTTTCTTTCTTTCTTTTATAATTGATTTTTGGCCATGGCCATGAGCTTAAGGGAGAGGGAGGAAGATTAAAGAAGGTGGTGAGATTAAAGTGGAGAGGGAGGTCCTTTTATAGCTTAGAAATTCACATGGATTGCTGACTTGTCGCAAATCTAAGAGAAGATAAATGAATGGATTATATTCATCCTTATCCATTTTCATCCTTATCCAAAAGTGTGCTTTCTCACGTGCTTTCTCATCGACTTTCGATCTCATTTCGGAGTATCAAACGGTAACGGTTTTCGAAAATTCTTCAACCATATTGTCCGGTTTCTAACGTACTTCAGTCCTATGTGTTCAAATCCAAAATTGGAGTTTGTTTGGATTTTCAAGTAATTTATTTTATTTTGGTTTTCTTAATAACTTTTTATATTCGATACGGGATTTTCCCAGACTTCATACATAGCTAATACTCTATGTTCTAAATTTTTCTAAATAGGTCTCAGGTTCCAGTTTTGCCATTAGCACTATCAAATTCCAATTACTGTCAAATTTTAGTTCAAAATTTGGCATTTTATTCTTTCTTTTCCCCATACAGATGTCGTTTTACGCGAAACTTCCCTGAGTACTAAAATTCACTATTCCGAATCCAATGGAGTGGTCTCACTATCTAGCGATATTTCGTTCTCAAGTTATCCTCAATATCGTCTGTTTTTAGTTTAAATTTTGAATCTTTTGTGAATTTAACATATCTAACGGATGCCATTTTTGACATAACTTGGTTGGTTACCTAATTTCATCATTTCAGATTTAATGAAACCGATTCGATCAAAATCCGAGTTCGTTAGCTACTACTTCCTTTGTAAGTGTATTGTTTTTAATCCAAAATTCATTCTTTTTGGACTATTTCAATTTTATTCCTGCCCAAATCCAGATTAATTCTGATCTTTATGAAATTTGGAAATTTTAATTTGGTTCCAAATTTCCGGGTCGTTACATTCTCCTCCACTTAAAATGATTTCGTCCTTGAAATCGAAGTCGGAACTAACGGTCATATACTTAACCAATTCCTTAGTTATTAACCCTAAAGCTTTATTGGTTAACTCCACTATTAAACTTTATCTGTTTATTCATTGGGTATAGGACTGCATAATATACCTCTTTATAGCTGCAAACACCCATAAATTTTTCTTTATCCTTATCCTTTTTGGAGCAGCCATGAATATACTTGCATAGGTCAAACCTATTTTCTTCTATCTGCTCATAATTCCTTTTCGCTTGTTTTTAACTCATCATCTTAGGTTTAATTCCAGCTAGACCACAATTATTTATACCCTACAACTTTTAATATTTTACCAAATTGTTTTATAATCTTTTTTGCAAACGCCTCAATTGTCCAAAATCATCGAGAATTTAAATTTTTAATTAGTTAAATTAATTAGCACATCCAACAATTAATTAGTGGATTAAATTTTCCAAAACATAGCTTTCGTCAAAACATAGAACCTTTTTGTGAAAATATACCTTTGGACAAAATTATTTCATTTATCCATAAAACTGGGCTAGACTACTTTGTTTAAGTGTTTAGAAACACCTATTGATACAACGAGCTCTTACTGTAACGACCAATGTTCATAACCTACTCAACAAATTAATCCAACACAAAACCATTTGTATATCAAATTATAAATACATCTCTCATATATATATATATATATATATATATAAACTCACAACTCATTCTGGGGTACTACTAACCCTATCTCTAATGAGTTACTTACCCTAGAATACTACTGATCCTATATCTGACAAGTCTGTATCCCACAGAGCCAAGGTTTATCTAACTTAAGCTCTGATAACAAGTGTGACAACCCGCACTTCCACTTACTTCAAACCGACCAAAAACCGAAACCCATGACGATTCAAGGTAAGCAAAATTATGTTTCATTAGGGTTTATCAGAGCAAACACAGCGGAATACAAAGCTCCTAGCAGAACAGATAAAATATAATAAGAATATATTATTGCAGCAGAAACATTTTTGAATACAAAATCTGATTTTACATATTATTACTCCATAATATACCGATAATAGAGTACATCCGGCCTTCATATGAAACTCCAGCTCTCTCTAGCACTCCAAGTCTTCAAACTTGAACCCGATCTCGAAAACTGCAATACAAACTAACAGACTGCCCATGTGGAAATTGTGGGCATCCGCAGTTTGAAAGGGAAAAACAAACAGCTAGTCAGTCATGGGACTAGTGTGAGAAAACTTTATTAACTAATTTTATACTTAGCCTTATTTTGAATAAGGTATCTCGGGACCACGCCGCATGCCGCGGAACGGGTTTCCTCCCAAGGATACTTGCACAACCATAACAACCAGAACCAAACATAGCAACCATAAAAACAGATTTGAAAACATGACTTTTAGAAAAATGAACGATTATAAGCCCCAGGTCCCATCTCATAATGCAAGTGCATACCAGAGGATAGGGGTTTGCCTTATAATCGCAAAACATGCTTGATATAGTTTTAAAACCAAACCATTTGATATTATAATAATGTATAGGGTGTGGAAAAATCTTTTCGAAAATAAATTTATAAATCTAGGCTCGCATAGTGCCCCAACCTACTATGTTAGCTACATAGGTATAAAACTGAAAATCATAAAGGGTTTCGTATTGGAAGTTGGATTTCCATCAATGAGCCTAGGCTAAGGATCTTCCCAGTCTGATTCGGAACCCCTATCTAGGTTCCAGGATCCCGTCTGGCTACTTTAGAGCAGCAGGGTCGGTCCACCCTACTTTGTGGATTAAAATAACAGCCTGAACATAACGTCCTCAGTCTGTGTGTAGACTGTCATCTAGGTATATTGACCTAGTCTGAGGCGCCTCATCCAACAAACCACATAAGTAAATGCCTAGGCTCCATAACATAGCATTACCTTTTGCTAGATGGAACGTTAAGTCCCTACCCCCGTGGTCTGCTCATTCCGGGTTGTGGGGTCCGCGAGGTCACATCATACACAAAGCTATGCATTTAAGCCATGCTTTGATCTTCAACCACAAAGCCTTGATTTTCAACAAAAGCCTTGATCCTTTCCACTTATCATGCCACATTATCATTCTTTAAAACACAAACTTTTATTCACAACCATACAACCATTGAGCTCGTACGTCTCAAAGAAAGGTGTTGAGCAAGAGAATAAATTCTCCACCACCAAACAGAAGTATGTTTAGTAAGTGTCAGTCTTTATTTTATAAAATACAGTGTCAGACACGAAATCCATCAACAAGTCCATTCCTGGAATAGGAATGAAACCGAAGGCACTTGATTCCACGTCCCCGCCCGGGAATGCAAGTGCTTGCAATTCGATACGCTTCAAGTACGGTCAGATAATGTCATCACTTTAACCTCTTGAGGAGAGACCCCGAGACATCGACAAGCTATCCATCCGATGTGAAGAATACTGGTCTTCAACCACCATCGTCGTCATCTTGATATCAGCATCACGTCGTATAATTATTTGAAACGGGTAAAAACCCGGCCTTTTCAAATAATTAGCGCATCTTTTAAAACCAATAGGTATACAGAGCTCATGAATCTCATTCCAATCCAGAATATTCCTTTATTCAAATATTCGTTAAATTGGGAATTATTCCCACAAATCTTATCAAATATTTAATTCATTTAAACCTCTTGTTTAAATCTTTCTTTGGAAACCATTGCAATAATATATTTCCGCATTCTAAACCAAATTAAGGTTTAATATCTAGTCAGGATTAACGAGCCTTACTGAAGTAATCATTCATTTTATTATTCCAATCCCAACATATTCAACCCATGGCACAAACTGGTAATACTTCATATCTAACCCCCATTGTGTTACCGGTAAATTCAATTACCATTCAACGTTTTAAATCTAATTAAAGATTTAACTATCACATGGAGTAAAACTAGTTGTTCCCCATTCTCGAACATTTCTTGAATTTGGTAAATTTAATTACCCTATTCTCATTTCAGTCTAATTACAGATTCATTAAAAATCTACTTAGTTTCAATCTCAAAAATCATTACTCAATGATTATTCAACCTTAGGAAATTAATTCTGTCTGTAACTGGGTTAAAGAACGAGTCACTTAAAATACAGTTCATGATAAACCCAAAATCATTTTCCATTTAAAATGGAACCTTCACGGAAATCATAACTGCTTACAGTTGATATTCATCTTCGTATCTGTAACGCCCCACCTCAATACTCGCATTAGCCAAGGCCATTGCAAGCAATGGTGTCAACTAACCCGAAGAATAAGGCTGATTGAGGAGTGACCATTTGTATATTAGCCTCGAAAGAGTGTTAAACATATCGGATAATTTGGTCTTACTTTTTCAATTTCTCATCAGGAAATTCGACATATCTAATACAAGTTCAAATCTACTACACAATGGCTATATATAATTCGGAGACAATATAAAATACATAACAAAATAATCAGAGTCAGACACAGAATTTCATATCTCGAAGGTGGAATAAATGTGAATGATAACACCATAGTGTATAGATGGAGGTAGTGGCCAAACAAGGTCCATTATACTATAAAAAAGTAGACAGTAATACATGCCAAAAGAGTGGGAATACATAAGAGTCATTGTTTCATATACATATCAACATATACTACAATACTAGTGTAGAAAGCCAAAATAAAGAACTGGATCCTGCAGAAGTCATGTGCAAGCACCTGCAACACCCGGGCCTGACCCTAGTATTATTTATAAGAAATAAACAATAAATGGATCAGTCTAGCTGTACTTATCTCATAAACTGGCATATAATTAGAGATATAAAGAAATGTAGACACATAAATACTATAATCAAAGAGAACACACATAAATGTGGAACTTAAGAATGTCTACAATATAACTATAATAGAGCTATTAAAGAATCTCATCCAAATTTATATAACTACTCACGGAAATGATAATTCATATCAAATCAATATAAAAATTGACAGCACATATGTCAAAGAAACCCAAATTGAGAAGTTAATATCAATAAACTAAGATTGATAAATGAATATCAATAAAATCTCAAATTGAAGAAATCACATAGAAAACAAGGGGTAGGCCTCGAGATGGGAGTCCGAAGACTTAACCTAGGAGTTCGAAGACCCAACCAACACGTGTATCGAGATGAGACGCGATCTTTAGGTAGCTAGCCTATATGTGGAGCCGAAGCTCCGAGATGGCCTGAAGACCTGCGGGTCGCGACCCCACTGGAGTGAACCGAAGTTCCTCGGGATGATCCGAAGATCATAAAAATAAATAAAAGCATGAAAAGATCACAATTGATCCAAGGTAGTGCAAAATACTCCAAGCTAGTGATTATAAGAGTTGAGCTTATGTCAAATAACCACTTGCTCTACTCGAATAGTTACGAACAAGTTGTATAATCCACTAAAAATATAAAACGATCATCGCCACGGTTTTTCAATCGAACAAGTCCACGAATTAACCATCAAAGTAAACGCAAGGGGTCATAGTCCTTGCTTTTGCTAAAGCGTTTATTTATATTTCTCATACGAACGAGAAAAAGGTTTTTTAAATATATACTAGTAGAAGTGCAAATCAATTTATAAAATAACTTCATATAATGAAGTGGAGTTTCAAACCTCTTAGTAAAAACATTAGGTATCTACTAATAAATTTGAAACCCTTTTATATAATTTCGAAGTGGCAAATCTCGTGTAATATCGATCAAAATGACGACCGAACTAAGGATTCACGTTTTAATAACGTAAACAAAATCTCACGACTATCGATTATAGTTTCATTCACCACAAATAAATAGAAAGTTCATGAAATCAAAATGCAGAAATCTATGAACCAGAGAAAGTGAAAAGTCACAAAAAGTTGAAATGGGTCGAAACTTGGCCGGGAAAGAGCCAGAATGGGCCTAAATTGTTGACCGTAATCACCACTGGTCAACAGCAAAAAAATAGGATTTAGACGTCAAAATTAAAAATTCAGACGTCTGAATTTGCATTTTCCTGAAATAGCAAGGTTTTAGTTCATTTTTGAGCAATTTCAGATGTCTGAATTTTTTGGACCAGACGTCTGAATTAAAACTCAGACGTCTAAATAAAAAAACTCAGACATCTTGTTCCTCTTGTTTTTTAATTATTCATAGTAGGTCAGACGTCTGACATAAAGCATTCAGACGTCTGAATATGGGTCTGGGCACAATTTTTCCTATAAAACATGCACAAAACGATATCCACCAATGCCCGAAGGCTTGTAATGTTTCCTATACAAAAATGAAGCTTCATGGCTTGCCGAAGCAACTTATAACACCCAAAATTCACATGAACACCAAGCATCACAATGGAAATCAATGAAAATAGAACAAAGCTTCATAAATTAGAAATGTCAATACACAATTCAATCAACACAACCAAATACATAATTCATAAGCAGCACATATGTGCCAAGAGCACACTAGACAAGCATGAATGCTTGAGGCATATATGTGAGTTCAAAGGAACTCACCTTTGATGGTTGAATGCAAGGAGATGAATCAAAACCTAGCCAAATCAACCTCTCTTCGCATGAAGCTTACAAATCCTCAACCTAAGCATATAAGTATATCAATCCTAATAGTTAGGTTTAGAAAAATCCCCAAATATGGAAGAGGAAGAAAGTAGATGAAGATGGAGATGATCTTACCTAGATTTCTCCTTGAATTACCTAAACTAACACAAGATTTCCTAAGAATGGAGCGTAGGAATATTAGTTTCCTCTTCCCTTAGGTTTAGGAATTTACTTAGGAAAATGAATGAAGAGTTATATGAAAGAGGGAGGTAGGTGGAGAGGCTATGTAGTGGCCTACATTAGGTTGGGGGCTAGCTTGACCCAAACTAAGTCTTCCAAAAATTTCTAAATTTTCAGTTACTCCAAACATATCAATGTTTGTAGATTTAAAAGTCGCAAACGACATTTTGAAATCAATAAAATTGGTTTCGAGTACAAATTCATCCATATGCAAAAAGTGACTTTTTGGACTAACATTAAATTAGCGACTCTATATTTAAAAAAACATTTAAATATATTTTCGTAAAATACACGGGTTGTTACAGACTTCCCCCCTTAAAGAAATTGCATCCCTGCAATTAATTAAGGAAAAACTCATCGAGTAACAATCGATTATCAAGAAAAACCTTTATAAAAATAATTAAACCAAGAAATTCACCTCGCGAAGCATGAGAGAGTAAGTTCGGATGGTTTCGCTCGATGAATTATCTAGATTTCCAAGAACAATCCTTTGGATAAGAAGACCATTGGATTTTCACAAGAGGGACGTCTTTATTGCGAAGACGTTTAACTTTCGTTGTAGCGATTCGAATGGGTTGTTGTTCACAGGTTAAATTTGATGAAATCTCAATTTCTTCCACTATATTTGGCTCGAGAATAGATTCGGAATCCTCAAGGCACCTCCAGAGATGAGAGATATGAAACACATCATGAATAGTGGAGAATTGAGACGGTAATAAAAGCTGATAAGCCACGGTGCCAATACGTTCAATAATTGGAAAAGGTCCAATATACCTTGGCGCTAATTGTCCCGATCGGCTAAATCACACAACACCCTTCATGGGTGAAACACGAACAAATACAAGATTTCCCACAGAAAATTCTAATTTCCTTCTCCGGTTATCAACATAAGATTTTTGCCGATTTTGAGCCTCTTTCATTCGATGGCGAATGATATCTATCTTTTCTGTGGAATCGCAAATAAAGTTGGTCCTAGAACTGGCTTCTCTTCGGTTTCAAACCAACATGAAGGAGACGGCATGACCTTTCGTAAAGAGCTTCGAAAGGTGCCATACCTATGCTCGATTTGAAGCTATTGTTGCATGAAAATTCGACAAGGGAAATACGATCTTCCCAACTTCCACCAAAATTAAGCACACAAGCCCGAAGAAGATCTTCAAGAATTTGATTCACATGCTCTGTTTGTCCATCGGACTAAGGATGATAAGTGGTACTAAAATTAAGCTTCGTTCCCAAAGCTTTTTGAAGAATCTTCCAAAATCCACTAGCAAATAATGGATCACGATCATTGACAATTGAAGTGGGGACTCCATGTAACTTAACATTCTCTTTAACATAGAGTTTGGCCAAGAGAGGCATGATTCAATTAGATCGAATAAGAATAAAGTGTGCAGATTTAGTAAGTCTATCCACAATCACCCATAAACTATCATGGCCAAAACGAGAACGGGGGAGACCGTCAATAAAAACCATGGACACATGATCCCACTTCCAAACGGGGATGTCAAGAGGTTGCAATAACCCGCCGAACAATTGGTGTTCGGCCTTAACGAGTTGACATGTAATGCAATGTTTGACAAAGTTAGCGATATCCAATTTCATTCCCTCCCAATAATATTGTCGCTTCATATCCGCATACATTTTGCTACTTCCGGGATGAATGGAGAATTTCAAACGATGAAATCCACTAAAATATCCTTGCGGAGATCATCAATGTTTGGCACCATAAGTCTTCCAAAATTTCGAATGCCTCCACAAGAATCAATATAAAAATCTTTCAACTCCTTGTCACAAGAATTCTCTCTAATACTTTGGCTACGCCAAGCCAATTCGGGATTGAGCTTTTGAGCTTCAAGAATGCGGCCCAAAAGAGAGGGATGAGCCTCAAGGCTACACATCACAAGAGTGGAACTCGGATTGGAGTCACGGCTTTAAATCTCGCAAGTGGATAAAATTTCGAGAACCCTCCATTCGGATATCATCATATATACAATCACTTGATGCTTCGGCTAAGGGCATCGGCAACACAATTACCCTTACCGGGAGTATACAAAATATCAAGATCATAAGAAGCTAAGAATTCAAGCCAACGTTGTTGTCACGAATTAAGTACATTTTCCGAGAACAAATATTTCAATGACTTATGATCGGTGTAAAGAACGAAGTTCTCTCCCAAAAGATAACGACGCCAAATACGAAGTGCGGAAACGATAGCCGCGAGATCTAAATCATGTGTGGCATATCGAGTTTCCGCCGGTTTTAGTTGCCTTGAAGCATAAGCAATAACACACTCTCTTTGCACGAGAACGACACCCAAACCAACATGACTAGTGTCAGTATACACAACCAAGTCTTGGTTCCCTTTAGGAATCACAAGAACCATGACATCGAAAAAGAGTTCTTTTAGCGTTTGAAAAGCGGCTTCACATTTGTCCGACCAAATGTACATGGCTCCTTTCTTAGTTAAACTCGTGAGGGGCACAGAAATTTTTGAAAAGTCTTTTATGAACCGACGGTAGTAACCCGCCAATTCAAGAAAACTACGGATTTCCGTTACGCTCTCGACTCTCTTCCATTTTTGAATCGCTTCAATCTTTAAAGGATCTACTGAAATTCCGGATTCAGAAATAACATGACCTAAGAATTTCACACGAGATCACCAAAAATGGCACTTGGAAAATTTAGCTCTCAATTGATTGCTTCTAAGAGTCTCCAACACAATTCGAAGATGGTTTTCATGTTCTTCCTCGGTTTTAGAATACACAGGAATATCATCAATGAAGATGAGAACAAATTGATCGAGGAAGTCCTTGAAAATATGGTTCATAAGGTCAACAAAATAAGCTAGAGCGTTCGTCAAACCAAATGGCATTACTAGCCATTCATAAGATCCATACCGTATACACAACGATGTCAATGGAATACTATCCTCCGCAATGCGTAGTTGATGGAATCCAGTAGCTAGGTCCAATTGAGAAAAGACTTTAGCACCACTAAGTTGATCGAATAAATCATATATTTGCGGTAGAGGATATTTATTTTTGATGGTAAGATCATTAAGCATGTGATAGTCGACGCAAAGCCTAAATATACCATCCGACTTCTTTACAAAGATCATTGAAGCTCCCCAAGGTGAGGAACTAGATCGAATAAACTGTTTCTTCTCTAATTCAGATAATTACTTTCACATCTCTTCATTTTCCTTATTAGACAATCGATAGGGAGGACGTCTAACAGGTAGAGCTCCAGGAATTAAATTAATTTGGAACTCAATTGCTCGCTTAGGTGGCATTCCCGACACAGGCTCAAATATGTCGGGAAATTCTCGAACAACACAAATTCAAGAAATAACCTCCTCTACATCATCGTTATCAACATCTCTAGGATTTAATGTATATAAAGAGGCCACGACATATAAACTAGAGTCTTTAATTACTACGGAAATCCGATCGATGGATTGAGGATGTCGAAGATAGACAATCCTCTCAGGACAATGGATATGAGCCTCATACTGGTAAAGCCAATCCATTCCCAATATTATTCCAAAGCCTATACAACAAATCACATACAAATCGGTTTGGAAAGAATAACCACTCAAAACAATTTCGACATCTTCACATAATAAACTAAGCGTTGCGGATCCACCAACAGGATTCGCAATTCTTAGTGAGGTCATCAAACATAAGACATCCAAAGAATTATAATCAACAAGATTTTGTGAGATAAAAGAATGAGATGCACCCATATCAAAAAGAACTCGTGTAGGATGCCCATGAAAATCAATAACTCCATCAAATATGGAATGAAAATTACCTTGCCTTGAAGAAGTGTTGGTAGGGGCTTGCATGACATTTAGCTTTCCTTCCTTCTTATTAGGACATTTGGCGCATGAAGATATTAAATGGCCCTGAACCTTACAGTATCTACAAACGCGGGGCTTGGGGCACTTGTTGGCATAATGATCTTTTTGCTCCGCAATTGTAGCATTCTCCTTTTCCATACTTAAAAGCTTTAACTTTAGGAGCTATTTGTGTACCTTTCTTGTGTGGATAAGACTTGGGTTTGTTGCTACGATTCCTCTTATTGTTGGAGTTCTTATTAGAGCTCTCAACTTCAACATCACTGTCTTTATTGGCTTCTTCAAGACTAAGCGCGATATCCACGAGTTCATCAAAAGGCACGGCCAGTTTAAGCAATAAAGATTTCTTAAGAATCTTATTGAGCTCACAAACAAATTTTCGATTCTTCTTCTTCGCGGTGTTAATATACCCCAAACCATATGTTAATAAAGAGTCAAAAGATATGGCATATTCTGCCACAGAAGTACTGCCTTGCACAAGGTCCATAAAACGACGGGCTAATCCCACTTTCTCACTTTCAGGTACGAATTTTGCCTCAAACTTTTTCTGGAATTTCTCCCTAGTTAGGCCCTTCTCTTGGATTTCAGAGATTAAGAGCTCATACCAATCAAGTGCTCTGCCTTCAAGCATACTAAAAGCTACTTGAACTTGATGTAAGTCCTCAAGGTTCATGCAAGAAAATATGCATTCGCATGATTTGACCCAAGCTTGGACATCCATAACACTTTCGGTGCCCAGAAAAACTTTTCCACCGAGCTTGGTATAATCGCTGCATAAGGTGGCAAACCCAGATTTGGGATGCGTAGGCGCAGAAGTGGTTCCTGTCGCTTAGGCATTTGTCACTAGATCAAGAAGTTGTTGAGTTGTCATATATACTCCCGCAACAGGAGTGGCAGTAGGTTGAGTGACATTTGCACGGGCACGCTAGACATATTTTTTTAAGAAGAGAAGAAAGAAAAATGTTAATCTCAAAAGAATTTTGAATCAATGAACAAGGAATCATAATATAAGATAGGATATGATGGGTCCTAAGACTCGATCTAAATCCTAAACACAATTTCCTAAAAGAGACTTAGGACAATGATCCTCGCCATAATATTTTATATTGTTCCGAACTCGGCTCTGATACTAAGTTTAACGCCCCACCACAATACTCGCGTTAGCCAAGGCCATTGCAAGCAATGGTGTCACCTAATCCGAAGAATAAGGCTGTTGAGGAGCGACCATTTGTATATTAGCTTCGAAAGAGTGATAAAAACATATCGAATAATTTGGTCTTACTTTTTCAACTTCTCATTAGTAAATCCGACATATCTAATTCAAGTTCGAATCTACTACACAGTGGCTATATATAATTCGGAGACAATATAAAATTCATAACAAAATAATCAGAGTCAAACACAGAATTCATATCTCGAAGGCGGAAGAAATATGAATAAATAACACTATAGTGTATACATAGAGGTAGTGGCCAAACAAGGTCCACTATACTATAAAAGAGTAGACAATAATGCATGCCAAAAGAGTGGGAATACATAAGAGTCACTGTCTCATATACATATCAGCATAAACTACAACACTAGTGTAGAAAGCCAAATTAAAGAACTGGATCCTGCTAGAAGTCATATGGAAGCACATGCAACACTCGGGCCTGACCAGAGTATTATTTATAAGAAATAAACAATAAATGGATCGGTCTAGCTGTACTTATCTCATAAACTAGCATATAATTAGAGATATAAAGAAATGTAGACACATAAATACTATAACAAAAGTGAACACACATAAATGTGGAATTTAAGAATGTCTACAATATATCTATAATAGATCTATAAAAGAATCTCAACCAAAGTTATATAGCTACTCACGGAAACGATAATTCATATCAAATCAATATAAAAATTGATAGCACATATGTCAAAGAAACCCAGATTGATAAGTTAATATCAATAAAATAAGATTGATAAATGCATATCAATAAAATCTCAAATTGCAGAAATCAAAAACCAAAAATCCAGAAATCACAGAGAAAACAAGGGGGGTAGGCCTTGAGATGGGAGTCTGAAGACTCAACTTGGGAGTCCGAAGACTCAACCAACACGTATATAGAGACGAGACCCGATCTCTAGGTAGCTAGCATATATGTTGAGCTGAAGCTCCGAGATGGCCCGAAGATGTAATGACCCGCACTGGCAGAGGTATTATAATTAATTAATTTAATTATTTAAATAGTGATTTAGGGAATTAAATCGTCGTTAATTAAATTATAGTGAATATTTAATTAAAGTAAATAATAGAGTAATATATTTAATTCAGAAATAATCAAAAATATTGGAAATCACAATATTATGTGAACTGGATCGTCCCTAGGATTTAATTCATCTTAGAGTTGAATTATATTGACGAATATATCCAATCGACGTCAGTTTGAACGTAAGATTTTAATATAATTAAAATAGAGCGCGTAACGGCGCGGCAGTTCGCTATTTGGCGATTTGAACTTCAACTGAATGTACAGGATTCGTTTTAAGCCGGATTTTTGTGAAACAAGAAACGTGTGGAGTTGGTGGAGTATATCTTTCTAGTGGAAGAGAAAAATCGGGATTTCGTCGGGTCGATTTTGATTTACGTCCAAATCAAATTTCAGAAAAGTCGCTGTGGAATTCCTTTATATTTTGCAACGCTTTATTTACGTTATAAAAGGATTTTCGATATAAATTGAATATCGAGATAATCTGGAATCTGAAATATCAAGCTGTAAATTCTGGTATGATATTCTAGAGCTGTACGATATCATATGTGAAGATATACGATAATATAAATTTATTTATATTTAATTTAATTATATTTAAATATATTTATATATTTAAATGGGTCATCCAGAGCTTTAAAAATAGCCGGTTTTGCAAACGAAGTCGGAATTCGACGAAACTAGTTTTGTTGGATCCGCAACATCAAATTATTGTTAGAGGTCAAGTTTCGTGATTTTTAGAATCAGTATGTGGTCGTACGGATTTTTAGAGTGAAAAACAGTTAGTATTTTGACAGTTAAAAATATGCTGTGTGAGCAGACGAAGTCGGAATTCGACGAAACTAGTTTCGTTGGGACCGTAATGTCGAACTGTAGCTGCATATCCAGTTTCGTGATTTTTAGGTATCGTGTGTGATCACACGAATTTTTAGAAGGCAAACAAGAATATAATTGAATATAATATAGAAAATATCTCAATCACTTTGCTTATAAATAGCCTGACTTCCTACTCCTTAAGACCTAATTCATATTCATTCTTCTGGGAGTCAAAAAGAGGCCGCCACCCAAGTTAATCCTTCTGCAAATTTAATCTCCTCTTTTACTCAATGAAATCGAGTGTTCTTGGATCCGTTGGAACCACTCAAGCGAGAGCTTCAACCGCGTATACACAGTCTTGGGTGTGACAGTGTTAGAGGGGGAGTCTAAGTTCACCAGCGTGACCTAGGGTTCGATGCTGGCGTTGGCACAGGCGTTGATGGGTTGAATGGGTGTTGGCGTGGAGTTTAGGATGGAAGGGCTCACACATTGGCGAAGTTGGTGGAGTGTTGAGCATAACTATGTCGCTACCTGTAGCAGGTTAGCGAAAGAGGGGGCAGCACGTCGCATTCTCCAAGGTGGGGCTGGAGTACACCATGAGGGATTGGTCGGATAGGGTTTGCGAGGGGAAAGGGAATGGTAGTGGTCTCGCTCGGAGTGGGTGGCCGAGTCAGCGGAGGGAGATGGTCAAAATAGCGGTCAACGTGGGTTTTTAGTTGGAGCAGGAGACGAGATTCAAATTGGGGGAAGACAGGTAGAAAAATGATCGGGCCTGGGTTAATGAAAGAAGTATGGGCCGGTGGTTGTAATGTGAGGCCCAATTTTAGTATTTAAGTTTAGTTTTAATATTTAAATTATCGTATTAACTTCGAATTATCATAACTATTTCGTACGAGGTCGAATTGACCAACCGTAAGTTGCGTGGGGACCGTATGGACGAGAGCTTCACAATAAAGCTGACTGGAAGTGGATTGAGACTCGTATGAATTTATGGCGAAATAAATTGTTTGATTCAAATCAAATAACAGTTTATCGTTCTTTAACGATGAACTGCCAATGTGAGTAAAACTCACCAACTCTGAACAGTTCTATTTTTATAACGTATATTTAGAACTGATAAATGATGACTAATTGTTGTGTGTTAACTGTTGGTTGAGTTGTTTGTGTATTGATTGAAATCATAGATAACGATATATATATATATATATATATATATATAAATCGTTAATCGAATATTGATTCTGTTTTATCAGAATATTTTATATATGTGTTGTTTAACATCTGTGATGCAGGGGAACAGGTTGGAGGGGTCCAACTAGACTCCTCAATATTTATGATACTGTTCTGTTCATATATTGTAATATATGATGTGATATATAACCTGTGTTGATTATATGTGTTTAAATGATGTTGATCATTGTTATTCGATATTTTTAATATCATAAAAAGACCCTGGGATGTAAAAAGGGATATTTCAATGTATATTGAAATAAAGGAATTTTATAAAATCAACTGATTTTATAAAAGGAAATAATTTGAAAACAAAGCATTTATAAGATCATAGGATATTATAAAGGAGAATATTTATTTTGAAAATAAATGGAATTGTAAAAGGAACATTTATTTGGAAAATAAATAGGATAAAAGGAAAAAGGAAATTAACGAGATGGGAAAGAGTTAGTCGATTAGAGCTATCAAATAGAGTTATCAAAAAGAAGTTAATCAAATATAGTTTATTCGAAGAAGTTAGTCAAACATAGTGATTCAGGATAAGTTACCATTTAGCACGACTGCTAGCGTAATTCGCAGGGCTGCAGATAGCCTACGGCGGTCGGATGGTTCCTGAGGGAATCAGGCGTAACCATTGTGATCGCTACGATCTAGAGTCAAGCGAATGGAGTTAAATCGAATATAGTTATTCGAAATAAAGTTAAAACAGATACTAGTTATTCGAATTAGAGTAAGTCAATTAGAGTTAATCAAATAGAGTTAATCGAATGGAGTTAAAGAAATAGAGTTAAGCAAAATTAGAAACTGACTAGAGATTAGTAAGTTGAATGGTTTCCTGAGTATCGATCTGATGTTGGTTTCGGCCTTTGGGGTTTATACTTAGGGAATCGTTCTCATACTAGTTATAGTTAGGGACTGATAGTTGTGGAAGGATAGTGATACGTAAATAAACAATGGAAATGTTTTCCAACGTTGATAACGAATATTTTCTAAATATAGAAAATAAGGAAATATGTATAGATATACATGATGATTGATCGATATAATTTCCATCTGGAAAAAAATATCGTTGTTTGCACACGAGTTTTTCTTTGATAGTTAAATCACCAACTATCAAAGTTTTGACCATTTTAACGTTGTTAATATGGAGAGACCGGTTGGATTATTATCCAAAGAACCACTCTGTATTGGCATAAGCGTTGCGAATCAAGTACGCTGAATATATTGAAGACGGAGTAAAGTGCAAGGGCTATTGTATAAATCTTAGATAACAGTGCCTAAGATGGATATATTGAATAGTGCCTTCAGTTTGTCCAGTCCCAGGACAACTTGTATGGACGAATGTCTGACAGAGTATTCCTAACGAATCATATATATTGATCTCTTCAACGTATTTCGTTGGGTGGCGGAGGAATTCGTTTCTCTTAGCTTCATACCCATGATACTGTTAGGGGAATCGATGATGATTTGGCGGGTATGACGATGTGATATTCCAAGTAAATGAAGATACGATATGTAAAAGATAAGCGTAGCTTCTAGCCTCACATCCGGTAAATGACAGAAGTCGGGCAGGCAACATGGCTAAGTCGGTCGCACCGAAGTAGGGTGTATAATCACCTATCTAGAGAATATTCATTTGCTTCTTTAATCTATCAATGCTGTCCCATATATATACGGGAAACGGTTGTTGATCCCAACCGTTGGTGATGTACATTCGATACACTCAAGCGAAATGAGTGGTCAGTCATGTGTGGCTGAGTTGCAAGATGTTCTTGTTGAACTCCAGTGTATCGTTCCTAGAGTACACTGATCGAAAGGTGGTTCCATACCTTGTCATAGTTGGAAATCCACTACCCAATACGTGCTTGCGGTTTTGATTGTATACTATATATGTAGAACGTGAGATGAAAGCGTTTCTGCTAATTGATCATTATATGGTGGTTGATAGGCATTATTATAATATCAAAAGGTTTTGATATAAAGATATTTTGGATTCTCATAAGGGGAAACCCGTTCCGTTATACGGCGTGGTCTTATGAGATATCGTTTACTTGTTCAGACCGTTCTAAAATGTTTTACTCATACCAGTCCCATGTCTGACACGAAGTTTATTTTGTTTTGTTTCCCTAAACTCTTGGGTGCCTAAATTTGTACGGGCAGTCAAGTAGTCGGGATTTACAGATACACTTGGGGAGCTTAGAGCAGGAGGCTTCAAGATTCTATAGCTATTATTATTTCTGCTGTTATTGTAAGTGTTGTACTCTGATAAGTGCTATTGTATACATAATTGTTTTATTTCAAAAGTTATGTTACATTTTATTCGTTCCGCTGTGAGTTTCGTGTTTACTCTGATGATGATGTTCTTCTTCTTCTTCTTCTATTCTATTAGTTCTACCTTATCTTTCCTCACCCTCTATCTTCTTTCTATTAATTTCTTGAATTTCCAGTGCAATTCGGGGTTGGACTTGTGTTATTTGGTTAGCTCAAATTAGTCCGGATTTTCGGGTCATTACAGAAGACCTATAGGTCGTGACCCCGTTGGAGTGAACCGAAGTCCCATAGTGAACCGAAGTTCCTCAGAATGATCTGAAGATCATCAAAATAAGTAAAAGCATGAAAAGATCACAATTGATCCAAGGTAGTACAAAATACTTCAAGCTAGTAATTATAAGAGTTGAGTTTCGTGTCCTATAACCACTTGCTCTACTCGAATAGTAACGAACAAGTTGTATAATCCACTAGAAACATAAAACGATCATTGCCACAGTTTTTCGATCGAATGAGTCCAAGAATTAACCATCGAAGTAAACGCAAAGGTCATAATTCTTGATTTTGCTAAGGCGTTTAATTAGATTTCTCACACGAACGAGAAAAAGGTTTATAAAATATATACTAGTAGATGTGCAAATCAATTTATAAAATAACTTCATATAATGAAGTGGAGTTAGAAACCGCTTAGTAAAAAGATTAGGTATATACTAATAAATTTGAAACCCTTTTATATAATTTCGAAGTGGAAAATCTCGTGTAATATCGATCGAAATGACGACCGAACTAAGGATTCACGTTTTAATAACGTAAACAAAATCTCACGACTATCGATTATAATTTCGTTCACCACGAATAAATAGAAAGTTCATGAAATCAGAACGTAGAAATCCTCAAACCAAAAAAACTGAAAAGTTACAAAAAAAGTAGAAATAGGCCGAAACTCGGTTGGAAAAGAGCCTGAATGGGCCTAAACTATTGATCGTGGTTACCACCGGTCAATAGCAGAAAAATAGGATCTAGACGTCTAAATTAAAAAATCAGACGCTGAATTTGCATTTTCCTGAAACAGCAAGGTTTTAGTTCATTTTCGAGCAATTTCAAACGACTGAATTTTTTGGACCAGGCGTCTGAATTAAAATTCAGACATCAGAATTATGTTCCTCTTGTTTTTTAATTATTCATAACAGGTCAGATGTTTGACATAAAGTATTTAGACATCTGAATCTTGGTCTGCGCACAATTTTGCCTAGAAAACATGCTCAAAACGATATCGACCAATGCCCGAAGGCTTGTAATGTTTCTATACAAAAATGAAACTTCCAAGGCTTGCCGAAGCAACTTATAACACCTAAAATTCACTTGAACACCAAGAATCACAATGAAAATCAATGAAAATAGAACCAAGCTTCATAAATTGGAAATGTCAACATACAATTCAATCAACACAACCAAATACACAATTCATAAGCAACATATACGTGCCAAGAGCACACTAGACAAGCATGAATGCTTGAGGCATATATGTGAGTTCAAAGGAACTCACCTTTGATAGTTGAATGCAAGGAGATGAATCAAAACCTAGCCAAATCAACCTCTCTTCGCATGAAGCTTACAAATCCTCAACCTAAGCATATAAGTATACCAATCCTAATAGTTAGGTTTAGAAAAATCCCCAAATATGGAAGAGGAAGCAAGTAGATGAAGATGGAGATGATCTTACCTAGATTTCTCCTTGAATTACCTAAACTAACACAAGATTTCCTAAGAATGGAGCGTAGGAATATTAGTTTCCTCTTCCCTTAGGTTTAGGAATTTACTTAGAAAATGAATGAAGAGTTAAATGAAAGAGGGAGGTAGGTGGAGAGACTATGTAGTGGCCTACATTAGGTTGGGGGCTAGCTTGACCCAAACTAAGTCCTCCAGAAAGTCCTAAATTTTCACTTACTCAAAACATATCAAAGTTTATAGTTTTAAAAGTAGCAAACGACATTTTGAAATCAGTGGAATTAGTTTCGAGTCCAAATTCATCTGTATACAAAAAGTGACTTTTTGGACTAACATTAAATTAGCAACTCTATATTTAAATAAAACGTTTAAATATATTTTCGTAAAATACGCGGGTTGTTACAGTATCCAACCAACATTATAAGCGGAATATTGGCTAGCGCCTTTCAAATTCCTTAAATAATCAAAGTCTTCATCTATGGAGATTTATCTCAACCGTTAACCAAAACGATTTCCATTAATTCCAATTTAATTAATTGGAAAACTCCAGGTTTCACTTATCTTTAATTCAGATTCGTTATACAAAGATGAATATCTTCCTTACATTCAACGTTTAATAAACTGTTAAATGAACATCCGGGCTTTCCTTTCGATCCTCACCCAGATAAATAAACATTGGCCAGGTAAGTTCAGCGCACTGGTTGCAGCATTTTTTGCCTTGTTAAACACCCCGTTTATCTTTCTGGATCTCACAATCGGGACAGACTTACTCGTGGTTTCCGCATATTCAACCAAAATTGGTGTTTATTATTTAAAACATTATTCACTCATCTAAAATACTTTCATTTTTCCTGATTATTTTATTATTAAAATAATCATTTAAAATCCAATTTCTGGAATGAGACACCTTCAACTCCTGTATAACCCGAGAATCTGGGTATACACAAACTTTCAATAAACATAAACAAGATGTCATGTGTCTAACAAGTTGTAACTAAACTCGTTAGTCATTTAAGATCAGATGTCGGTGTCAAAATTGGGTTCTGTTTTATTAATTAACAACCAATCAGTATTCATAACCATTGATCAACCAAATCAACCATTCAAACCAAATCAACCTCATGAATTTATTTATAAATCATTAGCAACCATATACCACCAATATAATCACAAATTCACCCCAAATTTTCTAAGAGACATTTAATAAACACCATATGTGCATCTCTTAAACTAACTAATTAAAACTCTTTATAAAGTGAGTTTTTCACACCTACTTAAGAGACTACCCAAATTTTACCTAAAGATCGAACCTTTAATGGTTTAATTTTCTTTACCACATCAAATCACTTACTAATACCCCAAACATATTACCAAAATTAAATCAAGGCATGTATATTTATGATATTCCATAAATGTGCAACTTTGTGAACCTAACATAAAGGTTTTCACTCCAAACTCCAAATGGACCTATTTAGGAATTTTTAGCAATTATATACCATCAAATCATCCATGAATTCACCACCAAAACTCTAAGAAACATTTCAACAAACACCTTACATGCAATCATTAAATCAAGCAACAAAAACCCTTTAAAAGTTTAGTTTTTCTCACCCCGTGAAGTCCAAGCTTTTGCCTAAGGGTCCCTTGCTCCTAATCTTGCCCTCCTTTCTCTTTTTCTTCCTTTTTCTTTGTTTTTTTCTTTCTTTTATAAATGATTTTCGGCCATGGCCATGAGCTTAAGGGAGACGGAGGAAGATTAAAGAAGGTGGAAGTGAGATTAAAGTGGAGAGGGAAGGTCCTTTTATAGCTTAGAAAGTCACATGGATTGGTGACTTATCGCAGATCTAAGGGAAGAGAAATGAATGGCATATATTCATCCTTATCCATTTTCATCCTTATCCAAAAGTGTGCTTTCTCATTGACTTTCCGATCTCATTTCGGAGTATCAAACGGTAACGGTTTTCAGAAATTCTTCAACCATATTATCCGGTTTTTAACGTACTTCAACCATATGTGTTCAAATCCAAAATCGGAGTTTGTTCGAATTTTCAAATAATTTAGTTTAATATTGTTTTCTTAATAACTTTCTATATTTGATACGGGATTTTCCCAGACTTCATACATAGCTAATATTCTATGTTCTAAATTTTTCTGAATAGGTCTCAGGTACTAGTTTTGCCATTAGCACTATCAAATTCCAATTACTGTAAAAATTTAGTTCAAATTTTGGCCTTTTATTTTTTTTCTTTTCCGCATACGGATGTCGTTTTACGTGAAACTTCCCTGAATACTAAAATTCACTATTTCGAATCCAATGGAGATTGTAACACCCTACCTCCGCTAGGGTCACTCACAAAGGGAATGCACTAGTTTTGGTGGAGCATTATCTAGGTAAACATGCATAGAGATATCACAAGACAAAACATAAATAAAGCAGCGGTAGAACTTAAAAACCAAATCTTATTACTTTCAAGAAAAGAGTCAAAACCTCATATATCCAAAGTACAAGTTGCCATTATTCCATTACATCAAATTCTAAATAAAGAAGCATAAACTTAAAAATAAAAAAAGTAAATTATTCCCCAAAAATAGCAGACGTGCAGCCATAGCATAGCTCAAGACCAAAACGTACATGAGCTGACAGAAAGCAAGCTAAATCCAAGCTAAGAGCTAGAGTTTCCTCCCTGAGAACCTGGGGGAAGAAACGAAAGAAAAAGGGGTGAAAGGAAACGTGTCAGTCATAAAGACTGGTAAGTCCAAGTGACTTTCAGCATAAAAACTGGTAAAGGTAACATGACATGTATAAACTGAAAGTAAACATAAGTATGATGTCAAGATGGATAGGATAGACTAAGATAACATGATGAATTAAGTATAGGTCAAGTATAGTATCGCATGTTCAAGGTTCGCTGCACCAACTGTACTAGTAGCCCAACCCATGTCAAGTATTAATCATGAAATGATCCCTTGGCCCAAAATCGTGAATGACCCATTACTAGGTCCAACGGAACAATCCACTAATAGATCGGCTCCCTACAAGTTCTAGCTCGTTGTGATTCTGTGTCATACGGCCCTATCACGAATGTAGTCACATGTGCTAGGTTCACCATAGGGTGTATCAAGCCCTATGGTGCCAACCACCGACACGAATCAAGCATGCATAGATAAACCTACTGATGCCCAATGCCTACTTTTTCAACTCCGGACCACGTGCACGACCATAGCCCGCCTGAACCTACACTGGCGCACCCACACAGCCGTCGTTCTGGTCGCTTACAATCAGCCCAGTAATCGTGCCCCACCCTGCCTAGTTCCAGGGTACCATGATACATCTAGTGGGTTACTGCTGAAATGGACCGCGTAACTAGGGTTTCCGTCCAGTAGGTTAAGTGTTGTCATTTAAATTCGAGACTTAACCCCATCAGTCTAGCATATCAAATTGGCTAAGTGTTGTCATTTAAGTTCGTGACTTAGCTCTACCATTCACGTGTTAAGTTGGTTAGGTGTTATCGTTCAAGTTCATGACCTAACCCTACCAATCATATTTCAAGTTGGTTAAGTGTTGTCTTTCATGTTCATGACTTAACCCTATCGTGTGGCATTAATTCATTAATGCAACCCAACCTCTCACATCAGACCTGTTTTTGTGGTCACTGGATATGTCGGGCGGTTCCGGGCAGATTTACACCACAACTCAGTCTGACCTCGGGTTTCAAGCGCGATATGACCAACTACCCACATTGGATCCTATTGTTTGCAGTAACTGGATTTGCCGGGCGGTTCCGGGCAGATTTACACTGCAAACTCAACCCAACCTCGAGTTGGCCATTTTCAAGTTCATTCTAGTGTCATGACCATGTTCAAGTTTCATGTCAAGTTCATGTCAAGTTTCATGTTTCAACTTATGCCTATTATCAAGTTCATGATTCATGTTTACAACCAGTTCATGTTTTGCCTAATCTACCCAAATCGTATTCCCATCGCATGTAAACGTTAATCGATCTAAATTACAAGCAAATCTAAATCTAGAGATAAAGGTAATAACATCAAAATTATGATAGGCAGAAGGGACAAGCATAAAGCGATAAAAGAGATTACAAGACTGGCATGATATAACTTGAGATAATCGGTTACAACATCACTGGCATATAGAAATTAACAGGGTTTCAAATCTAGCAAGATAAGGCGATAGTCTTGATAAAAACTTGACATAAAAGAATAGGCATGCAAAAGCAAACCAAATACAAGGATAACGGGTCAATGGTTTTTGGTGTACATAATAACGAATAAACTAAGCCAGTCACACCCTAGGTATGGGACCCAACTAAATGCCAATTCGGCGTTCAACATGGTTTTCAACTATAGTGTTATGATCAATCAACTATAATAGTCAACTAACCACAATAGTTATACAATAGTCATGGATAATTATCCAAAAGAGTTCTAGGCAACTACCCTAATAGTCATAGGCAATTAACTGTAATAGTTTCAAAGTCATGGTCATAGTCTTATGTTCATAATCATAGGCAGTAATTCATAGTCACGAGTCATAGGTGATTAGCCACAATTGTCCTTGTCATAGTCATAGGCAATGGTCTTGTGTCCTCAGTCATAGGCATAGGCATAGTCTTATGTTCTCAGTCATAGTCCTTGTCCATTGACAATGGTTTCAATGTCATAGGCATGATAACGTTTGATTTTTAATGCGAATAGGCCCAAACTGATTTCAAAGCAATATTCCCAAATGTCAAGATCCAAGAAGAATAAGAATAGATATGAATCATACGTATATCAAATCCTAATTTATAACATGCCCATATCAAGTTTATAGTTTTCATCTAAAAGTAACTGGAACTTACAGTGCGTGGATCGAGAATTAAAAAGCAGAATTTGATTGTTGAATCTCTATTTGATTGATCGTGTTCTAATTGAAATCCCCAAATTTGCAAATCTCTAAGCGTAGTCTTGATGGAGAAGAAGCAATCTTTTTTCTTCTTTTTTATCTTATTATTTTGATTTTCTCAGATGCAGCATAAGGACAGAATGAAATGGTGTGGAGAGAATGAGGTTAGGGGTGAGTTTATATAGGATTAGGCAGACGAATCTAGGTAGAAAACGAGTCTAAATACATCAGGATGCATCTGGTTCAAGAAGTGGGTTCGGGAGGCAGGTCGACCCCCAGGTCGACTCCCCAGTCGACCTGGTCATGGGGGGGGGGGGGTCGACTCCCCAATCGACTCCCGAGTTGACCTGGTTGGGGGGGGGGGTTGACTCCCCAATCGACCTGGGTATATAGGCGGGAATTTTCCCGCCAGCCTTCTTTGGGTTTGAATTTCGAATTTCTGGCTTTATTTTCGAGCTGTTTTATTTTATTTAAATTCCTAAAACTTCGGAGGGTCATATCTTGGTCATACGGACTCCGATTTTCGAAAACTCGGACTAGATTTCATATAGAATTCCGAGACGAACGCAATGGCGCAACCCGTTTCCCCTGATTTTTATTTTAAAATTTAATTCTGCCTTAATTTATGACTTTAACATGTTATAAAAATACAGGTTGTTACAGAGGTGGTCTCACGATCTAGCGATATTCCGTTCTAAAGATACCCTCAAAATCGTCTGTTTTTAGTTTAAATTTTGAATCTTTTGTGAATTTAACATATCTAACGGATGCCATTTTTGACGTAACTTGGTTGGTTACCTAATTTCATCATCCGGATTTAATGAAACTGATTCCATCAAAATCCGAGTTCGTTAGCTACTACTTACTTTGTAAACGTACTGTTTTTAATCCAAAATTCATTCTTTTTGGACTATTTCAATTTTATTCCTGCCCAAATCCAAATAAATTCTGATCTTTATGAAATTTGGAAATTTTAAATTGGTTCCAAATTTCCAGGTCGTTACATACCCGTTTAACAAATATATGCATATATATGCCTACTTTGAAATAATTTTCAATTCTACCCTACATTATATTTGATTTGGCTTTATTTATCATTCATTCTCATATTGGTTTTTATCATTCCAATATTTTTCTCGGTTAAATTAATTATCAACCATCACAACCAACAATCAATTTGTCAATTAAATTTTCAATTGCATAACTTTTATATATACTCAAAAAATATATTTTCTAAGATCAGATTATATATATGATTACAAATACGTTACTTATAAACATATAACCCTCAACTCATTCTGGGGCATTACTAACCCCATCTCTAATGAGTTTCTCATTCTAGGATACTACTGATCCTATTTCTAATGAGTTATTCTTTAATAGGACATTAATAATCCTACCTCTGACGAGTCTTTCATTCTATTCTAACGAGTTGTACCCAAAAGATTTGAGTTAGCCAAAGCTTTGATACCATATATAGTGACCCTCCCTCTCGGTCGATCCAAATTGATCGTTAAACCGATTTAAATCGAACCAAAAAGGCAGATATGCTAACTTTGGGCGCACAACACATCAGAACAAACAACAGAAGACTTTTATAAACATCATAATAATGTTACATCAGACTACGGAATATCAGAGTATATCGAAAATAATACAGCGGAAGATAAATTTACATTAAATGTAATACAATACAATGGAAAGAAATAAACTAACATAGCGGAAGACTATCAATGCTCTGGACGCAGCTTTAAGCTTCAATCTAGAATCTTGCTTAATGAAATAATCTGCAAAACAAACTACTCGACTACCCGTGCGAAAAATATGGGCACCCGAGTTTGTAAGAGAAAAACAAACTACGAGCCAGTCACGGGACTGGTATGAGAAACTCTATAGTTATAATTAACTTATTTAAAAGTGAGGCATATCACAGGACCATGCCATATAACACGGAACATGTTTACTTCACTAGATTGCCAGTGCAAATACAACTACCATTTATAATAAACTTATGGATCTACAACACATCAAACAACATGCAATTCCTCAATCTACCCGTTTAGGCTTAATACCCAAACTTATATTTTAAAATCCAATTCACTTTACATAAACTATTTTTTTGGACATTATTTCCCGATTTCTTATTTCAAATCATTGGAAATACATTTCTAACTTTCATAGCAAAGTAGACTTCACTTGGGGATCTCAAACAAAATCATTTGGAAATATGAGTTCCAAAATATCACAATGCATACAAACAGTATGCAACCAAACCTTGGGAGGTTTCTCCCATCAACAAGGCCAAGGGTCGATTCCTTAATTACTATATCTATATCTATATATATATATTGTAACACCCCACACCCGCTATGGTCACTCTCTAAGGGAATGCCATAACATCGGTGGAGTATTTTAAGTGAATATAGAACAGAAAAATTACAACAAGACAGATATAAGTAATACTTGAAAAATTTCAAAACATCATTTCATTGCAGCGGAAAGTAAAACATGTTTGGTTACATCACAAAACCATAATAAGAGTCAAGTACAAAATATCCACCCTGATAAATAAAAGTACATAATCCCAATACATGAACTGATAGCCATAAAAGAAAGGGTAAGCTGAGCTCTAAACCTATGGTCCAAGCTCCAAAAGAGAATAAAGCAGCCTGATCAAAGCCCACTCGTACTGGGCCCACTCTGATAACCTGAGGGTTGGAAAAAAGATAAAAACAACGGGGTCAGACATAAGTCTGAGTGAGTCCTATAACTTTAACAATACAATCGTTAAAGTAACCAGAGAAGACATAAGCTTGATATACGGTAACGTCTGGGGATGAATGGCTACACTAAGCAGCTAGGTGTACTTAGGATAAACTAAGATAACCGTAAAGACGCATCCACCCACCCAAGGATAATTACTACACTGCACCACACCAGTTATTCCTACTTAAAGGTTGATCCCACTAAGTGTACTTAGTAATTTAGTAGTTTCGTGTACCCCTATCTGACTACATAGGTGTACCCACTACTCCCCAAGCGATCGGCTCCCCTACGTAGATACCCGTGCTGGTCCCACGATGGGGTGTATCATTCCCCAACGTGGCCACCAGATAATATCAACGGTGCACGGCTTTATATCTACACGATGCAACAACGACTTACCAACCAGCCCGGGTCCACACACGCATATGAAACCCGTTGGTCCCGCGTTGCCACCGCTAACCCGGTTTGGCCTCTTATAGTCAAGCCCAATATGCGTGTCCCGTCACTCGACTAGAGTCGAGCCCACAAAGATATGTTTGGGATATTGGTTGAAATGGGCCCCCACAAGCTACCACCTAAGCTTGTTATTTCTAGTGAATCCCACTTAACCCTTTAACCATGTCCCCTTACATGTTATAAATTTTGGTTAAGTCCTTTAATCATATTCTAATTGTCATACAAGGTACCCACTAGATCTTCACATGCCACCCATGGCACTTACTTAACCCTTTAATCATGTTTAATTACATGTTCCACTTTGGTTAAGTATTCTAATCGTATTTTTCTATTGCCACCCAAGGCAACCCACTAGTTTCCTCATGCCACCCAAGGCACCCACTTAACCCCTCATGTCCCACTACATGCTAATATGGTTAAGTGTTTCTTAATTCATTAATTAAGATCATGACCTCATAAAGACCTCTCACATTAGACCGTCTTTTATGACTGCTGGAGATGCCGGTTGGTTCCGGGCAGACTTCTGTCATCAAAAGGGTCTAACCTCGTGTCTTTACTTTAATCATGTATTTAATTTATGACTAAGACCTCTCACATTGGGCCAATCATTTGTAGCCGCTGGATGGCCGGTCGGTTCCGGGCAGACTTCCGCTACAAAAGGGTCCAACCTCGTGTCTTAGTTGATTAATTACACCTAATTATTCACCCCCATATTAATTATCCCTAATTAATATCAAGTTTTTCATAACATGGGTAGACCTAACTCAATAGGTAAATTCCCATGGGGTAGACCTAACTCAATAGGTAAATTCCCACTTATGCTTATTCATTTTATGGTATGCTTAATCATAACCATTTCACACCATTTCATTAACATGTCTATTAACCCCATCGTTTCCCCACGTACTTATGCTAACACGACATATTTCCAAGAGAAGATTCTTTCACAATTAACATGGGTTTCACTTAGCATACATTAGCATTAACATGGGTTAAAAGGTGTCCACTTACATCATAATATTAACCCAACTAGCATTGCTAAATAACCCAACTTGCATGAACATACATATGTCATACATAAAGGCAACTTGCATAAGTGTTCATAGGTTATACAAAGGTGAACTTGCATGTGTCTTAAAGGTGTGAACTTGCACAACATGTTACATGTTAACTTGCATAACATCATACACATAACTTGCATAATATTATAAACATAACTTGCATATCAACATACACATAACTTGCATAACATCATGCACATAACTTGCATCACATCATACACATAACTTGCATATGAACTTGCATAACAACATGCACATAACTTACATAACATCATACACATAACTTGCATAACATGTTGAAATTGCATATAAGCATACACATAACTTGCATAACATGTTGAACTTGCATATAAGCATACACATAACTTACATAACATGTTGAACTTGCATGTATGACTTGCATCTTAAAGGAGGGTAAACATGCATATATATATTCATAGCATATAAAGGTATCATCTTGCATATGCATGCATCACATTTTAAAAGGGTAAACTTGCATGTCATGATTTATGCATAATACCAAACACTTAGCATGCATAAAACCACCTACTTAGCATGCATAAAATCAATTACTTATTATGCATAAACCCACCACTTAACTTGCATAAACCCACATATCCAACTTGCATAAACTCACATATTCAACATGCATAAACTCACATATTCAACATGCATAAACTCACATATTCAACATGCATAAACTTAGGATTAATATTAAACATAGATTAGCATATTCACATCATATCATATGACTTGAAAACCCATTAATCCTCATGCAAAACCATAGATCTCATCATATCTCATCTACTTAATTTAGCAATTGATCATCAAAGTGATAGAAACTCACCAAAACCTAGATTAGCAAACTTATGAAGTGGAATTAGTTGAAGAAGATGTTGATTAGAGGTTGATTAGCTTGCAACTCTCTTCATTGATTTGTGGAGGCCATGATCAAGTTTCATTTTGCCATAGTTTAGTTACAAGATCTAATTATGAATGAATTAGGGTAGGGTTGGGGTCTTATTTATAGGATTAGGTAGTGTTTTAGGCCCTTAGATTAACCCTAGGTTAGATTAGGTCCGTTAGATTTAGGAAATCTCTAGAACCCAGCCCTCCAAGCCAGCCTAAAACCCAACCTGGTGCACCCAGGTTCTCTGGACGCCGCGCCCAGGTCGACAGGCAAGTCGACAGGCAAGTCGACTCCCCAGTCGACAGGCCTGTCGACAGCCCTGTCGACATGGGTAGGGCGGGAAATTTCCCGCCTGGCCCCCTACTGGCTCCAATTTCGAAATCTAGTTTTGCATTTCTAAATCTGTTTTTAACTTGATTTTTCTGCCAACTTCATTGGGCCATAACTGGGCCATACGAACTCCGATTTACAAAATTTCGGACTCTATTCTGCGTATTTTTCCGAGACGAACGCAATGACGCAGCCCGTTTCCCCCAATTCTCACATTTGAGATTATTTATCCTGTAATTAGTGAATTTTAGTATTAACTAAAATTCGGGGTGTTACATTCTCCCCTCCTTAAAGGATTTCGTCCCCGAAATCTCTAAGCTAAGGAGAATGCATATCCTACCATCCAAACAACCATCTACTCAATCCATCAAACACGGGCATCCATTGTCCTTAAAACAATTTCTAATGATGTATGAGCATATGCAAAAAGTGTGTGTATATGTTCCCTATCTAATGTATGAACATATGCAAACCATGATAGTGCCATGCATCCATTATGTATGCGAGAGAACCCTATCGACACATACAATATCTACATGAGTGCACAATCATTCACCAAAATGCATCATCCATATGATAACACAATCATTATACATCCATAAATATAGCTTCCTACATACAATTTTATGCAATATGCAATATGAAGTGATTGAGCCGATCTAGTGCCTAAATTGTGTGTATATGCATCCACGAGCAACCACTAGCAAACACTTGCATCCACTTGCATCCATCAACCATAACATGTCTCAAACACATGTTTCAACCATAGGTTTACCCTATCTAAAGGTCAAAGGTACAAATGAGAGGACATACTAAGGATAAGATAAGCACTAGACAACAGATAAAGGAGACGTCTAAAGCACATACCCTCAAAAAGGGATGGGCATAACGAACACATCTTCGCTTCTGTCTCCCAAGTAGCATTGCTCTCACTTTCTCTCCTTTTTCATTTTGACTAGTCGAACCTCTCTGTTTCTCAACTCCCTAATCTCTGACCCAAGGATGCGGGTAGGAGCTCGTCGAATAATCACATCACGCTCTACCTTACTTCTTTAAGCAAGCTTGGCTCTATCGCCTCTACGATCTTATGTAGGCCCTTCCTCATATGGAATACATCATGTACACCACTAAGTTTGTCGGGCAACCCCACCAATGGAAGATGCTCTTCCCATGTACCTCCTAAATCCAAGATACATAGCCTCAAAAGGTCTTCTAAAATACGATTCACCCTCTCGGTCTGGCCGTCTATCTGAGGATGATATGCGGTACTCAAATACAGCTGAGTCCCTACCGCCTCTTACAAACTTTTCCAAAACTCTTTAGTGAAGATAGGATCTCGATCGCTCACTATACTGGAAGGTACATCATGCAATCTAATAATCTCTCGGATGTAAACTGAAGCTAGACATGGAATAGTCCTCTTGCTCTTCACGGGTATGAAATGGGCACACTTAGTAAGTCTATCTACCAAAACCCAAATCCCCGTATTACCCTTCCTTGATTTCGGTAATCCTTTGAGACACTATCCCATTTCCTTAGCGGAACTTTCAATGGGTGAAGCAACCCACTTGGTTTCTTTTGCTCCGCTTTCACCAAGCATCTAGCGACATACTCGGCCATGTCTTTCTTCATACCGGCCAAAAAGAAAACTCGCTTCATGTCTTGGTACATCTCGTCCCATGAGAAAACCAGATTCTTCTTCGTCAAGCGGGTTAATGGGGCTGATATCTTCTTTGATGAACTTCCTATAATATCCTGCCAACCCCAAGAAACTTCTTACTTCGGTAGCATTCCTAGGAACTTTCCAATCCTGGATAGATACTATCTTTGCGGGATCCACAGCTATCCCTTCCTTAGAGACCACATGCCCTAAGAATCGCACTTTTCTTCTCCAAAAATGACATTTAGAGAATTTAGCTTTAAGACTATGTGCTCGAAGAGTCTCCAACACTTCTCTGAGATGTAAGGCATGCTTTTCTCCACTTCTAGAGAAAATCAGGATATTCTCCCATGCAAAATCGTCACAACTATCCATCTCTCACGCAGACCACCTTAGTCGAACTCGACATTCCCCAAATGCAAGCCCCAAAGGCCTAAACCAATATCAGACAACCACCCAAGGGATACCTCCTTCGAATTCAGACGACCTACGTGAGATGATACTAGTAAAAACGGCTAAATAATTAAGCCCTTGTCCAACTCTGGATGTCCTCGCCAGTCTTGCTCCAAAACCACCGTTTATCCCATAACTGGCTTTGCTCATCCTATTGAGCACATACGAAAACTTATTTCGCTCCTAGAAAAGACCAAGATGTCATTTACAAAGACCATTACGAACTTATTTAGGTACTCCCTGAACACCCTTCTCATCACATGCGGGGGCGTTCGTCAAACCAAATGGCATCTCCAGCCACTCATAAAAACCATCTGGAGTCCTAAAGGTAGTCTTCTCTATACTATCCTCAGTCACTCTCAACTGACGAAACCTCGTGGCTAAGTCCAACTGCGAAAATACTGAGGCGCCCACTAACTGATCAAAGAGATCATCAATCCTCGACAATGGGTGTCTATTCTTCTTTGTGAGTTTATTTAACTCTCTTTAGCCTACACAAAGTCTGAGGGACCCATCCGCTTTTGTGGCAAAAACTACCGGAGCACCCCACTCCGATATACTTCGTCTTCTAAACCCCTTCTCAAGCAAATTGCCTACTTGCTTATGGAGTTCCCTCCTCTCACGAGGAGCCACGTGGCACACTGGCCAAGACACTGGTTTAGCATTATCCACCAGATATATTCGGAAGTCAATCTCCCGCTTCGGAGGTAAGCCCTTCACCTCCTCACACACATCCGAGTATTCCCGGACCGCTCTAACAGATCGCAAACTCTAGACCGACGTGTCAAGCGATTCTAGATAACTTAGCATAACAGATTCTATGGGATTACAAGAGATCTCGAGAGTGTTACCCAAGCGGGTCATAAGCCTAACAACTCTCCCTTCAAAATCAAGAACGGCACCCCTACTGGATAACCAGTCCATGCCCAAAACTAACCCATAGCCCGTGAAGCCCAACAAGCATCACACCTAAACTCAACGCTAAGTATAGAAACTTTCAAAACCAAACACATCATGGAGCCCAATTGGGTTTGAAACAACTAAGAGATCATCTACCAACTGGTGTCTTAGTGCAGTGACTCAACTAACAATGATGAGATAAACGAACTCAATGCGTCAAAATCAAATAAAGTACGGACATGATGATCAAACAGGAAAACTAAACTTTCCACGGAAATAGTTCTACCTCTTTCTCGAACCGGTGGAGCTGCGAGAGCCTGAACTTGCCCCTTGCCTGAACTGGTGCCACAAGAACTTGCACCTGTCCTCCTGAGGTAGACCCCGTCCTTTGCCCTATCTTAGGACAGTCTTTCACTAGATGTCCTGCTTCGTCACAGTGGAAGCAGCCAATCTTCTTCTTCTTGCGACAATCCTTGCTTAGGTGGCCTAGTGTCCCACAGTTGAAGCACTTCTTCTTTCCCTTGCCACTGTTACCTTTCCCACCCTTGTTTTGCTGTTGAGGTTTCTTCTGATCTTCATTCTTCTCGGGTGCTTTATTAGCATTGGGACCCTTCTCTTCCTCATGCATAAGTGCCATGTCCACTAGCTTCTCGAAAGTGGCCCCCATAGGGATGTGAGACATAGCCAATCCGTGCATCGGTTCGTTTAAGCCTTTAACGAACCTTAGAGCTTTCTCTTCCGGTGTGTTTACCAAGTCTATGCTGAATCTCGCTAACTGCTTAAACTTGTTAACATATTCTTTCACCGACAAGTTCCCTTGCTTTAAGTTCAAGAGCCTTTCCACGTGCATATTTTCTTCCGCTTTTGAGAGAAACTTTGCCTCAAACCTTTGCCTGAAATCCATCCAAGAATCAACAGGGCGTTCTCCATTAGTGACCTCCCACCAGAACGAGGCCTCTCCTTCCATTAACCAAGCGGCTAACCTGACTTTCTTTCCCTCTTCCACTTCCAAGATTTCCATCAGTTCTTCCGTCTCATTAAGCCAATCCCTAGCTCCCACAAAAGGTTTTCCTCCCATAGCCTTAAACTTCCTACAAGTCATAGCAAAAGTATCCGCGCGAGGAGGAACGAGTGCAACGGGTGGAGGAGGAACATTTGCTGGACCTGCAGCGGCGGCCCTAGCTTCTAACAACCTCCTATACCATACTGGTACCGCTACACCGTCCGGAAGATAAAGATCTTCAGCCATGCTGAGACGAAAAAAAGGAAAGATTCAAAACGGAGAATTCGAAAGATAAAGATATGGCTATCGGGGATTATGCTTTTCTTTCAAAAACTTTTCTCTTTAAAGACATGTTTTTGAAAATATTTCTTCCAAAAATGTTTTTAGAAAAATAGTTTTCTAAAATTTTTATCTGTTCTGGTAACCTTTGCTCTGATACCACGTGTAACACCCCACACCCGCTATGGTCACTCTCTAAGGGAATGCCATAACATCGGTGGAGTATTTTAAGTGAATATAGAACAGAAAAATTACAACAAGACAGATATAAGTAATACTTAAGAAATTTCAAAACATCATTTCATTGCAGCGGAAAGTAAAACATGTTTGGTTACATCACAAAACCATAATAAGAGTCAAGTACAAAATATCCACCCTGATAAATAAAAGTACATAATCCCAATACATGAACTGATAGCCATAAAAGAAAGGGTAAGCTGAGCTCTAAACCTATGGTCCAAGCTCCAAAAGAGAATAAAGCAGCCTGATCAAAGCCCACTCGTACTGGGCCCACTCTGATAACCTGAGGGTTGGAAAAAAGATAAAAACAACGGGGTCAGACATAAGTCTGAGTGAGTCCTATAACTTTAACAATACAATCGTTAAAGTAACCAGAGAAGACATAAGCTTGATATACGGTAACGTCTGGGGATGAATGGCTACACTAAGCAGCTAGGTATACTTAGGATAAACTAAGATAACCGTAAAGACGCATCCACCCACCCAAGGATAATTACTACACTGCACCACACCAGTTATTCCTACTTAAAGGTTGATCCCACTAAGTGTACTTAGTAATTTAGTAGTTTCGTGTACCCCTATCTGACTACATAGGTGTACCCACTACTCGCCAAGCGATCGGCTCCCCTACGTAGATACCCGTGCTGGTCCCACGATGGGGTGTATCATTCCCCAACGTGGCCACCAGATAATATCAACGGTGCACGGCTTTATATCTACACGATGCAACAACGACTTACCAACCAGCCCGGGTCCACACACGCATATGAAACCCGTTGGTCCCGCGTTGCCACCGCTAACCCGGTTTGGTCTCTTATAGTCAAGCCCAATATGCGTGTCCCATCACTCGACTAGAGTCGAGCCCACAAAGATACGTTTGGGATATTGGTTGAAATGGGCCCCCACAAGCTACCACCTAAGCTTGTTATTTCTAGTGAATCCCACTTAACCCTTTAACCATGTCCCCTTACATGTTATAAATTTTGGTTAAGTCCTTTAATCATATTCTAATTGTCATACAAGGTACCCACTAGATCTTCACATGCCACCCATGGCACTTACTTAACCCTTTAATCATGTTTAATTACATGTTCCACTTTGGTTAAGTATTCTAATCGTATTTTTCTATTGCCACCCAAGGCAACCCACTAGTTTCCTCATGCCACCCAAGGCACCCACTTAACCCCTCATGTCCCACTACATGCTAATATGGTTAAGTGTTTCTTAATTCATTAATTAAGATCATGACCTCATAAAGACCTCTCACATTAGACCGTCTTTTATGACTGCTGGAGATGCCGGTTGGTTCCGGGCAGACTTCTGTCATCAAAAGGGTCTAACCTCGTGTCTTTACTTTAATCATGTATTTAATTTATGACTAAGACCTCTCACATTGGGCCAATCATTTGTAGCCGCTGGATGGCCGGTCGGTTCCGGGCAGACTTCCGCTACAAAAGGGTCCAACCTCGTGTCTTAGTTGATTAATTACACCTAATTATTCACCCCCATATTAATTATCCCTAATTAATATCAAGTTTTTCATAACATGGGTAGACCTAACTCAATAGGTAAATTCCCATGGGGTAGACCTAACTCAATAGGTAAATTCCCACTTATGCTTATTCATTTTATGGTATGCTTAATCATAACCATTTCACACCATTTCATTAACATGTCTATTAACCCCATCGTTTCCCCACGTACTTATGCTAACACGACATATTTCCAAGAGAAGATTCTTTCACAATTAACATGGGTTTCACTTAGCATACATTAGCATTAACATGGGTTAAAAGGTGTCCACTTACATCATAATATTAACCCAACTAGCATTGCTAAATAACCCAACTTGCATGAACATACATATGTCATACATAAAGGCAACTTGCATAAGTGTTCATAGGTTATACAAAGGTGAACTTGCATGTGTCTTAAAGGTGTGAACTTGCACAACATGTTACATGTTAACTTGCATAACATCATACACATAACTTGCATAATATTATAAACATAACTTGCATATCAACATACACATAACTTGCATAACATCATGCACATAACTTGCATCACATCATACACATAACTTGCATATGAACTTGCATAACAACATGCACATAACTTACATAACATCATACACATAACTTGCATAACATGTTGAAATTGCATATAAGCATACACATAACTTGCATAACATGTTGAACTTGCATATAAGCATACACATAACTTACATAACATGTTGAACTTGCATGTATGACTTGCATCTTAAAGGAGGGTAAACATGCATATATATATTCATAGCATATAAAGGTATCATCTTGCATATGCATGCATCACATTTTAAAAGGGTAAACTTGCATGTCATGATTTATGCATAATACCAAACACTTAGCATGCATAAAACCACCTACTTAGCATGCATAAAATCAATTACTTATTATGCATAAACCCACCACTTAACTTGCATAAACCCACATATCCAACTTGCATAAACTCACATATTCAACATGCATAAACTCACATATTCAACATGCATAAACTCACATATTCAACATGCATAAACTTAGGATTAATATTAAACATAGATTAGCATATTCACATCATATCATATGACTTGAAAACCCATTAATCCTCATGCAAAACCATAGATCTCATCATATCTCATCTACTTAATTTAGCAATTGATCATCAAAGTGATAGAAACTCACCAAAACCTAGATTAGCAAACTTATGAAGTGGAATTAGTTGAAGAAGATGTTGATTAGAGGTTGATTAGCTTGCAACTCTCTTCATTGATTTGTGGAGGCCATGATCAAGTTTCATTTTGCCATAGTTTAGTTACAAGATCTAATTATGAATGAATTAGGGTAGGGTTGGGGTCTTATTTATAGGATTAGGTAGTGTTTTAGGCCCTTAGATTAACCCTAGGTTAGATTAGGTCCGTTAGATTTAGGAAATCTCTAGAACCTAGCCCTCCAAGCCAGCCTAAAACCCAACCTGGTGCACCCAGGTTCTCTGGACGCCGCGCCCAGGTCGACAGGCAAGTCGACTCCCCAGTCGACAGGCCTGTCGACAGCCCTGTCGACATGGGTAGGGCGGGAAATTTCCCGCCTGGCCCCCTACTGGCTCCAATTTCGAAATCTAGTTTTGCATTTCTAAATCTGTTTTTAACTTGATTTTTCTGCCAACTTCATTGGGCCATAACTGGGCCATACGGACTCCGATTTACAAAATTTCGGACTCTATTCTGCGTATTTTTCCGAGACGAACGTAATGACGCAGCCCGTTTCCCCCAATTCTCACATTTGAGATTATTTATCCTGTAATTAGTGAATTTTAGTATTAACTAAAATTCGGGGTGTTACATACATACATATATATATATATATATATATATATATATATATAGGAAAGTCTATTTTGACACAATTTGGTGACACAATTGGTGACACAACGAATTCTCACCATTGGATTGCCCCCTGAATTCCACCTTCCCATGTAAAGACAAAAAGATCCAATGGTGCAGATCTTTTGTGTCAACATTTGTGTCACCAAATTGTGTCAAAATAGACGCTCCCTATATATATATATATATATATATATATATATATATATATATATATATATCACCCTATAGAAATAGGCATGCATTGACCACTGACCAATTCTTAAGGTATTGTGTCCTCTCCCCCTCATACTTTTAGTCGTTAGGGTTACCCGAATTGTTAGCCACATACTAAATCATTTTATATCCCGAAGTAGGGAAATCATTTCACAACATAGTAATCACAAGTACTTTCAAACTATAGTACTTCAAATCAACAGTTCACACATATGATTAGTCATAATTAATCATATAATCTTTGAGCTCGTATGTCTCAAAGAAGGGTGTTAAGTAAGAGAATAAGTTCTCCACCACTAAATAGATATATCATCAATAGCAACTAATAGGTTATTTGATGAACTACAGTGCCAAACACATAATACTTTTCTAAATCATTTTAGAAATATCGGGTTTAGACCTCAAAATCCTTTTTGTTTTATAAAACATTTTCATAAAATATTCCTTGTCCAAAATCGGGAATAACAATTCTTTTCACTTAAGAAAATCTCATTTCAAAATCATTCATTAAATTTGAAATGAACCAAACAACATCGTAAACACCTCATAGTCAAATCGTTAAGTGTTTCACAAGGTGTTAGCATACAAATATTTCTACCCAACCCAATGCTAAATTTAAAAGCATATTTTGCTCATAAACTAGTCGAGCACAATCTAAGCAATCGATCAACAACAAGGAATATCAACAACCAAGTATATTTGGTCTAACATCTATCATGTTTTGGTAAATTTAATCACCATCTATACATAACAAATCTAATTAAAGATTTATTAAAATTCTTCTTAGATTTAATCTTCAAACACCATTATTTAATGATTATTCACTCTCATACAACACACACACTGTAGTCATAAATAAATACTCAACTATCCAATGCCATTTAAGACGCCACAAGTGTCCATCCACGGAGTATGAAATGCGGGTGTCATATATTCATACAACGCTTCTAATGCAAATGATTTGTGAATAGTTCAAGTGTTGAACTAACAAAAATATATATGCATGCAACTACATTTCCAATGAGTTTAAATTTCTCACATTACTCTATAACATAACGACTTAACAAAATAATAATTTAGTTTAGAGTTCTCACCATTGGTTTCTACTCCGTCAGTCTTTAATCGACGATTCTAGTACTGCTTGGGTTTAAATTTGCCCCAAATTCTAATTTGCTTCGTTGCTATCCAAATTAGTTTTGTTGTGAAGCTCTCAACCTCAAGATCGCAATGGATCCAGTTTCGCACATTTCTGATTTCGTAGCAAAAATATACTAACATACGAACTTTAAATACACGAATTACATAACAATATAAATCAACCTTCTTCTCCAATTTGCAACCTTCTCTTTCGAACTCCCCGCCGCTACCACGCTGGTTCGGGGCACCACCGCCCACTGCTGTCAGCACCGCGCCACCACCCAGGCCCCATGCCTTCAGCCCGGGCCCCACTTCGCCACCGTTCGCCGGAATTCATCGCTTCCTCAAAATCACACTTTTCGCTCTACAAGCCACATTCGACCTTCAAATGCCATGAAATTTGGATACCTGACTGTCTCGATATTCCGACCAACTTTCTCTTTGGGCACTTTAGCTAAAAATGCTTCTATCACCTCGGAAAACTCAAAATCCGTGACCTGGGCTGAAAACAGCCTGTTTTCCGTTCATGTCAACTTTCCGGCCATCTCCGACCACTTTCAGGCGAAACACTCTAAAGCAAACTTGTGGCCCTACTCTTCCTCTATAACTTTCCTTCAGGTGCCAAACCTCTACTTCTCGACCGTTCTCTCCCAAAACCCCAAAATCCAGAAGTCAGACTACTGTAATTCGAGCAAGATTCTGACCAAACCTTAAATCCAATAGCCACCAAATTTTTATTGTGTCTAGTACTCATCATGCTCTACAACTTTCATGTAGAAAGTTTTCTCTAATTCCCAATGGTTTGGAATAAAGTGTAGGGGCTTTTTCGCAAAATGTATTTAGAGTGGTAGAGGGCTACTGCCGTTTTCGGTTTGGAGAAGAGGAAATATGGTTTGTGGGAGATGGAGATATTATATAGTGGAGGTTTATGTTATTTTATTATTTCTTTAGTTAATGTTGTCTCCAATCGACAATTTTCGATGCTCTGAGCAAACACGAACTCCGTTGGCGATGAAAATTGATAAACAACTGTGTCTTGACGATACAGTCCTAATGAAACTGGTTTCATTGAATTCCGAGTCCGTTTGCTCAGAAAACTCTATTTCGGACCCAAATGACTGATCGATTCATAATTTATTGCACACGGCCAAATACTAGCTACAAAAATTATAAAAGGGTGCGTTTTTATAGGTCCCTATTAAGTTTCAAAATTAGGCTCACATCCGGTCATAAACTAATTATAAATCAGGTCCCAATTTTTAGAAAATTCATCAAAAAAAAAAAAAAAAACACGTAAATTCGTATTTAAATTAAACATATACTTGCCCAAAAACTCAGCTCATAAAAAAAATCAAAAAATGCATCAAAATAAAAAATATACAGAAAACAGCAAAAAATGCAGTAATTTGCGTCAAATTATGCACATATTTGAAATTCTTGCATTCATCTATGCAAGTATTTCATCGTTGAATCTGCGTTGGCTTTTTTTTCATACACGTAAGCAAGTTATACAGATTCTTATATATATGTGTGCAACAACCTATAGGCAAAATTTCAGTTTAGTTTTCTTCATGCAATACTTGCATACATATGTGCAAGTATTTCAAATAGTTGCACATATGTATGCAGGTTTCGGTACATTTTTTTTTAAAGAAAACAGCTTCAGAAATAGTTGCATACATGTATGCAACTTTTTTTTTACGTGGTCTTCTGCGAATATTACCAGAATTTAGATTTTTTTTTATTTTTTTTGTTTACTGACTGCCGCACTTTTTTTCCAAAAAATACGTAAAATGCGGGATGACAAAAATAGGGGGCGGGTTTACAATAAAAAGTTGAGAGGGATGTGAGCCTAATTAAGTTTGCTTTTAGGGATGTGTGCCTAATTTTCACATTATTTAATAGATTTCTGTATAAAATCACAAGCAAGGCGTAATTTTTCTATGCATTTTCCATATGTAATACCAGGGCTGGACATTTTTACCATATAACCACTTACCAACCATTACCAACTACTACCAACGAAAGTGGTACCGAACAATTGGTAACCGATTTGATTGGTACGATATACAGAACCACATGAAAATATGCGGTACGGTATGTAATTGAGCATTAACAATGATAATTACCATACATACCACATATCTTAAACAATGCATATGTATATTCTTATATTTCATCATATATGTTTATTACATAACAACGAACTTCTAATATGTATTGACTTAACAAAACATCTTAGAAAATACTATTACGATACAAGATTAAACGCAAATTTTACTATATATCTTAAAAATAGTATAAATGTGTATGATATTTTAGTTCATCCATAATGTTTTCTTGCATGTTTGTATACATAAAATAAGATAGACAAAATAATAATATAATAACAGAAAATTCAATTTTAATATTTAATATTTAAAGTGAAATATTGTAAACAAAAAAATCTTATATTAGTAAACGGCAAAAACTTAATACTGACCTCTACCAAGCATTGTCAATCATAAATCGAACTATTGGTAACCGATCTTTTTGATTGGTAATGGTATGATTTTTCTATTACCATATAAAGTCAGTACGGTAATGGTTTTAAATACAAAGTTCTGGTATCGAACAAATTCCAATTACAGTTTGGACCGATACATATATTTTTCTATGTACTCTCGTGTAGAAAGGCGTAATTTAGCCCAATACTGCACCTTAACGCCCCGCTTCGTAGAACCAAACCCTGAATCATTTTTTTTTGGAACCCTAGCTAATAGGGAACGTTTCTCCTTCTCTTCGCCTGATTTAGATACGCAAAACAGAAATCTATCAGTTTTTTTGGAACCCTAGCTAATAGGGATACGTTTCTCTTTCTCTTCCCTCGATTTATTATCTAATTACTGTTGACTATGAAGCTCGTAAGGTAGTATTTGATCTACAGCCTCAAATTTAGTTGTAATAAAGTGTAACAATCTGCACTTACATTTTTTTGCTTGAATGTTTTGATCAGGTTTTTGATGAAACTGAACAATGAGACGGTCTCAATTGAGCTCAAGAATGGCACTGTTGTTCATGGAACTATTATAGGTATATTATTTCTAAATTGTATATATTATTCCGTTCATTTGTCTTTGAGGGTTTGTAGAATCATGTATTTTTTGATAGGTTGGCTTATTATGAACCTAAATGCGTCTGAGCTGACAAATATATTTTGACAGTATATTTGTTGGATTACTTTCTGTAGGTAGGTGGGTTGTAATTTAATCATGCGTAGTGCTAAGATACTAATTGTTTTACCCTTATCAATGCCATGTCTAAAAATACCTATAGAATTGTTTATTATATTCCACAATACCATTAACCAATTCTGGGCTACCAACACATATGCTTATTTCTTTAATTTTTTTTAAATAAATATGTCAAAGAAATATTTGAATAATTCGAACTCATCTTCCATACAGATTTCAGCAGTTATACCATATGTGTCTTATATTTATTCAACTGTCTATAAGTTGGGATCATGGGATGGTACTTCGAAGAATTTCCAAATTAACATATATAGTATAAAAACAACATGATCCATGAATTAAAAGCGTTCTTTGACAATCTTGTCTGGAATTGCTTATGATGGTAATGTATTGTATGACGTTGAATTTCATCAACAAACTTTTGTTGTTTGATGGAAATTTGCTTGAATTTTAGTTGATATGATTATGTTATATCATTTATTACTTGATGATAAAATATAACTATGGCTTTAGGCAGACTACTTTTTTTATTGGTTCTTAATTAAATTACATTGGTATTGGTAAGAACAAAAAGAGGCAACAGTGGGTAGGAATTTCGACTCTGGTTACGGATGAACAAATGGTTGATTCGGTTTCAAATCGATAAAAAATGTTGAAACCAAAATAACCATTCAATAGACATAAACCGAACCAAACCAAACCGATATTTTAGAAACAAAACCAACCGAACCGATAATTTTTGATTCGGTTTGGTTGGTTTGTTTGGTTTATTTTAATATGAAACAGACCTTCTATTTGTTGATATAACATAAGTTTAAACAAATAGTTGAGTTCGTATAGTGTAAATATTTTAGAAATCAAACTTTAAGGAAAAAAATAATATTGTTATGAAAATATTGTAATTAATAGCATTTTCAGTGGTATAACCTTAACTTTTAGAATAATTAAATTTTAAGTTTGGTTTAGTGGGTTGGTTCGGTTTTCAAATATTAAAACCTAACCCAACCAATATACCGAAGTGATATAAAAATAAAAACAAACATCAACCAATTAACTTACAAAACCAAACCAAACTTAACCCGTTTGGTTGGTTTAATTGGTTTCAACCAATAAATGCTCACCCCTAATTCTGGTATGATAGGCCACAAGCTCGAAAATTGTGTAGCGTAATGCGTACGTATATTGACATGTAGCACGTGTACACCACTTACAACTTGTAATATTAATATGATCTAAGGATCCAAATTGGAAAATAAATTAAAATAAAAAGAGGTGCAGTTTGCAGTACATTTGACTAAAAGAGTATGCCTTTCAATTGTTAGTGCTAATGACATAGGTAAGGCATTGAGATTTGAGATGACAATCAAGAGGCGGAAGAGTCAAACTGCAACAACAACTGTAAATCTATTTGTTGACAGTTAAAGATGTGCGTGAAAACGCTATTTGCTTTAACTCATTATATTAAGGAAACATTGTAAATTGTAGGGCTCTACATGTGCTACATATGTGTGTATTCCCCCTCCCCCGCCCCCCCAACTGGAAATATAATTTATTTTAAAGAAATTTTGCTTTGTTAACCACTTCAGTTTTTCTTCTAAGTGATTCGCTAACTGAACTATGGCCGAGTTTTGATATAACGTAAGATAGTTGATATAGCCACATTTCCAAATGAATTAAAAGTGACTCATCATAGTTGGAAGCTAGACATGTTTATAATATGGCTGAAATGTGTTAACCCTAAAAGTAAAAAAGCATTGAGATGAGAAGTGTGAAATGTAAGGCTCAAAATGTGAAAGCAGTGTAGAACTCCTTCCTAAACAACACATAGTTTGAGTTGTGGACATAGTTGTTAAGGCGCAAGCTTTGCGCCTCACTGGCCTTCGAGGCGCCTCGGCAAACTGAGGCATAAATAAAGCGTGTTTTGGCACTTTTTCTCGAGACGCTGAGGCTCAAATAAGCGTCCCTCGGTAAGTAATTGATTTTATACCCAGTGCCAAAGGCTCCCGTACTCAAGCGAGAGGACTTCCCAGGCAGTCTCCCACCTAGTACTATTCTCACGACTTTCAGGTTGATTTTATACGAAGTCAAATTTCATTTGGATCCAATCTGACTCTTAGCTCTCATATTCGAATGGTTTTGTTCGATTTTTAGGGTTTTCCATTTCGTTTTAACGCATTCGACACTTCAAAAACAATAAAAAATGCCACCACCTTAAGCCGCTGCTTCCGCCGTCGCCGCCTCTGCTCCCGCTGTTAAGTATATATATATGTATATATATTTTAAATACTAGCAGTAGTTTTAACTGTTTTTCATTTAAATTAATTAGTTTAAAGGTTTAAATTTTAATCTGAATTTGTTAGTTAATTTACCGAGTTATGTTTTAAATTTTAAATTAAAATTTAGATATGTTTTAAAATTAATTGAGATGTTTTAATTTTAAAGTTCAAATGATTGCGTTTTAAATAATTAAATTTATTGAATTTGTGATCGTTTTAGTTTCAAAATTGCATTTACGACTTCGTACCTATTAATCTATGTTTTTATCACTAAACTTATTGTTGTTAGTAGCATTTTGTAGTGCAGTTTTCTCTAGCAAAAACGCCCATACTTGTATAAAAGTCACGCACAAAAAAAATCCATGGCTCAAAAAAGCCCAAGGCTCAAGCCTTGCGCCTTTGCGCTTTAACTACTATGGTCATGGAATCAGTTTGTATATCTTTCAGAGTTTACTTGTTCATTTACTCGTTCAACTTCATTTTCATTGGTGTTTTAACCATAGTTCAAAGACTTGGTTTTGGTCTCGTATTCGGTTATTTGAAATTTTTACTGGTTTCGATCAATTTAAAAAATGTCGGTTTCTGTTTTGGTTTAGATCATAATATTGGGTTTTTTCAATTTTTAATGAAAAAGTAATGATAATTATTGCAAATTCATTTGTAAATATAGTTTGCAGAAAGATAATAATGAAATATACAACGATATTATATATGAATTGTTTTCAAGTACAATACAGAGTCCAATGATACAAATCTAGCTATACAAAGTATATTGAAATCACATCCCATTTACTAATAAATTAAATTAATCTTAGTTCAACAATTGAAACTGCATTAACAATTAACAATTGAACAAGTCCAAGTCCAACAATTAAATATACTTGGTTCATTTACTAATTTCAGTTCACAGCTAAAACCGTGGAAACAAGGAATATGGGACGTGATCACGATCTGCGACCCGGTTCATTCGTCCCCGTTCCCAAAACGAAACGCGGTCCAGAAGCGTTAGCGGTTGCGAAAAGAAAATGATGACACACAAGTTTTTGAAAAGAATAAACGACCCCTCGATATGTATTGTACAACTGTATACGGCTGTAATATATATTGGAAGGACAACTGTATAATATATCAATTTGTATACAGATTGAAAAGACAGCTGTAAATTTGCAAGATCTTCACAAATTGTATTGTTTGACTTCCAAATTTGGTAATTAACATAAAAAATAAATAGATTAGTTTTCTCAAAGTAGAAGAAAAAACATGTTTCGTACCCATGCGTTCCCTCTTGCCGGAAACATGCAAGACAATCTTTCACGTATCCGTTTTCGTTTCGCGTTTCGTATCGAACCACGTCCTATGTAACCAGCCTAAAACTAATTATTCACGTACATAGCCCTAGCTTTATAATATATCTTTTTAATTCGATACTAGATTGACGGCAGATTAAAAAAGGTGAAAAGCGTAAAAAACTATGATGTTTGAATACTATCAAATCATCCTTGCTTCATTTATTCTTCTGCTCAGTGCTCGACTCTCCTCAGTGATGGTTGGCTAGGTTATTTTATCCTTTTTAAGGTTTTTTCCCCATTGATTCATCTTTTGATTTTTTTAATGTCATTTAGTCTCTCTTATTCGCAATTCTATTTTTATTTTTTTATATAGCAGGATAGGATTTTGACCTAATTCTGTCCCGTCGTTGGTCGGAACCGATCCGAGATGGTTGAAATTTCGTGATTCCGACTGGAAGCTTATACCTTGATGTCAACACTTAGGTGGACTGGATAGTTTTCATTAGACTTAAAGGGAAAAGTTCAATTTCGTGCTTTATCAACTTATTTCACTGCTTGGTTGAAGACACGAGGTTAGATGAAAATTTAAGACCGACTGCAACTACTATTTTAAAGCAATAATTATCTCTATGTGAGACATGCACGTTTTGTACTAATTCATAATTACTAGGGAAAAAAAGCTCTTGATGATGTGGAATGAAATTTTGATGCTGTATGCTTATAATGTAAAGTCAGATCTAATCGTTTATCTAATGAGATACATTCGACATATGGAAGTGCTTGGAGCTTTGAAAAAGTTATGGGCTGTTTCCTGCTTTATTTAATTGAATTGGCGGCTATGTAGTTTATGCAGCTAAAATACAAATATAACAGTTTATGCAGCTAAAATACAAATATAACAGTTTATGGGATGAAATTGTGGATAAGTTTTAAAGCATTTTAGAGTGCACGTCTCAAGACCAAAGAATGTGATGTCATTGTTTACTGTGAAGCAAAGACTCAAAGAGAGCCTATGAGTTAACTGAAATACAACAACTGTAGTGGGCAGACTACATCAATTAATTATCTTAACTGCGGCAGTTTTCATAGTAGTAAGCAAGACTGAATTCAAGGTGGCTTTAAAAAGAGATCCACCGTTGAATTTGACCGAGTTTTATCTTGAAGAGAGACGGGAGGACGTGGAGATTGAGGGAACATCTTTTTAATGAAGTCAATGTTGTGGAAGACGGAGGACCGTCCAAAGTTGATTTTAAGTAGATAAAGTAAGAATAAAGCGGTTGATGACATAATAAAGGACCCGAGGAAGCATAGGAAATGACCAAAATTTTCCTCTTGTACCAAGCTGACAATAAACCCTAGTAGACTTGGGGCACATCCTTTATAATGCACCATTCAGAAGGAATCCTACTTACCGATAAAAGAAAGTCGAAAGACATTGCTTGTTCCATGAGATGGACGGGTATAATAGCACCAATTGTAGGCGTTTGTGCAACCTGATTGAGAAGCTGATTTAGAATGTGCTGCTATAATAATACGTTAGGGACTCAACTGCGATCGTGTGAGACTGCCTTCATCCGTAGCAAGGAATGGTGAGGGTCCGACTCGAGGCCCCTTATCTTATGACCGGGATGGACTGTAGGCATGTTTGTCATGCTCTCTGCTTTGCTTATGTTTCATAAATAGGTCAATGACCTCACACAGCTTACATGTGTACGAGAAACAGATCTTTCCCTAGGCACACTTGCGTTTAATGTCCAGGATTGCTATCTTGGATTTTAGTTTACTTTCCTGTTTGCTTTGCTCAAACTCTTGAATTATAAAACTAACATTGAAAGATAATGAATGATTAGGTCGTCTTAGAGCTTCTATCCAAGAAGGTGGAGACGGAGTGCAATGTGCGAGTGCCATTGTTAGAGAGCTCGAGTGGATGAACTCATGCAGCTGGTCGCTTTCGGGCAAGGGCCAGGGAGTGAGCCACGTCATCGATAAGTGAAAAAAGATGGGCCTCTTTGGTCACCTAATGCTACCTTCATGAAAGAATGGGCAGAGTGTAAGAAGCGAGTCGCTTTGCAGCAGAGCAACAAGATTGAATTACTATCGTTGGACCTCCTTTACATGAGAGTAGATTGGATTCAGGTAAGACTCAGAGAAAGGTCGTGATATGTTCACAGTGGTTCTGAGGAGAACAGTTCGGAGAGACCGTGAATTAGTTTGTGTGAGCTAGCTTATTAATCCAAAGGGATTACCTTTTAATTTGAACACTTAACGGTTTAGAAAGATTGCGACGCTAACTGGATATTGGATAACCTAACAAGGTTATTCCTCAATTTGGATGCAACACACTTGGAAGACTTGGACTCAAAAAGGGGATATTGGAAAGCTTCTTCTTGAGTGAGATTGAGTCATGGTTAGTTTACTTAAGCTTGATTGACTCTTGGTTGGTTTACCTTGAGTTGGGTTGAGTCTCAGTTGGCATAGCTGATGGGCTTTGATTTATGCAAAATTGATTCCTGGTTGATTTACCTTAATTATGATTGAGTTGCGGTCGGTTTATCTTGAGCATGATTGATACTTGATTGGTTTACCTCGTGTAGGATTAGATTTTAATCTATTTAGCCTAACAACTTTGGGTTGAGCAGACAAGATTGACTTAATCTGATAGCCACGTCTTGAATGGGTTTGGTCGGCTTAACCTTATGGCTTTGCCTTGAACGGATTCAAGTCGTTTTAGTCTGCTAATTTTGTCTTAAGCGAGTTCGATGAGTAGGTTCGGTTGGCTTAGCTAGACTTCTTTGCCTTGGCTTAACTGGAGAGTTCAAAGGAATGGATGTCGATTGGATTGAATAAGGATTTGTACTTAAAAACTAGAGAATTTCACCTCGATTAGCCAAAGAACTTAGCATGGATTATGCATATATTGACGAAATAGCTTGGTATTAACTTTGATTCATCGGATGACACATACATTGGAATTTGACTAAATACTTGGATTGGAATGCGGTTAGAATGCTCAACCGTTGGACTTTGATTATCTGAGCTCTCGTTCAATGCATATCTTTCATGCAGAAGACTTACTTTAAAGGGTGAATGTTAACCCGCTTTTGAATCAAAACGACTTTAATTGGACTTAGTTCTAAGAAGATATGATTGAAATCAAACTTCATAGAAGCACTCAGAAAGTGTTAAAAGTATTTGAGGAGGCTTTACCAAAAAAAAGCTTTCATTACTTGGCATCAAGTCATCTTGATGACTCGGATTTGGGCCATAATGCTTGTGACTTGGCTCCTATGACTCATGCTGTAGACTCTACTACATCTCTGCATTCCACCTATGGAATTTCATGTGATTTGGGTAAGAAAATGAACGATTTATGGATGACATTTCGCTGCTCTTGAATGAACTTGGATGACTTATAAAATTGAATGATCAAACTTGGATTTGCTCAAGACTGGACGAAAGGACTCAACACAAAGATGGAAGAGTGGAACCGGGTCCGAAACGCCAAAAATTTATCTTCCGGACTCGACATTGAGTCATCGTGATGACTCGACTGAGTCGTCATCATGACTTGGTACTTAGTCATAATGGCAAACTCAATTGTTGATGCAACTCGTCAGGTTAACTCAGCTCGGCATGTGGACATTTCTGCCACTTGGTGTTCTGGCCTACCATTGAAGGATTTGCCTCTAAATATTGGTTCATCTACAGCTGAAAATGAGGATTTGGATTTGGAAATGTCATTACTCTGTCGGTTACAAATGCTTCACTTCTTATCTCCCCCAACAATGATTTAAGACTTGTAACCTAAATACAAGGAATAATTAGTTCATATTCAGAGAGTTCTAATTAGCAAGATCAAAGTGGACGATTGATTGAAGTGGATACGAACGGGAGTCAGTCGAATCACTATAAATTTTTTGTGATTTTTTTTTTTTTTTTTTTTTTTTTTTTTGCTTTTACTTGTTTCGTTGAGAGTTTCTGTTCTAATATGGCCTGGACAGTCTCTAAGGTTGGTTTTTTTCTTTCATTTAATGTTGATTCCATTTTCAGAGTTAACAGAGGAGAACGCAACTTTGACACCGACAATTCGGGCTACACATTGTTGGTGAATGCCTATTGCGGTGTAGGGTTACAGATGCTGGTTGGGAAGACATTTTGGTCCATGTGAGACTGCGATACTTATCTTATACACACACATGGATGTTTCGAGAAGGCGATACGTGGTGTAATCAAGGTGCACGTCTAGGTACATAAAAACACAAGACGCACCCAAATAGCTTTTTTGGAACTCAAGACGCAAGTATCAGTGATGCGTAGAAAAAGCAAAAATGTTTCGAAGAGCAAAAGGCGTGGAGTAATAAAAAAGCATGCTTTTCATTTATTTTGAAGGAAACTAAAAGTTAAAAATCTATATTATGAAAATTTTGAATAATTTATGTTGTGATTTGAATTTATGAACTTAGAATAGCATATTTAGTAGTTGTTTCGGTTGGAATTTTGGTAGCATGATCACTAGGCAAAAAGCGTATCTAAGATGCATTGAAAAGTTGTTGCTTTTTTTTTGGCCTTGACTACACTGGTGGAGAAGATGTTGCATGTATGAAGTCACACGATCAAGTCTCGAATAATAGACATAACACATAATGAAAGAACAATTGACAAAACTAGTGTTATAAATAAAGTGTGCGATTTATCATCAGAAATTCAGAATGCTATTCCAACCTCTTTTTTATTGTAACATACATGTTGGATTTATCATGCATGATAAGGGTACTATATATCAGAGGTATTGGTCTTGGTCAGTGATTATATGTTTTGTTATATGAGTTCTTATCGGGAGCTCTTTGATATACTTATTTTTTACTTGCATGATACCAACTCCAACAATTCGTATTCTAATGGACTTGAATTTTCGATCTAGTAAAAAATCCGCCTCACCAAAGCGTGATTTGTTACATTTGGTAGTAGAGCTTAGATTAATCAACTATAAGAACCAAAATACGTTAAGTAAACATATTTGCATTTTTAACTATTAATATACGAATGCGACATATTGATGGGTCTATGAATCTGGAAAACACATTACATTTTTTAAGCCTAGGTTGCCCAATGATTGTAGATCGCTACAAGATTATTGATTGATGATGTACGTTTGATCCAGATAAATGAGAAGTAAACGATCTATATATTGCAAATATTCGAAAGTAAAAAATTGAGCTAGTTCACAAAGTATGGTGTAGTTGTTGACGCGCAAAATTGTCGTTACACCCAAAGATTCTCGATTACACGAGAATAATGTTTATCGCGTACGGAAAATATAAGTGCACTAAGCAAAGAACACAGAGTTATAGTGGTTCGTTTCGTATTGAACCTACGTCCATTTTGAAACGTTTGCATATTTTTATTGAACATCATCATAACATTTGTATACAAATTTCGGTTAAATATTCTGGATTCATATTTTGCATATGTAAAGTCTTGGGAGAAAATATATATTCTTCTTCTTCCTCAAGGCTTAGGCTGTCACTAATGATGTCCAAGGTCCCTCTAGAGCTCCCAAATCATGCAAATGCCAACCCTTTTGAAGTATGAGGTAGGAGGTAATTATAGATAGTGGATTAGGTGAGAGTATGTGCGATTTGGGGACCACAGCGGAAGATTTTGCATCCCGAAAGAGCGGCCTCCATAAATCCACATTATTTTGTATCGTGGCAAGGAATTTTGTAGCCCCGGGGATACACATTTCGCATCCCCTGGAGGATAAGAATTTTCGTACCCCCGTGGGAATACGAGGCACGTATCCCTGGGATACAAATTTTCGTATCTCGAGGGATATAAAATTCGTATATCTGGGGATACGAAATGGTGATGGGATGCCTGTTTTGGGTGTGCAAAATTTGGATGGGAGTGGATGTTTCGGTAATGCGAAGTGTGCTAAGGGATACAAAATGATGGCAGGCGAAGCCTTTATGACACGAAATCATGGGAGTTGAAATTGAGGGACGCGAAATCCGTATGTGTAATGAGAATTTACGTTTTGAAAGGAGTCGTGAGGCATACGCTCGCACGACTCCGTCCGAGCCGGGATCCTTAGTGTTTTGGCGAAACTTCGGGCTTTGGTGCCCCGTGACGGGCCGAGTCGAGGTGGCTTGATATGCTTTTGGGAACCAGACTGAAAGGTCGATCAACAGTAGTAATTGCTCCATGATGATAGCTGGATTTTCAATATATTCTAAGAGGGGAAAGAACGAAAGAATGGACAAATAAAAACCATTTTGGATCAGCCTTATAGGGCTATTATGGTAATGGTTACCATTGTCATTTCACAAATACAGTTTCCGTGCTGTTTTTATTGATAAATTGAAATTACTTACCGTTACCATTGCTGATTGATTGGTATACCGATAATTATGCAATCGTTGCATTGATAATGATAAATTACCGTTTGTCCATCAAAGCACGTATATTGGCATGTTCTTTTACACTATAATGCATCTTCATCGTACTTTATATAATGTTAGTTAACGAAAGACATAAACGAGAAAGAATACAATGTATTTGGAATTATTTCACTTAATTATTAATCTAAATTTAATCATTTGGTTCTTAGTACATGTAATAAAGCATATCAAATGAATTTTTAAATTGACTGGTAAAATTACCGTTACCGCTGGTTTAAAAAAATATTATTGATAATTTATCGTAGAAAATGGTGTACGTTACCTTACCGTTTTAACTAATATACCGATTTCAATCAAAAGTGTTTACTGATCAACTGGTAATGAAATGTTAATGGTAAATTTACTGTTATCTTAGCAGGCTCACCATCTCCATATAATTTGAAAAATAACAATATTAATAATATATTTAAAATGATTTTCAAGGGATTTATTTAAATAGTAGAAAAATTCTATTTTTGACGAGCAAGTAAATATTAAAATTTTCCACAAAATAAAATATCTTTTATTTAAATAAGATTTCTAGTATGAATTAAAAATGTTTAGACTAAAAGTTTCAATAAAGGGGTATTAATAAAAAGATATTTATTTGAAATAAAACGAGCAATATATGTGTAGCTCGCCAATTTTCCCGGTTATAAAAATTTAAGTTATTTTTTTTCAAATGGTTGGAAAGGGAAGAGATACTAAGTTTAAGTAGGTTAAGAATAATGAAAATGCGACAAGAATTGAAAGCAAAGCGGTAAGCTAGAACATCTTTGTGGATTCTTTTTAAAAAGAAGCCAAAACGGGGATAAAAACGCGAGAATGGTGGGATGGCTGATTTCTACATGCATGCTCTACACTAACAGTGGAACTGTTAATGAATACATGAAAAATTCGAAATCCGTCCACATCTGTATTTGAAAAGTGCATAAATATCAAATATTCGAGAAAACGAATGCAGATACAAACACATCCGCATTTGAAAATTATCCATTTGTTGTTTTTCAAGATTATTATAGTTTAAATTATGTGTATTTTAGTATAATGAAAAATGTTTATTGATTTATTGCGTTGGAAGTTTATATTGTACACATTAAATGCATTTTAATTGCTTAAAACTATTTATTATCATAATATTTATTTATTTTTAGTACTTTAATATTCAGTTGAATTAAAAAAGGATAAATTTTCAAAAAAAGACTAGTTTTTTTAAAACTTATAGCACAAATAGGCTGGTTCAAAGACTATTTGGTGATATAGGCTGGTTTTGGCCAATTCAGCAAGGCTGGTTTAATAAAAATAAAATACGGAGCACACCTGAGAAGTGCACGCCCTTATATTTGTATGTGCGCACTTACATGTGCGCCCATATATACTGTTGTCGATTATACATGACAGTTGAATAAGTCCAACTATTTAGGTACCTAAATTTTCACATCTTTTGATGCTTGAATGCAATGCTCGTCATTAATTCTAAATTGTGGTTTTCCCCGATTTTCAATCTTCTCAGGGAAGACTTTTTTTTATCTTGGTGTTTTCCAAAGGGACAACGAAGAGGTACATTTGCTGTTATGGTGGAGTAGGACCGCATACACTATTGTGTTTTCTTTTTAAATGTTAACGTTGATGTTTTTTTTTAATTACAATTTAGCTAGGAAGCATTGGTGCGGGTGCGTGATACGCGGATACATGAATTCGACAAATTCAAAAATATGAGGATTTAGGTGCGGGGAGGGATACGACAAATATTAAAAATATATTATATATATAAATATAATCCTACAGATGCATTTTAATTAAACAAAGTAGTCGAATAAATAAGTTCAACATTCCAAGTAGCCAAAACATAATTCATCATCCTTACTAATTAAAACACACAACATTAAACATAATAATTAAAGTACTTCAATCATCTTGAATGATCACGGCTTCCATCACCGGCTCATCAAGAGAAAGACTAGCTATCTCAAGCTCTTCGGCACCATCAAGTGGATCAAAGCAATCACCTCCAATGTCCCACAATTTTGACTCACCTTTCATGTATAAGTCACTTTTTCTAGAAAGGAATTGAAGATTGGTGTGGACATAAACCATGTCTTCCGCCCGAGTGGGTAGAATCTTATTCCTTTTAACCGAGTGAATAAAAAAATATGTACTCCAATTTCTTTCGCAACAAGAAGAAGAGCATGATTGTCCTAATAGCTTCAAAGCAAAATTTTGAAGATTTGAAGCTGAAGCTCAATATATAAGCCACCAAACCTTAGGATTCTCGGTGCGTCTTATCATCTATCGAGTCAGCACTACCAAAAATATCCAACATGCCTGAAAATCGAGCAAATTCACCATTTACAGCTTTTCTTGCCTCTCCATCAAAATATCTTTTGATGCACTTATTTCGTTCCTCAAATAGTCAATATCTCGATGAGGAGGTTGGCGACTTGGAGCTCCACTAAGCCATGCCTCACTATAATACCTACAACATAGTAAATGAAAGAATCAAGTTCGAGTAGTAAATCAGTAAAACCAAACTTCATTAAAGGGTTGTATAATTTTGAAAATTTATGAGTTTACCTTGGGTTAAGTGGATGAGCTAAGCAATGAAGTGGTGAAGAACTCTTAATCCATCTATCAATGAGAATGTCATAAACTACATCATAAAATGTAGTCTCTTAAATGAAATCTTTCCTTTCATGCCTATATACGATAGACATCACTTTCTCAATCATGTCATCCCACATATCATATACCAAGTGAAGTGAAGACTTATCTGTATCTGCAAAACGGAGCATACTCACTGTTTTAAATCTCGAAAATATCGCTCGATATCTCAGCAAATATCACTGTAAATCTCCTTTCGAATATATAGTCCGAGATATTGCGATATTGAACGATATATCGATCGAGACGAGATACTGGAATATCATCCGATATCATGGTTTTTTTGGTTTAAATTTAAATCTGTGCATGAACTAGAATAATAATTAAAAAATTCAAAATTTGGCACGATAATCTCCTGCTATTTTGCATTTTGCATGTTAAATGACTATATTGTATGTTTATATGTGTTATACAATGCTTATGATTTTCATATTCATCTTTTTTTACATACATGTTACCAATGAAATTATGTATTTTATGTTATACTTATGTTGAACTTTTTATTATTTTGGATCTTTTTTTATGTATAACAATAATTCATGTTCGTGGATCATATGTTCTAAGCGCTAATCTATTTGCATTGTGTTGTATTTTTATTTTAAGCATATGACGATTTAGAGTATGATGATCTTTCATAAATTAAGAATAAGGAAGTGATTTTGTAATTCAAGTTTAAGTTACCATGTTTTATAGCATTCATAAGAATCATTTTGTAAGAATATCAATTTTTAAAATATTATGCATCCCGAGATTGTTCCGATATGAACTTTCAGACCCGAGATGAAACCCCTGAGTTAGACTCATTTCATTCGAGAACTCCCCCGATGCGAGATCAAGTGTCTAAAATCCCCGAGACGAAACGTGATCGATATCCGAGATTAAAACCTTGAGTATACCATATATAGGAGCATTAAACTCAAGAATGTAATCAACCTTATCCCACCACATTTCATCATGGGTCGAAGTCCTTGTGAGGGCGGCTTTGGCTTGATCACTCACGGTAAGTGCTCCACTCCTCACTAAGCACCAACCTTTCTAGAGCAATTCTCAGAAGTTTAATTCTTTTGAGCATGATGTTGATGCAACTCTTGTTTCTGCAACTCCAAGAAGCTTCAGGGAGCAATATTGTTGAACATTGTCAACACCATGTTATGATTAAGAGTGAAAATTCTTAATCATTAATGCTTTGTCAGCCACTTCTGTAATCCAGTGGCACTCAATGAAGACATACATATTAGACTCAACATGACTGGGATCACAAATATTCTTCAGTGCCAAATTAAGAGTGTGCACTACGCATGAAGTCCAGAAGATGTAATGATATTTAGTCTCAATGATCATACCTAATAAGAAATAAATAATAATCAAATACTAAGCAAGATAGATGGATATGCAAACATTAAATAAATTTGAAAAGTTTGAACACATGTTATAGTACCTGCTGTCTTACAAACTGGAGCATTATCAGTAATAACTTGAACCACATTCTGATGTCCCACTTCAATGATCACCTCCTTGATTAAGTTTGCTATATAATACTTAATTTTGACATTGTCTTCACAATTAATCGCCTTTATGAACATAGGACCAAGCTCAGTGACTGCCATAAAATTTATCAGAGGCCTTCTTCTTTGGCTATCACTCCACCCATCAGAAACTACGATCACACCTTTCTCCTTCCATGTCTAGATAGGATCCAATAATCTTTCAACATTCGCCCTCTCCTTTTGCAATAAAGTAGTGTGCAAAACATTATAAGTGGGAGGAATATAGCTAGAAAGATTGAAATCCGAAGCCGTAGTATATTACTTGATGTAATGAGGATTTCTAGCAAAATGAAAAGGCAAGCCTCGTAATATAATTTCTCCTTCCATGTCTTGATAGGATCCAATAATCTTTCAACATTCGCCCTCTCCTTTTGCAATAAAGTAGTGTGCAAAACATTATAAGTGGGAGGAATATAGCTAGAAAGATTGAAATCCGAAGCCGTAGTATATTACTTGATGTAATGAGGATTTCTAGCAAAATGAAAAGGCAAGCCTCGTAATATAATGCCCTTGCAATCTCACCATCCAATTGACTTCTCATCTCCATTCTATATGCTTTGTTGATTATATTGTTTGTATCAACCGCCCTTTTTTTTATTGAGATTAACTTGCATTCCTCTCAATATTGGTCTCCGCCTCTCTTCGGCCTCCGCCAACTCATTTTGAAAGCCGCTTAAAAGTTCGGGAGTGACTTTTGAACAAACCGCAACTCTAACCCCTTTAATTTTTAATAAATGTGCTTTTACTCTTGAATATGAACCCGTGAATTCATTGTTACAAAATTTGCATTTAAATTTAGTATTTCCGCCTCTTTCTTTTAATTTTGCAACTTTTGTAACATGCTTCCGTAAACTATATTCAACATCACTTTGTTGACTTAGAAAAATTTCCACATTTGCAGTTGAATTTATAGATAAAGTAATTTCCATAACTATAAGAGTTAATTTAAAAAAAAATGTCGGTGTCTCGAAAAAAAAAAAGATTCCTTGGAAAAAAAACGAGTTCATGTTTGCAGTAAAAAAATTGGCTCAGCGAGCCTAAAACCAGTTCGTGCCTCAACAATTTTTTTTTCGAAATCGGTGCCTTGGGTGTGGGAATCAAATATAAAAATCGATGGCCTAGAAAAAAAAATTGATCCCCTAGAAAATCGAAACCGCTTAATTCACGAGGGTGAGGAACGATGAGGGCGAGGACTGAGGAGCGATGAGGGCGAGAGCAACCAGCGACGATGAAGACGAACGACGGAACGAGCAAAGAACGATGAGGGCTTCAGGCTTCTCAATCAATTATGTATTACGCGTTTTCTGTTTTATATGAGCACTGGTAAGTATCTCATACTGTATCGAAAGTCATAATTTTTTTTACATTTTTATCTTTGTCGCACCTTAATTTCCGCACTCAGACGCATCCCACCTATCAAATACGGGGACACTCCATGTGGCGCACCCTATACGTATTTCGGCGTACTCCCGCACCCCATACGTATCGGTGTACAGTTCTTCATACAGTTGAAGCACCCCTACTTTGTAGCGGCTTGGCTTAAGGGTATGTCTTTTGTTGTTCCATTCACAGTACGGGGCACACTTCTCCGGTGCGTCTCGTATTTTTTTAAAACCAGCCAGCTCATTGCTGAGCTGGCCAAAACCAGTCTATATCTGCAAATAGTCTTTGAACCAGCCTATTTGTGCTATAAGTTAAAAAATCTAGTTTTTTTTTTGAAAATTTGTCCGTTAAAAAATCTTATGTGAAACTATTTGTTTTTTTAACATTTATGTTCTTTGTTCTGTTGATTGGTAGGGATCAGATAATTACTCGATATCCGAAAATAATTTCTGATGCGGATTCAGATATTGCACTATCCACATTTGAAAGCATCCGTTCACAGGCCTAACTGATAAGGGCACTGGATGCCAGAGGTATCCTTCTTTGTCAGTGATTTTACGCGTTATCATCTTTTATTATTTCGCTGGCAGTTTCTGTGGATGGCTCTGTGATAAACTTTTGTCTATTTGTAAGATTCCTACTCCAACAATTTGTACTCTGGTGCACTTGAGTTGTCGACATAGCGAAAATCCAGGCCCACCAATGTACAATTTGTTATAATAGTTTTCACCGGGGCAAGATAAAAGAACATATGGCTTTAGTAAGTACAAAAATTGTATTCATCATTGAATCTTTAATAGCATTTGTAAAAGAAAGAAATGCAATATCCTTATCACCCTACTTAATTTACTTGATGTCGATTATGAAAAATAATTTGACCGACATGCCCTTGTAATTCAAACGTTGTCTTGATCTTAAGATATTCAATCAGTCCCCTCGAAAAGCATAATTTATCTTCATTTCGATCATTAAGGTTAACGACAAAATACATCTAAGATTTTTTTATTTTATTTAAAAAAATCCGTCTATGTCATATTGTATAGTCTTTGATCTTCTTTATCCTGTATGAAATATAGAACATACAAGTAAAAAAGGCCCACACTAATGTACAATGGGAAAATTTTGAGAATGGTAACAGTAATGTGATTCTCCAACTTTAATTGATTGAATTTTAAACTCTGGCATAATTGACTGGACTATCAACAGTAAAATATTGACAGTATTTTTGGAAAATGTTGACTTTCATCTCTGTACATTTAGCTTTTCATCATTTTATTTCCCCTTTATAAAACGCTGACACGCGAATGCATGGTGCATACGACACGTAAATGTAAAATGGTTTTCCAGAATAGATATTCGAAGGCAATTGAACATACCTTAGGTTCTGTGCTACGTGTCCCATCATAATATTGACCTTGTGCTCCATTTATGCTTGTGATCTACTTTGTTATAGAGTGCTGAAGCTTCTAAATTTCAAGGCATCAATTACTGACTAGAAAAACACACTGGAGTGCAATAAAACCTTCCAACGTCAGAAGACCAATGCTTAAATATAATGCATAGTGATGGCCTTTGATGATAGAACTGCTAGTCTTAAGTGTTATTATGCCTGAAATCGCAGTTGTGTTAAAATCATGTATCATGTTCACAAATCTTTCCACGCCACACGCATATCTATCTGTAAACCATGAATATTTGCTCTTCAGTTGATTTATCATGGGCCTTTGACATCAAAACTTGCAATACAAGCGATACATATGTGCGTGCGTGTGTGTGTGTGTGTGTGTGTGTGTGTGTGTGTGTATATATGTGTGTGTGTGTGTGTGTGTGTGTGTGTATGTGTATGTATTAAGGTTTGAGATCTCGTTTTCAGCCTTGATTTTCATGTTTTGTAATTTCAGGAATTTTGTCCTCATTTGTAAATTGAAAATCTCGGTTTCGGATCTCATTATTTATTTTTCATTATATATATACCCGTTTATTCTATTGAAACATAACATATTATTTAAACCTAATTGAAAAACAAGATATACGTGTATAGTACCGATTAACTATAAATATTTCAAACCATAAAAAATGTTTGTTCATTACTTCATTTTCAATTTTTTTGGTTGCGATCATTTATATAATTTATGAATTTATATAATTTATGAATTTGTACGTTTTCGAAGTCAAATTTCAGATCTTGATTGCTTGTATGTTTAGAATTCATTTTAGTTCCTTCTTTATGTGTTTTTTCATATTATTTGAAGTTCAATTTTTTTTTTTTTTCATTGAATCTGAATTTTGGCTTAGTTTAGTTTCGATCCCTACTAAAACCTAAACAGAACGACCGAAATCTCGGTGTTTCGGTCGAAACCTTAATATATGGAGGGTGGGTTATATAGAACCACCCCATTTTGGGAACATTCCTTTTACACCCGAAAATCGCTCATTTATATCTAAATAATGAGGGAGTAGGAGAGAAAATGGATGGATGTAGAGAGGATGAGGGCCGTGTGGTGAAAATCAAGGAACATTTAGGGGTGCTGCATTGTTTAGGGTGCAACAAAATGCTCGTTGGTACATATAATTGTGTTAGAAACATGTAAGATGTTCACAAATCTTCCCATGGCACAACTATATTTGTCTATAAATTACATAAAAAGATATTTGCTGTTTAAGTGATGGATGACGAACTTCATCCCTTGGACAATGCATTATTCATAATCAAGGTATTTTAAATTGCATTGTCAACTGCAACAGCAATTGCATATTTTTATTTTCTTTTTGAACTTGCTATTTTGTATGCTCAATGCACTGAACCTAAGATCTTTAGCGACGTTCAAGTCTCTTGCCAATATTACTACTCATCTTTTAAAAGTTTTTATGTATTTGGTTGAGTTAGTGAGTATAAGTGCTTATATAAAGTAAGGGTTTCCAATTTTTTTTTAAAACATCCAACTATGCCATTTAAAGCTTTTTGAAGCATCTTTTTAATGGCCCACAGATTCCTACTTCATGGGGTAGTGAGAATTGTTTTGCAAATCTATAGATGGTTGGAATCAGAAACATGTTTGTTTTTGATGGGTGCAGTAATAAATAACATTTCCATTGTAATCTGGATATAACAGTCATTGGAAGTGTCAGTTACCTTTAGATCGATCTTCTTCCTGATGAACAGTAGCCAGTAGGCAAGAATTTGAGCAGCGGTTAATGGTTAAGAACTTATCAAATTGATCAAGTTCGTAGAATTGTATGCCAGTAGATGAATACTCAGGCTCTTAATAAGTAAGCTAATTGTTACCCTTTGATTTGACATTGTACAATCCAACATGTTGAACGTTAGTGTAGCCTGAACTGTAAAAAGGCAAGTACTAAAACTACAAATGGAAAACAACCAAACAAATCTGGATCTATATTGACCAGCACATAACAAAAAAATAAGCCATGCAGAAGGAAAGATATTGACTATTAGATACAACAAGAGATAATAGCAATTTTATCATTTCAGTGATGGTTCTTCTGAGAGCTACTTGAACCTGAATATGTTTTGTATAAATTGAAATATCATTGATGCTCTGAATAGTACTGTTTTTACTAATTTTTCTTTAAAAGTAGCTAGAAGCAGAAGCTTGTATTTAACGCATGCATGTTTGCTGGCAGGTGTTGATATTAGCATGAACACACATTTGAAGACAGTAAAGCTTACACTGAAAGGGAAGAACCCAGTGACGCTCGACCATCTGAGTGTTAGAGGGAACAATATTAGATACTATATTCTTCCCGACAGCTTAAATCTCGAGACTTTACTAGTTGAAGAGACACCCAGGATTAAGCCCAAAAAGGCGACTGCTGGTAAGTTTCTCCACATAACTATACTTATTATACTTGAATCAAACAAGCTGGTAGCCAGCTTACAGCACTATTCTTTAAAGAAAAAAAGATGCTAGTACTTATAGCTCTATTTTATTTTTCAAATCTATTTGCCATGTTATGCTGGTTGCTGCACGTGTTTTAAACAGTGCAACTGTGAACTATGCGTTTGACAACTGAATTGAAGTTGGGATTAGGTTGTGTACTAAGATGGAATCTCCAGTATTGGTGTTGTTGGAATATTTCCTTGATTCACAGTATCGCGAATTGAGCCTACCTTGTCGAATCCATTTCTTCGGAATTGTATTAGTGTCATTATGCATGCATATCACTAATGAAGCAGGATTTAGTCATCATTCTCTTCCCTTTCCAACACTGAAGGAAAAATTATGATTCTCTACTTTGTTATTGTCACTTTCTGTTCCATTAAACACGGGGAATGAATTCTCTGGCTTAACAGTGTAAAGAATGGAGTAAACGCTGACACCAATTAGAGATGCTCTAGTGTTTCACATTTCATCACCATCACCTACCCAGTGCATAAGGCTTAATTGTGCAAGGTTTGAGATTGGCAAGTTGTATGCAGTCTTACACGCATTAGAGTCTGTTTCCAAAATCGAAATTTGGTCAATTAATCAAATGTTCATGAGATTTGAATCCAGCAACTGTGAATAAAAGCTCACAGTTACGTATTTAAAGCAAATCGTGCTGCACATAGCATGTATTTGACTATTTTTCCACAAACCGAAACATCCAATTAATTCATATAAATTATGCGAAGACGGAGGGCAATCTTTAGTGTTCTGCATTTGCATTAAAGAAATATTACCTCATCATGGTATGCACAATTTTGTTCCAAGAAAGGCCTTGATGTGGTTTGAACAGAGTATAGATACTATCTGTGACTTTTAGGCTGCAACTAGAGTCGGCAAATTTTATTCTTGCTACCTATAAACTTCAACAATTGTTCGCATCATTTTTTGCAATTTCCTTGATTTCAAATTTAGGTAATACTGTAGTAGTTCAGGTTTGTGGTAAAGTCTTGGTTTAGTTTGTTTAACAAGCCCTTTCTTCTGTTTCAGGGAAATCTGTGGGGAGAGGAAGGGGCAGGGGCCGAGGACGTGGACGTGGCCGAGGCCGTTAACTTTGTTGGTTTATTTTATTTTCCTTCGAGATTTGTAGTAAAGATTTCTGAAATTGTTTATCAGACTATGGTCAATGTTATTTTGAAGAAGATTTAGTTGTCAGATGTTGTCAGCAAGAATTTATCAGTTCATGTTTTTGTTAGGGGCATTGATCCTATTTCCTCAAATATTATTTTAACTATTTTAACGCCGTGATTTTTCTGATCCAGTTAATTTTATTACAGGGTTATTGCGCTTCATGTTATTGCAATGTGCAGTTTGTTGTTGCTGGGCTTTGGGCTTAGCTATTTATTAAAGGGTTTTAGGCTTTAGTTTGGTTCATTTTTAGTTTGTTGCTTTTTTCACGTAGGGGTGAGCAATTGGTTTGGTTCGGTTTGAAACCGATCAAAAATGTTAGATTCAAAATAATCATTTAAAAAACGTAAATCGAATCAAATCAAACTAATATTTTTGAGTCCAAAACCAATTAGGTTGAAAATATATTTTTTGGTTTGGTTGTTAGCCGGTCTTTTGGTTCGGTTTCCAAAACTATATCGGGTCCGCTTAACTCAACACATCGCGTGGCACTAAAGCCGGACGTATTGCCGGAGCGCTAAGGATACAAGTCCAAAAGAAGTCGTGCGAGCGTAGGCTTCATAACCCCTCAAAACACTCCACTTTGCCAAATTCGAACCCTTGGTTCTATATATTTTAAATCCCTCCATACCATATAATTCGAATCCCTCTGCCTTCATTCCATACATTTCGACTCACTGACTCTCCATATCAAAGGATTTCAAATCCCTCCTACACAACTCTACGCATTTCAAATCCCTCTAGCCTCATTCACTATTTCGCATCCTCCCTCCACTCAGAAACCTACTCAACGTATCTCCGGGATACGATTTCGTATCCCTCAGGAGATACGAGACTGCCGTATCCTTGGGATACGAAGCAGCCGTATCCCTAATGGGGGATACGAATTTTCCTGTGCACTATACAAGGGATGCGAAATTCAGGGTTTGACCTTTCAAGGATACGAAATTCTGCTATGTGGTCTTCAAATCTCACATATTCTCACCTAATTCACTATCTATAAATACCCTCTTGCTCATTTTTCACTAAGGTTGGATATTTCTTGATTTGACAACTTTACAAGCTCCTAGAACCCCATTAATGACAGCTTAACTCTTGAGGAAAAAGAAGATTACATCACTTTTTTTCCAAGATTTTGCATATGACAAATATGACTTCTAATAAAGGCCTGTAAACCAATGCCATCATGATGTTCAATACTTGTAACCCACTTTTGTGAATAAAAGATCAACAAACCTCTTCAAAATGGACGTAGGCCCCTCACGGACCGAACCATTATAAACCATTGTGTCATTTACTGATTTTTGCACTTTAATTTTCCCTACGCGAAACGTTATTCTCTAGTAATAAAGAATCTTTGGTATGGCGACATTTTTTGTCGTCAACATTTGGTGCTTTCACTGAGAACTTAAACTCGCTTCCTTTCGCACACTTCCATCTCGACTTCGACGTGCTACTCATGTTTCTTCCTAACCTATTGCTAGAGTCTGCTTACGATGGTTAAGCGATCAAAGAACCCAATATTCGGAAGCTCCGTAGGGGCCGACACTGCTGCTTCTCAACAACCCCAATCAGCGAGGAACCCAACCGAAATGGATATTATTCCTCCTACGGCCCCCGATGCTCCTACAACTCAGGCGCAACTTTACACACTTAATAAAAAGTTGGAAGATAGATCTCGAGAACTCAACGGTACGTTGAAAACGAACATTGACCTAATGCGTCAACTCCAGAATAGTCAATGTCTCATCGCTCAACTTTAGCTTGCTCAAAATAACGCACGGCCGCAACTCAACGTCTCGAAAAGTTCTTAGGCCGAAGCCAAACAGGGAGGATGACCCTCAACGCCAATGCCTTCGTCAACAGTAACACCAATGTCAACGGCAACGACAATAGCAACGGAAACAGTAACGTAACTACTGTAACTTTCAGCGAGGGAACGCGTCAACGCGACTGTTTCCGGTTGGTTATCAATGATGAACCAAGTCCAAGTAATCGACCTTGTGCTCGATAGAACCCACCTGTCGCCGCTCTGAACTTGAGGTCTACACTTCCAGTAAATCAACATGCCCAAGTTGCGCCTAATCAGAATCAACATCAGCCGGCTCAGCCTCATCAACCACTTCAAAATCAGACGAACAATGCCAACATCATGGATGTGGATGATCCCGATGTCCATCCCGGAAGACGTCCATGACCCCCGAGGTATAGCACGACCGTTGGATTCAACCGGCGGATGTTCAACCTGCATATATCCCCGACATGATCCGAAGAATCATGAGAGATATGCGAGGGAATGTCAACGACATTTGAGAAACCAACATGAGATGTAACCCTTTCACCAGGGTCGTGCACGAAGCCGAGCGACCCCAACGCTTCAACATGCCACAGGTCGGACTCTACAGGGGAAGACTGGCCCTTGCGGCTTTCTGAACCGCTACGAGTGGCACATGGAATCCAATCGGGCCACTAATGCAGTCAAGTGAAAATGCTTCTCGGTTTTCTTGGAAGGCACAACCTTACTCTGGTTCACCCGGCTCCCGGCACAATCTATTTCCACCTTCGACCAACTAGCTACTGAAATGGTCAAACGGTTCAAAATCCACGTGCCCACGCCGAAGAATATCGCTCTCTCCAACCTCTACCAGGGCCCGACAAAAACCATCAAAAGCTACCTCAAACATTTCAACACCGCCCTCGTTGAGGTTGATGATTTGAAACCGCGCACAGTCCTTGTCCAGCCCACCAAAAGCGTCCTTCCTAGTTCCGAGTTTGGAGCTTGGATAGACAGAAAGAAACCCAAGACTCTGAAAGCTTTCTACGAGAAGGTCGGACAATTCCCGTGTCAAGAGGATGCACGACGCAACAAGGCTGCTCAAGGTGGCCACCCCAATAATCCGTACAATGGCACCATCGAAGAGAGTGTCAAAGGAAAACAGGTTGGAGAATCTTCCGACAAGAGTAAAGGTGTGACCTCTTTCAAGCCAAAACCGAACAACGGGAAAACCGGCGGTCACAACAATAATCAAGCTCCTAGAGATCCCAAGAAGCACGACCACTATCCCAATTACATGAACTACGCTCGTCTCAACCGAGAGTTGGAAGCCATCTACCTAGAGATTCGTAACACTCTATAATACAAGAAGTTCAACATTAGGGAATCTACCGACCATGAGAAGAACTCTGACAAATATTGCAGATTCCACGATATGTTTGGGCACAACACCAGCGACTGTCGCCACTTCAGGGATGCAATCGAAAAAATCATTCATGAGAAACGTCTGGAACAGTACATTCAGAACCCTGCTCCTCCTGAAGCACTCGTGGACCCTTCAACGCCCGCTCTCCCTCCAACTAATGCAGCCCCAGGGCCGTCCAATCAAAGGCCACGTGGCATCGCGATCAACACTATCTGTGGTGGACCTCACCCCGCACATAAAGGCTTCCGAAAGATGGAAGAATATGTCAACACCGATTAGATGTAGTTACATTCCCGATCTGTAGTTCAATGTTGAATAATAAATCATGTGAATTTAGGTAAAAAGGTACGATAGGTAAATTATGTGATTGTAATATTAAAAGAAATATGCCTGTTTGTATTCAATATTGTTGGGTTTTAGCTTAATTGTTGTAAATATGATGTTTTTCTCCTTTTGGATAAAAAAGCATTATTTTGAAATCAGAGGAGATATGAAAAAAAAGATTAAAAAGGGAAAAGTGGTGCAAATGTACGTATAAATATAAATATACATATTTGTGCATAATTTGCATCAACTATTCCAAATTATATATTTACATATATTCCTTGTTATATGGAAATATGTCAATTCCACTAATTAGGCATAATTTACAATAACCATAGCTAACGGTCTTTCTGTAAGACTTGGAAACTTTTGACAAGATTGAATGCAAAAAGGAATGTTTGGTTATTGATTAAACCAAATAATTTAAGAATAATAATAAAAATAAAAATAATAACTACTTTGACCGCACAAAAACATAAAAATATAAATATATACGTATCATCCATCCAAATCAGCATAAAACGGTAAAATATACATTGTACTGAATGTTTGAATGATATTCAATTATGGTATTATATATGTAAATATAATCCATATTGAATTAATATATTTGTGGTGACCATTTGTAGTAATTAATATAATTAATTGCTATAAATAGGACCGCAAATCAATAAATAAAAATTGTAACCGATGTTGATTGGGGAAGATAAATATAATAAGATAATGGTTACAATTTCTAAAATTAATTAGGATTAATGTTGTACACTCCAAATTATAAAATTTGAATTATGACCGCAGTTAGACATGAGGTTAAGCTCAACTTGTGGCAGAAATCTGTCCGGAACCGACAGGCATATCCAGCATCCACAGGTAGTCAGCTTACTGTGAGGGGTTTAATGTGTAAATATAAATGTACTAAGGCACGGGGTTAAGTTCAACTCGTGGTAAAAGTCTTCCCGGAACCGACCGACAAATCCAACATCCACAAGTAGTTAACTTAGTGTGAGAGGCTTGGTGCATACATACATACATACATACATACATACATATATATATATATATATATATATATATAAAACAGTCAACCAATAAATAAATAAATAAGAATATAATTGTCTGTTGGGGTACAACAAATAGATACTTCGGGACTAATAAATGGTTACCTTAAAAAAATATGACTGTTATGGTCATAAGAGGGCAATAAGCATTGGAATAGAAGAAAACGGGATTAGTAGATATTGATTATTGTTTAGATACTTAGTCCAAATAAGAAAGTAATCAAATAAATATCCTAGGGTAAAGGAGGATATAACTTTCCTTATTTATATTAATGAATATAGAACTTACAATTAAAAATAGAGTTGGACTTAGTATGTTAATAATGTAAAAATATTATTAATCATAAGAACCCATGACGATAATAAATCGTGTGGAGAGAAACTAAAAAGAAAGGGCGTAATAACGTAGCCCGCTTTATCCCAATAGAAAAAGGTATTAATGGCTAATGGGGGGTATGTTGGCTAGCTTTTTGACCAAGCCATCAATGTTCACACAAAGAAGAAAATATGAAGTCTCATTCCTCTAGTTCACGAGAAGTCAGATCGCAGTCGCTCAACCATCCTCAGGTCGGATCGCCCCTTTTTGGATCGCCCTACCAGGTCGCTAAACCCTTATGCGGATCGATCCGCCTATACCACCTCGACCCGATCCAAGCCCAGAAGATGCAGTGAAGACCATGACCCATTCTATCACGATCCGAGATGTATGGATCTCGCGACACCTGTCACCAACTGTCATGTTGACCAATTCTTGATCAAGCTACGATCCGATCCGATATTCTCGGGATTTGCGCCACGTATGACCACGATCCGCCTGACAAAATCAGCTATAAATAGCCCAGAGCTGGGCAATTTTCAGGATCTTTTGGCAATTTTAAGGATTGATTCCACCATTACTGTCATACCACTATTTCTTACCAGTTTTACTTCGAGATAACTGAAAGAAATCGTAATTGTAAGAGTGAGTTTGAGAGAAATCATTGGTTGTACTAGCACCCAAAGTATAATCAATAGCATATAAAGTGGACGTAGGCTCATTAACGCCGAACCACTATAAACCATGTGTGTTTTCTGCTTTTTCCTCATTTTTCAGTTATAATTCCCTACGAATCAGAACAATTTGGGTGTTAGAGCCAAATTTTGATCTAACATTTTGGTGCTTTCACTGAGAATTGATTTCTCGGCATATTGGATTGTTGCTCTGTTGTTTGGATATTCAAGTCTGAAGGAAACAGTCCCGAAACTTCACTATTCAGATTTTTGAAGATTCCAGCGGCATCTGATATCCGGAAAGAAGTCTAAGGAAGTACGAGCTTCGCAGGCGATTGAAGTCGCGAATGAAGAAGTTGAAGAAAGTGTACACGAGCAGGTTGAGGAGGGCCTCGCGGATCGCGGTGACATAGGGGCGGACCGATCCGAACGTGGCGTCACGAACCAGTCTGAAGGGGGCGCCACGATTCGAACTGAAGGGGTCGTCACTCGATTCCACGACAACGCCGCGAACCCTCCACCTAATGTTACCATGATCCGACCCCAGGGGGGCGCTACGAGCCACAGACACAGGTCCATAGCGATCCGAAGTGATGACCAGACTACAACTCGACCTGGAAAGGAGGTTGTGGCTCACTCTTCCCGTCCCGGTACCTCTGTTCGACCTGACTCAAGTTCCCTGTGCATAAGAGAAAATGTTGATGACCAATATGACCCCTCTGCTCCGGTCACTGAAGGAGATCTCTCTCGCTTCTCTGAAATGTGGGATAGGCTGTTTGATGAATTAGCTGCTCAAAGGCAGCAAAGCTCTGTGCTGCGACAGAACTTAATTGCTATGGATAGAAGGCTCGATGATCTCGCAAGACAAAGAACACTCCTAGTTCGTCCACTCACCCCAGAGTACTCTTCTTCGTCAGAGGAATCGCCAAGACCTCCGCGGCGACCGTATGAGAGGGCTGAAAACATAGAGCAGCTCCGATTTGGAACCCTGCCATCACGAGAGGAAGAGACACTTGGTGTAGGACCCTCAAACCGCAACTTGAATAATCGTGCCGCAGCTCCTAGAGCTCGAGTTGTGGACAATCCTGTTGAGAATAGACCACCTCAGCCCCTTCGCCGTACAAATACTCATGGTAACAGGGGGCAACGAAGCCCAATCCGAGCTCCGGATGTCGTGGCTGTTCCTAGAAGAGAGATCGGAGAATTCCACCGAGCGAGAAGCGCTGATCCCGAGTCTCCGATGACCAGTGCAAATGTCGCAGCTATGGTCCATCAAATCCTGGCAGATAGCCGTGGACAAAGGAATGAAGATTGGGGGATTGACCGCAGTCACACCCCTTTTACTGATGACATTCTAGACGTAACATTCCCGAGGCGCTTCAACATGCCTCAGATGAACCGTTACGCGGGTAGATCTGATCCAATCCAACATCTAATGAGATATTCTTGGTCAATGACCGCTGCCGCAGCCTCTGACGCTGTAAAGTGCAAAGCATTCCCTATATTCCTAGAGGATGTAGCATTATTATGGTTTACTCGCTTACCAGCAAGATCAATTTCTAGTTTCAAGGAGTTGAGTGAAAGGTTCGTGGAACAGTTCCGCATTTATGCACAGAGGACAAAGAGTGTGATTGATCTGTTCCTTGTCAAACAACGACCTGGCGAGAGCTTGAGGGTGTATCTGGATCGTTTTAACCTAGCCGCCATTGAAGTCAAGGATCCCCATGAGCCAACTGTTGTGGCAGCCCTGATTGATGGGGTAGATAAAGATACTGAATTTGGGAGATACCTGGCCGGCAAGCCACCTCATACTAGAGAATTGTTCTACGAGAAAGCAAACGTACGCTTACGTCAGGAGGAGGTATATGCTAACCGGAAGATGAAAATGGCAAACAAGGAGGAAATCCAAAGTAATGTGGCCATCAAGAAAACCGGAGACAGCTCGCGGAAGGTTGAAGTCAATGTTGGAAACCGAAACCAGGGCGGCAACCACCAGTTAGGAAACAATGGTAACAACAGTAATGGCAATAATCAGAAGAGAAATCGGGGGAACGACTCCCAGCGAAGGACCCGTCCCAGGTCTTTCGAAAATTATACGCCAATAAATGATACTTTGGAGAATATATTCGTAGACTCGTACAACGTTCTCCAACATAAAAGGCCTCCTCCAAGAGATTCGACGGAGAAAGAATGTGAGACAGGGAAGTTTTGTCTCTTCCATCAGACTCACGGCCACTCTACAAATGAATGCCGTCATCTGAGAGACGTAGTTGAGAGGCTGCTCCGGGAAGGGAAGTTGGATGAGTACAGGGTGACTCCTAGAGACAGGGGGCAAGTTATTCAGACCCCGAACCAAAACCAGAATCAACCTACTGCCAGGCCAACTGTCCAGCAAAGAGGAAAGGATATTGTTATCAATACCATAATCGAAGGACTTCACCTAGCCGGGCATAGTTTCAAGGCGATGGATCAGTACGTAAACGCAGCAAAGCAGCATCTTGAGGTAGGAGAGTGTAGCAACCCTGAGGACAATGTCCCGGTAAAACAACAAAAGATGATGTCAGATGACGTCATTTTCCGCAACCGAGAGAGTATTGGAGTCCACGCTCCGACCGAAGATCTATTTGTAATCACAGTTCTTATTGGCCCGACCACTGTTCATAAAGTTTTAGTGGATAACGGAAGTTCAGTCAACATTCTATTCAAAAAGACATTCGATCAAATGAACCTTGAATTGAAAGATTTAAAGCCGTGTGAAGGATGGATCCGTGGATTTAACGGAGCTTTAACTGCTCCAATGGGATATGTAGAGCTGCCGGTAACACTTGGGGAAGGAGAACGCTAGAGAGTGAGAATTCTTCCCTTCGTGGTTTTGGGTATTGAATCGCCTTATAATGCCTTCTTGGGCCGACCGGCCCTAGCAAAGTTTAGAGCTTGTATATCCCCCTAGTGCTTGTTATTGAAGTTTCCTACGAAGCTGGTGTTGGCATAGTCAGAGGAGATCAGGTTGCCGCACGAGCATGTTACATCGCAGAGCTAAAGCTACTTCGTAAAGGAAGAGATATAGAAACTAAAGACGCTTCTTCCCCCACAAGGGAGGAGACGTCATAGCAATTAAAGAGAATGACTATGGGTGAGTCGCCCAGAGAACTGCCCGAGGATATAGATCCCAGAGAGGACGAAGAGACTGGGGGCAGAACGGCGGCTCCCAACGAAACGACTGTGGATGTACCGATCGATGATAGTGACCCTGAGAAGGTCCTGAAGATTGGATCCCAGTTGGATCCAGATCGAGCTAAAGAACTGATGGATTTCCTGAAAGATAACTTGGATGTATTTGCTTGGACCCACGCGGACATGTGTGGGATATCTCCATCAATCATGAGCCACTCATTAAGCATTAACCCAAAGCATCCCCCTGTAAAACAAAAAAGGTGAATGCTGGGCCCAGAGAGGTCCGCGGCCTTGAAAGAAGAAGTTGAAAAGTTAAGAAGTAACGGATTCATCAGAGACTCAACCTACCCAGATTGGATTTCAAATCCAGTTTTGGTAAAGAAGGCCAATGGGAAGTGGCGTACGTGTATTGATTTTTCGGATTTGAATAAAGCCTGCCCAAAAGATAGCTTTCCGTTACCCAGAATTGATCAGTTGGTTGAGCTTCTCTCTTTCATGGATGCTTATTCAGGATATAACCAGATCCCTATGCATGTTCCAAATCAAGAACACACTAGCTTCATTACGGATCTGGGATTATACTGCTACGTGGTAATGCCTTTTGGTTTGAAGAACGCAGGTGCTACATATCAATGGTTAGTGAACATAATGTTCTATAACTAGATTGGGAAAACGATGGAGGTATACGTTGACGACATGTTGGTTAAGTCCAGACAATCATCCAATCACACTATAGACTTGGAAGAGATGTTTGGTGTCCTTCGAAAGTATGGGATGAAACTCAACCCAACGAAATGCTCATTTGGGGTTGCCTCCGGGAAATTCTTGGGATTCATTGTCAGCTCGCGTGGGATTGAGATTAATCCAGACCAGATCGCAGCAATCAAAGGCATTCAGGAGCCTAGATAAATCAAAGATGTGCAAAGCCTTGCAGGGAAAGTAGCAGCATTAAGCAGATTCATCTCTAGAGTGACAGACAACTGCATTCCATTCTTTGAATCGATAAAGCGAGGAAAACGCAATTTTAAATGGACTCCTGATTGCATAGAAGCATTTCAGAACCTGTTGAATCATCTGGAGAGGCCTCCGATACTGTCTAAGCCAGTGGACCACGAGGATTTATTCGTGTACTTAGCAGTGTCGTCCCACGCAATCAGCTCAGCATTAGTAAGAGAAGAAGACAAGGTTCAAAGGCCAGTGTACTATGTAAGTAAAAAATTGGCGGCAGCTGAGCGCAATTATCCGAGGATAGAAAAGCTGGCGTACAGTTTATTGATTGCATCTAGGAAGCTTCGACATTATTTCCAAGCTCATCCTATCACCGTGTACACTGATCATTCGCTCAAGCAAGTTCTACAGAGACCAGAAGCTTCTGGGAGACTGCTCAAATGGAATATTGAATTGAGTCAATTTGATCTGAATTTTCAGCCCCAACGATCGATACGGGGGCAAGTGCTGGCAGATTTCATAGCAGAATTTACTGTCCCGGAGGATGACATAGTAAACGAAGAGGCTGACCCACCAAAACTACTTCTCGATCCTAGCGCCTGGAAATTGTATACTGATGGTGCTAGGAATGATAAACGATCCGGTGCCGGAGTGGTGCTTGAAACTCCTGAGAAACGACTGATATCCTATGCTATCCGGTTAGAATTTCGCGCCACTAACAACGACTCCGAATATGAAGCACTGATAACCGGGCTGAGGATCGCAAAGGAATTAGAGATCGCGAAGCTGGACATATTTTGTGATTCCAAGTTGGTTGTAAAACAGGTCACTGGAAAGTTCCGAGCTAAGAGCCCAAGATTGATTTCGTATTTGGAGAAAGTGAAGGAGTTGCTGACTGGCTTTGATCACTACAGTATATCTCATATTCCGCGGTCAGAGAACCAACAGGCGGACAAGTTAGCGAAGATGGCTAGTTCCGACGATCCTGAAGAAGCCGGGCTAGCCCTAATTGAAGTACTTCAGTTCCCTAGCATAGGTCAGATGGAAATTGATCCGATACTAGAGACTGAGCCAGAAAGGGAGTCATGGATGACCCCTCTAAAGAATTACTTGATGAATGGAACGCTTCCAACCAAGAAGAGTGAGAGGCGTAAAATAATCCGTTAAGCTTCCTGATACGTTCTGCAAGGCGAAGTCCTGTACAGACAGGGATTTTCGATGCCTCTTCTTCGGTGTATAGCCCATGACGACATCAAGCGTGTACTGCAGGAAGTACATGAGGGTGAATGTGGTGACCATACTGGAGGACAAACATTGGCAAAAAAGGTGTTGCGGTATGGTTACTTCTGGCCTACCATAAACAAAGATGCGGCAAAATACACACGACGTTGTGATGCATGCCAAAGATTTTCAAAAATTCCCAGGGCACCTCCTGGCCAGTTAAAGACAATGGCGAGTCCATGGCCTTTCGCTATGTGGGGAATTGATATCATCGGAAGCCTCCCTAGAGCGAAGGGCGGAGCAAAGTTCGTTATTGTAGCTATAGACTACTTCACCAAATGGGTCGAGGCTGAGCCGTTAACTACAATCACAACCAAGCGAGTGATTAATTTCGTTGTTAGGAACATTATTTGCCGGTTGGGGATCCCGAAGATCGTCATAACTGACAATGGAACCCAGTTTGATAGCAACGAGTTCAGGGACTTCTGCTAGAAGTACCACATCGAGAAACGGTACACCTCTGTAGCACATCCGCAGTTGAACGGACAGGTCGAAGCAGCAAATAAATTTATTAAGTCCATTATCAAAAGAAGGTTGAAGCGGGCCAAAGCCATGTGGGTCGATGAATTACCTTTGGCATTATGGGCCAACAGGACAACGTATAAATCGGCAATAGGCCATACCCCCTTCTCTCTCGCTTTTGGAGCAGAGGCAGTCATCCCGGTTGAACTAAAAGTACCATCTCACCGAGTCACTTACTACGATCCGATAACTAATAACGAGTTGCTCCTTGAATCCCTAGATACAATAGAGGAGAAGAGGGATGAAGCAGACCTGCGTGCCTTGAGACACAAGCAACAGGTCGCTAGATACTACAACAAAAGAGTTCGAGCCCGAACCTTTGAACCCAGAGACTTGGTTCTGAAGCGTGTCTTTCCACCCCCAACTCATATGGGTGCGAAGTGGGAAGGACCATACTCCGTTCTACGAAGGCTTGATAATGGAACCTTCAAGCTAGCAACCGTAGATGGAGAAGAAATCCCCAGAGTGTGGAATGCCCAACATTTGCGGCCCTATCTGACGTAAAGTTGTCAGATTTATCCTTTTGTTTCATAGGACCATGTAAAAGGCATGACTTGCCTAGAATAGTCCAATGTTTTGAGCAAAGGATTATAAAGTGGACGTAGGTCATGATTCGACCGAACCACTATAAAAATATTGTGTGTCATTTACCTTTATTGGCACTGTTATTTATCCGCTCTTCTATCTTTATAAAGTTTGCTGTAAAACCATACAACGATCATAGAAACGTGTAATTCTAAGTGCCTTCCATCAGAATGGAGAGTAATCCACACCCAGAGCGCTGAAGGTGCAATAAAGTGAATCACACCATTGATTGCGCTCTAACTCTCCAGAGCCGAGAGAGAACGTAAAGGACGCGAAAATAACGTCCACATGGCAAGGCGATGCACCATGATAAGAACCGCCTTGACAGAACTCTAACCTTGGCGACTTCCAGGAGAGTATAAAAGCGTCTATGATTAAGCGCTGAGAAAGAGCTCTTACCCCGCTGAAGGATCGGGGGGCGACTGAACAGCTGAGCTCGAACTCTAACCTTGGCGACTGCCAGGAGAGTATAAAAGCGTCTATGATTAAGTGCTGAGAAAGAGCTCTTACCCCGCTGAAGGATCGGGGGGCGACTGAACAGCTGAGCTCGAACTCTAACCTTGGCGACCGCCAGGAGAGTATAAAAGCGTCAATGATTAAGCGCTGAGAAGGATGCTGGAGACTCAGCGCCCCCAGATTTCTGCCCCGCTGAAGGATCGGTAAGCAGATCATGATACGAGTTCGAACTTTAACCCGTTGGTGGATCGGGAAAGTATAGAGGTACCGGAGATTTGGCACCTCAGTGACTATAATCCTACTAAAAATTCCAAGTCCCTCGTATTCAGAGATAGGGGGCAACGTGCATAGAAATTTTTAAATTTTTTCTGTCGCTTGAAGGATTTGTAATATAATTTCAACTTGATTATAGTCAAATGACTTGTGACTAAGTGTGAAGAGTTTATTGAATGCAGGTACACGATGATGCAAAAGAAATAAACTTTCATTCATAAACTGCAAGCTTACAAGATAAAGAGGAACCTAAACAAAAGTGAGGGCCATTCTCACAATTACATTTCATGGCCAGTGGAAAGCCTAAAAACCAAATACGGACAAACGACTACATCCTACTTATGCTTGGGAGACGGCTTGGATTTTTTCTCCTTCTTCTGTTGTTCCAGTTCCGCCTTGCCAGCATCAGATTGATCACTCTTCTTTCTTTTTCTTTTGTCAATAAGGGGAGCTGAGGGATCATCAGAAGACTGAGAAGCAAGCTGTTTGGTAATTGATTTGGGTTGGAGTTTTAGTACCAACCCAGTTTTGGGATTAAACTTCGAGATCGGAGGCACATGCAAAGGCTCTTGCTCATCTTTTTTCAGGGCCAGCTATTTTTCTTGCCTAGCCTTCCTTTCAACCAAGGCTTCCTCATCATCGCCTTTGATTTCTTTGGTAATGGTGACTTCCTCTTCATCATCTTCATGGCGCCCGTCCATATCTCTCAAAGCCTCGGTAGGCTCAGCACCTTGGGGAATATCAACACTGGGTGCGAGAATGACTTTCTCCATTGTCGCACCTTCGGACTGCTTTGGAGCGTCAGCACTAGCACTTGGCGGGATGTCAATCTTATCCGCCTCTGTCTTCTTCTCAGCATCCTTATCGGCTGGCCCGCCACCTGTAACATGAGAAACAAATGTTATTTCAGGAGAGAATGCGGTTTGCTCAGTTGATTGTTCGGCAAGACGTCGACAAGTGACGATTGCTTTGACAAATTGCGGAGAAAATATAGAGATACTTTCCGCTGATCCTCCATCCAAGCTAGCAGCAGAACCTCTGACAACTGGAGGAGTCGGACCCAGAGGAATCAATGGATCATCAGGACTGTATTTCTTAATTTTCGGAGGCCTTAAGCTCTGCAACTGAGCTCGAGCCTTCTTCAATTTTATTTTTGCCCTTGGCCAGAGTTTTCTCCTTATCCATCTCTTCTTGGAGTAGGCGTTTGCCTTTCTCTAAATCCTCGGGTTCGTTATCCTTAAGAATGGTCCGCATCAACTCATTCTCATCGATCTCATCGACTCCTAATCGCCGTTTCTCGCCCTGGACGATTGCATCCCATATGTTGGCTAAAGTGACATGGTAGTTTGGGATCCAGGAGATGTTACGGGTCTTGATGACCTGGCCAAGGAAGTCAAACATCATTTCTTCAAATCCTTCAATATCTTTCTCTCTCTCGAGGCGCTTTTCATTAGAAGCAGTAGCCATTTCAATGGCACTTTCCACATTATTTTCAGCAAGAACCGCGCGCTTCTCTGCATGCGCAAGTTGATCATTCAGAATCGCCCTCTCTTTTTCGGCCAGAGCTAAACTATCTTTCAAGCTTGCCTTTTCTTTCTCCCAAGCAGCTTTTTCAGCTTTGAAATGATCCTGTGCTGTTTTCAGCTCGGTGTTGGCCATCTTGAGATATTCCACCTCCTTCTTCAATGACACACGCTCTTTGCTGTTAGAATCGAGCTCATTATGAAAACGTTGCCTGGCCTCCTCCAGCTCTGTCTTGTAATTTTTAGCATCTCGTTGAGCCAAGGCAAGCAGAGATTGTGCATCTTCCAAGTCCTTTTCCATTTTCACCCTGGCCCTGTCATTGTTATCTATCCTTACTTTGGACCTGTGCGCTTCCATTTCTAGCGTTCGGATAGCGTCTGAAAGGTTGACAGCGTGTTTCTTCATCGCCTCATATTGCTTGGCTACATGGCGAACATGTCTGATGACATCAGTATCTCAATTCCCAGGGACTGGTTCCAGAGCTGGAACGAACATCATCCTCTCAAAGAAGATATCGGGTAATTGTTCTCGTAATTTCCCCAACTTAGCCTGAGCCTCAGGACCATGGACATAGTCTCGTGCCCCGGGGGCACTTAAATTTTGTTGACTGGAGGGGATGATGTCAGTTTTCTCCTTCTCAGAATCCTTGTTTGGATCCTTGTTTTTATCCTTAGGCTCGTGGCGTTTTTTGGATGATCTGCTGTGAGACGGCGTGCTGTTTGGAGGAGTTAAGTCTTTGGGAAGTTGTTTTCCCCCTGTAGGTGGCACTTGATGACTATGGGGCTTTCCAGACGTTTGTTTTGACGGAGTTCTGGACCGTGAAGAATGAGGCTTGTGAGAATCCCGGGACCGATGGTTGTCTCCCCCTCGGCTACTGCTCAAGCACGCTCAGGATCTGAACCAAGACTTGGGGTGCCCGCACAAAGGGAACGATAAGAATAATATTGTCTGCGAGTCATCCTTCCTGCAAATGAAACAAGAATATATTATAACTATGAACAGCAATAGTGTAGAAAGTGCTGTGGTGAGCGGTGCATGTGATCTGTGCATCCCATATAATCCCCTAACGGACCAGGGCCCAGAGCCAGGCTCGTCTGTGTAGTTTCTTTTTCTCCAACAGGGGCATTCGCTTCCTCGGAGGAAAGAAAGAATGGTTCCTCATCAAAGTCTTCATGAGAGTAAATGGCATATGGCAGAGGAATCTTATTTAGTTCCCCTATTATCTGCTCCTCCGTGAAATCATCATGAACGACGGGATCGACCGGTGGTGAAGCTCTTGAGGGAGAATGCTCTTTAGAGGCCGGAATTTCTTTAGACTCGTCAGCCCGGATCTCATCTCCCTTATACTCATTCAGATTTTCATCGTCTTGATCAACGAGCGGTGAAGGACTCTTGTGGAGTCTAGTTGTTTCTATAGCCCGTGAGGTTCCCTCTCCCCCAACCGGAGGCACATATTTATAAGGTTTGCCGTCCTTGCCCAGTCCGAATCTTATATCCAGAAGACGGTGTTTGTGAAGATTCTCGTCGGTGAGACACAACTTTATTCTCAAGAAATTTGATTTGCTTTTGAGAAGACGAGATAACTGGTTTTCATACACCGAGCCTTTTGTCTTGGGGAAAGTATGATCTGCATGGAGAAAAGAAACATGTGAGCGTCTTGATTATTCGGTCAAGTCACCAATCTGGAGAATTAAAACTCACTTGCTCTAAGCCATTTTCGTGCGCATCCCGGCTGCAGTTTTATGTAAAACCAATCGGCTTTGGGATCCCCTATGTTGCTGTAACCGTCAGTTACGACCTTCCTGTTGGCCACTGATTCAAAGTAGGATATATTTGGAGTTGCCTTGGAACGATGCTTAAAAAGGTAATAGAACTTTAAATCCTTAAAGGTAAGCTCAGTCTCCAGAACCTCTGGATATGCAACGGATAAAGTGTATAGAGCTGCATAAGCGTTGGGGTGGAGCTGCATTGGAGCAATACGCAATCGCCTTAAAGTTTCCACGACGATTGGCGGGAACGGAGGAATAGCGCCTACCATACACATCAATCTACTAATGGTCATGTGCCCAACTAAGGCAGAATTAGGTCTATCGTCCTTGCCTGGAGTTTTGGCATCATCCCAAGATATTTCGTGCTTCAAGCATAGTTTCCGAAGCTTGGTGTCATCCAATTTGGAAGCCAGACAATCAGTGAACTTATCTATATCCTTAGCTCCCGGAAGCTCATCGGGAGCCCGATCATCCGCCTCTTCGGAGGATGTATCGTCTGAAGACGTTGATTCCGCACTAGAGTCCATTTTGTAGTCAGGATCGGACTTATCCTGATCTGAGGTTGAAGGAAGCACGTTGGGTTCATGATGCGCCGATATCTCTGGTTCAGTGTCTTTCTCTGGCGTCTCAATCACTTGTTTATTTGACATAGCTGTGTTGGCAAGTATAACGAATTAGAATACAACTACCCTTCCCCCCGTGTGTGCAAGTGCAAGTGTGTGCCTGTGCATGCATTAAAGAAAAGCATGGAAGTTAACAAGATCATCGAGATATTAGTCATTGCTTGCTGTTAAGTCATGCTGCTGGTCAGTCCAGAAAGTTTGTCTCAAGGGCTCTAACCTAACTGTCCATTGATATGTTAGAATTAAGTTGCATTGAGTATTTAACAAGTTCATCGTATCACTCGGATCGCATAGAAGGGTTCGGGTCGCAGTGCATGATCGGATAACGAGACAAGCAGGGACTCGTAGCGAAGTCGCCTGGTCGTGGAAGAGTGTCGGATCGCGAAACTGGAGCGGATCGCAAAGACTACCCACGATCCGTTCCCTCCTCCTATGAATTACAAACTAGCCACGACCCGATCCGTCACTTGACTTAGATACTAGCATTTTCACGACTCGAACCGGTACCTCATCACCACGATCCGATCCATACTTCAATTTCTACTCCTCCGTGTCCACGACCCGATCCGTATCCAAACCATGCTCACAACGCAATCTGCTCAGCCCTTTTTCTCCTCATTTCCTTCTTCTTCCTCTCCTCTTCTTCTTCTCTATCGCTGAGCTCGAGCAACTGACATCCATGGCGCCTCGACACCAGAACTTCGAATGCCACAAAATTCCTTCACCTTCCCTCTCAAGCCAGTAAAAACACAAGGAAAATGAGAGAGAGATTGCGAAGACATTATTTATATGTAATTACCTTTCTAAATCAAAGAGACGAATGGATGGAGGGTAATTTGAAAACTAGGGTTTTACTCAGGAGATTCGATGGCAGCGAAAGAAAGAAAGGGAAAAGGAAAGGAGGGTTCGGCTTATATAGACCGAATGATGTCCTTTGGTCTCCCCCTTTTCGTCTTATTCGAACCGTGGGCTTCGGTGGATCGTGGAGGCAAGCCCATCGGGCCCAGCAAGAAGAAAGAGCCGATCCCTGGGTCGACTCGCTACGAAGGATGGCCCACCATACATAAAGCCCACACGAAGGTTGTAACGAAACGAGCATCTCGTATCGTTGGACCGTGACAAAGGACGCTCCCACGAATCGTGGAACACTGGAGCGATCCGACCCGACTAAGGATGGGTAGAAGTAAATCTATAGAAATACTTGTTAAAAAAAAGGAGGAGAAGGAAAGTTCAGAAGTATACCTGGTAATTTGATAATGACGTTTCCAAGAATTCCAGAGATGGAGATTATCCGATAAACAGAGAAATGATTGAGGATTTATCCGATATTTATACCAATCAAGGAATGCGACTTTCCGAAGTGACATGACATTTTAGACAGACGCAACCACTGATATGCATCTCCCTATGAAAAGATGTCTCTGCAGTTTCGAAGCATGTTTTATCCTCGATAAAACATACTTCGAGGGGGCAAAATGTTGGCTAGCTTTTTGACCAAGCCATCAAGGTTCACACACAATAAGAAAATATGAAGTCTCATTCCTCTAGTTCACGAGAAGTCAGATCGCAGTTGCTCAACCATCCTCAGGTCGGATCGCTCCTTTTTGGATCGCCCTACCGGGTCGCTAAACCCTTATGCAGATCGATCCGCCTATACCACCTCGACCCGATCCAAGCCCAGAAGATGCAGCGAAGACCATGACCCATTCTATCACGATCCGAGATGTATGGATCTCGCGACACCTGTCACCAACTGTAATATTGACCAATTCTTGATCAAGCTACGATCCGATCCGATATTCTCGGGATTTGCGCCACGTATGACCGCGATCCGCCTGACAAAATCAGCTATAAATAGCCCAGAGCTGGGCAATTTTCAGGATCTTTTGGCAATTTTAAGGATTGATTCCACCATTACTGTCATACCACTATTTCTTACCAGTTTTACTTCGAGATAACTGAAAGAAATCGTAATTGTAAGAGTGAGTTTGAGAGAAATCATTGGTTGTACTAGCACCCAAAGTATAATCAATAGCATATAAAGTGGACGTAGAATCATTAACGCCGAACCACTATAAACCGTGTGTTTTCTGCTTTTTCCTCATTTTCCAGTTATAATTCCCTACGAATCAGAATAATTTGGGTATTAGAGCCAAATTTTGATCTAACAGGGTACAAACCTAATAACCTTCGTGTGTAGTCCACTTCCTGGGTCTTAAGCGGCTGAGGTTGAAGAGTCCACCTGGAAATAGGTCTTTTAGTATAGAGGTATTAAATAGCATGTGTGCGTATTGTCTACCCAAACATGAAAACTAAAATCGTCAGGTATGGCTACCTACCCTATGGAAAGTAGTAAGCGACTAAGGGGGTTATCCAATAAGGTCAGGTAGGTATAATGAGCGATAAAATACCATCTCTCACCTTATGCGGGGCAAGGATATATGCGTGAATGATGGAAGCCTTAACTAGAAGGGCCCGTAGTTAGTGCCCTCTAGTTAATAAGAATGTGGAATAAGTCATCGAGAGGTATTAAGTGACCAATAAGTCCATCGACAATAAATAAGTTTAGGGACTTAAGTGATCAGGAAAATCCAACCTATATATCATTGATAGTGAGGCAGAAAACAATAAAGGGTAAGCAGATGGAAAGGTATATATATATGTATAAAGACTCCGCAATTAGGGAATTCACTTCTCGACCTAATAATCAATTAAATTATAGTTTAAAGGGCTTCCTAAACATATATACGTAAACATTCCATCTCGGTATTATATATTAGAATACTACTTCAAGGTATTACAAATATTCCATCTCATTCTCTCTCATGCTCGATATTGGCAAAGTGACTTACTTTGAAAAATGTAGTTACTTGAGTTAATACTAGTTTATCCTATTCTTGTTTCCGCTATGAGTTATCTTATCGTACTCTGATTATGCTAATGCTCATTTAATTACAGGTAACAGATTTATATGCTTCATGCTTGGATGTGTTTGAGTTTCGATTTTTATCAAAATTTGGGCACGGAAAAGTGTAGGGTGTTACATTTCAGGTCTAAGGACCATTACATCACTGTCACTATGATAATAACTTATGATACTATTAATTATATTCCATGTAGTTTCTTACATGGGTCAACCTAATGCGCTATTCTCCAATACATATTTATGTATTGGCATTAATATCACGTATATTAATGATCAATGAGATATGATCATCAGTCAATCAATATACTAGTCTCAATGTTTTATTGTTGTCATATATAAACAATAAAACTTGACTAGGGACATTTAAAAATTATAATATTTAATATATTATATAATCTTATGTTCAAGTCACTTACTTAAACTATATAATTCTGTTTTATTATTCTAAGGAATTCTATTATGATAATATTTATATTACACAGTAAATATAACATAACATAATATTTTATTCCAACGATGTTATTAACGACATCAAATGGATTGCCTCTAGGGTATAAACTCTAACAGTGGCGAACATGTGTCGACTACTCAGGCCTGAACAATGTCTGCCCAAAGGGCAACTTCTCACTTCCGAAGGTCAATCAGCTTGTTGATTCAACTGTTGGCTACCGGCTTCTCTCCTTCATGGATGCGTACTCAGACTACAACCAGATTTCAGTGTACCTTTCGGATCATGGTCATACTTCTTTCGTAACCGACCTAGGGCTTTAATGTTATGTCGTCATGCCCTTCATTCTCAAGAATACTGGAGCCACCTATCAGCGACTGGTCAACCGCATGTTCAAGGACCAGATTGGGTGATCCATGGAGGTCTACATGCACGATATGAACGTAAAAATGAGGGTATCGAACGACCACGTTAGCGACCATGTCGAAATGTTTAGCGTCCTCCATAAATATGACATGAAACTCGGTCCCTTGAAATGCTTTTTCAGCATTGCATCGAGAAAGTACCTGGGTTTCATTGTCAATTCATGGGGATCGAAGCCAATCCAGGAAAAATCCAAGCTATCCGGGTTATCCAATACCCTCAGAGCATCAAGGATGTTCAGAGCTTAAATGGGAAGGTGGCTGCCCTAGGTCGATTCATCTCTACAACAACTGACAAATGCATTCCCTTTTTCGACTTGCTCAAAAAAGGGAAGTGTAACTTCACATGAACATCAGAATGCGTTGATGCGTTCCGGGACCTTTTGAATCACTTATAGCGACCACCTATCTTGTCCAAACCCGTGGATCACGAAGACTTATATCTGTATTTGTTTGTTTCTGTGCTGGCAATCAGCTCAGTGCTTGTGCGCATCGAAGATCATGTCCAACAACCCGTTTACTACATCAACAAGAGGTTGACATGAGCAGAAAATAATTATTAGAAACTGGAGAAGATTTCTTTCTGCCTGTTGATCTCTTTTCGGAAGCTACGACCTTATTTTCAGTCCCATCCAATCAAAGTTTACACTGACCACCCGCTACGATAGGTCTTTTAACTACTTGAGGCGTCTAGGTGAATTTTGAAGTGGAACACATAACTGTGCCAATTCGAGATTACCTTTATCTCTCCTCGAGCCATCCTCAGACAAGCCCTTGTAGACTTTATAGAAGAATTCACCATTCCTGAAAAACCTTCTACAAAAGATATGGATCCTCCAAACATTCAATGCAAGTTATTGTGGATGGATCATCTAACAGTTAGTGTTCTGGCGTCGGAGTCGTACTGGTTACTCCCGAGGAACGCTCCATCTGTTATCCCTTGAAGCTCGACTTTCCTGCCACCAAAAATGATGCAGAATATGGCCTTGACTAATTGCAATCGAACTTAACATCAAATCTCTCTAGATTTACTCCGACTCACAACTCATTGTACACTAGGTGCAGGGCGAATATCAAGTGAAGGGGATGCGACTTGCTTCCTATCTTTCTCGGGTCCGCGAGCTTCTCACCAATTTTGACCACTACATCATTATGCACATCCCTCGTGAACAAGACGATAAAGCTGATTAACTAGACAAGTTGGCAACTTTTGGGGATGCACAACTCTTGGGACTAGCCCAGTCGAAGTATTCAATTCACTGAGCATGGATCAGATGAAAAATCGATTCAGTCGCAATGACGGAGATCGAGCCCAAACCCGAGTCTTGGATGACACCAATCATGAGGTACTTACAGCATGGAATCCTCCCTGAGCGCTATAAAGAAAGACGAGCACTCATCTGCAAATCATATCGCTACATCATTCAAGATGGAATGCTCTACCAAAGAAGATTCTCTGTTTCATTACTCTGTTGTGTAGCCTGCAACGATGTCGATGGTGTGTTATTGGATGTGCACGAAGGCGGTGCGGAGACCACAACGTGGGGCAAACTCTGGAAAGGAAGATTCTCAAATATGGTGACTTCTGACCCACATTCGACCAAGATGTTGTGGACTATGTTCGCAAGCGCGACAAATACCCGAGGTTTTCGAAGATTTCAAGAGCTGCGCCTACTGAGCTAACACAAATGGTCAGTCTTTGGCCATTCGCCATGTAGGTAATAGATAACATCGGAACATTTCCGATGGCCTGAGGCGATGCACGCTATGTCATCATCGCAGTTGATTACTTCACAAAATGGGCCGAAGCTGAAGCCCTCACCACAATTATAACCAAGAAGGTGATCAACTTCGTCGTTCGCAATGTCATTACCCGATATGGAGTCCTCCAAGCTATTATTTTCGACAATGAGACCCAACTCGAGAGTATTGAGTTCAAGACCTTCTGCCGATGACACAACATTGAGAAAAGATTCTTGGCAGTAGCTCATCCTCAAGCCAATGGGCAAGTCGAGGACGTTAACAAAGTGATCAAATCCATCATCAAGAAGTGTTTGGAAGAAGCTAGAGGCTTATAGGTATATGAACTCCCTCTGGCCCTATGGGCCTACCGGACCACCCATAAGTCAGCGACCGATCATACTCCTTTCGCTATCGCCTATGGATCCGAAGCTGGCATTCTCACTTAGCTCAAATCCCAATCTCATTAGGTCACTTACTATGATTCAAAGACCAACCAAGATCTGCTCTTAGAGTCAATCAACTTACCCGAAGAGAAAAGAGATGAAGCTGAACTCAGAGCTACCACTCAATGCCAACGAGTCGCCCGATGCTTCAACTCTAAAGTTCATACAAAAAACTTCGACATTGGTGACCTCATCCTGAAGCGGATATTTCCCACACCTACTGGTTCCAGTCCTTACTGGGAAGGTCTGCATGTCATTCAATGGAGGCTTGGAGATGGAACCTTCAAGCTAACGACCGTTTGATGGCGTTGAACTCCCAAAAGCATGGAAGAACATCTCCGCCACTACTTCACATGACTTAGTTTACAAATTTACTGCTTTTCAACAATGTTTTGTTTTCTTTAAATTCAAGGCATTGTAAAGTAAAGGCCATTACCACCAAAGTTATCAGTAAAGATAGTTTCATATGTTTATATTCTTGGTGTGCTTACTTCTGCATAGCATGTTTGAGCAACTATTACATTTGACTTGCATGCACGAGCGCACAACACTGGATCGACACCCCGAAGCTTGGAATCGATCCTCCCCTAACTCGAGTCTCGAACCAACGATGAGACCAAGTATTAATAACTCGGGACATTCATTCACTTGAGCATCTAACCCCGTTCCTAAATCTTGAGACTTGGGGGTAGTCCATCAGCTGATTAAGTGTGACATCCACTGCTCATTCGGCCATCCGACCCGAAGAGTTTGGATCTGGGCAACAACTGGCGAATCAACGACGCTCGCGAACCTTAGTCTGAATGAGACGATGAGAGAGTCTAAAGGACGAACCAAAGACGTCCGTTCCTTTTCACGACTCGGGATCAACGACCCTAGGGAGGCCCTGAGTGAGAAGACACCGAACCCGAACTTTTCACGACTTTGAACTGAGCGGAGTCGGCACATACCATCTTCGCATGAGTTGAGAGTCTCAAGAGCGAAGCCTTAGATTATGTTGGCTTAAGTGTAACGAAAGGTATGTCTGGATGAGTACCGGAAACTGGAAAGCATAGATGAACATTTGAGCATTTAACATGAAATGTGATATAAGAAAAATCAACTAGTACTTTCATTCACAACCAAAAGCAAAATACATCTATATGTCTTTCTTTCTAATGACATGGTGTACATGAAAACCACACCATGCCTCCAAAAGCAAGGGGTATACTCACATATACTATCGGCTTAGATAACCAAAATATCTATAATAATTACTAGGATGATCCATCCTTCTTCTTCTTCCTTTTCTTGATGGATTCAGCACTGGGCGGGTCATCACCAGTCTTCCTCCTCTTCCTCCCAGACCTGTCTCCACCTCTTCCTCCTTTACCCTTGGCCGGGGAGATGGACTCGTGAGATTCCGACTTGCGCTTCCCATTATCGTCATCGCCACTTGTCATCTCTATAATGTCCCCAGGCAGGATAACTTGCAGTGGTTTCGGAGCAGCACCAGTGGCAAGAGCCAGCACAACCTCCGTATATCCCCTCTCTCTGGTCCTTTTGGTCTTCGTTGCCTCCAGCTCTACCTTCCCCTTGGTTTCCCGCGCAACCTTCTATTCAGCCTGCTTTCCATCCTTAAGCTATTTGGATGCATCCGCTTAGAGTTTCTTGAACGCCTCCTCACTTTTTTCCTTGCAGTCTCGTCAGCTTGTTTCTTCATGGCCTCATTATCGGTCCTCTTCTTCTCCGCCTCATTGGCAGCATTCTTCCTCACCATCTTGGCCTTGCCTTCTCCTCAGCATTCCTCTCAGCCTTCTCTTGAGCCTCCTTTAAGGTAGCCTCGTCATCCTTCCTCTTCTCTTCTTGCTCCTTAGACTTGATGAGCAGTTTACCCTTGTGCGACTCCACCAAGTCATGCTTCGTTGCAAGCCTGCATCCAGCGACCCTATTATCTAGATCCTTTGGCCATCAGTTACTTCCCTTTCCTTAGAAAAAAGGTTTTTGTATATTCCAACTGTTAGGTCCACATCTGAGAATGTGTCCATTCGGCCGCCTCCCTCTTCAAACTGTATCCCCTGCAGTAGAAGTCCAGTCTCAAGCAATGAGGGGAATATTAGAGAGAAGTACATTGTCACTTTTGCTCCAGAGAGACTTGCACAACAAGGAAGAAGGCTACTCAGTATCCTTTAACTTAGTGCTTACATATTTTTCTAGTGTACGTGATATTGAGAATTGAATTTACCTCTAGGAACTTGCGGCCTGGGGAAATAAGCGTAATGCTCTCGGTCATTTTCTGGAAGGAGCTTCCTACTCCCAACCCTGGGTAATCGTGGTCATACTCGGTAGTTTCAGGGGTCGTGGCCATGGGACTGCTGTTAGTGGTGGAAGGTGTAACTTGTTGTCTGTGGAACTCCCCTTTGCAAATTCATGAGCGACAACCCGCTCTCAGTAGTCACAAATTTCCCTTTGAAAGCAGCAAGTTCCGCCAACCTCGCCCTCTCAGTGTCTTCATGCAACAATATCCTCCCTTCCTCTAACACCTTGAGCTCGTCGTCAGTCAAGTGAGTCTCCATGAATGAGAATTCATCTACGGCTCCACCTGTGGCCTCCGAGCCTCAAATTCTAGCAATCTTTCCCAAGTTTAAGCCATCATCCAGGGATAATCGTTGACCTACGAGATTTCGTCGAATCTCAGCGATTTAACGTACACACCCCAAATTGCTGGCTCCAGAGACTCCTCCACCCTGGCCTCGGTATCCTCAATCTCGTCCTTGAGTTTCTCCACCTCCCTCCGATGCTCCATTCTTATCCCATCCATTTGGATCAGAATTCTTTGTTGGTAGCCTCGGTGGCCTTCTTATCTTTCTTAGCCTGCCCTAGTAGCCTCTTTAGCTCTGCATTTTCATTCATGATCCTCTAGGTCTCTGTGTTTTCAGCTTTTGGCCTTTGGTTCTCGTTCACCGAGGCCTTGTTGTCTGTTTAGAGCTAGTGCACATTTTCGTTTTCCTTAAACAAACGATGTTCTCCTCCTCCAGCTTTAAGTTCTCCCTTTTAAGAGTTTGATTGTCAGTCATCACCAAGGCCATGGTGTTTTCGGAAGTTGTATCTGCATCCTGTGCCTCTTCTCCAACTTCTTGTACTTCTCCTCCCACTCCGCTGTTTCAACAGTAGAGAGTTAGCCATTATGCATGTTACTCGTATACGAGGAAACAGACAAAGTTCGAAGATTTATCTTACCCAACAACTTGTCCCAATTCCGGAAACTCAACTATTCATCCTTGACCGTTTGATGCAAGTTATGTATCTCCACATTCTAGTTACAAATCAACTCCGAGAGATGCCCAACATACTTCCTAAACTTATTGCACTGATAATAGATAGCATGCACTTTTCTTCCATACCTCCTCGGTATTCTCTTGGGGAATCAGATTGATGTTCGAAAGACATTTTATTTCATCAAGTAGTGCTTAGGGAATTTCTCCCTTAGTATAGCCTTCCTCTGTTAAGGAGTAAGCTCCATAGCTCCAGGCACGTCTACAGTTGGACCCCTTTCTTTGACACTCCATTCTTTCTTTTATTAGTAGGCGTCAGCTTCTTTCATTTGGATGTGGTGACGAGCACTGAGGGTGGAATATAAGGGGGATTATCGATGAGGGCTACCTAATGCTCGCTATGTCAAATCTTGTGTCTATCCTGGATAACCAGGTGATGCGAGGAGGGGATTCAGAACGTCGAGCTCGTTCTCTATAACAACACTCGCTGCCACGGTCGTGAGAGTGTGTGGGCTCATCAAACAAAGCAGTATCTCTCCTAAAATTCTGATGAGCCCACTCCTTGACGATCGGTGACTCCCGAATCCTTGGCCTCGACTTCTGTCTTCTCTAACCATTTGCCTGCACAGAACAGATTCAAGATTAGACCCAAACACTATGTACGCACAAATAAATGTTGTGATATGTAGTGTTTATGAGTGTGTGTTCTAAGTGTTCTCTCAATAGACTAGATATCAGTCCGCTCGAACGAATGATCTCCCCAATGGTAAGTGTTAAGCTTTCTATAATTGTGCTACTGGACCAGGGTGATGTAACCGCAAGCGGGAGCTTGTTCAGATCGTCAAACAAACCCACTTTTTCTAGTAAGACAGTGGTCTCAGATGTAGTTGTTGGACACAGCGAGCTGACCGGCACTTCTGTCCTTACCTCCTCTGTCACGGGAGGAACAGAAGTACCCGGTAGGCCCTCGTCTCTAGCAACCGTCTACTAATCGCCAGATCCATCTCCATGGGATTTCTGCTGAGTCTTTGCGGCCTTGCGCAGGTTAAGCACTACCTGGGGTGCCTTTCTTTTGCGGCCAAGAGAGCTTTCTCCTCATATAATTTCCTCTTTACCTTCAACAATCGGCCTAATTATCGAACGACCAACGGGAAGTAAGCTCACACGATGAAGTGATACTGATCTGAAATATTCTCAATCGAAAGAGCACCATCTAGGATGCCCTATAATGCCTCAAGATGCTGTTGATACATGCTACCGTAGGCGTCAGAGGATTTCATGTTATACAAAACCAAAGTTAGCTACAAGCGGACAAATCAACTAACTTTGAACCTAGGGCAACGAGAAACACTTACTTCCAGCCAACCAATGCCTCACAAATCTAGAAGGGCAACGCATGAAGAACTAGTCGTACATAAACGCACTCGGTCTGCTCCATGTCTCCGTGATGAACTAGGTGTTGGGCAGTGCCTCCAAGTAATACAGAGAAGGCGCACTACTAGTCCTCCTCTTAATCTGGAAAAATACCGGATGTCCTCTCCGGTAGGCTTTGTATGCAGTATTCCCTTAAGAGAACACAAGTACCCAGGAAGAAAGCATACACATTTGGATGAAGTAGTGTAGGCGCCAGGCGTAAGTAATGTAGTATATCCTGGATGAAGTTGGTAACCGAGGGCACACAACCAAAAGTACACGCATGCCTGTTCCAGGCACTGAATCCTTCCAGAGGTGTGTGAGCCCTGTCACTTTCTTAAGGCACGCGAACCTCTTCCTGAGGGATACTAAACCATTTCGCCATCCGCCTTACCGCTGTTTCGTCCATATGTGAAGGCACCGAATCCGGTGGGTTGTCAACCATAAAAGCATACACCATCATGTCCGACGCCTCCAGAGTGATGCCCTCTGTAATATCTACGTGCTCTTCCCCTTTAGGGTCCTCCTATGTCGCTCCAGACCTTCACTGTGCCGTTGGCTCAACTGAGTGCTCGACCGTCGATTGCTGTTTTTCGACTATACCCCTGGTCGGGAGCTCTTGGCAAACCCATTACCTAGGAAAGGGTGGACTCCCCAAAGGTCTCAAGTTGTTGTCCTCTGTGTCGATACTGCTTGACGATCTGAAGCGAGATGAGGAATGCTAAGAAGCTTCGACTTCCAAAGCCTGTTGTTTCTTAGATGATCTTGTTTCCATTGCTATTTATACTTTCAATATAGTTGCATTAGACATCGCATTGTATAACCTATAACCCTCGTGTTGGTGTAAACTAACATGTATGTGCAGTGCAGTGAGGTGCTAGTACAATTGTAATATAAATACTTGAGACTCGGCGACGACCATAAGTGCTCAAGACTGTAACCATCAACGTCGCTGACCAATGTCATTAGATTCACGTCGAGTTGCAACTACATTATTATTAGAATCAAGAAAACACGTCTAAAGTTTATGCTCTAATCTATATGCAAGGCTGAATTGTCAACTCAATCACGTTCGGCGTAAAGATCAATTCAATCATGTAAGCCGCAAAGGCAACGTAAATCCAGAGACAGGTCGACGCACTACAACAAATTGACCCTATTATAACGGTGGAACACCGTTGTAAAATGCATTTTATAATGGTGGGGTAACCGTCGTCTATTAAGAAGTTGTAAAAGACTAAAATCTTTTATAACTTTTTGCGCTGTTGCGACACTGTTGTGATATGGCTATTTTAAAATTTTTTTCCACCGTTGTAATGAAGTTTATTACAACTTCTATGCATGGTTGTTATTCCAATTTTTACAACTATTTATAACCGTTGTGTTATATTTTATTACAATTATTATTTTAAATTTTCAATATATCCACAAATTATATATATATATATATCTATATATTATATATGTGCGACAATAAATAGATAAATACAATATATCCACAAATTTTCAGAGTAACACGAACCTCACAGCGGAATGAATAACATATAATATATATAACATAACTTGAAATATACATCTGTACTTGAATATACATCATTATCAAAGTACAACACTAACAACACAGCGGAAATAACTATAGCTATATAATCATGAAGCCTCCTGCTCCAAGCTCTTCCAGTATATCTGTAAATCCTGACTACTTGACTGCCCGTACAAAATTGGGCACCCAAGAGTTTAGGGAAAACAAAACAAAATAAACTCCGGGTCAGTCATGGGACTGGTATGAGTAAAACAGTTTAAACAAGTAAACGATATCTCATAAGACCACGTCGTATAATGGAACGAGTTTTTCCCTTATGAGAATCCAAATTATCTTTATATCAAAAACTTTTGATATTATAATAATGTCTATCAACCACAATATAATAATCATCTAGCAGAAACGCTTTCATCTCACGTTCTACATATATAGTATACAATCAAAACCGCAAGCACGTATTGGGTAATGGATTTCCAACTATGACAAGGTATGGAACCACCTTTCGCTAGTGTACCTCTAGAAAGGAATACACTGGGTTCAACAAGAACATCTTGCAACCCGACCACACATGACCGACCACTCATTTCGCTTGAGTGTATCGAATGTGTATCACCAACAGTTGGGATCAGCAACCGTTTCCCGAATGGGACAACATCAACAATAGATTTTTAGAAGTAAATAAACTCTAGATTAGGTGATTATACACCCTACTTCGGTGCGACCGACTTAGCCATGCTGCCTGCCCGATTTCTGTCATTTACCGATTGATGAGGCTTGAGGTTACGCTTTATTATCACACCAGATTCACTTCGAATGTCACATAGTCACATCCATCAAATCACCGATTGACGTCTACAACCATACATTACGTGTCCGCTAAAAGAAGTTTCCTTCTCCGCTTCCACTCTTGGTATGGTTGAAGAAATCAATGTACGTGACCTTTTTGAAATACTCTATCAGACATTCATCCATACAAGTCATCCAGGAACAGGATGAACCGAAGGTACTATTTAGTATATCCATCTTAGGCACTGTTATCTAAGACTTATACAATAGCCCTTGCACTTTACTCTGTCTTCAATTATCTTTGGCATATATGATTCGCAACGCTTATGCCAATACAGAGTGGTTCTTTGTATAATAATCCAACCGGCCTCTCCATATTAACGACGTTAAAATGGTCAAAACTTTGATAGTCTGTGATCAAACCATCAAAGAAAAACACGTGTGCAAATTCCAGGAGGAAATTATATCGATCAGTCATCATTCAACATTTATCTCTTTAGTTCATTTTTCATCTCTTGTTTCCCTATATTCAACATTTCTTATTTACAAATATTTAGAAAATAAATGTTATTACCCTTGGAAAACATTTCCATTTCTTGTTTTCTATATCAGAAAACATTTCTGGTTCTTATTTGGAAAACATTTCCAAAACTCCTTCATTGGGCTTAGACAGATGTTTAACAAACCATTGCGATGCCAACTCAAACCATTACTCTTATTAACTTAATTCATTTAAACTACCTTCACTATCGAACCTGAACCGTTCCTTAGTTAAAAATGAAGTCAATCAAGTTGGGGTAATACTACCTCTCAGACCTTAACTGAACAACGTTTCTAACCTTAAAATAGACAAAGTTCACCTTATATTTCTTTAACAACTTCCTTACTTAACCTTTCTTTCGAGTAACTATATTCGATTAACTCCTTTCAATTAAATCTATTCGATTGACTCCTTTTTATTAACTCTATTCACTTAACTCCTATCGAATAAACTATATTCGATAACTCCTCTAACTCTATTCGAATAAACTATAATTGATTAACTCTTCTAATTCCATTCGAATAAACTATATTCGATTTATTCCTTTAAGTCCATTTAACTCTATTCGAATAACTAAATTCGATTAAATCCTTTTTAACTCTTCTTCGAATAACTAATATTCGATAACTCCTTTTACTTTATTCGAATTACTAATATTCGATTAACTCGATTGATTCTATTCGAATAAACTATATTCAATTAACTCCTTTACTTTAACTCTATTCGATTAATTCTAACTGGTTAACTCTTATTCGAATAACAAATATTCGATTAACTCTATTCAGCTAACTCGACTAACCCCTTTTCGAATAACATATTCGATTTACTAACTTTCGAATACCTTATTCGATTGACTCCCTTCAAATACCATATTCGATTTAACTCTATTCGAATAACTAAATTCGATTAACTCCATCGAATAAACTATTCATTTATAAAGATTTACTTTTTGTAATGGTTCTTCACTTTACAAATGATTTCCTTTTTAGTACGTTTTCCTTTTTATAACATCCTATTCGGTTATAAACAAATTTCCTTTTTATAACTCTATTTATTTTCTAAATATTTCCTTTTTATAAAATCTCCTTTGATTGTTATAAATATTATCTCTTTTATAAAATCCTTTGATTTTATAAATAATCTATTTTCAATATTCATTTTGAAAATTCCCTTTTCACTATTCCGGTATGTTATGGTATTCAACATATCAAATCACGATGACCAATATCGTTCAAACACATATAATCGACAACAGATTATATATCACATCATATATAACAATATATGAATCACAGTAAAATAAATGTTGAGGAATCCAGTTGGATTCCTCCAACCTGTCTCCCTGCATCCACAGATGTTACACAATAAAATCAACATCACTTTCAGTTCCATATGATATATTCTGATAAACAGAATCAATATAGAAATTCAACTAACTGACTAGCAGTTCAATCAATCAGTCAACACACAGTCAATCAACCAATATTTAACAGTTCTAAAAATACAACACAAAATTATAAACTGTTCAGAGTTAGTGAGATTTGCTCACATTGGCAGTTCATCGTTAAAGAACGATAAACTGTTTGTTTGATTTGAATCAAACAATTTAGTTCTCCATAAATTCAAACGAGCTCAGATCCACTCCTGGTCAGTTCCATTGGTTAGTGTCCGTCCATACGATCTTGTCGGGTCTTGTTTCGCTGAATTCCGATGATGTATGACCAAGATATTCAGTTTCGAAGTTAATATACTTTATTTAAATAAAAACATAGAGATATAAATCCATTGGGCCTCACCCTTCATTTCTCGTCGGCCCATCAACACTCCAAACCCCAAACCCGCTCAATAGTACCCCTTCTTCTTCAAATGAAATACAGGCGCGTCCTCTTCATTTCCACCACTTCTCCGATCTCGTTCTCCCCTTTCAATCCATGAGTAACCAAACCGAGTTCACCATTGTACTCCTCTTCCGAATCTCCATCCTCCGATGCCAGTTTCATTTATCTCGAATCCTCCTTTTCTCGCGCGACTTCAGGCTCTCAAGCTCACGGTACAACATCGCGCGACCCCCCTTTACTTCGAATCAACCCAGACTTTGCATGCAAGTGCTACTCTTCCACACAAACTCAGAAACAAGGTCGGTTTCGCGAATTAGTCCTTCCATTTCAAGATAACCCGAGCCCTAGTTCCTACTGTATCCGCTGTACCCAATTTTCAGTGAGTTTAAAAATACTCCGAACCCTAAACAAAACACACAGGATTGAAGAAATCTCCAAAAAGATTCAATGATGTGTATTTTAGAATTTATAGGCTTGGTTTGGATTTTTGTTTGGATTTCCTGAGAGCCACGTTTTGTTTGAGGAACCAGAAGTTCGTGCGGCTGAAAAGGGAAGAGGATGTGGCCTTGTGTTGATCAGTGAATCAGTCTAGATATTTAAAATTTGAATATTTTATTGATTTTTATTATTACTTTATACGATATTAGCCTTCTAAAAATCCTAGCGACCACATACGATCTCCTAAAATCACGAAAATTCTACTAGAATTTGACATTACGGTCCCAATGAAACTAGTTTCGTCGAATTCCGACTCCGTTTGCTCACACAGCGTATTTTAACAGTCAAAATACTGACTGTTTCTCACTCTAAAAATCCGTATAATCACACAGTGACTCTAAAAATCACAGAACTTGGAATCTAACAATAATTTAATATTGCGGATCCAACAAAATTAATTTCGTCGAATTCTGAGGTCGTTTACAAAACTGGCTATTTTTAAAGCTCTAAATGACCAATTTAAATATATAAATATATTTAAATATAATAAAATTAAATATTTATAAATAAATATTATCGTATATATTCACCGTGGAATACCATACAGCTCTAGAATATTCCTATATGAATTTCTAGCTTGATATTTCAAATCCCGCTTTTAATCAATATTCGATTTATAATGAAATTCCTTTTATAATATAAATAAATATTTATAAATTTTCAAAGGAATTCCACAGCGACTTTTCTAAAATTTGATTTGGACGTAAATCAAAATCTACACAACGAAATCCCGATTTTTCTTTTCCACTAGAAAGATATACTCCACCAGCTCTATACGTTTCTTGTTTCACAGTAATCCGATTTAAAACGAACCCAGTATATTCAGTTGAAGTTCAAATCGCCAAATAGCGAACTGCTGCGTCGTTACGCGCTCAAATATAATTATATTAAAATTGTACGTTCAAACTGACGTCGATTGAATATATTCGTCAATATAATCAACTCTAAGCTGAATTAAATCCTAGGGATGACCCAGTTCACAGAATATTGTGATTTCCAATATTTTTGATTATTTCTGAATTTAATATATTATCTAATTTATTATTTTAAATTAAATATTCACCATTATTTAATTAAACCACCATTTAATTCACTATATCACTATTTATATAATTAAATAAATTAATTATAATACCTCTGCCAATGCGGGTCATTACAATCTTCCCCACTTAAAATAATTTCGTCTTCGAAATTGCTAAAAGGTGGGGAACGACCCTATCGACTGGTTAGAACATATTTGTTCACTTCTTAACTTCAATTTCAACTGAACCAATTTAATTTCAATTAAATTATTAATTAATTCTTATCAACGAAAATTTTCAAAAATCCTGAAAATTTTCTAATGCCTTAACTCTTCGAAAAATTTCGCCAGCACCTCCTTTGTACTGGTCAATCGGTCAAACTCCAACTCGCCTCTCTGGGCCATCTCCAACCCAAAAGAAAATCAAACGGCCAAGCGGCTTGCCAATTCGGCTCATAAATCTCATACCATATGAAATATAAACTTGTACCTTTTTGCCGGCATATCATTATATCCTTTCCACCTGTTATCAATTCAGCAGATACAAGGGTCATCCCAATCAAATTCCAATCTGCTTTTATCCACAACACAACCATTCGCTTATATCCGAGCCAAATATCATTTCAAACTCGAGTTTCATTCTCGATTCCCAACTCTTAACTTGATTATCACATCACACTTCAAATTTGAATCTCACAATCCAATTTGTCTTGATATCATTCTAATTCAATCTCAGTTACCACTTTACTGGCTTTACTTTAATTCAATTTTGCTTTCACAAATTTCTATTAAATTTGTTTTTAATTCAAACAGTCTTTCCCTGGGAGTTTTTCAAACATTTTACTCTTTTCAAAAATCAAATTTTCCTTTTGAACATGTCACTGAGCCCTTAATTAATATTCCATTTGTTAAATCACTTCTCTATTTCTTTATCAATATTTGTTAACCAAATATTTTCAATAACCATATTGGCCTTTTATGTTATTTGGAAAACATTTCCGAATATCGCCTTTCTTTATTTTCTAAACTTTAGAAAATATATTCTATTTATAAGTGGAAAATATTCCAATTACTTATCTCTTTTCCGATCTCGTTTATTTCTATACTTAGGAAATATTCTTTATTATATTTCCAAGCTTACACTTATTTGGGTTAAAATGGATGTTGTGTAAAACATCGTTACGACAACCCAAATACTATATTCAACTAACTCTTATTCAACATTGATCTTCGAGCCTGAAATCTTACTATTTATTTGTTAATAATGAAATCAATCAAGTTGGGTATAACTACCTCTCAGACCTTGACTGAATAACATTTATAACGTCAAAACAGATATGACTACTTACTCGAATAATCAATACCATACAACTACTTATTCACTTTTAAACACGTATACACTTCATCTTTCTATTCTTACTAGATTTTATTCTTAGTCTTCCTTTTTGATTTTACTATTCTATTTCTAAGTTCGTTTCCTTATCGACTTATATATATATATATCGATACGCTGATTTCTAACTATCAAATTATCTTAAAAATTTTCTAACTCCTTAAATTCCCGGAAAAATTCGCCATAACCTCCTTTGTACCAGGAGCATCGGGATATTTCAAATAGCCTCCCATGGCCCTCGCCAATCTAAAAGAAAAAGAAAAAGCCAAGCGGTTAGCCGATATGGCGCATAAAATCTCATATATGAATTAAATACATACCTTTTCGTCGAGCATTCTATTTATATACCTTCATACCTTATCCATACCTATCTCATGTATATTTATACCTGCCCAATCTATTTTAACTATACCTGATCGTTTTAACTCAATTCGCTAATTAATTTGTTAATTAACTCTTTAGTCTATTTCACTTTTATATTTGAACATGACATGTTAAAATATATTTTAACTTGCTTATTAACTAATTTGAATCCAAATTTCAAATTTCAGTTCTATATTCGATTTCAAATATCCATTTACAAATCCAATTCACCTTTCAAAGTTCAACTTCAAATTCAAAACTCGATTAACTAATTCCTCTTCGACTTAGTTAATTCTTGAGACGACCCGATTTCCCGTTCTCACAGAAACAAGGTTATCTTTTGGAATATAACACAGAAACATATAATAGCCGAACAGAATTAAATAAATACACCAGAATGAACAACAAAATATACTGGATAAAAGTAATCATCAGAGTTACACAGTATACAGGATCTTACTTAGTACAAATACAGTTCAGCTATACATAAATGTCTACAGCGGAAATAAACAAAATATGTACAATAGGAGCTGAACAGCATAAAAAGAAATAAATGATAGAATCCATCTTCAGCTCCAGCTATCCAGAACGAACCAGCTAAACCTGAATACAAGGCTGCCCGTGTAGAAAAAGGGGCACCCGAGTTTGAGAGTGAAACAAACTACGAGTCAGTCATGGGACTGGTATGAGAAATCTACTCAACACACATATAATATGGCTAATCACAGGACCACGCCACTTTCGTGGAACGGGTTTACTCCATTGGATTTCCAGTGCTTTAAAACAAATCTTTCTTTTAAACATCACTATGCTTTTTATAAAAATGAAGCCATTATAAGACTCAGTTCCCATCACACAATGCAACGCAAACCGGAGGATAGAGTTTTACCTTATAATGGCCAAAATATGATTGATACGAATAAAACAAAGGCATTTGATATTATTGCTAGTGTTTATATGTTTTGAAAACAATTTCAAATCATAACTATCAATCATAGACGGCATTAATGCCCCATACCACTATGTCGCCATATATAGGTATACAATCAAAACCGCACGATGTCGTATTTGGAAATTGGATTTCCGTCATGAACCAAGGCAAAAGATAGTCCTTACCGAATTCGTGACTCTCTAGCCCGAGCCACAGGCAAGTACTCAGTCAAGCCTTCGGAGCGACAGGGCCGGTCCACCGATGTGGATTAAAATGCCTGAACACTACGTTTCCCCGCCCTTTGGGGCGTAAACGAGCCAACAAATGACTCCATCGGACCCGGATCGTCCGATCAAACCGAGGCGCCTCGCAACAGCAACAACCACATAGGTGAAAAGTATATAAATGTCAGGGCTGGTAGGTCACTGACACCACCCTAGCTAGAAAGAAACGCATGCCCTCCCTGAGGTCCTTCTCCCGTTTTAGGTTCATACCGGGATGTGAGACTCGCGAATTCACGTTATACACAAAGCTACGCCACACAGGCGGTGCTTTGATCATCACCACAAGACTTTGCTTTTCAACAGAAGCCCTGATCACTGCATCTTAGCATGCCACACAGGCAATTCACCCCGTGCAACTGATGGCTATCAATCACACAGAACAAATTCCAATGTCGGACACACAGTCCGTTTACAAGTCCGTTCTGGGTCTGAACGAAACCGGAGGCACTAAATACCTCGCAAACCCTTCGATCAACACGTACGTCTGAACGATCACCACTCATTATCCATATTTCGGGATGCCTCCCAATCAGGACCTCGGTTACCATCCAAACGAGGTGAAGATCTCCGGTCTTCGACCATCGTCTTCATCTTCGAATTTCAATCGTCGGTCGATTATTCGAAATGAGAATTAACTCGGCCTTTTCAAATAATTCACGTATATTTAGAATTTCAAATCGATTTATTTCAATGGTTAAATTATTCGACAACACCAATTGTGTTCTTTATATAGTTTTCACACCAAACACATTCAACCATCAAACATCACATAAATCAAGCAAATTCAGTTTATTTCCATTCCATATCGCTTACGATATTTTATAACTATTTATCGCCATTTTTATTTATTTTAAAATAGCCATTATATTCAAAACGACGTTTCGGGCCATAACGTGGCCGTGGCGCTGTTTTTCTTCAGATTTGATTTACACATATCTGAAAATCTAACCGTTGGATCTTCACAAAATTTACATCATTAGAAAGGTCTTTTCAAAACGAATCCAACGGTTCCAGTTTCGGGAAAATCCGACGGTCGGATCTCCCGGTACAATCGTTTGAAATTTCGATTTCAAAATACGAACTGCAGCGTCGTTATTCGATTAAATATAATTATATTTATATATATAAATAAATATAATCATTTCTGGCGCTGTTTTTCTTCAGATTTGAATTAAACATTCCAGACAATCCAACCGTTGGATTTCTACAAGGTTGGTGCCGTTGGAAAGATATTTCCAAGGCGAACCCGACGGTTGAGGTTTCGGGAAAATCCAATGGTCGGATTTCCCGTACTAGTCGTTTGAAATCACGGTTTCAAAATACGAACTGCACGGCTTCGTTTCGTTTTAATTTTATTTATATTTATATATTTATATAAATATAGTTCATTCAACGATTTCAATATCGTTTTCACTTCAAAAATTTTTCTAACACCTTAAATTTTGGAAAAATTTCGCCATAACCTCCCCTGCACCGGGAGCGTCGGGAAATCGCAAATAGCGTCCCGGTCCTTCTAATCTCAAAAAGAAAAAGAAAAAGCCAAGCGGCTAGCCAACAGGCTCAAAATCATCACCCAAACAAATCAGTAAATGTGTACCTATTTGTCGGGCACAAATTTTATTCCTCTTCTCTAGCCCCTTTGCTATAACCTGTTCAATGAATATGCATGTACATATATATACAGTCCATATCATTTTTCATTTTCTATTCAACTTCATATTTGATTTCTATTTGGTTTAAAAAACACCATTCATTCTAACGTTACATAAATAGGTGCAAATCATTTCATTAGCTAATTAATGAATATTTCAACTCATATATGTTTATTTTGAACAAGTGGCTATTTTTAACACTTCACATTTCAACGATTTATGCATACAATAAAAATGTGATTTTTATTGTAAAACAATTCATTTCAAAGACACTATTTTTCTATATCGTTCATATAAGTGATAAAAATAGGTTTTTTATCATAAAACCATTTCTTTTGAAACCAGATTATTTTACACGTTTCAGATAGTCGATAAAAGGCGATTTCTACCATCAAACAATTTATTTGAAAATATGAATACCATTCAACACATGAATTTCTAAACAACGAATGAATATCAATTCAACACATGAATGTTTTCAATAGTTTTTATATATAGATAAAAATGTGATTTTTGTTATCGAACAATTTATTTCAAAATATGAATACCATTCAACACATGAATTTCTAAACAACGAATGAATATCAATTCAACACATGAATGTTTTCAATAGTTTTTATATATAGATAAAAATGTGATTTTTGTTATCGAACAATTTATTTCAAAATATGAATATCATTCAACACATGAATTTCTAAACAACGAATGAATATCAATTCAACACATGAATGTTTTCAATAGTTTTTATATATAGATAAAAATGTGATTTTTGTTATCGAACAATTTATTTCAAAATATGAATACCATTCAACACATGAATTTCTAAACAACGAATGAATATCAATTCAACACATGAATGTTTTCTATACAATGAATAAATATAATTTAAGCATATGAAAATAATTCAAACACACAAATATTATTCAAAATTTCGGCAGCATAACGGCAGGGTAGTTACACCGGCACCGTCCCTAGTACGGCTCCTCGCTCTACCTTAAAACCTCGCGGTTTTTGACAATGGGAAACATGCATCTAGTTCGCACGCAGGCGGCATGTATATATATTTATTTCATTTCCACAAACTAATCCTATGTGGTTTCAACCAAATATTTCATAACCACAAATGGGTATTTTTCAACCACAATCAACCAATATCAATCACAAACAATCCCAAACAATCATTCAATTTTCACCACAATTTCAACCAATAAATATCGTCCATGGTTTGTGGACGAGGGGGCGTATATATATATATATATATAGATATATATTTATTTATATATATCAATTCACTTTTACTTTCAACACATATATATATAAATTTTAAATCAGAAATCTCACCAATAGCTATCCAACTTCACGACTCTTCTTAATAGAAATCTTCGCCTATTTGTCGCTTTCACCCGTATTCTCTGCATATGTAAAAATAGAATTTTTACTATGCTATTCAATATATAAAAATATGATTTTTACTTCGACTTTCTCTAAATAAAAATATAATTTTTTACTTTGACTTTCACTAAATAAAAATATGATTTTTACTTTTGCTTTCAACATATAAAAATATGTTTTTTTTTCTTTTGCTTTCAACATATAAAAATATGTTTTTTTTACTTTTCTTTTAAAAACAGTTTTTCTTTGTATCAAAAATCAGTTTTCCTTTACTTCAAAAACCAGTTTTTCTTTTATCTAAAAATCAGTTTTTCTTTTATCTAAAAATCAGTTTTTCCTTTTCTTAAAAATTCAATTTTTATTTGTATCAAAAATCTGTTTTTCTTTTACAAAAACAGTTTTTTTTTTCTTAAAACAAATCAGTTTTAAATTCTTTTATAAAAACAGTTCTAACTTTTCCAAAAATTTCAGTTTTCTATATTTTTTTTTCAAAAAAATTCTGTTTTTAAAATCTTTTAAAAATTTCTGTTTTTAAAATCTTTAAAAATTCTGTTTTAAAATTCTTTAAAAGTTCTATTTTTAAAACCTAAAACAAAAATCAGAAATTAGTTTATAAGTTCGAAAATAAAAATCAAAATAAAAAATGAAATAGCTCACCGTGGATCTCGAAGTGGAGGAGGCGTTCGTCGGGGGTTCTGGCGGCGGCGTCTTTGCTGGAAGGAGGCGGTCGCGAGGGTGGTGGGTGGCTTCGGGTTTCGTCGGCGTCGAGGGTCTCGAGGGGGGGGGGGTCTGCTCCGTCGGTGATCGTGCGATGGGGGGGGGGCTTCGTCGGAGTTCGTGCGAGGGGGGGGGGGCTGGCGATTTAGGTTTTCCTTTTTTTTTTTATTTCTGAAGAATGAAATAGGATTGAACGGGGGGGGGGGGGGGGGCAGGAGGAAGAATAAAGGGAGGGAATTAGATTTTTTTTTTTTTAATTATTTAAAGTTGACTTTTACCCACGACCACGAAACGAGGCCCACCACCTGTCGTCCATAGCGTTTAACCCCCATTCCGAACACAATGGGATATGTATCGCAAGCTGATGTGATCGTTACAATCAGTTTCTGTTGAATTTACATTTAAATCATTATATTGAATTTTAAACGTACATTTCAAATTACCGGGGTCACATACTAACTAGAAAAATTCCAGAAAAATATTTTCTAGCTTCGTATTGACGATACGGTCCTAACAAAACTAGTTTCGTCGAATTCTGAGACCGTTTGAAAAATGGCCAATTTCCATTCGATTAAAATCAACAGAAACTGGTCAAACGCGTTTTCTTTTGCCACGCTCACATATTGATTCGAAAAATTATGAAATTTGAAACCTAGCAATAACCTGACACTGCGGATCTAACAAAAGTGGTTTCGTCGAAATCCGAGGTCGTATGCAAAATGTCCATTTTTAAGGGCCTGAATTCCATAGCGACTATTCAGAATTTTCAACTGGACATATCTTTTGATTCCCGCTATCAAATTTCGATTGGTTAGATTCGTTAGAAGGATATCATCAATTAGATACTAATGTTTTTGGTCTCACTAAAATCCGGATTGTTTTGCACCCGGTATATTCAATTGAAGTTTGAAATCGAATTATTGAACTACCGCGCCATTTTCAATTCTATATATAATTATAATTAATTATATTCGTTTTCAAATGTCGATTCAAACTCAGTTTTCATTGCCATTATCTAAAATATTTATTTTAAATATTTAAAATCCATTATTTTAGCCAATTTAAAAATTTTAAATTGGTTCAGATTTTCTGGGTCGTTACAATCTCCCCCTCTTAAAACTTTTCGTCCCCGAAAAGGAATAAAGTCGAAAGTGGTTTGATAAATCTACAATCCCAAAATACAACAACCAATTTGTTTTAAATATTCAGAGTTTAGAATAAATAATGCACATCCATGGGAAGAAAATAGCAACAGAATAGAGAATTAAATGGTAATGCAAAGTAGGGTAAATGTACCTTGCACCAGAGTCAAACAGAGATATCTACTCGGCATCTAGGATAAGCTTTCTGAATGCTCTCCTCAGTTTCCCAAGTACAATCTCTCGGATCTCCACTCCATTGCACTTTGACTAAGTGAACTTTCTTGTTTCTCAGCTCTTTGGTTTCTTTGCCGATAATCTTTAGCGGCTCTCGCCTCACAGCTAATTCTGGAGTAATTTCAATATCCTGCTGAGCTGCTTCTTCCACGATCAAGTCTGGATCATGAACGTGCTTTCGAAGTTGAGATATATGAAATACATCATGCACTCCAGGCAACCAGTCTGGCAATTTAACTTTATATGCGAGAGTTCCAATCCGTTCCAGAATAGGAAACGGACCAATGAATTTGGGTGCTAACTTTCCAGTTTTACCGAACCTGATAACTCCTCTCATCGGCGATACTTTCAAATACACATAGTCGCCAACCTCAAAGGATATATCTCTTCTTCTTTTATCAGCATAGCTCTTTTGTCGGCTTTGAGCGGCGAGTAATCGCTTCTTAATAAAATCGACTTTGTCGGCCGCTTCTCGAATCATATCGGGGCCCAACACAAGTCTATTTCCAGGCTCGACCCAATAAGCAGGAGATCGGCACGGTCTACCATACAATGCTTCGAATGGCGACATTGTCAGACTCGCCTGGTAGCTGTTGTTGTAAGAGAACTCAGCCAAATGTAGATTGTCTTTCCATGATCCACCGAAATCTATAACACAAGCCCGCAATAGATCTTCTAGAATGCGATTCACCCTCTCAGTCTGACCGTCTGTCTGAGGATGATAAGTGGTGCTCAAGTTTAACTTCGTTCCCAGCTCGACTTGAAATGCTTCCCAGAATTTGCTAGTGAATATTGTATCCCTATCACTGACTATACTGAGTGGCACTCCATGTAGTCTAACTATTTCCCTGAAGTATATCTACGCCAGACTCTGAGCGGTTCTATTTGATTTGACAGGTATGAAATGGGCGGTCTTCGTGAAACGATCTACGATCACCCAAATACTGTCATTTCCTTTTCTGGTCCTGGGCAGACCATCAATGAAATCCATAGAAATATGTTCCCACTTCCAGCCAGGAACTTCTAGTGGTTGCAATAGTCCAGCCAATTTCTGTTGGTCGCTTTTAACTAGCTGGCAAGTAGGGCATCGACTAACATATATCGAAACGTCTCTTTTCATAGCCTTCCACCAGAAAGTTCTTTTGAGATCGTTATACATTTTGGCCACACCAGGATGGATACTCAACTTGGACTTGTGACACTCGTCTAACACTTCCCTTTTTAGCTCAGGAACGTCAGGAACACAAATCCTTCCTTTTAACCTCAAAGTCTCGTCGTTATCTATTTGGAAACACGAGGGTTCGCCTTTTTGAATCCTTTTAATCATATCCTTAATAAAATTATCCTCTTTCTGAAGAATAGATATTTTGTCAATCAAGGATGTCGTGATAATAAAGCTGGCGATCATTACATTCTTTCGACTCAGCGCATCGGCCACGACATTGGATTTCCCTGGAGTATATATAATTTCAAAGTCATATGCTGCAAGAAACTCCAGCCAACGTTGCTGCCTCAAATTTAAGTCCTTCTGAGTGAACAGGTACTTTAATGACTGATGATCTGTAAACAGTTCGAATCTCTCACCGAGAAGATAGTGTCTCCAGATTTTCAAAGAGAATATGATAGCCAATAACTCAAGATCATGAGTTACATAGTTTTTCTCGTGCGGCTTCAATTGACGGCTAGCATAAGCAATCACTTGACCTCTTTGCATTAACACTGCGCCAAGGCCCTCTCTAGAAGCATCAGTCCAGACTTTTAAATCTTGGTTGCCATCGATGATGGTTAACACTGGAGCTGTCGTTAATCTCAACTTCAGCTCTTCGAAAGCCTCCTCACTCTCTTGAGTCCATTTGAATTTAGAATGCTTCTTTGTAAGCTTCGTTAAGTGGCCAGATATCTTAGAAAAGTCTTTAACGAACTTCCGATAATAGCTAGCCAATCCGAGAAAGCTGCGGACTTCAGTGGGAGTACTGGGCTGTTTCCAATTTTGAATAGCCGTGATTTTACTTGGATCCACAGCAATTCCTTCTTTCGATACAACATGGCCCAGAAATTTCACTTCATCTTGCCAAAAGATACATTTGGAAAACTTTGCTTTCAATACATTTCTCCTGAGGATTTCTAGAACCTGTTCCAGATGCTTTTCATGTTCGGCCCTTGATTTAGAGAAGATTAGAATATCATCAATAAAAACCAGAACAAATTTGTTCAATACTCCTCTGAATACTCTGTTCATTAGATCGACGAAATAAGCTGGAGCGTTACATAATCCGAACGGCATTACTAACCACTCGTAGAATAAGTCGGGGCCTCTGAACGCTGTCATTGGAACACACTCTTCAGCAATTCGAAGTTGATGGAAGCCTGTAGCTAGGTCCATTCGTGAAAATACTTGTGCTCCATTTAATCGATCTAACAAATCATCAATCCGCGGCAATGGATATTTGTTCTTTATTGTCTGTTTGTTCAAATCACGATAATCCACACATAATCGTAGAGTACCATCAGATTTTGGGACAAATACCACTGCTGCACCCCAATCAGAGAAACTAGGCCTGATCAGACCTTTCCATACTAGCTGTCGTGTTTGGTTGTCTAATTCCTCCTTCTCTTTCAAGGACATTCTTCGAATAGCGTGAACTACCGGCCTTGCATTGGGAATTAAAGCAATCTTGAAATCTATTTCTCTTTGCGGAGGTAAGCGAACAACTTCTTCGAATACATCCGCATAGTTCTTGACGACAGGAATATCTTTGATGAGGTCAGGAATATTCTCTGTAACTTCAGGGATATTTTCAATTTGGGCTGGAGAAACATCGAGAGCTGACCAGAAATCTTTTCTATTTGAAGTCGGGCCTTCACATGGTATGGTTATATAATTTCCCAATTGTGCTTTTGCCTTTACAACTCTCTCGGCGCATCTGACCTCCGCTTCATATTTGGTTAGCCAATCCAATCCCAGAATAAGATCGAATTCATTAAAATTCATGACGATACAGATAATAGGGAATTTATAGCAAGAAAAAGAGACTGGTACGGCACAAACCCAACTGAGATTGATGGAACCCCCAACTGGATTTTGGACAGTCATTGGCTCTTTGAGCTTCTTCAAATTCAAATCCAACTTCTTGACTGCACTCTTTGCAATAAAGCTTCGTGACGCGCCCGTGTCAAACAGTACTTTAACTGGAATGTTTCTGACATTGAGCGTGCCTTCTAAGACATCAGACCTCCCTTGCTTATCTGAGGGCTCAGAAGTTTCTGCTATTTCGTTTATGTGTACTGCCTCGGATTTCTTTGAGAGTGGACACTCCCGTGCAATGTGACCTGCTTGACGACACTTATGGCATCTCCTTTCCCTATGTGGGTTCTTTTGTTTCATAGCGCGTTTATACCCACTCTCGATCTGCTTCTTTAGAGATCTGCAACTTATTGAGAGATATCCTTGCTTATTGCAGTTAGAGCATACAGTTGTCGTTACTAGCTTCTTCTCTGATTCAGCCCTTTTTCTCTTGGCACTGGGCTTCTCACTGGCTTCAGGAATATCAGTTTCCGACTTTTCTTTGTCACTAGAACATACTTCTTCTTCGTCGTGTAACATTCCTTTCTTATGAAGATCTTCATACTGATAAGCCATGTAAATCATTTCTGTGAAAGGAAGCTTCACATGCCCCAATACTTTATTCTGGTATTTCCTTTGAAGCCCATGAATAAATCTCATATTTTTCCTCTTTGGGTCTTGAATTAGATGAGGAGCAAAGTGAGCAAGTTCGTTGAATTTCTTATGATATTCGGGAATGGTCATATCACCTTGTATTAGATAAGAAAATTCATCACATAATCTCTCGGTCGCTTCGGGAGGAGTAAATCTTTCTAAGAAAATCACTTTGAATTTGTCCCAGGTGATATCACCTTCTGGATCATTCTCTATAACTGAATCCCACCAGAACAAAGCTTCGTCTTTAAGTGCCCAGGAGGCCAGCAATCTTTTCTGGTCATCCTTCAGCTTTAATGCTTCGAAGATTTTCTCAGCCGAACGAATCCAAGCTTGTGTCTTCATAATAGACTCTTCACCAGAGAACGGTATTCCACCCATATTTCGATATTTGATTAATAGGGCCTCAATATCCGGTTCTGCATTCCTTCTGTTTCTGACACTCATTTTCTAGTACTTCTGCAAATGGCAGATCAAGTGTCAGGTCACAGAAAAGGTATTTTAAAATATAGAAACACATACTTCAAATGTAAATGTGTCTATCAAGGTGTAACTTCATTCTGCTTTACTCATACTAGGATATTGCTGATCCTATCTGTATTGAGTTACCCGTCCTAGAACACTACTGGTTCTATTTCTGACGAGTTCGTTCAAATGTTATATTCCAGAACTAAGCTTAACCAAAGCTCTGATACCACGTTGAGACGACCCGATTTCCCGTTCTCACAGAAACAAGGTTATCTTTTGGAATATAACACAGAAACATATAATAGCAGAACAGAATTAAATAAATACACCAGAATGAACAACAAAATATACTGGATAAAAGTAATCATCAGAGTTACACAGTATACAGGATCTTACTTAGTACAAATACAGTTCAGCTATACATAAATGTCTACAGCGGAAATAAACAAAATATGTACAATAGGAGCTGAACAGCATAAAAAGAAATAAATGATAGAATCCATCTTCAGCTCCAGCTATCCAGAACGAACCAGCTAAACCTGAATACAAGGCTGCCCGTGTAGAAAAAGGGGCACCCGAGTTTGAGAGTGAAACAAACTACGAGTCAGTCATGGGACTGGTATGAGAAATCTACTCAACACACATATAATATGGCTAATCACAGGACCACGCCACTTTCGTGGAACGGGTTTACTCCATTGGATTGCCAGTGCTTTAAAACAAATCTTTCTTTTAAACATCGCTATGCTTTTTATAAAAATGAAGCCATTATAAGACTCAGTTCCCATCACACAATGCAACGCAAACCGGAGGATAGAGTTTTACCTTATAATGGCCAAAATATGATTGATACGAATAAAACAAAGGCATTTGATATTATTGCTAGTGTTTATATGTTTTGAAAACAATTTCAAATCATAACTATCAATCATAGACGGCATTAATGCCCCATACCACTATGTCGCCATATATAGGTATACAATCAAAACCGCACGATGTCGTATTTGGAAATTGGATTTCCGTCATGAACCAAGGCAAAAGATAGTCCTTACCGAATTCGTGACTCTCTAGCCCGAGCCACAGGCAAGTACTCAGTCAAGCCTTCGGAGCGACAGGGCCGGTCCACCGATGTGGATTAAAATGCCTGAACACTACGTTTCCCCGCCCTTTGGGGCGTAAACGAGCCAACAAATGACTCCATCGGACCCGGATCGTCCGATCAAACCGAGGCGCCTCGCAACAGCAACAACCACATAGGTGAAAAGTATATAAATGTCAGGGCTGGTAGGTCACTGACACCACCCTAGCTAGAAAGAAACGCATGCCCTCCCTGAGGTCCTTCTCCCGTTTTAGGTTCATACCGGGATGTGAGACTCGCGAATTCACGTTATACACAAAGCTACGCCACACAGGCGGTGCTTTGATCATCACCACAAGACTTTGCTTTTCAACAGAAGCCCTGATCACTGCATCTTAGCATGCCACACAGGCAATTCACCCCGTGCAACTGATGGCTATCAATCACACAGAACAAATTCCAATGTCGGACACACAGTCCGTTTACAAGTCCGTTCTGGGTCTGAACGAAACCGGAGGCACTAAATACCTCGCAAACCCTTCGATCAACACGTACGTCTGAACGATCACCACTCATTATCCATATTTCGGGATGCCTCCCAATCAGGACCTCGGTTACCATCCAAACGAGGTGAAGATCTCCGGTCTTCGACCATCGTCTTCATCTTCGAATTTCAATCGTCGGTCGATTATTCGAAATGAGAATTAACTCGGCCTTTTCAAATAATTCACGTATATTTAGAATTTCAAATCGATTTATTTCAATGGTTAAATTATTCGACAACACCAATTGTGTTCTTTATATAGTTTTCACACCAAACACATTCAACCATCAAACATCACATAAATCAAGCAAATTCAGTTTATTTCCATTCCATATCGCTTACGATATTTTATAACTATTTATCGCCATTTTTATTTATTTTAAAATAGCCATTATATTCAAAACGACGTTTCGGGCCATAACGTGGCCGTGGCGCTGTTTTTCTTCAGATTTGATTTACACATATCTGAAAATCTAACCGTTGGATCTTCACAAAATTTACATCATTAGAAAGGTCTTTTCAAAACGAATCCAACGGTTCCAGTTTCGGGAAAATCCGACGGTCGGATCTCCCGGTACAATCGTTTGAAATTTCGATTTCAAAATACGAACTGCAGCGTCGTTATTCGATTAAATATAATTATATTTATATATATAAATAAATATAATCATTTCTGGCGCTGTTTTTCTTCAGATTTGAATTAAACATTCCAGACAATCCAACCGTTGGATTTCTACAAGGTTGGTGCCGTTGGAAAGATATTTCCAAGGCGAACCCGACGGTTGAGGTTTCGGGAAAATCCAATGGTCGGATTTCCCGTACTAGTCGTTTGAAATCACGGTTTCAAAATACGAACTGCACGGCTTTGTTTCGTTTTAATTTTATTTATATTTATATATTTATATAAATATAGTTCATTCAACGATTTCAATATCGTTTTCACTTCAAAAAATTTTCTAACACCTTAAATTTTGGAAAAATTTCGCCATAACCTCCCCTGCACCGGGAGCGTCGGGAAATCGCAAATAGCGTCCCGGTCCTTCTAATCTCAAAAAGAAAAAGAAAAAGCCAAGCGGCTAGCCAACAGGCTCAAAATCATCACCCAAACAAATCAGTAAATGTGTACCTATTTGTCGGGCACAAATTTTATTCCTCTTCTCTAGCCCCTTTGCTATAACCTGTTCAATGAATATGCATGTACATATATATACAGTCCATATCATTTTTCATTTTCTATTCAACTTCATATTTGATTTCTATTTGGTTTAAAAAACACCATTCATTCTAACGTTACATAAATAGGTGCAAATCATTTCATTAGCTAATTAATGAATATTTCAACTCATATATGTTTATTTTGAACAAGTGGCTATTTTTAACACTTCACATTTCAACGATTTATGCATACAATAAAAATGTGATTTTTATTGTAAAACAATTCATTTCAAAGACACTATTTTTCTATATCGTTCATATAAGTGATAAAAATAGGATTTTTATCATAAAACCATTTCTTTTGAAACCAGATTATTTTACACGTTTCAGATAGTCGATAAAAGGCGATTTCTACCATCAAACAATTTATTTGAAAATATGAATACCATTCAACACATGAATTTCTAAACAACGAATGAATATCAATTCAACACATGAATGTTTTCAATAGTTTTTATATATAGATAAAAATGTGATTTTTGTTATCGAACAATTTATTTCAAAATATGAATACCATTCAACACATGAATTTCTAAACAACGAATGAATATCAATTCAACACATGAATGTTTTCAATAGTTTTTATATATAGATAAAAATGTGATTTTTGTTATCGAACAATTTATTTCAAAATATGAATATCATTCAACACATGAATTTCTAAACAACGAATGAATATCAATTCAACACATGAATGTTTTCAATAGTTTTTATATATAGATAAAAATGTGATTTTTGTTATCGAACAATTTATTTCAAAATATGAATACCATTCAACACATGAATTTCTAAACAACGAATGAATATCAATTCAACACATGAATGTTTTCTATACAATGAATAAATATAATTTAAGCATATGAAAATAATTCAAACACACAAATATTATTCAAAATTTCGGCAGCATAACGGCAGGGTAGTTACACCGGCACCGTCCCTAGTACGGCTCCTCGCTCTACCTTAAAACCTCGCGGTTTTTGACAATGGGAAACATGCATCTAGTTCGCACGCAGGCGGCATGTATATATATTTATTTCATTTCCACAAACTAATCCTATGTGGTTTCAACCAAATATTTCATAACCACAAATGGGTATTTTTCAACCACAATCAACCAATATCAATCACAAACAATCCCAAACAATCATTCAATTTTCACCACAATTTCAACCAATAAATATCGTCCATGGTTTGTGGACGAGGGGGCGTATATATATATATATATATATATAGATATATATTTATTTATATATATCAATTCACTTTTACTTTCAACACATATATATATAAATTTTAAATCAGAAATCTCACCAATAGCTATCCAACTTCACGACTCTTCTTAATAGAAATCTTCGCCTATTTGTCGCTTTCACCCGTATTCTCTGCATATGTAAAAATAGAATTTTTACTATGCTATTCAATATATAAAAATATGATTTTTACTTCGACTTTCTCTAAATAAAAATATAATTTTTACTTTGACTTTCACTAAATAAAAATATGATTTTTACTTTTGCTTTCAACATATAAAAATATGTTTTTTTTTTCTTTTGCTTTCAACATATAAAAATATGTTTTTTTTACTTTTCTTTTAAAAACAGTTTTTCTTTGTATCAAAAATCAGTTTTCCTTTACTTCAAAAACCAGTTTTTCTTTTATCTAAAAATCAGTTTTTCTTTTATCTAAAAATCAGTTTTTCCTTTTCTTAAAAATTCAATTTTTATTTGTATCAAAAATCTGTTTTTCTTTTACAAAAACAGTTTTTTTTTTCTTAAAACAAATCAGTTTTAAATTCTTTTATAAAAACAGTTCTAACTTTTCCAAAAATTTCAGTTTTCTATATTTTTTTTTCAAAAAAATTCTGTTTTTAAAATCTTTTAAAAATTTCTGTTTTTAAAATCTTTAAAAATTCTGTTTTAAAATTCTTTAAAAGTTCTGTTTTTAAAACCTAAAACAAAAATCAGAAATTAGTTTATAAGTTCGAAAATAAAAATCAAAATAAAAAATGAAATAGCTCACCGTGGATCTCGAAGTGGAGGAGGCGTTCGTCGGGGGTTCTGGCGGCGGCGTCTTTGCTGGAAGGAGGCGGTCGCGAGGGTGGTGGGTGGCTTCGGGTTTCGTCGGCGTCGAGGGTCTCGAGGGGGGGGGGGGTCTGCTCCGTCGGTGATCGTGCGATGGGGGGGGCTTCGTCGGAGTTCGTGCGAGGGGGGGGCTGGCGATTTAGGTTTTCCTTTTTTTTTATTTCTGAAGAATGAAATAGGATTGAACGGGGGGGGGGGCCAGGAGGAAGAATAAAGGGAGGGAATTAGATTTTTTTTTTTTAATTATTTAAAGTTGACTTTTACCCACGACCACGAAACGAGGCCCACCACCTGTCGTCCATAGCGTTTAACCCCCATTCCGAACACAATGGGATATGTATCGCAAGCTGATGTGATCGTTACAATCAGTTTCTGTTGAATTTACATTTAAATCATTATATTGAATTTTAAACGTACATTTCAAATTACCGGGGTCACATACTAACTAGAAAAATTCCAGAAAAATATTTTCTAGCTTCGTATTGACGATACGGTCCTAACAAAACTAGTTTCGTCGAATTCTGAGACCGTTTGAAAAATGGCCAATTTCCATTCGATTAAAATCAACAGAAACTGGTCAAACGCGTTTTCTTTTGCCACGCTCACATATTGATTCGAAAAATTATGAAATTTGAAACCTAGCAATAACCTGACACTGCGGATCTAACAAAAGTGGTTTCGTCGAAATCCGAGGTCGTATGCAAAATGTCCATTTTTAAGGGCCTGAATTCCATAGCGACTATTCAGAATTTTCAACTGGACATATCTTTTGATTCCCGCTATCAAATTTCGATTGGTTAGATTCGTTAGAAGGATATCATCAATTAGATACTAATGTTTTTGGTCTCACTAAAATCCGGATTGTTTTGCACCCGGTATATTCAATTGAAGTTTGAAATCGAATTATTGAACTACCGCGCCATTTTCAATTCTATATATAATTATAATTAATTATATTCGTTTTCAAATGTCGATTCAAACTCAGTTTTCATTGCCATTATCTAAAATATTTATTTTAAATATTTAAAATCCATTATTTTAGCCAATTTAAAAATTTTAAATTGGTTCAGATTTTCTGGGTCGTTACAATTCTATTCAATTTCTATTCAAATTTTATATCACTTCTATTATTCAAATTTATATATCAAATTCTATTATTCAAATTCTATATATCAAATTCTATATTATAAATCCCATTTTGAAATTCAACACAACTTGTCTTTCCCAAAACAAATTCAAAACAGTATCTCTGGTAGTAATTCATCACTTACAACTCAAAAATGAATACTGATGATGCAGCTGTCATCATCGGAATCTATTTTCCAGTGATCGAAGTGAGTTCAATACTATAAAACCATTTCTAAACATTTCCACTTTGAAATTCATTTCAAAATATAATTCACACTGCTTGTAAAACAATTTAAAATCTCCCAGGATCTTAAATTTTCCCTATTTTTAATCCAAATCCATTTACAAACACTTATCCAATTTTCCAGAATTTTAATTCAATTCCTGGTTTAAATTTTAGATCTAACTCATCGCATTTCACGTATTTCACTTATATGAATTCTGATTGGTTATTTACATAACCATTTAATTTATAATCTTACTCGATTATAATAACAACCAATATATCCATTATATTATAATTTTGATATATATATCTTCTCTATATCAAGATATACCTTGGGTAAACTTATTTTAATTTACCCCTTTTTTCAAAACATATCATGTCGACCCATCGTATTCGAGTGTTTAGTAACTCCTATCGATACAGTGGATCAAACTGATCGACCAGAACCCATAAACAACTCAACCAATGAATCTTCACAATAGAAAACTATTTTTATATCAATAACAAATAGGCTCACTCATATATATACACTCAACTCAATCTAGGGTATTACTAACCCCATCTCTACTGAGTCACGCCATAGAGCCAAGGTAAATCACTTAACTTAAGCTCTGATACCAACTGTAATGACCCGGAAAAATGTTGATCTTGGTTATCCGATATACAACACATATCGAACATCGAAGGATCGAAAATACCGGTCATTAATGAAAGAAATTAGAGGGTGAGGAAAGATAAGATAGAAACTTAGAATAGAAGAAGAAGAACACAACATCAGAGTAACACGAACCTCACAGCGGAACGAATAACATATAATATATATAACATAACTTGAAATATACATTTGTACTTGAATATACATCATTATCAAAGTACAACACTTACAACACAGCGGAAATAACAATAGCTACATAATCATGAAGCCTCCTGCTCCAAGCACTTCCAGTATATCTGTAAATCCTGACTACTTGACTGCTCGTACAAAATTTGGCACCCAAGAGTTTAGGGAAAACAAAACAAAATAAACTCTGGGTCAGTCATGGGACTGGTATGAGTAAAACAGTTTAAACAAGTAAACGATATCTCATAAGACCACGCCGTATAACGGAACGGGTTTTTCCCTTATGAGAATCCAAATTTTCTTTATATCAAAAACCTTTTGATATTATAATAATATCTATCAACCACAATATAATAATCATCTAGCAGAAACGCTTTCATCTCACATTCTACATATATAGTATACAATCAAAACCGCAAGCACGTATTGGGTAATGGATTTCCAACTATGACAAGGTATGGAACCACCTTTCGCTAGTGTACCTCTAGAAAGGAATACATTGGGTTCAACAAGAACATCTTGCAACCCGGCCACACATGACCGACCACTCATTTCGCTTGAGTGTATCGAATGTATATCACCAACTGTTGGGATCAGCAACCGTTTCCCGAATGGGACAGCATCAACAATAGATTTTTAGAAGTAAATGAAACTCTAGATCAGGTGATTATACACCCTACTTCGGTGAGACCGACTTAGCCATGCTGCCTGCCCGATTTCTGTCATTTACCAGTTGATGAGGCTTGAGGTTACGCTTTATCATCACACTAGATTCACTTCGAATGTCACATCGTCACATCCATCAAATCACCGATTGACGTCTACAACCATACAATACGTGTCAGCTAAAAGAAGTTTCCTTCTCCGCTTCCACTCTTGGTATGGTTGAAGAAATCAATGTACGTGACCTTTTTGGAAACTCTGTCAGTCATTCATCCATACAAGTCATTCAGGAACAAGATGAACCGAAGGTACTATTCAGTATATCCATCTTAGGCACTGTTATCTAAGACTTATACAATAGCCCTTGCACTTTACTCCGTCTTCAATTATCTTTGGCATATATGATTCACAACGCTTATGCCAATACAGAGTGGTTCTTTGGATAATAATCCAACCGGTCTCTCCATATTAACAACGTTAAAATGGTCAAACTTTGATAGTTTGTGATTTAACCATCAAAGAAAAACACGTGTGCAAACAACGATATTATTTCCAGGAGGAAATTATATCAATCAGTCATCATTCAACATTTTATCTCTTTAGTTCATTTTTCATCTCTTGTTTCCCTATATTCAACATTTCTTATTTACAAATATTTAGAAAATATATGTTATTACCCTTGGAAAACATTTCCATTTCTTGTTTTCTATATCAGAAAACATTTCTGGTTCTTATTTGGAAAACATTTCCAAAACTCCTTCATTGGGCTTAGACAGATGTTTAACAAACCATTGCGATGCCAACTTAAACCATTACTCTTATTAACTAAATCCTTTAACCCACCTTCACTATCGAACCTTAACCATTCCTTAGTTAAAAATGAAGTCAATCAAGTTGGGGTAATACTACCTCTCAGACCTTAAATGAACAACGTTTCTAACCTTAAAATAAACAAAGTTCACCTTATATTTCTTTAACAACTTCCTTACTTAACCTTTCTTTCGAGTAACTATATTCGATTAACTCCTTTTTATTAACTCTATTCACTTAACTCCTGTCGAATAAACTATATTCGATAACTCCGATAACTCTATTCGAATAAACCATATTCGATTAACTCCTCTAATTCCATTCGAATAAACTATATTCAATTTATTCCTTTAACTCCATTTAACTCTATTCGAATAACTAAATTTGATTAACTCCTTTTTAACACTTCTTCGAATAACTAATATTCGATAACTCCTTTTACTTTATTCGAATTACTAATATTCGATTAACTCGATTGATTCTATTCGAATAAACTATATTCAATTAACTCCTTTACTTTAACTTTATTTGAATAATTCTAACTAGTTAACTCTTATTCGAATAACAAATATTCGATTAACTCTATTCAGCTAACTCGACTCGACTAACCCCTTTTCGAATAACATATTCGATTTACTAACTTTCGAATACCTTATTCGATTGACTCCCTTCAAATACCATATTTGATTTAACTCTATTCGAATAACTAAATTCGATTAACTCCATCGAATAAACTATTCATTTATAAAGATTTACTTTTAGTAACGGTTCTTCACTTTACAAATGATTTCCTTTTTAGTACGTTTTCCTTTTTATAACATCCTATTCGGTTATAAACAAATTTCCTTTTTATAACTCTATTTATTTTCTAAATATTTCCTTTTTATAAAATCTCCTTTGATTGTTATAAATATTATCTCTTTTATAAAATCCTTTGATTTTATAAATAATCTATTTTCAATATTCATTTTGAAAATTCCCTTTTCACTATTCCGGTATGTTATGGTATTCAACATATCAAATCACGATGACCAATATCGTTCAAACACATATAATCGACAACAGATTATATATCACATCATATATTACAATATATGAATCACAGTAAAATAAATGTTGAGGAATCCAGTTGGATTCCTCCAACCTGTCTCCCTGCATCCACAGATGTTACACAATAAAATCAACATCACTTTCAGTTCCATATGATATATTCTGATAAACAGAATCAATATAGAAATTCAACTAACTGACTAGCAGTTCAATCAATCAGTCAACACACAGTCAATCAACCAATATTTAACAGTTCTAAAAATACAACACGAAATTATAAACTGTTCAGAGTTAGTGAGATTTGCTCACATTGGCAGTTCATCGTTAAAGAACGATAAACTATTTGTTTGATTTGAATCAAACAATTTATTTCACCATAAATTCAAACGAGCTCAGATCCACTCCTGGTCGGTTCCGTTGGTTAGTGTCCGTCCATACGATCTTGTCGGGTCTTGTTTCGCTGAATTCCGATGATGTATGACCAAGATATTCAGTTTCGAAGTTAATATATAATTATTTAAATAAAAACATAGAGATTTAAATCCATTGGGCCTCACCCTTCATTTCTCGTCGGCCCATCAACCCTCCAAACCCCAAACCCGCTCAATAGTACCCCCTTCTTCTTCAAACGAAATACAGGCGCGTCCTCTTCATTTCCACCACTTCTCCGATCTCGTTCTCCCCTTTCAATCCATGAGTAACCAAACCGAGTTCACCATTGTACTCCTCTTCCGAATCTCCATCCTCCGATGCCAGTTTCATTTATCTCGAATCCTCCTTTTCTCGTGCGACTTCAGGCTCTCAAGCTCACGGTACAACATCGCGCGACCCCCCTTTACTTTGAATCAACCCAGACTTTGCACGCAAGTGTTACTCTTCCACACAAACTCAGAAACAAGGTCGGTTTCGCGAATTAGTCCTTCCATTTCAAGATAACCCGAGCCCTAGTTCCTACTGTATCCGCTGTATCCAATTTTCAGTGAATTTAAAATACTCCGAACCCAAAACAAAACACACAGATTGAAGAAATCTCCAAAAATATTCAATAATGTGTATTTTAGAATTTATAGGCTTGGCTTGGATTTTTGTTTGGATTTCTTGAGAGCCACGTTTTGTTTGAGGAACCAGAAGTTCGTGCGGCTGAAAAGGGAAGTGGATGTGGCCTTGTGTTGATCAGTGAATCAGTCTAGATATTTTAAATTTGAATATTTTATTGATTTTTATTATTACTTTATACGATATTTGCCTTCTAAAAATCCCAGCGACCACATACGATCTCCTAAAATCACGAAAATTGACATGCTGCTAGAATTTGACATTACGGTCCCAACGAAACTGGATTCGTCGGATTCCGACTCCGTTTGCTCACACGACATATTTTTAACTGACAAAATACTAACTGTTTCTCACTCTAAAAATCCGTACGACCACACAGTGACTCTAAAAATCACGGAACTTGGAATCTAATAATAATTTAATATTGCGGATCCAACAAAATTAGTTTCGTCGAATTCTGAGGTCGTTTGCAAAACTGGCTATTTTTAAAGCTCTAAATGACCCATTTAAATATATAAATATATTTAAATATAATTAAATTAAATATTTATAAATAAATATTATCGTATACATTCACCGTGGAATACCATACAACTCTAGAATATTCCTATATGAATTTCTAGCTTGATATTTCAAATCCCGCTTTAAATCGATATTCGATTTATAATGAAATTCCTTTTATAAATATAAATAAATATTTATAAATTTTCAAAGGAATTCCACAGCGACTTTTCTAAAATTTGATTTGGACGTAAATCAAAATCTACACGACGAAATCTCGATTTTTCTTTTCCACTAGAAAGATATTCTCCACCAGCTCCACACATTTCTTGTTTCACAGAAATCCGATTTAAAACGAACCCTGTATATTCAGTTGAAGTTCAAATCGCCAAACAGCGAACTGCCGCGTCGTTATGCGCTCGAATATAATTATACGTTCAAACTGACGTCGATTGCATATATTCGTCAATATAATTCAACTCTAAGCTGAATTAAATCCTAGGGATGACCCAGTTCACAGAATATTGTGATTTCCAATATTTTTGATTATTTCTGAATTTAATATATTATTTAATATATTATTTTAAATTTAATATTCACCATTATTTAATTAAACCACCATTTAATTCACTATATCACTATTTATATAATTAAATAAATTAATTATAATACCTTTGCCAATGCGGGTCATTACAAATAACACCATTAAACATCAAGAGTTTAAGAAATTACCGTCAAACTAACTAATCCAAGTCCAAAAACAGCAACTGCAGTCCGTTTCTCGATAACTGCAGCCTTCCACGCTACTCCACAACAGAGCAAGCAAGCTTTTTCAAGAGGAATACACTGAATAATCTATTGAAGGAATAAACATAATGTTTTAAGATATTTTTCCCTCTAATTCTTGCTTCCTTCTGATTATGAAACTTTAATATTATGGAATTCTATTATGCTTTCCCCACATAACTGAAATTAAATTGGAAAATAGGAGCGAAGAAAACAATACTGATATTAAAGCATAACTAGTCACTGGTAAAGAAAATGAGAAAGAACATTAATATTCAAGTGGCTCCATGTATAAGAAACAAAGATAAAATTTAAATTTTTAAAATAAGTATTTTCAGGTTTCACAATTGATAACTCAGGGGAAGAAAATCTAAACAATAATAAAGAAATATCTAAAAAAATCAATACCTGAAAACTCGTTTTTCATTCAAAATTTGTGTATAATTAAACTTTGAAGCATCTAAAAAATCAATTGCTAGAAAATAAAAAATATGAATATTGCTGTATACTCACAGTTTAAGCATTATCGCTGAACATATATCCATCTTTCAAACTATGCAGCACCAGGTGAAGAGAACTCCAATATGAATTGCCAACAGATGATACACATAATTCACCTACAAAAGCAACATCCGATGAGATCGATCGATTAATTTAGAAACAATTACCTGCTCCATCAGCACACATAAATAATACGGTGTAAGACGTTGGCTACATGGACTAATTCGTCTCACATGAAAGAACCTATGATATCGAATCATATAAGTAAAGAAATTTAATTGTTGCAAATTTTACAATAGCGAAAACATGGTATTGATTTTATACCATTTCTATCACCTACGAAAATTTTCCTTTTGAATCCCAAAAGTTAATTATTTAGTTGGCAATTATATTAAAAATAAATGCGTGAACATTGCCATAATATTAAGAACATAAACAATGTGCTGATAGAAATGAATGCTATATATATGGTAAATCGTATACAATTAATTATGGAAATGTGCAATATATTTCTAATTAAATATTATTTAAAGACTGAGCCCGAGTATGTCTTGAAATATTAGGAAAAAAACAGTAATGATTTTCAAATGAATGAGTATTAATTTACCATGTAAATGAGAACACATTACCATATTTTCATGTATACTAAAATCTTACATTTGAATTTTAATTTATCGTTTCCTCCATCGATTAAGCTTTCAATCCCCTCCAAGCAATTAAGTTTCCAATAAAACCATTTGATTTATTATGAGTAGATTACATGACACTTTAACAGGAAATTAAAGACAATTCAAACACATGGGTTTACTTTAAGTTTTCCCTCATACACATGTCTACACAAATATTAATAATATTTATATCATTAAGTAAACATAGCACTTTTATGTTTAGACACACTCTCTAAATAAATATAACAAATAAACAAACTAGATATGAATGTCCTCTAAAAAACCAGTTTTAACATGTAAACTGTGCTGACTCTAAATAATAATCAGTTATCTAGAGAATCATAGTATTTCAAGCAAACAATCCAAATCAAACAATATATATATTATTGTCAAATCATTTGCACAAATCATTAATGTTAAAACATAACAACGAATAATTAAGATAAAAAATTATCAGTAGTTAAGTAAACACAAAACTAACATAAAGTTAGAATTTCAGTTAATATACCTCCCACTTATTGGTATTTTCGTGCAAAATTGAAAACAAAATATAGGTTGAAAAATAAGAGAAAGGACATTAAAAACATGTAGAACAGATACTTCATCAAAAAATATAACTATAGGCCTCGAGGTAGTAAAATGTTTTCCAATATATGAATCTGTATAAATTTAAGTAAATGCTCAATTTAAAACCAGTATCCACTTAGCCATAAAACTGAGCACTACTCACTCTGTAAATAGATTCTCGGCTTTAAAAATAGAGAAAGTGCGCAGTTTTAATAACGGAGCATGAGCAACCAAGCATGAGCAATGCTCAGTTTTAAAATCAAGAATTTATCAGTCAAAACATGTAAGAAAAATCAAGACAAAAGCTTAAATACCATATTCACAGCCCGATTTGGCAACGAAAGATTTTGTATCATATCTAACCATAGAAGTAGGTTGCAATAAAAAACTAGAACGAAAAAAATAACACCAAGAACAGTAAAGGACCGTTGTTCAATGAATTTTCCTTGGCAAGGTGATGATGGCAGGTTTGACAGAAGTTGTGTCGTGATGATGTGGAGTATGGTGAAGGTATTTGAGAAGTAGTGGCAAGAAAGACTGTTGAAGTTTGAAGGGAATTTATAGTAGAGAGAAATGTATACATTGTTTGAAAAACTTGCCATAGAAATGTACTCAAACTTGACTAAATTGCAATGTTTGGAATGTAAGGAGAATTGCAGTGAGTCAAGAGCAGTGAGTTAACACAGAAATAAAAATGCAAACTATTTTTTTGGTGTGAAGACTGAAAAAATAATACTGTTAAAGTGGAAACTTGGGATGAAAAACTATTGTGAAAAAAATAAGTAGGTTGACAAAGGAATCAAAAATGGTAAACACAAAAAAATGATGATGTAGTGGAACAAAATGATGGTAACAGTTAAATAGAGTTATGATACTAGATGCACTACACCGACACAACACTAACACAACACATTAACAGAAGCAAGCAAACTAATCAACTGAAATAGAGCAATGAAAGCTTAAAACTAACAGCTTAAGCAACTGAACTAGTACAACAATATATATATATATATATATATATATATATATATATATATATATATATATATATATATAACTGACTTAAGCTTTTAATAATCGCTTAATGATATGGTAAGGATGCAATAAAGTGGCGTACTTACATATTTTTTTGTTCTGCATGGAAGCACATCTCCGGTTTTCCTACTAGTATGTGCCGCTTTTCATGTTATTGCTCGTGTAAGCTGGCATTCTAGGTCCTCTGCTTCCTACATGAATAGACATGAATCAAGTAATTGAAATGCCAATGAACTTATAATTTTGCACTAAATTAAATGTATTTTTCCAGAGTTTTCTTCTTGAAACAAAGAGTAGTACATGTAAAATTTTACCATGCCCGGTGCGCTTTATGAAATGATGCCTCATTGTAAAATTTTGAGCAATCTTACAGAATAAAATGCTTATATGTTAGGCATGAGTAATCTTTTGAAAACTCAACATTGATGTCTTGAACTAACAATTTAAACAAGAAAAATGAAACTAACATGATTATAATACAAAAAGTTATCAATAATGTGTCTTGATTTAAAATAAAAATTACATGCCATGCCAACTTTTAAGAATGCGATGCCAACTTTAAGTTCAGCATCTGCAGATTTTAAGAATGCCATGCCAACTTTTTTGGTGGGCAAATAAGAATTCTCCCCTTTCCAGCTTTTTCAAACCTGCAAACTGTAAAAATTCATGTTTTTTATTTTATAGCGATGTGTTTATAATTAATTAAATAGAACCACTTTTTCGATGTTGTTACAAACAAGGAGTATGACATTGAAGCATCAATCACAAAACTCACAATCTTAACGTAAAAAAAGAATTACATTGTATAACTTTCATTGAATGATTTGGAAGTTAGGGTCACTAACCTTAGAGTCAGAGCTCTAAAATTCAGCGGCTTCTTCACAAACAGAACACAGTTTGTTGGTTTCTTTGGCTTCGATCTTGCCCTCAAGTAATCACTTCTCCATCCTTTACAATTTTCCTTCCATGATTTTAATTTACCTGGACTGCGATGGCTCTTTCTTCCTTCAAGCCGCAACTTACTTTCTGTATACACGACAGTTTTTTTTATGCCCCCATCCAATTTCGTGCCCCGTTCAGGCGTAATCTGCTGGAAGAATACCGTGGTTTTCGCTCGAAGCCTCAACCAAGTAGTTGAGATCCGGTTAGTTTGAAGTGGATACAAGGCAGACCCAATAGGGGATTGACCTCCGAGTGTCTAAGTTTTGGATGATTCCAGCAGTTCTCGAATTTGGGAAAGGGTTTGGAAGAAAACGTTTGGTGGTTGGAGATTAAATTACAAGGCAAGTGAATTGGGTAAGGGTTTGGAAGCGGCGCTAGACCCGAAATGTTTGGTTTTGAGCCAAGAATTCCTTCCACATGTTAGGCCTCAGATCAAACGTGGCATACAGATTGTCTACTTTTTGTTCAGATTTAAGACTATAATAATCAGTAAATACTTAATTTTAACTTGTAACTATTTTCACATAATATAATATTATTATATATCAATCACTTGTATTTAATAGTGAATTACGTTTGTTAATTATTAATTAAATTGTATATTCAATATTTGTCTATCGATTACTGATTATTGATTATTAATCAAATAATCACTTATTTATCGATTATTTATTTAATATTTCAAATTAATTATTATTATTCAGTAGCCAAAATTGTTATTAGTTGCCAAAATTATATTTATTAAAACTGTTCAAACAGTTGCTACCAAATCAAATATTACTTATTAATAATTGTTATTATTTAACTTTTACTTATTTCTACTTAGGTATAATTGATTAATAATTATTAAAAGCTTATAATGTATGTTACGAATTATTGATTAATAAGCAGTTAACATACATTAACTATTAAAAATAAATTACAACTTATTAAATATTAATTATTTAATAATAATTAATAAATACTATTGATTCCTAAGTTTATTATTAATTATTAAATATTATATAATATTAATATAATTAGTTTTTAAATATAGATATTATAAACATGAAGTTTGTAATAGGCATCTATTACAACTAACAAAATGAAAAGTTGTTAAAAATACGTTTATTGCAACTTTAGGGAAATGATAGTTGTAAAAAACATTTATTACAACGGTGCTTTTACCACCGTTGTAAAATTAAAGTTGTAATATGGTGTTTTGTTGTAGTGACGAGAGTTTGAGTCCTCAATAAAAAACTCGAGATGTAACTAGAAAGGAACTCAAAATTGCTTAAGGATGGAAAATTATGAATCCCCAAGCTACAAACAAATTTCAAATCCCTATCTGAAATTTTGCATCCCCCATCCTTTACAAGAGCTCAACCCTCGTCTTCCTTTGCTTTTTTGGTGGTCATATTTCGAATCCATCGGGTGCGAAATTTTGCATCCCTCAAATGAGAAATTTCGCATCTAGTAGATGTAATTTTATCCGCAACTCCCATGACTCCTTCCTCCTCCCTCCGACTTTGGTCCTTCTTCCCCAAAACCCTTCTCGAACTCGAATACGAACCCATGGACACAGCTTGAGCCGACCCCTCGGATATCGATCTCGAATTCAATTCGAGGCTAGATTTTAACCCTCTCGAACTCTTATCTCGAGTTCGAGAGTGTTAGGGATTGTGGAAAGGATTGTTAAGGCAAAACAAACACCAAAGGGGAGAGGGGGAGTGAATAGTGTTTTTGAGAATTTAAACAAAATAAAGAACTTATGTGATAAACTATACGAATCAAACACTACAGAAACAATCACATACACAAAATCAAACACAAATGCAAAGATAAACAAAAGTAAAGTGCAGAAAAGGAAAGAACACACTGGATTTTATACTGGTTCGGATTACTCCTACGTCCAGTCCCGCACAACGCTGGATTGCGTAGAGTTTTACTACTATATCAATATTCAATTACAACCCTCCTTGATTTCATGGCTACAAGGGATACCACCATTTCCACACACACTTGATCAAGTTTTGCCCGTCCTTGATTTCATGGTTACAAGGGATACCACCGATTCCATCCTTGAATTCACGGCTACAAGGGATACCACCGATTCTTTGACTCAATCCAAACAATTACAAACAACCATATAAGTCTTCAATAGCACTTGATTCAGAGAGTAGAGAGTGTAGAGAGAAGAAGTTCGATCAAAACATAATTGAATTCGGCAGAGTATAAGCGTAGAAATCATAAAAATGATTAAGAATAATGGTGTAGAGAAAGTGGATGAAGTTAGAGAAGAAGAGATGATTAAAAATTCGAATTCAAGCCATTTTTATAGTGTTTGAAAGGATGCCATGCTTCAGAACTATCACAATTGGTGAAAAGACACTTCCTTTCAAATTCAAATTTCTGACAGTTATATGTCGACATATAGTTTTCTTTATGTCGACACATCCATAGTAGAAATTTGATATTTGAATATTTTTAAAGTGTTTTGATATAAATATAATTCTGGAAATTCTTGAGTTAAAATATAGTGTTATAAACTTAATATTATATAGTAGGAAATCATATGAAGACATAAATATGAACTATATAAATAAATTTATAAAATTATAAAGTTTAAAACTATATAAATATAAAATGTATAAATATAATATATGAAACTTATCAAACTTTGAGTTTGAAAATAAAATTAAAATAGGAAAAGAGAATAGAAAGGAAAGAAAATAAAATAGAGAGAAAATAAAATAGAGAGGATTGAAGATAGAATTTGAAAACAGAATTTGAGAAGAAGAATTTGAATTTGAACCTGGAGTGCTATATAGTGTCTTACATAATCTAGACTCTATAACTATATTAATCCTAAACTCTTGAACTCTTGAAATCTTGAATACTCATGAGTCATGAAATTTCTCTGAACTCTGAATCTCTAATATCTTTAAACTGTATAGTCTTCGGTAATATTTCCTGTATATAAATCCTGCATATGTATATGTGTGTGTATATATATATTATACAACAATGTTAGTATATATTTTGTAATCAATTAATATTGAAATAAGGTTGTTGTCATCAAAATTCCATTCTCCAACAATCTCCCCTTTTTAATGATGACAACCTTGGTTTATAAAATATCATACCTGTATATACCTGTTGATGATGACTCAAATACTCCCCCTGTCTATATGAATTCTACTATATTTTGTAATTTCTCCCCCTTTGGCATTATTAAAAAGAAATTCTAAAAGTACTCCTGTAACACCTCGTAACTTTAACAACATTAAAGAGGATAAATTAAATAATAATTAATTTAATAATCAGAATTAAGGGAAATGAACTGCGCCATTACGTCCGTCTTGAAATTCTGGTCAAGATAGAGCGTAAAACGGACACCGTATAAAGAAGTTATGAAGGTTTGAAGTTTGTATACGCGCAATATAATTATATATATATGTATAACAGTTTAAACCTATCTAGAAAACCAAATTTCAGTTCAAATTTTGAAAATCCTGTAGGCAGTAAAATTCCTTCCCTAGGGGTGTCGACCCTATAGTAGGGGTGTCGACCCCATAGTAGGGGCGTCAACTCCATAAGGGGGGAGGTCGACCCGGGATCGACCCCCTAGGACTAAGGTGGCAGTCGATTTCTGGGGGGCTGGCAGCTATAAATAAAGGTCCATTTCTCTTGTTTTCTTCACTGAAAATCAATGGAGGCCAAATGCTGCCGGTGCCTGAACTGAAACGAATCCTTTTCTTCAAGAATAATCAACTAGAGCTAATCAGTTAGAGATTCAAGTATAGATCTGAGATTCCACACCAACAATTTCTCTTCTATCTTCTAAAATCCAAACACTGTGAGTTTAGTTACTTTTAGATTTAAATGTTAAAAGTAAAACATGATACAACTGTGATTTGGATCTATTATAAATTGTGATTCTATGATACTCTTGGATCTTAATCTTTATCATGATAGATCTACCTTATAGGTCTTATTCACTTGTGGTTAATTTATCATGTCACATTTGTGTATCTTTATCTTTATCTATGTCTATGGCTCATTTGGATCTGTCATTATTTGGACAGTTAAATCCTTGTTTAGATCTAATTCTCCTTCTAGATTATCTTGTACCTATCATGTTGTGGTTAATTTAGATATGTCATTAAATGGACATTTGAATCCTTATTTAGATCTATTCATGCCTATTAGGGCATCCTTATTATGTTAGATCTAGTTTTACCATCACCTGTTCACTAGATCTGTTTTTATGTCCAACTTATTACTATGTCAATTACATGTCTATGTCAGTATATATATATATATATATATATATATATATATATATATATATATATATATATGCCAGTTATGTTAGAATAATCACTATTGTCATCTTCCCATCACCTTTCCCTTTTATTGTTTATGGCCAGGCTACTTTCTAGCTTAGGCATGCTACCAAATATATGCGAATGCATTAGATGGGGAACGAGGGAAAACATTAGAATTGACATAACTTGAATAATGAATATGAATTTGGACATATAATTCACTATGAATATAATTGGGCAAATGGGCATGAACACCTATAACGACAGAGGTGAAAAATTGGATAATAATGAAATGCCTAGGATTACAGTAATTAGAAACTGTAACAGCACTTATGACACAAGGTTAGATTGCATTTGTGGGTGAAGTCTGCTGGGACCCGACCGGCATATCCAGCAACCGCAAATGTTGAATCTAATGTGAGGGATCCAAGTGCACAAATACGAGACGAGCTAAGACACGAGGTTAGGACCAACTTGTGGAAGAAGTCTGCCCGGACACGATGACATATCCAGCATTCACAAGTTGTAGGCTTAATGTGGGAGGTTTAGCCCATTATAACTGTAAATGGACATGGTAACGAATTGGAATACTTAACCTAGTTGAATCCATAGGGATTGTGTGAGCATGAACATGAAATAGGGGTTAAGCAAATTTGGTTGAACAATGAGAGGGTTAAGTTAATTATATCTGGGTTGGGTGGGTAATATTTAGGCCTACAAAACTTAACCAGTTGGGGGTTATGTATTAAAGACACCTTTTAGGGTAAGCATAACTTGTGGAAATATTAGTGGGGATACAAGAAAAAGGGGAGAGCTTGTATCATCTTGTGTGTGGGGGACCCGTTTCAGTCAGTAACCCTTAATAAGTATCAAAATGAGTACTCCGCCTTAGGTCGGGACAGGGAATGCTTACTGGGCTGATTGTAAGAGATCCAAACATGGAGGACGGTGTGGGCCGTGCAAACCGACCGGGTCATGTGTGTTCATGGGCCGGGCAGAGGGGGATAAGACGACCGTGACACCTGTAGATATAAGGCTGTGCGTATCAGCGGAGGGTTGCCACTTTAGGACGTGATACATCCTACGGTGGGGCCAGCATAGAGTATCTACGCGGATTAGGGAGCCGATCGATTAGGGTAGTAGTTAGGGTACATCTAGATGTATGCCTAAGTCTACCATCTTATAGTGGAAGGGATCATCTCATTCTTGTTATACTAGTAGTAGTGCAGAATAATTATTAGGAAAGCGTATACACTATATCATGTTTACTATGTCATACTTACCTTTTGCGATGTCATCTTTCTTATCCACTTTATATGCTTGTCATGCTACTTTTATTTATTTACTTGCTAAAAGTAACTGGACTCGCCAGACTTTATGTCTGACCCTTTTTGTTTCCTCTTCTTTCTTTAGATCCCCCATAGGTTCTTAGGGTGGTAACACTCAGGCTTGACCATGATTCTGCTTTTATCTTGCAAGGAGCTGCTAGTATTGCTCATGTTCTTATCTCTACTATGGCTCTGTCTCTTTTTGGGGAATTATGCTTTTTTGTGTACTCTGATGGAACAAGACAGCAAAATTTTATATTTTTGTAATGACTTTTATGTAGTTTCAGACTTGTGATATTTTGGACCACGATGTTATGATTTATGTTTTAAATAAAAATTTGAGTTCCATTGTTGCTTTTATATCTGTCTTGTAATGTTCCCATTTCTGTTTACCTAAAACGCTTGATGAAACTTAATGCGTTCGCTTAATGAGTGACATTAACGGACGTGGGTTGTCACACTTGGTATCAGGGCTGAAGGTTACTGGATTAGATAAAAGTTTTTGAAAATCCATTTTCAAAATAAGTTTTAAAGAAAGCATTTTCAAAAAAAAGATAAGTCTGTTTTGAAAAGCATTCCCCAAAAAGCCATAAGTAATATCTTTCGATCCCTTGTCTAAATTCTTTCCTTTTCTTTTTTCAACATGTCTGGGGAACCTAATATTCCAGAGGGCGTTACGATACCAGGCTGGTTCTGTAGGTATCTTGTAACAACCCGTATTTTAAACAAACACATTATAACTTAAAACAGGGCAGAATTAAATGTTAAAATCTGAATCAGGGAAAACGGGTTGCGCCATTGCGTTCGTCTCGGAAAAATACGCGAAATAGAGTCCGAGTTTTCGAAAAACGGAGTCCGTATGACCAAGTTATGGCCCATTGAAGTTTTCAGAAAATTCCAAGCCCGAAAACAGTTCAAATTCGAATTCAGATTCGAATTGCAACCAAGGCAGAAAGGGCGGGAATTTTTCCCGCCCCAGGCAGGGTCGACACAGGGGTCGACACTAGTGTCAACCCCCCCTAATGGGTCGACACCCATGTCGACCCAGGGGTCGACCCCCCCTGTCGGACCAGTTTTTCTGGTGCACCTGTTTTGGCTCCTGGGTCTTGTTTTGGGGGCTTGTGACGATTTTAGATGGCTCAGATCTATCCTAGGGTTTATCCTATGGCTAAAACAAATCCTAAACACTATAAAAAGACCCTAAGACCTAGCTTAAATCATACTATTTCAGTTTAGCCTCATGCAGCCGCCATTAAACCTAGAACTCTAAATTAAAAATACAAAGAACAAAATTATAGAAGACGAAGGACGATTCTTGAAGGCTACAACTAGAAGCTACAACAACTACGACGCTTTAGACAAAGGATTTGGGGCTATTTGATTTGAAATTTTGATTACTTGCTTCATATTGTAAGTTCTATGTCACTTTTTAGGCAAAAACGCTGAAATAACATGGACATGCTATGAATTGAAACCGGATTTAGGAACTATTATTAATACATGTTTATATTGTTTAACTTTGAATCATAATTTGGGAATATTGCTATGTTAATGTTGCAAGTTAAACTTATCATGATTTTGATGTTGTTATGAATCACTTGGGCTTAATTGTATGGCAAGTTGGACTAATACATGTCCATGGAATCACTATGTTTATTGAAATCTTTATGTTGATTAAACCATGCCTATGATGCTAATTAAACCATGTCTATGATGTTAATGAAACTATGCCTGTGATGTTAATATACCTATCATGTTAATGACAAATTGGGAATCGCTAGGTTATGATGAAAAGTTGGAATCATTATGTTTATAATGCTAGATGAGAATCATTATGTTAGAAATGCTAAATTGGAATCCACTATGCCTATTAGAATTACCATGCCTTTAATGTTTCACGTTTGTAATAAAATTATTATTATGCCCGCAATGATTATTATGCCTATGATGTAAAGTTGAAATCATCATGTTAAACTAAGTTGGAAACATTACTATGCCAAGTTATCATCATGCTAGCATTAAAACCATGTGATATGTTATAACCTGTTTATTATGCAAGTGATGTTGGAATTGTCACGTATGCCTATCACATGTTTGGTGTTATTCCCCTTTATCTCTTGAATTGTTTATGCTTGCGAACGAAGTACGTTTATATACATTGGGGATACGATTGGGTAGAATAGGAAAAACTTGAATTGATTATAATCATAAACCGTGAAATTTTGGCATAAGTAGAACATGAAATATGGCACGAAAACTTGACTTGAACATGCCATAACTTGACTTGAAACATGCCTTAGTTGGGCACGAAATTGACATATGAACATGCTATGAAAATAGCACGAATTTGATAAGAACATGGGCATGACTTTAGAAAACAAGAAAGTGACCAACTCGAGGTTGGGTTGAGTTTGTAGTGTAAATCTGCCCGGAACCGCCCGGCAAATCCAGTTGCTACAAACAATAGGATCCAGTGTGGGTAGTTGGTCACATCGCGCTTGAAACCCGAGGTTGGGTTGAGTTCGTAGCGTAAACCTGCCTGGAACCGCCCGGCAAATCCAGTGGCTATGAACAATAGGATCCAATGTGAGTGGTTCGGTGCATTAACGAATCAATTAATGCCAATTAGGGTTAAGTCATGAACATGAAAAGACAACTTAACCAACTTGAACACGATTTGTAGGGCTAAGTCATGAACTTGAAACGACAACACTTAGCCAACTTGACATGACACGTAGGCGGGTTAAGTCACGAATTTAAATGACATACTTAACCATCTTGACACGACTAGACTGGAAAAGGATTAAGTCACGAATTACATGACTTAATCGGTTAGGCGGGTTAGGTCATGAATTACATGACCTAATCTGTTAGGCGAAACCCTAGACACGACCCTTTTCAGCAGTAACCCTCTAGATGTATCAAGGTACCCTGGGGCTAGGCCGGGCGGGGCACGATTACTGGGCTGATTGTAAGAGGTGAACGACGGCAGTGGGGTATGCCAGTGTAGGTTCGGTGGACTACGGTCGTGCACGTATTCCGGGGCAGGCACTGGGTATCCGTAGATTTATCTGTGCATCTTGAATCGTGTCAGGGGTTGACACCCTAGGGCTGATACACCCGAAGGTGGACCCAGCACAGGTGACTACATTCGTGATTAGCCGTATGACACGGACACTTGACGAGCTAGAACTTGTAGGGAGCCGATCGACTAGATAATCGCTCCGTAGGACCCCGTACTTAGGTCAGACCCCGTTTCAGGGTCATTTCACGATATTGGGCTGTGGGATTTATTTCGTGATTAACTAGTGACATGGGCTTAGTATACTAGTACAGTCGATGCAACGAATCTTGAACATGTGATGCTTTATTTGACTTGTCTTGACTTATCATGATCACCTTAGTCTATCTTGTCCACCTTGAAACCATTCTCAAGTTTAGTTCCAGTTCATACATGACACGTTGTTTTAACCGTTTCTACACTGAAAGTCACTAGAACTTACTCAGTCTTTATGACTGACCCTTTTCCTTTCGCCTCCTTTTCTTTCGTCCCCCCCAGGTTCTCAGGGAGGAAACACTAGCTCTTAGCTTGGACATCACTTGCTGTGAAAACCCGTAACTTCCCCGTGAAGGAAAGCGCGGATGGTTCGAGAACAAGCCACAAAATAGAACGCAGATGGAAGAACATTTCATTGTTAATTACAACAATGCACTAGAATACAAGAATATACAGAGTATAAATGAATAAATATTACACAGAAATATCAGAGATTTAAATTACATTTAAATACATCGCAGCGGAAAATAATACAATACACAACTAGAAGAGATATACAGATACAAAGCTTTACGGATATCGTTCCAGCTGTAAACCAGGATCCTATGAATATAAATCTGCAAAACCAAAACTACTAGCTGCCTGTGTCAAAATAGGGGCACCCAGAGTTTAGGTTAAAACAATAAACTCCAGGTCAGTCATGAGACTGGTGTGAGAACTAAAACAGTTATAAGTCTTTATTTTAAAGTTAGGTAAATCAAGGGACCACGCCGTATAACACGGAACGGGTTTCCTTCCAAGAATACCAGTGCATAAAACAAACAACGCAATGCTAATTAAAGAAAAATGAAGCTGTTATAAGACCCAGGTCCTATCACACAATGCAACGCAAGCCGGGGGATAGGGTTTTCCCTTATAACAGCCAAAGAATGCTTGATACGTTCTAAAACAAATCATTTGATACTATAATAAGTGTAAAGTGTATAAAACAACTTCAATCATAAGTATAAATCATAGACGGCATAAGCGCCCCATCCTACTATGTCGCCATATATAGGATTACAACTAAAATCGAAACGTCACGTATTGGAAATTGGATTTCCATCTATGAACCGAGGCCAAGGGTCGTCCTCACCGTCTTCGAGACAATCTAGCCCATGTCTCCGGAACAGCCGCAACTGCCCCTTGGAGCGACAGGGCCGGTCCACCGATGTGGATTATAGTGCCTGAACAATACGTTTCCCCGCCCTTTGGGGCGTAAATGAGCCAACGAATGGCTCCATTGGACCCGGATCGTCCCATCTAACCGAGGCGCCTCGCAACAGCAACAACCACACAGATGAAAAGTATATAAATGTCAGGGCTGGTAGGTCACTGACACCACCCTAGCTAGAAGGAAACGCATGCCCTCCCTGAGGTCCTCTCCCGTTTTTGGTTCACAACCGGGGTGCGAGGCTCGCGAATTCACGTTACACAAAGCTGTGCCACACCGGCTGTGCTTTGATCATCACCACAAGACTTTGCTTTTCAACAGAAGCCTCGATCAATTGCCACTTAGGCATGCCACACAGGCAATTCACTCCATGCGTTTGATATCCATCAATGTATAACCCTTGAGCTCGTACGTCTCAGAGAAGGGCGTTAAGCAAGAGAATAAATTCTCCGCCGCCAAACAGATATATATTTAATAGAGATCAATCACACAGACTAAAATCCAATGTCAGACACACAGTCCATTTACAAGTCCGTTCTGGGTCTGAACGAAACCGGAGGCACCTAGAACCCCGCATATCCATCGATCTCCAAGTACGTCTGGACGATCACCAACTGTTTCCATCTTCTTGGGTGTACATCCCAATCAAGATCATCAGTAATCACCCAAACGACGAGAAGACCTCCGGTCTTCGACCACCGTCTTCATCTTCGACTTATCGTCGTATCAGTTATTCAGAATGGGATAAACCCGGTCTTTCCGAATAACTCGCGTATATTTTAAATAAGTGTTACACAAACACAACATACGCCTCATTCCAATTCATCAGTCACTAACCGTAAATTAACAAGAGAATAATTCCCCAAATATTAACCCCGAAGGCCGAAACCAACATCAGATCAATATCCAGAAAACCGTTCTGCTTAGCTAACCGACAGTTAGTTTCTAAATTTCACATTCTAGGGAAAGGTTCCCATTAATTTTATCAAAGATAAATCATTAAAATTTATTCTCTAATCTTCTTTTGAATTTTGATTCAACTAGTCGGGATTAACGAACCTTACCGAAGTAATCATTTGTTTTAATTTCCCAATCCCAACCTATTCATCCCATGAAGTAAAACTGGTTATACTTCATATCTAACACCACGGTGTTATCGGTAAATTCAATTACAATTTCACGTTCAAATCTAATTAAAGATTTAACTATCGCCTGGAGAAAAACTGATGATACTCCATCCTCGATCATTTCAATCTAATTAAAGATTTATTAAAACTCCACTTAGTTTTAATCTTTAACGGGATTAAAGAATCAGTGTCATTTAAAAACACTGTTCAGGATATACCCCAAGATCACATCCCATTGATTATTGGGTTAAAGAACAAGTGTTATTTAAAACACTGCTCACGATAAACCCAAAAATTAATTCGAATTCAATTCCAATTAAATATTATTTAATTGGTACACTTCATTAAATCTAAATAAAAAGATTTAATCTTTTCTCAACTGGGTTCAAGAACAGTGTTAGTCAAGACACCATTCACGACAAACCCAAATCACATTTGATATTAAATACAAGGCTCTGAATAGAAAATATCCCGGCTTATATTCAATATCAAATTCTATGACCAACAAACATCGTATTGGAAATAACGATATATATATCTATATCTTTCAAATTTCCATAACAACATCTGTATAATCACGAAATCCAACATCGAAATATTCCGAAGACAATTTCGATTCAAATCCATTCCAATATAATTATTGGAAATTCTGGTTATTTTCAAAACCATTTCAAATTCAATTTATTTAGTTAGAAATAAATAGAATTATAATTCTAGTTCAAAACTAGTTCATTTCAATAAAAATCTATTTTTATCTTTTTAAATATGGAGTTTTTCATCCCAATTCTTTCCAAATCATTTCTTATGATTTTACACAAATTATTACTATTTTTAATAATTTTATCAAGGCTCGTACAGTCGATTTCCATCAACGGCCATCGAACTGCACTTACAACGACCTTTTTCAAATTTGATTTGGACATAATTCCAAATCCAACCGTTAGATTTCTAATTTCTAATATTCGTTGGAAAGCTCTTTTCGATACGAACCAAAAAGTTTCGGTTTTAGGAGAATCCGACGGTCGGATCTCCCGTAATATCTGTTCGAAGTCAATGGTCGAAATTCGCGAACCGCCGCGGCGCGGCGCGTTCTATTCAGGCCATTATATTATATATATAATATATATAATATATACTTCGTCGATTTCCTTTTCAAAACGATTTTTAATTCAATTTCAATTCGTTTTCTATTCAGTTTGAATTTTAAATTAACTCGATTTCAATTCAAATTCATTTCTATTCAATTTCAATTCGGATTCATTTCAAAACGATTTCAATTCTATTCGAATTCATTTCAAAACGATTTCAATTCTATTCGAATTCATTTCACTTTAATTTTCACTTCAATTTGAATAATATCGATATAAATATCGTTCACGTCAAAATGGCGTTAATCTATCAACGCGGCTTCATATATTTCGATTTTCAAATATTCTATTTCAAATATTTCTAGTTCAAACTGGAATGAGGCCCAAACAATTTCCATATAATGTTAATTATATGGATTTCCTACAACACATGTATACAATAACAACGACGAATAATCAACATCATCCAAAGTGCATTCTACACTGTATAAGCATCAAATATAGATATTCAACGCTTATAACAGTCTGTCAATCAATCGATCGACATACAACTAAACAATCGGGATTAGTGTACGTCAAATATTGTAGTAACCCGAAAATCCGGGGGAATTTGAGCTGACTAAATAACACAAGTCCAACCCAAATCGCACTGGAAATTCAAGAAACTAATAGAAAGAAGACAGAGGGTGAGGATAGATAAGATAGAACTTATAGAATAGAAGAAGAAGAAGAACATCATCATCAGAGTAACCACGAATCTCACAGCGGAACGAATAAAATATAACATAACATATCTTTGAAATAACATCAGTATATGTATACAATAACACTTATCAGAGTACAACACTTACAACAACAACGGAAATAATAATAGCTATGAATCCTGAAGCCTCCTGCTCCAAGCTCTCCAAGTGTACCTGTAAATCCTGACTACTTGACTGCCCGTACAAATTTAGGCACCCAAGATTTTAGGGAAAACAAAATAAACTCCGGGTCAGTCATGTGACTGGTGTGAATAAACTCAAATCATTTAAACAGGTATATGATATCTCATAAGACCACGCCGTGAATACGGAACGGGTTTTTCCCATATGAGAATCCAAATAACTTTTCAAAGCAATATCATTCTGATATTATAATAATGTCTAAGTACAAATAAATATCAATCTAGCAGAAACGCTTGCATCTCACGTTACTACATATATAGTATACAATCAAAATCGCAAGCACGTATTGGATTATTGGATTTCCAACTATGACAAGGTATGGAACCACCTTCCGATCAGTGTACTCTAGGAACGATACACTGGAGTTCAACAAGAACATCTTGCAACTCAGCCACACATGACCGACCACTCATTTCGCTTGAGTGTATCGAATGTACATCACCAACAGTTGGGATCAGCAACCGTTCCCGTATATATATATGGGACAGCATTGATAGATTAAAGAAGCAAATGGATATTCTCTAGATAGGTGATTATACACCCTACTTCGGTGCGACCGACTTAGCCATGCTGCCTGCCCGATTTCTGTCATTTACCGGATGTGAGGCTAGAAGCTACGCTTTATCATCACAATAGATTCACTTCGAATGCCACATTGTCAGATCCATCGAAAATCACTAATTGACGTCTACAACAATACATTACGTGTCAGCTAAAAGAAGTTTCCTTCTCCGCTTCCACTCTTGGTACGGTTGAAGAAATCAATGTACGTGACCTTTCTGGAAATACTCTGTCAGACATCCATCTTCATTTACTTAAAATGTCACATCGTCATACCCGCCAAATCACAAATTGACTTATCCAAAAATAACACGGGTATACAGCTAAGAGAAACGAATTCCTCCGCCACCAAACGTGAATACGTTTGAACAGATCAACTTACGCGATCCATTGGATATACTCTGTCAGACATTCATCCATACAAGTTGTCCTGGGACTGGACAAACCGAAGGCACTATTCTGTAGACAGGATAGTCCTTGCATTTTACTCCGTCTTCAATTATCTTTGGCATATATGATTCGTGATGCTTATGCCAATACAGAGTGGTTCTTTGAATAATAATCCAACCGGTCTCTCCATATTAACAACGTTAAAATGGTCAAAAACTTCGATAGTCTGTGAGTTAACTATCGAAGAAAAACAAGTGTACAAACAACGATATTATTTCCAGGTGGAAATTATATCGAACAAACATCATTTTACATTAATCTCTTTAGTTCATTTATTTGCTTATCTTCTGTTTCCCTATATTCGAAATTCTTATTTTTCTTTTATCAGAAAACATTTCTGATTCTCGTTTGGAAAACATTTCCAAAACTCCTTTACGATCAAACCTTACCATTTCTTAGTTAAGAAGGATGTCACTCAAGTTGGGGTATAATTACCTCTCAGACCTTAACTGAACAACGTTATAACTTCGAAATGGTCAAAGTTTATCTTTTAAATCTTTAATAACTTCTTTACGCCTTTCTCGGATCCAATTTTACTAATCTACTTCTAATTTAAAACATTGGTTATAACGATAACGCTATAATCCCTACTTTCGAATTATCTAACTTTAATTATAACATCTATTCTTATTAGTGAATAATTAACCTAACATTTATTTATTTATAAATAAATAAATCTCTATTTAAACACTGGAAAGTATAAGTACTTTCCCGAATTCGATATAATCAAATTTGCCGATTAACTCTCTTCGAGAAACCTCTATTTGATTAACTCTTCTTCGAATAACCTATATTCGATTAACTCCTTCTCGAATAAACGATATTCGATAGTCTCTCTTCGAATAGCTAATATTCGATAACTCTTCCTTTTTAAATATCTCATATTTGAAAATCTCACTTCGATTAAACTATAATCGATAACTCCCTTCGATGAAACTAACATCGATAACTCCTTTCGATGAAACTAACATCGATAACTCCTTTCGATGAAACTAACATCGATAACTCCTTTCGATGAAACTAACATCGATTAATTTAACTCGACGATCTTAACTCGACTAACTTAACTTGACTCGACTAACTCGACTTACTTGGTTCGACCAATTCGATTCGATTAACCAGGCTCGACTAACTTGACTAACTTAACTCGACTTACTTGGTTCGACCAATTCGATTCGATTAACTAGGCTCGACTAACTTGACTAACTTAACTCGACTTACTTGGTTCGACCAATTCGATTCGATTAACTAGGCTCGACTAACTTGACTAACTCTGTCTCAAATAACTATATTTGATTAACTCTAGTTCGTTTTAACTCTAATCGATTAACTCTTACTAATTACTCCAACTGGTTAACTCTAACTGATTAACTCTAACTGGTTAACTCTATTTGACTAACTCGACTTGACTAACCCTTTTCGAATAACATATTCGATTAACTAACTTTTGAATACCATATTCGATTAACTAACTTTGAATACCATATTCGTTTTCTCCTTTCGAATGTCTATATTCGATTAACTAACTTCGAATACCATATTCGATTAACTAACTTCGAATACCATATTCGATTAACTAATTTCGATTAACTCTTCTGAATTAACTCTTTTGATTTATTCCTTTGAATTATCTCCTTTGATTAACTCCTTTTCTATTTGTTTACTTAACACATAACTATTCCCTTTCCAATTCTATTTATTTAACAAATAAATATTTCTTTTATCTTTTCTATTTGATTTCACACATATTCTCCTTTATATTTGATTTCGCACATATTTTCCTTTATATTTGATTTCGCAAATATTTTCCTTTATATTTGATTTCACAAATATTTTCCTTTATATTTGATTTCACAAATATTTCCTTTATATTTGATTTCATTCTAAACAAAATATTCTAACTCCTTAAATTCCCGGAAAAATTCGCCATAACCTCCTTTGTACCGGGAGCATCGGGAAAATCCCCAAACTCGCCACACAGGCCTTTCCATTCAAAAAGAAAATGTTTTGAATTTATTTCCTTTTTAAAATACCTCATATTTATAAATATTCCCATTTATAAATATTTCTTATTTATAAATATTTAAATTTATAACTATCTCTGTTTTCAATATCACTTTGAAAATCTCCTTATCAACATCCCGTATGTTATGGTATTCAATCATATCAAATCACGATGTTCAATATCGTCCATACACACACAATCAACAACAGATTATAAATCACGTCATATATCACAATATATGAAAAATAATAAAATAACTGTTGAGGAATCCAGTCGGATTCCTCCAACCTGTTTCCCTGCATCCACAGATGTTACACAATAACATCAACATCACTTTCAGTTCCATATGATATATTCTGTTAAACAGAATCAATATAGAAATTTAACTAACTGACTAGCAGTTCAATCAGACAGTCAACACACAATCAATCAGTCAATATTTAGCAGTTCTAAAAATATAACATGAAAATATAAACTATTCAGAGTTAGTGAGATTTACTCACATTTGCAGTTCATCGTTAAAGAACGATAAACTGTTGTTTGATTTGAATCAAACAGTTTAATTCGTCGTAAATTCAAACGAGCTCCAATCCACCTCCAGTCGGTTCCATTGTGAAGCTCTCGTCCATATGGTCCCAATGCAACTTACGTTGTCCAATTCTGATAACGTGTGATGAAGATATTCCATTTACAAATTTGAATACATTTTAAAAATATATTTTAAATGAATTAAATAATCGGGCCTCAAACCTTAATTCTCCGGCCCATTCACCTTTTATCCCCAACCCGTATTGACTTCTTCTCCCTCACAGAGAAATGTCGTGACCTCCCTGTACTTTGCTCCACCATTGACCGACTTTCTCAAGCCCTTATCTCCTTCTTCTCCTTCTTTAAATTCAAATAAAAACAACTACAATTCATCTCTTCACTTGCTCTTCCTCCTCATACCCGAAATACCCTGTTCGACGTCCCCAAGCATCTTCCGTCGAAACCCAAGAACAGCCAACCCAGTAAGTTCGTACGACCCAATCTTTCACGAAATCCATCAAAAATCCCAGCGCAAGGTGCTATTCGATCCCCTTAGTTCGAATACGAACTCGAATCCACATATCAACGCCTAAATCAAAACTCGAATACCAACCCTAACTACAAATGACGCACGCTGGCTCACTGGCATCGAACTGCAGTTCGTTCGATCCACACCAAATACACATCAGGTTGAAGAGGGTCTCATGGTGAATCCAAACATGTGTATAGTTTTAATTTAGGAAATTTCTTTGCTTTCATTTTGATTTTTGAACATGATGTTCTTCACGTTTTTAGCTTTTCTGAAGTGGCGGCTTGAAAACATTTTACTGAGGAATGTAAATTAGGTTTAAGGGTTAAGGGGTGGTATATATAGTGTTTCAAAATATCTAGATATTTTCTAGGAGGAATATTCTTGGTATATTCTTTTGTTAATTCGTGTTTAAAAATCCCTGCGATCACACACGATACCTAAAAATCACAAAACTGGACATGCAGCTAGAGTTAGACATTACGATCCCAACGAAACTGGTTTCGTCGAATTCCGACTCTGTATGCTCACACAGTGTATTTTTAACCGTCAAAATACTGACTGTTTCTCACTCTAAAAATCTGTACGGCCACATACTGACTCTATAAATCACGGAACTTGGAATCTAACAATATTTTGATGTTACAGATCCAACAAAACTGGTTTCGTCGAATTCCGACTCCGTTTGCAAAAGTGGCTATTTTTCAAAGCTCTAAATAGCCTATTTAAATATATAAATATATTTAAATAAATTAAATATAAATAAATTTATATTATCGTATATATTCACAGTGGAATACCATACAGCTCCAGAAAAATTATATGTTCTCTATTCCGAGTCCAGATTGAATCGATATTCAATTTACATTGAAAAATCCTTTTATAACGTATATAAAGCGTTACGAATCATAAAAGAATTCCATAGCGACTTTTCTGAAATTTGATTTGGACGTAAATCAAAATCTACACGACGAAATCCCGATTTTCCTCTTCTGCTAGAAAGATATACTCCACCAGCTCCACACGTTTCTTGTTTCACTGAAATTCGATTTAAAACGGACCCTGTACATTCAGTTGAAGTTCAAATCGCCAAATACGAACTGCCGCGTCGTTACGCACTCGATTTTAATTATATTAAAATTCTACGTTCAAACTGACGTCGATTGAATATATTCGTCAATACAACTCAACTCTAAGCTGAATTACATCATAGGGATGACCCCATTCACAGAATATTTGTATTTCCAATATTTTTGATTATTTCGACATTATAATATATTTTATTATATTATAATTATTAATTAAATATTCAATATTATTAAATTCACGTTCTCGATATCGATAAATCGATATTTAATAATTAAATAAATAAATTATTCAACAGCTAAAATGCGGGTTACTACAAATATCATCCCAATACCCGTGCGGGGTTTCAAACAATCAAACACAGATTTTATTTGTGCAGTTGGGTGATGTGTAAAATTTATCGTCCCAATCAATATCAGTCAAAGGTGTGTATATAAACAAATCATCCGATTTGTTTATTTTTATTTCATTTCATATACACGTTAAAAAGTCTATTTTTAACTATAAAATATTTTCCACTATAAAATATTTTATTTTATTTCACATCACATCACACAATCAACTACACAGCCAAATCAAACAAACAAGCATACAAGCCGTCCATGGTCTGTGGACTACGGGTGTCGGGTGCTACTAAACACCGTCTGCATCCTAGTATATATATATAACTAGAAAATTAAATCAAAGAGTGAGAAATTCTCACTGATAGCTAATCCAACGCCACGACTCTTCTTATGCAGAAATCTTCGCCATTCCTTCCTCTTGTCACTCTCGTTGCTCGTAGCCACTACATATATAAAAATCACATTTTTATATTGCTTTTCAATACATAAAGATCGAATTTTTACTTTGCTATTCAATATATAAAAATCTAATTTTTACTTCGCTATTCAATATATAAAATTGAATTTTTACTATGCTATTCAATATATAAAAATCGAATTTTTACTATGCTATTCAATATATAAAAATCGAATTTTTACATTATAAACTTCTATGTAAAAATCATATCCTTTACTTCGCATCAGCAAAAATCAAAGCTTTTACTTCGCATTAGCAAAAATCATATTTTAATTTACCTAAATGAATAAAAGCAATTAAATAAATATATAAAAATAAAAAGAAGAGGCTCACCGGCGAAATTGGCAGCGTCGGAGGCTGCAGGTGGCGGGGGAAGGGGCGTTGGTTGTCGAGGAGGTGGTGGGGGTGTTGCGGTGGTCGGCGGTGGGCCCATTAGGTGGCGGCGTCGAAAGGGGAACGACGGCTTACTGGGGGGAGTTCCTAGGGTTAGGGGCGATCGATTGGTGGAAGGAGAAGGTGGCGTGGAGGAGGAGGGAGGAAGATCGGAGGGAGGGACGGCTGTGGCGAACGGCGGCGCCGTTGAAGGGGGCGCGATTTGGTCTGTGTCGGGTTTTTTTTTTTAATTTCAAACTGTTAGGTCAACGAGGAAGAGAAGGGGTAATAAAGGATTTTATAAAATTTAATTATATTATTTATTATTCAATTATTTCAAAAAGCAACTTTTAATTTCGAACTCGAAACGAGACCCACCGCCTGTCGTCCCTAGCTAATTACCCCCATTCCGAACACAATGGGATATGTATCGTAAGCTGATTCGATCGTTTCGATCAGTTTCCGTTAAAATCAACGTATAACTCTATATATTGAATTTGAACGCGCATTTCAATTTACCGGGGTCACATACGAACTCTATAAATTGCAGAAAAATATTTTCTAGCTTCGTATTGACGATACGGTCCTAACAAAACTAGTTTCGTCGAATTCTGAGACCGTTTGAAAATTGGCCATTTTCCAGTCGATTAAATTCAACTAAAATGGTCAAACGTGTTTTCCTTTGCCACGCTCACATATTGATTCGAAAAATTATGAAATTTGGAATCTAGCAATAACTTGACATCACGGACCCAACAAAAGTGGTTTCGTCGAAATCCAAGGTCGTTAGCAAAATTTCCATTTTTAAGGGTCTGAATTCCATAGCGACTATTCAGAATTTTCAACTGGACATATCTTTTGATTCCCGCTATGAAATTTTGATTTTTCGGATTCGTTGGAAAGATATTATCTATTAGATCCTATTATTTTTAGTTTCGCTAAAATCCGGATTGTTTTGCACCCGGTACATTCAATTGAAGTTTGAAATCGAATTATCGAACTACCGCGTCATTTTCAATTCCTTTTATAATTATAAATAGTTATTTATATTCTAACGATGGCGTATATAATATATACGTTCTAATTATATTCAAAATAAATTTATCGTCGATATTATTTAAAATAATTCATTTTAAATAATCGAAATTCGCTAAAATTGTCAAAATAAAATTTTTAAACTGGCCCAGATTTTCGGGTTGTTACACTTGCTTTGGCTCAGCACGTACGGTTTGCTATGGCTGCTTCATTTTACTGCACTTGGGGAATAGGCTGTTTTTCTATTTTTAAGTATCGCTTCTTTAGCTATTATTACAAGACAGTTGTAATGAAGTTATTTGAAATGTTTGTAAAAGACATGTTTTATTTTGGAATAAAATGAAGTTCTGTTTTGCTCATAAATTCTTCCGTTGTTTACTTAATTATTCATTTATGTTCTGTCTTGTGATAATTCTGTGTTGTTATCTCGATAATACCTCTCCAAAACTAGTGCATTCCCTTTGTGAGTGACCCTAGCGGAGGTGGGGTGTTACACTTGGTATCAGAGCAGAAGGTTACCAAGACTGGGCAAGAGTTTTGAAAACCTTTTGAAAAACCATTTACAAAGAAGCAAATTTTCAAGAAAATTTTGTTTTGATTAAAAGGCATATTCCCCAAAGCCATTAGCACTATCTTTGTTTCCTCGTTTGAATCTTTTCCTTTTTTCGTTTTCAGCTTATCATGGCCGACGACCTTAATCTTCCCGAGGGGGTCAATATACCCACTTGGTTCCGTCATTTCCTCGAGGCTCGGGCTAATGTGGCAGGCCCAGCCAATCCTCCTCCTCATCCTCCTCAACCTCCGCGAGAAACCGCTTTTTCAAAGATATGCAAGGACTTTAAGGCCATAGGCGGAAAGGATTTCCTAGGAACTGAGACTTTTGTTGAGGCACGGAATTGGTTGAAGGAAACCGAAGACTTGTTTGTTATCTTTGAGGTAGAGGACAATAGGAAAGAACAGTTGGAGGCGTGGCTCATGAAAGAGGAAGCTTCTTATTGGTGAGAAGTCACCAACGCTACTAGGCCCATTGAGACTTGGGCAGACTTTAGAGGGAGATTTGGGCTTAAGTTCTTGTCATCGGCAGAGGAGAGTCTCCAAATGGAACGGTTTCTGGCCCTTAAACAAGGAAATATGACAGTTAAAGAATACATGAACCGTTTCAATCAGCTTGCTCGCTTTGGATTGGAGTTAGTCAACACTCCTCAGAAAAAGGCGCTACGTTTTGCACGAGGCTTGAACGAGCCACTACATAGTTTGGCCATGACTCATGTGCCCATGGGGGCGACCTTTGAAAGCTTGGTGGATATGGCCCTACTGTATGAGGAAGATAAGAAGGGCAAGAAAGAGGTCAAGCCCAATGATTCTCAGAATAAGAAGGTAGACCCCGAGAAAGGAGGCAAGAACGACAACTCACGTGATAAAAGGAAATGCAATTTCTGTGGTACGGAAGGGCACATAGCCAAGGATTGTAGAAAGAGGAAAAGAAAGCAAGGTGAATGTTTTCATTGTGGGGAGATTGGACACATCAGCAAGGACTGCCCTAAGAAGCAGACCGGACCTTCTGAGGGTACATCGTTAACTTCTTTTTCTAGATGCTTTGTTTTATCTTGTTTCTCTCCTCGATCCTATCTTGAGAACCATAGGTAGAATCTTTTTGGATGTAAACATGTAATTGAAACATGTTATGATTGCGAAATGATTGCAAGTGGTCGCAAATGGTTGCTCGTGGATGCATGAATACACATTAGGCACTAGATCGGCTCAGACACATTTTCAAGTTGCATATGCATGAGTGTTTATTTTGGAAACTTGGTGGTGCTATCATTTGGTTGTTGCATATGATTGAATGTTTGAGCACTTATGTAGAAATTATGAATTATAATAGGAATTTTTTTTTTGCATACATATTGGATTCATTTCACTAAACATATTTTGCATTTGAGAAGATCAATCAGGCCTGATCATTTGCATTAGATAAGGAACATATACACACACTTTCTGCATATGTTCATACAGCATTAGAAATCTTTTAAGGACAACGGCTGCGTGTGGATGATGCTTTGAGTAGATGGATGATGGATGGTAGGATACGTTCTTCCTAACTTGAAGATTTCGGGGACGAAATCCTTTAAGGAGGGGAGAATGTAACAACCCGTATTTTAAACAAACACATTATAACTTAAAACAGGGCAGAATTAAATGTTAAAATCTGAATCAGGGAAAACGGGTTGCGCCATTGCGTTCGTCTAGGAAAAATACGCGAAATAGAGTCCGAGTTTTCGAAAAACGGAGTCCATATGACCAAGTTATGGCCCATTGAAGTTTTAAGAAAATTCCAAGCCCGAAAACAGTTCAAATTCGAATTCAGATTCGAATTGGAACCAAGGCAGAAAGGGCGGGAATTTTTCCCACCCCAGGCAGGGTCGACACAGGGGTCGACACTAGTGTCGACCCCCCCAATGGGTCGACACCCATGTCGACCCATGGGTCGACACCCATGTCGACCCAGGGGTCGACCCCCCCTGTCGGACCAGTTTTTCTGGTGCACCTGTTTTGGCTCCTGGGTCATGTTTTGGGGGCTTGTGACGATTTTAGATGGCTCAGATCTATCCTAGGGTTTATCCTATGGCTAAAACAAATCCTAAACACTATAAAAAGACCCTAAGACCTAGCTTAAATCATACTATTTCATTTTAGCCTCATGCAGCCGCCATTAAACCTAGAACTCTAAATTAAAAATACAAAGAACAAAATTATAGAAGACGAAGGACGATTCTTGAAGGCTACAACTAGAAGCTACAACAACTACGACGCTTTAGACAAAGGATTTGGGGCTATTTGATTTGAAATTTTGATTACTTGCTTCATATTGTAAGTTCTATGTCACTTTTTAGGCAAAAACACTGAAATAACATGGACATGCTATGAATTGAAACCGGATTTAGGAACTATTATTAATCCATGTTTATATTGTTTAACTTTGAATCATAATTTGGGAATATTGCTATGTTAATGTTGCAAGTTAAACTTATCATGATTTTGATGTTGTTATGAATCACTTGGGCTTAATTGTATGGCAAGTTGGACTAATACATGTCCATGGAATCACTATGTTTATTGAAATCTTTATGTTGATTAAACCATGCCTATGATGCTAATTAAACCATGTCTATGATGTTAATGAAACTATGCCTGTGATGTTAATATACCTATCATGTTAATGACAAATTGGGAATCGCTAGGTTATGATGAAAAGTTGGAATCATTATGTTTATAATGCTAGATGAGAATCATTATGTTAGAAATGCTAAATTGGAATCCACTATGCCTATTAGAATTACCATGCCTTTAATGTTTCATGTTTGTAATAAAATTATTATTATGCCCGCAATGATTATTATGCCTATGATGTAAAGTTGAAATCATCATGTTAAACTAAGTTGGAAACATTACTATGCCAAGTTATCATCATGCTAGTATTGAAACCATGTGATATGTTATAACTTGTTTATTATGCAAGTGATGTTGGAATTGTCACATATGCCTATCACATGTTTGGTGTTATTCCCCTTTATCTCTTGAATTGTTTATGCTTGCGAACGTAGTACGTTTATATACGTTGGGGATACGATTGGGTAGAATAGGCAAAACTTGAATTGATTATAATCATAAACCGTGAAATTTTGGCATAAGTAGAACATGAAATATGGCACGAAAACTTGACTTGAACATGCCATAACTTGACTTGAAACATGCCTTAGTTGGGCACGAAATTGACATATGAACATGCTATGAAAATAGCACGAATTCGATAAGAACATGGGCATGACTTTAGAAAACAAGAAAGTGGCCAACTCGAGGTTGGGTTGAGTTTTTAGCGTAATTCTGCCCGGAACCACCCGACAAATCCAGTTGCTACAAACAATAGGATCCAATGTGGGTAGTTGGTCACATCGCGCTTGAAACCCGAGGTTGGGTTGAGTTCGTAGCGCAAAACTTCCCAGAACCGCCCGGCAAATCCAGTGGCTACGAACAATAGGATCCAATGTGAGTGGTTCGGTGCATTAACGAATCAATTAATGCCAATTAGGGTTAAGTCATGAACATGAAAAGACAACTTAACCAACTTGAACACGATTTGTAGGGCTAAGTCATGAACTTGAAACGACAACACTTAGCCAACTTGACATGACACGTAGGCGGGTTAAGTCACGAATTTAAATGACATACTTAACCATCTTGACACGACTAGACTGGAAAAGGATTAAGTCACGAATTACATGACTTAATCGGTTAGGCGGGTTAGGTCACGAATTACATGACCTAATCTGTTAGGCGAAACCCTAGACACGACCCTTTTCAGCAGTAACCCTCTAGATGTATCAAGGCACCCTGGGGCTAGGCCGGGCGGGGCACGATTACTGGGCTGATTGTAAGAGGTGAACGACGGAAGTGGGGTATGCCAGTGTAGGTTCGGTGGACTACGGTTGTGCACGTATTCCGGGGCAGGCACTGGGTATCCGTAGATTTATCTGTGCATCTTGAATTGTGTCAGGGGTTGACACCCTAGGGCTGATACACCCGAAGGTGGACCCAGCACAGGTGACTACATTCGTGATTAGCCGTATGACACGGACACTTGACGAGCTAGAACTTGTAGGGAGCCGATCGACTAGATAATCGCTCCGTAGGACCCCGTACTTGGGTCAGACCCCGTTTCAGGGTCATTTCATGATATTGGACCGTGGGATTTATTTCGTGATTAACTAGTGACATGGGCTTAGTATACTAGTACAGTCGATGCAACGAATCTTGAACATGTGATGCTTTATTTGACTTGTCTTGACTTATCATGATCACCTTAGTCTATCTTGTCCACCTTGACACCATTCTCAAGTTTAGTTCCAGTTCATACATGACATGTTGTTTTAACCGTTTCTACACTGAAAGTCACTAGAACTTACTCAGTCTTTATGACTGACCCATTTCCTTTCGCCTCCTTTTCTTTCATCCCCCCCCCCCCCAAGGTTCTCAGGGAGGAAACACTAGCTCTTAGCTTGGACATCACTTGCTTTGGCTCAGCACGTACGGTTTGCTATGGCTGCTTCATTTTACTGCACTTGGGGAATAAGCTGTTTTTCTGTTTTTAAGTTATTGCTTCTTTGGCTATTATTACAAGACAGTTGTAATGAAGTTATTTGAAATGTTTGTAAAAGACATGTTTTATTTTGGAATAAAATGAAGTTCTGTTTTGCTCATAAATTCTTTCGCTGTTTACTTAATTATTCATTTATGTTCTGTCTTGTGATAATTCTGTGATGTTATCTCGATAATACCTCTCCAAAACTAGTGCATTCCCTTTGTGAGTGACCCTAGCGGAGGTGGGGTGTTACATATCTGGAGGCGACGACGCCTGCCAAAGGCCAAGGGAACGTGCCTCCCCCAGCTGCACCGTTGTTCCTCCTCCTCCTCCTCCGTGTGCAGACAACTTCTCTAAGATCTGCAAAGATTTCCATGCTATGGGAGGAAATCCATTCCATGGAACCGAGACATTCGTAGAGGCAAGGAATTGTCTCAAGGAGACGGAGGACTTGTTTGTAATCTTTGAAGTGGAAGATTGAAGGAAGATTCAGTTGGTTGCCTGGCTATTAAAAGATGAAGCTTCGTTTTAGTGGAAGTAACCCAAGCAGGCCGTCCAGTGGAAACTTGGGATGATTTTAGATAGAGATTTGAAATGAAGTTTCTTTCCCAAGCTGAGAAAAGCATGCAAATGGAGAGGTTCTTAGCACTCAAACAAGGAAACTTGACTGTTAAAGGGTATGTGAACAAATTCAACCAGCTAGCAAGATTTGGACTGAATTGGTGGATACTCCGCATAAGAAGGCTTTGCGTTTTGCCAAAGGGCTGAATGAACCCCTTTATGGGTTAGCTATGTCCCATATTCTAATGGGGGCAACTTTAAAGGCTTATTGATATGGCCTTTATGCATGAGGAGGACAAAGGAGAAAAGAAGGGGGTTAAAGCAGAGGAAACAACGCAAAACAAGAAAATTTTGCCTAAGAAGGGACAACAACAACAACAACAGAACTAGGGAGGAAAGAATGACAAGGCTAAGGATAAGAGGAAGTATCACAGTTGTGGACATGAGGGTTACTTGATGAAGGACTGCAAAAGAAGGAAGAATTCTTGCTTCAATTGCGGAGAGGTTGGTCATTTTGCTAGGGAGTGCTTGAAGAAACAGGGACAAGGTCAAAGGGCAGGAGAGGGCAGTGCATGTTTTCACGATCAGTGCTCCTGATAGAGGTCGAAAAATTTCTGTGGAAGGTTTATTTTCTCTTTCAAATCATCCTATTAGAACACTTTTTTGATTTTGGCGCTTCACATTCATTTATATCTAGTTCTGTGGTTGAATCTCTGCACTTAATTACTAGTATGGTAGTGGATCCCGTAGATATCTCAAACCCCATTGCTGGTTCGGCTCTTTTATCTATGATTTGTTGGGGTTTGGGAATATCTGTGTTAGGCGTCGAGTTTGAATGCGATGCGTATGTGCTCGGTTTTATGGGTTATGGTTTGATTCTAGGGATGGATTGGTTAACCACGTATGGTGCCATTCTAGATTGTGAGAGGAGGGTCGTTAGACTTTTGACTTGCCATGGAAGGACCCTCGAGATTTCTTATGATCCGCAAGGGTCGGTTATGCTTAGTTTCCTAGAGTCTCTTGATACATCTATCGATGATCTGCAATCTGTTCCAGTAGTCCGAGATCATTCTGATGTTTTTGATGAGGTACGAGTTTACCTCCGAGGCACGAGATCGATTTCCGTATATCTCTAGTGGACAATGCAAAGCCAGTTGCATTACCAGTGCGCCGTATGACTCCGAGGGAAAGGAGGGAGCTAAGTAAGCAAGTAGCGGAGCTACTTGAGAAAGGATTTATCAGGCGAAGCATATCTGAATGGGGTGCTCCAGTTGTATTCGCAACTAAGTCGGATTGTTCGCTTTGTTTGTGCGTGGACTATAGAGAATTGAATAAACTCACTAAGAAGAAAAGGCACCCACTTCTGATGATAGATGATTTGTTTGACCAACTTGTTGGTGCCTCGGTAGTTTCTCAATTAGACTTGGCCAGGGGATTTCGTCAGTTGAGGGTGGCTGAAGACAGTATAGATAAGACTGCTTTTAGGACTCAGGATGGTTTCTTTGAGTGGCTAGTTATGCCTTTTGGGTTGACAAATGCACCCGCCTATTTTGTCGATATGATGAGTAGGGTGTTTCGGGAGTTTCTAAATAAATTTGTCATGGTCTTTATTGTGATATCTTGATCTTCTCCAAAAGCGAAGAAGAGCATGCCCAACATTTGAGAGAAGTTTTGAAAACTCTCTGTGCGCATCAGCTTAAGGCAAAGTTCTCCAAATGCCATTTTTGGAAAAAAGAGGTGAGATTCTTAGGGCATGTAGTCTCCAAAGAAGGGATAGCTGTAATTCCCGCAAAGGTTGTTGCAGTGCAAGATTGGCAAATTCCGAAAAATGCAACAGAGGTGAGAAGCTTTCTTGAATTGGCAGTTTATTATATGATGTTTATTAAGGTCTTCGCAAAGATATCAGCCCTACTCACCAGGCTGACAAAGAAGAGCTTGACATTTTCATGGGATATAGATTGTGATGTTGCTTTCCAACATTTGAAGAGGGCTCTGATAACAGCCCTAGTCTTGACCTTGCCTGATGGGAGCAAAGTATTTATGGTTTACACCGATGCATATGGTACTGGGCTTGGTGCGGTTCTGATGCAAGAAGGAAAGGTAGTGTGTTATAGGGGTAGACAATTAAGAGTTCACGAGAAGAACTTTCCTACCCATGATTTAGAGCTAGCTGCCATAGTATTCGCGCTTAAGATGTGGCGTCATTATTTGTAATACCCCACGTCCATTAATGTCACTCACAAAGAGAATGCATTAACTTCCATGGAGGTTTTAAGTGAATATAGAACAGTAAAATTACAACAAGACAGATATAAAATAGTACTTGGAAATTCAAAAACTTTATTTCATTGTAGCAGAAGTCAAAACATGTTTGATTACATCATAACACCACATTCAATGTCAAGTACAATATCTATCTTGATAAAACAAGTACATAATCCCATTACATGAATAGCCATTAAAAAGAAAGATAACAAGCTGGACTTTACTTCAGCAGTCCAAGCTTTCCAGAAGATAAGCGATCCAACTAGACTCCACTAGAACTTGGCCCAACCTGCGGACCTGAAGGGAGAAAAAGGATGGAAAAGAGGGGGTCAGACATAAAGTCTGGTGAATATGATAATTCTACAATACTATTACCAAAATAACTGGACTAAGGCATAAGCTGGAAAACAAGAAAATGTCTATGAAGAGCAGATTAAGGACATAGACAATCGCTAAAGGCAACGTTATAGGCGCTCCTAAATACTAAAGGATAAACACTATACTGCACCACATCAGTCACCCTAAAGATTCATCCCACTTAGCTTCACTTAGAAACTTTCCCAATGGCTTTACGTACCCCTAGCTGACTACATAGGTGCCGCCTGCCCCTATCTCCACTAGGTGTACCCTACTTCCCATTATTCGATCGGCTCCCTAACTCGTAGATACCCGTGCTGGCCCCACAGTGGGGTGTATCACTCCCCTAAAGTGGCAACCTGATACAACGGACATGCACGGCTTATACCTACACGATGCAACAACGTCTTACCTACTAGCCCGGGTCCACACACGCATATGAAACCCGTTGGACTTGCGTTGCCACCGCTCCCTGTTTTGGCCTCTTATAGTCAAACCCAGTATGCGTGTCCCGTCCTCGACTTGGGTCGAGCCCACAAAGATACGTTTTGGGATACTGGTTGAAATGGGCCCCCACTATTTACCACAAGCATTCCACCTAAGCTTGTCCCCATTAGTCCATCCCACTTAACCCACTTAGTCATGTTCATTTACATGTGTGTTTGGTTAAGTCTAATCGTATTTCAAATGCCTCTAAAGGCAACCACCAGATTCCTCATGCCACCCAAGGCACCTACTTAACCCCCATGTCCCACCTTACATGATTATCTGGTTAAGTATTTCTTAGTTCATTAAGGCCATAACCTCATAAAGACCTCTCACATTAGACTGGCATTTATGGCAGCTGGATTTGCCGGGCGGGTCCGGGCAGTCTTACACCATAAAAGAGTCTAACCTCGTGTCTTTACAACTGTTATGCTTTAGTTTGGGCCTAGGACCTCTCACATTGGGCCGACATTTGTGACTACTGGATTTGCCGGGCGGGTCCGGGCAGGTTTACATCACAAACGGGTCCAACCTCGTGTCCTAAGCATTGATTATTAATAATAATCCACTTTCCCCCAATTTTAATAATTCCCTACTTGAATTATTAATTACTTTCAATTTTTAACAATGTCCATAATTGACTCAATTATGGACATTCATTCATGGTATGCAACATCTTACAAAATTGCACCCAATTTATTAATTCCTAATATTACCCCTACCCCACGTTTGAACGTTTATTCGCAAAATATATGTTAGACTCGAATAGCCTAACTCATAGCATAAAAGAGATTATCATAATAACAACATGTATATGTGACCAAATGAATCATAATAAGGGGTGAAACTTGCATATGTCCAACTTGCATAGATTATACATGTCATGGATCTAAAGGTGTCAACTTGTTCAAAATTCACCTAATATGATCTCAATCAATTTTCATAAACTTACATATGAACATGTGTGAATCAACATCATCTAATTTTTTAACAACATGGTTTTATATGGGTACACCTAACTCAATAGGCAAATTCCCATAATCAAGTTTTATTTAATTATAGTTTCAAGTTTATGGGTACACCTAACCTAATAGGCAAATTCCCATAAACAAGATCCATTTAAATTAAGAAAAAAAAACATAACTTTAAGCATGATCCAACAACATCATGATTTTTCAACATAATATAGCATGATTTATAACATGGCATAGTATGATAGTATAACATAGCTTGACATGATTCTCAACATAGCACGACATAGCATAAGAGAATTTACAACATAGCATGACATAGCATATATAATTTACATCATACGACAACATAATAACATAATAAGAGATCCACAATATATAGAATTTACAATTACAAATCACATCACTTTCTTGTGATCCATTCATAACTGAGTCAAATTAGTTTGTAATAGTCTTGTGAGAATCATCATACTCACCAACAAAAGAAAAGAATTAGAGAAAGAGAGATCTTTTGATTTGATTTGTGTAGATTTAGTTGTAGATGATTAGGCTTCCTCTTCTTAGTTTGTGACGGCTATGCTGAACTCCATGGCAGCAGCATGACGGTAGCTTCTCTAATTTTACAAGTGATTTAGGTCTAGGGTCTACCCACTTATTTATAGATTTTAGAATTCATTTAGGCCATTAGATTTAACCTAGAAATAACCGCAGCCGTTCAGACAAGATGGGGTTTATCTTGTTGACTCAGCAATGAGTCAGAGGTGACTCAGCAAACACTCAGCATATTAATAAACTTCTATTCATGTCATAAATATATATATATTTTCTACAATGTACATATTAGATACATCCCCCTTTACTTATTATTGTTTTTATATACATATTAGATACATCCCCTCTCTTACACACTTATTAATATTTTTATATTCATATTAGATACATCCCCTCTCTTACACACTTATTAATATTTTTATATTCATATTAGATACATCCCCTCTCTTACACACTTATTAATATTTTAGCAACTTTAGTGTTAATAGAAAATTCGGGGTGTTACATTCTCCCCTCCTTTTAGGATTTCGTCCCCGAAATCTTCAAGTCTGGAAGAATGTATATCCTACCATCCAAACGTCCATCTACTCATCCATCATACACAGGCATCCATTGTCCTTAAAAGACTTCTAATGCTTTATGATCATATGCAAGTGTGTGTACATGTCCTTTCCTAATGCGAAATCAGGCGGTCTACTGATTCAGTTGACCTCCTTAATGCAAATTATGTAAGTGTCATGAATCCATTATGTATGCAAAAGATCCTAATTGCTTACATACTACTTCTATATGCGTGCACACCCATTCAACCGAATGCAGCATCCATATGATGGTACAACCATTATACATCCATTATACTAAATACATCCATATATATGCAATATGCAATATGAAGTGACTGAGCCGATCTAGTGCCTAAAGTGTGTGTATATATGCATCCACGAGCAACCACTAGCAAACACTTGCATCCATTTTGCATCCATCATACATAACATGTCTCAAACACATGTTTCAACCATAGGATTATCCTAACTAAAGGTCAAAGATACTAATGAGAGGACATACTAAAGATAAGATAAGATAAACTAAGCGATAAAGGAGAAATTAAAAGACATACCCTCAAAAAGAAAAGGGTACAACGAACGCATCTTCTCTTCTGTCTCCCAAGTTGCGTTGCTCTCATCATCTCCCCATTGCACTTTAACCAGTCTGACCTCTCGATTCCTCAACTTTTTGATCTCCGACCCAAGAATGCATGTAGGAGCTCGTCTAATTGTTGCATCACGCTCTATTTCCACCTCTTTAAGCAAGCTCGGCTCTACCACCTCCGCGGTCTTGTGCAAACACTTCCTCAAATGTGATACATGGAATACGTCGTGTACTCCACTAAGTTTCTCAGGCAACTCCACCCTATATGCCATCTTCCCAATCCTGTCTTTTACAGGAAACGGCCCTACAAACCTTGGTGCTAATTTCCCCATGGACCCAAAGCGAACAACATTCTGTAACGGAGATACTTTGATAAAAACCATGTCCCCAATGTCAAACTCAAGATCTGTCCTCCTCTTATCAGCATACGATTTCTGCCTATCTTGTGCTGCTTTCATCCTCCTTCGAATCAACTCAATCTTCTCCGAGGTTTCCCTAACCATATCGGGCCCAAGTAGGATTTTATCGGTAGATTCCCACCAACATGTAGGCGAACGGCAAGGCCTTCCATAAAGAGCTTCGAAAGGTGCCATGCCAATACTAGACTGAAAGCTATTATTATATGCGAATTCTACTAACGGAAGGTGCTCTTCCCATGTACCCCCAAAGTCTAGGATACAAAGCCTTAAAAGATCCTCTAGAATGCGATTCACCCTCTCGGTCTGGCCGTCTTTCTGAGGATGATATGCGGTGCTCAAACATAGCTGAGTCCCTACCACCTCTTGTAAACTCTTCCAAAATTCGCTAGTAAAGATGGGGTCACGGTCGCTTACTATACTAGAAGGAATACCGTGCAAACGAACTATCTCCTTAATGTATACAGAAGCCAACCACGGAGCAGTCCTCTTACTTTTCACGGGAATAAAATGGGCGCTTTTAGTAAGTCTATCTACTATAACCCAAATCCCCGTGTTACCCTTCCTTGATCTTGGTAATCCATCCACAAAATCCATTGAGATGCTTTCCCATTTCCATAGTGGAACTTCTAATGGGTGAAGCAACCCACCGGGTTTCTTTTGCTCTGCTTTAACTCGTTGGCACACCAAGCATCTAGCGACGTACTCGGCCACATCCTTTTTCATACCGGCCCAAAAGAAAACCCGCTTCATATCTTTGTACATCTTATCCCCGCCGGGATGAATGGTCATTTTTGAGCGATGAGCATCATCAAGAATGGCCTTCCTTAAGTCTTCGTCTTGTGGTACACAAAATCTATTATCCCTTCGTAACCAACCCTTATCGTCTAGGGTATACCTACGAAGATGGCTTGACGACTCCCCCCCTTTGAGCTTTTCTACTATCTCAACCAACTGTGGGTCGTCTCGCTGTGCCTCACCAACCCGTCCTAGAAGTGTAGGTCTAACCTCCAAGGATGCTAACAGACCGGGTACTAAGTCAAAGGAGGGTCTAAAGTCAAACATAGAGATGAATTCTAAGCTTTGTCGTTCAACAAACAACGGACTCAAGGACAACCTTTTCCTACTTAAGGCGTCTGCCACCACGTTACCCTTGCCCGGGGTATATGCTATTTCAAAATCGTAGGAGGCTAAGAATTCCATCCACCGTTGCTGCCTTAAATTCAAATCCTTCTGAGAGAATAAGTATTTTAATGATTTGTGGTCAGTGAACAGTTCGAATTTCTCACCAAGAAGATAGTGACGCCAAGACTTAAGCGTGAAAACAATTGCGGCTAGCTCTAAGTCATGCGTGGGGTAATTCTTTTCATGAACCCTCAACTGCCTTCCACCATAGGCTATTACTCTTCCCTCTTGCATGAGGACCGCGCCAAGTCCCGTCCCACAAGCATCAGTATAGATGGTAAACAGTTTATTCCCGTCTGGCAGCACTAAGACTGGGGCTGAAGTTAAGGCTCCCTTTAAACGTTGGAACGCATCATCGCAATCTTTGTCCCACGTAAAAACCAGGTTCTTCTTCGTTAACCGTGTTAATGGAGCTGATATTTTTGCGAAGTCTTTGATAAACTTCCTATAATAGCCAGCCAACCCCAAGAAACTTCTTACTTCGGTTGCATTTTTAGGGACCTTCCAATCTTGGATGGCCACCACCTTTGCGGGATCCACTGCTATCCCTTCTTTGGAAACCACGTGCCCTAAGAACCGTACTTCCTTCCTCCAGAAGTGACACTTAGAAAATTTTGCCTTAAGGTTATGCGCTCGAAGGGTTTCCAACACTTCCCTAAGATGTAGGGAGTGCTCTTCTTTATTCTTAGAAAAGACTAAGATGTCATCCACAAAGACTACCACGAATTTGTTAAGGTATTCCCTAAACACCCTACTCATCAAATCAACAAAATATGCAGGGGCGTTTGTCAAACCAAAGGGCATCACTAGCCATTCATAGAATCCGTCAGGAGTCCTAAAAGCAGTCTTATCTATACTATCCTCAGCCACTCTCAGTTGATGAAAGCCAGTGGCTAAGTCCAACTGCGAAAACACTGAGGCGCCAACTAACTGATCATAGAGATCGTCAATCCTCGGCAGTGGGTGCCGGTTCTTTTTAGTAAGCTTGTTTAGTTCTCTATAGTCCATACAAAGTCTAAGAGACCCATCCGCCTTTGTGGCAAAAACTACTGGAGCACCCCACTCCGATATACTACGTCTTATGAACCCCTTCTCAAGCAACTCCTTTACTTGCTTATTGAGTTCCCTCCTTTCACGAGGAGCCATGTGGCGCACTGGCAAAGATACGGGTTTAGCATTATCCACAAGATAAATTCGAAAGTCTATCTCCCGCTTTGGAGGTAAGCCCTTCACCTCCTCAAACACATCCGGATATTCCCGGACCACTTCTACCGATCGCAGGTTCTCTACAGATGCGTCAAGCGATTCAAGATAACTTAGCATAACAGAATTTATGGGATTACAAAAGATGTCGAGAGCATTACCAAGGCGAGTCACAAGCCTAACTACTCTCCTTTCACAATCAAGAATGGCCCTATTTCTAGACAACCAATCCATTCCTAAAATTAGCCCATAGCCCGTGAAGCCCAATACATAAGCATCACATCTAAATTCAACGCTAAGTATAGAGATTTTCAAATCCAAACATATCATGGTCAAATGAGCCGAACCCCCAATTGGATTTGAAACGACCAAGGGATCCTCTACTAAACTGGTGTTCAAGTGCAGTGATTCAACTAATGATGCAGAGATAAACGAATGAGATGCGCCAGAATCGAATAAGGTACGGACAGGATGATCAAACAGAAAAACTAAGCTTTCAACAGAAATTGTTCTACCTCTTTCTTGCAGCGGTGGGGCCGCAATAGCCTGAACTTGCCCCCTTGCCTGCCCTGGTGCCATAAGAGCCTGCACCTGTCCTCCCGAGGTAGACCCTGCCCTCTGCCCCTTCTTTGGACAGTCCTTCACTAAATGTCCCGCATCTCCACAATGAAAACAACCAGTCTTCTTTTTCTTTCTACAATCTTTGCTGAGATGGCCAGGCGTCCCACAATTGAAGCATTTCTTCTTCCCTTTGCCATTATTGTTTTTACCACCCTTCTTATTTTGCTGTTGGGGTTTCTTCTGATCCCCTTTCTTTTCAACTGCCTTATCCTCATGCATAAGTGCCATTTCTACTAGCTTTTCAAAGGTGGCTCCCATAGGGATGTGGGTCATAGCCAACCCTAGCAACGGTTCATTCAAGCCTCTAACGAACCTCAAAGCTTTCTTCTCTGGCGTGTTCACCAACTCCAAGCCAAACCTTGCTAACTGATTAAATTTATTGACATATTCCTTTACTGATGAGCTCCCTTGCTTTAGTGCCAGGAATTTTTCCATATTTAAGTTCTCCTCTGCCATTGAAAGAAACTTTGCCTCAAACCTTCGTCTGAAATCCGCCCATGAATCAACTGGACGTTCCCCGTTAGTGACCTCCCACCAAAACGTGGCCTCTCCCTTCATTAACCAAGCAGCTAAACGGACTTTCCTCCCATCTTCCACTTCAAAGATATCCAACAATTCCTCAGTCTCCTTAAGCCAATCTCTGGCCTCCACAAACGTCTCAGTCCCTTGAAAAGTTTTTCCTCCCATAGCCTTGAATTCCTTGCACGTCTTTGCAAAAGTGTCAACACGAGGAGGAGGAGGAGGAATGGGTGCAACTAGGGGTGGAGGAGTATCCGCTGGGCCTGCAGTGGTGGCCCTAGCCTCCAAGTATCTCCTAAACCACCCTGGAATCGTCACACCTTCTGGGAGATTAAGATCTTCAGCCATGCTGAAACGAAAAAGGAAAGATTCAAAATGGAGAATTCGAAAGATAAAGATAAGGATGTGGCTATTTGGGATTATGTTTTTCATAAAAACTCTCTTTAAATAACATGTTTTTTTTTTGAAAGCACTTCTTCCAAAAATACTTTAGAAAAAAATTATTTTTCTAAAAAAAAAATTTTTTTATCTGTTCTGGTAACCTTATGCTCTGATACCACGTGTAACACCCCACGTCCATTAATGTCACTCACAAAGGGAATGCATTAACTTCCATGGAGGTTTTAAGTGAATATAGAACAGTAAAATTACAACAAGACAGATATAAAATAGTACTTGGAAATTCAAAAACTTTATTTCATTGTAGCAGAAGTCAAAACATGTTTGATTACATCATAACACCACATTCAATGTCAAGTACAATATCTATCTTGATAAAACAAGTACATAATCCCATTACATGAATAGCCATTAAAAAGAAAGATAACAAGCTGGACTTTACTTCAGCAGTCCAAGCTTTCCAGAAGATAAGCGATCCAACTAGACTCCACTAGAACTTGGCCCAACCTGCGGACCTGAAGGGAGAAAAAGGATGGAAAAGAGGGGGTCAGACATAAATTCTGGTGAATATGATAATTCTACAATACTATTACCAAAATAACTGGACTAAGGCATAAGCTGGAAAACAAGAAAATGTCTATGAAGAGCAGATTAAGGACATAGACAATCACTAAAGGCAACGTTATAGGCGCTCCTAAATACTAAAGGATAAACACTATACTGCACCACACCAGTCACCCTAAAGATTCATCCCACTTAGCTTCACTTAGAAACTTTCCCAATGGCTTTACGTACCCCTAGCTGACTACATAGGTGCCGCCTGCCCCTATCTCCACTAGGTGTACCCTACTTCCCATTATTCGATCGGCTCCCTAACTCGTAGATACCCGTGCTGGCCCCACAGTGGGGTGTATCACTCCCCTAAAGTGGCAACCTGATACAACGGACATGCACGGCTTATACCTACACGATGCAACAACGTCTTACCTACCAGCCCGGGTCCACACACGCATATGAAACCCGTTGGACTTGCGTTGCCACCGCTCCCTGTTTTGGCCTCTTATAGTCAAACCCAGTATGCGTGTCCCGTCCTCGACTTGGGTCGAGCCCACAAAGATACGTTTTGGGATACTGGTTGAAATGGGCCCCCACTATTTACCACAAGCATTCCACCTAAGCTTGTCCCCATTAGTCCATCCCACTTAACCCACTTAGTCATGTTCATTTACATGTGTGTTTGGTTAAGTCTAATCGTATTTCAAATGCCTCTAAAGGCAACCACCAGATTCCTCATGCCACCCAAGGCACCTACTTAACCCCCATGTCCCACCTTACATGATTATCTGGTTAAGTATTTCTTAGTTCATTAAGGCCATAACCTCATAAAGACCTCTCACATTAGACTGGCATTTATGGCAGCTGGATTTGCCGGGCGGGTCCGGGCAGTCTTACACCATAAAAGAGTCTAACCTCGTGTCTTTACAACTGTTATGCTTTAGTTTGGGCCTAGGACCTCTCACATTGGGCCGACATTTGTGACTACTGGATTTGCCGGGCGGGTCCGGGCAGGTTTACATCACAAACGGGTCCAACCTCGTGTCCTAAGCATTGATTATTAATAATAATCCACTTTCCCCCAATTTTAATAATTCCCTACTTGAATTATTAATTACTTCCAATTTTTAACAATGTCCATAATTGACTCAATTATGGACATTCATTCATGGTATGCAACATCTTACAAAATTGCACCCAATTTATTAATTCCTAATATTACCCCTACCCCACGTTTGAACGTTTATTCGCAAAATATATGTTAGACTCGAATAGCCTAACTCATAGCATAAAAGAGATTATCATAATAACAACATGTATATGTGACCAAATGAATCATAATAAGGGGTGAAACTTGCATATGTCCAACTTGCATAGATTATACATGTCATGGATCTAAAGGTGTCAACTTGTTCAAAATTCACCTAATATGATCTCAATCAATTTTCATAAACTTACATATGAACATGTGTGAATCAACATCATCTAATTTTTTAACAACATGGTTTTATATGGGTACACCTAACTCAATAGGCAAATTCCCATAATCAAGTTTTATTTAATTATAGTTTCAAGTTTATGGGTACACCTAACCTAATAGGCAAATTCCCATAAACAAGATCCATTTAAATTAAGAAAAAAAACATAACTTTAAGCATGATCCCACAACATCATGATTTTTCAACATAATATAGCATGATTTATAACATGGCATAGTATGATAGTATAACATAGCTTGACATGATTCTCAACATAGCACGACATAGCATAAGAGAATTTACAACATAGCATGACATAGCATATATAATTTACATCATACGACAACATAATAACATAATAAGAGATCCACAATATATAGAATTTACAATTACAAATCACATCACTTTCTTGTGATCCATTCATAACTGAGTCAAATTAGTTTGTAATAGTCTTGTGAGAATCATCATACTCACCAACAAAAGAAAAGAATTAGAGAAAGAGAGATCTTTTGATTTGATTTGTGTAGATTTAGTTGTAGATGATTAGGCTTCCTCTTCTTAGTTTGTGACGGCTATGCTGAACTCCATGGCAGCAGCATGACGGTAGCTTCTCTAATTTTACAAGTGATTTAGGTCTAGGGTCTACCCACTTATTTATAGATTTTAGAATTCATTTAGGCCATTAGATTTAACCTAGAAATAACCGCAGCCGTTCAGACAAGATGGGGTTTATCTTGTTGACTCAGCAATGAGTCAGAAGTGACTCAGCAAACACTCAGCATATTAATAAACTTCTATTCATGTCATAAATATATATATATTTTCTACAATGTACATATTAGATACATCCCCCTTTACTTATTATTGTTTTTATATACATATTAGATACATCCCCTCTCTTACACACTTATTAATATTTTTATATTCATATTAGATACATCCCCTCTCTTACACACTTATTAATATTTTTATATTCATATTAGATACATCCCCTCTCTTACACACTTATTAATATTTTAGCAACTTTAGTGTTAATAGAAAATTCGGGGTGTTACATTATTTACTTGGAGAGAAGTTCGAATTATACACCGATCATAAATCTCTCAAGTATCTGTTCTCGTAGAAGGATCTTAATTTAAGGAAAGATAGGTGGATGAAATTCCTAGCTTCTTATGATTTTGAAATCGCTTATACCCCTAGTAAGGGTAATGTGGTGGCCGACGCACTAAGTAGGTAGAGGATGACTTTAAGTCCTCTATTTCTGGAGAAGAAGAGCTTGGAGTTCATATCAACTTTTGACTTTAGAACCTCCATCGAGATTTTGTCTGATTTGTTTGCATCATTAGAGATATGACCTACTTTATGGATCAGATTGGAGCTTCACAGCGAAATGATCCACATAGTTTAGACATCATGGATAAGCTCAGAAAAAGGGAGAATTCTACTCACCTCAGTAGATATTCCATAGATGAAAAGGGGTGGTTACGACGAGATGAAAGGCTTTGTGTTCCTCAAACTGGAAGCTTGATAAATGTAGTCCTAGAAGAAGACCACCATTCTAAGATGACTATACATCCAAACGATGTTTCTCAATGTTTACTTTGTCAGAAGTCAAAGCTGAGAAAAAGAAGCCCGGTGGTTTACTTCAACCTTTTCCATAGTGGAAATGGGACATCGTCTCTATGGATTTCATAGATGGTTTGCCTCGATCGAAGAAAGGAAACACCATTATCTGGGTTGTGGTGGACAGACTCATAAAAGCGCTCATTTCATTCCAGTTAAGAGTAAGAGGACGACATCATGGTTGGCAGCAACTTACGTTCGTGAGATAGTCTGTCTTCATGGAGTACCTTCCAGCATCGTGAGCGATCGTGATCCCATCTTCATTAGTGAATTTTGGAGAAGCTTACAAGAAGCATTAGGTACACAGTTGTGTTTGAGCACTGCTTATCACCCACAGACCGATAGGCAGACGGAAATGTTGAATAGAATTCTTGAGGATCTTTTAAGGCTGTGTATCGTAGACTTCGGAGGGACTTGGGAAGAGTATCTTCCTTTAGTAGAGTTTGCCTACAACAACAGTTATCAAGCTAGCATTGGTATGGCACCCTTCGAAGCATTGTACGGACGACCCTGTAGATCAAAACTTGTTGGTGGGAATCTACAAAAAGATTATTACTTGTACCTGATATGGTTAGAGAAAAGTTTGAGAAAATTGATCTTATTCGATGACGAATGAAGACAGCTCAAGATAGGAAAAAATCCTATGAAGACAAGAGAAGGACTGATATCGAATTTGAAGTAGGAGACTTAGTTTTTATTAAAGTATCACCTCTAAGGAATGTGGTTCGCTTCAGATCTATTGGGAAGTTGGAACCCAGATTTGTGGGACCATTTCCCATAACCAAAAGGATCGACCAAATGGCCTATAGAGTAAAGCTACCAGAAAATCTATCCGGCGTTCATGATGTTTTCCACGTTTCTCATCTGTGGAAGTGCTTGCATGACACTGCGGAAGATGTTGAGCCAAGTATATTGGAGAAAGTAGAAGTGGAGCAGGAGGCGATAGTCAAACGAGTCCCTACCCGTATTCTTGGATTAGAAGTTAAGAAGCTACGCAATAAAGAAATCAAGCTAATAAAGGTTCAATGGGGGTGATAACCCAGAGGATGCGACTGGGGAGACCGAAGACAAGATTCATGCTTCGTACCCTTTCTTTTTCGAGGGTATGTCCTTAACTTCTTTCCAAAGTTTTTTCTATGCTTGTTTCTATCATTTGAATATGTCCTATCAATAGTATTTTTGACCTTTAGATATGAATCCGATGAATGTAAACATGTGTTTGAGACATGTTATGTTTGATGGATGCAAGTGTTTGTTAGTGATTTCCTGTGGATTCATATACACATACATTAGGCACTAGATCGGCTCAATCACTCTCATACTGCATATGGATGTGTGTGCATTTTTCTTTTCTTTTAATAAGTGAAAATGGATGTATTAGCATATGGATGTTGCATTTGGACAAATGAGTGTGCACACATATAGAACTTACATGTTATAATAGGATTATTTGCATACATACTGGATTCATGGCACTAACATACATTGCATTAAGGAGGTCAATTGAATCAGTAGACCGCCTAATCTTCGCTTTAGTATTGGGACATATACACACACCTTTGCATATATCGTATAAGCATTAGAAGTCTTTAAGGACAATGGATGCTTGTAATTGATGAATGAGTAGATGGATGATAGATGTTAGGATATACATTCATCTCAACTTAGAGATTTCGGGGACGAAATCCTTTAAGTAAGGGGGAATGTAACACCCCGTAATTTTAACAACATTAAAGAGGATAAATTAAATAATAATTAATTTAATATTCAGAATTAAGGGAAATAGACTGCGCCATTGCGTCCGTCTCAAAATTTTGGTTAAGATAGACATTTGGTTTGCGTAAAACGGACACCGTATGAAGAAGTTATGAAGATTTGATGCTTGTATACACGCAAGATAATTATATACATATACATATATATATATATATATATATATATATATATATAACAGTTCAAGCCTATCCAAAAAACCAAATTTTAGTTCAAATTTCGAAAATCCCGTAGGCAGTAAAATTCCCGGCCCAGGAATGTCGACCCCATAGTAAGGGTGTCGACCCCATAAGGGGGGGTCGACCCCCTAGGGCTGAGGTGGCAGTCGATTTCTGGGGGGGATGTCAACTATAAATAAAGGTCCATTTCTCTTGTGTTCTTCACTGGAAATCAATGAAGGCCAAATGTTGTCGATGCCTGAACTGAAACGAATCCTTTTCTTCAGCAACAATCAATAAAGCTAATCAGTTAGAGATTCAAGTATATATCTGAGATTCCACACCAAAATTTCCTCTTCTATCTTCTAAAATCCAAACACTGTGAGTTTAGTTACTTTTAGATTTAAATGATTAAAAGTAAAACGTGATATGACTTGATTTGGATCTGTTATAAATTGTGAATCTATGATACTCTTGGATCTTAAACTTTATCATGATAGATCTACCTTTATTGATCTAATTCACTTATGGTTAATTTATCATGTCACATTTGTGGATCTTTACCTTTATCTATGTTTGTGGTTAATTTGAATCTGTCATTATTTGGGCAGTTAAATCCTTGTTTAGATCTAATTCTCCATCTAGATCATCTAATACCTATCATGTTGTGATTAATTTAGATCTGTCATTAATTGGACATTTGAATCCTTATTTAGATCTATTCATGCCTATTAGGGCATCCTTATTATGTTAGATCTAGTTTTACCATCACCTGTTCACTAGATCTGTTTTTTATGTCCAACTTATTACTATATCAATTACATGTCTATGTTAGTGTGTGTGTATATATATATATATATTTATGCCGGTTATGTTAGAATAATCACTATTGTCATCTTCCCATCACCTTTCCCTTTTATTTTTTATGGCCGGGCTACATTCTAGCTTAGGCATGCCACCAAATATATGCGAACGCGTTAGTTAAGGAATGGGGGAAAACATTAGAATTGACATAACTTGAATAATTAATATTGTTTTGGACATATAATTCACTATGAATATAATTGGGTAAATGGGCATGAACACCTATAACGATATAGTTGAAAAATTGGATAACAACGAAATGCCTAGGATTACAGTAATTAGAAACTGTAACTGCACTTATGACATGAGGTTAGATTGCATTTGTGGTGGAAGTCTGCCCAGACCTGACCGACATATCCAGCAACCGCAAATGTTGAATCTAATGTGAGGTGTCTTAGTGCACAAATACGAGACGGGCTAAGACATTAGGTTAGGCCCAACTTGTGGAAGAAGTCTGCTCGGACCCGACTGGCATATCCAACATCCACAAGTTGTAGGCCTAATGTGGGAGGTCTAGCCCATTATAACCATAAGTGGATATGGTAACGAATTGGAATACTTAACCTAGTTGAATCCATAGGGATTTTGTGAACATGAACATGAATAGGGGTTATGTAAACTTGGTTGAACAATGGGAGGGTTAAGTTAAATATATCTGGGTTGGGTGGGTAATATTTAGGCCCACAAAACTTAACCAATTGGGGGTTATGTATTAAAGACATCTTTTAGGGTAAGGATAACCTGTGGAAATCCTATTGGGGATACAAGACAAGGGGAGAGCTTGTATCATCGTGTGCGGGGGACCCGTTTCAGTCAGTAACCCTGAATAAGTATCAAAACGAATACTCCGCCCTAGGTTGGAGTGGGGCACACTTATTGGGATGATTATGAGATCCAAACATGGAGGACGGTGTGGGCGGCGTAAACCAATCAGGTCACGTGCGTGCATGGGCCGAGCAGAGGGGGATAAAGCGACCGTGACACCTGTAGATATGGGGCTGTGCATATCAGCGAAGGGTTGCCACTTTAGGACGTGATACATCCTACGGTGGAGCCGGCACAGAGGATCTACACGGATTAGAGAGCCAATCGATTAGGGTAGTAGTTAGGGTACATCTGCACGTATGCCTAAGTCTACCATCTTATAGTGCAAGGGGTTGTCTCATTCTGGTTATACTGTAGTAGCGCAGAGTAATCATTAGGGAAGTGTACACTCTCTATCATGTTTACTTTGTCATACTTTTCTTTTACGATGTCATCTTTCTTATCCACTTTATATGCCTGTCATGCAACTTTTATTTATTTACTTGCTAAAAGTAACTGGACTCGCCAGACTTTATGTCTGACCCTTTTTGTTTCCTCTTCTTCCTTCCGTTCCCCCCTAGGTTCTCAGGGCTGGAACACTCAGGCTTGACCGTGATTCTGCTTTTATCTTGCTAGGAGCTGCTCTTGTAGTATTGCTCAACTCTCTACTATGGATCTGTCTCTTTTTGGGGAAGTATGCTTTTTTATGTAGTCTGATGGAACAAGACAGAAAAGTTTTATATTTTTGTAATGGCTTTTATGTAGTTTCAGACTTGTGATATTTTGGAGCACGATGTTATGATTTATGTTTGAAATAAAAAATTGAATTCCGTTGTTGCTTTTATATCTGTCTTGTAATGTTTCTGTTTCTGTTTACCTATAACGCTTCATGAAACTTAATGCATTCTCTTAATGAGTGACATTAACGGACGTAGGGTGCCACAACTCCCCCTAAATTGTATAACTAAATAAACTTAAACAATTAACCCAATTTGACATTCCCCTTAATCTATAACTATTCAAAGTAAAAATACACCCCTTAATCTATACAAACTTATAATGATAATTCTCAGTAATATACAAACCAATCCAAGTATTATAATTACATATATTTGTTTGTTATATACAAACCAAATCAAATCAAATCACACCACACCATATGACTTAATATAAATATAAGTTTCAAATCAAAGAATCCAAATCAAATTCAAACAAATCAATCAAATCGTACCGAACAATTAAACGTTTCTTGGGACTTCAACCCATTCATCTTGTCTAATAATTGGGTTCTTCTTGATGTCCTTCCACTCTTCTTTAGTGTTATGTGATGTTTGGTTGATTTCATTTCTGAAATGAGAAGAGATATCTTAATGAATCACATCAAAATGTTTTTCTTGATATTCAGCCATCCTCATTTGAATTAACTCTAGTTTACGCTGATTATGTTGTACTATGGAGAGAGTTTTCTTGAAAGAATTCAAAAAATCATCAAGATTTTCACAAAGATTATGAACAGGATTTTCCATAGTTTTGAGTAGAAATGAATAATGAAGAAGGAGAAAGAGAATAATGAATTTTTCTGGAAGAAATAGACTTAAATAGGGTCTGGAATTCTTTAGATTTTGAATGGACATGAGTAGTTATTTTAGCTTTAAAAGTTGATCAATTCGAAAATCTGGCAGTTATATGTCGACATAAACTTGTTTTTATGTTGACATACAATAAAATTTGTTTTTTAAATTTTCAAAATTTTGAATTCTTTTGAACTCTTATTATATTATAATTATTAGTAAAAATTTTACAGAGACATAAAGATGATTTTATCATAAATAAAACTCCATTCATTACTTAATAGAAAGCAAATACATCCAACTAATCAAGACACATTTAAATACGAGATTCGAAAGAAAATATAAGGAAATTTAAACGAATACATAAAGGTAGATTAAACTAGATGGCCTAGTTTTCGGATGATGATGAAGGGGGTTAGACTCCATGCTTTCTTCCTATCTTTACCATCAATTTGGTCACCTTGGAAAGTTTCTTGTTAAGTGTCTTTTGATTTTTGACAATTTTCACTTGATTTTGAATAATCGTCTCTTTGTAAATACGTTTAGTGTCAGTTGGATACTCAACACATTCTATAGAAGCCTCTTCTTCTTCAACTTTCATTGGCTCTTGTTCTTGTTGCATTTGATCTTGTTTGGCTTCAAATGTTTCATAAGGTTCGAGAGTGAGACGAATTTGCTTGAGATTAACGTTTAATGAGTCAAACACTTCTTTAGGATCAAACTTTTCTCCATGAAGATCAACATTAAAGTTTTTGAAAATACGAGTGAGATAAACACCATAGTAGAAAGTGTTTTCTCTTAACGACAAATCTATGGGCTTAATTTTATTTAGGCTCATTTCAGCCCAATTGATAGTATAGCTACTCATAATAGCAAAGAGTGCCTTTTGAACTTTGAGAGTTGGATTGTTGAAATTTTCGGAATGGGGAGTGATGGTATGTTGAAGTAAAAGGTTGACAATTCTTGTTTTTGAATGAAAGAAACAATTTTTGAACTCCATTGAAGCACCATATTCAAATATGTCGTGAAAGGTTTCCAAATCGGTTTCGTGGATAACAAAATCCGAAAAATCCGAGCCCACGCTTCAACAATTTAGAATAATGCCTAAGAGTTCGACATTGAGAACAATTTGAGTGCCTTCGACACTACTCCAAATTTGGTTTTCATTGCCTTCGTAAAATCCATGATTAAGATTTGCATAGAACAGCTTGACGAGTTTGGGGTAACACGCTTTGTCATTGTCATGGGAGTCAAATAGACTCAAGACGTCGTTGTGCTGAAAGAGAGAAGCAAGATCATAGGAGGGAAAATCGCTAAAGACGGCGAAAGCACCCATGTTAACTTTAGCACTTGCTAAATAGTTACCATGGGTTTTGATAGCTTCTTTGTCATTATGAAAATAGCCTTTGATGGTTTTGGTTATCTTCAATTTTTGAGATGAACTAGAGGAAGCCATTGAATTGATAGTTTTGAAGAGAATAGATATGAAGAGTATTGTTTTGAGTTGTGAATGAAAGGTAGAAAGAATAGATGTATATGTAGGAATTGAGTGGATATGAATTGAATAGGCACAACTTTTCAGATTGAAATGACATCTTTTCAGACCTTGGGAGTTGGTGAAAAGTTAGAGGGAAGTTTGAAAGTTTAAACTTTTGAAATTCAAATTTCAAATTTCTGACTGATATCTCGACATGTAGTAAAATATATGTCGACTATAGGCTATTTTTCAAAGAGAATTTTGTTTTAATGATTTTTGTTTTGAATTAACGATATATATTTCAGGATTAACGATTTCCTGAAATAATTCTAATCTTATCAACCATACAAAAAATTTATTTTATTTATTATTTATTTTGAATTTCAAAATTCAAGTTTCAAATTTGAATTTTAAAATTCAAAATTCAATTTTGAATTTTAAATTTCAAGTTTAAAATTTAAAGTTTTAAATTCAGATCAAAGCAACCAAGCAAAGTAACCATTCAACCAAACAAAATTAAAAATTAATTAAGGCGTACCCGGTTTTTAGGTCCTTTTCTTCAAAAAAATTTGAACTCTGTATTGCCGTAAAGCATATATTTATATTTCCGTTTTCTGGTTCTTTGTCACTTGATAATGAATCTGAATCATCTAATGTTGTTGCGTATGCTTTCTTTCTCTTTCTTGATGAGCTGATATTGTCTGTTTGTTGAGTCGATTTGTTTGGATATAGACACATTTTCTTTATATCGTCTGGTTTGTTGCGGTTATAACATCGACCATCATTACTTCTTGAACTTCCTTGATTATAGTTTTTCCTTCTATATCTAGAAATCTTCTAAAATGATTTTCCATAAGTGCTGTTTCTTTATCTCTTCACTACTCGAGTCAGAATCATTTGTTGTTGCTTTCAATGCAATAGATTTCTTTTTTGTTGATCTGTTTTCTTTTCTTTTCTATAATTAGACTTTGTAAGACATCAGATTTCCAATTAACTATTCAATCTTCATTTCATTCACATCACTGGCTTCTTTAATAGCCAAAGTTTTCTAATCCCATTCTGGAGTCAATGAACTTAATATTTTTCTGACTTGATCAGTTTAGAATAAGTTTTTCCAAGTGTTGTTAATGAATGCACTATCTCTTGAAATCTGCAATATATATCTGAAATAGACTCATTCTTATTCATTTTGAATAATTTAAACTGATTTACTAACATTGTTATTTTAGTTTGTTTAACTCTACTAGTTCCTTCATGACTAACTTGTAAAGTTCTCCAAATTTCATAAGCAGTTTTACATACTGACACTCTATTAAACTCATTCCTATCTAATGAACAAAATAACATATTCATGGCTTTAAAATTGCTTTGTGCAGCAGCATTTTGTTCATTTGTCCATTGTGCAAAGGAAGTTGTGGGTTCAATATATTCATTCATGACTGCTAAATGCAATAAAATTTTTCTCCATACAGTAAACAACAATTACAGATTAGCCCATGCTAATATTAAATGACCTGATGACTTATTATTGGAGTAGACAGCTGAGCGGCACCATTTTCCAGGAAAGACACTGATAGTGATTACTGCATGGAGGAAATTTTTACTGTATTTAGAAAGGGCACAGAAAATAAGTGAAGGATATTATAGTAAATTAGACCAATTTTTGATTACTGCATGGAGGAAATTTTTACTGCATTTAGCATCACCCTATTCATTTTGTGTACTATTCCATGTGTCTAAACCTACTGATTGTAAATAAATTTTCATTCTACATACCCAATATGAATAATACTAACATTAAACAATGGTGGTCTAACAGTGGACTGACCCTCTACAAAATAACTATTATTGCTACCAGTGTTGGTTGCCATTGTCACTATTTTCAAAAATCAGATTATGAACTTTTTGAAAGACCTTGCTCTGATACCTATTGTTAGGGATTGCGAAATGGATCGTTAAGGCAAAACTAATACTAGAGGGTGGGGGTGAGTAGTGTTTTTGGGAATTTAAATAAAATCTAGACCTTATGTGATAAACTATATGAATCAAACACCACATAAACAATCATAGACACAAAATCAAACACAAATGCAAAGATAAACAAAAGTAAAGTGCAAAAAAGAAAAAACAATCATGACAAATGTTTAATCTCGTAAGTAAACAAAAATTAGATGTTTAAAAGAGCTACCAACGAATCAGAATCCTCGATGCACGCAATAGAATGATCACGTGAGAGCATTTAATAGCTTGGAGATCTTTCCCATTTCCTGAAACGATGATTTCAACTCAAAGCACATCATGTCGAAACAAGACGTACTTTGGGGGTAAGTGTTAATGGGCCTTTTGGTCCGGTTCCAAAAATCTTATCAGGCCCGCTCGACTCAACACATCGTGTAGCACCAAAGCCCTAAGTGTCGCCAGAGCACTAATGATATGAGCCCAAAACTAGTCGTGCAAGCGTAGGCCTCACAACCCTTCAAAACACTCCACTTTGCCAAGTTCAAACCCCCGGTTTCATATATTTCGAATCCCTCCAAACCATACAATCTGAATCCCTCAGCCTTCCTTCTACACATTTCAACTCCCTCCAGTTCGACTCCCTAACTCTCAGTATTAAGGGATTTTGAATCCCTCTAACACAACTATACGCATTTTGAGTCCCTCCAACCTCATTTCCCTATTTTGCATCCCCTCATCTACTCAGAAACCTCCTCAATGTATCCCTGGGATACGATTTTGTATCCCTCAGGGGATACGAAATCTCGTATCCCTATGGGATACAAGACTGCCATATCTCCTAGGATACGAGCAGACGTATCCCAAGGGATCCGAATGTCTTGTGCACTATAGAAGGGATGCTAAATTCAGGGTTTAGCCTTTCAGGGATATGAAACTCTGCTATGTGGTCCTCAAATCTCACCCACTACCTGTAAATAACCACATGCTCATTCTTCACAAGGCTTGAATTCTGCTTGATTTGACAACTCTACAAGCTCTAGAACCCCAAGCTCTTGAGGAAGAAGAAGATTACATCACCTTTTTCCAAGATTTTTCATATGACAAATATGATTTCCAAATACAAAGAAAGACTTGTAACCAATGTCATGATGATGTTCAATGCTTGTAACCCAATTTTGTGAATAAAAGATCAACAAACCCCTTCAAAGTGGACGTAGGCCTTTAAGGACCGAACCACTATAAATCACTTTGTCATTTACTGCTTTCCACACTTTAATTTTCCGTACGCGAAACGCTATTCTCTAGTAATAGAGAATCTTTGGGTGTGACGACAATTTTTTGTTAATAGTTGGTTTATTTGGTTAAACCAGAAATAAAATAAACCTTCAAGTTGCTGATATAATATAAGATTAAAATAACTTGTTGTGCCCATATGACACATATATATCGAAAAAAGAACTCTTCATTTGAAAATAATATTGAAAAAATAATAATGTTATTATAAAAATATTGTAAATGACAACATTTAGGGTAATTCTTTTAACTTAAAAATAAGTAAAATTGTTATGTTGGTTTATTTGGTTGGTTCAATTTTCAAATATTGAAAATCAAATCCGACCAATGAACCGAAGTAATATAGAACTAAATACCAAAACCAACCGATTAACTAACAAAACCAAACTAAACCGACCATGCTTAATTTGTTTGGTTGGTTTTTTTGGTTTTAACCAATAAATGCCCACCCCTATTTTCATGTGGTGGTACTTCTGTTGAGGTAGATTTCAACTATAATAAATTAGTCTGGCCTTTATCTACTTTATGGAGAGATTCATCCACTCAACCCGCATCTGAAGAGATCTTAATCTTTCATCTCAAATCAGATTATTTATCTTAAGACACTCTTTTGTACTGTGATTGAAAGATAATCATTATGAGGGTACCTGAATGTTGGCAATTACGTCGAACATCATTATCTTGGTTGTTCCAATTTCCAATTAATTTTGCGATTAAAAAGAATTCTAGTTACCCGAGGATTGCTCTACATATCCAATAGTTTGTTAGAAGATAAGTCGGTGGCAACCTAATTTACTAATTTAGCTCTGACTGGATTTTGCTGAAAATTTGATAGAACGTGGACCAAGTACGTCATATAATAAAGTGGAAGCACTTTGGAAAATTAGGGCTCTCAAACGGATATTTGAAAAAAATTAATTCTGTTTGTATTTGGAAATAGGATGAATATTCAAAAATAATAGATGTGTATGCACGTATGGCAACATCTACATTTGAAAATTATCAGTTTGGTTTTCTTATAGATTATGGTTTAAATTATATGCATTTTAATATAAAGAATGATATTTGTTAAGTTAGAAGTTTATATTATGTACACTAAGTGCATGTTAACTGCACAAAACTATTTATTATAATTGTATTTGTTTATTGTAACATTGTTATCATTAATAGGATTAAAATAGTATTTGTACCAAACTAAAAAATTTCATTTGTATTTCTTAACTTATATCGTCGTTTGCAAATATGATAATTATCCATATCTGTTCGTATTCGCAGATGCACATATCTGTTATTGAAAAATGAGTGGGTAGGGACTCTCTTTGATGATACCATTGTGTCAACTATATTTCGTAAGTCAAGCTTTATAGTGCTCACTTTCTGCAGAAGGATTACATCGCTTCACTGATCTCATAAGTCATAACGCCATCGATTAGTGAAGAGAAACCGTGCCACCACAAAATGGCTTCAAGGATCGCAGAACGGTGTCGCTTCCAGGGATTGTATCATCTTCCTTTAATCATCATGGTATATCGTCTCTACTTCATAGGAAGATTGCACCACTTTCTCGAAGGAGTTCATATGACATATTCTCTTTCACTATGGTGTGTCGGTTAATTCCTACCATTGAATAAAAGACAATGTCATCACTCTTCAGCCGGTTGGAATTTGTCACCATTATATCATGTTTCTTTACTTTCAAAAGGAATTATTTATTGCATAGGATGTTGCCTACTTTGAATTATGCAGTCGTGCCTCCTAATTTGGAATTCAAGACCGTGTCGCTTTCATTCATCTGAAGGGTGCATCACTCCTATCCAATCGAGTCATGTATCGCTTCATTTTACCATGCTGTTCTTTTTTGTCATGTTACCATCTAGCATAGTAATACTGTTCTGCATCAACATCTAATGGAGTGACGATAGGTCGCAAATCGACCTACTTGGAATGAAAAATTGTCAGATGCATCAATGATAACTATTACCATCGCTAGAAGTTTCTAACGATGCAAAAAGAAAAGGATTGACGAAGCTAAACATAGTTGAATCGATATGGTTGTAGGCGATACAAAGCCTGACTAGAGCCTTCAAATAGAGGCAGAGTTTTTGATTATCTACTTTTTACATTTTTTTACCCCCAAAATAAATTTGGAACCAATCTGATTTGAAATTGTAATTCTACCCTATGCAATAAACGGCTTGAACTCTAAACATGTCTATGACTTTAGTTGTGCATATCGAACATATTTGACATGAACATGGACATGCATATGACATATTTCTTATAAACTTTGGAGTTTGGTCTTGATATGTTTTCATATTAAGTGGAACCTCATGGACTTCTAACAAACAAGACTCACATATGTGTAACACTAATTTATGCACATCTCATATTGACATAAGGCATTGAGTTATGGAAATGGTTTACTCTATTCGTTATCATCTTTGGTAAATATTCTTGCCCGTTCTACTTCTGAATCATTCCTTTAGTTTATGACAAGATTCCCTAGTGAAATAGCGTACGAGATCATCACGTATTCCCCTAGAGCCTCATGTATCAACTTGAGCGTTAGGGTTTACCCATCTTGAATTATACCGTTTTGCGCTTAGCCTTACAGGATGAATTTCCTTTTGCAATTCAAGTGAGCTTAGGCAAATTTAATATCATTATTTTGACCAATAAACTTGAACCAAGAATTCTTCTCATTTTATGGGACATGAGGGGTGTTATGCCATTTTTTTGTTTGACAATGTTTTTTTTGATAGGCCAACTTTAGGTGAAAGTCGATGCTTTCATCTCATAAAGCATCTAATGGTGAAGTTCTTAACAAAAGGTGGTTAGGGAATCATAAGAGGGTAGAAATTTAGCTCACATGAAGTATACTTCATTACTCTTGAGCAATATAAGCGAGACTATGCTTGTTGTTAGGATTTTGAGCAAAATAGTCAAGTGAAAAAAAACTATTGCATCTTGTTTTGCATCCTTAATAACTTGACAACATTGCATCTTTTGAATTTTATCGAATGCAAATTTAGAAGATTGTTTGTTCGTTTCAAGCAACATATTAATAAAATGCACTAATACATTTTTCTTTGTGTGCATCACATCAATAATATATCACATATCATGACCATTCCAATACTTTTACGGAAAAAGAATAGACTTCTTGTACCATGTTGGTATTTCACTATCATCGTTCTCACTTGCAAATTATTTCCATCACGATCGATATCATATATCATGCATTTTTGGTTTTCGTTATTTTACCTGGTACATATCTTAAATGAGCAAGCTTTTGTAAGAGTGTCGATCCTATCAATCATGTTGGGGGTTCCTTACCCTTGATACCTTTATACCATCCATGTTTGAGTACTCTATATAAATGGTCTCTCTTCAAAAATCTTATATACTTCATATAAACAATCTTATTACCATGCATCAATTCTATTTCTGTTGCACAAATAAGACATGCTTTGTTACCATGTGTTACGCATCCGGATATATTTCGAAATGCAAGCAGATCATGAATGCTCTTGAGTGGCATTACTCCCAAAGTGAAATGTTCTTTCTTACGCATGTCATATGCAAGCACTTCTATCTAAAGTTTCTTTAACTCATCCACAAAAGGTTTCAAATAGACATCAATATCTTGATTTGGTTCCCTTGGTCTAGGAATCAATAAACATAACATTTGAAACTCTTCTTTCATGCATAACTTAGGTGTAAGTTATAAAGATCCATATACACAGGTAGATAACTGCAATTACTTGATAGGGTTATACTAAGATTGAACCCGTCAGTAGAAATGACAAGCCAAGCATTCCGTCCACTTCTAGCGAAATCGGGCCACTTGTTTCTAAGTGATCTCCATACAACCAAGGTACTGGGATGACGTATCGAATTCGAACAAAGTTTTGCTTCACCATGCAATGACATTTTTAGAGCTGTCTGTGGTACGATATACAACGTTGTTGATCTTCGAATTAATGGAAAGTGTTTCAGTACTTTTCATGGTTATTTTGTAATTTTTACCACTTCTCCTTTATATTTTGTCTTAAATCTCAAAGTATGGCAACAAGGACATTCCGCTGTATTTTTGTAATCCTTCCAAAATAATATGCAATCATTTTCACAAGTGTATACATTCTACTTTTGTTTCCAACTCTTTTAACATTTATTTCATTGTGGAGCATTTCTAAGTTATCATATATTGGAAGACATCGTTTCGATCGCTTCAACCACTCGGTTATGCTGTTCCCTGACCAATTGAAGTCCGTTTTCAAATTATGAAGCACTACAATGACGCTTAGTGTTGTAAGACCATCTTTACTGGAGGGGTATAACTTTTCACTTCTTTTTTTTGCAATCATGATACATTTTCCACTGACTACCATTGCTCATTCCTTCTACGCTATAATATGCACCATATGGATCATAAATAAGGTTTTCAAGAATATACTCTACATGGTTTTCCTCTCGAAATTGATTGGAGTTGTAAGCATCTTATGTAACCTTTTGTATATGATTGACCCTAAAGTTAGTTTTTTGAATCTCTACGCTTGATACAAGGCCAACTACACATTTAAAAGTCGGGTGAGGAATGACACTTCGTGAAGTCCATAAAATATCAAACTTCTTGTATATATTCATTGGTATTCTTTTGTCGAATTCTAACCTACTCTTTTGAAGTAGGTTTAGACATTAGCAAGAACTTGTACTTGTTATATTTTGTAAATGAAAAACTAATGCAATTAGATAGATAACCGATTCATGTTACGAAATAATTCATGTTTCCAAACAATTTACTAAACAATAGGAAAATAAGACCGCAACTTACAAATATAACTACAATCAAGGTTTTAAATCTCGGATATTGGTCTTGTTTCGTCTTGGGAATTTTAGAGACATGACCTCGTATCGGGGGAGATCTCAGACGAGATGAGTCTAACTCGAGGGTTCGTCTCGGATTTCCATGTCGGGTCTGAAAGTTCATATCGGAACAATCTCCGGGTACATGATATGCTAAAAAAATGACATTCTTACAAAATAACTTTTATGAATGCTATTAAAAACATAGTAACTTAAACTTGAACTGTAAAATGACTTTATTATTATTAATTTACGAAAGATCATTCATACTCTAAATCGTAATATGCTTAAAACAGAAATATAACACAATGCAAATAGATTAGTGCTTAAAATATATAATTCATGAAAATCAATTATTATTAGACATAAAACATTAAAAATATCCAGAACATTAAAAAAATACAGCACAAGTAGACCATAAAATACATAATTTTATAACATGTATGGTAAAAAGATGAATTTGAAAATCACAAGCATTGTAGAACATATATGAACATACAATATGGTCATTTAACATGCAAAATGTAAAATAGCAGAAGATTATCGTAGCTAGATTTGAGTTGTTTAATTATTGTTCTGGTTCAGGCATAGATTTAAATCTTAACTAGAAAAATCAAGATCCCGGACGGTATTCCAGTATTTCGTATCGGTCGATATATCGTTCGATATTGCAATATCTCGAGCGATATATTTAAAAGGATATTACAGTGATATTTGCTATTTCGTTTCGGAAGGAGCCCAAAACGAGATCTCAGAGGAGATCTCCGACGATATTTTCGAGATTTGAAATAGTGACTGTAACATAAGGCAACTTCATAAAAAGACAATTGTAATTTAACAAATAAAATTTATAAATAATTGTAATATTACGAATAAATTGTATATTTTATGCTTTTAATGACAACAACTATATAATCACTATATATAACATATATATATATAACATATATATATATATATATATATATATATACCATCTATGTATGAGGGCCATCCATAACATACTGATATATAATCAAAACCTTAAGAAGTACAATGGTGGACATCATCATTACAAGTGATTACAATGATTAGTTAAGTTCTATTAATCCTTATTCTCGGGACTCCCGTTGTCCAGGAGTTCAAAACCTTGAGAAGTAGACAATTTCTTCTTTCCAAAGCATTAAGATTCTTTAATGGTGTCCAAGGTCAAGAATTTCCTACACAAAGTGTCAAATCAACTAACCACCAACCCGTTTCACGTCGGAAATCGGGAGGTATTTATAGGTAGTGGAGTAGGCGGGACTTGGTGAGATATTGGTACTATTAGCCATTTTTTCGTATCCCGATAGTCATATCGATCTCGAGATCTTAACAACTCCTAAATACTTAACCAAATTAGTGCTTCAATTCTCTGAAACTCTGAGCTCTTCCCAAAACCATTTCGTATCCGCCTTTCCTAACCCATTCTGTATCCGCGTTTTCCTAACCCCATTTCGTATCCGCCTTGAAGTGGCCAATTTCGTATCCTCCTTGAGATGCTCTTTTTCGTATCCTCTTACCTTGATTTTAAATAATACTTATTTCGTATCTTGGGGAATCGACACTTTGGGATACGAAATATGCAACGTAGGGTCGTGATACAAACCGGGGGAGTAGTAGAAGTGGGATACGAAAAGTGGGTTGGGAGGGATACAAAAAAGTGGGAGAGACGAAGAATACGAAATCGGGGATTCAGAGATGAGGGACACGAAATCTTGGATGATGAGGGATACGCAATCTCTAGAGATAGATGGGGGAGGGGGATATGAAATTTCAGAGAGGGGCGAGGGATACAAAATTTCGAGGAGTCTGTGTATTTTTTGAGGGGATATTGTTAAGGATTGGATGCCAAGCTTTCGGGATACAAATTTCCATGAATTTGAGCTATCTTGAGAAAATTGACGAAAGCTTGCGCGACTCGTTACGAGCTCGAATCCTGAGTATCTTGGTGACACTTCGGGCTATTGAACCACACAATGAGCCGAATCGAATGACTTGTATTGCTTTTGAAAACAGGACCAAAGGGTCAGTTAATGCTATTTGCATTTGGTGAAGTTCAAAATATAATGTTATTATATAAAGATTTTTTAACATATAATTTATGCATAATCAGTTGCATATAGCACATGAGAATAGTTTACGTAAATCTCATGGGGACATGACATGCAAATATGGGAAATTTTAAAATTTTGCTTTGTTTAACGAGACTGATTCCTTCATATCCAATTTATATGTCTTCTTGTTCCACGTAGGATTTCCTTAGATGTTTATTTCTAAAAAGACAATAATGGTGTAGATTTAGTGAATATAAGGAACACATAAATATAAGGACACAGAATTGATGTCAGGTTTAATAAGACCAATTATCTTTCGTGTCCTTCGATCTCTTACAGATTGTCCTCCGTTTATTGTTTATAAAAAAAGGTAATGGGATCCATGCTCAGAATGAATAGTATGGATTTTATGGGAAGTGTAACACATAAATATGGTGGAGACTTGCTAGGAGGCTTGAAAAAAGAGTACGATTTTCAATTTGAAAAAAGACAAATCATCGGATCAATTCACTGAATTCACAGGGTATGTTGATGTTGTTTCTGCACAGTTTTTTGTTGCTTTTTTGGGCCTTTGACTATTTTTGAATATGGTGATGCGGACACCGAAGTTTGAGTACAAGCAATTGGTGTTCCGTTTGACTGTACCCATGCACAAAAATCCATCTCTGTTACAGCTACGAGTCTTCACAATGTGTGCAACCTTATGCATGGTCCATAATACACATAATGAGAAAAACGATGCTCTCTTTAAGTGGGGCAAGTTTGTGAAGTGTTGCTAGTTAGAGCACTAGGGTCAATTTAGAGGCGAGGAGCACAAAAAAAGATGGGAATAATCTCCACTCACCCAAAGTGAGTAGGAAAGGAAAAAAAAAAAAAGAAAGAAGAAGAAGCTAAACGGGAAATAATTTCCCGTTTAGTGACCGATTCAATTTCTCTCCACTTTCACATAAATCTACTTTGCATGGAGTGCTCTTATTACGTAATAATGATAACTGGTGCAGAATCATTTTGCTCTATCCTATCATATATAATTTTATATATATAATAACTAGGTTAGTCCCATGCACATACACGATTGCATTCAATACAACTTCCATGCAGTTCCATATTTATAATTATGTCCTTACTTTGATACACTTCCAGAAAAGAAGCTATGAGGCATATACATACAATATTGTTTGTACCTTTTTTTCTCCACACAAAGGAAAATATATATCTACGCTGTAAGTTCAAGTCACAACATTAACAAACTATTACACAAAAACATGTGTGGTTATGTATTATTCAGATGCAACACTTGGAAAAATACTTAAGTATAAGTTTATATTTTGAATTCAAACATACCACCCATCTCAGAAAGCCCTTGCCTTACCTACAACTTAGTAATTTCATCCTGCTCCTTCGAATCAAACTTCTTACTCATCTTTACATGCCGATAATACAAAACAATCAAATACTGATTCAAACTTCTAGCTTCTTACTCCCCTTTTCATACCTAAAATGGAAAGAATATTAGTATTTGGGAGCTATTTGCAGTAGTATGTGACTTCAAACTGAAATGATAATTAGTTAGCCTATTAGAGTAAAGTGAACATATTTTTAATCAGAAAAAAAATTCTCACACAAAGTTAATAATGAATGTGGAAACAAAAAAGAAAGAAGATGCACCAAAAGGCCAGAATGTTTGAGGCATGGAATGCAGCAGAGCAGGGCCGGCCCTGAGCCTGTGGAGGCCCAAGGCAGGAAATAATGTTCACAGCACAAGTAGGAAGGTTAAAATTTGGAAAACTTCCAAAACAAAGCTGCTGGGAATCAAACCCGGGTTTCTAAGGAAACAAAGCACAACCTAACCAACTACGCCACAGCAGCTTTTATTTATCATACTGCAAACTATATTACTTAAAGGAAATTTCTAAATTTTGAGGCCCCTGGCAGCCCGAGGCCCTAGGCGACCGCCTTGGTCGCCTTGGGCCAGGGCTGGGCCTGAGCAGAGCCATTGCATGGCGAAAATAAGAAAAAGAAATGATCTTCAAAAAGCATGCAAACCTGGTAATCCAGGTCGATCGATATTTATGTTGATTCCATTTTGTTAAATTCTTGTTGCGTTTTACTTCCAACTCTTCAACTTGTATTTATTCCTGCCGGGCATCATTCTCAGTCAATATATGTATTTTGCATCAAAATCTGAAGTCACTTTAAAACCCACCTTCAGTCATGTTATTCCCCTATGTCTTGTTTGAAGATTGACTTAGTTACATGTGAACAATCTGTGATACATTTCTACACTAATATTGTATATATGAATTAGATAACCTAGTGGATCAAATATGTATCATCAATTATACAGATATTAAAGATGTACAATCTGCTATACATCATTGTTTTTGGGAACCAAAAAACCAACTAAGAAAACTGAATTTTAGGGAAACATAATAGTTAGCAACACAATAGCAGAAGTAGATGATTTTATCCTGAATGCTATATAGTATATCAAAAATTGTTGAGTTAGGACCAAATTTCTTATATTTCTAAAGTTAAAAACACTGTCTAATTATCTACCAAATATCTTTTTTTGGTATATTCACACAAATGGATTTAGATTATACAGTATTGACTTTATACGTGTCAACAAATCATTAACGCCTGGCATCTTCATCTTGTGTAAGTATATTATAAATTAGTCATACTTTAAGTCTGTAAGTCATCACTTTTACTTAACCACCACACAGTTCAGACATGAAATAAGGATGGATGCTTATTTTAACCACCAGGTTAGCATTTAACCAACTCTAAATAGATGAATTTAAGGACCATAAATAGATGAATTCATATGACGGTGTCAGAAAAAATAGATGAAATTAAAGACCATAAAAGAGTAGCAACAATAATATATCTATATAAGTATGAGACTTTCTTCTCCATGAGATAGTATATGCATCCCATCATTGCTTTTAGTGACATTTAACGTATATACCAGAATAAACTGACTATTCCTTATGAACGGTGTTTGATTTAATGATATGAAATTGGGAACAATTCAAATTTCAGTGGAAATTCATGATTCAGACGTGTTACTGTAGACTTTAAAATGCATGCACACACAAAAGCACGCATACAAAAGTAAATAAATCACACACACCCCTCCCCCCAAGGTTTGAGAACTCAGTTTCGAATTTGGTTTTGGTTATTTTATTTTATTTTCCTTAGTTTTGGTTAATTTCAGAAGTTCCGGTCTGAAATTGCATAACAGGGATTTTTTTTAAACCAAAAAAGGTTATTCTCCATTTATTTAGTATAATGGCATTACAGATATATATGTACTGTAATTGTCATAACAACATACATCCTTAACAGACAAAAAATAGTGGGTATGTCGACATTTCAGCAGTAAAGAGAACACACTTGTGCAACATGATACAGAAAAGTAAAAAAGAAAAACCTATGATTACTTACCAATCCATGAAGAGAGTGAAGAAAAATAATTTGAGAGGAAGAGATAAAAAGTTTTGAAGAAGACAATATTTTATTCCTTTTTCTCTCAAATTATTTTTCTTCAATTGGTATCAGAGCCTGGTTGAGACTATGACTTTTCTATTCTCCTCACCGTTTGTCCTCACAAAAGAAAATTTCGAAGAGTGGAGTAATAAAAAGAAAGAAGAATTGATCTCCAAAGTGCTTTGGGAGATCGTTGAAAGTGGCTACGAATGGCCAAAAAATGTTAAAAACATGACGGAGAAAGAGAGTAAAGCATTTGTAAGCTTGAGACGGAAAGATCATCAAGCTCGGATTTTGATGAGTGAGAACGTTGATAGAGAAGCTTTCGACCATATTCTTGGAGAAAAATTCGCAAAAGATTCGTGGAATTTATTGAAAGAGGTGTATGCAATGGATAACACAAAAGCAAAAGAAGAAGAGCCGATGAGAGAGAAAGCTGCTAAAGAAAAAGAACTAGAGGAAAGGCTAGAGCTTGAGGACAACGAGCCTGCGGAAGAGACACACAAGAAGAAGATGGAAACTAAGAATGCAATGGAAAACTATGATGAGAAGAAAATTGAGGACGCGGTTGAAGCTGCAATACAGTGGTTGGATAGCAACCAACTGGCTGAAGCAAAAGAAATAAAGGACAAAAATGAAGAAAATGGAGATGAAGACAGAGAGGCAGAGAAGATGAAAGGAACAGAGAAGAAAGTAAAACAAGAAGAAGATGATGATGAAGATGGAGATGCAAAGGAGAAGAAAGACAAGAAAAAAAGGGAAGAAAAAAAGTACAAGATGAAGAAGATGAAGAGGCAGAGAAGAAAGAAAGAGAAAGTGAAAATGGATATGAAAAGAGAAGACAGACGCAAGAATGAAAACATGGATCCCAGAATGACTGAAGTTGACGACGCTCAAGCAGAGGACAATCCAGAAGACAAAGAAGACCATATTACAAAGAAGGAGAAAGATATGAATGGAGAATCAAAAGAAGCTGAAGAAAAAGCTCCTGAAACTGAAGAGCCAAAAGAAAGCGAGATGGATTCAAAGAATCAAAAAAGGAAGAAGAAAGAAGAAGAGAGAAAGGAAATGGAAGAAGAGGAAAGATTGAGAAAAGAAAAGGAAGAAAGTAGAAGAGATGCTGGGATCAAACCCGATATCGTAACTTATAATTCATTGGTTCACGGTTTTTGCAAAGAAGATGAGCTTGACGAAGCATTGAAACTTCATAAAGAAATGGAGGCAAAAGGTTTGTATCCTAGAGAAGTGACATATAACTCAATAATTCGTAAGTTATGCGAAGAGGGTAAAATGATGGCTGCTAATGCTATCTTGAATGAGATGGATAAAAGAAATATTGAGCCTGGTAATTTCACTTGCAATACTTTGATTAATGCTTACAGTAAGAAAGGGAATATGCACTTTGCATGTAATGTGAGGAATAAAATGTGGGAGTCGGGTTTGAAGCTTGATGAATTCAGTTATAAAGCTCTTATCCATGGACTTTGCAAGGTTGACGAAATGGAAGAAGCAAAGAAAAAGGAAGTGCTTGTTGAAGAAAATGTGGCAAGACCTTCTCCAAGGTCTAATCATTCGTTGTTCTTTAATCCACTGAAAGTGACTTAGCTGATTTTGTATGGAAGGGAATTTTACATTGATAACAAGACATTTGTTTATGGCAATCTATATCGTTATGATGTAGATAAAAATTATTGCAAGTTAATTTCAAGTCCAAAGAGCCCACCTCCACGTAGTGCTCATCAGGCTATTACATGGAAATCAAATAGTTTATCATCAAATGATGACAAAGAAGACATCCAAATGGCTATAGCAAAAGAAGACGAGAATATGGAGGATGTCGAAGATGCCAAAGAAATGCAATGTGGTGGATCGTTATGCTTGTTCAATCGAAGAAAACTTGAGCCTGAATCAAGAGTAGGGATATCACTTTTTTTATTGCCGAAGCACGTGAGATATAAATCAATCAAAGTTTAGATGTTCTCAGAAACTTTTGAAGTTAGAAGAAAGGTTCAAAATAATTAAAAAAATTGGGTTTTAAGGGAGCTTAAGAAAAATGGTTACATTAATGTTAAATATTGCAAAATAGGAGAACAGATGGCGGATATCTTCACGAAGCCACCTAGTGGACAAAGTTTCAGGAGAAATACAGAAAGATTGGAGTAAGGAGCAAGTTTTAATTTAGGGGAGACATTGTTGGAATAAATTAAAACTGCTTTAAATATTGCATTTATAAAATATTGCATTAAATTATGTTTCTTGTTTTTCTTACTTGGTCATGTTTTTTTTTTTTTTTTTTTTTTTTTTTTTTTTTGAAGAAGACAATATTTTATTCCTTTTTCTTTATTAATACATGATTGACATAAGACTCATTTTATACATGCATTTTTCTATTTGAAAGAAGTATTGAGATCTTATCCAAACATGACCAAATAAAAAAAACAAAAAACATAATTTAATGCAATATTAAACACATGCAATATTTTATAAATGCAATATTTAAAGCAGTTTTAATTTATTCCAACAGAGAGGTGTGGAGTCTCAGATTCTTTCCAAGTCAGCATAGAACTGTGGATACATATCGCCTTTAATAGCATCAACAGAAGCAAATGATCCAAGCAATACCATATCTTTAGGAGGTTGCCAAATAGTGCTACTATGTTTTGCTTCAAGTTCTCAATTTTATTGGTTCCAGGTATAGAGCACACATCCCTTCCTTGGTGGTGCACCTAAGCCAATGCAGACTAAGAGCGTATGCGTCCGTTTTTACTTGCTAGTTGACTTATTCGTTCAAAGATTAGCTCATTTTGTTTAAGAGCTTCAGATTGGACTTTAAGAATGGTTCTTCGATAGTCATCCTTTGACAGAATGTCAATGAACCCTTTCCTATAGTAAAAGAAATATCTTCCTAACAGACTGCATGCCACAATCTGTATGCCCAGTACTCTTACACATACGGAAATATGGACAACAATAACATAAATAAATGGACTGTTGTTACGTATAGATTAGTGGAGCGGAAAATGAATAAATAAACCAACTCTGTTTCACAAAACCATGTGAGCCAAGGTATCAAATCAATTAACATGCAAAAGTTTAAATGATCAATTTGTGTCATAGTTCTCTTGTAGCTCGAAAAAATTCAAATGCGTAGCATCAATGAGTGTTAATTTATATTATATACAATTTGTGGCACCATATGTTGCAAGAATGTGTATTTGATTAATATAAAAGTTATTGTATCTCTCATATGTATGCATGGCACTCTCACACATGCTATTTTGTAGAGATAACATAAAAAACATAGTAAGTGAAACCCAGTTTAATTTTATCACGTATGCTATTGTAGGAAAGTTTTGCTTAATTGTTACCTCTTACGTTATTAAATAGCACATGGGGTTTGTGCAATTGTGCATCACCAAACTATCATGATAGTACTCCTTTCTGTTTATGAATTCCAGTTTTATAGTTGTTTAGTAAACTTTTATAATCTTCGATCTCATTTTTAATTAATTAGTGACCTTAAATTACCAAAATATACATCAACTTTACTCAAGAGCTAAGAGTTATATGCAATCAAAATGCACTTAAAAAGTAGTAATATTGTTGTCTTTAGTTAGTTTCACATCCAAGAAGCGTTCATAATTTCCAAGATCCATATAACCTAAATATGGAAGCTGATATCAGTTTAGGACTTTCTTGTGCCATTATAGTTGTCCTGAAAACAGCACGTCATATATTAATGAAAGGGAGAAGAAGATATTTTATGCAGTTATAACATACAGAACTACATATGAGTCTATGACAATAACAGTGTAGGCCAAAGTAAAAGCCAAAGTATATATTTCAATAATAATCTATAATTAAGCTAACACAAATAAATCCCATATAAATTTCAGTTAACACAATTAATTTTTGTAAAAATTACTTAAATGTTACGATTATAAGTATGCTTGGAAAAAAAATAGAGTATGGCAGCAATAGCAAAAGAAGAAAATATTATAGACGAACAAAATTGGAGTCATTCTTCTCAGTGACCATGAAACAAAAATTTATTGCAGTAGAACAAATACATGAAGAAAAAAACAAAATAGGGAACAAAAGGAGGTAAAATGATGATAGGCATATAACAAATAAGTTGAAGAAAAATAAGTAAAATTATAGGTTTTAGCAAACAAATAAGGAAGAACCTTGTTTTGAAAAAGAGAGCAGAATCATGGTAGAATGTGTTAGAATGCACCACATTCTTTTACAAACCACAGTCCAAAAGATTCAAACTACGCTCAAGAACTGGCACAAAGGTGTAGCTTAGTAGAACTTTAGCTCCTGCTTCGTTCTCTTTCATTGAAAGAATTTCTGGACAAAAGTAATCGAGCAGTTGATTAAGAATATGTAAGTGCTAATACTTGATGGTAAACACAATAGTGAAGTTTGTTTTACCCATTTTTGACACGAGCAGGAGATCCATCGTAAACGCGCTTAACTCGTCATGGTCATGCTTTGGAAGTGGCGATTTGTTGTAACTACGTTCAGTAGGAGGTGAGCGACCACGAGGGCTCAAGCATCTACGCCTCGGGGAGCGGTCATTTGGGCTTGGGCTCCTACGCCTCGAGGAGCGGTCACGTGAGCTGTTGAAATGATATTTTGAGCTGAGGCGATTTAGACAGCGGAGCAGTTGAACTTCAGTAGAGAGAATAATGGTAGAGAGGTGAAATATTCTCTAAAATTTGTATAGTTGTAGAAGTCACGGAGGAAGAGAGATTGGAAATGGAAAGAGAGCGCCGAGTTCCAAGGAATAAGAAAAAAAATTGGGGACTACTGAGTTTTTCGTAAAGCGTGCTTGTCTTGAGAATTCAACCCAATATTAATTATAATACTTTGAAAGAACCCAGTAATAATTAGAGCACATGTTACACAGCTTTTCGGTATCAGTGTTTTTTATTAGTTTTCTTTTTTTTTAATGATATCGTGGAGGGAAAATATGCAGTTTTGGAGTAAAACTGTAGAGGGAAGTTGGGCAGTTTTGAAGGAAAATTACCCTTGCTTTAGTATTATGTTAGATAAAATCCGTTGTAACTTAATCCTTCAATATCAACATGTTTACAAGTAGAAGTTAAAAACCATTGGCAACTAAACTTACAATTAGAATTTGACTACAATAGCCAATGCAATAAGTTATTTCCCATTACAAACATTCTGAACCATAATTCAGAGGTCAAAATCCTTCAAATTAACTCCAAAAAGAATAAAAAACATCCCCTCGTCCAACTATGAAGAAACCGCATTAATGGCTAAAGGAGTTCTTACATAATGCTTCCCATCACTCCATATAATCATTCCAAACACATATCCAGGCCCAACACTTCCATACGTACTCTTAAAACTAACCTGAAACGTTTTCTCTTCCCCAACTTTACTAAACTCAAGCACTCCTGGCTTAACTGACACCTGAATGGCCATCGGAGATTCAACCCTCACCTTGTATGTACCTGGTAACCCGACATTCTTCACTGTTCGTGTCACAGTCAGTGACCCATTTAGATCCGCGATTGTAATTGAAGGATAGTTCAAGTTTGATATGTCCATTCGTTCTTCAGGGCACTCGTATGGCTTACCGTTGAACAGAGCCATTGCAGTTGCATTGTATCCCAGTGAGCAGATGAAGTTTAAGTAGTCGGTTGTGGTTAGGTCGTATACTAGACCCGGGTCCATTGCCCGGTTGGGCCTGATATTCCCTGACCCGTACGCCAGTGGTGTGGCCTTTGTGCTGTCGTAGTTTTTGATTGGTTTGCCTGTGTTGTCCCTTGTTCTTGCTGCAACCAAAAAATAATACACCGTTTATGGCTTTTGTTATCCTTTATATATAGAACAATAACACTACCAACAGCTACCTGCAGAACAAATGCATTTTAGCAATGACTGAACAAACTGACTAAATTCTTACACTGATTTTGAACTAGAGTTGAGGGTTTCATTTCCAGGTGAAAAAGGCCGTAGGTATTTTACCTGTAGTCATGATAGCAGATTTGATTGCAGCAGGGCTCCATGTGGGGTACATCGTCTTAAGGAGGCCAGCTATGCCCGCTACATGAGGGCAAGCCATCGAGGTCCCTGACAATAAATTGAATTCCACACGTCGTGTGTCATTTGCAAACGATGTAGGGCTTACTGCTTCGCTATATGCAGCAAGAATGTTGTATCCAGGCGCTGTTACATCAGGCTATACAAAATGGAAAATAAGATTAACAAAGTATTTACTTACACAAGTGTACAAAATGTTGGCTCCAAACCTTAAGTATTTGTGGGGCAACGAGGTTTGGTCCTCGAGAAGAGAAGTCTGCCATGATCGGTGCAGGTGTAACTCCTAGTACAGTTCCTGGTGCTGAAATATACCCTACAGGTGATCTTGTAAAGAAGAAAAAACACATTATGTTTTTAGGCAATTTTAGTTTCATACAAATTTTACAGTTTTCAGGTCTTACTTTGTGGTATTCATGTAGGAATCAAGGGTAAGACCATCTTCATAAGCAATGTTCACTTGTGGAAGAAGCTGAGCATCTGCTGTTAAAGCATTTCCACTGTATTCATCATTCACGAGAATCATACCGATGCCTCCAGCTCTGATCACTTCTTCTCCTTTCTCGAATCTATTGTTCTCGCCGTTGAGACATATCACGATTTTCCCATTTACTTTTTTCGCGTCTAGAGAACCATAATAGCATACCATTCTACAATGGATATATGTAGTAATAACACATTTCCAGTCGTAAATACAAATGAATTGAAATAATTTGTTGTGTAATTTGGAGGCTTACGCTTCTTCAGCCGTTGCATGAGATGCACTGGCGTCCACGGCCTTAATCAGTGGATATAGTTTCTTTGGCAAACTTTTGTCCGACAAACTGAATCCCTATGTATGTAAATAAGATTATAAAGAGATCAAAAGAATTAAAATGCATACAAGCACTAGCATTATATGTTCATAGCTTGAGTTTTAGTGACAATGTAATCCTTCTGAATAACTCACGGTATGTTCCTGTGCGATGTTGGCTATAGAAGAATAGGAGATTCTCCATCATATCTGATAATCACGTATGCACGGGTATAACTGGTAATTTAACAACTTAAGCACTAGGAAGTCCAATTTAATGGGACCAATTCTTCTATCTCCAGCTACGTGTGCACCATATCCCTTTATTACCTTAACCATTCATTTCAGGTCTACTGGTTTAGTTTACTGATTAATTACATGAATTGAACTGTCATGATTTGAAGGAGACATCGCCACAATTTTTTTTTTGGAACTCAGAAATTAGTCTTAGGGCTCGTTTGACAACAACTTATCTAATTATCTTCAAACTCCTTAAAAAGAAGTTTATGAAAAGTAAATTCTAAGCTGTTTAAAAAAGCGATTTATAAGAAGTGTTTACATATAATAGCTAATAAGAAGAAATGTTTGGTCAAAATTGTCTAAGAAATTGATTCATAAGTCATAACCAACAAGTAGTTGTTTCTTAAAATTTACTACTTGTTAACTATTTTACAAGCCACTTATTAAAAGTTACCAAACATCAAAATTTAAATAAGTATCTTATTTTGACTACTGTAAGTAGTTGTCAAACATACTCCTAATATGATTTATAGCGTCACATAATATGACTGGCCAATATATCAAAATCAGTGTGGGTTTATTGGAACACTATAAGCCTATATTTAGAACTACTATTCAGAGAGAAAAAAGATGACAAGTGCATAGGAAAAAAGATCAAACCTTGATTTTGTGTTTATTTCCCAAAGTAAGCCAGGATACAAACTGCCGATCCAGGGTCGTAGCTCCTGCAGTTAGTATCCAAGGAGCCGTATTGGACACCGTACCCTCGGTGGGGCCCTGATTTCCACCAGACCCGACCACCAAAATTCCCTTTGCAGCTGCATGGAATGCACCGAGCGCGATGGGATCATTAATGTAATCAGCCGCACTACCACCGAGGGATATGGTAATCACGTCCACGCCGTCATGAATCGCGGCATCATAACCGGCTAATATGTCCGCTCCGTAACAGCCTCCTCCCCAGCACACCTTGTATGCCGCTACTCTAGCAGCCGGGGCCCCACCCGAGGCTGTCCCTGCCGCCAAGCCAAAAAAGCTGGCATTCGGTACGCTGTTTCCGCCAGCCGTCGATAATGTGTGGGTTCCATGCCCATCATCGTCCCGTGCAGATAGTCCTGGCATGTTTTCATCCTTTGATTCGAACTGAGAGCCCATATTAAAGCATCGCGCACCTATTAGCTTTCTGCATGTTTTCAACATGGAATTGAACTCATAAATTGTAAAGTTCAATGTTTGAATCAAATCGATATTTGAATTGTATCAATTCAAAAGATCTATATTTTAAGATTGTTATACATTTCAGAATAGATTTTGATTGTTGAACTTCTACGACTAAACTTAAAACTTAAATTTTTCTACATTTACATTTATATATTATTTGGCAAATTCTATTCAGACACCGCAAATTGCTTTACCTACACCATGGGATTTTAAATAAAATTTCAAACCAAAATGACCTTATTAAAAAAGAATCAATATTAAAGAATGAAAATATATACAATTCTCTCTTATTTGCATTATGTATACTCAATATAATTTCTCTTGTAAAGTTAGTATATTATAAATTAATTTATATCACTGGCTAAATTAATTTTATATTTCTTTTGAGGATTAAAATACATTCATATCGTTACAAGCAACATTTATATACAGTCAATTTTAACAGTTTTTGCTTTAATTAAATATAAAAATTAAAATTTAAAACTAACTACTAAAATTAATGTTATACAGAGTACTAAATTCTTCAGTCTTTCATTCAAATCTAATCATGTTTAAATTTAACACCAAAACTTAACTAGTTTAATTTTCTAATATTTAAAAAAATAAGTTTAAATTTCCATCATCTAAAATTAAAAGTGATTTAAAAATAAAACAATCAAATAATTTAACATACTTGTGTTAAATTTTTTTCTTCTAGTTTTAGGTAAATATATTGCAATGAATTCCCAGTTTTATGTAATTTAGTTTTAAGGTTAAAGAGAGGAAAAGTGATGAAAATATAAAAGAGTAATTTTGTGAAAGAGTATATGGTGTATGAAAAGAAATTTTTGGTGCATTATATTTTATTTTATTTTACGGTGTATGTTAAGAAATTATAGGTGTATGCATAGAATTAACCATATTATTTTGAAAACATAATAATTGGAATTGTGAATCCAAATGAATATTAGCTTAAAAGAATTCTTTTTGGTTTGACTGTCTAAATTGGAATGTAATTAAATCAAATGGTTAAAGTAGATATTCGATCTTAATAGGAATTTGAATTGTTAGATTTTAATATTTTGGCAACAGTGTAAAGAATAGTTTCATATCATACAATTAATATACTAAAAATGTAATTATACTCCTTTAAATGGTACTACCAAAATTGGTGCTTTTTAATGAGTTCAAATTTAATTCAACATGGAGGGTATCAATATCTGATGGCCAAGATCTTAGTAACTGATATGTAATAGAAGTTAAAATGGGATGCATGGTTTACATGTCAAAAAGCTTAAGCATTCCATATCATTATCTGATATAGTCTTGCTGCACTCTAAGTTTTTCCATCTTTAGTAGCAACGATCCGTTCATTTTAATAAATTTGACCTCACTCAAATACACACAATTATGTAAGTTTATGATCCAATGTCTTTGAAGCTCTGAAGTAAGTTTTCAATATAAATCACCTGTTGCAAGGAACACCTGCTTTTGTGTTATTATCACAAAATCCTTTCCATTTCGGAGGAATCGGTCCCATTCCTTGGTCACTAAAGCTCTTCGACTCCGGCCAAACACCTATATATATTACATTCTTTATGTGTTATATAACCATGTAAACTATAGTGAAATACTTATATATAAGGAAAATATATGAAGACTGAAGTTAAGACGGTCCTTACTAACCTGTGTCAAGATTCCCAATAATGGCATCTTTTCCGAATTTTGCCTTGGCCCAAATGGAAGAAGATGGCACTTTTCCTTGAATCTTTAACAAAAGAAGATCCCATGATCTTGTTGTATGTAATTGCATTGCTTCATTTCTGAATAATGATATCACCCTAGGATGTTCTAGTATGATATTTACTTAGCAAAAATTCATATATAGATTGTAAAACAATAAACGACAGCGTTGTACAATTCTTACTGGACAACTCCATTGCTTCATCTTCTTCTAGGATTGCTGCGAAGCCATTGATGTGTTTTGTATATGAGTATATAATTGCTTGCTGTGCCTTCTCCCTACTGTATAATTGCCAATACATGCATGTAATATAATCGAAGTACTAATCAATAATCATCAATATATATGATTATAGTGCAAACACCTGAATATTACCTTTCCAGAAACTGTTCTAGTAATTGGTAGTGTGAGTTAGTGGCTGCCTTAAATTCTGATTCCGTTGCCTTTTCTCCATGATTATGCGCTCCAAGATACACAATGTATGACTGAAGAGCGAAAGATCACTTCAGAATTATAATCAAATTCATGTTAAGAAATATTCCAATTTCTTGATACAGTAATTAGGCCTAATCTTGGAATGTGAATAAGTAATTTGTTCTTGCCTTTTTTCCTGCGAATACTGTTACAGTAAAAACTGAAAAGAAAATCAACAGCACAATAAGATCATGAAGCGCTCGTACGCTGCTCTTCATTTGGCATTTACTTCGAAATTTTGTTGTTTTTTTAGGAATTTACACAATAAGGTTATATTGGAGCACTTAATAAGTGGGAAGTAAAGAGGATTTTGAGTGCAATATTTATAATAATGGAACGTAAACTTTGACAGAAGAAATTTTCTTTGTGCGAATGTGTAGCCGTTTTAACTGTATTTTGCATTAGACTTTTTCAGAGGAACTACGGTCGGGATCCATTTTTCAACTCTTCATTTTCAAAAGGGAAGGGTGATGCCCTCTTTTCTCACCTAAATGGCCGTTTTTTTTTTTTGTTTTTTTTTTTTTTGTTATTATTATTATTTTTGAAAAACTAAAATTTGAATAACTACAAAAGGATAAAAGTTTGAATCCATAATGAAAAAAAAAAGTTTAAATAACAATTTTTCGAACTTCTTTAGCTTTAAGAATGAAGTTCGGACTTTAACCTCAAGAACGTATATTTGTAAGTGAATACTAACTCGGGGTTTCCATGTTACCGCAACCTACGTCATCACACTGTACACCGTCGCACTCCAGATCGCTACACTTCTCATGTCATCTTACACCTTGTTCTGAATTTGACTCTACTTATAGTTGTCGCCTTCCATAACCACCTCATCCATAATCGCCAACATCTCAAAATCTTACTCTTGCGTATATCTTTCAATTCATGACAACATCATGGTCATCTCGTTTTGCTGACCAATCATCAATTATTGCAAATAATAACAGATAAAAAGACGATACTATACAAGACCATTGAATGAGAAAGTAATAAAAAATATGTAGCAATTGCAAAATGCTATTGTGATTTGTATCAATTAACCGAAAACATCATGCAACAACGTGACGATTCAACAAGTTGGAAATAGCTCTGCTGAAGGGGCAATTAATGCTGAAAATTCTGAACTCGTAAAGCATGTACCTCAAGAGAATTGTTATAATATCGAAGAAGGAGTTCCAGTTAAGCAACAATAGAATATGACATATGATATATTATTTAGAGAGAAGGATTCTAAAGGGTTGAAGTGCCAAATCTTGTTCTTATGGCAAAACAATTCAAAGTGGATTGGTTGTAGTTTGTCGGGTTTTGGATGGATAACTAACGTTCGATTAACAAAAGAACATTTGACCAAATAAGGGCTAGCATAAAGATTGCGACATGTAAACCCAATATCCCAAAGTTAACGGACGAGCATAAGCAACCAATCAAGACAATCAGTTTGTGTATATAACTTATTGAAGTGGATCACATGGTGGTTCAAATCCAGAATTTCAAAATCATTGCTGAATATTCTATGTAAAGTGTTGTCTTTCACTGACCGACCTTGAAAAATACCCTATCGCAACAGGCAAAATCTGTTGCAGTAGGTCTATTGCAACAGGCCAACGCCTGTTGGTATAGCCAAAGTTGCCAAAGGTCTGCAACATTTTTCGCCTGTTGCAATAAGATGTTGCGGTATACTTTTTTGCAACAGGCTTTTTCTGTTGCAACAGATCCTTTTGCAACAGTACATGCCCGTTGCAATAGATTTCTAAATCTATAAAAAAAAATACAGCTTATAGATACTACATATTAAATGTATTCGTTTTAGTATTAGCATATATCACAAAATGAAATAAACAAATAAAAAATTTATTTTAACAAAATTTTAACAGTACAAACAATTACAACAAAAATTTCTATAATTTTCATACACCATTCATTCATGTATAACAATTTCTTCTCTTATACAACACATTTCTTTCGAATAGAGTATTTTCTACTCTATCATACATATACTATAACGAGAAAATAAATATCATCGGTTCACTAGAACAAATCTGCAGTTCATGCTCCATGTTTGCTGTCGATCATGAACATGCACCACTCAGTGTTAACAATACAAAATCACATCTGAATATCATAACCTGCAAAGGCAAAACAAATCGTAAGATAATGAAGTGTCTACCAAGCAAGCTACCAGAAATTCCAGCAGTGAAGTAAATGAGAACAAAGATCATTAAACAATAGTGGATACAGTACACGATGCTAAAACTAATAATAGTGGATATAAATGTAGATTGCCGAATTTCTCAAATATCACATCTTTTCATATAATTCAAGAAGGCTAGTGGATTGCAAGTAGATTAATAGAAACAAGAGGGAGCAATAATATATCAGTCAAGGAAAAATTCATTCAGTTCGTATACTTGATTACAGTGAAGTGGTGTGTAAACGTACAAAATTAAACATTCAACTGAAGAATAAAACACAAATATGGATAGTAAAATCTAGAAAAACATGCTGTGTGGAATGTACAAACCTTTGTCTGGGAGGAAGGGTCAAATGACTCAAATCTGATCGACAAAAACACACATATTTAGCTAGTAATCTGCCAAATCGAATAGAGAGTCGCTCTACTAAGACGCTGTGCTCGAGCTCAGTTAACAGCGTCGTCATGTTGACTATAATTCATTGGTAAGTTACACACAATTATGGTGGTTATCACACTTTTTACCTAGAAATTTCAAGCTGGCCCAAAGCCGCACAGTTGAGTAAATGCTTGTGTAGCGTAGTATACTGCTAGGCTGCCAGCTATTCGAGTGTACAGTGTATAACACAGAAAACTCATATTATTACAGAATTTCAAGAGATGGTGACAAATCGATAAGAGCTACAAAAGGAAGAAGAACAATATCTGCTGCTCTTTTGCTATATTTTGAACAAGTTCTAGCATATTCCACTTGTTTAACCATTTCAAAACTTACATATTATTTTTTTGGAAGTTTATTAAACTGTTAATATATTTACAAACTCAACACCACATTACTCTATTGTTTTAAAGATATTCAGCCCTCGTAGAGCATCTAAACTCATTTGTCATTTGACATTTCAGAGTATTGACCTCACAATGTTGATTTACATATTCAGTTGTAATTATACATTGAAACCTAAGACCTCAACTAATGGGTTTAATATTTGTCTATTACAGTCAACAAGGCTAGTATGGAAGATAAAAGTCAAAGTCGAACTGGTGTTGCTTTTCTTTTCTTTTTGAAAACATGGCGTTGCTTTTCTTTTTTCAGTACAGTCATTAAAATATCACCAATCAAAGATGCAGAGGTTAGTCAAAATGGCTAATTTATATAACAAAATGTGCAAATTATTCACATTAGCTAAACTAAGTGCTTTCCAAAAATGTAAATTTCACAACCAATATTTCGCTTCCATTGAAAATTCTTATTCCTAGCCAAATTAAATGCAGTATACAACATACTCAGGAACCCAAAATCAAAATTTCAGCTCATTAAGAACAGGGCTGAAGGTGATATAAAAGAAAGGAAGTTTTAGTTTGTATTTCGCTAATTAAGGATACAGAAAATCAAATAAAAAAACTGTTTTTAGCCTTTGGGGTAAAATAATGATCGACTGGAATTAAATTTCTATAATTTTTGATCTTCTGGGAGGAAGGGATGGATGGAAACCTAAATTGAAACCATATATATAATCATACGTTCCAAACTGAAAATGTTAAACAAAGTAAAATTTACATAGAAATAACTCACCTATGCTAAAATCAACCGAAGTATCACGATCGGAAGTTCCATTAAGTCGCTTTCTACTGCTAGAATTAACCGACCTGTGACAATCGGAAGTTCAATTTATTCGTCTTCTACTTCTGGAATTGTTTGACCTGATGTAATCAGAAGGTCAACTGAGGGAAGACCTTGTTACTTCTAGAAGTCGCCTTCTTTGCCGCCTCATATCCAATCGCCTTTCCTCTCCTCGCCATCACGATTTCTGATTTGGGTAATTAGGAAATTAGGGTTACAAGCAAAACTCGTGGAGAAGGGAGAACGGCTCGCGGTGAAGGATTTTTTTCTGGGCTTTTGAATTGAGATGCGGTCTTGTTGGGAAAATAATATAAACGAAAATTTTCACTGAGAACGCAAAATTTTTGAATTTGGAGCCAAAAGTTTTCGATTTGGAGCCAAAACAGAACTTAATTATAAAAGTTACAGCATGAATCACCTAAATGTACGAGTGGACGCGGTAGGTTGAATAAACTTACAAGTTCATATTTAGACATTTGTTTATTAGGTGGAAAATAGTTACTAGTATCATTTACTACGAATTTTCGTTGGTTTTTAATAAATATTAAATATTAGTTTTTAAAATTGATTACTATTTATTAATTATTCAATATTAGTTATTGATTATTTAATATTGACTATTAATTTTTAAATATTAATTCTTACTTATTTATAGTAGTTATATAAAATTAATGACTACTTATTCGGTACAGATTATTGAATAATAATTATTGATTATTAAATTAATTAATAGTAATTATCATTATTAATTATTAAATAGTAATTATTGAAAATTTACTATTAATAATTAGTTATTAAAACACTACTACCTATTTGTCAATTGTTAATTGTTAGCAGTGGTTTATTGCTTCTTAATTATAACTGAATGTTATGAATATTACAACAAATTTTATTTAAAATATAATTTCTTGTAGAAAACTTAAAATTTTATGAATATTACAAAATTGACGTTTTCTCTTATTTAAATATTAAAAGCTTATACTTGTTTTTCGCAACTGGCTTTACCAGTTGTAAAAATACAGTTATTGCAACTGGCGAAAATAGTTGCTAAAGATATTTATTTGCAACTGGCTTGGAAGCGCAGTTGCAAATAATATGTTTGTTGCAACTGTTATGAAGGAACAGTTGCTAAAAGTATGTATACGCAATAGGACGGGAAGTGCAGTTGCTAAAAATATCTTTTTCACAACAAGAAGAAAAGACCTGTTGCTAAATCTTATCTATTGCAACTGCTATAATAGGTCTGTTGCTAAATATCATTTACTGCAACTGTCTTTTGTTGCCTGTTGCAAATAGCTACTTGCAATAGGGTATTTTTCTTGTAGTGAATTTAGGATATGTTCACTACACCAGAAATGCAAAGTAGGCAGTGCTTTGGGTCTTATCTAATGTGATTAGGCAGTGCTCAGGGCCATATCAAATTTTCGCGTGTTTAAACATTTGATACGACCTTAAGTCGTATTTAATGATGAATTAGATACGGCCATGAGCCGTATCTAATTCATCATGAGATACGACCATGAGTCGTAGGTAATTTTTTTTTTAAAAATAATTACAATTAGCATATGATACAATTTAAAAAGCATTACAGCAAATTCATTAAAGAAAAGTAGGGCACTTGGAAAGTGCAAAGATAAGAACAATAACATATTGCACATGATTCTTGACCAATATAATTTTGCATACAGGATTAGTTGCTTAATAAAATTCTTGACCAATTCAATTCTGCACATGATTCACCATCAATCTCCTCTAATACCACTATCAAGTTGCCTGTTGGATAGAACCATTCACATGGAAAATGGTACCATCTTCGAGAGGCTGCTCCACAATTGGTTTGATACTTAATCTCGCTGAACTTTCCTTAATAATCACAGTCACTGCAAGTTCCATAAGCTTTGTAAGCAGGCCAATAACGACCAATGTTACGTCCATTAATCCATACTTGACCTTTTCCCATAGTTGTACATAAACTGAAATGTAATCGGTTAAGCAGTGTAATAATTTTTGATATGCCATAAATTTTATGCTAATATAGTGATAAAATATTTTAAGGCTACATAGTTGTACATAAACTGAAATGTAATCAGTTAAACAATGTGTTTACTCATGTAAACATAAATATCATATCTAAATAACTTGCAATAGAGGAAAAACTAATTAGCTACACATACAATTTTTTTTGGTTACCTGAAGCGGGTTTTAGCATGATAACTGTTGAAAAGTTTTCCTGCATTCTTTTTTTTTACTGCTTATGGATGGCAACTGGTATAATAAAGAATGAAAACAAGTCCTTAGATCAACTGAAATTAATTGTTAGTTCAAATTTGCTAGTTACGAAAATGAAGAAAATGTTACGAAAGCGAGTTTGTCAATGAGTTCTGGAAAGTTCTTTCGAGAGCCTTGAAAAATCTATATGCATGCGCTGAAGAAACTGGAAAGACTGTTGTCATGTGACTGGTGCATATACATGAAGAAAGCACAAAAGATGGTACGATAATGGATTAAAAAACAGAGATTTTAGATTGCTGACTACACAGAACATTTTTAACTATGGAAGTGCACCACTAAATTGCACTGCAAGAATTAGCAACGATGGAGCGAAAAACTAGCTATTTGCATAAGAAATTTAACATCAACAATCGCAGTTTCAACCACAATAAAAACTGCGATCATGTGATTTATAATTATATCTAAAAATAAAATTAATAAAAAAACTTAACACCTTAGAATTAAGGCAGCCGAGCACTGAGCACGACATAATTGGTTGACATGAAACTGGATCTAGGGCTGCAATCATCAGTTCATCACTGGTTAGTTTGTCGCTTTCGCTCGCAAGCAAGAAGCGGTTTTTTTTTTCGTTGCCCCTTTCGCATTTAGTTGCCCTAGATATTAGTCTCATTTGCCTTGGTCTTAGGTCGGGCCTGTCCATATGTAAGTAATTTCGACAAATGGAAAATAAACTTAATAAATGGACTATAGTAGTCAGTCAAAGTTGCAACACTACAAGAAAAACCGAGATTAGCGACAGATTTTTAGCAGCGGAAAATTCCATCGCTAATTAGCGGCGGATTCCCGTGGGTTTTGTAAGAGAAAATATTTTGGATTTTATATGTCACCTTATTATAAATTATTACCGTCGAATACTAATTCTGTCGCTAAATCAATGAAAATTGCAGCTCTTTACCGTCATATAATATTTGACGCTAAATTCCGTTGCTAATAGAGTCGGATTACCCTCGACATAATTTTGAAGCTATTTTCCTGCAGTTTTCCAAGAGATTTGAAACGAACTTTTTTATTTTTTATTTATTAAATGTTTTAAATTTGTGTCATTACTTAGTAATTAATTAGTAAATTTAAAATTTAAATAATTAATGTTAATAATACATTGGTAATTAACAATAAATAATAACTATTAGAAGTAAATAAAATTCAATAGTTAATGCTGATTATTTTTTTAATAAAAAATTAATGTTGATTAATTATTAATTATTAATTATTATATAATATAAATAAGAGATAATAGTAATTAATAAAATACATTGTTGTTCGATGTTTTTTTTTGATAATCAATGATTATTTAATAGGCTTTAATACGATTAATTAAATTAATATCAAGAAATTATTAATACATATTTGCTTTTAAGAAATTGATTGGTACGTATTATTTGATAAATAATTAGTGAAGTTTCATTCAAAATTACGGTTTTATTATTCTAGTAACTAACTTTCTCTTGTTAATTCCAATTTTTTATTTATTACATGCTAATTATAATTGTTAATTATATTTTATAAATTTTTTAACCTCTTCGTCGCGCCGTCGCTTTATAGGTAGTGAAGTTTTTCTGAGTTTAATTCAAAATTACGGTTTTATTATTCTAGTAACTAACTTTCTCTTGTTAATTCCAATTTTTTATTTATTACATGCTAATTATAATTGTTAATTATATTTTATTATTTTAGAAATTTTGAAATTCGTTAAATTAAATTTTGAAATATTCATAAAATTTATAAAGCAAAATTTGAAACTTTCATAAAACCAAAAAAAATTTAAACTATAAATAAATTTAAACTAAATATAATCTTCAAATTTAAGAAAACTCATAAATGTTAAAAAGTTCAGACTTTGAAAAGTGTAAAATAGTATGTTGCAAATTCTTATTTTACTATTCATTTGTAGTTTTCTTTAGTAACTTTTTTTATTTTGTATGTGCTAATATTTTTTCAGTTTAAGTGCAGAATTTGACTCTTAACTAACGTTCTCCCCTTAAATCGCATCCGCCTCCGATGATGTTCAGACTAGCAGATTAGCGTTCTGGTATAAAATTCGAGAAGTCAAAATGGCTGTTCGTTACTTTGTTTGTTAATTTTCTATTTTCCGCATCTGCAATCTCACGGATTACCAATAGAATTCCAATAGATTTGCAAGAGATGTTTATATTATTTTTCTAAGATATACTTTAGTGTTATTTTTTTTAATAATTATTAACAATTTCAATAATTAATAATTAATTTGTTCTAATTAATTATTTATAAGTAATAATAAATAATAATTTACGTTCTACAATAAATAATAATTTACGTTCTATAAAAATAATTAAATTATTATTAAGATGTAATAAATAATAATTGAAAATTTATCAAGAAGTAATATTTAATTCTAAATAGTAATAACCGGTGAATAATTTTTCGTTGTTGTTTTAATTTTAGTATGTACTTATTATTTACTAATTACAATTGAAAATTATAATTTATATCTTCGAAATTCTTAAATTTTGAATTTTGTTAAAATAAATTTTGAAATATTCTTAAAATTATTAAACAAAATTTTGAAATTTTAATAAAGTTTGAAAGAAATTAAAAATTTAGATAAATTTAAACCTAATAGCATATTCAAATTTAACAATACTCATAAACGGAAAAAATTAAAAATTCGAAAAATATATAAAGTATGTTGTATGTAATTACTTCTATATGTATTTTTGAGGTTTTGTTTAGTTATGTATTTACTTTGTAAATGTACCCATTAGCTCCAATCTGAAATTTTCCCTCCAAGCTGAAATTTTCCCTCCAAGCAGAAATTTTCAATTCAGTTCGACATTTCCCTCTGTACAAATTTTTTTGTTGTGCTAACACTTTTTATTTTCCTCGATTAAAAATAATCCCGCTCCTCAGCCTCCTTATTTCTCTCTGAAAATATCCACAGCCAAAAATCAGTGCCCCAATTCGTTCCCTTCGTTGAAAACCTAAACCTAATTTAAATGGATCATCCGAACGCTTTGCCGAAGCTATTCGGCGGGAGCGGGATTTATCGAAGCTATTTTGCAGTAGAATTCCAAAAGATTTGCAAGAGATGAAAATAACAGTTTATTATAATAATTATTTAATAATCAATAATAAAATTTAATACTTATGAAATAGTATCTAATATTTAATAATTAATTTTATATAATTGTATTTAATAGTTACAATTGATAATCATAGTTGGTACTTATGTTTTAAAATTTAATTGATAATTATATTTTATATTTCGAAAAATTTAAAATCATCTTGAATAAATTTGAAATAAATCATAAAGTTTATAAAACCAATTATTGTTTGACACGAAATAACCAAAATTTCTAAACTTTAAAATATTAAAAAAGTTCATTTAATAGTTTAATTTAAATTGTATAATATTTTATATTCACTACAAGAAAATATGTTATTAATAACGTCATTTAATAACATTTTATTCTAAACTGTTATTGTTTAAGGATAAACATTTATTTTTTAATTCGTTTTGTTTTGTACCGGTGGGTGCTTTGTAACACTTTTGGCTCCAAAATTTTCGTTCCCTCCAAAATAACAATTACCCCGTAATCATAAATCGCACTTTGCCGAGTATCATCGCCCCCTCTTCGCATTCCCTTTTTTCTCCAATCCCTATAACCCTAGATCTGACTCTATTTCACGCTCCGCAATAAGATCCGATCGCCCTTTGCAGTGCCGTTCATCGCTGTGTTTCTCCCGCCCACTCCTCACTATTGCGCCTTCAACGTGTGCTACAAGATCTGACTCTGACAGAACTAGGGTCTCAGAATCCGCCTGTAGCTGTTTTTTGGTATGGTGTTGAGTTTTGGGAATGAAATTTTATTGTGTTTAGTAACCAGTGGAGTTTTTTATACATAATTTTTGTCCAATCTATTTACATGGCAAAAATTCAATGGATATTATTATGCCGCACAAATTTTTGGATTGCCCATGAGTTTAAAGTTTCAAATTTTTCTAAGCTTGATTATTTTAATATTGTTTGAGGCTCGCTGTTTGGATAGTACACGAGCTTCCGTATTTCTTTCCACATGAATTTGCAAGTTTGTGTTCAAGTATTTTTCTCCAAATGATTTTAGGCTTAATTGATACTGTTAATGATTTGCTCCGTTGTTGATTTTTGTATACGAGCAGAATCAAATTCAATCTGGTCGACAAGTATAGATTAAACCAATTTAATGTTTTCGACATGCAGTTTCAAAATCATAGATTGATTGGTTCATGTTTGTTATATTGTGTAATAAGTTACTTTCCAGTAAAAGGAAAGTATTTGTATGCCAACATTGTATGTAAGAAAGTGCTGCTTCATTATCAAACTGTTATCAAAAACATGATCTCAACAGGAAGATGCACAGTTATTTGTGTTTGTTAAGAACGTGGGTACGGAATGTATGTAGCATGACTTCCTTCTTGAAGGACATAAGTGCATAAGGTGGTGAAGTATAACTGTCTTTATTAGCATGTGGTATCAGGCCTAATGGGGTATTTTTATACATAATATAATGGGGAATGGTTTCTACAGTAGTAGGTGCGATGCAAATGCATGGACAAAATGCTATTCAAATTCAACTATCATGATGCAGCAAAGTAGGTTTGCATATGAAATTAATTATCATTGGCAGACATTAACAAAATAAGTTTGCACATGAAATTAATTATTCAAATTCCACTTGATTTTTTCAATACTAGGTGATTCCAATGTTTATGTAATAGTTGTTTTTTTCTGAGCGTTATTTGTGGGATTGTATACTATGAAATTTGCTCATCTAGGATTGAACCAAGACCCAGTTCATCAAGCCTGAGGAGGTGACTCGTATTTTTTGTGTTTTCTTAATCAGTGGTCATTCCCAATTCTAATAGTCATCACATAGTATCAATTCATGTTTTATATATAGGGAGGATGGAGGTTGGTGGGTTTTGCCCATGATTCTTCTCCTTGTCAAAACTTCACAAGCTTGCTTCATATTGGCACACTGCAAAACTGAAAATTGTAGACCTTTCTTTGTATGGTCCTAATCCAGAGAAATTCTGGGAAACGTGAAATGATACAGGGTCAGTTGCACGCACACGCGCACACACACACACACACACTGGATGCTCAAGACGTTATTCGTTTTTACTAGTTGCATTGCTGTAAGTCCACTAGGTACCTTGGAGCAAACCCATGCTGCACAGAGCCTTATTGAAGCATTTTTGCTTAAGGAGACTGCTATTTCTCAATTTTCTGTAACTGAAGGTAAAATAATTATCTTCAAATTATGGTTTTTTTTCCTTTTTTATATATTCTTTGCTAGAAAATTATTATGCTAGCATGTTACAATCTGCACGCTGTCCTTATTTTCCCCCAAGTCACTAGCTTTATACATGATGTCTAATCTATTGAATCTTAGCAATGCAGCTTTATACATAGTGTCTAATCTGTTACATTTTCAGTATCTCCATTAAGCAGATGCTAGTAAGTTTGTATTTGTAGGATAATTTTTAACTATAATTGATGGAATTGATGATGGTAATTTCATAAAGCATGCCGACTCATCACTGTTCATTGATCTCCTCTATGATCATGTCCCTTTTTAATGTTTTTTCGGTGACTCTACATCTGAAAGGTAAGTAACATTTATCTTATTTCTGTTTTGTTTTCCTTGTATGTTCAAAGATCAGAATGGAATTAGTTGGATAACATGGCTTACACGAACAAATTTTTACATGTTCGAACATGCCAAGATAAGAGATGTACAACTACAAACACTGACTAATTAGGTCTGATTCATATTTATTGCTTCAATTTTTGCATAGGTTGACTACCAGATATTTGATGAGTTTGACTGTCCCAGCTTACCTTCTGATTCAACTTAAGGTACTTTTTGTACTGTTAGTCTGTGTGCTGTAGAAAAAATTCAAATACAAATGGTACTGCTACTATGTTTTATTTTTTGTAACTGTTAGTGTTCACACTATGACATGCTGATTTCATGTAACTAACACTTTTTGGCAGCTACACCTGAAGCTGAACATAAGTACCATTCATTTAATTTCATTGTTTGTCCGCACTAATCATATATAGTTTGGATGCAATATATTATGACTAAAAAATACGTAGAACTGCTTTGGGGATTTGACTTATTTACGTCCAATTGTGTTATTGGATATATGATAGACTTTATGACTTCCAATCTTATGATAAACAATAGAATAGTAATGCACCCGAGGTTTATGTTTATATTACCAACTAGACATAATATAAATATTTCTATTTTAAGATAGTGTTAAGTGTTAATGGGTGCTACCATTATGTGTTAGTCACTTATAAATTTCGCAATAATGCTATATGTATATAGTTTTAAATTTGAAGGTGATCATTTTCTATTTTTTTCCAAAATGTATAATTGCCTTGTTTCGTTTGCATGTTAGTAGGCAATAGGCAATGGCAGTAGAGCCTGAAGCATCACTAATTGGATCAGGTGGAATATTCGAAAGGGTTAAGAAGAAACTGGAATTAGTTAGGTCCACACATTAAGTGGCATGGTGAAGTGGATGACACCAACATGAGATAGGAGATCTTTGGCAGCTGCCAATCGTCTAGATGGCTAAGGGTTCTTCGACCAATTGGGTTTCGATGAGGTAAACATGAGCAAGTTAGTCCATTATCAATTATCAAGTTGGATGCCTGAATCTATTAGAAACTGCAGCAGGTTAGTCGATTTCTATATAAATCATAATCAGTTAATGTGTGGACTTGTTTGATAATCAATTTGGTCATAATATCAGGTTATTGCACCATTTACAATGCAGACTTGAACTGAAATACAGTTTTGCATCATTACTGACGTGCTAGCAAAACCAAAAGCACAACATCACGCTCACTTTCGAGACAAATTTAGCTTTCATTTTATTGAATTAAATGTACTTCTACATTTATTCACATTATTTGTCAACATATATGAACAAACATTTTTTTTCCATTACAAACAGCTACCATCCTTGTTAGTTTCACCTTTGGTTTCACTTAAAGTCTGAGAAAGGATCATGGCAAGGCACCATCAGATCTAATCATGCACAAAGGCATATTTCTCATATGGATGTTAAATATACAGGTACAGTCTTCTATTTTACACTTTGTAAATTTTTGTAGATTTATGTTGTGTTTTTAGACAATTCCGTTTATTTTTTTGTAGATCTTTTTAGACAATTCCGTTGGGTAGTCGCTTGGCATAAAGACTTCATCTTCTTGATCTAGTATGATAGTACTAGAACATGATATTTGTAGTTGACTATTATATGTTAATGCTTTATGTATTTGACTGTTATGGAACTAGTTGTCATGAGTATGTTAGAACTATGTTAAAGTAAAATTATCTAACTTTTTGGAATGTATTGAAAATTTATGACTCCGCTTCTAATCTTTTCATATATGATTTTGATTGTTTTATGGTAATATTTATTATAGTTAAGTTATTCATTATTGGTATGAATGCACTATGCCTTTATGATAATATGTATTACAACAGGCTATATTAGTTGTATTACGCGTGCTTTTATATATGTATATATATACATATATATATATATATATATATATCAGAAGGGGAATAGCGACAGATTACCGACAAAAGTTTTTTAAATAAAAATTATTTGTTACAAATCCATTGCTATCTTGCAAGGGTTTACCGACGGATAATTGTAAATAATAATTTCCAAAAATTACTTTTCCGTCGCTAAAATGTCAGTAAATAAATTAAAATTAAATTAATAAATAAAAAATTATATTTTTATTATATAGATAGTAAAATGTCGGAAAATTGTCGGAAAACTCTTGCTATATTCCGTCGCTAAATCTGACACAATTACCGTCATGGTTTTTACCGACCACCGTGTTTTGCAGGAAATCCGTCGCAAAAGCCGATATAGCGAAGGATTAGCAGCGGATTCTGTCGCTGCTAAATGCTGTTTTTCTTGTAGTGCAAGACGAAGTGCACATGTGATACTTTTGTGTAGTTGCCTATTTTACATTGTTTCAAATGAAACAACACATGCATTGTACTTTACAGTGGTTAGTCTAACACAATAATTGAGTTTGGGTTTTTTATGTCTAGAATCGTATGTGCATGAAAGTGGTTTAATTCCACAAAAACTGGAAAGCACAAGCTTGATCCATATGTTATTCAATAATTGAAATGTTTATAGACAAACATAAAATAAAAAAATATCATTGTAAGATTTTACAGTGTAGACAAAACTAAAAGTTTTATGTATTTAGATGACGCATACCATAGAGGTCTAAGCCATTCTCTTCTCATTTATTAACTTTTGGAGATATATAGTGCTCGTGAAGACCACTTCTCCTTGAGAGTAAATATTTGGGCTGAAGCAAATCAAGTTTTATTGTAGATGACTAATATCTATTTCAGTAATAGAACATAACTTTTGATTTCTTTAAAGAAATTATATGTCATTCGAAATGGTTCCAAAGTGAAAAGGAATGGAGGATCAAATTACTAGTTCGACATAGACAGGCACGACAAAGCAGCATAAATTGAAAAGCAAATCATCATAAACAAAATAAAAGTAAAATTTGCTCGTATATCTTTCAATAGTAACAAATTTAACTACTCAAAACTTTCAAATAAGATCAAAGTTAACTATCAAATTCAATTATAGCAGAAGAACTAATTGTAGTTAAAATTCAAATAGATTCATAATTAAATTGAGGAAAGCATACCTCGAATTTCTTCATTTATTTTTTTGTCTTGTATACATCAACTACGTAAATTATTAAGCCTTTTTTCCAAGAGAAGAGCATTTACGGTTCTAATTTCAAGAAAACTCACGTTTTGTAGTTACTGATGTGGAGATTGCGTGAGGGCTCGATGGCAATAACGAAGTGGGAACTCGATGAAGCTGAGCCTCCGTTAGCACATCATCGGTGGTGTCGATGTAACTCTCCCGTTTCCTGCTCTCATGTTTCTCCAAGAATTAGTGAACAAATTCCAAAACTACGTTGGAGTTAGGATTTTGGGGGTAAAACCCTTAAAAAAAAATTGTCACCATAGAAGTCAAAAGCAGGAAAGCCAACATTTTTATTCCCAAGTGAGGCAAGAAATGATTTGCGGGGGAAAAATATGATGCAGATTTGATATGGCTCGAAGCCATATCAAATGAACTAATCGTAACTTTGAAGATGTAGAGTTAGATTTTAGGTGTTGGGGGTGGTGCGTATCGCAAAAGAAATTTGATACAGTAGCAAAGGAAATTTGATACGGTTATGAGCTGTAGCAAATTTGATACGCTTAAAGCTGCATCAAAACTCCATATCCTGATGTGCCAAATTTGCCATTTTGGTGTATTAGTTTGGCCCTCAAGTGCTTGATGATAAAGTTCCTTATTGAGAATGAGGTTGGAGTAGTATGAGGAAACCTGTAACAACCCCCGCACCCCAATGGTCCCAGATTTTTCACTATATCGGTAAACCTAGTCAACCAAAGTACAAAATATTGGTTTCGTATCTTACAAATAAATAAGAGAATGTGTATCAATGAACTAATGGCAATAACATACAACAGAATAAAAAATATAATGAATCACATAATTAATGATTATGATTTACTATTTCAAATGTCAAGTGTCCCAGTTAGACGAGCATGAAACAGGGAACTTCTCCTTCAACCATTCTCGTTTTATACCAATTCAAGTTCTCCTAAAATCTCATGGTTTTTATGAAGAGGGATCAGAACAACATTTTAGTGATTGATAAATTATACACTTTATTGTTGAGTATATTGATATGATTTTTGTTTGATGATAATAAATACACATGCACACAAACACATACATACATACATGCATGCATATATATACATATATATATATATATATATATATATATATATATATATATATATATATATATATATAAAAGATACGCTCTATGGCGCCCCTATTTGGAGCACCCCAAATGCACCTAAACTGCAACCTTATATTTAAATTAAAATAAGTTAGTAGAAAGATAGATGAGTTAGTGGGAAGACAAGGAAATGAGAATGTGGTGGAAATCAAGGAGCTGTGGTGGTGCTGCAATGTTTGGGTGTTCTTGATCCTATATATTCAGTAAATGTGTTTGTAATTGTACTATTCTATCTTTCCATAGATAATAAATAGAATATTTGCAAGAATAAAATATTTAACTTAAAATTATTTAATTTTGAATAGATATTTTATTCAAACAAATGTTTTATTACATTTATAAACGTACATAATTCTATTCTCACTATTTCACCATCACAGTAGAAACACTTAAATTTGTACATTCATATCCTCACTGCACACTAATACACTCTTTATAGTATGACACTCACACTCAGTTGAATACTTCTATTGTACGCTCCAAAATTCATCCAGTCATCCATCATACTTGTCAAACAAAATAATGTAGTAAACTAGGAAAGAAACAATTCAAATCACAAATATAAATTTAATTTCTAAATTTTTCACTACCTTGGTTTTTTGGTTGTTTCTCTTCATTTTTCTAAATAGGGATAGATATGCATGTGTGTGTGTGTGTGTGTGTGTGTGTGTGTGCGCGCGCGAGCGTGTGTGTGTGTGTATGCTAGAATAACTTATAATATTTATAGTGATACGCTGTAAATACTACTAGGCCAAGCACAGTATCACCACCACGGATAATTGCAAAGGTCAAGGCAGATGGCTTAACTCAGTAAAAGTGAGCATGAGGTCAAATTCAAACTCAATTTTGAGTTCAACTCAAATGCTTCATGAAATGATTAAAGTTTCTCAAAGCCACAAATTTGAGATCAAGTATAGAAGCAAGTTCAAGCCCGAAATCCGTTAAACCAAGTGTACACAAACTGATCGATCGACATGAACACAAATATAAGTGGAGCATGATTTTTTTTTAAAATTACAAAACTGGGAAGAATCAAATGCACATAAACACTTATACATAAAACAATGCCAATTCGAAGTCAAGTACAACACAAGAATGCAAAAGCAATGCAAGTGTAGTTCAATGCACATGAACGAAGGCCACACAGACACAGAATTAATTGCACAAACAAGCAGCAATACAAATGAAATATAGCTACACAACAACATGGTCTACTTCAACAAAATAGGAAACAAGTTCAAATGTACTTAGTTAAGTTTCAAATAATACAGGGTGCATATTTTTTTTTCCAACAAACGCAAGTTTAAACAGCAAGGCTGCCAAGCACATATGTGCATAAGATAAGCAATTCAACAATACAAATGAACTAGGCAAAGACTCAAGATTTTGTGCAATTCAATTTTCAGTGATCGTAGCAGTAGGGTGTAAACCACATGAGCACAAGATAAGCAAGCCAGTCTATACAAGTTCAACATTGCAATAAAACTGCAATGTAGAGATGCACATGTACAAGTATGGTGTGCTAGCCAGTTAAAGGAAGCAAGCAGGTCAACACACTTGAACAACGAAACATGGAATATGAAGTGCTTAAGCACTTACACACATATACATACACATGTGTGTGTGTGTGTGTGTGTATATATATATATACACACATATGTGTGTGTAAATGAAAATTTCACAAGCATGATGCAGAAGATAGGTTCAAACAACAGATGCCAATGAGTATGAATAAGATGAGATAATCAAAAGTAGCATCTATCTGTTTGATAGCATGCGTAACCACGTGTAGAATCTATTCGATCAAGATAACACAAGGAACATGGCAGCAAGGAAATGTTTACATTGGAAAACCACAACAAAAAATTTGAAATCAAATTTAAGTTGAACGAGGCAACAATGAACATTTGCCAGATCCAATACCAAAATACAAAGCCAAGTCAAGTATGTACGAACGGGTTTTTAACCAAAAGCTAAATATAAATGGTAATCACCTAAGTCAATGAAATCAGAGAAAAAAATATCTGGAATAAAATCCTATACACCCACAAATCATTATTGGTGGATTGGAATTAAGTCAAACAATTCAAATCAAAAGGGACGAAATTTTCAAACTAGTTTAAAGCATCAAACTCGACAAACAGTGGCACCAAAATCAAGACGAATAGGGAAAATATCGATCAAGCAAAAGCAAATCAAAATCCAACATCGATTGATCAAACGAACCGATGGTGATAAATTTCAGAACCTTATATTTTTTTTCTTTTGAAAGCAACAAAGTAAACCAACAAAGTAAACCAACAAAGTAAAGAGGAATTCAGGCTAATAGAATTATAAAGGGAAGATTGGAAACTAATAACTTTTATTTAGGACAGGGTTGTTTCTCTCCATTTATTTGAACCAAAATTTTTAGTTAGGGTTTTCAATTTAATTTTAGGTTGTATTTCTATTTTAGAAAACTCTAGATTTATCTATGCTGCAAACTATGCGGAGTAGTTTTATGATTCGCAACATAGTGGTTGAGTTATGACTTGGTTTTGAGCATAGGGTTCGAACATCAAGTGAGCAAGTATTACGAGTTTATGGTGTATATAATTGTTATATTGTTTAACTCATAGTAGAATCTTCGGGGAATAGTTTTGAGTGTACGATTAGAATAGTCAGGTGAGAGAGTGTTGCGAGTTTACAATATTGGTAAGCATTGGATAGTTTAATTCCTAGTAAAAATCTTGGGTGCAATAGTAGGTAGGGTTTTGCCGAAGCTGGGTAATTTTTGTGAGTGATTCACTTTTCCTGATTACTCTGTTGATATCTATCTTTGTAATTATGTTATTATTATTCTATGATAAACCTTATTCACCCCCCTTTAGGATTAATTTTGATCCTACATTTATGTTACCCATATAATTTATGAACGATACTGAGAAAGAAATTCATGTTGAAGCTAAAAGTTTCATGTCAAAAAGAAGAAGAATCCATGCCTAAGATAATAGTACCATAATCTAGAGGATATCAAATATAATAATATCAAAGAGCTCATGTCGAAGGTCTGATGGGTTCACATCAAAGGTTTATTCATGCCAAAGTAGGAATATTAATGTTCATGAATAGTATTGAAGGTCGGCTGCATGCCGCAATAAAGGAGTTTGTGCTAAAACTAAATATTTATGTCAAAGCTCAAGGCAAAGATCGATAACGTCTCTTATTGATACCTCCTCCTAAGAAACGCTGCTTCTCTTCAAGTCATCAAATGATCAACACCATTGTTGTTTTATACCACTACCAACCATACCGCACTAAATAAATGCTACAATATATCATATCAGTGTCGCATTTTTCCAATGTTGCACTCCATTAGTGCAACTTTTCATTGATGCTTCACCCCTTTGATGCCATACTTCATTCATATCATATTTAATTGTTATCGCTTTTTAACTATACCACACTTTGTCAATGTAATAATAAGAATAACATATATTTAAAATGTCCACAAAATAAAGAGAAGGTCATAGATAATCAATAGACAAAATAATATCGATGGATTATAATGAGGTTTCCATGTTAAAAGACGCTTACATGATAAAACAAGCATCATATAGTAGTTGATGTCGCATTTGATGAATGTTGCATATTATCGATGTTGCACAACATTCATGCCATAGGATATCAAATGTCCTAAAAAAAGAAAGAAAATCATTCACAAAAGCAACTTCAGCATTTAGTTCATTTTTCTCCGTAAAGCTTTCAAGGCCTTCACATTTATTCACATATCCCATAATGAAGGCACTACCAAGATAGTAAAAATGACACATAAAATTTCACATCACCAGTGGACGTAAGCCTCCACCCCTCCAACCATTATAAATAGAGATGCACTCTCTCATAGAAAGAGGCCATTGACTTCTTTATCTCGTTTGTCACCTTTTCTAATTGGGATCTTCTCTAAGTTCTCTTCATCAAAATTTTGAGGACAATTCTATTGGTAAAAATGCTAAGGGGAGGTGATATATGAGATTTGAAAATGTGATTTTGAGAATTAGAAAATTTTCATATTTGCATCATTTCGTAATATGTTCATAATTGAATAAAAGGAAATGACCTGAGCATATTGCCTATTGCTATCTTGGATTGCATATTTTACTTCCAAAAGTTTGAATTGTGCTTTATACAATCTTGTGAATTATCATAAAATAAAGGGATTTTATTATAATTACTTTGGATTTGCCTCATTGTATACAAATCTTAAATATTGAATCAATTTTGTTTTGACATTTACTACCATTGTATGTTAAAAAAGTAACAAAAATACCCTATAGAGATTTGAATTTCATGTTTCTATTTTCCCCTAAAATTTGATTCTTATTAATTTATGATTTGAAAACTAATTATTGTTAAACATTTTTAGGGGCACAAGCAGGCTTTGTCGATTAAGCTTAACCCATCAACACCATATTTGATCCATATTTTTCTAGAAAATGGGCACTTTATTGATAATGTACATAAATTTTTACACGTCTAGCTATACAATTTCAAAATAAATGATACAATACTCAACCTAAAAACTCACTCATATTGAAAGAACATGCACATACCAAAGGTATAAAATTTAACGAAACCATTTCCAAAAACTAAACCAAGACTAATATAAGTCTAAAACTATAAAATTCATAAAATACACAACACAAGCCATATATCAACATCAGTAACTACAGTAACTGCTAGAGGAAACACATGGACCAAAGAAGGAAAGATATGCCACTTTATTAAACTTCTTTATCCTTTTCTTCTTCCCCATTATATGAGTAACCATTGAATTCCATGTAGGATTTTTGATCAATTTAGGCAATGCTTAAAACTCAAAGGGAGTCTCATCAAGTCAGACCTTACGAACAACCCTATGTCTAGAGACTGGTTGAGATGAAGCCTTGTTGTTTGAATTATTTCCAACATGAATTTGCCATATCATTTTCAGTGGCAAGAGAGTGCAAATCATCAAGAGTAGGAGAAGACATAGAACAGTCATGATGCAGGGGAAGCTTCTTCTCAATACATTCACGATGGTGCGAGGACTCTCTAGTAGAACACTTTGAATCCTTCTCTGCAATTTCCAAAAGGATTCATCTACTATTGTCTCTTTGAATTTGATCCAAACTAAAATCAAGGAAGTTCTGAACTTGAAAAGAAGGAATAGCAAGAAACTGAGTATGATAAGGTTGTAAAGCTGGCTCAATGTCCATAGACTTCGTATGGCTACTATAAGAATCCATTCGTTTGGGTACCCAAACTTTAGTAAACTGAATGACATTGTCTGTATGGAAAAAACTATGACAATTCAAACACATAGGGAAAACAATTCATACTAAACATCTTACACTATCGATTGATCATCTACGAATAAAATTGGAATTTGCTTAGGGAAAGAAAACGAACTAGAGACTTCAACAAGCACTCTCGTAAAAATAAATTTTCCTGATCCCTTGTGTAGATTTGTCAAGTTTAAGAGTGTTATCCAGAACAAACACAATCCGAGTTATTCCCTTCTCTATCCAGTAATCAAAAGACAATCTGAGTAAACAAATCCATATACGAATAGTGCACAAAAATATCTTTATTAAGTTTTATACCATTGACAAGCACTTCATCATCATTACTTTAATACCACAAAAATGGTTAACGCACCAACGTTATAGGATCCTTGTAGAAGCATTAGGTAAAGTGGGCTTACTCGGGTTATACCTTCGTAAAGTGAACTAGTTCCATTGCACTTTCCCTTTAGTATTCCTATGTTAGGGTTTCTTTCAGATCCTGTCGAAAGTGCCATTGTTTCTTAGTAGTGTAATCCTATTGGCACCAAAGATAAAAATTAGAGGCTTAAGACTTTAGTCTTAAAATTCCTATAATATTGAGAGCTCTACCATATGTAAACTAAGTTCCTGTCCGCTCTATGTTGTAGTGTCACTGAGAATTTTTACTTTAACAAAGATCTTTGTAGACTAGCTATACTTATAGGGTTTCAGAATACTAACAAGGTTTCAGAGATAACTCATGAAGATCCTATTCCATCTATAAATGTCTTTCGATGGAAACCCAAGGTGTCGGTCATCCCTGTGGGTTACTGATATCTTAGGAAGCTATTAAAATTGGAATCTTCGCCTTTATAAGGAATTTTGTATATCTTGTTCCATTTACTATGATCCTTCTAGATGATGGAAGAAATTTTGTAAAGTGATACCCTTAGTTGTTCCGGGTCTGGAATCTGCAAGTTTATCAAATAATAATAATATAATAATTAAAACATTCCCCATGTATTACTTCCATGAATCATAACAAGGCTTCTTTATATATGATTGGAATAGGTTCAAATATTCAATGATCTCAATCCTCAATTTTCCCAAATTAATTTAGGAATTTGGGTTTCAACTTGATATTTCAGATACAAGTGAAAGAATGAATAATTCGATCTGGATTCTAGACTCCAAGGGTCATATTTATAGTTGCGAATTGGACCCATCTGCCTTAGGACCTCCATCTTGATGATTTCGCAGAAGCGAAACATAGGGTCTAGTAGTTGCAGTTCTAATAATACGCAGTTTGTGCTCTTGATATGATTTGCATTGCCATTGAGCAATCTGGAGCAGAGGTAGGTCTTTCTAACCATTTTCTGATAAACAATTACCGTGATGCTTTCAAACCTTCTGAAGGGATCTTCTAGAAGATGGATTTGGTTCTTGCAGGAGGGATAAGTTTCTGTTGGCTCCTGACATTGATGCTATCCGAAGGTAGTTTTGCCTCAGGCGAGGCTCTTTTTTACTTAATGGACATCTAGATTCGTGGATCATGCCCTTCGAATAAATTGAAGGGTGCATTCAGTTTCCCTTTACTTTGACTAAAGATTATTACTATAGGAAATGGTCCCTGTGGGTTTCTCAAAGAGGGACTTTCCCTTAATGAAAGAAGCTCTTTTCTTTTTAAACTTATAGCTGACGGCGAGCTATGATGAAAGATCTTTATTTGGTCCAAATGCTTGTTACATTTGACATGCCTTTACTACAATATTTTTTCTCTTGGCTCTTCCTTGATTATTTGGTGCTAAAATTTTCCCTTCGCTAGTGAAGGAAGGGGTGTTCTTGACTTCTCAAGTCAATAGCTCCATTTCCTCATGCCTAAGAGATTTTTCCACCCTTTGGAATTCATTTGAATGGTCAGATCTGATCCAATGGTTACCTAGGCTCTCCTTTTCTTTTTTGTTATAATAGCATATTTTCTTCGTTTTCTCCACTTGCCTGCATATACATTTCCAATGCAAGAATTAAAGCTTCTTAACCATTTTTAAATTGTTTTTTTTAATCTTACTGCAAATTCAAGGTAAACTTTTATTTTTTATTTCGATCTTGGCTCCATGATCAATCTCCATCTTCCAGCTTTTAGGGTTTTGAAATTCACAATTATCATATTGAAACGGGATACTGATTTGAGTTTAATTGAACATGGTGTTTTCCATGGGATTTCAGGGCGTTTCTGCATTTAATCATGATTATACAGAATTAAGTTTCAATTTTATTTTTATAAAGTTTAAATGTACTTTTGTAGTTAATGGTGTGGTTGTTCAAACTGGAACCCATTTGGCATAATCACTTAATGAGATGCTTTTAACTTCTTCAAGTTATAGACTATTTTTCCTAAAATCCATTACATGGTTAAATAACAGGTTAGTAAAAACTTAAGGCTTAACGGAATTTCTTTTAATGTTCAATCAGTCACAAACAAAAATTTACTTTCAGGTTTTAGCATAGTTAAGTTTTCAGTAAAGAGGAAAAAACATTTGAAAGAAAGATAATTTGATTTAATAACCAATACTTAATGATTTTGAACCAATTCGAACCATATGATTCTTACGGTCATCCCTTTCGGATGTGTTTGTGATTAGCTATCTTATTATTCATCTCCTGATAATACTTTCGAAGGGGGATCAAAAGAAATGTTTTTCGTTTATTATTATGTAAATGCCTTTGCTTATAATAATGAAATGATATCACTTGACAGGATTATAAGTGAGAAGCAATCTTTAGAGGAGGCGAGCTTGAGTTCCGTTCTTGAAATCCTAAGGTCTTCCCTAGTGGCCCAGAAGAAATTTCTTAAAAATATTGGTGCTACCTCCAAAATTTCTTTAATTGCTTAGCAAGAGGAAGTTAATTCTATCTTAGAAGACTTCATGACGACTGGGGTTGATGCTATCCTTCCATCAAATGACGCTACCACCGATAACTCTTCAGAAGGGTATTTGGCTTTTTATGCTATCCATATTTCATAGAAGGCTTCTTCCCATTGACACGGACCAAACCTCTGCTCCACGGTGGCAAGATTGGTCTGAACACATTAATCACATTAGCAAATTACAGAATATAGCATAATACATAAAGTTGGAGAATAATTTACATCATAACAGCAGAATCATAATCATTATTAGAGTTACAACGATACATGACCTTACTTAGTACATAACAATTTTCATCAAATTGGTAATGAGTCTACAGCGAAATCAAATATAAACATACATTAGGTAATGTTTAAAGGTTCAAAAGAAACGAAAAAAGATAAGTCTTTATCTTTAACTAAAAGAGCACCCAATGCTACGGTGCATATCCAAAAGTAAGCCAATCACCTGTTCACTAGGCTGCCCATGTAAAAATATGGGGACTTGAGTTTGCAAGGGAAAAAAAAACTACGAATCAGTCATGAGACTGGTATGAGAAATTCTTTAGTTACTTAACTTTATTTAGAATAAGGTAAATCACAGGACCATGCCGTATGTCACGGAACGGGGTTTACTCCATTGGGTTGCCGGTGCATAAAATAAAGTAAATCAAGTAAACATCGCAATGCTTTTTAGAAAAATATGAAGCCATTATAAGACTCAAGTCCCATCACACAATGCAAACACAAACCAAAGGATAGAGTTTTACCTTATAAGGGCCAAATATGCTTGATACGCAGAAAACAAAAATCATTTCATATTATTATAAGTGCATAGTGTCAAAAACAACTTCAATATAAATGTATCAATCATAGACGGCATAGTACCCCATCCTACTACGTCGCCATATATAATTACAACTAAAGCCGAAAAGTTGTGAATTGGAAATTGGATTTCCATCTATGAGTCGAGGCAATGGATCTTCCTCGCCTGTTTCGAGACACTCTAGCAAATGCCTCAAGACTCAGACTCCGGTGAGCCCTTGGATATTTAAGGTCGGTCCACACCTAATGTTTGTGGATTGGTTATTCCTGAACATTACGTTTCCCTGTCCTATCAGACCTATCACTTGGCCATTGGCGACCAATCATATCCGAGGCACCTTGAAATCCATCAACCACATAAGTAAAAATGTCTAGGCTCCATACGATGACATCACTTCTATCTAGAAAGAAACGCATGCACTCCCTGCAGTCACTTATCCCGTTTCTGACTCATATCGAGGTGTGAGACTCGTAAATTAACGTTATACAAAAAGCTATGCTACTTAAAGCTGTGCTTTGATCATCATCCACAAGACTTTTATTTTCAACAAAAGCCATAATCAATTGCATCTTAGCATGCCACACTGTCAATCCATGCCATGTCGTTGATTTCCACCAATATATACCCACTAAGCTCGTACGTCTCAGAGAAGAGTGTTAAACAAGATAATAAATTCTCCTCCACCAAGCATATATATATTTAGTAGATATCAATTACATAGCATACATTAAAATGTCAAACATACAATCCATTCATATGTTCGTTATGGGTCTGAACAAAATTAGAGGCGCCTTCTTCCTCATCCCATATGTCCAATACAGAAGAGAGGTCCTCGTATATCCAAACAATCAACAAGTACGCCCAGACAACTACCAATATAACCCCTTCAAGGGAGTTACCCATATCTGAGGCATCAGTAGTAATCCATTCGATGTGAAGATTGCCGGTCTTGCACCGTCTTTACTATCTTTGACTTTTAATCATCGTTTAATTATTTGAAATGAGATTCAACTCGGTCTTTTCAAATAATTCTCGCATAATATTTCAAATCAAATTCTTTTCTTTGGTTATATCATTGGCCTTTACCATTCATTACCTTATGTAAAAAGGTTTAATCGAGAATTTAATTCGGTTATCGAATTAAATACTCAAGTCATCACATACCCATATTCATTTTATACGTTTTCATGCCAAATCGTTTAACCATTTATATTTTACACACCAAGCAAAAGTTTATTAGCACACATTTTAAATCACTTAACAACTCGAAATGATTTATAAAATGTTTTCGAACAAAATCGATTGCTGAAATCTGCGAATTAGTGAAAAGTAAACGAAGTCGAAACGGGCCGAAACTCGGCCGGGAAAGAACTTGGATGGACCTAAACTGTTAACCGTGGACTCCACTGGTCAACAGCGGAAATATGCCAACAGACGTCTGCCACCCCCTGGATAGACGTCTGTTGTTAGGAAAAAAGTTTCCCGAGAGTTTGAACAAACGTATGACCATTTTTGGTCAGACGTCCTAGTTGATGCATTCATTTTTTTTCTAAAACATGGACTGAAGTTTGTCCCCCTCCCAGACAGACGTCTGAGCTGAAGCATGGGCAAATGTTTGCCTACGAAATGATGTGCAAAAGGTTCTCGGACATGCTCGTATCAATGGTGATGGCCTTTTATGTTTTCTAAACGAATATGAATCCTCCTTAGCTCATCGAAAACACTCAAAAACACATACACACACAAGCACACATACATACAAGATATTCGCGGCAATTTTAATCAAAGTTCAAAGCTGAACTAAATTCCAAGCCAACGCTATCAAAAGCGATTAAAGCTAGAACAAAATGGCTGGGAAATGCTAAAGGGAAGCCACAAGAGCATGGATGCACACAATAAATTCACCTATAGCATATACAACTCGAATATCAATTATACTAAGATTTCGGATACTAGAAAAGCAAGGAAATCGACAACCCAAGCAAGTAACCCAATGCATACACAACATATTCTCAATTCAAATGTGTCATAGGCACACTTATACAAGCATAAGGCTTGAGAAATTAATGTAAATTCTTGAATAACTCCCCCATAACATATACAATTGTATTTTCATTGCACTACTTAGCGTTTAACATCATAATAAGTCATATGATCAATCAAAAGTCATTCTATCAACCCAAACTTAACCAATAACTACATAAACTTCACTTGACACTCAAATAATTTTTTCATACTACTTGTCATTAACCCATACCAAACATCATTAAATCATTTCATGTACTCAAATTGATTATTATAGGCCATTAAACAACCCAACCAAGCTCATAAACAACAATCAGTATATATAACTAGCCCTTATTCATTTAGAGATTCTTAACTTTGCTTGTTTACAAATAAGAATAGGCCCAATAGCAAGCAAAATCGACCTCTCTTCCAATATTGCATGCAAATCTCCAATCTAAGCACATGTAAATAGATTTCCTAAGAGTTAGGTCATAGGAATCATCAAAAATCAAAGAGGAGATAAGCTAGAGAAGATGGAGAAGACGAAGAGGAGCTTTCCTAAGCTTCTACACTTGATTTCTAAGAGAATTAGGCTTCAATCAAGAACCCTAGGTTAGGAATTTTAATTTCCCTTTCTACTCTCCATTTTTCTACTTTTTTCTAAGTGTGGAAGTGAATGAGTGAAAAGGGTTGATTTGGGGCACTTAAGTGAAGTGGTAATTTGGCTAACCAAGCCCTAACCGAAGTCCCAATTTTCATAAACTCCAAACATATCGATCCTTATAGTTTTTGACCACCTAAACGACGTTTTGAGCTCAATGGAAGTGATTTCGAGTCCAAATTCATCCGTATAAAAAATGTGACTTTTAGGACTATATATAATATTCCATAGCGACTATTCTAAATTTTAATTTAGACATAACTTACAATTCATAAAGTGAAATATCAATTTCTTATATTCAATAGAAAATCACAATTTAAAATATTCTAACGTTTCTTGTTTTATCAAATTCTGATTTATATTGAATACTATACATTCCTTCAAAGTTTAAAATTGAATTTTCAAACTACAACTCCATTTCAAGTTCGTTTTAATTAAATTTAAATTATACCTTCTAACTTCGATTAAAATAAATTTTAAGTCGTTTACTCTCAAAATAGTTCATTTAAAATATTTAATTTCTTTGAAAATGAATTAAAAATAAATTTTGAATTGGTTCCAAAAATACGTGTTGTTACGATCTCTCCCACTTAAAAGTTTTTCGTCCCCGAAAAAGAATTGACCGCAAAATAGGAATTAAGTAGTAACGTAACATAACATAAATGTACCTCTCAATAGAGCTAGTCAGAGATATCCACTCTGCACTTGGGATAAGCCTGTTTAATGCTATCTTCCATTTCCCATGTACAATCTCTAGGATCTCCGCTCCATTGCACTTTGACAAAATGCACCTTCTTATTCCTTAGAATTCTAGTTTCTCTGCCAATAATATTCATTTGCTGTCTTCGCATAACTAAATTCGGAGTCATATCCATATCTTGTTGCAATGCTTCTTCCACAATCAAGTCTGGATGATGTACATGCTTGCGAAGCTGAGAAATGTGAAACACATCATGTACACACGATAACCAATCTGGCAACTGAACCCTGTAAGCTAGAGTTCTAATCCTCTCGAGTATAGGAAACAAACCAATATATCTAGGTGCCAACTTCCCAGTCTTCCCAAATCGAATTACTCCCCTCATCGGAGAAACTCTCAAATATACGTATTCACCAACGGAAAATGCCAAAATCTCTTCTTCTATAATCTGTACAACTCTTCTGTCGACTCTGAGCTGCTTGTAGTCGCTTCTTAATGAAATCCACTTTATCTGAAGCTTCTCGAATCATATCCGGACCTAGTACTAATCGACTTCTGGGCTTTATCCAACATGCAGGAGATCTACATGGCCTACCATACAATTCTTTAAATGGTGACATTTTTACACTTGCCTGATAACTATTATTATATGAAAACTCCACCAAATGTATGTGATCTTCCCAAGATCCTTCAAAATCAAGAATACAAGTCCGCAATAAATCTTCTAATATATGATTTACCCTCTCAGTCTGGCCATCTGTCCGAGGATGATATGCAGTGTTAAGATTGATCTTGTTACCCAATTCAAATTGGAAAGCTTCCCCGAACTTACTAGCAAAGATCAGATCACGATCACTAACAATGCTTTTAGGAATTCCATGCAGTCTAACAATGTCTCTAAAATATATATGAGCCAAACTCAGAGCTGTTCTATTTGATTTCACTGGAATAAAATGGGTGCTCTTCGTGAAACGATCAACTATCAATGAAATCCTTAAAAATTTGATCCCATTTCCAATATGGAATCTCTAATGGTTGTAACAATCCAGCAAACTTCTGTTGATCACTCTTGACTTGTTGGCAAGTAGAACAACTGCTAACATATATAGAAATATCTCTCTTCATAGAATTCCACCAGAACGTACGCTTAAGATCGTAATACATCTTGCTTACCCCTGGATGAATACTAAGCTTGGATTTGTGACATTCATCCATTACATCTCTTCTGAGCTCAGGAATATTTGGAATACATATTCTTCCTTGCAATCTAAAAGTTCCTTTACTATCAATCTGAAATCTTGAAACTTCTCGTTCTTGAACTCGTTTGCTAATCATTTGAATAAAATCATCCTCCTTCTGTAAAACAGAGATCTTCCCAATCAATGAAGGCGTAATAATCAAATTAGCAACGATTGCATTCTTTCTGCTAAGTGCATCCGCTACAACATTGGCTTTCCCTGGAGTATACAAAATATCAAGATCATACGCTGCTGTCTCAAATTCAAGTATTTTTGGGTGAACATATATTTCAATGATTTATGATCTGTATATAATTCGAACTTCTCACCCAAAAGATAATGCCTCCATATCTTCAAAGAAAATACCACGACTAACGGCTCTAGATCGTGAGTAACATATCTCTTCTCGTGCGGTTTCAACTGACGGCTAGCATAAGCAACAACTTGGCCTCTTTGCATTAATACCGCACCAACTCCTTCATGAGAAGCATATGTATAGACAGTCAAGTCTTGATTGCCATATATAATTGTCAACACTGGAGCAGTAGTCAATCTTACTTTCAGCTCTTGGAAAGCTGCCTCACATTCCGTTGCCCAATTAAACCTTGCATGCTTCTTTGTAAGCTTTGTCAATGGACTAGATAGCTTCGAAAAATCCTTAACGAGTTTCTGATAATAACCTGGCAATCCCAAAAAACTTTGGACTTCTGTGGGAGTGCTAGGTTGCTTTCAATCTCTAATGGCTGTAAATTTTCTTGGATCCATTGAAATTCCCTCCTTCGATACTACATGACCGAGAAACTTCATTTCTTCTTGCCAAAATATGTATTTAGAAAATATGGCTTTCAATACATTCTTTCTCAGAATTCCCAAAACCTGTTCCAAATGCTTTGCATGCTCGCTAGCTGACTTAGAGAAGATAAAAATATCATCGATGAAAACTAGCACAAATTTATTCAAGACTCCGCGAAATATTCGATTCATCGAATCAACAAAGTAAGCATGAGTGTTGCATAAGTTGAACGACATTACTAACCATTCATAAAATAAGTCTGGACCTCTGAAAGTTGTCAAAGGAACACATTCTTCGGCGATCCGTAGTTGATGGAAACCTATAGCTAGGTCCATCTTTGAAAACACTCTAACTCCATTCAAGCAATCTAACAAATCAGCAATGTGCGGTAGTGGATATTTATTCTTTAATGTTTGCTTAATTAAGTCTCGGTAATCTACGCACAATCTGAGAGTACCGTCTGACTTAGGAACAAATACCACAGCTGCTCCCCAACTCGAGAAACTAGGCCTGATTAGACCTTTCCATAACAATTGTCGAGTTTGATCATCCAACTGTAACAACCCGAATTTTAACAACGTGTTAAGACAAGAATCAAGGAAGAATTTAATTATAAAACCTGAATCAGGATAAATGGGTTGCGCCATTGCGTTCATCTCGGAAAAATACGCGAAATAGAGTCCGAAATTTCGTAAATCGGAGTTCGTATGACCGAGATATGGCCTTGCAAAGTTTCACGAAAATTCAAATCCGAAAACCGATTTGAAATTCAGCCCAATTAAGACACCACTCCATTTTTAGGCCTGGTTAAGACACCACTCCATTTTTAGGCCTGGTTAAGACACCACTCCATTTTTTAGACTTGACTTCTTCCCCAAGACATGCTTTGGATGGCTAGGATCTAAACTAGGGTTTATCCTATGGCTAAAACTATCCTAGTCTTCTATAAAAAGACCCCTAACCCTATCCTAAAACCCTCATAAATTGATCCTACAACTAAACTATGCCAAAATGGTTCCTCATCATGGCCTCCACTTTAACCCATGGCCTCCATCTTCTTCTTCATGATAGCTTAAGTGTTCTAAGCTAGTTTCAAAGTAAAGGAGCCTCTTTTCTTCATTCATGAGAGATTCTATGATCATTTGAGTGATTTCATGTTTGTATGAGAGTTCATAAGTTGCATTCTAGCCAAAGTTGCAACCTTTTCTTGACCAAAAAGCAAGGATCTTGCATGAGAGCTCATAAGCTTCATTCAAAGCCAAAGTTGAAACCTTTCTTCTTCAAAGCAAGGATTTTTATTGATATTTGCTCAAGGGTTTCATTTGGAGCTTGTTCTTTTGGGTTTTTTTGGGTGATAGCATGAATGGCTTCGTCTCAATCTTTGTTTTATATATTGATTTGTTCCTTCATAGCATGGTAAGCCCTCTTCCTACTCTTAGATATTAACTTTAAACTTAATGTGACATGTTGTAAGTGGGGTTTGAACATTAAGTATGTTGCATGCTATCATGTTATGTATCCTATCATGACAAAAAAGTCATTATCTTGATCTTGGGGGCTTAAAGATATAAACTTTATGTTGAATGTTGCATTTTGGCAACATGAGAACTATCATATCCCTTATGATAGCTTACATGTAATGCCATATGCGAACTTCTAGCCATCTTTCTATGTCATTTATCACCATGATTCACCTATGTGCTAAAGTTTGAGGTTGTGCATGTCTTTGAGGCCTAATAATGTAATATGCAAGTTAATGAACACGTTTATACCTCATTTGCCACCATGTTTAACTTGTGGCCTTATACCCCTTTTTGTCATGCCTTTGACAAGTTCCTTCTTTTAATCCATTATGTGTTGTCGCGAATGTATATGCGAGTTTAAAAGCATTGGGTTACGTTATGGGTAAAACTTTAATGACGTGAGACATGATTTGGGTAAATGGGTATAAACATGACAACATGTAACTTTGGCTATGAGCATGGGACTTGAAAACTTGACACGTATGGGTTGTAAGTGTAACAAGACACTAGACCAAACATGAAAATGGTCAACTCGAGGTTGGGTTGAGTTTGTAGCATAAATCTACCCGGACCCTCCCGGCTTAACTAGTGGCTACAAACAATAGGATCCAATGTGAGAAGTTGGTCATGTCGCGCTTAAGACCCGAGGTTAGACTAGGTTGTGGTGTAAAACTACCCGGACCCGCCCGGCTTAACTAGTAACCACAACAAGGTCTAATGTGAGAGGTTGAGAGTGCATTAATTAAATTAATGCCACATGATAAGGTTAAGTAAATTTGACTAATGACACTTAACCGATATGACACGAATGGGTAGGTTAAGTGGGACCGGGCTTGATTTCTTAATGACACTTAACCATACAAGACAATTAGGGGATGGGGTTAAGTAATTTACGCTTAACTAATCCGACTTGGTAATTAGATGGGTTTAAGTAATCCACACTTAACTAATCTAAACACGGTAAATTCGATGAGGTTAAGTAATCCATACTTAACTAATCTAACATGGTAATTAGATGGGGTTAAGTAACTTAGACTTAACTAATCTAAACACGGTAATTAGATGGGGTTAAGTAACCTTCACTTAACTAATCTAAACACGGTAATTAGATGGGGTTAAGTAACCTTCACTTAACTAATCTAAACACGGTAATTCGATGGGGTTAAGTTAAACACTTAACCAATCTAAACGTGGTAATTCAATGAGGTTAAGTAACCAGTACTTAACCAACTTAACACGGTAATTTAATGGGGTTAAGTACTTATACTTGACCAATTATACATGATGATTTGATGAGGTTAAGTAACCTATACTTAACCAATCTAATAGGTGGACCTGATAAGGGTTAAGTCACAAGACCTTTTAAGATTAGGCTTAACCATTGTAATACGATTAGTGGATGGGGTTAAGCTAACCTATACTTAACCAATCCGACTCGATAATCTGATGGGATTAAGATAATCCATGCTTAATCAATCTAACATGAAAATCTGATAGGGTTAAGGCAAATAAATACTTAACCAATTTGACTTGATAGGTTTAAGTCATGAGCTTCTTGGTACACTTAACCAACTTGTAGGGCTAAGCCTTGAACTTGAGTACTTAGCCAATCTTGACATGATTTGTAGGCGGGTCAAGTCACGAACTTGGATAACAACACTTAACCCATTTGACAAAACCCTAGCTCAGAGGACTAGGTTGGAAATCGTAGTTAACAAGGATAGCGGAAAGAGGGGCTAAGTGGTAAACCTTAGTTAAGGGTAACTAAGTAATAATTCTTAGCTAAGGACATGGGACTAGTTCATAAAGAGATGAGTAACCTGGTACGGTAGGTCATCGCTTAGTATACGAGGAGGAGCAAGTTATCTGACTAGGATAAAAGCTCCAGCGAACTGGGTGACGAAGTGAAAGCTTCGGGGAACGTGAGGGTACTCTTGGTATCCCTCTGTGAGGTGGCGAGTGGTCCATCAAACCCGGCCTCACAGGGGTTAAGGTCTGCGGTAGAAGAGCCAAGAGTATGCCTTGGTTGCTATGCGAGCGACCTAAAGACTGGGATGGATTAGCGTGGAGTCGACGATACTTGATTTTGCCCCGGGATAGCATGTCGCCGGCTACCTACCATCTTTAGTCAATCGTGTACGTACGGAAAGGCAGGGAACTCCCAAAAGACCATATACCAGCTATCAAGTTATGGGTGAGGTTGGCTATCTGGAAGTGGGCATCGATGGGCCTTAGTGTAGTTCTCATACATGATTTTTCTTGGATTGCCTTTCAGTAGTTGAGGGAGGGGTCACGTGGGACCATAGCCACGGGTACAAAAACAGACCTTGATATCTGCATCAGCAGACGACTTAAAGCTCCCGACCGAGTTCCGTATTTCTTGTTTTGCCCTGGCACGGAACTCGGATGGCACATTGAGGAACATGTGCATCTAGACATGGAAAACGATTCACGATACATACGTGGGATAAAGGGCGCGGTTGACGGGTGGCATAATCCCTAGTGGCCCTAGGTGGCTGAACCCAAACCGAGACACGGAAACGTTCATTAGGTAGCATAATCCCTAGTGGTCCTAGGTGGCATAAACCCTAAGTGGACACGCGATAGTTCATGGTAAGAAAACATAACTAGATCAAGGGTAGCAGTCCAAAATAACCTCAAGGATAAAACGTTCACATGGGAAAGCCCGTATGGTCTACGGCAAAGGACTGAACTTATACATGGAAAGAAACATACGAGTTAGGAAAACCTACATATGCTATATATTAGGTTGACATGGACCATTACATGACATTGGGCAAGGGACATTCATAGTTAACACATGACGCGGGTTGGGATATTAGTACGAAAGGTGCAGAGCAAATATACATGTTAGAACTAGGGGAAATATACATGATAGATACCGTGGGATGTTATACAGGATAGATACCTTGGGATAGTATACTTGATAGAAACCTGACAATGTGATACCTTGATTTATCTTGACACCGTAGTTTATCATGACACACTCGTGTATCTTGGTACAGTAGTGCATCCTGGTCTAGCTTATCTATCTTGTCATCGTACTTATGTTCATCTCAGTTCCTCATGCCAGTTAACTTTATTAGTTTATATACTGATAGTAGATAGGGCTTACCAGTCTTTATGACTGACCCCGTTTTGTTTCGCCTCTTGTCTTCCGTTTCCCCCCAGGTTACAGGGAGGAAATGCTATTGTTAGTTTGGACTTCTTCTGTTTGAAGGTCATCACGCATGGCTTGGACTTTTCTTGGCTATGGCTACTTTACTGGTTTACTTGGGGAATAATTTATGAAATGGTTTTATGCTTCTTTATTATTGCAAGACAGGTTTTGGTGTATTCTGATGTAAAAGGATTTAGACCTTATTTATTAATGATATGAAAGTTGGTTTTACTTCCGCTGTTTTATATATATATGTTCTGTCTTGTAATATTTCTGTGCATGTTTACCTCGATAATGCTTCACCAAACCTAGTGCATTCCCTTTGTGAGTGACCCTAGCGAAGGTGGGGTGTTACATTTGGTATCAGAGCAGAAGGTTACCAGACTGGGCAAAAGTTTTTAAAACCTTCTGAAAACTGTTTGAAAAGCCGTTTTACAAAGAAGCATTTTTCAAGAAAAGTTTTGTTTTTAAAGGCTATTCCCCAAAAGCCATTAGCTCTATCCTTTGATTCCTTGATTGAATCTCTTTTCCTTTCTTTCCTCCATCTGTAGTCACAGTAGTTCTAACTGTGAATAATCTTTGTCTAGCCACGTAGGTGTTTTCCGTACGATGGAGGTGGTTCTCGAGAGACCTGTTGCCGTGGTACAAGGAAGGATAATAAGAGTAAGGATAAAGGACGCGAGCTTAAGGATAAGCAACTTGTTGGTATGACTTAGTCCATCAAGGAGGACAAGGACAAGATCATCGGAGAGGGCAATTGTATGCTCTCACTTTTAGTGTACCTAAGAGAAATGGTATCGTTTCTGGTAAAGGTTTAGTCGTTCTTTTCTATCATCCCATCCAGACTTTGTCTTGATCATCGTATCATTTAAGTCTGCTTGGATAGTTGAGTCTCTGCACCTTAGTACTAGCATGGTAAAGGATCCCAGTTTTTTTCCCAAAAATCTGATTGGAGAGTTGGTCCATTTCTTCACGACTTGTTTGGATTTGAGAATAACATGTCTCGGCTGCGGATGGATTCTAGGGATAAAGTGGTTATCCAGTAAGGGATGCCATTCTCGGTTTTGGAAAGAGGGTAGTTAAACTCTTAACTTGCCTTGGTAATACCCTCGAAGTCTCGGGTAACCTTTTGGGTTCCGTCATGGTTAGTTACCTAGAATCTCTTGATGCATTTATCGGAAATCTCTGATCCAATCGAGTAACGTCCGCCAATAAGACGGATGGTTCATTCTGCTTGAGCATGGGTTATAGGAACCACCCTAGTAAGTGCACGTGGTAACATGGATTGACATTGGTAAACGAGATCCAGAATTCACTAGTGAATTTTGGAGAGCTTGCATGAGTACGTAGATATGGTTGAACCAAGCATACTAGGGAAAGAATAAGTGAATGTGAAACGAGAAGCGACAGTGAAAAGAGTTCCGACTCATACCTTGGAAATAGGAATCAAGGAACTACGAAATCATGAAGTTAAAGGCAGCCAAGACACACTGGAATTAAGCTCAAGGAAATGCGGCTTAGACGCGCGCATTGAGTCTCTTTGTAAGAGCATATCGTCGATCCCCGGTTCTCCTGTAGAGCTTACTTACATGCGATCGCTTGGGGGATATCCTCTCGGTCCTGTTTCTGTTACAAACCCCGTAAGGAGTTTGTCTTGTTGATCTCCTCGATCTTATCTTGGGAACCTTAGATAGAACTCTATGGATGTAAACATGTATTTGGAACATGTTATGATTGATATGGCTGCAAATGGTTGCAAGTGGTTGCTCGTGGATGCGCGAATACACATTAAATACTAGATTGACGCGGTCACGTTTCATGTTGCATATGCACGAGTATTTATACTTGTTTATGGATGAAATTGAATGTGTTATCATGCGGATGTTGCATATGAATGAATGTTTGTACACGCATATAGTACTTATATGACTAGGACTATTCGCATACATGTTGGACTCATGACACTAAACATATTTTGCATTAGAAAGATCATTCAGGCCTGATCATTAGCATTAGCTAAGGAGCATATACACACATGTTCTGCATATGTTCATATGGCATTAGAAATCGTCTAAGGACAATGGTTGCCTTTGGATGATGTTTTGAGTAGATGGATGATGGATGGTAGGATACATTCTTCCTAACTTGGAGATTTCGGGGACGAAATCCTTAAAGGAGGGGAGAATGTAACAACCCGAATTTTAACAACGTGTTAAGACAAGAATCAAGGTAGAATTTAATTATAAAACCTGAATCAGGATAAACGGGTTGCGCCATTGCGTTCGTCTTGGAAAAATACGTGAAATAGAGTCCGAAATTTCGTAAATCGGAGTTCGTATGACCGAGATATGGTCTCGCAAAGTTTCACGAAAATTCAAATCCGAAAACAGATTTGAAATTCAGCCCAATTAAGACACCACTCCATTTTTAAGCCTGGTTAAGACACCACTCCATTTTTAGGCCTGGTTAAGACACCACCCCATTTTTTAGACTTGACTTCTTCCCCAAGACATGCTTTGGATGGCTAGGATCTAAACTAGGGTTTATCCTATGGCTAAAACTATCCTAGTCTTCTATAAAAAGACCCCTAACCCTCTCCTAAAACCCTCATAAATTAATCCTACAACTAAACTATACCAAAATGGTTCCTCATCATGGCCTCCACTTCAACCCATGGCCTCCATCTTCTTCTTCATGATAGCTTAAGTGTTCTAAGCTAGTTTCAATGTAAAGGAGCCTCTTTTCTTCATTCATGAGAGATTCTATGATCATTTGAGTGATTTCATGTTTGTATGAGAGTTCATAAGTTGCATTCTAGCCAAAGTTGCAACCTTTTCTTGACCAAAAAGCAAGGATCTTGCATGAGAGCTCATAAGCTTCATTCAAAGCCAAAGTTGAAACCTTTCTTCTTCAAAGCAAGGATTTTTATTGATATTTGCTCAAGGGTTTCATTTGGAGCTTGTTCTTTTGGGGTTTTTGGGTGATAGCATGAATGGCTTCGTCTCAATCTTTGTTTTATATATTGATTTGTTCCTTCATAGCATGGTAAGCTCTCTTCCTACTCTTAGATATTAACTTTAAACTTAATGTGACATGTTGTAAGTGGGGTTTGAACATTAAGTATGTTGCATGCTATCATGTTATGTATCCTATCATGACTAAAAAGTCATTATCTTGATCTTGGGGGCTTAAAGATATAAACTTTATGTTGAATGTTGCATTTTGGCAACATGAGAACTATCATATCCCTTATGATAGCTTACATGTAATGCCATATGCGAACTTCTAGCCATCTTTCTATGTCATTTATCACCATGATTCACCTATGTGCTAAAGTTTGAGGTTGTGCATGTCTTTGAGGCCTAATAATGTAATATGCAAGTTAATGAACACGTTTATACCTCATTTGCCACCATGTTTAACTTGTGGCCTTATACCCCTTTTTGTCATGCCTTTGACAAGTTCCTTCTTTTAATCCATTATGCGTTGTCGCGAATGTATATGCGAGTTTAAAAGCATTGGGTTACGTTATGGGTAAAACTTTAATGACGTGAGACATGATTTGGGTAAATGGGTATAAACATGACAACATGTAACTTTGGCTATGAGCATGAGACTTGAAAACTTGACACGTATGGGTTGTAAGTGTAACAAGACACTAGACCAAACATGAAAATGGCCAACTCGAGGTTGGGTTGAGTTTGTAGCATAAATCTACCCGGACCCTCCCGGCTTAACTAGTGGCTACAAACAATAGGATCCAATGTGAGAAGTTGGTCATGTCGCGCTTAAGACCCGAGGTTAGACTAGGTTGTGGTGTAAAACTACCCGGACCCGCCCGGCTTAACTAGTAACCACAACAAGGTCTAATGTGAGAGGTTGAGAGTGCATTAATTAAATTAATGCCACATGATAAGGTTAAGTAAATTTGACTAATGACACTTAACCGATATGACACGAATGGGTAGGTTAAGTGGGACCGGGCTTGATTTCTTAATGACACTTAACCATACAAGACAATTAGGGGATGGGATTAAGTAATTTACGCTTAACTAATCCGACTTGGTAATTAGATGGGTTTAAGTAATCCACACTTAACTAATCTAAACACGGTAAATTCGATGAGGTTAAGTAATCCATACTTAACTAATCTAACAAGGTAATTAGATGGGGTTAAGTAACTTAGACTTAACTAATCTAAACACGGTAATTAGATGGGGTTAAGTAACCTTCACTTAACTAATCTAAACACGGTAATTAGATGGGGTTAAGTAACCTTCACTTAACTAATCTAAACACGGTAATTCGATGGGGTTAAGTTAAACACTTAACCAATCTAAACGTGGTAATTCAATGAGGTTAAGTAACCAGTACTTAACCAACTTAACACGGTAATTTAATGGGGTTAAGTAACTTATACTTGACCAATTATACATGATGATTTGATGAGGTTAAGTAACCTATACTTAACCAATCTAATAGGTGGACTTGATAAGGGTTAAGTCACAAGACCTTTTAAGATTAGGCTTAACCATTGTAATACGATTAGTGGATGGGGTTAAGCTAACCCATACTTAACCAATCCGACTCGATAATCTGATGGGATTAAGATAATCCATGCTTAATCAATCTAACATGAAAATCTGATAGGGTTAAGGCAAATAAATACTTAACCAATTTGACTTGATAGGGTTAAGTCATGAGCTTCTTGGTACACTTAACCAACTTGTAGGGCGAAGCCTTGAACTTGAGTACTTAGCCAATCTTGACATGATTTGTAGGCGGGTCAAGTCACGAACTTGGATAACAACACTTAACCCATTTGACAAAACCCTAGCTCAGAGGACTAGGTTGGAAATCGTAGTTAACAAGGATAGCGGAAAGAGGGGCTAAGTGGTAAACCTTAGTTAAGGGTAACTAAGTAATAATTCTTAGCTAAGGACATGGGACTAGTTCATAAAGAGATGAGTAACCTGGTACGGTAGGTCATCGCTTAGTATACGAGGAGGAGCAAGTTATCTGACTAGGATAAAAGCTCTAGCGAACTGGGTGACGAAGTGAAAGCTTCGGGGAACGTGAGGGTACTCTTGGTATCCCTCTGTGAGGTGGCGAGTGGTCCATCAAACCCGGCCTCACAGGGGTTAAGGTCTGCGGTAGAAGAGCCAAGAGTATGCCTTGGTTGCTATGCGAGCGACCTAAAGACTGGGATGGATTAGCGTGGAGTCGACGATACTTGATTTTGCCCCGGGATAGCATGTCGCCGGCTACCTACCATCTTTAGTCAATCGTGTACGTACGGAAAGGCAGGGAACTCCCAAAAGAGAATATACTAGCTATCAAGTTATGGGTGAGGTTGGCTATCTGGAAGTGGGCATCGATGGGCCTTAGTGTAGTTCTCATACATGATTTTTCTTGGATTGCCTTTCAGTAGTTGAGGCAGGGGTCACGTGGGACCATAGCCACGGGTACAAAAAAAGACCTTGATATCTGCATCAGCAGACGACTTAAAGCTCCCGACCGATTTCCGTATTTCTTGTTTTGCCCTGGCACGGAACTCGGATGGCACATTGAGGAACATGTGCATCTAGACATGGAAAACGATTCACGATACATACGTAGGATAAAGGGCGCGGTTGACGGGTGGCATAATCCCTAGTGGCCCTAGGTGGCTGAACCCAAACCGAGACACGGAAACGTTCATTAGGTAGCATAATCCCTAGTGGTCCTAGGTGGCATAAACCCTAAGTGGACACGCGATAGTTCATGGTAAGAAAACATAACTAGATCAAGGGTAGCAGTCCAAAATAACCTCAAGGATAAAACGTTCACATGGGAAAGCCCGTATGGCCTACGGCAAAGGACTGAACTTATACATGGAAAGAAACATACGAGTTAGGAAAACCTACATATGCTATATATTAGGTTGACATGGACCATTACATGACATTGGGCAAGGGACATTCATAGTTAACACATGACGCGGGTTGGGATATTAGTATGAAAGGTGCAGAGCAAATATACATGTTAGAACTAGGGGAAATATACATGATAGATACCGTGGGATGTTATACAGGATAGATACCTTGGGATAGTATACTTGATAGAAACCTGACAATGTGATACCTTGATTTATCTTGACACCGTAGTTTATCATGACACACTCGTGTATCTTGGTACAGTAGTGCATCCTGGTCTAGCTTATCTATCTTGTCATCGTACTTATGTTCATCTCAGTTCCTCATGCCAGTTAACTTTACTAGTTTATATACTGATAGTAGATAGGGCTTACCAGTCTTTATGACTGACCCCGTTTTGTTTCGCCTCTTGTCTTCCATTTCCCCCCAGGTTACAGGGAGGAAATGCTATTGTTAGTTTGGACTTCTTCTGTTTGAAGGTCATCACGCATGGCTTGGACTTTTCTTGGCTATGGCTACTTGACTGGTTTACTTGGGGAATAATTTATGAAATGGTTTTATGCTTCTTTATTATTGCAAGACAGGTTTTGGTGTATTCTGATGTAAAAGGATTTAGACCTTATTTATTAATGATATGAAAGTTGGTTTTACTTCCGCTGTTTTATATATATATATGTTCTGTCTTGTAATATTTCTGTGCATGTTTACCTCGATAATGCTTCACCAAACCTAGTGCATTCCCTTTGTGAGTGACCCTAGCGGAGGTGGGGTGTTACACCAACTCTTCTTTCTCTTTCAGTGTCATTCTTCGAATTGCATGCGCAACTAGCTTTGGATTCAAAACTAAATTGATTTAGAAATCAATTTCTCCACGCGGAGGTAAGCTACCTACTTCTTCGAATACATCAGCATAATCACTAACAATGGGAATATTCTCAATAGAATTAGGAGAAACTTCAAGAGCAGACCAAAATTCTTTTTCGATTTGAACTTGAGCCTATGCATGGTATAATAATACTCCCAAGTTTTGTTTTAACTTTAACAATTCTCTCGGCGCACTTAACTTCGGCATCATACTTCATCAACCAATCCAACCCAAGTATAATATCGAACTCAGAAAAATCATTACGATCAAATCAAAGGAAAACCAATAACAAGAATAGGAGATATGTAATACCCCATATTTTCTGAGAATATTAGAAGAACAAATTAAAGTATACTTAATTTTTAAAAGAATAATTAAGGGAAATGGGTTATGCCATTGCGTTCGTCTTGGAATTCTGCTTCCAAGTTTTCATAAATCGGACTTCGTATGAGGAAGTTATTGCCCTCAGAAGTTTCAGGAAGTTATTGCAAATCACACATACCTGGACTGGGCGGGAAATTTCCCGCCCGGGATCCAGGTCGACCAAGGGGACGACCTGGGGGTCGACCTGGTCGACATAGGTCGACCAGTGGGTCGACCTCCCCCCTATTTCCAGATCCGAGGACTGGTTCGTTTTTCTACATTTGGACGTCCGTTCTAACCAGATTCGTTGATCCCTATGCTATATAAACACCCCTAAGGCTATAATTTTCTCTACACAATTTCATTACGCCTATACTCTACCCTAATTCATATCAAAATAAATTAAAGACGTCCTTATGTTGCTCTAGTTCTTCAGGAAATCAAGTTTAGAATTCAAGTAGAGATTCAAAAGCTAATTCAATGACTTCAACAACTATTTTCTAAGAATCAAATCTAAATTAGAGAATCGATAATCTACGTCAAGGGATAGCTTTTCAGTTTCAGAAAACAGATTCCACAAAAAACAAGAATCATTCTCTTTTTGTAAGTTCAAGTTACTTTCAGATGCGAATTTTTAATTGAAATTCTTGGCATGTAATAATCTGGATCTAAGCTATACTTGATTTTGAGACAATCCTTTTAGATTTATCAAATCTAATCTATTAGATTTATGCATGCGATGTTATTCAAATCTAATCCATTAGATTTATGCCTGGTGTAAGTAATCCTTTCATTTGGATCCGTGCTTGTATATGCCTTTGGGAATCATTATTGACTATGGAATTGGTCCAATCATATCTATCCTTGTTGTATATCGGAATTGTAATCCTTTTAAGTTCATGATATAACTCTTGTCAAACTTATATGTCTGTGATGGTTCATAATGATATTCATATCATATCTATATGCCTGCAATGTATTCTATGCAAAACTTGTCAATTTGGTATATCAAATTTATTGGACCAATAATTCTTATCGTCATATGCCTATTCTTATGCCTCTTATGTTCCATATTGTTTCTCCTCTTATTTCATGAATCTTGCATTGAATCTCGAAATACGTACGTTATGAATGCGGGGGTAATTGGGTATAACATGAAATTGACATTTATTTGGCATAATTTGGAACGTGTATTATGGCATGACTGTTAAGATACAATTTGGGGGTAATTTGACATGAATTATGGAATATGTAATTTGACATATTGAACCTAGTATTGGCATGAATGACAAAGTATGAAATTTGGCATGAAAAACCTAGTTTTGGGCATAAACTGTAAATTGGAATATTAAATCTAGCTTGGGCTTAACTATCGATTTGGGACGCCAAACATAATGCATAGTGGATTTTGGGCATGACTATTATTACAAACTTGGGAAGATTAGGTGTAGCCTATTTTGAGTAATAACTTGAAATTGAATTTGGAGGCCATAACTTGCAATTAGCTTTGTTGGGCATAACTTGAGAATTGGAGCATGACTGGTTGGGATAATTAGCATATTAATCTAGACTTGGACATTTATGGTAAATGTGGCATAATCTGAAATTGACAACAATTGTGAATAATTTACATATAAACTGAAAATATGTAAATTAGTGAAAAGACGAATATGCCTAACCCGAGGTTAGAATGAGTTGTGGTGTAAAACTGCCCGGAACCGCCCGGCACATCCAGTAACCGCAACAACATAGATCTAATGCGAGAGGTTAGTGCATCATGCCCAAGAAAAACCCGAGGTTAGATTGAGTTGTGGTGTAAAACTTCCCGGAACCACCCGACACATCCAATAACCGCAACAACACATATCTAATGTGAGAGGTTGGTGCATTAATAAACCAATTAATGCTAATGAACAAGACATGCTAAGAAATGACTAGGGTTAAGTTCATAGGAACACTTAACCAATATAACAAGATGAATGACTAAGGTTAAGTTAATGAGAAACACATAACCAATATAACAAGATGAATGACTAAGGTTAAGCTAATGAGAAACACTTAACCAATATAACAAGATGAATGACCAGGGTTAAGTTAATGAGAAACACTTAACCAATATAACAAGATGAATGACTAGGGTTAAGTTAATAGGAAACACTTAACCAGTATAACATGATGAATGGGTAGGGTTAAGTAATAAGAAACACTTGACCAATATAACTTGATTTGTGGTAAGGTTAAGTTAAAACAAGAGGGCAACACTTAACCAATATAACTTGATTTGTGGTAAGGTTAAGTTAAAACAAGAGGGCAACACTTAACCAATATAACTTGATTTGCGGTAAGGTTAAGTTAAAACAAGAGGGCAACACTTAACCAATATAAATTGAATTGGTGGGAGGGTTAAGTACATATTGGGTTGGTTGGTAATATTAGTAAATATAGGCCCACAAACTTAACCATTAAATAAACATGCTTGAATTGGTGGGAGGGTTAAGTACATATTGGGTTGGTGGGTAATATTAGTAAATAAAGGCCCATAAACTTAACCATTAAATACACATGCTTGAATTGGTGGGAGGGTTAAGTACATATTGGGTTGGTGGGTAATATTAGTAAATATAGGCCCACAAACTTAATCACTAAATAAACATGCTTGAATTGGTGGGAGGGTTAAGTACATATCGGGTTGGTGGGTAATATTAGTAAATATAGGCCCACAAACTTAACCATTATATAAACATGCTTGAATTGGTGGGAGGGTTAAGTACATATCGGGTTGGTGGGTAATATTAGTAAATATAGGCCCACAAAATTAACCATTATATAAACATGCTTGAATTGGTGGGAGGGTTAAGTACATATCGGGTTGGTGGGTAATATTAGTAAATATAGGCCCACAAAATTAACCATTAAATAAACATGCTTGAATTGGTGGGAGGGTTAAGTACATATCGGGTTGGTGGGTAATATTAGTAAATATAGGCCCACAAACTTAACCAGTAAGTAACCCTAGTAACGGGGACCCATTTTAGCAGTAACCCACATAGATGTACCCTGAACTAGGCAGGGTGGGGCACGATTACTGGGTTGATTATAAGCGGTCAAAATAGCGGTAGGGGGTACGTCAGTGTAGGTTCCGACGGTTTATGGGCATGCACGTACTCCATAGTGGGAAAAAGCAGGCACTGGGTATCAGTAGTTACACACTGTGCATCTTGAATCGTGTCGGGTTGCTATCATAAGGATTGATACACCTTATGGTAGGACCAGCACAGGGTATCTACACGCAAGAGAGGGCCGATTGACACAAACACAAGAGAAATTAATACAAGTAGGGAGCCGATCGATAGGGTAGTAAGGGTACATCTAACTCATTCATGGCAATTTGGCAGATTGAGGTGGAATCCTCATAATAGATGTACACTTGAAGGCTACCACAATTGCGGGGATTGGGATCACGTTATCATATTATCATTTTACATAGATTACTAGCTGGGACACTAGTTAGGTGGTGCAAAGATATAGAAATCAGAATAATAGGGTAGTAGCGAAGCAGAGAAAGAGTAGAAGCGCATTCAGCTTATCTTGCTTTATCATACGTTATGCTTATCTTATGTTATCATGTTATCCCTGTTGTCACGGTATTGTCTTATATTCAGTTTATTCATGTCATGTTGCTTTTACCTGTTTACATGCTGAAATTCACTAAGCTTACCAGACTTATGTCTGACCTAGTTTGTTTTCGCCTCTTTTATTCCATTCCCCCCGGTTCGCAGGGAGGGAATATTACCACTTAGCTCAGTTTTCTTTCCAAGCTCGAAGGTAGTCGATGTACTTCTCTCTTTTTCCACTGTTATGGCCGGCTCTTGCTTTATTGGGGAATATCATTGTCATTTTATGCTTCTTATATATTTGGAAGTTTTTGAATCAAGACATAAGGTTTATGTAATTCTTTTAAGTATGATTGAGTTAATTGTTGTAAAAGCTTGACTGAATTAAGTTGTTTATAAAATGACTTTATTTTCCGTTGCTTTAATTGTCTGTCTTGTAATTTATCTGCATCTTTTACCTAAAGCGCTCCATCGAAGTTAAGGCATTCCTTTGTGAGTGACCTTAACGGAGGTGGGGTGTTTCAAGATAGGTACTCTACAATATAAACAAAGAACAAGAGAACCTCCTATCGGATTTTGGATGCTAATCGATTCACCAAATATTTCTCAATTTTAAATTTAACTTCTTAACCATGTTACTCGAAATAAAACTTCGTGATGCTCCCGTATCAAATAATACTTTAACCGGAATATTTTTAATTGTAAGCATACCTTCCAACACGTCGGGTTTATCTTCGCCAGTAGAAGAAGCTGGCGCACTCGCCCCATCATACACATGAACTACTTCGACCTTTTTCAACAATGGGCAATTCTTGCTAATATGCCCTATCTTGGTGGCAATTATAGCATTCTCTAGTATCATGAGGTTTCTGGCTAGTACTGGATTCATTTCGCTTTGGCTTTTTGGGAACATTACATTCTCTAGACCAATAGCCATACTTGTCGCAATTAAAGCATTTAACCTTTTCTCGCTTATTTTCCTGAGGCTTAGCTGCCTCCATCTTGCTTGTCTCAGGCTTCTTGTCGGGAAGCTTTCTTTTGTTGCTAGCTTGATTTCTCTCCCTATCCGCTTGAAAATTCTTCTTATCGATGTTCTCATATCTGCAAGCCATCTTAACAACCTTAGCTAATGGAAGCTCTATGTGGGTTGTCACTTGGTTGTTGTACCTCCTCTGAAGACCCTCAATGAACCTCTTATTCTTTCTGATCAGTTCTTGTATTAATTCTGTTCCATGGCGAGAGAGTTCATTAAAATTGTTGACATACTCATGAATGGTTCTGTCGCCTTGTTGGAGATTAGCAAATTCAACATGCAAGCACTCGACCTACTATCGTGGAACAAACCTTTCCTCAAAGACTTCTTTAAATCTGGCCCAAGTTATATCAACTTCTATATCACCCACAGTCACAACTTCCAACCAGATTAGGGCCTCGTCTTTAAGTAGCCAAGATGCTAAAAATCTTTTCCTGTTATCTACCAATTCGAAGCCCGCAAAAATTCATTTACAAGACCTCAACCAAACTTGAGCTTCTAATATAGTTCCAATGCCTGTGAATGGCACTCCGCCCAAGTTCTTATATTTCTTGGCAAAAGCATCAGGGTCAAATGGTTATTGTGGTAATACGAGCTCATTATTAGCCACTGACCCACCCTTATCAAGATCAAGCTGGTTATTAACAGCAGGGATATTACCCCTTCCTTGACCTCTGCCTGGCCCACTCATTTCCATTCAGTTATGTGGATAACAAGGAAAGAGTCAGGCCAATAGAAAAGATAGCTTAAGGAATGATAGAGCATATAGACATATGCATAAACAATGATGTAATGATCATGTTATATGCTATTTTAATGTACTCATTCTAAGATATTACTAATCCTATCTCTAATGAGTTACTCGCCCTAGAATACTGCTGATTCTATCTCTGATGAGTTGTTTAATATGTTTAATTCTAAAACTAAGGTTAACTAAAGCTCTGATACTATGCCTGGCATGGACCAAACCCCCGCTCCACGGTGGCAAGGTTGGTCTTCGGAAAACAACACATTAATCACATCAGCAGATTACAAAATATAGCATAATACATAAAATTGGAGAATAATTTACATCATATCATAACAGCGGAATCATAATCATCATTAGCGTTACACAGATATAGGATCTTACTTAGTACATAACAAACTTCATCAAATAGGTAATAAGTCTACATCGAAATCAAATATAAACATACATAAGGTAATGTTTAAAGGTTCAAAAGAAACAATAAAAGATAAGTTTTCATCTTCAACCAAAAGAGCACCCAATGCTATGGTGCATATCCAAAAGTAAGCCAATCACATGTTCACTAGGCTGCCGGTGTAAAAATATGGGCACCCGAGTTTGCAAGGGGAAAACAAACTACGAGTCAGTCATGAGACTGGTATAAGAAATTCTATAGTTACTTAACTTTATTTAGAATAAGGAAAATCACAGGACCGTGCCATATGTCACGGAATGGGTTTACTCCATTGGATTGTCGGTGCATAAAATAAAATAAATAAAGTAAACATCGCAATGCTTTTAAGAAAAATGAAGTCGTTATAAGACTCAAGTCCAATTACACAATGCAAACACAAACCAGAGGATAGAGTTTTACCTTATAAGGGCCAAATATGCTTAATACCATGAAAACAAAAATCATTTCATATTATTATAAGTGCATAGTATCGAAAACAACTTCAATATAGATGTATCAATCATATAAGGCATAGTGCCCCATCCTACTATGTCGCCATATAGGTTTACAACTAAAACCGAAAAGTCGCGTATTGGAAATTGGATTTTCATCTATGAGTCGAGGCAAGGGATCTTCCTCACTGGTTTCGAGACACTCTAGCAATGCCTCAGGACTCGGACTCTGGTGATCCCTTGGATCTTCAGGGTTGGTCCATAACTAATGTTTGTGGATTGGTTATATCTAAACAATACGTTTCCCGGTCCTATCGGACCTATCACTTAGCCATTGTCGACCAATCATATCCGAGGCACCTCGCAATCCATCAACCACATAAGTAAAAATGTCTGCGCTCCATACCATGACACCACTTCTAGCTAGAAAGAAACGCATGCACTCCCTATAGTCACTTATCCTGTTTCCAACTCATACCCGGGTGTGAGGCTCGCAAATTAACGCTGCACACAAAGTTATGCTGCTTAAAGTTGTGCTTTGACCATCAACCACAAGACTTTCCTTTTCAACAAAAGCCTTGATCAATTGCATCTTAGCATGCCACACTGTCAATCCATACCATGTCGTTGATTTCCACCAATATATAACCTATAAACTTGTACGTCTCAAAGAAGAGTGTTAAGCAAGAGAATAAATTCTGCACCACCAAAAAAATATTTTTAGCAGAGATCAATTACGTAGCACACATTACAATGTTAAACATACAATCCATTCATATGTCCGTTCTGGGTCTGAACGAAGCCGTAGGCACCTTATTCGTCATCACATATGTCTAGTATAGAAGAGAGGTTCTCTTATATCCGGACAATCAACAAGTATGCCCGGACAACTACCACTATAACCCCTTCAAGGGAGATACCCATATCCGAGGCATCAATAGTAATCCATTAGATGTAGAGATTGCAGGTCTTGCACCGTCTTCATTATCTTCGACTTTTAATCATCGTTTAATTATTTGAAATGAGATTCAACTCGGTCTTTTCCAATAATTCTCCCATAATATTTCAAATCAAATTATTTTCCTTGGTTAAATCATTTGCCTTCGCCATTCATTACCTTATGTAAAAAGGTTTAATCGAGAATGTGATTCGGTCATCGAATTAAATACTCAAGTCATCACATACCCATATTCATTTTATACATTTTCATGCTAAGTTGTTTAACCATTTATATTTTAGACACCAAGCAAAAATTTATTTGCACACATTTTAAATCGCCTAACGACTTGAAATGATTTATAAAACGATTTCGAATAAAATAGATTGCTGAAATCCGTGAATTAGTGAAACTGACAAGTCACAAACGAAGTCGAAATGGGCTGAAACTTGGCCGGGAAAGAGCCTGGATGGACCTAAACTGTTGACTGTGGTCTCCACTGGTCAACAACGGAGATATGCCAACAAACGTCTGTCACCTCCTGGACAGACGTCTATTGTCAGGAAAAATTTTCCTGAGAGTTTGGACAGACGTATAACCATTTTTGGTTAGACGTCTGAGCTGATGCAATTATTATTATTTCCTAAAACATGGACAGACGTCTGTCCCCCCTCCCAGATAGACGTTTGAGCTGAAGCATGAGTAAATGTTTGCCATGGAAATGATGTGCAAACGGTTCTCGGATGACCTCGGATCAATGGTGATGGCTTTTAACATTTTCTAAATGAAAATGAAGCCTCCTTAGCTTACCGAAAACACTCAAGAACACATACACACACAAGTACACATTCATACATGAGATTCACGATGATTTTGATCATAAGTTCAAAGGTGAACTAAATTCCAAACCAACACTATCAAAAGCGATTAAAGCTAGAACGAGATGTTTGGGAAATGTTAAAGGGAAGCTACAAGAGCATGAATGCACACAATAACTTCACCTATATCATATACAACTCGAATATCGATTATAAAAAGATTTCGTATACTAGTAAAGCAAGGAAATCGACAACCAAAGCGATTAACCCAATGCATACACAACATATACTCAATCCAGACGTGCCATAGGCACACTTATACAAGCATAAGGCTTGAGGCATTAATGTGAATTCTTGAATAACTCCCCCATAACATATACAATTGTATTTTCATAGCACTACTTAGCATTTAACATCATATTAAGTCATATGATCAATCAAAGGTCATTCTATAATCAACTAGTACATAAACTTGACTTGACACCCAAATCTTTTTTCCATAGTACTTATCATTAACCCATACCAAACATCATTAACTCATTTCATGCATTCAAATTATCATTATAGGCTATTAAACAACCCAACCAAGCTCATAAACAACAATCAATATATATAACTAGCCCTTATTCTTTTAGAGATTCTCGCCTTTGCTTGTTTACAAACAAGAAATAGACCCAGTAACAAGCAAAATCAACCTCTCTTCCAATATTGCATGCAATCTCCAATCTAAGCACATATAAATAGATTTTCTAAGAGTTAGGTAATAGGAATCGTCAAAAATCAAAGAGGAGATAAGCTAGAGACGATGGAGAAGATGAAGAGGAGCTTACCTAAGCTTATACACTTGATTTCTACAAGAATTGGGCTTGGAATCAAGAACCCTAGCTTAAAATTTTAATTTCCTTTTCCACTCACCAATTTTCTATTTTTTTTTAAGTGTGGAAGTGAATGAGTGAGAAGGGCTAATTTGGGGCACTTAAGTGAAGTGCCTAAGTTGGCTAACCAAGCCCTAACCAAAGTCCCAATTTTCACAAACTCCAAACATATCGATCCTTATAGTTTTCGACCACCTAAACGACGTTTTGAGCTCAATGGAAGTGGTCTCGAGTACAAATTCATCCGTATACAAAATGTGACTTTTAGGACTATATATAATATTCCATAGGGACTATTCTAAATTTTAATTTAGACATAACTTACAATTCATAAAGTGAAATCTCAATTTCTTACATTCGTTAGAAAATCACAATTTAAAATATCCTAACGTTTCTTGTTTTATTAAATTCTGATTTATATTGAATTCTATATATTCCTTTATAGTTTAAAACTGAATTTTCAAACTACCGCGCCATTTCAAGTTTGTCTTAATTAAATTTAAATTTATACGTTCTAACTTCGATTAAAATAAATTTAAGCCGTTTATTCTTAAAATAATTCATCTAAGATATTTAATTTCTCTAAAAATGAATTAAAAATAAATTTTAAATTGGTTCCAAAAATATAGGTTGTTACACCCATTCCTCGATTTTCTTTGCATTGCTCCCATTCAACTTTCTCCCAACTTATGTACCAATTTGTTGTAGTTAGAAACAATTTCTTTAGTGTCTAGTGGTCCATCTTTGAGTCCTTCGGCTCTTTCTCACTTCGTGTGCTTGGCTAAAGTAAGCCACGCGAACCTCTTTTATATTGGGCCAACACTCCTTAGAAGCTAATTACTGATAACAGAGTGCTTAGTAGAATCAATACCTTTAATTTCAGTATCTATCCTCCGGGCATCAGCGGAGGTTCTCTAAACTCAATATGAAATTTAAACTTATACTTTATCTTTTGTCTCTTATTTTGTTACTTATTACTTTAAATATTTTCCTAGAAGAGACCCACCTAAAAAGCCCTGACGAAGGCACTAAGAAAACTATTCAAATAATAAAGAAGGTATCGGAAAATTTAGAAATAAGTCAACTACTTTAACATCTTCTATTTTATCGAAGCATAACCATATTTGTTACGCCCGTATTATATGTATTGGAGGATCGCCGATTTATATTATATCCATAAGAGGTCTCATGGTCATATAATTTTTCAAAATGACTATTAGGGTTATTTCTTATCTTCACTATTTTTGTCAAATTTTAATGTGACCATTTTATCTAGGGTAAATCTTGTTTCTCCCATAACTTTTAACCAAAAAAGAATTTAGAATTGAAACCACTTCCATTTTATCCAAATGATGATTTCACATTTCACAGAGTGGTCACATTAGGCAAACAGACCTAACATTTTGGTGGAATGACTGAAATAAGTTTTTAAGAGAGTTATGACAACTTAAATAGGCCAAAAGAGGTCATTTATGGGTGGACCTAGTATCCATTCCAAGAATTGAGTTAGTGGGGGACTGAAACGAGTTCAAGAATCATCTTCCACCTATTACACAAGTTCTAAAAATGATCCTACACCCATTAATGGTTTTCACCTTCTGAAATCCACTCTAAACCTTACTTTATTTGGCCAAACCACTTCATTAAGTGAAGAAAAAGTCAAATCAACATAAAATCGTGGTTAAAGTTACTGCAACACCTAGGAATTCATGCCAAACACTATTCTTCTTGGGTTATTAGGGTGAGTGATTAGTATCTCCCACTAACTGTGGTGTACTGGTCTATAGTCGCCTTCTAAAAATGTGGAAAATACATATAAATTATGATTAATCATGCTATAACACAATATGTAAATTTATGTTGATTTGGGTAACGATTATGAATCCCATGGTTTAAGAGGAGCGAAGGTTAAATGCTACCATATGAACACATGTTCCTATTCCTTGTTTGGTGCTTAACATTGCTTTGGTCGAATAAAATATGGTTTATGTATGTTTCATATGTTAGAATATTGCTTAGGAATGCATGAATGACTGTAGATGCTAACGAATGGCGAATCAGGAAATAGAAAGTCATTTAGTAGAGGTAGTAGGATCCGACTAGGTATAATTCGGTTCACCATAGTCTGAATCAACATAGCCCAGATCTACTATAACGTCCTGTATTTTTGGTCATTTAACTTTGAACATATAAAACATTTACATATTGAATTTGAATTGAAAATGGAGGTCAGTACAGATTTTATCTATTTAAGTAGTGAAGTAAGAATTTTTTATTGGTAAACATAAGTGTTTGAAATCGACTGATTATTTAATCGATATTATTGACACGTGAATAGAGCCATTGTAACGACCCGGCTTTTTGCCCAGTTTTCGCCGATAATTAAACCAACTTAAATCGTTCATAAAGATGGATTGTTAGGGGCGCTTATACATTTGCACAAAATAAAAAGAACATTTCCATTATCATTAAAATAATATTACATCAGAGTACATCGATTACACATCAGAAGAGATACAAAACTCAATGGAAGAATGCGAATGCTTGAAGACATAATAGCTCCAGCTAAAACCAGAATCCTGCTCCAACTAACTCCAAGGATAAATCTATGAACCAAACTACAAGGCTGGCCGTGTAAAAATTATGGGCACCCAGAGTTTAGGTGTGGGAACAATAAACTCTAAGTCAGTCATGGGACTGATTTGAGAACCCAAAACAGGAGGTTATTCCATATTTGCCAAGATCCTGACTTAAATTATATTCTCTCAGTCCCAAATGGAAAAATTTATCGATCCCCAATTAATATACTTCAAGCTTTCATCCTTTTCCGGAAGACTTTCAACTATTTTACCAGTTTCAGACTCGAAAAATCAAGAAGTAGGGATTTTTATAAAATTTCTGATATTTTCTTATCTTATTGAATTTCAATCCAATCGATTACCCGAGGGATTCGAATTAGTCCCCACCGATCGTATTTCTCCCGAGGTGAAAGAAAATATAGGAAATCTGTCTTTTCTGAGTTATCTCCCTAATAAAAGAAATATTCTTGTGATAGGTCCTGTTCTAGGTCGAAATGAGATTGTTGCTGACACAGTAAAAAAAAGAACTAAATTTACCAAATTAATATATTGGGAAAACAATTAAATCCAAATTTGTTGGAAGTAAGTCGCGCTCCCTCGTTAAAAAGAAGTTCGAATGTTTCGTAAGGGGACTTGAGCCATGAGACAAAAGATCTTCTTTCTAAAAGAGATTCAATTCGGAAACTTAGCTTTCCTTTCGTCGAAAAGGCTAGATTGGTTCCCTTTCGGCGCCCGCCCTGGAAATGGATTGGGAATAACCAGATCGGGAAGAGTCCAGTACCTAATCAGAATCAGATAGTATACTTGTATATTAATTGGTGCGTACAAGTACAGTATATTAATTCGGTAGGCTACGTAGCTAGCTCATTTCGATTTTATTTCCCTCTTTTTTCTTTTTTATTTCCTTCCATCATTCCTTAAGTCCCATAAGGTTTGGTGATCCCGTAAAATCTGACCCATCTTCTCATCGAGCGAGGGGTACGAAATAAATCAGATTGATTTTTCGATTAAAAAAAAGTACTATGTGATATCTTCGGTTTCTTCCTTGTTTCATCCAACCCTTCTTTATCAACTAGTTCTCCCCAGATCGAGTCAGTGATATACTTCATTGGGTTGATCATCTGGGCTATATTCCGAGGACTGCTTGTCCAACATTTTTTGAAATAAGAATAGTCAGCAAGGCAGTTTTCTTTTGTTTGGTGAGGTATTGATTTCGCAAGCGCAGTTTCTTGACTGCCGTCTCTTGGCGATACCATCAAAGGAAGATTCGATACTAGGCCCGTTGCCGATGCGACCTCGCTGGAAAGGGAGAATGAATTAGCAACCGATCCATCAGAAAAAAACATCGTTCGGGAGGTAACAGTTCATGCAGAAGAAGACCTGCAATGTCTTAGTTTGCCTCCAATCCCCAGCAATTCCGAAGCATCTGGCTTACGGGTAATCTCCTATTCCCTCGAGAGACTAGAAGAACTATAGCATGCCAGGGGAGTTCAATATTACCATTTTTGTTCAAAAAGATACCATACGATGGAATGGGCGACAGAGAGCATCTCCGCCTGACGTTAGAGTAATAAACAGACAAAGACGTCAATCTTCCAATTAATATCAATAAATATAAGTAAAGGATCTATGGATGAAGATAAAAAACATAAGTGCATTTCCAATCGTAACTAGATCTTCAATTTTTGTCTTATATAAGCTAAGATTAAAGCTAAATAGCTAGAAAATATGACAATGCGGGCCGGGAATTAGACTACTATCCATATTCACCGGGAACTACAACTGGCATGCTTTATCTTATTGAATTTTCTTATGTAGGATAGGATCCATTTTTCCGACATTTAGACGATAAAGTAACTGCTTTTCTCACTATTCTCAGAATGAGGGATTGGGACTGACTGGGACCTATTATCTGGGAATGCCGTGAAGTCTGTATAATGTGGCTAAATTGCCTGTACTATACTTATCCATGACCATGATTAACTCGGAAAGCGATATTGAATCTAAGTTAAGATGGCTGCTCCGGGTAGAGAATCCATTATGGTTTATTTTAAAGTTAGGTAATTCACCTGACCACGCCGCTAACGCGGAACGGGTTTACTCTATGTGAATACTAGTGCATAGAAATCCGCAATGACTTTTTGAAAAACGAAGCTATCATAATCTCGTCCCACATCACAATGCAAGCACACACCAGATGGGCGAGTTTTTCCTTATGATATCCAAAAATGCTTTCATATGTGAAAATCCTCTTTTACTACTATATATAGTGTGAAAAACCTTTTCACAAATAAATGTCTTAATCCTAGCCAGCATAATGCCCCATCCCATTATACTGGCAATCCTGCTGGTAACTAGCAGGCTATACAATCAAAACCGTACGGGCTCGTTGTGGAGATTGGGTTTCCAACATGATGGTTCTTGGTACGAAAGATCATTCATGGGCTCACAAACTTTCTTGCACGCATTATCCCAGCACTCGCGGATAACGTCTAGACTCAGACTCCGTTATACTAACCTACCATACATGAATCAGAGTGCCCAACAAATAGCGTCCCAGACTGGGGACTTCGTAGTACCCTTTCATCATCACATCCTGGTGCACTGAAAGTACGAAACGAACATAAAAAATTAACCACCAGTTTACCATCAATCTGGGGTGTGAGGTTCGTCGAGGTCACCATATACACAAAGCTACGCTTAAATAAGTTATTCTTTGGTCATCCATAGCTCATCACATAACTTGAGTATGCCACATTGTCCACTCACTACGTGTAACGACTCGAATTTTGCCCAGAGCTAATCGATCGCTAAATCGACCAAGACCGTTCAAAACCCGAATACGCTAACTTTGGGAATAACAACACATCAGAACAAATGACAGTAGACTTTTATAAACATCATAATAATGTTACATCAGAGTACAAAATATCATAGTACATTGAATATAATACAACAGAAGATAAATTACAATGAATTTAATACAGTGCAACGGAATCAATAATCTGATACAGCGGAAGTCTATCAATGCTCTGGACATAGCTTTAAGCTTCGATCCAGAATCCTGCTCGATATATCTGCAAAACAAGGTACTTGACTGCCCGTGTGGAAAAGAGGGCACCCGAGTTTGCAAAGTGAAACAAACTACGGGTCAGTCATTGGACTGGTATGAGAAATCTTTACTTATCTTAACTAGTACTAAGGCTAATTACAAGACCACACCGCTAACGCGGAACGGGTTTACTCCATTGAATTGTCGGTGCATAATTTAAATAAAGTAAATCGTTAAACAACGCAATGTTTTTTAGAAAAATGAAACCATTATAAGACTCAAGTCCCATCACACAATGCAACGCAAACTAGAGGATAGAGTTTTACCTTATAATGGTGAAAAATGCTTGATACGATAAAAACGGATTTGATATTATTATTAGTATATATGTTTCAAAAAAATTCCAATCATAATGTATCAATCATAGACGACATAGTACCTCATCCTACTAAGTCGCCATAGTCGTTCTACAATCAAAACCGCATGGTGTCGTATTGGAAGTTGGATTTCCATCACGAGTCAAGGCTAGGAACGATCTCCTTACCGATTTGAGATACTCTATCAATGTCTCATGATCACACCTACGGGCATCCCTTGGATACTGCCGGGCCGGTCCACAAATACTTTAGTGGATTAGTTATGCCTGAACACACGCTTCCCGATCCTATTGAACCTATAAAATGGTCACAATCAACTAACAAAACCGAGGCCTCGTAATCCATCATCCACATAAGTAAAATGCCAGGGCTTGTAAAACCCTGATACCACTTCTAGCTAGAAAGAAACGTGTGCACTCCCTGCGTTCCCTTGTCTCGTTTTTGACTCATACCGGGGTGTGCGGCTCGCGAAGTTACGCTATACACAAAGCTACGCCTAAATAGGTCGTGCTTTGATCATCAACCACAAGGCCCTGCTTTTCAACAACAGTCTCGATCAGTTGCATCTTGGCAAGCAACATTGACAATTCACGCCATGCGATCGATAATTACCAATATATAACCTCTGAGCTCGTGCGTCTCAGAGAAGGGTGTTAAGAAAGAGAATAAATACCCTGCCACCACAGATATGTATTAAATAGAAATCAATTTACATGCAACGAAATCCAATGTCAGATACACATCCATTTACAAGTCCGTTCTGGGTCTGAACGAAACCGGAGACACCTTATTCCTCGTCCCGTATGTCTAATACGGAAGAGAGGTGCTCGCATATCCGAACAATCAACAAGTACGTCCGGACAACAACCACTTTAATCCTTTCCTGGGAGCAAATCGGTCCAGGGCGTCGTATAATTATTTGAAATGAGATTGAACTCGGTCTATTCAAATAATTCTCACATAATTATAATTTAAAACCATTTTATATCGTCAATATTATTTTATAACAATTTATTGCTATTTTTATTTATATAAAAATAGCCCAATTTAATTCAACGATGCTTCGAGTCAATGGGCGACCCTGGCGTTGTTTTTATCAAAATTTGATTTACACATTTCTCTAAATCCAACCATTGGATCTTAATGAATTTATATCGTTGGAAAGATCTTCCCAAAGCGGACCTAACGGTTCCAGTTTTGGGAAAATCTGACGATCGGATCGTTCGGTATATTCGTTTAAAGTTACGATTTCGAAAAGCGAACAACCACGTGCAATTCATTTAATTTTAATATATATATATATATAATTATATATAAATATAAACAATTTGACGATTCCACTAACGTATTTAACATGCCAAATAAAAGAATGTTTTATTGGCATATCATATCTACATGTTCATAATGTCAAATAAATATGTATTTTATCTACTTGACATTTTTGCTGATGATAAATAAAAAGATAATTTTGTATTTACATCATTTGAGTGCAATTTCTATTTCATACTTTAACAAATAAAAAGAAATATTTTAATTTGTATATAGTTTCAATGTATGACATGACACACATAAAAATGTTTATTTTAATTTACATACAATCTCTAATATACATTCTGACAATAAAAATATCTTTTTAATCTATATGCAGATTCTGATGTGTATATTTGCAATAGAAATGTCTCTTTAATATATACACAAATTCTAAGAGATAAATAGGGAGAAGGACAAACTTTGCCAAAAAATTAGGCTGAAGGACACCAAGTTTTATTTTTAGTCTGAAGGACAAACTTTGAACCAAAATTAAGCTGAAGGAAAATGCTATAAGTAATTAGCATTATATTCAGTTTTTTACACTACACGAAAATGCTAAATGTAATTAGCATTGTTCAGTTTTACACTGCAGAAAATGCTAATTATATTTAGCATTGTCCTTCAGCCTAATTTTTTTTAAAGTTTATCCTTCAGCCTAAAAATAAAAGTTGACGTCCTTCAGACTAAAAAAATTTCAAAGTTTGTCCTTATGCCTATTTTCCACCAAATTCTAATGTGTATATTTGCAATAGAAATGTCTCTTTAATATATACACAAATTCTAATGCGTATATTTGCAATAAAAATGTCACTTTAATATATACACAAATTCTAATGTGTATATTGACAATAAAAATGTCCCTTTAATATATACTATAACGTCCCCTATTTTTAATGGTATGATATTTAATATATTTATTATATTAAATAGTGAATTGGAATTTTAAATGGGTTTATAAATATTTTATCGAAATTATTTAAGTGATAAAATAGCTATTTTTCCAAATGTAAATTGTGTATGTTATTTTAATTAACCATGGATGACAAATGTATACACGTTAAAACAAGAAAAAAAAAACAACATTAGTCATGATCATTTAAATGAAAATAAGGATATGACTTTCAAGAAGTTTACTGTGACATTAATCAGCCATACATTTTGTTGGACTGTACACACACATGCAATTAACAAGAAAATCATTTTCTATATAGATATCTACAATGAAATGCGGCAACATGTATAGTATAAAATAGTAGAAATATAATTAACAAATTATCATTAGTAAGAAGGACGAATCAAAGGGAAGCGAACGTTTCTTGAGATCTCAAACTAAACTATTTATCAGTAACAAATGCAACCAACATGTTTCCCCACATAAGATACACAATAATTAATAACATACGTGGATACTTAAGACCGAAGTAACTTTTTAAATAGCACTCTACCCTATTCGGTTGATCAAGACAGCCTACCCTCTACTTTGAATTTTCTTTCCAGACTTGTACCCTATTTGTTTCTTTTCCAACGTGCCAGTAACATTTTTGTACACCCTAAAACTAGCTGGAAAATTTACTCATCCACTGTAAAAAGAAAATGAAAATACACTGGGCTGACATCTCTCATCAAAATAAAAATACACCGCATGCCGCCGTACCTCAAATTTTAATGCTGCCACCCTACCTAATATCTTGTTTCTTTACATCCCAGTCACCATTTTTCTTCACCCCATAGGCTCATGCCTACCCATACTGAAGTAAAAACGAAATGACAACACATTGAAGGCTATATACTCTCATGTTTAATCCTAGAGCCAATCTATGTTTTGTTACATCAGCACAGTGATTTTCTTATACCCTAACGAAGCTACTCCTACAAATCTACCCAGCGCTGCATATAAAATAAACACAGCCTACCTACATTAGTCCTACCATGCTGCTACCATATAGTGGAGAGTGACAGGCAGTAATCTCACCCATATTGAATCCTATCCATCTAAGAACGTGGCTACAAAAAGTAGGAAAAAGACCCGACCATTATCTACATTTTTATTCTTCTTTTTCGAGTGTATAAATACACAGCTCGATCATCCATTCGTATCCAGAGAAGCCAAATTTAGTGACACCATTAATTTAACGGTGATCTTCTCTAAATGGAAACCGAAATAGCAGCAAGCTATAATAAATGAAAACAATTCACATAAATCATTTTGAATCAAAACGTATGCCTTCGAGACCACCTGCGCTCCATTTTGAATCAAAACGTATGCCTTCGAGACCACATTCACATAAATCATTTTTGTCACGGTTTATGTTGCTGCAGCGAAGACAAAGTGGTGAGGAGCTGATAGGGGTTGATCGAAGGGACGATTCAAAGGCGCGGAGGTGGGAGTTGGTTCAGGCAAGGCTCTGGCGAAGGCTGGTAAGGGTGATGGAGTTTTGGTATGGTGGGCATGTTAAATACTGTAGCGGTATGGGGGAATTCTTGTTCGAATCAAGAGCGTTGTACATTTGTTTAGTGGAAGGTGGCAAAGTAACGACTATAGAGTATAGCCTGTAGCTTTTGTTTGGGTGAAGAGGAAGGGAAGTAGAAGAAAATTGGCGGTGAAGATTTACGGTGGAGCTCCGAAAAGTAATGGAAACAAACTGTCACATTTAAAGAGAAAGAAGATATGTGGAAGAGGGCGAGCTGTGCGTTTATTGGGAGGATTAGTTAATGTAGTAGAAGAGAATGGAAAGGCGGACGTGGAAACCATGCAGGAAGGAAAGAGGGGAGCTGACAGTTATTGAATGGATGGCATATACAGGAAATGTGTGGAATACAGGCGGGCTTCATGGAATTTGGTGTATATATATATATATATATATTTCGAATATAAGTTCTTAGTTGCAGCGGGATCTGGAGGAAGTATTCGAGTAGTATGGTTTCCAGTAACATGAAGGTGAGGGTTCTAACTGCGGATACTTATAGTATGGTGCATGGAACGGTCGTACAATGGAGTTGGAAGGTAGGAATGATGCGTGATTATGGGCTTGGACCTATTTGTTTTCGAAAGTAAAAAAAGGAAAAAAAAGAAAAAGAGAAGAAAAGGAGGATCCGAAGCAGAAGAAACTTGGCAGAATTGTCCTACGTGAAACTGGAGAAGAGGAAATGTTAAGGGAAGAAGTCTGCAGTGTTTTCAAATGCTGAAGTGCGTTTTGTTTATTGAAGGGGTAGTAGTGTAAGAAGCAGAAGGCGGCAGTCTTGTTTGATGTAGAAGAAGATATTGAACAGGTGGAAGGAAGTATAACTGGTGAAGAATTGAACAGGAAAGAGGGTAGAAATGATCGGGTTTCGGCCTGAAGAAGAAAAGAAAACGCGTTACAACAATGCTGACATGGGCCATTAATTTATAAAGGTAATTAAGGTAAGATTATTTAATTTATAATTAACATTAGTTTAAACTTTGAACGGTCGTAACTAATTCATAATGAAATTTAACAAAACAAGAGTCGTTAAAATTGTGGCGGCAAACACTACGCTGTCAAGCTATTTTGGTTGGCTTTGGTACTATTGGAGATTTTATTTAATTTTAAATGACTGTTTAAAGTTAAATAAAACAACGCTGGAACCGTGCATAAAAAATAAAGGGATTTAACTCTCACACTTTTCTGGAATACTATGATGTGTTAAATTCATTTAAAAATAATTTATCGTTGATGGGATGATTGCATGCCTTGGTTGATTGGTTGGTTAATAATTGTCGATAATTCTGTTTGTCATATTGGATGATTTTAATTTAAAAAATTGTCTATCTATTTTTACCAAACATTATAATCTATAATGCAGGGACGGACAGGTTGGAGGGATCCGACATGATTCCTCAAATTCATTATATATTGTTTATATTATTTTAATATAGAACTATTTACCCCAAATGATGATATTGATTGAATATTAAATGTTGAATTGAAATTCAACGATGATGTGATGTTTTAAACCAATGGGCGGTATTGGTTGAGTAGTTTATAGTGGATGGCCTAAAAATCCCCTGTTTTATAAATATTGAATTACCGTTAGGGGAATCCGACGGTAATGAAGTTATAAATTTATTTCATAATTAAAGAGAGATTCGAAGTCTATTATTTTGAATTAAAGTTTATAAAAGGAAATTAATATTTATTTATTTAAGAAATCATTAAATGGTTTTATGAAGGAAAATCTTATGCTAATAAGACTTAAGCGAAGGGAAATTTACCTGGCAAATAATAACTGGGATTAATTGTTTATTGGTAAACAATTAAAATGGGATTATATTGGAACTGATTATTATTTATAATAATCAAAGTAGATGGAATTAATTAAATTAATTAAATTATTAATTTAAGTGAAAAGACCAGTTGAAATGGATTAACGAATTCGCTATATTCAGTTGAATAAGACAACTGCTTAAATGATATTTGATTTAAATAAAATTGTTAATGCTTAGTAATGGAGTTTATTTATTATTTATTTAGTAACAATCAAAGTGATTGAAATTATTTATATTGTTAATGGAAGAACCCTTTGAATGAATTAACGAGTTAGTATGTTTAAATGGAAATTGATTTTTAAATTTATAATTTAAATGGAAGTTTGAAAATTCTTAAACCCTGTTATTTGTTAAATACGTTTTAAGTGCATTTATATTCCAATTGAAGTCTTCTTGGAATACTATTTACTTAAATTCCCAAAATCCAAGGTTGGGCGAAGATGTTTAAAAACCAAGTTTTAGGGAATATATGTAAATGGGTTAATATTGAAATGAGTAAGTGGAGTGAAACTTAAAGGTATAAAATATGAAATGGAAATCGAACTAGAAACCAAAGTGAATTAAAGTCCGTTGGGTAAATTAAGGTTTGGATTCGATCTTAAATTGGGTAGTTTAAAGAATAGACGGAGTTTTATTACGAGATAACTGAGTTACGTTGTAATAAGTTTAAATGAAGTTTATTATATTACATTTGATTTATATGGGAATCAAGGCTTATGTATAATGATTTGAAAAGAACATTAAGTATGATCAGGAATTTGATATAGTTTTAAAAGTAATTAGAAATTGTTGTGGGTTGGTTAAGTTGAGTAACTTTCGAGGCGTTAATCTGATGTTGGTTTCGGCCATCAGGGTTAATACTGAGAGGATTATTCACTTACCAATTTAGGACTAGAAGCTAATAGATTACGAGTGAGACGATAATTGAATATTCTGGTATTATAAGTAAGGGAAACGTTTTCCAAATATTAAAGATATGGAGTTTTAAATTAACCATGCGTTAATTATTAAAGAGGCCAAGTGATGCTGAGTACTGAACCAGTGGATGTATTTTGTTTTATGGATGAATGTTTATTTATTTGATAGTTAAATAACCGACTATCAAATCTTGCCAATTATCGATTGTTGGTTCGGAAAGACCGGGATCAAATTTATATTCGAAACCCATTCTGACCAACAAATACGTAATCGTGAAAGAGATCAGACGATGATCAAGATGGAGCATTTGAAGACCATAGTTCTTCATAAAGCGGAAGCATTGCTTATAATCTCTGGGTATCTCCTAGAGATAAACTGTGATTCTGTCGTGGTTGGAGTCTGTGGATTGCAAGGACTACTCGCTACTGATCCTTGGGGTGATTCCTATAAGGATGTGGTAGGAGGGCGCCTTCGGTTGTCCAATCCCAGGATAATGTGTGCGGACGGATCTGACGATGTGGCGTTCAAAGTAAATGGTGTCCAGATGTTCCAAGACTCGATTATAACCTCAAGCCTCACCGCCGGGAAATGACAAAAATCGGGCAGGCAGCATGGCTATGTGGGTCGCACCCATTAGGGTGTATTGTTACCATTTAGAGAATATTCATTTTGTTACATCTTTCATTTTATATATCTCCGCGGTATACGGTGGCTGCATCCGTAAGGTGGCAATATATTCGATACACTCAAGAGAATTGAGTAGTCGGTCTTGTGTGGGCCGGGTTGCAAGACATTCTTGTTGAACCCAGTGTATTCCTCTCTAAAGATACACTATCGGCAGGTGGATCCATACTTTGTCATAGTTGGAATCCAATCTCCAATAAGCACTGCGGTTTTGATTGTATACTATATATGTGGAGCGTGAGATGCAAGCGTTCCGCTAGATTCTATTTACTTATATTTAAACACTATTATAATATTAGATAAGATATTGATTTCAAAATGTTTTGGGTTATAGTAAGGTAAAAACCGTCCGTATTCATGTGTAGGCTGGTCTTACTTTTATATTTTTCTTTTGAAAGGATTTTCAAAGTTAAACAAGTTGTTTGTTGTGAATTTACCACTGAAAGTATTCCAGACTGATCCAGGTGAATTTTGCTTTGCTTCAAATGTGCTCGGGTTAGACTGAGTATATTTACAGGTCATGTTCCGCTAGGAGTTCAGGAGCTGGAAGCAGGAGGCTTCACCATTAGCTATTTAGAGTTTATTTCCACTGTGTCTGATATACGATGTACTCTGATGATTGGTATGTATACAGTTCTTTTTGTATAAAGAGATTTGATATATTATATTTTATTCATTCTGCTGTGAGATTCTGATGTGTTCTTCTTACTCTTATATTCTAATATTTCTTTCTTTGTAATAACCCGGAAAATCCGAGCCAATTTTAATTTTTTATTTTGGCAATTTTGATGAATTTTGATTATTTAAAATGAATTATTTCAAATAATAACGATGAGAAATTTATTTTTAATAGAATTAGAATGTGTATATTTATATAGATCGTCGTTAGAATATAAATATTTATTTTAAATTATAAAAGGGATTGAAAATGGCGCGGTAGTTCGATAATTCGATTTCAAATTTCAAATGATTGTACAGGATTCAAAATAAAACGGATTTTGGCGAAACCAAAATTATTAGGATCTATTTGAAAATATCTTTCCAACGTATCCGAAAAATCAAAATTTCATAGCGGGAATAAAAAGTTATGCCCAGTTGAAAATTCAGGATAGTCGCTATGAAATTCAAGACCTTGAAAATGGAAATTTTGCAAATGACCTCGGTTTTCGATGAAACCACTTTTGTTGGATCCGTGATGTCAAGTTATTGCTAGGTTTCAAAATTCATAATTTTTCGATTCAATTTGTAAGAGTGGCAATGGAAAACGCGTTTGACCAGTTTTAGTTGATTTTAATCGACTGGAAATTGGCCATTTTTCAAACGGTCTCAGAATTTGATGAAATTAGTTTTGTTAGGACCGTATCGTCAGTACGAAGGTAGAAAATATTTTTCGGGAATTTTTAGAGTTCATATGTGGCCCCAGTAAAATGAAGTGCGCGTTCAAATTCAGTATATAGAGTTATATGTTGATTTTGACGAAAACTGATCGAAACGATTGAATCAGCTTACGATACATATCCCATTGTGTTCGGAATGGAGGTAATTAGCTATGGACGACAGGCGGTGGGTCTCGTTTCGAGGTCGAAATAAAAAGTACCTTTTTGTAATTAAATTAATTAAATTAATTAAATTAAAAAAATATATATAACTATATTACCTCACCCCTCTTCTCTCACCTCCTCAGATCGAATAAGAAAAAGAAATAAAAAAAGGGGGGATCGACGGGGGAGGAAGCCGCCACTTCCAGGCGGAGCACCGCCGCCCATCGCACCTACCATCCGCCGCTCCCCTAGCCGACCCTCCTCCTCCAACCTCTCCCTCCTCGAAACCCACGAAACCCCTCAGCCCCACGCCCTACCGCGAAGCACCACCCCACGAAGACCGCAACCCGCCCATCGACGCCTCCAGTCAGCCCCACCTCTGGCTCCGCCTGCTCCCTCCTCCTCCAGCGACGATGGTGAACCCCCATTGCTCCGCTCCGCTACCAAATCGAACGAAGGTGATTTTATTTTATTTACAAACTCAGATCTAATTTAAATGCATTGTTTAAACACGGTTTTTATTATTTTTATAGGTTAAAAGGGTTTGATTTTTAATCGCACGAAAATTTGATTTGCGATGATATAAAAATTAGATTTTTATCTATAAGTTAGCAAATTTAGGAGTAGATCTTTTTAAATATAAAAACGACATAGTAATGAGATTTTTATTTTTAAGGTAGGAAGTTAAAAATATAGTTTTTACATAGGTATGATAATAAAAATATAATCTTTACATTATAGAAAGGTTAAAAATATAATTTTTATCTATGTAGCATAATAAAAATATGATTTTTATTATATGAGAAGTGAAATAAAATATGAACTTTATTTTTATCGTGAAGTAGTGAGAATAAAGATTCGATTTTTATATGAGTGGCGATAATAAAAATAAGATTTTTATATAATGTAGAGATTAAAAATTCGATTTTTATATAAGTAGCAGGTTAAAAATATAATCTAAATATAAAAGGAAGCGTTGTAAGAATATATAATTTTTATATATAAAGTGCCATTATAAAAACGTGATTTTTAAAATGAACATCATATTAAAAATATGATTTTTATTATGAACAGCGGGAAAAGGACTGCATTGGAATTTCAAACCGATCCAGACGGTTCAGCAGTTCAAAAGCAAAGCGCGGCGGAGTGGAACCCTCTGTGAGAACTTCTCACCTTTAATTTAATTTTCTAGTTAAAAATATATACTAGGATGCAGACGGTGTTTAGTAGCACCCGACACCCGTCGTCCACAGACCATGGACTGCTTGTTTGTTTAGTTAATTGTTAGGTGATTGATTTATTTGGTTGGTTGATAAATTTGATTAAATTGATTGTGTGATGTGAAATAAAATAAAGTATTTATATAGTTAAAAATATTTTATCATTAAAAATATAATTTTTAACGTGAATGTGAACAAATAAATATTCATTTACAAACCGGACGGTTTGTTTATGTACACCTATTTGAAGGATATTGATTGGGACGATAAATTTTACACAACGCCCAACTGCACAAATAATATTCAGTGTTTGTGGAGTGAAACCCCACACGGGTGTTGGGATGATATTTGGCGTACACTAATCCCAATTATTTAATTTTATGTCGATCGATTGGTCGTTAGACTGTGTAAGCGTTAATTATTTATATTTAATGCTTATGTAGTTGTGTGATGCGCTTTGGATGATGGTTAATTATTTATCGTTGCTATTATATACATGTGTTGTATGGAATCCATATAATTAACATTATAGGGTAATTGATTGGGCCTCATTCCAATTGGAAAAATAAAGAATATTATAAAATAACAGTTCATGTGTTGACAGTACTCATTCGTTGAGATTAGTCATGTGTTGAACGAAATATTTTAACAATAGAATTTACATCTTTATCATATATAAAATTCGAAACTAACTTGAACATAGATAAGGTGAGTGGCCTCCTGGATATTGATCTGATGTTGGTTCCGGCCTTCGGGGTTAATATTTAGGGAATTGCCCTCTTACTAATTTACGGTTCGAGTTTGATTAAAAATTTAACGATAGAAATCATAATTTTATAAAATATAATAAATAATAAAAATAGTCACGTGTTGACAATACTCTTTCGTTGAGATTAGTCATGTGTTGAAAGAAATATAGATTCATTTGTTGAATAGATTAACGAAGTTATTGAAAAATATAAAGCCGTGTTGATTAGAGATGCGCTATTTTGACGCGAACGATATTTATATCGATTATATTCGTTTTTATAATGAATATTGAAAAGAGATTTAAAAATCAAATATTTATAAAAGAATTCGAATTGAATAGAAAATAAAATGAATTCGAATTGAATTGAATATAAAATGAATTCGAATTGAAATGAATTCAAATCGAATTGAAAATGATTTGAATTGAAATCGATTTGAATTGAATTAAATAGAAATGCAATTGAATATAAAATGAATTCGAATTGAAATGAATTCAAATCGAATTGAAAACGAACTGAAATTGAATTGAAATCGATTTGAATTGAAATCAAATAGAAATGAATGTAAAAAGAATTTATAATGGAAAATTCAATTTTGATTTGAATTTGAAATGAAGGTTGAAATTGTTTTTGAAACAGATTTGGAACGATTTATAAAATTCATTTTAAAAGAAAATCGACAAAATATATAATATATATATATATATATATATATATTATATATAATAGCCTGAATAGAACGCGCCGCGCCGCGGTAGTTCGTGAATTTGGACCATTGACTTCGAATGGACATTACGGGAGATCCGACCGTCGGATTCTCCTAAAACCGGAACCATTGGGTTCGTATCAAAAAGAGATTTCTAACGAATACAAGAGATTTGAAATCTGACGGTTGAATTTGGAGATATGTGCAAATAAATTTCAGAAAAGGTCGCTATAAGTGCAGTTCGATGGCTTTTATTGGAAATCGACTGTATGGGCCTTGATAAAATTATTAAAAATATTAATAATTAGTATAAAATCACAAGAAATGATTTGGAAAGAATTGGGCTGAAAAATCCCGTATTTGAAAAGGTAAAAATAGATTTTTATCGAAATGAACAAGTTAGTAACTAGAATAATAATTTATTTATTTTTAAATAAATAAATTGGATTTGAAATGGGTTTTTAAATAACCAGAATTTCCAATATATGAATTGGAATGGATTTGAATCGAAATTGTCTTTGGAATATTTCGATATTAGATTCTGCGGTTATACAGATATTTTCGAGGAAATTTGGAAGATATATTTTATATCGTTATTTCCAAAGCGATGTTTGTGGGTTTCAGAATTTGATATTGAATATAAGCCGATATATTTTTTATTCAGAGCCTTGTATTTAATATCAAATGGGATTTGGGTTTATCGTGAACTGTGTTTTAAATGACATTAGTTCTTTAACCCAGTAAAAGGAGTTTTAATGAATCTGTAATTAGATTGAAATGTGAAGTGATAATTTAAATTATCAAATTTGGAAAGTGAGCGAGAATGGAGTATCACCAGTTTTGCTCCAAAGCGATAGTTATATCTTTAATTAGATTTGATCGTGAAAGGTAATTAATTTTACCGATAACACCGTGGTGTTAGATATGGAGTATTACCAGTTTTGCTTCATGGGATGAATAGGTTGGGTTTGGGGAAATAAAATAAATAATTACTTCGACATGGTTCGCTAATCCCGACTAGTTTGGAAAACCTTAACATGGTTTGAAATGACATCCAAAGGAAGATTAAAGGATAAATTTAAAAGGATTTATCTTTGATAAAATTAATGGGAACCTTTCCCTAAGAATGTGAAATTTAGGAACTAACTGGGGATCAGCTAAGTTGAATGATTTCCTGGGTATTGATCTGATGTTGGTTTCAGCCTTCGGGGTTAATATTTGAGGAATTGTTCTTTTGCTAATTTACGGTTAGTGACTGCTGAATTGAAATGAGGCGTATGTTGTGTTTTTGTAACATTTGTTTATTATATACGTTGGTTATTCTGAAAGGCTGGGTTTATACCCATTCTGAATAACCGATTCGACGATATGTCGAAGATGAAGATGGTGGTTGAAGACCGGAAATCTTCACATCGTTTGGGTGATTACTAATGATCTTGATTGGGCTGTACACCCAAGATAAGGGAATCAGTTGGTTATGCGAGGAAAGTTCCTCCGGTTTCGTTCAGACCGAGAACGAACTTGTAAATGGACTGTGTGTCTGACATTGGATTTTATTCTGTGCTAATTGATCTCTATTAAATATACATCTGTTTGGCGGCGGAGAATTTATTCTCTTGCTTATCGCCCTTCTCTGAGATGTACGAGCTCAGAGGTTGTATATCGATGGACATCAGTCGCATGGCATGAATTGCCTGTGTGGCACGCCTAAGTGGCAAATGATCAAGGCTTCTGTTGAAAAGGAAAGTCTTGTGGTTGATGATCAAAGCACGGCCTGTGGCGCAGCTTTGTGTATGGTATGGATTCACGAGCCTCACACCTCGGTATGGGTCAAAATACGGGATAGTGACTGCAGGGAGAGCATGACGTTTCTTTCTAGCTATGGGTGGGGTCAGTGCTTAAACTGGCTGACATTTATATATATATTTACCTATGTGGTTGTTGGAATGAGGCGCCTCGATTTTAGGTCTGTTAGGACCGGGAAATGTGTGTTCAGGAATACTAATCCACTAACGTAAGTGTGGACCGGCCCTAAAGATCCAGGGGTTACCCAGAGTGTGTAGTCCCGAGGCATTTGGTAGAGTGTCTCGAATCGGAGAGGAGCTTGCCCCTTGCCTCGACTCATGACGGAAATCCAATTTCCCATATGTGATATTGCAGTTTTAATTGTAGAACTAGTATAGCGACATGATATATGGTACCCATGCCGTCTATGATTGATATTTATGATTGAAATTGTTTTGACACTATGCACTTATAATAGTATCAAATGATTTGTTTTAAACGTACCAAGCATGTTTGGCTATTATAAGGGAAAACCCTATCCTCCGGCTTGCGTTGCATTGTGTGATGGGACCTAGGTCTTATAATAGCTTCATTTTTCCAAAGAGCATTGCGCTGTTTTGTTATATGCACTAGTATTCTTGGGCGGAAACCCGTTCCGTGTTATACGACGTGGTCCCTTGAATTACTCTTTTTTAAAGTAAAGTTTTAAATAACTGTTTTAGTTCTCACACCAGTCACATGACTGACCTAGAGTTTATTGTTTTAACCTAAACTCTGGGTGCCCTTATTTTCGACACGGGCAGCTAGTAGTTTTGGTTTTGCAGATTTATATTCACAGGATCCTGATTTACCGCTGGAACGATGCTCGGAAAGCTCTGTATCCGTGTATTACTTTCAGTTGTGTTTTGTATTATTTTTCCGCTGCTATGTAATTTAAATCTCTGATATTTTCTGTGTAATATCTGTTCATACTCTGTATGTTCTTGTATTTTGATGGGATTGTTGTAATAAACAATGAAATGTTCTTCTGTTTGCGTTCTATTTTGTCGTGTTCTCAAAGCAGTCCGTGCTTTCCTTACGGGGGAAGTTACGGGTTACTACAGTTGGTATCAGAGCCTTGGTTTACAGAGCTTACGAATAAGACACATTAGAACCGAATGAAAGGATTCATCAGAGATTGGATTAGTAATATCCAATGAGAATGACTCGTTAGAGGTAAGATCAATAGTATCCTAGAACGAGTGTGAAGAGTATATTTTTTTTAAAATAAAACAATATTATTTTGAAAATTTAAACCAGTTTATGCATATTTGAATATTTTATTTGTATTGAATTTGGACAATCCAATATATAAAGATTGCATATACGCGTCATGAACGTATATTCGAAGTTATCACACTCTAGTTGCCCGGTGATGATTCTGATAAGGCTGCAGCGTTATCAATATTTATTTTCGAGTATCGAAGGTGTGATTTCTATATATTTCCATTAGACTGGTGTGAGAACCAAAGCTAGTTAGGTTTATTGTTGTGATCTGGCATCAAAAACATGATTTTCTATATATATCAAAATTATGAATTTGAAATGATAATCAACTAATTGATTGATGGTTGTGTTGTTTGATTATTGGTTTGATATTTTCAACCATTTATGCCAAATTGAACCGAATAATGAATTGTATTGAAAATGATTACAAATGCATGCATATACATGTACTTACATTGAACAGGTCATTGCAAGGAAGCTAGACCAGAAGAATAAAATTGTTTGCCCGACAAAAAGCTACATATTTACAAATTTATTGGGTTTAGATAATTTTATGAGCCGATTGGCAGTTTCTTTTTCTTTTTTGGATTGATAAGGGCCATGGGAGGCTATTTGAAATATCCCGAAGTCCCCGGTGCAGGGGAGGTTATGGCAAAAAAAATCGAAAATTTAGGGTGTTGGCCAAATTTTTGAAGAATTTGAAAAGTTCTTAGAAACTGAAAAGTTGAAGAACTTAAGCCGTAATGAAAATACGGGAAGTTGAGTTGATTTGTGAGACAACTTTCGGCTTCGTTCCTTTTCGGGGACGAAAAGTTTTAAGTGGGGGAGATTGTAATAACCCGGAAAATCCGAGCCAATTTAAAATTTTTATTTTGGCAATTTTGATGAATTTTGATTATTTAAAATGAATTATTTTAAATAATAACAATGAGAAATTTACTTTTAATAGAATTAGAACGTGTATATTTATCTAAATCGTCGTTAGACTATAAATATTTATTTTAAATTATAAAAGGGATTGAAAATGGCGCGGTAGTTCGATAATTCGATTTCAAATTTCAAATGACTGTACAGGATTCAAAATAAACCGGATTTTGGCGAAACCAAAATTATTAGGATAGATTTGAAAATATCTTTCCAAAGAATTCGAAAAATCAAAATTTCATAGCGGGAATTAAATGTTATGCCCAGTTGAAAATTCAGGATAGTCGCTATGAAATTCAAGACCTTGAAAATGGAAATTTTGCAAACCACCTCGGTTTTCGACGAAACCACTTTTGTTGGATCCGTGATGTCAAGTTATTGCTAGGTTTCAAGATTTGTAATTTTTCGATTCAATATGTAAGCGTGGAAAAGGAAAACGCGTTTGACCAGTTTTAGTTGATTTTAATCGACTGGAAATTGGCCATTTTTCAAACGGTCTCAGAATCTGACGAAATTAGTTTTGTTAGGACCGTATCGTCAATACGAAGGTAGAAAATATTTTTCGGGAATTTTTAGAGTTCGTATGTGGCCCCAGTAAAATGAAATGCGCGTTCAAATTCAATATATAGAGTTATATGTTGATTTTGATGAAAATTAATCGAAACGATCGAATCAGCTTACGATACATATCCCATTGTATTCAGAATGGGGGTCAGACAATAGCCGATGGGTCTCGTTTCGAGGTCGAAATAAAAAGTACAATTTTGTAATTAAATTAATTAAATATATATATATATATAACACTATATTACTTAACCCCACTTCTCTCACCTCCTCAAATCGAATAAGAAAAAGAAATAAAAAAGGGGGGATCGACAAGGGAGGAAGCCGCCACTTCCAGGCGGAGCACCGTCGCCCATCGCATCCACCATCCGCCGCTCCCCTAGCCGCCCCTCCTCCTTCAACCTCTCCCACCTCGAAACCCACGAAACCCCTCAGCCCAACTCCCCACCATGAAGCACCACCCCACGAAGACCGCAACCCGCCCATCGATGCCTCCAGTCAGCCCCACCTCTGGCGCCGCCTGCTCCCTCCTCCTCCAGCGACGATGGTGAACCCTCATTGCTCCGCTCCGCCACCAAATCGAACGAAGGTGATTTTATTTTATTTTATTTTATTTATAAACTCAGGTCTAATTTAAATGCATTGTTTAAACTCAATTTTTATTATTTTTATAGGTTAAAAGTGTAGTAACCCGCATTTTTAGCTGTTGAACAATTTATTTATTTAATTATTAAATATCGATTTATCGATATCGAGAACGTGAATTAAATAATATTGAATATTTAATTAATAATTATAATATAATAAAATAGAGCTTGAAACGACGCGGCAGTTCGCTATTTGGCGATTCAAACTTCAACTGGATATACATGGTTCGTTTTACATCGGATTTCTGTGAAACAAGAAACGTGTGGAGCTGGTGGAGTATATCTTTCTAGTGGAAGAGAAAAATCGGGATTTTGTCGTGTAGATTTTGAGTTACGTCCAAATCAAATTCTCAGAAATGCAGCGCCCTGACCATAACGATTTAATTATATTTTATATAAGGATTTAAATAGAAATCGAACATCGATATAACTGGGGTTTTGAAAAATAAAGCTGGAAATTTATACAGGAATATTCCTGAGCTGTATGATATTCCACTATGAATATATATGATAATATTAAATTATTAATATTTAATTTAATTTATTTAAAATATATTTATATATTTAAATGGGTTATTTAGAGCGTTAAAAATAACCACTTTTGCAAACGAAGTCGGAATTCGACGAAACTAATTTTGTTGGATCCGCAACATCAAATTATTGTTAGATGTGAAGTTTCGTGATTTTTAGAGACACTGTGCGGCCGTACGGATTTTTAGAGTGAAAAACAGTCAGTATTTCGACAGTTAAAAATACGCTGTGTGAGCAAACGGAGTCGGAATTCGACGAAACCAGTTTCGTTAGAAGCGTAATGTCGAACTGTAGCTGCATGTCAGTTTTCGTGATTTTTGAATGTCATGTGTGATTGCAGGAATTTTAAAGGACAAATAAAGATAGCAGTTCATTATAAATTAATATAATATTTAAAATATCTAGATATTTATCTTGGTTATAAATACCCCCCTTAACATTCCTTAAAAACCTAGTTCCTCTTTTAGTCAAAAACAAGCCGCCAGTGTCTTCTTTCCTCAAATAAAAACCGTGTCCTTCACAATTCATTTCGAATCAAAGAGAATGTTGTAAATCGATTAATATAGATAGCTGAGATCTATATGAGATGCTCTTCAATTTCATGGCCTCAAATCATCATTCGACTAAGGTTACTGTTCGTTGGAATTTACCTCGTGGTATTAGGGTTACGATTTTGGGATGTTTGAAGCTTTGATTTAGGATTTCGATGTTGTTTCTGGATCGAGCGAGTGAATCCGCACTGGTATACACCTCTCTGATGATTTCCGTGCGAGTTACTGTCGCACTCGTCCCTGTAGCGAGCGTTGGATGCTCCAGGTCGGGGTGTTTTTGTGGGGTGCGAGCTAGAAGGTTTTGGGATGAGATGGTAGTGGAACTCAAGAGGAGGACGTTGGTGAGATTGGTTTGAAAGTCGATAAAGAGGTAAAGGAGTTAGAGGCAAAAGGAGGATTTCGTGATGACCATTGGGGTATACTGGAGCTCACGGGTGGTATTGGGGGAGAAGGCTTGAGTGGGTTGGGTATTTAAAACTTGGATGGGCCGACCAAGTTTGGTAAAAGCCCGATTATAATTTATTTAAGTTTTTGTTTTTATTTTAAAGTGCATTAACTTATAACGTAAATAACTTGTTCATATGGAATCAGAATCACGAACCGTAAGTTGCGTTGGGATCGTGGGGACGGATACTACACAATGGAACTGACCGCGAGTCAATTGGAGTCCGTTACAATTTATAGCAAAATAAATTGTCTGAGTCAAGCGATGGTTATCGTCATTGACGATGATCGTCCAAATGTGAGTAAATCTAACCAACTCTGAACAGTTTATAATTTCACATTGTATTTTTAGAACTGTTAAAATTGTCTGTTTGACTGTGTATTGATTGGTTGATTGAACTGCTAGTCAGTTAGTTAAATTTCTATATTGATTCTGTTTAACAGAACATATCATATGGAACTGAAAATGATGTTACCTATATTGTCTAACATCTGTGATGCAGGGAACAGGTTGGAGGAATCCAACTGGATTCCTCAACAGTTATTTTACTGTGATTTATATATTGTGATATATAATCTGTTGGCGATTATATGTGTTTGGACGATATTGAACATCGTGATTTGATATAATTGAATACCATAACATATCGGAATGTTGATAAGGATTTTCAAAGTGATATTGAAAACAGAGATATTTATAAATTGAAATATTTATAAATAAGAAATATTTATAAATGGGAATATTTATAAATAGGAGATATTTTAAAAAGGAAAATAAATTCAAAACATTTCTTTTTGAATGGAAAGGCCTGTGTGGCGAGTTTGGGGATTTTCCCGATGCTCCCGATACAAAGGAGGTTATGGCGAATTTTCCTGGAAATTTAAGGAGTTAGAATATTTCAGGAATAAATTTGAAAAAGAAATATTTGAAAACCATTTACAAATAGAATTGAAAAGGAAACGTTAAAAAAGGGAAATCATTTTTAAAGTGTAGAACCGTTATTTAAAAGTAAATCTTTTCAAATGAATAAAACGTTGTTAAAAAGGAAGTCTTTATAAAGTGAATAAAGTAAATCGAATATAGACATTCGAAGTTAGTAAATCGAATATGGTATTCGAAGTTAGTTAATCGAATATGGTATTCGAAGTTAGTTAATCGAATATAGACCTTCGAAGTTAGTTAATCGAATATGGTATTCGAAGTTAGTTAATCGAATATGGTATTCGAAAGTTAGTTAATCGAATATGTTATTCGAAAGGGGTTAGTCAAGTCGAGTTAGTCAAATAGAGTTAACCAGTTGGAGTTAATTAGTTAGAGTTAATCGATTAGAGTTAAAACGAACTAGAGTTAATCAAATATAGTTATTTGAGACAGAGTTAGTTAAACATAGTATTCAGGGTAAGTTGCTATCTTGTACGACTGCTAGCGTAATTCGCAGGGCTGTAAATAGCCTACGGCGGTCGGATGTTTCCTGAGGGAATCAGGCGTAACCATTGTGATCGCTGCGATCTAGAGTCAAGCGAATGGAGTTTAATCGAATATTAGTTATTCGATAGGAGTTAATCGAGTTGATCGAGTTGAGAAATAAGTTAAGTTAAATAAGTTGAGTTGATCGGGTGGTTCGACCAAGTTAGTCGAGCCTAGTTAATCGAATCGAATTGGTCGAACCAAGTAAGTCGAGTTAAGTTAGTCAAGTTAGTCGAGCATAGTTAATCGAATCGAATTGGTCGAACCAAGTAAGTCGAGTTAGTCGAGTCAAGTTAAGTTAGTCGAGTTAAGTTCGTCGAGTTAAAGTTATCTGTGTTAGTTTCATCGAAAGAAGTTATCGATGTTAGTTTCATCGAAAGTAGTTATCGATGTTAGTTTCATCGAAAGGAGTTATCGATGTTAGCTTCATCGAAAGGAGTTATCGATGTTAGTTTCATCGAAAGGAGTTATCGATTATAGTTTAATCGAAGTGAGATTTTCAAATATGAGATATTTGAAAAGGAGGAGTTATCGTTTATAGTTTAATCGAAGTGAGATTTTCAAATATGGGATATTTGAAAGGAAGAGTTATCGAATATTAGTTATTCGAAGATAGATTATCGAATATCGTTTATTCGAAAGAAGTTAATCGAATATAGCTTATTCGAAGAAGAATTAATCAAATAGAGATTTCTCGAAGAGAGTTAATCGGCAAATTCGATTATATCGAATTCAGGAAAGTACTTATACTTTCCAGTGTTTAAATAGAGAATTATTTATTTATAAATAAATAAGTGTAAGGTTAGTTATTCACTAATAAGGATAGAAGTTATAATTAAAGTTAGATAATTCGAAAGTAGGGATTATAACGTTATCGTTATAACCAATGTTTTAAATATAGAAGTGGATTAGTAAAATTGGATCCGAGAAAGGCGTAAAGAAGTTTTTAAAGATTTAAAAGATAAACTCTGACCATTTCGAAGTTATAACGTTGTTCAGTTAAGGTCTGAGAGGTAATTATACCCCAACTTGAGTGACTTCCTTCTTAACTAAGAAATGGTAAGGTTTGATCGTAAAGGAGTTTTGGAAATGTTTTCCAAACGAGAATCAGAAAATGTTTTCTGATAAAAGAAAATAAGAATTTAGAACATAGGGAAACAGGAGATAAGTAAATAAATGAACTAAAGAGATTTATGTTAAATGATATTTGTTCGATATAATTTCCATTTGGAAATAATATCGTTGTTTGCACACTTGTTTTTCTTTGATAGTTAACTCACAGACTAACGAAGTTTTGACCATTTTAACGTTGTTAATATGGAGAGACCGGTTGGATTATTATCCAAAGAACCACTCTGTATTGGCATAAGCGTGCGAATCATATATGCCAAAGATAATTGAAGACGGAGTAAAATGCAAGGGCTATCCTGTTTACAGAATAGTGCCTTCGGTTAGTCCAGTCCCAGGACAACTTGTATGGACGAAAGTCTGACAGAGTATATCAAGTGGATCGCGTAAGTTGATCTGTTCAAACGTATTCACGTTTGGTGGCGGAGGAATTCGTTTCTCTTAGCTGTATACCCGTGTTATTTTTGGATAAGTCAATTTGTGATTTGGCGGGTATGACGATGTGACATTTCTAAGTGAATGAAGATGGATGTCTGACAGAGTATTTCCAGAAGGGTCACGTACATTGATTTCTTCAACCGTACCAAGAGTAGAAGCGGAGAAGGAAACTTCTTTTAGCTGACACGTAATCTATTGTTGTAGACGTCAATTAGTGATTTTCGATGGATCTGACAATGTGGCATTCGAAGTGAATCTATTGAGATGACAAAGCGTAGCTTCTAGCCTCACATCCAGTAAATGACAGAAATCGGGCAGGCAGCATGGCTAAGTCGGTCGCACCGAAGTAGGGTGTATAATCACCTATCTAGTGAATATTCATTTGTTTCTTAAATCTATCAATGCTGTCCCATATATATACGGGAACGGTTGCTGATCCCAACCGTTGGTGATATACATTCGATACACTCAAGCGAAATGAGTGGTCGGTCATGTGTGGCTGAGTTGCAAGATGTTCTTGTTCAACTCCAGTGTATTGTTCCTAGAGTACACTGACCGGAAGGTGGTTCCATACCTTGTCATAGTTGGAAATCCAATCATCCAATACGTGCTTGCGATTTTGATTGTATACTATACATGTAGTAACGTGAGATGCAAGCGTTTCTACTAGACTGATATTTATTTGTACTTAGACATTATTATAATATCAGAATGATATTGTTTTGCAAAGATGTTTGGATTCTCATAAGGTAAAAACCCGTTCCGTTATGCGGCGTGGTCTTGTGAGATATCCTTTATTAAATCAAGTATTAAATTGTTTTACTCACACCAGTCCCATGACTGAACCGGAGTTTATTTTGTTGTTTTCCCTAAACTCTTGGGTGCCTAAATTTGTACGGGCAGTCAAGTAGTCGGGATTTTACAGATACACTTGGAGAGCTTGGAGCAGGAGGCTTCAGGATTCTATAGCTATTATTATTTCCGCTGTTGTTGTAAGTGTTGTACTCTGATAAGTGTTATTGTATACATATACTGATGTTATTTCAAAGATATGTTATGTTATATTTTATTCGTTCCGCTGTGAGATTCGTGTTTACTCTGATGATGATGTTCTTCTTCTTCTTCTATTCTATAAGTTCTATCTTATCTATTCTCACCTTCTAATTTCTTTCATTAATTACCGGGATTTTTCGATGGTTTGGTTATCTACGTCGAGCTTACGTCGATAACCAAAGTCGCTCAAAATCCGGGTTACTACAGTTGGTATCAGAGCATTGGTTTAGTTATTACCTTGGCTCTGTGGCGTGATTCAGTAGAGATGGGATTAGTAATATCCTAGACTGAGTTTGAGTGTATATATACGAGTGAACGTATTTGTTAGTTAATATAAAATGATTTTATATTGTGGAGTTTTATTGGTTGAGTTGTTTGTAAATTCTGGTCGATCGGTTTGATCCACTGTATCGATAGGGGTTACTAAACACTCGAATACGATGAACCGTCATGGTATGTTTTGAAAGAGGGTAAATGGAATAATTTTACCCGAATATATTAGATATAGTATATTGGTTGTGTTGGTTGTTATTATAATCGAGTAAGATTATAAAAAGGTAAAATGATTATAAATGACTAATCAGAATTCATATAAGTAAAGTATATGAAATAAAATGAAGAAAAATCTGAATTTAAATCAGATTTGGAATTAAAATAAGGAAAATTTAAGTTCCTGGGAGATTTTGAAAATGTTTTTCAAATTGAAAATGATATAGTATTGAACTCACTTCGATAGCTGGAAAATAGATTTTGATGATGAATCTAGACATCATCAGTGTTCATTTTCGAGTTCTAAGTGACGGACTACTACCAAAGGTTTTGTTTTTGAATTGTTTTGAGAAAACAAGTTATTTAGAAATTCAAAGGTTTTGAATTGGCATTGTAATTTCAAATTGATTTGAAATAGACCCAGGAAATTAAGTTTCGGAATTTAATTTTAACTTATGAAGTTAAATAAAATGAGATGGTAAAAATAAATTGAGATTTAACTTGAACCGAGTTAAATAAAATTGAATTAGGATTAGAGATAATCTAGAATGGAACCAAATTGATAAGTCAATAATTTGGAATTTGATATTGGGGTTCGAATGAAATTCGATTTGGATTTGAGGATATGAACTGATTTGAAATTTGATGGAAATAACACTGGTATATGCTGAGTTGATAGCATATGGAAGTGATAGAGTTGATATGCCCGACAAAAAGGTACCAGTTTATATTATAAATGGATATGAGATTTATGAGTCGAATTGGCAAGCCGCTTGGCTGTTTGATTTTCTTTTGGGTTAAAGAAGGCCCAGAGAGGCGAGTTGGAGTTTGAGATATTGACCAGTACAAAGGAGGTGCTGGCAAAATTTTTCGAAAAGTTAAGGTGTTAGAAAATTTTCAGAATTTTTGAAAATTTAGTTAGTCGGAATAAATTAATATTTTAGTCGATATTAATTGGTTCAGTTGAAACCGGAGACAAGAGGTAAACAGATAAATTTTTACCCATAAGATAGGGTCATCCCCTAGCTTAGCAATTTCGAGGACGAAATTTTATTAAGGGGGGAAGATTGTAGTAACCCGCATTTTTAGCTGTTGAACAATTTATTTATTTAATTATTAAATATCGATTTATCGATATCGAGAACGTGAATTAAATAATATTGAATATTTAATTAATAATTATAATATAATAAAATAGAGCTTGAAACGACGCGGCAGTTCGCTATTTGGCGATTCAAACTTCAACTGGATATACATGGTTCGTTTTAAATCGGATTTCTGTGAAACAAGAAACGTGTGGAGCTGGTGGAGTATATCTTTCTAGTGGAAGAGAAAAATCGGGATTTCGTCGTGTAGATTTTGAGTTACGTCCAAATCAAATTCTTAGAAATGCAGCGCCCTGACCATAACGATTTAATTATATTTTATATAAGGATTTAAATAGAAATCGAACATCGATATAACTGGGGGTTTGAAAAATAAAGCTGGAAATTTATACAGGATTATTCCTAAGCTGTATGATATTCCACTATGAATATATACGATAATATTAAATTATTAATATTTAATTTAATTTATTTAAAATATATTTATATATTTAAATGGGCTATTTAGAGCGTTAAAAATAGCCACTTTTGCAAACGAAGTCGGAATTCGACGAAACTAATTTTGTTGGATCCGCAACATCAAATTATTGTTAGATGTGAAGTTTCGTGATTTTTAGAGACACTGTGTGGCCGTACGGATTTTTAGAGTGAAAAACAGTCAGTATTTCGACAGTTAAAAATACGCTGTGTGAGAAAACGGAGTCGGAATTCGATGAAACCAGTTTCGTTAGAACCGTAATGTCGAACTGTAGCTGCATGTCAGTTTTCGTGATTTTTGAATGTCATGTGTGATTGCAGGAATTTTAAAGGACAAATAAAGATAGCGGTTCATTATAAATTAATATAATATTTAAAATATCTAGATATTTATCTTGGTTATAAATACCCCCCTTAACATTCCTTAAAAACCTAATTCCTCTTTTAGTCAAAAACAAGCCGCCAGTGTCTTCTTTCCTCAAATAAAAACCGTGTCCTTCACAATTCATTTCGAATCAAAGAGAATGTTGTAAATCGATTAATATACATAGCTGAGATCTATATGAGATGCTCTTCAATTTCATGGCCTCAAATCATCATTCGACTAAGGTTACTGTTCGCTGGAATTTACCTCGTGGTATTAGGGTTACGATTTTGGGATGTTTGAAGCTTTGATTTAGGATTTCGATGTTGTTTCTGGATCGAGCGAGTGAATCCGCACTGGTATACACCTCTCTGATGATTTCCGTGCGAGTTACTGTCGCACTCGTCCCTGCAGCGAGCGTTGGATGCTCCAGGTCGGGGTGTTTTTGTGGGGTGCGAGCTAGAAGGTTTTGGGATGAGATGGTAGTGGAACTCAAGAGGAGGACGTTGGTGAGATTGGTTTGAAAGTCGATAAAGAGGTAAAGGAGTTAGAGGCAAAAGGAGGATGTCGTGATGACCATTGGGGTATACTGGAGCTCACGGGTGGTATTGGGGGAGAAGGCTTGAGTGGGTTGGGTATTTAAAACTTGGATGGGCCGACCAAGTTTGGTAAAAGCTCGATTAGAATTTATTTAAGTTTTTGTTTTTATTTTAAAGTGCATTAACTTATAACGTAAATAACTTGTTCATATGGAATCAGAATCACAAACCGTAAGTTGCGTTGGGATCGTGGGGACGGATACTACACAATGGAACTGACCGCGAGTCAATTGTAGTCCGTTACAATTTATAGCAAAATAAATTGTCTGAGTCAAGCGATGGTTATCGTCATTGACGATGATCGTCCAAATGTGAGTAAATCTCACCAACTCTGAACAGTTTATAATTTCACGTTGTATTTTTAGAACTGTTAAAATTGTCTGTTTGACTGTGTATTGATTGGTTGATTGAACTGCTAGTCAGTTAGTTAAATTTCTATATTGATTCTGTTTAACAGAACATATCATATGGAACTGAAAATGATGTTACCTATATTGTCTAACATCTGTGATGCATGGAAACAGGTTGGAGGAATCCAACTGGATTCCTCAACAGTTATTTTACTGTGATTTATATATTGTGATATATAATGTGATATATAATCTGTTGGCGATTATATGTGTTTGGACGATATTGAACATCGTGATTTGATATAATTGAATACCATAACATATCAGAATGTTGATAAGGATTTTCAAAGTGATATTGAAAACAGAGATATTTATAAATTGAAATATTTATAAATAAGAAATATTTATAAATGGGAATATTTATAAATAGGAGATATTTTAAAAAGGAAAATAAATTCAAAACATTTCTTTTTGAATGGAAATGCCTGTGTGGCGAGTTTGGGGATTTTCCCGATGCTCCCGATACAAAGGAGGTTATGGCGAATTTTCCCGGAAATTTAAGGAGTTAGAATATTTCAGGAATAAATTTGAAAAAGAAATATTTGAAAACCATTTACAAATAGAATTGAAAAGGAAACGTTAAAAAAGGGAAATCATTTTTAAAGTGTAGAACCGTTATTTAAAAGTAAATCTTTTCAAATGAATAAAACGTTGTTAAAAAGGAAGTCTTTATAAAGTGAATAAAGTAAATCGAATATAGACATTCGAAGTTAGTAAATCGAATATGGTATTCGAAGTTAGTTAATCGAATATGGTATTCGAAGTTAGTTAATCGAATATAGACCTTCGAAGTTAGTTAATCGAATATGGTATTCGAAGTTAGTTAATCGAATATGGTATTCGAAAGTTAGTTAATCGAATATGTTATTCGAAAGGGGTTAGTCAAGTCGAGTTAGCCAAATAGAGTTAACCAGTTGGAGTTAATTAGTTAGAGTTAATCGATTAGAGTTAAAACGAACTAGAGTTAATCAAATATAGTTATTTGAGACAGAGTTAGTCAAACATAGTATTCAGGGTAAGTTGCCATCTTGTACGACTGCTAGCGTAATTCGCAGGGCTGTAAATAGCCTACGGCGGTCGGATGTTTCCTGAGGGAATCAGGCGTAACCATTGTGATCGCTGCGATCTAGAGTCAAGCGAATGGAGTTTAATCGAATATTAGTTATTCGATAGGAGTTAATCGAGTTGATCGAGTTGAGAAATAAGTTAAGTTAAATAAGTTGAGTTGATCGGGTGGTTCGACCAAGTTAGTCGAGCCTAGTTAATCGAATCGAATTGGTCGAACCAAGTAAGTCGAGTTAAGTTAGTCAAGTTAGTCGAGCCTAGTTAATCGAATCGAATTGGTCGAACCAAGTAAGTCGAGTTAGTCGAGTCAAGTTAAGTTAGTCAAGTTAAGTTCGTCGAGTTAAAGTTATCGATGTTAGTTTCATCGAAAGAAGTTATCGATGTTAGTTTCATCGAAAGGAGTTATCGATGTTAGTTTCATCGAAAGGAGTTATCGATGTTAGCTTCATCGAAAGGAGTTATCGATGTTAGTTTCATCGAAAGGAGTTATCGATTATAGTTTAATCGAAGTGAGATTTTCAAATATGAGATATTTGAAAAGGAGGAGTTATCGATTATAGTTTAATCGAAGCGAGATTTTCAAATATGGGATATTTGAAAGGAAGAGTTATCGAATATTAGTTATTCGAAGATAGATTATCGAATATCGTTTATTCGAAAGAAGTTAATCGAATATAGCTTATTCGAAGAAGAATTAATCAAATAGAGATTTCTCGAAGAGAGTTAATCAGCAAATTCGATTATATCGAATTCGGGAAAGTACTTATACTTTCCAGTGTTTAAATAGAGAATTATTTATTTATAAATAAATAAGTGTAAGGTTAGTTATTCACTAATAAGGATAAAAGTTATAATTAAAGTTAGATAATTCGAAAGTAGGGATTATAACGTTATCGTTATAACCAATGTTTTAAATATAGAAGTGGATTAGTAAAATTGGATACGAGAAAGGCGTAAAGAAGTTGTTAAAGATTTAAAAGATAAACTATGACCATTTCGAAGTTATAACGTTGTTCAGTTAAGGTCTGAGAGGTAATTATACCCCAACTTGAGTGACTTCCTTCTTAACTAAGAAATGGTAAGGTTTGATCGTAAAGGAGTTTTGGAAATGTTTTCCAAACGAGAATCAGAAAATGTTTTCTGATAAAAGAAAATAAGAATTTAGAACATAGGGAAACAGGAGATAAGTAAATAAATGAACTAAAGAGATTTATGTTAAATGATGTTTGTTCGATATAATTTCCATTTGGAAATAATATCGTTGTTTGCACACTTGTTTTTCTTTGATAGTTAACTCACAGACTATCGAAGTTTTGACCATTTTAACGTTGTTAATATGGAGAGACCGGTTGGATTATTATCCAAAGAACCACTCTGTATTGGCATAAGCGTGCGAATCATATATGCCAAAGATAATTGAAGACGGAGTAAAATGCAAGGGCTATCCTGTTTACAGAATAGTGCCTTCGGTTTGTCCAGTCCCAGGACAACTTGTATGGACGAAAGTCTGATAGAGTATATCAAATGGATCGCGTAAGTTGATCTGTTCAAACGTATTCACGTTTGGTGGCGGAGGAATTCGTTTCTCTTAGCTGTATACCCGTGTTATTTTTGGATAAGTCAATTTGTGATTTGGCGGGTATGACGATGTGACATTTCTAAGTGAATGAAGATGAATGTCTGACAGAGTATTTCCAGAAGGGTCACGTACATTGATTTCTTCAACCGTACCAAGAGTGGAAGCGGAGAAGGAAACTTCTTTTAGCTGACACGTAATGTATTGTTGTAGACGTCAATTAGTGATTTTCGATGGATCTGACAATGTGGCATTCGAAGTGAATCTATTGAGATGACAAAGCGTAGCTTCTAGCCTCACATCCGGTAAATGACAGAAATCGGGCAGGCAGCATGGCTAAGTCGGTCGCACCGAAGTTGGGTGTATAATCACCTATCTAGTGAATATTCATTTGTTTCTTAAATCTATCAATGCTGTCCCATATATATACGGGAACAGTTGCTGATCCCAACCGTTGGTGATATACATTCGATACACTCAAGCGAAATGAGTGGTCGGTCATGTGTGGCTGAGTTGCAAGATGTTCTTGTTGAACTCTAGTGTATTGTTCCTAGAGTACACTGACCGAAAGGTGGTTCCACACCTTGTCATAGTTGGAAATCCAATCATCCAATACGTGCTTGCGATTTTGATTGTATACTATATATGTAGTAACGTGAGATGCAAGCGTTTCTACTAGACTGATATTTATTTGTACTTAGACATTATTATAATATCAGAATGATATTGTTTTGCAAAGATGTTTGGATTCTCATAAGGTAAAAACCCGTTCCGTTATGCGGCGTGGTCTTGTGACATATCCTTTATTAAATCAAGTATTAAATTGTTTTACTCACACCAGTCCCATGACTGACCCGGAGTTTATTTTGTTGTTTTCCCTAAACTCTTGGGTGCCTAAATTTGTACGGGCAGTCAAGTAGTCGGGATTTTACAGATACACTTGAAGAGCTTGGAGCAGGAGGCTTCAGGATTCTATAGCTATTATTATTTCCGCTGTTGTTGTAAGTGCTGTACTCTGATAAGTGTTATTGTATACATATACTGATGTTATTTCAAAGATATGTTATGTTATATTTTATTCGTTCCGCTGTGAGATTCGTGTTTACTCTGATGATGATGTTCTTCTTCTTCTTCTATTCTATAAGTTCTATCTTATCTATTCTCACCTTCTAATTTCTTTCATTAATTACCGGGATTTTTCGATGGTTTGGTTATCGACGTCGAGCTTACGTCGATAACCAAAGTCGCTCAAAATCCGGGTTACTACAAAAAGGGTTTGATTTTTAATCGCACGAAAATTTGATTTGTGATGATATAAAAATTAGATTTTTATCTATAAGTTAGCAAATTTAGGAGTAGATTTTTTTAAATATAAAAACGACATAGTAATGAGATTTTTATTTTTAAAGTAGGAGGTTAAAAATATAATTTTTATATAGGTATGATAATAAGAATATAATCTTTATATTATAGGAAGGTTAAAAATATAACTTTTATCTATGTAGCAAAATAAAAATATGATTTTTATTATATGAGAAGTGAAATAAAAATATGAACTTTATTTTTATCGTGAAGTAGTGAGAATAAAGATTCGATTTTTATACGAGTGGCGATAATAAAAATATGATTTTTTATATAATGTAGAGATTAAAAATTCGATTTTTATATAAGTAGCGGGTTAAAAATATAATCTAAATATAAAAGGAAGCGTTGTAAGAATATATAATTTTTATATATAAAGTGCCATTATAAAAACGTGATTTTTAAAATGAACATCATATTAAAAATATGATTCTTATTATGAACAGCGGGAAAAGGACTGCATTGGAATTTCAAATCGATCTAGACGGTTCAGCAGTTCAAAAGCAAAGCACGGCAGAGTGGAACCCTCTGTGAGAACTTCTCACCTTTAATTTAATTTTCTAGTTAAAAATATATACTAGGATGCAGACGGTGTTTAGTAGCACCCGACACTTGTCGTCCACAGACCATGGACGACTTGTTTGTTTAGTTAATCGTTTGGTGATTGATTTATTTGGTTGGTTGATAAATTTGATTAAATTGATTATGTGATGTGAAATAAAATAAAATATTTATATAGTTAAAACTATTTTATCATTAAAAATATAATTTTTAATGTGAATGTGAACAAATAAATATTCATTTACAAACTGGACGGTTTGTTTATGTACACCTATTTGAAGGATATTGATTGGGATGATAAATTTTATACATTGCCCAACTGCACGAATAATATTCAGTGTTTGTGGAGTGATACCCCACACGGGTGTTGGGATGATATTTGGCGTACACTAATCCCAATTATTTAATTGTATGTCGATCGATTGGTCGACAGACTGTGTAAGCGTTAATTATTTATATTTAATGCTTATGTAGTTGTGTGATGCACTTTGGATGATGGTTGATTATTTATTGTTGCTATTATATACATGTGTTGTATGGAATCCATATAATTAACATTATATGGTAATTGATCGGGCCTCATTCCAATTGGAAAAATAAAGAATATTATAAAATAAAGGTTCATGTGTTGACAGTACTCATTCGTTGAGACTAGTCATGTGTTAAACGAAATATTTTAACAATAGAATTTACATCTTTATCATATATAAAATTCGAAACTAACTGGATAGATAAGGTGAGTGGTCTCCTGGATATTGATCTGATGTTGGTTCCGGCCTTCGGGGTTAATATTTAGGGAATTGCTCTCTTACTAATTTACGGTTGGAGTTTGGTTAAAAATTTAACGATATAAATTAAATTTTATAAAATATAATAAATAACAAAAATAGTCATGTGTTGACAGTACTCATTTGTTGAGATTAGTCATGTGTTGAAAGAAATATAGATTCATTTGTTGAATAGATTAACGAAGTTATTGAAAAATATAAAGCCGTGTTGATTAGAGATGCGCTATTTTGACGCGAACGATATTTATATCGATTATATTCATTTTTATAATGAATATTGAAAAGATATTTAAAAATCGAATATTTATAAAATGAATTCGAATTGAATAGAAAATAAAATGAATTCGAATTGAATTGAATATAAAATGAATTCGAATTGAAATGAATTCAAATCGAATTGAAAACGATTTGGATTGAATTGAAATCGATTTGAATTGAATTAAATAGAAATGCAATTGAATATAAAATGAATTCGAATTGAAATGAATTCAAATCGTATTGAAAACGAACTGAAATTGAATTGAAATCGATTTGAATTGAAATCAAATAGAAATGAATGTAAAAAGAATTTATAATGGAAAATTCAATTTTGATTTGAATTTGAAATGAAGGTTGAAATTGTTTTTGAAACAGATTTGAAACGATTTATAAAATTCGTTTTAAAAGTAAATCGACGAAATATATATATATATATATATATAATATATATATATATATATATATATATATTATATATTGGCCTGAATAGAACGCGCCGCGCCGCGGTAGTTCGTGAATTTCGACCATAGACTTCGAACGGACATTACGGGAGATCCGACCATCGGATTCTCCTAAAACAGGAACCGTTGTGTTTGTATCGAAAAGAGCTTTCTAACGAATACAAGAGATTTGAAATCTGACGGTTGGATTTGGAGATATGTCCAAATCAATTTCAGAAAAGGTCGTTGTAAGTGCAGTTCGTTGGCCGTTATTGGAAATCGACTGTACGGGTCTTGATAAAATTATTAAAAATATTAATAATTAGTGTAAAATCGTAAGAAATGATTTGGAAAGAATTAGTCTGAAAAATCCTATATTTGAAAAGATAAAAATAGTTTTTTATCGAAACGAACTAGTTAGTAACTAGAATAATAATTTATTTATTTTTAAATAAATAAATTGGATTCGAAATGGGTTTTTAAATAACCAGAATTTCCAGTATATGAATTGGAATGGATTTGAATTGAAATTGTCTTTGGAATATTTCGATATTAGATTCTGTGGTTATACAGATATTTTGGAGGAAATTTGGAAGATATATTTTATATCGTTATTTCCAAAGCGATGTTTGTGGGTTTCAGAATTTGATATTGAATATAAGCCGATATATTTTCTAATCAAAGCCTTGTTTTTAATATCAAATGGGATTTGGGTTTATCGTGAACTGTGTTTTAAATGACATTAGTTCTTTAACCCAGTAAAAGGAGTTTTAATGAATCTGTAATTAGATTGAAATGTGAAGTGATAATTTAAATTATCAAATTTGGAAAGTGAGAGAGAATGGAGTATCACCAATTTTGCTCCAAAGCGATAGTTAAATCTTTAATTAGATTTGAATGTGAAATGGTAATTAATTTTACCGATAACACCATGGTGTTAGATATGGAGTATTACCAGTTTTGCTTCATGAGATGAATAGGTTGGGATTGGGGAAATAAAATAAATAATTACTTCGGTATGGTTCGCTAATCCCGACTAGTTTTGAAAACCTTAACATGGTTTGAAATGACATCCAAAGGAAGATTAAAGGATAAATTTAAAACGATTTATCTTTGATAAAATTAATGGGAACCTTTCCTAAGAATGTTAAATTTAGGAACTAACTGGGGATCAATTAAGATGAATGGTTTCCTGGGTATTGATCTGATGTTGATTTCGGCCTTCGGGGTTAATATTTGGGGAATTGTTCTCTTGCTAATTTACGGTTAGTGACTGCTGAATTGGAATGAGGTGTATGTTGTGTTTGTGTAACATTTGTTTATTATATACGCGGGTTATTCGGAAAGGCCGGGTTTATACCCATTCTGAATAACCGATTTGATGATACGTCGAAGATGAAGACGGTGGTTGAAGACCGGAAATCGTCACATAGTTTGGGTGATTACTAATGATCTTGATTGGGCTGTACACCCAAGATGAGGGAATCAGTTGGTGATCATCCATACATACTTGGAGATTGATGGATATGCAAGGAAAGTGCCTCCGGTTTCGTTTAGACCCAGAACGAACTTGTAAATGGACTGTGTGTCTGACATGGATTTTATTATGTACTGATTGATCTCTTTTAAGTATACATCTGTTTGGCGGCAGAGAATTTATTCTCTTGCTTAACTTCCTTCTCTGAGACGTACGAGCTCAAAGGTTGTATATCGATGGACATCAGTCGCATGGCATGAATTGCCTATGTGGCACGCCTAAGTGGAAAATGATCAAGGCTTCTGTTGAAAAGCAAAGTCTTGTGGTTGATGATCAAAGCACGACCTATGTGGCACAGCTTTGTGTATGGCGTGGGTTCACGAGCCTCACACCTCGGTATGAGTCAAAAACGGGATAGTGACTGCAGTGAGAGCACGATGTTTCTTTCTAGCTATGGGTGGTGTCAGTGCTTAAACTGGCTGACATTTATATATATTTTTACCTATGTGGTTGTTGGAATGAGGCGCCTCGATTTTAGGTCTGTTAGGACCGGGAAACGTGTGTTCAGGAATACTAATCCACTAACGTAAGTATGGACCGGCCCTAAAGATCCAGGGGTTACCCAGAGTGTGTAGTCCGGAGGCATTTGCTAGAGTGTCTCAAATTGGAGAGGAGCTTGCCCCTTGCCTCGACTCATGACGGAAATCCAATTTCCCATACGTGATATTGTGGTTTAAATTGTAGAACTAGTATGGCGACATGATATATGGTACCCATGCCGTCTATGATTGATATTTATGATTGAAATTGTTTTGACACTATGCACTTATAATAGTATCAAATGATTTGTTTTAAACGTACCAAGCATGTTTGGCTATTATAAGGGAAAACTCTATCCTTCGGCTTGCGTTGCATTGTGTGATGGGACCTGGGTCTTATAATAGCTTCATTTTTCCAAAGAGCATTGCGCTGTTTTATTATATGCACTAGTATTCTTGGGAGGAAACCCGTTACGTGTTATACGGCGTGGTCCCTTGAATTACTCTCTTTTAAAGTAAAGTTTTAAATAACTGTTTTAGTTCTCACACCAGTCACATGACTGACCTGGAGTTTATTGTTTTAACCTAAACTCCGGGTTCCCTTATTTTCGACACGGGCAGCTAGTAGTTTTGGTTTTGCAGATTTATATTCACAGGATCCTGATTTACAGCTGGAACGATGCTCGGAAAGCTCTGCATCCGTGTATTACTTTCAGTTGTGTTTTGTATTATTTTTCCGCTGCTATGTAATTTAAATCTCTGATATTTTCTGTGTAATATCTATTCATACTTTGTATGTTCTTGTATTCTGATGAGATTGTTGTAATAAACAATGAAACGTTCTTCTGTTTGCATTCTATTTTGTCGTATTCTCAAAGCAGTCTGTGCTTTCCTTACCGGGGAAGTTACGGGTTACTACATTCTTTCTTTTTTTCACCCTTTAATTTCTTTCTCATAATGTTCAGGTGTTTTCGGTGCTTGAATGATCGACATGGTGTTTTTGTGTCGATTTTCGAGGCCAAAAATCCCCGTTCGTTACAGTGGTATCAGAGCTATTGGTTGAGTACTTACGTTGGCTCTGTGGTGTGACTCAATAGAGATAGGGTTAGTAATACAATAGATTGAGTATGAGTGTGTATAACTAGAGTGCGTATTTGTAATTTGATATAAAATTATTTTAAACTATTTTGACTCATGTATTTTATAAAATTAATTATTTCTTCGAATTATTATAATATTAACCGACTAATGCTGGTATGAATTAGAATTCATAGTGGATTATAAAATTGAAATGATCTAACCAAATGGGAATTCCAAATATGAAATTTGAAAATTAAAACTTCAATGTAAAGTTTAATTTGGAATTAAAGCGAATATTAAAGTTAAAAATGAATCATAATGATTTGGTTTGTTGATTGTGCCTTGTGTGATTAAATATTGATTGGTTGATTTGAATTGGGTTGGTTATGAAAGGATTAACCAAGTAAGAATTTCAAAAATGAATCAAAATTTAACCCGGATATTGAGATAAAAATTGACATAAGTCAATAGAATATATATGAAAATCAGTGAATTTAGATTCGATGTTCAGGAGGTATGATGGACTGCATAAATATAAACTGGAAATGAATATAAATTTAAACTTAGTTGAAACCAATTTGGAATAAACGAGTTGAACTTATTTGGAACTAATTCAAGTTTAATGGCCCTGAATGGATGAATTGAACTGAAATTGATCTGGTTAGAAACAAAATGGTTAATGAAATATGGAAATAAGACCTAGCCTGGTTAATTGGAACTGAATAAGATAAATTTGGGATTTTAAAATCGAATGGATAATGGAAATCAATCGGAAAATAATCGATTGATATAAGTGTATGTTAAACCAAAGGGAATGTGTAATGTCCCGTATTTTTCTGGCCATTTTATTAAAATATTTTATTTATTTAAAATATTGGTTTGAATTTGAATAATCGATTTTGACCATTTTAATTTAAATATTTAAATTATATTAATAATATAATAATATTTTAATTTCTGAAATATTGGAAAAATGTTGAACTCGTAGTATAAAGTGAGCAAACAACTTAAAATGGTTTAATATCATTCATATTGAAATTATAATATCGATTTCGTTTATAAAATGACGTTATGACTTTTAATTTCCAATTTAATTATAAAACGAGCTGCAGCGGCGTGGTAGTTCGTAAATTGGCGTTTTGAACTTTAAACGGTCGTACAGGGCCCAAAATAAGTCGGATTTTCTCGAAACAAGAAACGCTAGAATCTGTTTGACGATATTTTTCTAATGAAAGAGAAAATTCGAGTTTTCGTGTTGTAGATTTTATTTTATGTCAAAATCAAATTTTGAAAAGATCGCTGTGGAATTTCATTATATATTATAATCATTATTTATATTAAATAAAGCGTTATTAAATATTTATAATATCGACGTGGCTTCAAACTCAACCCGAGCTATTTTATTATGGTAGTATATGAAATTCCAGCTGTGTATGGCCAATTTTAATATTTTAATAATATTATATTGAGGTATTTTAAAATTGGTTTATTTTATTTGAATTGAGCAGTTAAAAAAGGGACTTTATTCAAACGACCTCGGTTTTTGACGAAACAAATTTTATTGGGACCGCAATAGTAAATTATTGCTAGATTTCAAATTGCACGTCAATCGGGGTTAATTTGTGAGCACAGCAAAATAAAATACAAATAAAACGATCGTTTGGACGTGAACGAGCGCCGATTGAGCAAGCGAACTCGGAATTCGACGAAAAAAGTTTCATTAGGAATGTATCGTCAAATTATACTATGTTATCCTTTCGCATCTCGAACAGGGTTTGTATGTGAGCACAGGGACAATAAACGACATTCAGAAATTGCGATAGACACGAAGAAAAATATCATTAGTCAACATCGCTTGTCACGTGGACTTAAAATATTAATATTTACAATTATATATACCCCCAAAATCAGAATTTCAGCCCAAAATACTTTCCACCGTCCATACTTTTTCAGAATTTGCAAATAAGTTCTCGTTTACAAATTAATTTATATCTCCAAATCTATCATGAATTCGAAGGGGGTTCCAAAGGCAAAGTGTAGATCGGGTCGATATCTTGCTACTGTAAAAATTCGGGGTGGAACGGTTGACTGAGGTGGCGGGAAATCGCGATGAAAGGCAGAAAAGGATTTTCGTTTTTCATAGATTTCTGGAAATTTGGGCTGTCGTTTGATGATGAATTCAAGGTGAAGTCGTAGAGGGGAGGAAGGGGGTCATTTTTGTCTTTGGATCGATGACCTGAAGTTGGCCGTGGAGGCGGGAAAAGGGAGTTGAACGGAGGGGTACTGTTTGGGTATTTTTTCGGAAGCTGAGATCTGGTTTGCTCAAAATTCCGGTGTTGGAGGCTGAGTTGGGTAGGGGACCTGAAGGGCGATGAAGCGGTGGAAGGTGGCAGTGACATTGGCGGTGGTCCGGTCAGGCGAAGTGGTCTATGGCGGCGTGGGTGATGTTTTGAACAGAATTCGTTCAAGTCTCGATTCCAGGCGAAGGCGGCGGTATGGGGTCATGGCGCTGGGGACGGTGGCACTGCTCGGTGATGCGGGTTTGGCGACGTCGACAGTGAGGTCTCCGATGGTCTAAGGGATGATCGGCGGTTGTGTGAAGGAGGGGCTGGCGTTCGTATTTTATCAAAGAAAAATGGTAGCGGGTTTTTAGAAGAAGGGAGGTAGAAAACGTGTGAAGCCCAGAGGAACAGTCTAACTTGGCAAGTAAGATAATAAGGTAATTAGAAATTAATATTTATAATAATTAATTTAATTAAATCTAGTTTAAACTTTAAACAAGCGTAATTATTTCATACGTTAACGAAATTCAGCGAAACAGGATCCGTTGGGATTGCAGGGACGAGGATAAGATGATGGAACTGACTAGGCACTGATCTAACGCAGTTGAAATTTTAGCTATTTTTGAATGCTCGACTGAAATAAAAAGGAACAAACGCGTCAACCGCCAACCGAAATAAATCTGGTGAGTTACTTCACACACCTTCTGGAATTCTATGATGTGGTAAATTCATATTAAAATATAATTTACCCTTAAAAATATAAATTGGTTGATTGGTTGCTATTGATTGTTATGGTTGATTAGATGCTGTTATTTAGATTTAATCGTTTTAAATTAGCAGATCATATGAAATTTATTTCATTTATTATTATGAAATGTATAACGAGCTGTGATGCAGGGAAGAACAGGTTGGAGGGATCCGACCGGATTCCTCAAATATTATATTTGTTGTTTGTTTGTTTTATATTGTTGATAGTTGAACTGATTTAACCCCATATGGTAGAAAAACCTGTTTGAGCGTGATGGTTGAATAAATATTCACTTGTGTTGTGTTTAAAATCAACCGATAGTGTTGATTGGGTAATTGGCAGTGAATGGCCAAAAATGTATTGTTTCAGATGTCGTTCGACCGTTCGGTGAATTGATGCAGCTTTAAAGTTATAAAATATTTTATAATTGAATTGAAGTCTTTTAGTCATTTTATATAATTAATTAAATTAGAAATTTAAGAATAAATATCTTATTCGAGCTTTTAAAAAGAAATTTGTATAGTGATTATGAAATAAGATGTTGTGATTTAAGAAATGCTAAAAGCAGAAACCATAAAATTTACCTACGGGTTGCAAAATAGAATAATTGTTTTTAAAATAATTAAATGGCCTTTTTAAATTAATTAAGCTATTTAATTAATTTAAAAAGGGGAAATGACTAATGATAATCAGTTAACTGCTAAGTGAGGTGGACGGTCGACAAAAATCAACCGTCTTTATTTGAAATTGATAATCGAAGTAATTTGATCTAAATACTTTGAATATTCGTTAAGGTTTAACGAATGGTGTTAATAACTAGTTGATCTTCGATTTACTATAAATTAAGGAAATTATTGAATTATGTTAATGAAGTTGATTATATTTAACAAGCTTTTCCAAATAATAATTTAGACTATTTTTTTAGTTAGTAGCATTGTTAACTATTTTAATATAGTTAAATGTTAAAGTAAATTATTATTGTAATTAGATATAATTAAAGAAATTACCTTTAGTTGGAATCCCATTAGAGGTGGTGAAGTGTCGATGAAATCGATCAAGACAAATAAGAGATTTTATAAGGAGGTGTAAAATTCAAGTTTCAAGACGAGAGGTGTAAATGAGATATGTAACGAATATAACGACTTAAATAAGATTTTTCTTAATTATTAAAATTAAGAAAAGTGAACTCAACTGAATAAAATTATTAAGGAAAACAGTAAATAGATTTGTAGTGGACTAAAAGATGTTAATGGGTTTAAAGTGAAATCTGAGCTAAGTTGCAAAAAGGATGTTAAATGGATTTTTATAAGTATTTAGAAAGAAATCCAAACGAGGTTTGAAAAGGGTCTTTAAACCAAAATGAAGACTTAAAATGTTTAAGAAATGGTTTATAAAACCAATTGAGATCGAGATGGTAAATAAGATTTTGGTGAGATGGTTAAGTGACGAACTGATATTATTCTGAGATAAGAACGTTGTCGATCAAGGTCTAAGAGGTAAATAAAATACCCCAACTTGAACGGCTTCATTATTATCGAGGAATGGTATTGGTTTGAAACGAGTGAAAGGGGTTGTGATAGGTGTGATATTCCATACGAGAAGGATTGAATACAAGTGCGAGGTTTTGGAATATAAATCAATACTAAATTGGTTTCAATGTTAATAAGGATAATTGGTTTTAAACAATACAAGTCGACATTGGTTTTGACCATATTAGAATTGGAACTTGTTTAATACCATTAAGTAATATATATATTGTGAGATGCTCGAACATAAGAAAATGGGATAAAGGTTTTGAAGGAAGTTCTTGACATTTAACAAGGAAATAAAAAGGTGGAAATCCATATATATACATGGTTCTAAAACATTAAAAATAGTTTTGTCATACTAGAATGAAATTAAATGTGATGTTTCTAATGTATTAGAATATTAAAAGTTCATTAACTATTTTATTAAATATATTTTAATAGGCCAAATAGGGCCAAGTACCGAATCAGCAAACTCATTGTATTCTCACTATTTGATAGTTAAATCACCGACTATCAAACCTGACCAAATTCGATTGTTGGTATGGAAAGATCGGGATCGAATTTATATTCGAAAACCATTCCGACCAACAAATACGTGAAGACGACGATTGAAGACGGAGCAAGTGAAGACTGTAGATCTTCATAAGCGGAAGGACTACTTGTTGAATCTCTCTGCTTGTAACCAGAGTTATTTGGTTTGTGATTCTGTCATGGTTGAAATCTACGGATTGCAAGGACTACTCGCTACTGATCCTTGGGGTGATTCCTATAAGGATGCGGTAGGAGGGCGCCTTCGGTTCATCCTGTTCCAGGATGACTTTTATGGACAAATGTCTGATAGAGTATTTTCTTAAAACCACATACGTTGATTTTTACAAATATACCGAGTTGGTGGCAAAGAGGGGTACTTCTATTATACCCAGACTATATTAGTGGACGTCAATTAGTGATTTGACGGATCTGACGATGTAGCATTCAAAATGAATGATGACCAGATGTTTTAAAGAAAATCCTAGCCTCAAGCCTCATCAACCGGGAAATGACAAAAATCGGGCAGGCAACATAACTATGTAGGTCGCTCCCATTAGGGTGTATAATTACCTATCTAGAGAAATTCCATTTGCTTCTTTAATCTATATTCGATGCTGTCCCTTTTCGGGAGGCGGTTGCTGATCCCAACCGTTGGTGATATACATTCGGTACACGCAAGCAAAATCAGTGGTCGGTCATGTGTGCACCGGGTTGCAAGATGTTCTTGTTGAACCCAGTGTATTCGCCTCTAGATATACACGATCGAAAGGTGGACCCATACCTTGTCATAGTTGGAATCCAATCTCCAATAAGCGCCTGCGGTTTTGGTTTGTATACTATATATGGGGAGCGTGAGAGGCAAGCGTTCCGCTAGATTGTTAATTATTTGTATTTAGACATTATGATAATATCAGGACAAGTTATGATTTCAAAAAATAAAAATAAAATAAAAAACATTTTGGGTCATAGTAAGGCAAAAACTGTCCGTGTTTATGTGTGGGCTGGTCTTACTATTATCCTTTGATTTCATAAAGGATTTTCCAAAGTTAAACAAGTTGTGTGTTCTGTGAATTTATCACTGAAGGTATTCCAAACTGACCCGGTGAATTTTTCTTTGCTTCAAATGTTCTCGGGTCAGACCGTGTATGTTCCAGGTTAGGTTTCGCTTGGAATTTCAAGAGATGGAAGCAGGAGGCTTCACCGCTAGTTATATAAAGTTGTTTTCCACTGTGACTGATATATGTTGTACTCTGATGATTGGTATGTATATATATAGTTCTTTTGTATAAAGAGATTTGATATTATATTTTATTCGTTCCGCTGTGAGATTCTAATATGTTGTTCTTCTTCTTTCTTCTAATATTTCTTTCTTTCTATTCTCACCCTCTAATTTCTTTCTATTGACAATCTGGGGTTCAATACTTGGGTTTTTGACAAGTAATACAGGTTCATGTATTATTGTCGAAAATTCGAGTGTCGAATTTTTCCCTGGGTCGTTACAGAATGCATACCAGTAAGGGCCAATGTTGAATATAATGATTTGGTTATTTGTTATTTAGACGTTGGATAGGTCGAATAAAATTCATTAGCAGATCAATAAAGAAGTTGAATAAATTGAACAAAATTCCAGTATAATGAGTTGGGTATGCAATAAGTTTTGAAATGGAACTGGATGATTTGACCCTATTATTGTCATTTGTAATGTAAATAGAGTTATGTGTAGATAACAGGAAGCTATGGAAATTGGCTTGATTACAAGAATTGATGTACGGATTGGAAAACGAAGTGAACTTGGTCGATTTGTTTCGAAATTGAAATTGAGTTGCTCGACAAGCAGGTAAACCTTAATATTTTGATTGGAGTGATTAATTATACCCCTAAGTTGGGCAACCATTTGGCTTTGGTTTTATTTTGGAGAAGTTAAGGTCCCGAGTGGCAGTTGTAGTTATCCTGATTGAGACATGCAGAAGAGTTGCTGGCGAAATTTTCAATTTTTTTTTAAGAGTTTGAATTTATTTTGATAATAATTCAAGATATATTTATTTTAAATAATTGGTTCGGATAATTCTTCTTACCATGTAATTTCGAGGACGAAATTTTTTTAAGGAGGAAGAAATGTAACGTCCTGTATTTTTAATGGTATGATATTTAATATATTTTATTATATTAAATAGTGAATTTACCACATCACAAAATTCTAATGTGTATATATTTTATTTTATTTAATATTATATTAAAATATTTAATATATTTTATTATATTTAACATTAAAATATATTTAATGGTATGATATTTAATAAATTCCCTGCCACCACAGATATGTATTAAATAGAAATCAATTTACATGCAACGAAATCCAATGTCAGATACACATCCATTTACAAGTCCGTTCCGGGTCTGAACGAAACCGAAGACACCTTATTCCTCGTCACGTATGTCCAATACGGAAGAGAGGTGCTCGCATATCTGAACAATCAACAAGTACGTCCGGACAACTACCACTTTAATCCTTTCTTAGGAGAAAATCAGTCCAGGGCGTCGTATAATTATTTGAAATGAGATTGAACTCGGTCTATTCAAATAATTCTCGCATAATTATAATTTAAAACCATTTTATATCATCAATATTATTTTATAACAATTTATTGCTATTTTTGTTTATATAAAAATAGCCCAATTTAATTTAACGATGCTTCGAGTCAATGGGCGACCCTGGCGTTGTTTTTATCAAAATTTGATTTACACATTTATCGAAATCCAACCATTGGATTTTAATGAATTTATATCGTTGGAAAGATCTTCCCAAAGCGGACCTAACGGTTCCAGTTTTGGGAAAATCCGACGATCAGATCTTTCAGTATAATCGTTTAAATTTACGATTTCGAAACGCGAACTACCACGCGCAATTCATTTAATTCTAATATATATGTATATATAATTATATATAAATATAAACTATTTGATGATTCCACTAACGTATTTAACATGCCAAATAAAAGAATGTTTTATTGGCGTATCATATCTATATAATGTCAAATAAATATGTATTTTATCTACTTGACATTTTTGCTAATGATAAATAAAACGATAATTTTTTATTTACATCATTTGAGTGCAATTTCTATTTCATACTTTAACAAATAAAAAGAAGTATTTTAATTTGTATATAGTTTCAATGTATGACATGACACACATAAAAATGTTTATTTTAATTTACATACAATCTCTAATATATATTATGACAATAAAAATATCTTTTTAATCTATATGCAGATTCTGATGTGTATATTTGCAATAGAAATGTCTCTTTAATATATACACAAATTCTAATGTGCATATTTGCAATAGAAATGTCTCTTTAATATATACACAAATTCTAATATGTATATTTGCAATAAAAATGTCACTTTAATATATACACAAATTCTAATGTGTATATTGACAACAAAAATGTCCCTTTAATATATACTATAACATCCCCTATTTTTAATGGTATGATATTTAATATATTTATTATATTAAATAGTGAATTGGAATTTTAAATGGGTTTATAAATATTTTATCGATATTATTTTAGTGATAAAATAGCTATTTTTCCAAATGTAAATTGCGTTTGTTATTTTAATTAACCATGGATGACAAATGTATACACGTTAAAACAAGAAGAAAAATAACAACGTTAGTCATGATCATTTAAATGAAAATAAGGATATGACTTTCAAGAAGTTTACTGTGACATTCATCAACCATACATTTTGTTGGACTGTACACACATATGCAATTAACAAGAAAATCCTTTTCTATATAGATATCTACAATGAAATGCGGCAACATGTATAGTATAAAATAGTAGAAATATAATTAACAAATTATCATTAGTAAGAAGGACGAATCAAAGGGAAGTGAACGTTTCTTGAGATCTCAGACTAAACTATTTATCAGTAACAAATGCAACCAACATGTTTCCCCACATAAGATACACAATAGTTAATAACATACGTGGATACTTAAGACCGAAGTAACTTTTTAAATAGCACTCTACCCTATTCGGTTGATCAAGACAGCCTACCCTCTACTTTGAATTTTCTTTCCAGACCTGTACCCTATTTGTTTCTTTTCCAACGTGCCAATAACATTTTTGTACACCCTAAAACTAGCTGGAAAACCTACTCATCCACTGTAAAAAGAAAATGACAATACACTGGGCTGACATCTCTCATCAAAATAAAAATACACCGTATGCCACTGTACCTCAAATTTTAATGCTGCCACCCTACCTAATATCTTGTTTCTTTACATCCCAGTCACCATTTTTCTTCACCCCATAGGCTCATGCCTACCCATACTGAAGTAAAAATGAAATGACAACACATTGAAGGCTATATACTCTCATGTTTAATCCTAGAGCCAATCTATGTTTTGTTACATCAGCACAGTGATTTTCTTATGCCCTAACGAAGCTACTCCTACAAATCTACCCAGCTGCTGCATATAAAATAAACACAACCTACCTACATTAGTCCTGCCATGCTGCTACCATATACTGGAGAGTGACAGGCAGTAATCTTACCCATATTGAATCCTATCCATCTAGGAACGTGGCTACAGAAAGTGGGAAAAAATGTGACCCTTATCTACATTTTTTTCTTCTTTTTCGAGTGTATAAATACACAACTCGATCATCCATTCGTACCCAGGGAAGCCAAATTTTGTGACGCCATTAATTTAATAGTGAGCTTCTCTAAATGGATACCGAAACAGCAGCAAGCTATAATAAATGAAAACAGTTCACATAAATCATTTTAAATCAAAACATATGCCTTCGAGACCACCTGCGCTCCATCTTTAATGTGGTACCAGTTGAGGGAATTGACCTCAAATTTTTTGTCATGGTTTATGTTTCTGCAGCAAAGACAAAGTGGTGAGGAGCTGACAAGGGTTGATCGAAGGGGCTATTTGAAGGCGCGGAGGCGGGAGTTGGTTCAGGCAAGGCTCTGGCGAAGGGTGGTAAGGGTGACGGAGTTATGGTATGGTGGGCATGTTAAATACTGTAGCGGTATGGGGGAACTCTTGTTCGAATCAAGAGCGTTGTACGTTTGTTTAGTGGAAGGTGGCAAAGTAACGACTATGGAGTATAGCCTGTTGGTATTGTTTGGGTGAAGAGGAAGGGGAGTAGAAGAAAATGGGCGGTGAAGATTTACGGTGGAGCTCGGAAAAGTAATGGAAACAAACTGTCACGTTTAAAGAGAAAGAAGATATGTGGAAGAGGGCGAGCTGTGCGTTTATTGGGAGGATTAGTTAATGTAGTAGAAGAGAATGGAAAGGCGGACATGGAAACCATGCAGGTTGGAAAGAGGGGAGCTGACAGTGTTTGATGGATGGCATATACAGGAAATGTGTGGAATACAGGCGGCTTCATGGAATTTGGTACTTATATATATATATATATATATATATATATATATATTTCGAATATAAGTTCTTAGTTGCAGCGGGATCTGGAGGAAGTGTTCGAGTAGTATGGTTTCCAGAAACGTGAAGGTGAGGGTTCTAACTGCGGATACTTATAGTATGGTGCATGGAACGGTTGTACAATGGAGTTGGAAGGTAGGAATGATGCGTGATTATGGGCTTGGACCTATTTGTTTTCGAAAGTAAAAAAAAGAAAAAGAAAAGAAAAGGAGGATCCGAAGCAGAAGAAACTTGGCAGAATTGTCCTGCGTGAAACTGGAGAAGAGCAAATGTTAAGGGAAGAAGTCTGCAGTGTTTTCAAATGCTGAAGTGCGTTTTGTTTATTGAAGGGGTAGTAGTGTAAGAAGAAGAAGGCGGCAGTCTTGTTTGATATAGAAGAAGATATTGAACAGGTGGAAGGAAGTATAAGTGGTGAAGAATTGAACAGGAAAGAGGGTAGAAATGATCGGGTTTCGGCCTGAAGAAGAAAAGAAAACGCGTTACAACAATGCTGACGTGGGCCATTAATTTATAAAGGTAATTAAGGTAAGATTATTTAATTTAATTTATAATTAACATTAGTTTAAACTTTAAATGGTCGTAACTAATTCATAATGAAATTTAACAAAACAGGAGTCGTCAAAATCGTGGCGGCAAACACTACGCTGTCAAGCTATTTTGGTTGGCTTTGGAACTGTTGGAGATTTTATTTAATTTTAAGCGACTATTTCAAGTTAAATAAAACAACGCTGGAACCGTGAATAAAAAATAAGGTGAGTTAACTCTCACACTTTTCTGGAATACTATGATGTGTTAAATTCATTTAAAAATAATTTATCGTTGATTGGATGATTGCATGCCTTGGTTAATTGGTTGGTTAATAATTGTCGACAATTCTGTTTGTCGTATTGGATGATTTTAATTTAAAAAATTGTCTATCTATTTTTACCAAACATTATAATCTATAATGCAGGGACGGACTGGTTGGAGGGATCCGACCGGATTCCTCAAATACATTATATGTTGTTTATATTATTTAGATATAGAACTATTTACCCCAAATGATGATATTGATTGAATATTAAATGTTGAATTGAAATTCAATGTTGATGTGATGTTTTAAACCAATGGGCGGTATTGGTTGAGTAGTTTATAGTGGATGGCCTAAAAATCCTCTGTTTTATAAATATTGAACTACCGTTAGGGGAATCCGATGGTAATGAAGTAATAAATATATTTCATAATTAAAGAGAGATTTGAAGTCTATTATTTTGAATTAAAGTTTATAAAAGGAAATTAATATTTATTTATTTAAGAAATCATTAAATGGTTTTATGAAGGAAAATCTTATGCTAATAAGACTTAAGCGAAGGGAAATTTACCTGGCAAATAATAACTGGGATTAATTTTTTATTGGTAAACAATTAAAATGGGATTATATTGGAACTGATTATTATTTATAATAATCGAAGTAGATGGAATTAATTAAATTAATTATATTATTAATTTAAGTGAAAAGACCAGTTGAAATGAATTAACGAATTCGTTATATTCAGTTGAATAAGACAACTGCTTAAATGAGGTTTGATTTAAATAAAATTGTTAATGCTTAATAATGAAGTTTATTTATTATTTATTTAGTAACAATCAAAGTAATTGAAATTAATTATATTGTTAATGGAAGAACCCTTTGAATGAATTAACGAGTTAGTATGTTTAAATGGAAATTGGTTTTTAAATTTATAATTTAAATGGAAGTTTGAAAATTCTTAAACCCTGTTATTTGTTAAATAAATTTTAAGTGCATTTATATTCAAATTGAAGTCTTCTTGGAATACTACTTACTTAAATTCCTAAAATCCATGGTTGGGCGAAGATGTTTAAAAACCAAGTTTTAGGGAATATATGTAAATGGGTTAATTATTGAAATAAGTAAGTGGAGTGAAACTTAAAGGTATAAAATATGAAATGGAAATTGAACTAGAAACCAAAGTGAATTAAAGTCCGTTGGGTAAATTAAGGTCTGGATTCGATCCTAAATCGGGTAGTTTAAAGAATAGATGGAGTTTTATTACGAGATAACTAAGTGACGTTGGAATAAGTTTTAAATAAAGTTTATTATACTACATTTGATTTATATGGGAATCGAGGCTTATGTATAATGATTTGAAAAGAACATTAAGTATGATCAGGAATTTGATATAGTTTTAAAAGTAATTAGAACTTGTTATAGGTTGTTAAGTTGAGTAACTTTCGAGGCGTTAATCTGGTGTTGGTTTTGGCCATTGGGATTAATACTGAGAGGATTATTCACTTACCAATTTAGGGCTAGAAGCTAACAGATTACGAGTGAGACGATAATTGAATATTCTGGTATTATAAGTAAGGGAAACGTTTTCCAAATATTAAAGATATGGAGTTTTAAATTAACCATGCGTTAATAATTAAAGAGGCCAAGAGATGCTGAGTACTGAACCAGTGGATGTATTTTGTTTTATGGATGAATGTTTGTTTATTTGATAGTTAAATAACCGACTATCAAATCTTGCCCATTATCGAATGTTGGTTCGGAAAGACCGGGATCGAATTTATATTCGAAACCCATTCTGACCAACAAATACGTAATCATGAAAGAGATCAGACGATGATCGAGATGGAGCATTTGAAGACCATAGATCTTCATAAAGAGGAATTATTGCTTATAATCTCTGGGAAGCTCCGAGATAAACTGTGATTCTGTCGTGGTTGGAGTCTGTGGATTGCAAGGATTACTCGCTACTGATCCTTGGGGTGATTCCTATAAGGATGTGGTAGGAGGGTGCCTTCGGTTGGCCAGTCCCAGGATAACATGTACGGACGGATCTAACGATGTGGCGTTCAAAGTAAATGGTGTCCAGATGTTCCAAAACTTGATTATAACCTCAAGCCTCACAACCGGAAAATGACAAAAATCGGGCAGGAAGAATGGCTATGTGGGTCGCACCTATTAGGGTGTATTGTTACCATTTAGAGAATATTCATTTTGTTTCTTCTTTCATTTTCTATATCTCCGCGGAATACGGTGGCTGCAGCCGTAAGGTGGCAATATATTCGATACACTCAAGAGAATTGAGTAGTCGGTCATGTGTGGGCCGGGTTGCAAGACGTTCTTGTCGAGCCTAGTGTATTTCTCTCTAAAGATACACTATCGGCAGGTGGATCCATACTTTGTCATAGTCGGAACCCAATCTTCAATAAGCACTGCGGTTTTGATTGTATACTATATATGTGGAGCGTGAGATGCAAGCGTTCCGCTAGATTCTATTTACTTATATTTAAACACTATTATAATATTAAATAAGATATTGATTTCAAAATGTTCTGGGTTATAGTAAGGTAAAAACCGTCCGTATTTATGTGTAGGCCGGTCTTACTATTATCTTTTTCTTTCGAAAGGATTTTCAAAGTTAAACAAGTTGTTTGTTGTGAATTTACCGCTGAAAGTATTCCAGACTGATCCGGGTGAATTTTGCTTTGCTTCAAATGTGCTCGGGTTAGACCGACTATATTTACAGGTCCGGTTCCGCTTGGAGTTCAGGAGTTGGAAGCAAGAGGCTTCACCATTAGCTATTTAGAGTTTATTTCCACTGTGTCTGATATATGATGTACTCTGATGATTGGTATGTATACAGTTCTTTTGTATAAAGAGATTTGATATATTATATTTTATTCGTTCCGCTGTGAGATTCTGATGTGTTCTTCTTATTCTTCTATTCTAATATTTCTTTCTTTCTTTTCTCACCCTTTAATTTCTTTCTCATAACGTTCAGGTGTTTTCGGTGCTTGAATAATCAACATGGTGTTTTTGGGTCGATTTTCGAGGTCGAAAATCCCCGTTCGTTACAGTGGTATCAGAGCTATTAGTTGAGTACTTACCTTGGCTCTGTGGTGTGACTCAATAGAGATAGGGTTAGTAATACCGTAGATTGAGTATGAGTGTGTATATACTAGAGTGCGTATTTGTAATTTGATATAAAATTATTTTAAACTATTTTGACTCATGTATTTTATAAAAGTAATTATTTCTTCGTATTATTATAATATTAACCGACTAATGCTGGTTTGAATTAGAATTCTTAGTGGATTATAAAATTGAAATGATCTAACCAAATGGGAATTCCAAATATGAAATTTGAAAATGAAAACTTCAATGTAAAGTTTAATTTGGAATTAAAGCAAATATTAAAGTTAAAAATGAATCATAATGATTTGGTTTGTTGATTGTGCCTTGTGTGATTAAATATTGATTGGTTGATTTGAATTGGGTTGGTTATGAAAGGATTAACCAAGTAAGAATTTCAAAAATGAATCAAAATTTAACCCGGATATTGAGATAAAAATTGACATAAGTCAATAGAATATATATGAAAATCAGTGAATTTAGATTCGATGTTCAGGAGGTATGATGGACTGCATAAATATAATCTGGAAATGAATATAAATTTAAACTTAGTTGAAACCAATTTGGAATAAACGAGTCAAACCTATTTGGAACTAATTCAAGTTTAATGGCCCTGAATGGATGAATTGAACTGAAATTGATCTGGTTAGAAACTAATTGGTTAATGAAATATGGAAATAAGACCTAGCCTGGTTAAGAGGAACTGAATAAGATAAATTTGGGATTTTAAAATCGAATGGATAATGGAAATCAATCGGAAAATAATCGACTGATACAAGTGTATGTTAAACCAAAGAGAATGTGTAATATCTCGTATTTTTCTGGCCATTTTATTGAAATATTTTATTTATTTAAAATATTGGTTTGAATTTAAATAATCGATTTTGACCATTTTAATTTAAATATTTAAATTATATTCATAACATAATAATATTTTAATTTCTGAAATATTGGAAAAATGTTGAATTCGCAGTATAGAGTGAGCAAACAACTTAAAATGGTTTAATATCGTTCGTATTGAAATTATAATATCGATTTCGTTTATAAAATGACGTTATAACGTTTAATTTATAATTTAATTATAAAACGAGCTGCAGCGGCGCGGTAGTTCGTAAATTGGCATTTTGAACTTTAAATGGCCGTATAGGGCCCAAAATAAGTTAGATTTTCTCGAAACAAGAAACACTAGAATCCGTTTGACGATATTTTTCTAATGAAAGAGAAAAATCAAGTTTTCGTGTTGTAGATTTTATTTTATTTCAAAATCAAATTTTGAAAAGATCGCTGTAGAGTTTCGTTATATATTATAATCATTATTTATATTAAGTAAAGCGTTTTTAAATATTTATAATATCGACTTGGCTTCAAAGTCAACCCGAGCTAGTTTATTATGGTAGTATATGAAATTCCGGTTGTGTATGGCCAATTTTAATATTTTAATAATATTATATTGAGGTACTTTAAAATTGGTTTATTTTATTTGAATTGGGCAGTTGAAAAAGGGACTTTATTCAAATGACCTCAGTTTTTGACGAAACAAATTTTATTGGGACCGCAACAGTAAATTATTGCTAGATTTCAAGTTGCACGTCAATCGGGGTTAATTTGTGAGCACAGCAAAATAAAATACAAATAAAACGATCGTTTGGACGTGAACGAGCGCCGGTTGAGCAAAAAAACTCGGAATTCGACAAAACAAGTTTCATTAGGACTGTATCATCAAATTACACTATGTTTCCATGCGCATCTCGAATGGGGTTTGTATGTGAGCACAGGGACAATAAACGACATTCAGAAATTGCGATAGACACAAAGAAAAATATCGTTAGTCAACATCGCTTGTCACATCGACTTAAAATATTAATATTTACAATACCCCCAAAATCAGAATTTCAGCCCAAACTACTTTCTATAGTCCATACTTTTTCAGAATTTGCAAATATGTCCTCGTTTACAAATTAATTTATATCTCCAAATCTATCATGAATTCGAAGGTGGTTCCAAAGGCAAAAGTGTAGATCGGGTCGATACCTAGCTACTGTAAAAATTCGGGATGGAACGGTTGACTAAGGTGGTAGGAAATCGCGATGAACGCTAGAAAAGGATTTTCGTTTTTCATAGTCTTCTGGCAATTTGGGCTGTCGTTTGATGATGGATTCAAAGGTGAAGTTGTAGAGGGGAGGAAGGGGGTCATTTTTGTCTTTGGGTCGATGACTTGAAGTTGGCCCTGGAGGCGGGAAAAGGGAGTTGATCGGAGGGGTACTGTCTGGGTGTTTTTTCGAAAGCTGAGATCTGGTTTGCTCAAAATTCCGGCGTTGGAGGATGAGCTGGGTAGGGGACCTGAAGGGCGATGAAGCGGTGGAGGGTGGTGGTGGTCCGGTCAGGCGAAGTGGTCTATGGCGGCATGGGTGATGTTTTGAACGGAATTCGTTCAAGTCGCAATTCCAGGCAAAGGTGGCGGTATGGGGTCACAGCGCTGGGGACGATGGCACTGCTCGGTGATGCGGGTCTGGCGACGTCGACAGTGGGGTCTCCGGTGGTCTAAGGGATGATCGGCGGTTGTGTGAAGGAGGGGCTGGCATTCGTGTTTTATCAAAGAAAAAGGGTAGCGGGTTTTAGAAGAAGGGAGGTAGAAAATGCATGAAGCCCAGTGGAACGGTCTAACGTGGCAAGTAAGATAATAAGGTAATTAGAAATTAATATTTATAATAATTAATTTAATTAAAGCTAGTTTAAACTTTAAACAAGCGTAATTATTTCATACGTTAACGAAATTCAGCGAAACAGGATCCGTTGGGATCGCAGGGACGAGGCCTAGACGATGGCACTGACTAGGCACTGATCTGACGCAGTTGAAATTTCAGCTATTTTTGAATGCTCGACTGAAATAAAAAGCAACGAACGCGTCAACCGCCAATCGAAATAAATCTGGTGAGTTAATTCTCACACCTTCTGGAATTCTATGATGTGGTAAATTCATATTAAAATATAATTTACCCTTAAAATATAAATTGGTTGATTGGTTGCTATTGATTGTTATGGTTGATTGGACGTTGTTATTTAGATTTAATCGTTTTAAATTAGTAGATCATATGAAATTTATTTCATATATTATTATGAAATGTATAAAGAGCTATGATGCAGGGAAGAACATGTTGGAGGGATCCGACCGGATTCCTCAAATATTATATTTCTTGTTTGTTTGTTTGTTTGTTTTATATTGTTGATAGTTGAACTGATTTAACCCCATATGGTAGAAAAACCTGTTTTAGCGTGATGGTTGAATAAATATTCACCTGTGCTGTGTTTAAAATCAACTGATAGTGTTGATTGGGTAATTGGCAGTGAATGGCCAAAAATGTATTGTTTCAGATGTCGTTCGACCATTCGGTGAATTGACGCAGCTTTAAAGTTATAAAATATTTTATAATTGAATTGAAGTCTTTTTAGTCATTTTATATAATTAATTAAATTAGAAATTTATGAATAAATATTTTAATCGAGCTTTTAAAAAGAATTTTGTTTAATGATTATGAAATAAGATGTTGTTATTTACGAAAGTGCTAAAAGCAGAAACCATAAAATTTACCTACGGGTTGCAAAATATAATAATTGTTTTTAAAACAATTAAATGGCATTTTTAAATTAATTAAGCTATTTAATTAATTTAAAAAGGGAAAATGACTAATGATAATCAGTTAACTGCTAAGTGAGGTGTACGGTCGACAAAAATCAACCGTCTTTATTTGAAATTGATAATCGAAGTAATTTGATTTAAATACTTTGAATATTCGTTAAGGTTTAACGAATGGTGTTAATAACTAGTTAATCTTCGATTTACTATAAATTAAGGAAATTATTGAATTATGTTAATGAAGTTGATTATATTTAATAAGCTTTTCCAAATAATAATTTAGACTATTTTTTTAGTTAGTAGCATTGTTAACTATTTTAATATAGTTAAATGTTAAAGTAAATTATTATTGTAATTAGATATAATTAAAGAAATTACCTTTAGTTGGAATCCCATTAGAGGTGGTGAAGTGTCGATGAAATCGATCAAGACAAATAAGAGATTTTATAAAGAGGTGTAAAATTCAAGACGAGAGGTACAAATGAGATATGTAATGAATATAATGACTTAAATAAGATTTTTCTTAATTATTAAAATTAAGAAAAGTGAACTTGACTGAATAAAATTATTAAGGAAAACAGTAAATAGATTTGTAGTGGACTAAAAGATGTTAATGGGTTTAAAGTGAAATCTGAGCTAAGTTGCAAAAAGGATGATAAATGGATTTTTATAAGCATTTAGAAAGAAATCCAAACGAGGTTTGAAAAGGGTCTTTAAACCAAAATGAAGACTTAAAATGTTTAAGAAATGGTTTATAAAACCAATTGAGGTCGAGATGGTAAATAAGATTTTGGTGAGATGGTTAAGTGACGAACTGATATTATTCTGAGATAAGAACGTTGTTGATCAAGGTTTGAGAGGTAAATAAAATACCCCAACTTGAACGGCTTCATTATTATCGAGGAATGGTATTGGTTTGAAACGAGTGAAAGGGGTTGTGATAGGTGTGATATTCCATACGAGAAGGATTGAATACAAGTGCGAGGTTTTGGAATATAAATCAATACTAAATTGGTTTCAATGTTAATAAGGATAATTGGTTTTAAACGATACAAGTCGACATTGGTTTTGACCATATTAGAATTGAAACTTGTTTAATACCATTAAGTAATATATATATTGTGAGATGCTCAAACATAAGAAAATGGGATAAAGGTTTTGAAGGAAGTTCTTGACATTTACCAAGGAAATAAAAAGGTGGAAATCCATATATATACATGGTTCTAAAACTTTAAAAATAGTTTTGTCATACTAGAGTGAAATTAAATGTATTGTTTCTAATGTATTGGAATATTAGAAGTTCATTAACTATTTTATTAAATATATTTTAATAGGCCAAAAAGTGCTAAGTACGGAATCAGCAAACTCATTGTATTCTCATTATTTGATAGTTAAATCACAAGTTAAATCGCCGACTATCAAACCTGACCAAATTCGATTGTTGGTATGGAAAGATCGGGATCGAATTTATATTCGAAAACCATTCCGACCAACAAATACGTGAAGACGACGATTGAAGACGGAGCAAGTGAAGACCGTAGATCTTCATAAGCGGAAGGACTACTTGTTGAATCTCTCTGGCTTGTAACCAGAGTTATTTGGTTTGTGATTCTGTCATGGTTGAAATCTACGGATTGCAAGGACTACTCGCTACTGATCCTTGGGGTGATTCCTATAAGGATGCGGTAGGAGGGCGCCTTCGGTTCATCCTGTTCCAGGATGACTTTTATGGACAAATGTCTGACAGAGTATTTTCTTAAAACCACATACGTTGATTTTTACAAATATACCGAGTTGGTGGCAAAGAGGGGTACTTCTATTATACCCAGACTATATTAGTGGACGTCAATTAGTGATTTGACGGATCTGACGATGTAGCATTCAAAATGAATGATGACCAGATGTTTTAAAGAAAATCCTAGCCTCAAGCCTCATCAACCGGGAAATGACAAAAATCGGGTAGGCAACATGACTATGTAGGTCGCTCCCATTAGGGTGTATAATTACCTATCTAGAGAAATTCCATTTGCTTCTTTAATCTATATTCGATGCTGTTGCTGATCCCAACCGTTGGTGATATACATTCGGTACACGCAAGCGAAATGAGTGGTCGGTCATGTGTGCACCGGGTTGCAAGATGTTCTTGTTGAACCCAGTGTATTCGCCTCTAGAGATATACACGATCGAAAGGTGGACCCATACCTTGTCATAGTTGGAATCCAATCTCCAATAAGCGCCTGCGGTTTTGGTTTGTATACTATATATGGGGAGCGTGAGAGACAAGCGTTCCGCTAGATTGTTAATTATTTGTATTCAGACATTATGATAATATCAGAGCAAGTTATGATTTCAAAAAAAAAACGTTTTGGGTCATAGTAAGTTAAAAACTGTCCGTGTTTATGTGTGGGCTGGTTTTACTATTACCCTTTGGTTTCATAAAGGATTTTCAAAATTCAAACAAGTTATGTGTTATGTGAATTTATCACTGAAGGTATTCCAGACTGACCAGGTGAATTTTGCTTTGCTTCAAATGTTCTCGGGTCAGACCGAGTATGTTCCAGGTTAGGTTTCGCTTGGAATTTCAAGAGATGGAAGCAAGAGGCTTCACCGCTAGTTATATAAAGTTGTTTTCCGCTGTGACTGATATATGTTCTACTTTGATGATTGGTATGTTTATATAAAGTTCTTTTGTATAAAGAGATTTGATATTATATTTTATTCGTTCCGCTGTGAGCTTCTGATATGTTGTTCTTCTTCTTCTTTCTTCTATTCTAATATTTCTTTCTTTCTATTCTCACCCTCTAATTTCTTTCTATTGACAATCTTGGGTTCGATACTTGGGTTTTTGACAAGTAATGCGGGTTCATGTATTATTGTCGAAAATTCGAGTGTCGAATTTTTCCCTGGGTCGTTACAGAATGCATACCAGTAAGGGCCAACGTTGAATATAGTGATTTGGTTATTTTTTATTTAGACGTTGGATAGGTCGAATAAAATTCATTAGCAGATCAATAAAGAAGTTGAATAAATTGAACAAAATTCCAGTATAATGAGTTGGTTATGCAATCAGTTATGAAATGGAACTAGATGATTTGACCCTATTATTGTCATTTGTAATGTAAATAGAGTTAAGTGCAGATAACAGGAAGCTATGGAAATTAGCTTGATTACAAGGATTGATGTACGAATTGGAAAACGAAGTGCAGTTGGTCGATTTGTTTCGAAATTGAAATTGAGTTGCCCGATAAGCAGGTAAACCTTAATATTTTGATTGGAGTGATTGGTTTATACCCCTAAGTTGGGTAACCATTTGGCTTTGGTTTTATTTTGGAGAAGTTACGGTCCAGAGTGGCAGTTGTAGTTATCCTGATTGTGCTATGCAGAAGAGGTGCTAGCGAAATTTTCGAATTTTTTTAAGAGTTTGAATTTATTTTGATAATAATTCAAAATATATTTATTTTAAATAATTGGTTCGGATCATTCTTCTTACTATGTAATTTCGAGGACGAAATTCTTTTAAGGAGGAAGAAATGTAACGTCCCGTATTTTTAATGATATGATATTTAATATATTTTATTATATTAAATAGTGAATTGGAATTTAAAATGGGTTTATAAATATTTTATCGATATTATTTAGGTGATAAAATAACTATTTTTCCAAATGTAAATTGTGTATGTTATTTTAATTAATCATGGATGACAAATGCATACACGTTAAAACAAGAAGAAAAATAACAACGTCAGTCATGATCATTTAAATGAAAATAAGGATATGACTTTCAAGAAGTTTACTGTGACATTAATCAGCCATACATTCTGTTGGACTGTACACACACATGCAATTAACAAGAAAATCCTTTTCTATATAGATATCTACAATTAAATGCGACAACATGTACAGTATAAAATAGTAGAAATATAATTAACAAATTATCATTAGTAAGAAGGACGAATCAAAGGGAAGTGAACGTTTCTTGAGATATCAGACTAAACTATTTATCAGTTACAAATGCAACCAACATGTTTCCCCACATAAAATACACAATAATTAATAACGTACGTGGATACTTAAGACTGAAGTAACTTTTTAAATAGCACTCTACCCTATTCGGTTGATCAAGACAGTCTACCCTCTACTTTGAATTTTCTTTCCAGACCTGTACCCTATTTGTTTCTTTTCCAACGTGCCAGTAACATTTTTGTACACCCTAAAACTAGCTGGAAAACCTACTCATCCACTGTAAACAGAAAATGAAAATACACTGGACTGACATCTCTCATCAAAATAAAAATACACCGCATGCCCCCGTACCTCAAATTTTAATGCTGCCACCCTACCTAATATGTTGTTTCTTTACGTCCCAGTCACCATTTTTCTTCACTCCATAGGCTCATGCCTACCCATACTGAAGTAAAAACGAAATGGCAATACATTGCAAGCTATATACTCTCATGTTTAATCCTAGAGCCAATCTGTGTTTTGCTACATCAGCACAATGATTTTCTTATAACCTAACGAAGCTACTCCTACAAATCTACCCAGCTGCTACATATAAAATAAACATAGCCTACCTACATTAGTCCTGCCATACCGCTACCTTATACTGGAGAGTGACAGGCAGTAATCTTACCTATACTGAATCCTATCCATCTAAGAACGTGGCTTCAGAAAGTAGGGAAAAAACGTGACCCTTATCTACATTTTTTCCTTTTTCGAGTGTATAAATACACAGCTCGATCATCCATTCGTACCCGAGGAAGCCAAATTTAGTGACGCCATTAATTTAACGGTGAGCTTCTCTAAATGGAAACCGAAATAGCAACAAGCTATAATAAATGAAAATAGTTCACACAAATCATTTGAAATCAAAACGTATGCCTTCGAGACCACCTGCGCTCCATCTTTAACATGGTACCAGTTGAGGGAATTGACCTCAAATTTTGTTGTCACGGTTTATGTTGCTGCAGCGAAGACAAAGTGGTGAGGAGCTGACAGGGGTTGATCGAAGGGGCTATTCGAAGGCGCGGAGGCGGGAGTTGGTTCGGGCAAGGCTCTGGAGAAGGGTGGTATGGGTGATGGAGTTATGGCATTGTGGGCATGTTAAATACTGTAGCGGTATGGGGGAACTCTTGTTAGAATCAAGAGCGTTGTACGTTTGTTTAGTGGAAGGTGGAAAAGTAACAACTATGGAGTATGGCCTGTAGCTTTTGTTTGGGTAAAGAGGAAGGGAAGTAAAAGAAAATGGGCGGTGAAGATTTACGGTGGAGCTCAGAAAAGTAATGGAAAAAAACTGTCACGTTTAAAGAGAAAGAAGATATGTGGAAGAGGGCGAGCTGTGCGTTTATTGGGAGGATTAGTTAATGTAGTAGAAGAGAATGGAAAGGCGGACGTGGAAACCATGCAGGAAGCAAAGAAGGGAGCTGACAGTGTTTGAATGGATGGCATATACAGGAAATGTGTGGAATACAGGCGGGCTTCATGGAATTTGGTATTTATATATATATATATATATATATTTCGAATATAAGTTCTTAGTTGCAGCGGGATCTGGAGGAAGTGTTCGAGTAGTATGGTTTCCAGTAACGTGAAGGTGAGGGTTCTAACTGCGGATACTTATAGTATGGTGCATGGAACGGTTGTACAATGGAGTTGGAAGGTAGGAATGATGCATGATTATGGGCTTGGACCTGTTTGTTTTCGAAAGTAAAAAAAGGAAAAAAAAGAAAAAGAAAAGAAAAGAAAAGGATGATCCGAAGCAAAAGAAACTTGGCAGAATTGTCCTGTGTGAAACTAGAGAAGAGGAAATGTTATAGGAAGAAGTCTGCAGTGTTTTCAAATGCTGAAGTGCGTTTTGTTTATTGAAGGGGCAGTAGTGTAAGAAGCAGAGGGCGGCAGTCTTATTTGATGTAGAAGAAGATATTGAACAGGTGGAAGGAAGTATTAGTGGTGAAGAATTGAACAGGAAAGAGGGTAGAAATGACCGGGTTTCGGCCTGAAGAAGAAAAGAAAACGCGTTACAACAATGCTGACGTGGGCCATTAACTTATAAATTTAATTAAGGTAAGATTATTTAATTTAATTTATAATTAACATTAGTTTAAACTTTAAACGGTCGTAGCTAATACATTATGAAATTTAACAAAACAGAAGTCGTTAAAATCATGGCGGCAAATACTACGCTGTCAAGCTATTTTGCTTGGCTTTGGAACTGTTGGAAATTTTATTTAATTTTAAACGACTGTTTAAAGTTAAATAAAACAACGCTGGAACAATGAATAAAAAATAAGGTGAGCTAACTCTCATACTTTTCTGGAATACTATGATGTGTTAAATTCATTTAAAAATAATTTATCGTTGATTGGATGATTGCATGCCTTGGTTGATTGGTTGGTTAATAATTGTCAACAATTCTGTTTGTCGTATTGGATGATTTTAATTTAAAAAATTGTCTATCTATTTTTACCAAACATTATAATCTATAATGCAGGGATGGACTGGTTGGAGGGATCCGACCGGATTCCTCAAATACATTATATGTTGTTTATATTATTTAAATATAGAACTGTTTACACCAAATGATGATATTGATTGAATATTAAACGTTGAATTGAAATTCAACGAAGATGTGATGTTTTAAACCAATGGGCCGTATTGGTTGAGTAGTTTATAGCAGATGGCATAAAAATCCCCTGTTTTATAAATATTGAATTATCGTTAGGGGAATCCGACAGTAATGAAGTTATAAATTTATTTCATAATTGAAGAGAGATTTGAAGTCTATTATTTTGAATTAAAGTTTATAAAAGGAAATTAATATTTATTTATTTAAGAAATCATTAAATGGTTTTATGAAGGAAAATCTTATGCTAATAAGACTTAAGCGAAGGGAAATTTACCTGACAATTAATACCTGGGATTAATTATTTATTGATAAACAATTAAAATGGGATTATATTGGAACTGATTATTATTTATAATAATCAAAGTAGATGGAATTAATTAAATTAATTATATTATTAATTTAAGTGAAAAGACCAATTGAAATGGATTAACGAATTCGTTATGTTCAGTTGAATAAGACAACTGCTTAAATGAGATTTGATTTAAATAAAATTGTTAATGCTTAATAATGAAGTTTATTTATTATTTATTTAGTAACAATCAAAGTGATTGAAATTAATTATATTGTTAATGGAAGAACCCTTTGAATGAATTAACGAGTTAGTATGTTTAAATGGAAATTGATTTTTAAATTTATAATTTAAATGGAAGTTTGAAATTCTTAAACCCTGTTATTTGTTAAATAAGTTTTAAGTGCATTTATATTCCAATTGAAGTCTTCTTGGAATACTATTTACTTAAATCCCCATAATCCAATGTTGGGCGAAGTTGTCTAAAAACCAAGTTTTAGGGAATATATGTAAATGGGTTAATTATCGAAATAAGTAAGTGGAGTGAAACTTAAAGGTATAAAATATGAAATGGAAATCAAAGTAGAAATCAAAGTGAATTAAAGTCCGTTGGGTAACTTAAGGTTTGGGTTCGATCATAAATTGGGTAGTTTAAAGAATAAATGGAGTTTTATTACAAGATAACTAAGTTACGTTGGAATAAGTTTTAAATGAAGTTTATTATATTACATTTGATTTATATGGGAATCGAGGCTTATGTATAATGATTTGAAAAGAACATTAAGTATGATTAGGAATCTAATATAGTTTTAAAAGTAATTAGAACTTGTTGTATGTAATGTCCCGTATTTTTGGTAGCCAAATATTTTATTTAATTTATTATTTTTAATATTATATTTGGTATATAATGGATTTTAATATTGAAATCGTTATTTAAAACGAAGTTTGAACGTCATATATTTATATAATTATAAAACGAGCTCGAAATAGGTGCTGCAGTTCGAAATTTTCGATTTGAACTTTAATTGGATATACAGGATTCGATATAAGTCAGATTTCTCCCAAACGAGAAACGTTGGAACCGTGTTGATGATAATTTTCATATGAAAGAAAAAAATTCAGATTTCGTGTTATAGATTGTTAGTTATGGTCAAATCAAATTTTGAAATAGTCGCCATGGAAATCGTTATTTAATTATAGGCCTTTATAATAGCCGTTTTGCAAATAGTTTCTGTTTTCAATGAAATTAGTTTCATTGGAACCGTATTGTTAAATTATTGTATGGTGTTGAATTATGTGGCAAACCGATATCGTATATGACCACGGCAGCCACAAACGCCCGTTCAATTTCTATAGCGCGTAGTTAATTTAATAAAGGGGTTTTTGAGTGTAACTTGAGCAGACGATCGAATTAGGCCACGAAACCAGTTCCATTGGGTTCATATCGACGATTAGAGCCAGGATAAGCATATAGTTTGTTATTTTTAGAGACCGGGTAATTTGGCGTCTAAAATGGTATTGCGGTGCGCGTAAAAATAGCCTACCGGGGAAACAGTCTCAAAATGCGACAAAACTAGTACCGTTGGGTTCGTATTGAAAAATTATTTTAGGATTTCAAAGTTTCAAGTTGATTAGAGGTATTTGGTGATTGAGAAAAATTTAAACGCGTGTTGATTTCCGGATTTATAAAGGAATTTTTTCCAAACAATGTCGGAATTCGACGAAACTTGTCCCATATGGTTCAGAATACCTTTTTACACTAAAATTAGCTTTTTTATCAGTAAACAGAAATTTTTTATGGTGGTTTTTAACACAATTTCTCCACGACGAAGTTTTGTATATTAAAATATTATTAAAAACCATCCCACCACCTTTCTTCTTTCGCTTACGTTTACTGTTGATTCCTTGCGTCCCAAACACTGGAAAGCTTGCGTCCCAAACCACCATAATCCCTTACATCCCACTTCTACTAAAACCGTGACGACTAAGGTAATAATAATAATAATAATAATAAAAACTGCTGTAATAAGCTTCACTGGAAGGTACCGTAACTTTACTTGCGCGCCACACCATCTGTTTCTTACATGCCAAACCTCAAATCGTGGTGACAAAGTCAGTAATATAAAAAAAATTGTTTTTTTTGCGTGTTCCCCACACCTTTCTTCCCTATATAACACCGCCTGTATTCTTTTGGTTCCAGTATCCTTTTCTTTTTCTTGTTTTGTTCAAGCAAAGCGAACCCAGAATTCTCCGTTTTCATTATTTTTCTTCCTGGCGCTAATCAGACCTACTCCTCTCTAAAATAACTCCACAGTTTCTCACTCCTTTTTGTTGGGGAAGAATTAACCCAAAACTTGTCATACTACAACCGTGGGCTCCATTCTCTCAACAAAAGCCAACTAAAACCGAGATCTGCTAAGCTTGAGTGGAGAACGACAGTCCAAAGGAGATGTGTGTGTTTTAAACGTGAGGAGCAGTTAAAAGAAAAAGAAAAAGTGAGGGTGGCGAACAGAAGGGAGGGGACGTGTATGCTGTGCATGTATTTGGGGCCTTTCCAACTAAAAGGAAAAAAAAAAGAAGGGAAAGGAGGACAGAACTGGAAGGACAAGGAAGCGGTTGTGGGAGTGTAAAGATATGATGAGTTCTCTTCTAGAGATGCATGGGTCTCGCTTCCAGAAATATAACAAAGTAGAAAAAAAGGGAGAAGCAAGAACGGACGTAGGGAAAGAGGGGTATGGGGAAGGCTCGCTTGGCATGCATGCAGGAAGTTTGGCGGGCTGGTTTTCATGGGCTTCGGGCCCAAACGAATTAAGGGAATAAAAAGGAAAAAAAGAAAGAAAAGAAAAGAAGAAGGGGAAACCGCATGAGCCAACGCAGGGAGAAAGGGCTGTGAGGCATTGGAAGTTATGAAAGTGGATGTAATGAAGTGATGTGGCAACAAAATAGGATGGAAGAAGCAACGGTGAGTTAATAGAAGGGTAATATTAGCATGCCTAATTATTATAATTATATAAGTACCTAAGTTTATTTTTAGGCCTAATCTAATTTTATTATATGCGGCTAAACCAATTTAACATAAGCCTGCCTAAACTAATGTTACATCACCTGGAGAGTTATAAAATGCCTAGTCCAGTTAAACTGGCCAACCGAAAGTATCAATTTTTTCCTAGTTACGTCTAGTACTGATGGACTAAGTTAAAAGTATATAGTAATTTTGGCGTTAACTAAGGCTTATACATACTTGATTATATTTAAAGTGGTTAATACTTTCATCAACGTGACCAATATCTCTAACCCAATATGTATATGTGAACCGATGTTGTTCAACATATGCCCAAACCAAAGATTGGTAAGTGATAAGAAAAAATATAGAGTTTTAATAATATTAATCTATCAAATCGAATATTATATTAAATTTGTATCCGTACTGGAATCAGGGAAGACAAAGAACGTTGTGACCGTATCAGGTGGTAATATTTTAAAGCTGGGACGGATGGGGTGAACGCAGCTGGAAGCCTGTAAAATGAACTGTTGTAACGACAAATGAGAAACCCAAGGGTGAGTTAAACTCACTCGTTACTTCCCATTTATATTTTTATAAATCGGGTTTCAAAATTTTGTGCTATGATTGTTCGTTTGTTCGTTGTTGATTTTATATTCAGATATGGACTGAAACGGTTAAATTAAACGTTCATTTAATTTAATTGAAACTAATCGTTATTTCTATCGATTAAATCCAATTGAGGTAATTTACCTCAATGGTTACGTTTATCGTGATATAAACGTTAATTTGTTGAATGGTTGAATTGCTGTTATTTGCCCAGTATTGTCTGTTACAGTTATTATTGACTATTTAACTGTTTATGTCATCTATTAAAATAGAAACCGAATATTGATTGACCATTTGAACTGAATGAGTGGAATTGTGATAACAGGTTAGATAATATTGATAACATTTGTCAATATGATGAAATTGTTGTTATGAAATGTGAAATTAGTGTATATTTCACGGTTTGGTACAATAGTAGCCATTTGCCTCTTTAATACTGTCGATGAAAAGAAATGATTTTCGAAATCAATATTAAATGGATTTCGAACGGTTTCAAAGTCATAAATATATTTTTATACGGATTTAAAATGCAGTTTTACTATAAAGATAAATATCAAAGTTAAATTGAGAATCTTGATAAATATGTAAAATATAACTAGGAGAGATGCAAGATATATTAAATACATGTGTGGACGATATAAATTTATCATATTAGCTATTTAAAATGTTAAAATAATTTTGTAAAAGCCTTAACGATTGGAAAGGAAGTTTAAATGGAATTCAAACAATGAAATGGAAAAATGGAAATCGTGCGTATACAAGAATGTATAGGAAAGTTTAAAGAGCAATATTCTGGTAAGAAATGATTGTTTTAATAAGCATTGTCTTAAAATATACGAAATGTGATTCAATGATAATTAGCGAATAAGATTAAATAAATCAACAAATTTGGAAATGAACATTGTTTTGGGAATGGAATTTCATATTTTTATGAAGTGGAACTGAGAATATGAATATTGATTTTATAATTGAGATTTAGATATGAGATTTATAAACGGGATCGAGTTAAATAGATGGAAGTGAATTTTTTCCAAAGTTCGGGATGTGGTATTCCGAAGTTCGAAATATTGCAAAAGGCAAGAGTATAAATGAAATTGAAAGTTCGGATAATGACGATGAATATTAGTCGTCGATAATGAATTGAAAATGGAATTTTCTTTTAAACGAAGTTAAAAATATGAAAAGAAGACAAATGGTAAGTTGTCATGATTAATTTACAAAAGATTTTGTAAATGGGAATTTGAAGTTTTGAAAATGGAAATCGAATGTGTAAATAAAGTAAGGGTTGTAAATGTGTTTTGTAACATTGGTTACAAATGAAATGGACTATTTTTGAGATGCAAGATTTTTATAAAGGATTATTGTATGCTTTAATCAACGAATAAGTTGCCGAGTAGGATTTAAAGGGGTTGTGATAAATATAAGTTGAATTGGTGGATACAGATCAATATAAGGGATTGAAAGGATATCAAAATAAATAATATATAAGCTATTAATATAAGATTTATAAAAGCATTGTTATATGGCTTTAAAACAAATGGATGTCAAAATGTTTTGTAATACAATAGAGTTATTAAGGAATCTATTTCTAATAGAATCGAAGTTCATATATAACGTCATGAAGGGTTATTAACATAAATCGAAAAGAGTTAAAAAGAGTTATTTAAGAAAATGTGGTCGAGATTTTAAATAGGTTTTCAAAGGAATGATATTAGTTTATAAACGAGAATAGTTAAGGGAAAACATAAGTTATGATTTCTATAAATGATATTGTCATATGTATTTGGAAAGTTATGAGTTAAACAAAATGAATTTGAAGGACAATCTTATTATAATAAGACAATAAAAGTGGTGTTCCAACTATTGGAAAATTTCAAAGAATATAATTAACAGACGATTCATTAAAGAGGCTAAATGATACCGAGTATTGAATCAGTGAATCCATTTTCTTTTATTGATGGATGTTTTTTTATTTGATAGTTAAATAATCGACTATCAAATTTGGCCTATACGATTGTTGGTACGGGAAGATCGGGATCGAATCTATATTCGAAAACCATTCCGTCCAGCAAGTACGAATACGTTGAAGATGCTAATTCAAGATGGTTCTATTAAAGACCGTTGATCTTCATAAGCGGAAGGATTGCTTAAAATCTCTGATTGCAAGCAGAGATAAACTGTGATTCTGTTGTGGTTGAAATCTACGGATTCGCAAGGACTTCTCGCTACTGATTCTCAGGGTGATCCCTAGAATGCAGTAGGAGGGTACCTTCGGTTCATCCTGTTCCTGGGTGACTTGTATGGATGAATGTCCGACGGAGTATTTCCAGAAAATTCACATACATTGATTTCTCCAACCGTACCAAGAGTGGAAGTGGAGAAGGAAACTTCTTTAGCTAACACATAATGTATTGTTGTGGACGTCAAATTAGTGATTCTGATGGATCTGACGATGTGTCATTCGAAGTTAATGTGATGTGCTGATAAAGCGTAGCCTCAAGCCTCATCAACCGGGAAATGACAAAAATCGAGCAGGCAGCATGGCTATGTGGGTCGCTCCCATTAGGGTGTATAATCACCTATCTAGAGAAAATCAAATTCCTTCTTTAATCTATTTCAATGCTGCCCCTTATCGGGAAACGATGGATTGAGCCCAACCATTGGTGATATACATTCGATACACTCAAGCGAAATGAGTGGTCGGTCATGTGTGGGCCGGGTTGCAAGACGTTCTTGTTGAACCCAGTGTATTCGCCTCTAGAGATACACTATCGGCAGGTGGTCCCATACCTTGTCATAGTCGGAATCAAATTTCTAATAAGAGCCCGCGGATTTTGATTGTATACTATATACGCAGAGTGTGAGATGCAAGCGTTCTGCTATATTGTTATTTATTTGTATTTAGAGGCTATTATAATATCAGAAAAGATATTGATTTCAAAATGTTTTGGGTTATCGTAAGGTAAAAACCGTCCGTGTTTATTTGTGGATTTGGTCTTACGATTATTCTTTTCTTTCGAAAAGATTTTAACTTTAAAATCAGGTTGTGTGATAGCCTTTAAACTGTTAGAGTTTTTCTCACTCTTGTTCACCAGACTAACCCGGTGTTTTGTAAATGCTCGGGTTAGCCCGGGTTGTTCAGGTTCAGGTTATCGAATGCTATGAAGAGACGAGCTAGAAGAGTTCAGACGTATGATGTTATATAGCTACTATTCCGCTGTGTGATTGTATATAAGGAAAGGTTAAATAACTGTCCAGATATATTGATGTACTATGATACAGTAAGTTTTATTTCAAGCTCTCAACTCCTGTACCAACAATCTGGTGTTTTCGATACTTGAGTTCTGACAAGTGATACAGGAGTTGTGTATTATTGTCAGGATTTAGGCGTTGAATTCCTCAGGTTGTTACATTGTAGGTTGGTTAAGTTGAGTAACTTTCGAGACATTAATCTGATGTTGGTTTCCGCCTTTGGGGTTAATACTGAGAGGATTATTCACTTACCAATTTAGGAGTAGAAGTTAATACAGTACGAGTGAGACGATAATTGAATATTCTAGTATTATATGTAAGGGAAACGTTTTCCAAATATTAAAGATGTAGAGTTTTAAATTAACCATGCGTTAATTATTAAAGAGACCAAGTGATGCTGAGTACTGAACCAGTGGATGTATTTTGTTTTATGGATGAATGTTTGTTTATTTGATAGTTAAATGACCGACTATCAAATCTTGCCAATTATCGATTGTTGGTTCGGAAAGACCGGGATCGAATTTATATTCGAAACCCATTCTGACCTACAAATACATAATCGTGAAAGAGATCAGATAATGATTGAGATGGAGCATTTGAAGACCATAGATCTTCATAAAGCAGAAGTATTGCTTATAATCTCTGGGTAGCTCCTAGAGATAAACTGTGATTCTGTCGTGGTTGGAGTCTGTGGATTGCAAGGATTACTCGCTACTGATCCTTGGGGTGATTCCTATAAGGATGTGGTAGGAGGGTGCCTTCGGTTGTCCAATCCCAGGACAACGTGTACACCCAGATCTGACGATGTGACGTTCGAAGTAAATGGTGGCCAGATGTTCCAAAACTCGATTATAACCTCAAGCCTCACAACCGGGAAATGACAAAAATCAGGCAGGCTGCATGGCTACGTGGGTCGCACCCATTAGGGTGTATTGTCACCATTTAGAGAATATTCATTTTGTTACTTATTTCATTTTCTGTATCTCCGTGGAATACAATGGCTGCAGCCGTAAGGTGGCAATATATTCGATACACTCAAGAGAATTGAGTGGTCGGTCATGTGTGGGTCGGGTTGCAAGACGTTCTTGTTGAACCCAGTGTATTCCTCTCTAAAGATACACTATCGGCATGTGGATCCATACTTTTTCATAGTTGGAATCCAATCTCCAATAGGCACTGCGGTTTTGATTGTATACTATATATGTGCAGCATGAGATGCAAGCGTTCTGCTAGATTCTATTTACTTGTACTTAAACACTGTTATAATATTAGATAAGATATTGATTTCAAAATGTTTTGGGTTATAGTAAGGTAAAAACCGTCCGTATTTATGTGTGGGCTGGTCTTACTATTATCTTTTTCTTTTGAAAGGATTTTCAAAGTTAAACAAGTTGTTTGTTGTGAATTTACCACTGAAAGTATTCCAAACTGATCCGGGTGAATTTTGCTTTGCTTCAAATGTGCTCGGGTCAGACCGAGTATATTTACAAGTCAGGTTCCGCTTGGAGTTCAGGAGCTGGAAGCAGGAGGCTTCACCGTTAGCTATTTAGAGTTTATTTCCACTGTGTCTGATATATGATGTACTCTGATGATTAGTATGTATACAGTTCTTTTTGTATAAAGAGATTTGATATGTTACATTTTATTCGTTCCGCTGTGAGATTCTGATGTGTTCTTCTTATTCTTCTATTCTAATATTTCTTTCTTTCTTTTCTCACCCTCTAATTTCTTTCTCATAACATTCAGGTGTTTTCGGTGCTTGAATAATCGACATGGTGTTTTTGTGTCGATTTTCGAGGTCGAAAATCCCCGTTCGTTACATATACACTATATCGACAATAAAAAGTCACTTTAATATATACACAAATTCTAATGTGTATATTGACAATAAAAATGTTTCTATAATTTGCATGCAAACTCTATTTCAACAAAATGCATAAAAAGTGATACATTCATTTTTGTTGACAATTCAAGTTCAACATAATGATTAAGAGTGATTCATTCATTTTGTTGACAATTCTATTTCAACAAATTGATTAAAATGATATTTTTCATTTTTGTTGAAAATTCTTATTTCAACAAAATGAATAAAAAGCGACAATTTCGTATTGTTAACAATTCTAATTTAAGAAAATGAATATTAATGATATTTCATATTGATAAAAATTCCAATTTAACAAAATGAATATTAATGATTTTTCATATTGTTAACAATTTTAATTTAACAAAATGAATATATTTGTTGGAACACAAATCTATTTACCAAAAATGCTATTTGTGTTTTGACACAAATCTATTTAACAAAAATGCTATTTGTGTTTTGACACAAACCGATATAACAAAAATGCTATTTGTGTTTGACCTCAAATCTATTTAACAAAAATGCTACTTTTGTTTTGACACAAACCGATTTAACAAAAATGCTATTTGTGTTTTGACACAAACCGATTTAACAAAAATGTGTATTTTGATTCAACTAACCTGTTTTGACAAAAGTGTATATTTTGACAAAAATATATGTTTTGTTTCAAGTAATCTATTTTGACAAAAGTGTATATTTTGACAAAAATATATGTTTTATTTCAACTAATCTATTTCAACAAAACAATAAAGATGATGACTTTGTTTTGTCGACAAATCTAATTCAACAAAACAAATAAAAGCGATGTGTTTGTTTTGTCGATAAATCTATTTCAACAAAACACATAAAAGTGACATGCTTGTTTTGTCAACAATTCTAATTCAACAAAACAAATAAAAGTGATATATTTGTTTGTTTACATTTTTCTATTCAACCTAACAAATAAAAATGACAATTTTATTTGTTTACAATTTTTATTTGTTTACAATTTCTATTTCTACTTGACAAATAAAAATGATAGTTTTATTTGTTTACAATTTCTACTTTACAAAAACGATATTATTGTTTAACACCAATCTATTTGACAAAAATGTAATTTTTGTTCTAAGTCAATTCTAATTAACAAAAATATAATTTTGTTCTAACCATTATATTCTGACAAAAGCGACAAATTTGTTTCAACTTTGATAATCTGACAAAAGCGACAAATGAGTTTTAACTATGATAAGTTGACAAAAGCAACAAATTGGTTTTAATTATTATAATGTGACAAAAGTGACAAATTGGTTTTAACTATGATAATTTGACAAAAGTGTATATTTTGTTCAACAATTCTAATTTGACGAAAATGAATGTTTTTATTTCAACTATACTCATTGACAAAAATGAATGTTTTTGTTCAACTAAATTATATTGACAAAAATGAATATTTTAATCCTTTCTACATATATGATAAAAATTGCAAATTTTATCGTTAACATAATTTAACAATTCTAACTTGTTAAACCTGACAATTATAATTTAACAATTCTAACTTGTTAAATATGACAATTTCAATAAAATGATATTTTTAACTAACATAACATTTCTATGTTCTCTAATGACAAATCAAAATGAGTATTCTTATTTGCATACAGTTTCTAATCCCAGCATGACAACTAAAAATGTAAATTTATTTGCATACAAATATCTATTCTTCACATAACAAATAAAAATGACTATTTTTATTTGTTTACACATTCAATGTAAAATTTGACAAATAAAAGTGAATGTTTTTATTTGTGAATAGTCCAATCTTAAATTTGACAAATAAAAATCAATGTTTTAATTTGTGAACAATTCAATGTTAAATTTGACAAATAAAAATCAATGTTTTTATTTGTGAACAATTCAACGTTAAATTTGACAAATAAAAATCAATGTTTTTATTTGTAAACAGTTCAATGTTAAATTTGACAAATAAAAATCAATGTTTTTATTTGTGAACAATTCAATGTTAAATTTGACAATCTAACGAACAAAATGATAACTTGATTTTATCCAATTCTCTAATGCATAACGTTAATAACAAAGATGTTATTTTAATTCTAATCTTTTTATTGTGTTGAACAAAGTGACAACAAAAAAAATATTATATTTTTTATAAAAATATTTTTATTATAATCTTCTTATTACAATCTCTTTTATTTTAATGGAAACAGGTTTTTGACAAAACCCATGTTTCATGTAAACAATAGAAATAAGATTTTATTGTTAATTCAAATTCTAAACAAACCATGTTTAATGTAAACAACATAAATGAATATTATATGTTTTATATATACAATAAAAATTTGGTTTTTATTGTATACACAAAATTCTGACAAACATGAATACACACAATTCAATTCAGTGGTTCATCGCAATCACAAAACAATCAACATTGCAATAGATATATACAACACCAACGTGAATTTTATATAGAATGAATACATAAATTTCACAATGAAATAATTAATTAATTTTATTTTAAAATAGAAATCCCACCTTGCTTTTTGTCTAGATTTTCAAAGTGCTCCATTTCAGATCTGGTATGTTCCATTGCGTAGATCTTGTTTTTCTAATTTCAACGGATTTCGTTTCATCAAATTCTGAACACCTATGAGAGAGATACAAGGTTTTATACGTTTAATTACATTTATAAATAATTAATTAATAATTAAATTAATTACATTTCTTAATTGAAGAATTAGGTCGTCGTGTGTTTCTTCTTCTTCCTTCATACTCCTGGTTCCACATTTTAAACCCTAATCGCTCTTCCTTTTGTCCACCTGCGCACAAGATTCCAGGACGCCGGAATCTGATCCATGACCGCGCCACGCCATCCGCCTTAAAGTGCTCTACTGGCACCCCCGACAAGGTCCAACTCGCACCTGTCCTCTCCCCTAAAACTGACACCGAACGGTAGAGCTTTGGAGCCTAATTTCGATCGCCACACTTCATGAAACCCGATCACCACCTTATGGTTTAAAAGCTCTCGAAAATCTCTTTAGTTTTTGAATCGTTAACCAATTCATGATATATAGAGAGAAATCAATGAATGAATTTTGGAAGATTCTGGCCGTTGAACAAGAAGGGGGCAGTGGCTGTACTATTGGCATTAGGGTTTGGTTATTTTCTAAGGATATTTATAATATTTAATTATTAAATGTTCAAAATTACAAATAAACCTGTTACTCCTAAACATCTCCAATTCTAGCCCAACTAAAGTTGTCCCTAGGCAAATACCCCCGTTTCGGATGCAATGGGATAGGTCCCGTCAGCCCAATCGATCGTCTTCAAACTATTTTCTTTAATTTAAAATTTAAATCATTTATTTATTTAATTCGATCGTACATTTAAATTTAACGGGCCCACATACTGACTCTAAAAATTACAAAAAAATTATTTCTGGCTTTGTTTTGACGATACGGTCCTAACAAAACTAATTTTGTCAAATTTAGAGATCGTTTGAAAAATGGTCATTTTCAAGTCGATTAAATTTGACTAAAACTGACAAAACATGTTTTCTTTTGCCACGCTTACATATTAATTCCAAAAATTATGAAAATCGGAATCTTGCAATAATTTGACATTCCAATTCCAACAAAAGTGGTTTCATCGAAAACGGAAGTCGTTTGCAAAATAGCTATTTTTAATATTAATATGAATATATATATATATATAAATTCTATAGCGACTATTTTGTATATTAAACTGGGCATAACTTTTGATTTCTGCTATGAAATTTCAACCTTTCAGATTCATTGGAAAGATATTTTTAAATAGATTCTAATATTTTTTGTTTCACTAAAATCCGATTTATTTTGCATCTTATACAGTCCGTCAAAGGTCAAAGTTCAAATTCAAATTTTCAAACTGCCGTGCTATTTCTAACTCCGTTTATAATTAAAATAAATATATTCGTTTCAACTTCGATTTAAATAAATTTTTTAATCATTATTATTTAAAATAAATCATTTTGACTCTTCAAAATTCATTAAAATTGCTAAAATAAAAATTTTAAATTGGTTCCAAAATTCTGGGTTGTTACACTATGCGTCACTAATATCCATCTATATATAACCTCTAGGCTAATATGTCTTAAAGAAGGGTGTTAAGAAAGAGAATAAATTCTCTGCCACCAAGCTGATATATATTAATAAAGATCAGTGCTACGCAATCAATTACAATGTCAGACACATGATCCATACACAGCCGTTCTGGGTCTGAACGAAACAACAATCCAGAATTCATTCACATACATTCGGGCTTCTTACTACTTGACTGATATATAAAATCCATCTGCAAATGGGAGCCAGCCATTCGAGACATTCAACAAGTCGCCCCTACGGCATGAAGGGTCCTGGTCTTCAATGTTGTCTCCAATGTCTTCAATAGCTCCACAACGTCGTATTATTACTTAGAATGTTTTTCAGACATAATTCCGATCCCAGTCTTTCCAAATAATAAGCGCAATTAAAAACACAATTACGGAACACACAGGCTTTCAACCAATTCTACTTCCATCTTGGATTTTGTTAAATTAAACTTCTTCATTTTCAAATTATAACAAAATCCATATTTAACCTTTCTCTTAAAAACACATCCCTTAAATCAAAAATAATTTAGCCTCAAAGCCTTAATTAATTTTCCATTTGATAACTTGTTATCAAAAACCTAGTTTCCATTCAAAATCCTTACCCTACATTTCAACCATAGTTTCCAATTAAATCGGTTTCCCAACATTCAATTCTGTAATCTTAACTAAAAGATTATACTACCTCCCCAATTCCTTATTTTTAATTACCACAAATCAAAGATTTGATTAAATCCCCAAATTACGATAAGAATTTCCACAACTCAATCTCAATGGGTTTCAAGAATGATATTATTGAAGATATGATTCACGACAAAACCCAAATCAATTGATATTGAACATAAGTTACACAGAAATTGTATCTACTTACATTCGATATCAATTCTCATAATCAACGAATACTATAAGTGGAATAACGATATAATAATAATATCTTCAAAATTCCTCAAATATATACGTTTACATCAAAGAATTTCATATCAAATATCCGAAGATCATTTCTATCCAAATTATCCCAATCAAATTGGGAAACCCATATCTTAATTTGAAGATTTATCCAACTCTTTGACATTAGTTCTGGATAGAAATATCATCCACTTATACTTAATATTAATCTCAGTATCCAACTCAAATATAAACGGAGTAACTGTGAACTACCTTTAAAATTCCTCAAATAGTAAGACTCATCATCTACCGGATTAATATCAAACATCTGAAGACTTATCTCCAACCATATCCAATTATTTAAAATTGAAAACCCTGTTTTAGTATCAAATAAATCAATTTAATTCCATATAAATCATTTTCAATACTTTTAAATCTTTGAAAACATTCCACCAATCATTTAAAAATGTTTACTTATAGTTTGGAAATCAGTTCGCGGTTTCAAAACTTCAAAATAGATCGTTTTCAAAGAAAGAGTTAGCATAGTGTTTCAAAAGCATTATAAAAGCGTTACAAAACAGTTATCTTAACTACTTTGATCAAATTATCGTTTATCTTAGCCAAAACTCAAAATTTATAATTCAAAACACTTTTAAATAATTTATAATGATTTTACAGAAAAATCCATATTTTAAAAAATTTAAAATAGCTGTTTATTGTTATGATCGACAACTGCTCTTACAGCGACCTTTTCCAAAACGGTTTTAAACATAACTTGAAAATTATAACCCGAAATTAAAACCCACTTTCACTTATTTAAAAGCTCTTGTTAATATAAATCAATTGTTTTTCATTTCTTGAAAATCCGATTTAGATTGCAAAAGTTATAAGCGTTTAAAGTTTATAACTAAAATACGCAAATTACCATTGTGCTACAAGCTCTATTTTGATCGAAATAAAAATTATTCTTCAGTACTATAAAATACCTTAGAAAACCATATATACTCATGTAAACCATTTAAAATCATTTAAAGTAAATTACATTGACTTTCCAAATTATTTTGGGTCCAAAATTCAGCTTAATAAATCAAATTTCAATTCATTTCTAAATTCAAATAACTTCAAATTAACCATCCCATTCGTCGGATCAGTTAGGGATAACCAGGGAGAGCAGGAAACTTTATTTCCAAACCCGAGCCTAGACACTATCCTCTATGTTATCCTAGAATGTTCTGGTATTTATTTATTCATTTAAAGAAACTTTATCAATATATATGAATTCATACATATGGTCTCTCCCAATTATTAACCTTTAATTTCAATAATGATATTGCTTCTAATTACGAAGGAGATTTGTCAATCACTAATGTGATACCATAATTGATGCATCATAGTGTGTGTGAAATAACATCAAAAAACATTATAAACATCCATGGCAACCATCATCAACATAATTAAATAAATCATAACTGTGAACAAGCGTTATAACACTAAAGCTTAATAGTGTGTGTGTTCTAAACTACGCATCCATCATCCATCACAACAAACATCAATCATCATTAACCACTAATAATTCATTATTATATTTAATTTAGTCTAACTACTAATTAAATATATAAACCGAGATTAAAGAGTTCTTACCTAACAGCTTTCCAAATCTTCACGGCATGCGAGCCTAGCTGAGCGAACCGTCGGATAATATATTAGCACACTGTTTTCTTCACCAACGTATATATATACAATATAAACTAATCTCTCTCTCTCTCTTTATAAGAAAGGAGGAGGACGACGACGACGAACTTTGGCAAGGTGGTGGTGGAAAAGAGGAAGACTTATGCCATTTAAACCGTGGCCATAATCTTAAGAAGAAGGAAGGTAGGAAAAATGAAAATGGATGACAAAAAATGAAGTAAAGAGCTCCTTATATAGGAAAGGATAAGTAAGGAGGTAATGACACATAAGGGGACATGTGGAAACCATGCATGAAAGCTTACATGCAAAATTACAAGCGTCAATACACTTGTCTTAAAAAGAGAAGGTGAACTTTTGGTAGCATTTTTCCTTAAATGCTATGAAAACTAAGGGCAACACTTAATTCTAACGCTACTAATTCATGTTATAGTTTGACAAATCTGATCGAACGAAAAATAGTATCAATAAATCCAAGCTTATTAATTATCATTCTCATTTATAATTCAAGTAAAACTTATCATATAACTTATCAAAATCATTAAATATTCTTAACCATATATATTTATGTCAAATTCAAATTTAAATTCAAATTAAGTAATAAAAAGTCCAATTTTAAATTGGTTAAAAATTCTTGATCGTTACATTCACCCCCCTAAAACTTTTCGTCCTCGAAAAGGAAAGGGAATTGTAACTACTCATTCGACATCTTGTAGATTTACAAATTTAAGATTAAAATTCTTTATACTAAAGCTCCATGTTCTTATATAATGGATATACTGGGTAGAATATTATAACACATATATTTACGGACAATCATAACTACATGTCTTGCAATGATAACCTCCAGTTACCCATTATATTCGATTCATCGTTTACTAGGCCAATTACTTATGCTCAACCATTTACCTCCTTCAAGAAAATTCATAGTTATAAATTATTCTCCTAGATCTTATCTTGCAAATACAATGGTTATGAAACTTATTCCTTTATATTGAAAATATATTCTTTCAAAATCAATTCCAAAAATTAATTTCAAAGTAATTGCCAATTCTTACTCAAAATTTTGATTTGAGTCTTCAAACTATATATCTTTTCAAAACCCTTTTTTTATTTATATCCCAAATACACTTTCTCATATACCCTCTATTTAATTTATTGGCTTATCCCTTACTAACAAGTTTACCTGGTATAATTCTTACAACCTAATCAATTTTTCAAGATCTCGCTTACTTATTCTAATTCACATCAATTTGCCAAATATTTTCGAACACTTTTCTAAATGGTTTAAGTATATATTGATGTTTTAATCGGAATCATATAGTCATCCGACTTTTGAAACTCGAAAATACATACTGATGATGCTTCAGTCATAAACAGAATCATTTTCAAGCGACTAGAGCGTGATTCTATATCTATCGAGTATACTTAAGACTTCATATATGTTGATCAGACGTATATGCAAAATATTCCTATACTCGATGGTCCAACCTTAACATCAAATAAAATACTCAAATTCTAAATTTTAATTTCTAACCATATTGATTAGTTACCTTAACAAACTTGACCCAAGTTTATCGATATTTTGAATTGTTACCCAATAGTGAAATTAAATCCAATAGGCATTTGTACTCGGATCATTTTCCAGATCAGTGGAAGGGGCTTAATTATCATTTCATAAGAAGTGTTTTATGTGTAATTGTAATCACAAAACGCAAACTTAACCTTAATCTTTGGTTAAGTATCCAGGTTATAATTAAACATATATTTTCAAAATATGTTTCTTTCTTAAAATATAACTTTTCAAAACTCATTTCATATTTTCAAATACACTCTCTCAAATATAGCACTCCAAAATCTCATTCTAGGGCATTACTAACCCTATCTCTAATGAGATATATAGGTCTGATGAGTCTTTCCTTTTTGTTCAAATGTGTTGTACCCTATTGCTTTGTATAAACTAAAGCTCTGATATTAAAATGTAACAACCCGTCTTTTTGCCTGGTTTTCGCTGGTAATTAAACCAACTTAAACCAGTTATAAAGACGGATTGTTAGGGGCACTTACGCATTTGCACAAAATAAAAGGAACTTTTCCATTATCATTAAAATAATATTACATCAGAGTCATAAGAGATACATCAGAGTACATCGATTACACAGCGGAAGAGATAGTAAACTCAGCGGAAGAATGCGAATGCTCGAAGACATAATAGCTCCAACTAAAACCAGAATCCTGCTCCAACTAACTCAAAGGTAAATCTTCGAACCAAACTACTAGGCTGCCCATGTAAAAATTATGAGCACCCAGAGTTTTGGTGTGGGAACAATAAACTCAAGGTCATTCATGGGACTGGTGTGAGAACTTAAAACAGTTTTTTTTAGGGTTTATTTTAAAGTTAGGTAATTCACCGAATCATGCCGCTAATGCAAAACGGGTTTACTCCATGTGAATACTAGTGCATAGAAATACGCAATGATTTTTTGAAAAATGAAGCTATCATAAGCTCATCCACATCACACAATGCAAGCACACACCAAATGGGCGAGTTTTTCCTTATGTTAACAAAAAATGCTTCCATACGTGTAGATCCTCTTTTACTACTATATATAGTGTGAAAAACCTTTTTGCAAATAAATGTATTAATCCTAGCAAACATAATGCCATCCCATTATACTAACAATCCTGCCGGTAACCAGCAGGCTATACAATCAAAACCGTATGGGCTAGTAGTGGAGATTGAGTTTCCAACATGATGGTTCCTGGTATGAAAGATCATTTGTGGGCTCACAAACTTTCTTGCGCGCATTATCCCAGTACTCGCGGATAACGTCCAGACTCGGACTCTGTTATACTAACCCACCGTTCATGCAGAGTACCCAATAAATAGCGTCCCAGACTAAGGACTTCGTAATACCCTTTCATCATCACATCCTGGTACACCAAACATACGAAACGAACATAAAAATCTGACCATCAATTTACCATCATTCGGGGTGTGAGGTTAATCGAGGTCACGATATACACAAGCTACGCTTAAATAAGTCATGCTTTGATCATCCATAGCTCATCACATAACTTAAGTATGCCACATTGTCCACTCACTACGCATCACTGATATCCATAAATATATAATATCTAAGCTAATACGTCTTAGAGAAGGGTGTTACGCAAGAGAATAAATTCTCCGCCACCAAGCAGATATGTATTAATAAAGATTAGTGCTACGAAATCAATTACAATGTCAGACACATAATCCATATACGTCCGTTCTGGGTCTGAACGAAACAACAATCTGGAATTCCTTCACATACGTTCCGGTTTCTTGCCACTTGACTGATATATAAAATACATCTGCGAACCGGAGCCAACCATTCGAGACATTCAGCAAGTCGCCCATACGACAGGAAGGGTCCCGGTCTTCAATGATGTCTCCAATGTCTTCAATTACCCCCACAACGTCGTACTATTACTTGAAATGGTTTTCAGACATAATTCTGATCCCAGTCTTTTCAAATAATAAGCACAATTAAAAACACAATTACGGAACACACAGGCTTTCAACCAAATCTCCTCCCATCTTGGATTTTGTTAAATTAAACTTCTTCATTCTCAAATTATAACAAAATCCATATTTAACCTTTCTCTTTAAAAACACATCCCTTAAATCAAAGATAATTAGCCTCAAAGCCTTAATTAATTTTCCTTTTGATAACTCGTTATCAAAAACCCAGTTTCCTTTGAAAATCGTTACCCACACTTCAACCATAGTTTCTAATTAAATCGATTTCCCAACATTCAATTCTGTAATCTTAACTAAAAGATTATACTTCCTTCCCAATTCCTTGTTTTTAATTTCCACAAAGCAAAGACTTGATTAAATCCCCAAATTACGATATGAATTTCCACAACTCAATCTCATTGGGTCTCAAGAATGATATTACTGAAGATATGATTCACGACAAAACCCAAGTCAATTGATATTGAACATATGTTGCATAGAAATTGTATCTACTTATATTCGATACCAATTCTCATAATCAACGAATACTATAAGTGGAATAATGATATAATAATAATATCTTCCATATTCCTTAAATAGTATATGTTTACACCAAATAATTTCATATCAAATATCCGAAGATTATTTCTATCCAAATTATCCTAATCAAATTGGGAAACCCATATCTTAATTTAAAGATTTATCCAACTCTTTGACATTAGATCTGGATAGAAATATCATCCACTTGTACTTAATATTAATCTCTATATCCAACTCACACTATAAACTGAATAACGGTGAACTACCTTTTAAATTCCTCAAATAGTAAGATTCATCATCTACTGGATTAATATTAAACATCCGAAGATTTATCTCCAATCATATCCAATTATTTAAGATTGAAAACCCCATTTTAGTATCAAATAAATCAATTTAATTTCCATATAAAACATTTTCAATACTTTCTAATCTTTGAAAACATTCCACCAATCATTTACAAACAATTACTTATAGTTTGGAAAATGGTTCGCAGTTTAAAACTTCAAAATAGATTGTTTTCAAAGAAAGTGTTAACATAGTGTTTCTAAAGCATTACAAAATAGTTATCTTAACTACTTTGATCAAAATATTGTTTATCTTAGCCAAAAATTAAACTATATGATTCAAAACACTTTTACATAATTTATAATGATTTTATAGAAAAAAATCCATATTTTTAAAACATTTAAAATAGCTGTTTATAGTTATGGTCGACAACTGCTCTTACAGCGACCTTTTCCAAAACGGTTTTAAACATAACTTGAAAATTATAACCCGAAATTAAAATCCGCTTTCACTCACTTAAAAGCTCTTGTTAATATAAATCAATTGTTTTTCATTTCTTGGAAATCCGATTTAGATTGCAAAAGTTATAAGCGTTTGAAGTTTGTAACTAAAATACGCAAATTACCATTGTGCGACAAGCTTTATTTTGACCAAAATAAAAATTGTTCTTCAGTACTTCAAAATACCTTAGAAAACCATTATATACTCATGTAAACCATTTAAAATCTTTTAAAGTAATTTAGGTTGACTTTCCAAATTATTTTGGCTTATCAAATTTCAATTCATTTTTAAATTCAAATAACTTCAAATTAACCTTCCCATTCGTCGGATCAGTTAGAGATAACCAGGGAGAGCAGGAAACTTCATTTCCAAACCCAAGCCTAGACACTATCCTCTCTGCCATCCTAGAATGTTTCGGTATTTATTTATTCATTCAAAGAAACTTTATAAATATATATGAATTCATACATATGGTCTTTCCCAATTATTAACCTTCAATTTCAATAATGATATTACTTCTAATTACGAAGGAGATTTGTCGATCACCACTGTGGTGCCATAATTAATGTGTGTGAAACAACATCAACAACCATTATTAACATGCATGGCAACCATCATCAACATAATTAAATAAATCATAACTGTGTACAAGCATTATAACACTAATGCTTAATAGTATGTGTGTTCTAAACTACGCATCCATCATCCATCACAACAAACAGCAATCATCATTAACCACTAATAATTCATTACTATATTTAATTTAGTCTAACTACTAATTAAATATGTAAATCGTGGTTAAAGAGTTCTCACCTAATAGGTAGGCGAGCTTACCTAAGCGAACAGTCGGATACTATTTCAGCACACTGTTTTCTTCACTAATGTGTGTGTGTGTGTATATATATATATAATATACACTAATCTCTCTCTCTCTTTATAAGTAAAGGAGGAGGAAGGTGACGACAAGCTTTTGCAAGGTGGTGGTGGAAAAGAGGAAGACTTATGCCATGAAAACCATGGCCATAAGCTTAAGAAGAAGAAGAAAGGTAGGAAAAATGAAAATGGATGATAAAAAAAAGTAAAGAAATAGGAAAGGCGGAGTAAGGAGGTAAAGACACTAAGGGGACAAGCGGAAACTATGCATGAAAGCTTACATGCAAAATTAAAAGTGTCCATGTAGTTGTTTTAAGAAGAGAAGGTGAATTTTTGGTAGCATTTTCCCTTAAATGCTATGAAAACTAAGGGCAACACTTAATTCAAACACTACTAATTCATGCTATAGTTTGACAAATTCGATCGAACATTAAATAGTATCAATAAGTCCAAACTTATTAATTATCATTCTCATTTATAATTCAAGTAAAATTATCATATAACTTATCAAAATTATTAAATATTCTTAACCATATATATTTATGTCAAATTGAATTTTAGATTCAAATTAAGTAATAAAAATTCCAATTTTAAATTGGTTAAAAATTCTGGATTGTTACAGCCAATTTCAAATAGTCTCTGGATTTGATGAAACTAATTCCATTGGATTCATAATAGTCCATTATTATCAAATTACGAATTTCGTAGCGTTTGGATTTATCAGTTGAACGTACGATCAGAAAACACCTAGGAACAATTAAATCGAATTTAATTTTAAATCATCATTGTAAATTGATATCTTCTTAGTACGATCGAATGAGGCTTTGAAACCTATTCCAGTGCATTCAGAATAGTGGTATAATCCTGGGGATGTTGGGTATAGCCCTAGGGATGTCTATTACTATGCTCAAGTAAGAGTTCGAAATAACATGATAATTTAAATGAAATAAAATCACATTAGTTAAACTCAAAATAAGAAACATAAGGCCAACCTAAACTATTTTACAATACAGCCTACCCTTACCTACCGCTGTCTTTTATTTAATTCGTGTACGAATTATTCCTTTTCTTTCCTCCCAAGTATTTCACTATTTAATGACTAGTATGTATGTGCCCCACCTTCACACCTAAGGAATTTCGAAATTAATGGCTCGTACGTCTGCTCCCACTTGGCATCTATAAATTAAGCCCTCACCTTCGTATTTTCCAATTTCTAAAACCTATTCAAGTCTTTGTATTTCATTCTTTTCTCTCCAGTCAAAAACAAAGCACCATCGATCGGAAAAAAGAGATCGCAATCGAAATCGCGATCGAAGGCCATAGTTTCCAGAAGCTTGAACCAACTAGAGAAGCTCGTGTTACGGAATCACGATCGAATCTGCCGGCTAGCGACACTCTCCAATTGCGGGGAAGGGATGTCTACTTGGTTGATGTGTGCAATTGGGTATGAAGAGGATCATTGCAATTTTAGAGGATGCTAATTGTAACAATCCGGAATTTCTAAACCAATTAATTTTTTTATTTTAGCTATTTTAATGGATCTTAAATATTTAAAATGGTTTATTTTAAATAATAACAATATATAAATTTATTTTAATTATAAAACGAACTTGAAATGGCGTGGTAGTTTGAAAATTTGATTTTTAATTTCAAACGAATGTACAGAATTCAAAATAAATTGGATTTCAGTAAAACTAGAAACATTAGAATCTATTTAACTATATCTTTCTAACGAATGTAAGAAATTGATATTTCACTTTATAAATTGTAAGTTATGTCCAATTTAAAATTTAGAATAGTCGCTATGGAATTTATATATATTTTAATATAATATATATCCTTTAAAAATAACCATTTTGCAGACGAACTCAGTTTTCGATGAAACCACTTTTATTAGATCCGGAATGTCAAATTATTGCTATATTTCAAATTTCATAATTTGTAGAGTTAATATGTGAGCGTAGTGGATTTAAATGTGTTTGGTAATTTAAATTTGAATTTAATCGACTGGAAAAAGGGTCATTTTTCAAACGGCCTCCAAATTCGACGAAATAAGTTTTGTTAGGTCCATATCATCAAAACATAGGTAGATTAATTTATCTGTAATTTTTGGAGTCAGTTTGTGGCCCCAGTAAATTAAAATGTACGTTTAAATTCAATATATATTGATTTATATTTTAATTTTGATGAAAACTATTCGAAACAGTTGAATTGGCCTGCAAAACATATACCATTATGTTTGGAATGGGGGTATTTGGCTAGGGACGACAGTCATTGGGTTCAAGTTGGAGTTCGTGACATAAAACAAGTTATTTTTGAATTAAAATATTATTAAATATAAAAAAGGGTATATAAGGAAAATTAAAACCCTAATTTCTTTTTCGTTTCTCAGAGCCGCCATTCAAAGAAATGAACGGCTAAAAAGCTCTGATTTTCTTCCTCAAAAATTTCACCATCCACCGCGAATTGAAAGATGAATTTCATACGAAAATTATGGAGGTTTTCTTGTTCTTCAAATCCATACAAGTCTGATGAATTACTATAGAGTAAACCACTTGATTTTATCACCCAAAGTGCTTTAGTTCGTCGCCGTTTTCTGGCGAGATAGGGCCACCGGTCTGCGAGCCAACGGAGGCGATGGGAGGTTGCAGAGGGGCGATCGTTGGGGTCCTACCGATCGAGATCCAGTGCAAAGAACAGGTGGCGGCAGCGATTTTATTTGAATGACGATGGGTTTAGTCAAGGGGCGATGGGTTTTTTCAGAGAGGGAGGGGATTAAGGAGTAATTAATTTAATTTATTATATTTTAATATTCTCGTACTATAAACCAATGTACTGAATGCTGTAACTTCTTCATACGAGGTTGAAATTCGATGATTTCAGATCCGTTGAAGAGCACTACAATATGGAACTGACTAGAACTGAAATAGAGTATTTAGAATTTATGACTAAATTAAACCGTCTGGTTTAATTTAATTAAAATAAAATCCTACAATAAAGATTGACGGAGTGGAACCCAATGTGAGAATTCTCTCACTAAAATTTTGTACAGTTATTTAATTTATTTCATAACTGTAAATATATAAAATTACCAGTGTAGATTTTTATCAGTTTTAATCATTATAAATTGTATACGGTGCCTGTTAGCTCACCCCCCTTGTCCACAAACCATGGACGATTTGATTGAGTGTGATATGTTTTGTCTGTGAGGTTGAAATGACTAACACATTAAAAATAATGTTAAAATTAATGTGATAGTGAAGTTCAATTATAAATATCTATTTATAATTTAAACAGTAAAATTGGTAAATTAGAAAAATAATTCAAATTGAAATAGAACTGGTTAAATTTATTAACCAGTGATTATTTTAAATTGACTGTTGTTGTTTGAAAACCCCACACGGGTATTGGGATGAAATTCGACATACACTAATCCAATTGTTTAGTTGTATGTCAATCGATGGGTTGACAGACTATATAAGCATTATTTATTTATTTTAATGCTTATATAGTTGTAAAATGCACTCTGGATGTTGTATGAATTTTTATTGATTATTTATCATTATTGCTGTATACATGTGATGCACAAAATCCATATGACTAGAATTATATGGTAATTGATTTAGTCGCATTCCGATTAAGAAATAATGAATATTTTAAAATAATGAATATTTTTAAAATAACGAGTATTTTAAATTAATATTCAGTGAAGAAATAAAATATGATTTTGACGTCCGATTTTGGATGGACACGAAAATATTGGAATATATGAAGCCGAGTAAGTAGTATTCGCCATTTTAACCCGAATGGGTTTATCGATCGATTTTATTCATTTTATAATGAATATGAAAAAGAAATGGATTTCAAATTCTGATATTTTGAAAATATTATCATTTTAAAATTATAATGATATGAATATTCAATTTTGATTTAAAATTGAAAATGAAGTTGAAATCGTTTTGAAATGAATTTATAAACGATTTATAAAATACATTTTGAATTGAAATCAACGATATATATATAAGGCCTGAATAGAACACGTCGTGCGACGACCATTCGCGAATTTTGACCATTGACTTCAAATTGATGTAACGGGAGATCTGACCATTGGATTCTCCTAAAACCGGAACAATTGGTTCGTATCGAAAAGAGCTTTCCAATTAATATAGGAGATTTGAAATCTAACAGTTAGATTTTGAAATATGGCCAAATTAATTTCAAAAAAGGTCGTTATGGACGCAGTTCGGTGGTCGTTATTGGAAACCAACTGTAAGGGCCTTATAAAAATACGGCAAAATTGTGTAAAATCATAATAAAAGTTTTGGAAAGATTTATGAAAAATTCCAGGATTGAAAAGATAAAAAATATTTTTTTCGAAATGAACTAGTTATTAACTAGAATAATAATCCAATGTTTTTAAATAAATAAATTGGATTTGAAATGGTTTTGATATAACCAGAATTTTCCAACGTATGAATTGGAATGGAAATAATCTTCGGAATATTTCGATATTGGATTCCGTGATTATACATATATCGTTGAGGAATTTAGAAGATACAAATATCGTTATTCCCAATATGATATTTATTGGTTTAGAATATGATATTGAATATAAGCCGATAAGATTTCTGTTCAGAACCTTGTATTTATTGTCAAATTGGATTTTGAGGTTGTCATGAATGGTGTCTTAAATAACACTGTTCTTACCCAGTTGAGAAAAGAATAAATCTTTTAATTAAGTATTAGAGAAGTTTACCAATTAATTAATATTTATTTGGAATTGAATTGAGATTAGATTTTTGGGGTTTATCGTGAATGGTGTTTTAAATAACACTTGTTCTTTGACCCAATTAATAGTAAAGATATGAATTGGAATTTATAAATCTTTTTATTAAGATTTAAAGGAAATTTTCCAAAATAAAATTTTCCAATTTAATATATTAAATTGGAATGGAGTGGAATTCGATTTGGTAATAATCGAGGTGAGCTTCTGTGAATGAAGACCGGTACTATATATGGAATTTAAAAGGCTATGCCGTTATTCCATTTATATTATTAGTATAATATCGAAATTTATATCGATTATACATTAATATGTTTTCCGTGAAGATTTCATAGTTAATGGAAGGTGATTTGGGTTTATTGTGAACTGTGTTTTAAATGACATTGGTTCTTTAACCCAGTTAAAGACATGATTAATTTTCCTATAGTTGAATAACCATTAAGTGATGATTTTTGGAGATTAAAACTGAAATGGAGTTTTAATGAATCTTTAATTAGATTGGAAAGTGAATGAGATAAATAAACTTATCAAACAAAAGAAATGATCGAGAATGGAGTACCACCAGTTTTACTCCATACGGTAGTTGAATTTTTAATTAGATTTGAACGTAAAAGGGTAATTAAATTTACCGATAACACCGGGGGTGTTAGATATGGAGTACTACTAGTTTTTCTTCATGGTTTGAATAGGTTAGGATTGGGATTAATAAATAAATGATTACTTCGGTAAAGCTCGGTATTCCCGATTAGTTTTATAAACCTTAATTTGGTTTAGGATTGTTAAAGGATAAGATAAAATCTTTTGAAGACGATATCTGAGGAAGACTAACAAATAAGTTTAAAAGAATTTATCTTTGATAAAATTAATGGGAACCTTTCCCTAAAGATGTGAATATTTGAATAAAAGAATATTCTAAATTGGAATGAGGCATATGATGTGTTTTTATAGCACTTGATTATTGATTATAAAATACGCGAGTTATTCGAAAACACCGAGTTTATCCCATTTTGAATAACTGAAACGACCATTAAATCACAATGATGAAGACGGTGGTTGAAGATCAGAGATCTTCACTTCGTATGGATGATTATTGATGTCTTGATTGGGCTGATCCCCCAAGATGAGGTAATAAGTGGTATCGTCGAAACGTACTTGGAGATCGACCGGATTTGCGAGGACCTCTCTCCTGTATTACACATATGGGACGAGGAAGAAGGTGCCTCCGATTTTGTTCAGACCCAGAACGGACTTGTAAATGGATGTGTGTCTGACATTGGATTTCATTCTGTGTTGATTGATTTCTATTAAATATATATCTATTTGGTGGTAGGAATTTATTCTCTTTCTTAACACCCTTCTCTGAGACGTACGAGCTTAGAGGTTATATATTGATGACATCAGTTGCATGGCATGAATTGTCAGTATGGCATGCTGAGATGCAAATGATCAAGGCTTTTGTCGAAAAGCAAAGTCTTGTGGTTGATGATCAAAGCACAGCTTTAATTAGCATAGCTTTATGTATAGCATTAAATCGCAAGCTTCACACCACGATATGAACCATAAACGGGAAGGACTGCAGGCATTTCATGGGTTTCTTTCTAGCTAAGAATGGTGTCATGGTATGAAGGCCAGACATTTTACTTATGTGATTGTTGGAAAGCGAGGTACCTCGGATTTGAGTTCCTAGTGGCTCTTGATGGTCGACATACTATCCAAATTTTATTCCCCATAGGGCAGGGAAACGTATTGTTCAGGAATTGCCAATCCACTAACGTAAGTCTGGTCCGGCCCTGCCAAATCCAAGGGCTCACCTGAGTCTGAGTCCTGAGGCATGGATTGGAGTGTCTCGAATCGGGAGGAAGATCCCTTGCCCTGGTTCATGATGGAAATCCAATTTCCAATACGATACTTTTCGTTTTTAGTTGTAAACCTATATGGCGACATAGTGGCATGGGACACTCATGTCATCTATGATCGATACATTTATATTTGAAGTTGTTTTTGATACACTATGCACTTATGGTAATATCAAAATGATTTGTTTTAAATGTACCAAGCATGTTTGGCTATTATAAGGGAAAACTCTATCCTTCGGCTTGCGTTGCATTGTGTGATGGGACCTGAGCCTTATAATAGCTTCATTTTCCAAAAATCATTATAGTTTAAACTGAGATTCGTGTGGAATAAACCCGTTCCGTGTTATACGGCATGGTCCAGTGATTTCCCAACTTTTAAAGTGAAGTTTTAATAACTATTTGTGTTCTCACACCAGTCCCTGACTGACTCGGAGTTTATTGTTTCTACCTGAACTCTGGTTGTCCATATTTTCAACACGAACAGTTAGTAGTTTTGGTTTTCGCATATATTTCTTTTTCACAAGATCCTGAACTACAACTGGAGCTATATTTGGAAAGCTTTGTATCCGTGTATTTCTTTCAATTGTGTTAGTTGTTATTTTCCGCTGCGCATTGTACTTATGTATTATTTTCCGCTGGTATGTAATTTTAATCTTTAATATTGTATTTCCAATGTGTAATATTTATTCATACTTTGGAATATTCTTGTACTATTCCGTAAATTGTTGAAATAACAATGAAATGTTCTATTGTTTGTGTTTTGATGCATCGTGTTCTCAAAGCAATCCGCATTTCTCCGTCTCTTTGGAGATCGGGGGATTTCGGATCGTTATAATTTGGTATCGGAGCTTTGGTTTACAAAGCTAGAGAACAAGACACATTAGAACCGTACGAAAGAATTGATTGGAGATAGGATTAGTAACATCATATAAGAATGACTCGTTAGAGATAGGATCAGTAGTATCCTAGAATGAGTTTGAAGAGTATTATTTATAAAAACAAATTTAATTTTGAAAATTATATCTAATTATATGTATTTGAGTATTTTACTTTATATTGAATTTGGACTATGGGTATATGAAGATTTTGAATATACGCGTAATTAACGTGTATTCGAAGCCTCAAATATATTGGATAGATATAGAATCACACTCTAGTCGTCCGGAGATGATTCTGATGATTGCTAGCATCATAAGTGTTTATGTTCGAGTTTCAAAAGTGGGATATCTATATGATTCCAATTGACTGGTGTGAGGACCAAAACTTAGTTAGGCTTTATGTTTGTGATTTATCATTGAAATATGATTTTTGGAGTATATATGAAGCTATATGATTGGAAAGCTAATCAACTAATTGATTGCTGGTTGTGATGTGTGATTATTAGTTTGATTAATAAAAATATTGGAATAATGAAACCAATATGTGAATGAAATGGTAATTTAAGCCAAATCGAATCAAATATTGAACTGAACTGAAAATTGATTGAAATTGCATATATGTGCATGTATATATAATGAATAGGTCATAACATGGAAGTTGAGAAGAGGAATAAAATTGTACGCCCGACATATATGTACATATTTACTTTATTTATTGGGTTTTGATGATTTTATGAGCTGAATGGCAAACTGCTTGGCTTTTTTGTTTTTCTTTTTGGTTGATGAGGGCCCTGTGAGGCAAGTTGTGGTTTTACCGATCAGCTCGTACAAAGGAGGTTATGGCGAAATTTTTAGAAAATTTAGGGTGTTAGCCAAATTTTTGAGAAATTAAAAAATTCTTAGAAACTGAAAAGTTAAAGAATGAAAGCTAGAATGAAATTTGAATTGGTTAGTTAAATAACTTTCAGCTCCGTTCCTTTTCGAGGGCGAAAAGATTTTAAGTGGAGGAGATTATAACAACCCGTAATTTCTGAACCAATTTAAAAATTTTATTTTAGCTATTTTAATGGATTTTGAATATTTGAAATGGCTTATTTTAAATAATAATGACTAAAAATTTATTTAAATCAAAGTTTGAACGTATAAATTTATTTTAATTATAAAACAAACTTGAAATGGCGCAGTAGCTTGAAAACTTGATTTTTTTATTTCAAATGAATGTACATAATTCCAAATAAATCATATTTTAGTAAAACCAGAAACGTTAGAATCTATTTAACTATATCTTTCCAAAAAATGTAAGAAACTGAGATTTCACTTTATAAATTATAAGTTATGTCCAGTTTGAAATTTAGAATAATCGCTATGGAATTTATATATACTTTAATATAATATATAAGCCTTAAAAATAGCCATTTTGTAGACAACCTCCGTTTTCGACGAAACCACTTTTGTTAGATCCGTAATGTCAAATTATTGTTATTCAAATTTCATAATTTTTGGAATTAATATGTGAGCGTAGTGAATTTATATGTGTTTGGTAATCTAAATTTGAATTTAATGGAAAAGGCCATTTTTCAAACAGTCTCCAAATTCGACGAAATTAGTTTTGTTAGGATCGTATTGTCAAAACATAGCTAGATTAATTTTTCTGTAATTTTTGGAGTCACTATGTGGCCCCAGTAAATTAAAATGTATGGTTTAACTCAATATATATTGATTTATATTTTAATATTGATGAAAACTATTTGAAACAATCGAATTGTCTTGCGAAACATATCCCATTGTGTCCGGAATGGGGGTATTTGGCTAGGTGCGATAATCATTGGGTTCAAATTGGAGGTCGTGACATAAAACAAGTTATTTTCGAATCAAAATATTATTAAATAAAAAAGGGTATAGAAGGAAAATTAAAACCCTAATTTCTGTTTCGTTTCTCAGAGCCGCCAGTGAGGAAAACGAATGGGTGAAAAGCTCAGATTTTCTTCCTCAAAAATTTCACCATCCACTGCAAATTAAAAGATGAATTTCGTACGAAAATTGTGGAGGTTTTCTTGTTCTTCAAATCCATGCAAGTATGATGAATTATTATAGAGTAAATCGCTCGATTTTAGCACCCAAAGTGCTTCAGTTCGTTGCCTTCTTGTGAGATAGGGCCACCGGTTGGCGAGCCAGCGGAGGCGATAGGAGGTTGTAGAGGGGCAATCGTTGTGGGCCCCTCCGATCGAGATCCGGCGCAAAGAACGGGTGGCGATGGCGGTTTTATTTGAACGACGATGGGTTTAGTCAAGGGGCGACAAGCTTTTTTTCAGAGAGAGAGAGTATTAAGGCATAATTAATTTAATTTATTATATTTTAATTTTCTCGTATTACAAACCAATGTATTGAATCCCGTAAGTTCTTCATACGAAGTCGAAATTCGACGATTTTGGATCCGTTGGGATTGTGTTGAAGAGCCCTACAATATGGAACTGACCAGAACTAAAAAGGAGCAGTTAGAATTTTTGAATAAATTAAATCGTCCGATTTAATTTAGTTAAAATAAAATCCTCCAATAAAGGCTGACGGAGTGGAACCCAATGTGAGAATTCTCCCACTAAAATTTTGTACAATTATTTAATTTATTTTGTAATTGTAAATATATAGAATTACCGGTGTAGATTTTTATCAGTTTTAATCATTATAAATTGTATATGGTGTCTGTTAGCTTACCACCCTCGTCCACAAACCATGGACGATTTGACTGACTGTGATATGTTTTGTCTGTAATGTTGAAATGATTGACACATTAAAAATAATGTTAATATTAATGTGATAGCGAAGTTAAATTATAAATATCTATTTACAATTTAAACAGGAAAATTGGTTAATTAGAAAAATAATTCAAATTGAAATAGAACTGCTTAAATTTATTAACCAGTGATTATTTTAATAGACTGTTGTTGTTTGAAAACCCCACACAGGTATTGGGATGAAATTTGACATACACTAATCCCAATTGTTTAGCTGTATGTCAATTGATGGATTGACAGAATGTATAAGCGTTATTTATTTATTTTTATGCTTATACAGTTATAAAATGCACTCTGAATGTTGTATGAATTTTTAATCATTGTTTATCATTATTGTTGTACACATGCGATGTACGAAATCCATATGACTGAAATTATATAGTAATTGATTGAGTCGTATTTCGATTCATAAATAATGAATATTTTAAAATAATGAATAATTTTTAAATAACGAATATTTTAAATTAATATTCAGTGAAGAATTAAAATATGATTTTGATGTCCCATTTTGGATGGACATGAAAATATTGGAATATATGAAGTCGAGTAAGTAGGTATTCGCCATTTTAACCTGAACGGGTTTATCAATCGATTTTATTTATTTTATAATGAATATGAAAAAGAAATTGTAACACCCCGTATTTTCTGTAAACGTCAAACTAACAAATTAAAGTATACATAATTTTTAAAAGAAGAATTAAGGGAAATGGGTTACGTCATTGCGTTAGTCTCAGAATTCTGCCAAGAATAGAGTCCTAATTTTCGTAAATCGGACTACATATGAGGAAGTTATGGCCCTCAGAAGTTTCATGAATTTAAATAAATTAAAATAGCTTAGATTTAAATTCAAAATTCAAACGAAAATAAAGAAGCGGGATGGGCGGGATTTTTCTCGCCCCAGGCATGGTCGACCAGGGGGTCGACCTCCCCTATACAAGTCGACCTGGGGGTCGACCTACCCCCTCGCCCAGATCCAAACAGTGACGATTTTCTGACCTGTTACCGAGTCTTTTCTGACTTGCTGCTGAGTCACTAGGGCATTTGTAGCAATTTTGGATAACTCTATCTAGTCTGGACGGTTGTGATTGCTCCTAGGATGATCTAACGGCTCACATAAGTTTAAACCTCTATAAAACCAACCCTAGTCCTCAGCGCTAAATCACACAAATTCATTCTAAGGAGCCACCATGCTGTCCTTGATCGTCCTAGCCTAGCCACTATTTCTTCTTCAACTAGAAAGCAAGTTAGAAGCTACGAATCAAATCAAAATTAGATAGTCTTCGTCAAGGGATTGCTTTTCAGCTTCAAAAAAAAAAGATTCTAGAAATACAAGAATCATTCTTTTTTGTAAGTTCAAGTTACTTTCAGATGTGAATTCTTAATTGAAATTCTTAGCATGCAATAATCTGGAACCAAGCTATACTTGATTATGAGATAATTCCTCTAAGATTTATCAAATCTAATCTATTAGATTTATGCCTGCGATGTTATTTAAATCTAATCCATTAGATTTATGCCTGATGTAAGTAATCCTTTCATTTCAATCCGTGCTTGTATATGCCTTTGGGAATCATTATTGACTATGGAATTGGTTCAATCATATCTATCTTTGTTGTATATCTGAATTGTAATCCTTTTTAAGTTCATGATATAACTCCTGTCAAACAATACGTCTGTGATGGTTCATAATGATATTCATATCATATCTATATGCATGTAATGTATTCTATGCTAAACTTGTCAATTTAGTATATCAAATTTATTGGACCAATAGTTCTTATCGTCATATGCCTATTCTTATGCCTCTTATATTCCATATTGTTTCTCCGCTTATTTCATGAATCTGGCGTTGAATCTCGAAATACATACATTATGAATGCGGGGGTAATTGGGTATAACATGAAATTGATATCTATTTGGCATAGTTTGGAACATGTATTATGGCATGACTGTTAAGATACAATTTGGCTAATTTGACATGAATTATGACATATGTAATTTGACATATTGAACCTAGAGTTGGCATGAACGACAAAGTATGAAATTTGGCATGAAAACCTGGTTTTGGTTATAAACTGTAAATTGGAATATTTAATCTAGCTTGGGCTTAACTAAATGATTTGGGACGCCAAACATAATGCATAGTGATTTTGGGCATGACTATTATTGCAAGTCTGGGAAGATTGGGTGTAACCTATTTTGAGTAATAACTTGTAATTGGCTTAATCGGGCATAACTTGAGAATTGTTACATGACTAGTTTTTGTGAAATTTGGATAATTAGCAAATAAAATCTAGACTTGGACACGTAATGTAAACATGTAAATTAGGGAAGAGATGAACGTGCCTAACCCGAAGTTAGATTGAGTTGTGGTGTAAAACTGCCAGGAACCGCCCGACACATCCAGTAACCACAACAACACCAATCTAATGTGAGAGGTTAGTGCATCATGCCTAAGAAAAACCCGAGGTTAGATTGAGTTGTGGTATAAAACTTCCCGGAACTGCCCGGCACATCCAGTAACCGCAATAACACATATCTAATGTGAGAGGTTGGTGCATTAATGAATCAATTAATGCTAATGAACAAGATGAATGACTAGGGTTAAGTTAATGAGAAACACTTAACCAATATTACAAGATGAACGACTAGGGTTAAGTTAATGAGAAACACTTAACCAATATAACAAGATGAATGACGAGGGTTAAGTTATTGAGAAACACTTAACCAATACAACAAGACGAATGACTAGGGTTAAGTTAATAGAAACACTTAACCGGTATAGCATGATGAATGGGTAGGGTTAAGTAATAGGAAACACTTAACCAATATAACTTGATTTGTGGTAAGGTTAAGTTAAAACAAGAGGGCAATACTTAACCAATATAACTTGATTTATGGTACGAATAAGTTAACAAAAGAAGGCAAAACTTAACCAAAGCAACATGGCAAGTAGGTAGGTTAAGTTAACTTGAATTGATTGATGACACTTAACCAATATAACTTGATGAAATAACGGGGTTAAGTTAATAAGAATCACTTAACCAACATGACACGATGAATGGGTGGGATAAGTTAACATGAATGGACAACACTTAACTAATATGACATAATGTGCGGGAGGGATAAGTACATATCAAGTTGGTGGGTAATATTAGTAAATATAGGCCCACAAACTTAACCATTAAATAAACATGCTTGAATCAGTAGGAGGGTTAAGTCGAGTTGGTGGGTAATATTAGTAAATAAAGGCCCATAAAACTTAACCATTAAATAAACATGCTTGAATTAGTGGGAGGGTTAAATACGTATCGGGTTGGTGGATAATATTAGTAAATATAGGCCCACAAACTTAACCAGTAGGAAACCCTAGTAACGGGGACCATTTCATAGTAACCACATAGATGTATCACGGTACCCTGAACTAGGCAGGGTGGGGCACGATTACTGGGTTGATTATAAGCGATCAAAACAACGGCAGGAGGTATGTCAGTGTAGGTTCCGATGGTTTACGGGCGTGCAGGTACTCCGGATTGGGAAAAAGTAGGCACTAGGTACCAGTAGTTATACACTGTGCATCTTGAATCGTGTCGGGTTGCTATCATAAGGATTGATACACCTTATGGTGGGACCAACACAGGGCATCTACATGCAAGAGAGGGCCAATTGACATAGACACAAGGAAAAATTAATACGAGTAAGGAGCCGATCGATAAGGTAGTGAGGGTACATCTAACATGTTCAAGGCAATTAGCCAGATTGAGGTGGAATCCTCACGATAGACGTACATATGAAGGCTACCACAATTGCGGGGATTTGGATCACATTACAATATGATCGTTTTATATAGATTTTTAGTTGGGACACTAGTTAGGTAATGCAGAGATATAAAAATCAGAATAACAAGGTAGTAGCGAAGCAAAGAAAGAGTAGAAGCGCATTCAGTTTATCTTGTTTTATCATATCTAGACTAATCGTATGTTGTCTTATTGTCCTTGCTCTCACATTATTGTCTTATATTCAGTTTATTCATGTCATGATGCTTTTGCCTGTTTATATGCTGAAAGTCACTGGACTTACCAGACTTATGTCTGACCTAATTTTGTTTTGCCTCTTTTCTTCCGTTTCCCCTCAGGTTCACAGGGAGGAAATGTTACCACTTAGCTCAGTTTTCTTTCCAAGCTCGAAGATAGTCGATATATTGCTTTATACTCTCTCTTCCACTACTATGGTTGGTTTATGCTTTATTGGGGAATATCATTGTTATTGTTATGCTTCTTTTGTATTTGGAAATTTTAAATCAAGACAAAAGTTCTATGTATTATTTTTAAGTATGATTGAGATAACTATTGTAAAAGCTTGACTGAACCACATTGTTTATAAAATAACTTTATTTTCTGCTGCTTTATTTGTCTGTCTTCTAATTTATCTGCATCTTTTACTTAAAATGCTCCACCGAAGTTAAGGTATTCCATTTGTGAGTGACCTTAACGAAGGTGGGGTGTTTCACTTGGTGTCAGAGCTGAAGGTTACCAGATCAGATAAAAGATTTGAAAAATTATTTTCAAAATGGTTTTAAAAGAAGCATTTTCAAAAGAAAAGTTTTGTTTTAAAGGCATATTCCCCAAAGCCATATGCACTATCTTTTGATCCTCTGTTTGAATCCTTATTTCCTTCTTTCCTGAGTCTCCGGGGCTCCTGGCTTTCTGGGAGGTAACCTCATCACGACATGTTTCCGTAGGCTTGATGAGACTACAACACTTGTCAAAGGGAAAATAAGCGCCCAACTTCCATCTATAGCCGCAGTAGTTTCACCTACGGCTAATTTTATTTTGAGCTTTGTACGATTTTCCGTGCGATGGAGGTAGCTTTCGACAGACTTGTCAACGTGTTACACAAGGATAGTAAAGATGAGAATGAGGGAGTTTGGTTAAGGAGCACAACCCAAGGATGAGAAACTCATGGATATGGACTAGCTTCACAAAGGAGGCAAAAAGGAAGAGGTGTAAGTGGCAAAATCATAGGACAAGAAGGGAGGAAAGAATAGTAAAACCTAATACAAGACGAAGTGTCTTTACTATGGTATAACGGGTCATATAATTAAGGAAAAGGGAAAGAACAAAGAACAGGATTTTCAGGAGGGAAAGTGCATGCTCTCACCGCCAGCATACCTGAGAGAGATGTAATAAAGTTTCTATTGAAAAAAAAGGTTTTGCTTTTCTTTTTATCCTCCTGTTAGTACTCTTTTTTTGATTTTAGCGCTTCACATTCGATTATATCTGCTTCCGTAGTTGAGTCTCTGCACCTTAGAACTTGTATAGTAGAAGATCCCATTATTGTCTCAAATCCAATTAGTGGTTCGGCTCATTTATCTTTGGTTTGTAAGGATTTGAGAATATCTATATTAATGATTGAGTTTAAGTATAATGCTTATGTTTTTGGTTCCATGGGCTATTGGTTGATTCTAGGCATGGGTTGGTTAGCTAGTAATCGCGAAAAGATGGTAGTTAGACTTTTTACTTTCCTCGGGAATACCCTCGAGATTTCATGCGATCCTGAGGGGATCAGTTAGGCTTAGCTACCTAGAATCACTTGATGCATCTATCGACGATTTGCGATCCGTTAGAATAGTCTATGAGTACGCAGATGTTTTTGATTAGGTTAGGGGTTTTCCTCCTAAAACTGGAGATAGACTTCTGCATATATCTAGTTGACAATACAAAGCCAGTTATGCGATCAACGATAGTTTTGGAGCAAGATTGGCGAGGATAGCCAGAGTTAGTTAAGTGCTCAATTGTTTGGTTGTTTTGCTAGTATCATCTCACATAGATCGTCTAAATTCAGAGGAGGTATTCCTTGGGTGCTTGTCTGATATTGGTTTAGGCCTTTGGGGATTGTACTTGAGGGATGTCGAGTTCGACTACGATGGTTTGCGTGAAAAATAAATGGTTGTGGCAGGCGCCCTAAGTAAGACTGACCTTAAGAGAGGTAAAAAGTACATAGCAACCTCTAGCTTTAGACCCTCAGATTTGTGACATGATGGATAATCTAAGTAGAGGAGAGACCTCTAATTATCTTAGCATATACACTTGGTATCATGGTTAGCACCTGTTTATCTTGGAAAGATAGTTCGACTACATTGGATACCCTCTAACATAGTAAGTGATCGAGGTCCTATCTTTACTACTGGGTTTTGGAAATGGAGGTCAAGAAGCTTCGTAATCGTGAATTTAAATTAGTTAAGGTACAGTGGAGTGAAGCTCAAGAAGATGCGACTTAGAAGACTGAAGACTAGATACGCGCATCATACCCTTTTTGAGGGTATATCCTTGATTCCACTTTTTTTGTAATGTTTATTTGCATGCTAGTCTTTATCTTTTAAATATATCCTCTAGGTCATATCTTTGATCCTTAGGTAGAAGCCAATGGATGTAAACATGTATTTGAAACATGTTATGATTATTGGTTGCAAGTGGTTGCTAGTGGATGCTCGTGGATGCATATACACGCACATTAAGTACTAGATCAGCTCAGTTACTTTCATATTGCATATGCATATGAATGTATTTGTATATGGATTGAAACTTGATGTGTTATCATATAGATGTTGCATATAGATGAGTGAATATGCACACATATAGTATTTACATGATTAGAGATATTTGCAAACATATTGGACGCATGACACTCTCATGATTCACATTAAGGAGGTCAACTGGATCCGTAGACCGCCTGATTTTGCATTAGATAAGAAACATATACACACACTCTGCATATGTTCATACGGCATTAGAAAACTTTTAAGGACAATGGATGCATGTGTTGATGGTTGATTAGATGGACGGTTGGATGGTAGGATACACGTTCTTCCTAACATGAAGATTTCGGGGACGAAATCCTTTAAGGTGGGGAGAATGTAACACCCCGTATTTTCTATGAACATCAAACTAACAAATTAAATTATACTTAATTTTTAAAAGAAGAATTAAGGGAAATTTGTTACGCCATTGCGTTCGTCTCAGAATTCTACTTGGAATAGAGTTCAAGTTTTCTTAAATCGGTGTTCGTATGAGGAAGTTATGGCCCTCAGAAGTTTCAGGAATTTAAATAAATTAAAACAGCTCAGATTTAAATTCAAAATTCAAACGAAAACAAAGAAGCGGGCTGGGCGGGATTTTTCCCGCCCCAGGCCAGGTCGACCAGGGGTTCGACCTCCCCTATACAGGTCGACCTGGGGGTCGACCTACCCCCTCGCCCAGATCCAAACAGTGACGATTTTTTGACCTGTTGCCGAGTCTTTTCTGACTTGATTCTAAGTCACTAGGGCATAGGTGGCAATTCTGGATAGCTCTATCTGGTCTGGACTGTTGTGATTGCTCCTAGGATGATCTAACAGCTCACATAAGTTTAAACCTCTATATAAGCAACCCTAGTCCTCAACCCTAAATCACACAAATTCATTCCAAGGCACCACCATGCTGTCCATGATCGTCCTAGCCTAGCCACCATTTCTTCTTCAACTAGAAAGCAAGTTAGGAGCTACGAATCAAATCAAAATTCGATAGTCTTCGTCAAGGGATTGTTTTAGTTTCAGAAAACAGATTCTAGAAATACAAGAATCATTCTCTTTTTGTAAGTTCAAGTTACTTTCAGATGTGAATTCTTAATTGAAATTCTTGGCATGTAATAATCTGGATCCAAGATATACTTGATTATGAGATAATTCCTCTCAGATTTATCAAATCTAATCTATTAGATTTATGCATGCAATGTTATTCAAATCTAATCCATTAGATTTATGCCTGATGTAAGTAATCCGTTCATTTCAATCCGTGCTTGTATATGCCTTTGGGAATCATTATTGACTATGGAATTGGTTCAATCATATCTATCTTTGTTGTATATCTGAATTGTAATCCTTTTTAAGTTCATGATATAACTCTTGTCAAACAATACGTCTGTGATGGTTCATAATGATATTCATATCATATCTATATGCTTGCAATGTATTCTATGCAAAACTTGTCAATTTGGTATATCAAATTTATTGGACTAATAGTTCTTATCGTCATATGCCTATTCTTATGCCTCTTATGTTCCATATTGTTTCTCCGCTTATTTTATGAATCTTTCATTGAATCTCGAAATACATATGTTATGAATTTGGGGGTAATTGGGTATAACATGAAATTGACATATATTTGGCGTAGTTTGGAACATGTATTATGGCATGACTATTAAGATGCAATTGGGGTAATTTGACATGAATTATGGAATATGTAATTTGACTATTGAACATAGGGTTGGTATGAATGACAAAGTATGAAATTTGGCATGAAAAACGTTGTTTTGCGCATAAACTGTAAATTGGAATATTAAATCTAGCTTGGGATTAACTAATTGATTTGGAATGCCAAACATAATGCATAGTGATTTTTTGCATAACTATTATTGCAAGTCTGGGAAGATTGGGTGTAACCTATTTTGAGTAATAACTTGTAATTTGCTTAATCAGGCATAACTTGAGAATTGTAACATGACTAGTTTTTGTGAAATTTGGATAATTAGCAAATAAAATCTAGACTTGGACATGTACTATAAACATGTAAATTAGGGAAGAGATGAATGTGCCTAACCCGAGGTCATATTGAGTTGTGGTGTTAAACTGCCCGGAACTGCCCGACACATCCAGTATCCACAACAACACCTATCTAATGTGAGAGGTTAGTGCATCATGCCGTAGAAAAACCCGAGGTTAGATTGAAACTGCCCGGAACCGCCCGGCACATCTAGTAACCGCAATAACACATATCTAATGTGAGAGGTTGGTGCAATAATAAATCAATTAATGCTAATGAACAAGATGAATGACCAGGGTTAAGTTCATAGGAACACTTAACAAATATAACATGAATGACTAGGGTTAAGTTAATGAGAAACACTTAACCAATATAACAAGATGAATGACTAGGGTTAAGTTAATGAGAAACACTTAACCAATATAACAAGATGAATGACTAGGGTTAAGTTAATAGGAAACACTTAACCGGTATAGCATGATGAATGGGTATGGTTAAGTAATAAGAAACACTTAACCAATATAACTTGATTTGTGGTAAGGTTAAGTTAAAACAAGAGGGAAACACTTAACCAGTATAAGTTGATTTGTGGTAGGGTTAAGTTAACACAAGAAGGCAACACTTAATCAAAGCAACATGACAAGTAGGTGTGTTAAGTTAACTTGAATTTATTGATGATACTTAACTAATATAACTTGATGATCGAACAGGGTTAAGTTAATAAGAAACACTTAACCAACATGACACGATGAATGGGTAGGTTAAGTTAACATGAGTGGACAACACTTAACCAATATGACATAATGTGCGGGAGGGTTAAGTACATATCGAGTTGGTGGGTAATACTAGTAAATATAGGCCCATAAACTTAACCATTAAATAAACATGCTTGAATCAGTAGGAGGGCTAAGTACATATCGGGTTGGTGGGTAATATTAGTAAATAAAGGCCCACAAAACTTAACCATTAAATAAACATGCTTGAATCAGTGGGAGGATTAAGTACATATCGGAATGGTGGGTAATATTAGTAAATATAGGCCCACAAACTTAACCAGTAAGAAACCCTAGTAACGGGGACCCATTTTAGTAGTAACCCACATAGATGAATCATGGTACCCTGAACTAGGCTGGGTGGGGCACGATTACTGGGCTGATTATAGGCGGTCAAAACAGTGGCAAGGGGTACGTCAGTGTAAGTTCCGACGATTTATGGGCGTGCACATACTCCGAAGTGGGAAAAAGCAGGCACTGGGTACCAGTAGTTAACACTGTGCATCTTTAATCGTGTCGAGTTGCTATCATAAGGATTGGTACACCTTATGGTGGGACCAGCACAGGATAACTACATGCAAGAGAGGGTCGATTGACACAGACATGAGGAAAAATTAATACGAGTAAGGAGCCGATCGATAGGGTAGTAAGGGTACATCTAACATGTTCATGGCAATTAGGCAGATTGAGGTGGAATCCTCACGATAGATGTACACCCGAAGGCTACAACAATTGCGGGGATTGGGTTCACATTACTATATGATCATTTTATATAGATTACTAGTTGGGACACTAGTTAGGTGGTGCAAAGATATAAAGATCAGAATAACAAGGTTGTAGCGAAGCAAAGAAAGAGTTGAAGCGCATTCAGTTTATCTTGCCTTACCATATCTATACTAATCGTATGTTACCTTGTATCCTTGTTCTCACGGTATTGTCTTATATTCTGTTTATTTACGTCATGATGCTTTTGCCTGTTTATATGCTGAAATCACTAGACTTACCAGACTTATGTCTGACCTAGTTTTGTTTTCCCTCTTTTCTTCTATTCCCCCCCTCAGGTTCACAGGGAGGAAATGTTACCACTTAGCTCAGTTTTCTTTCCAAGCTCGAAGATAGTCGATGTTTTGCTTTGGACTCTCTCTTCCACTGCTATGGCTGGTTCATGCTTTATTGGGGAATATCATTGTTATTTTTATGCTTCTTTTATATTTGGAAGTTTTTAAATCAAGACAGAAGTTATATGTATTACCTTTAAGTATGATTGAGACAACTATTGTAAAATCTTGACTTAACCACATTCTTTTTAAAATGACTTTATTTTCCACTGCTTTATTTGCTGTCTTGTAATTTATCTACATCTTTTACCTAAAATGCTCCACCGAAGTTAAGGCATTCCCTTTGTGATTGACCTTAACGAAGGTGGGTTGTTTCAAAAATGGATTTCAAAATCTGATATTTTGAAAATATTATCATTTTAAAATTATAATGATATGGTATATTCAATTTTGATTTAAGATTGAAAATGAAGTTGAAATCGTTTTGAAATTAATTTATAAATGATTTATAAAATACTTTTTGAATTTAAATCGACGAAATATTATATATATATATATGGCTAGAATAGAACGCGACCGTTCGTGAATTTCGACCATTGACTTCAAATTGATGTAATGGGAGATCCTGCCGTCGGATTCTCCTAAAACTAGAACCGTTGGGTTTGTATCGAAATGGGCTTTCCAATGAATATAAGAGATTTGAAATCTAATGGTTAGATTTTGAAATATGTCCAAATTAATTTCAAAAAAGGTCCCTATGGACGTAATTCGGTGGCCGTTATTGGAAACCAATTGTAAGAGCCTTTTAAAAATTGTTAAAAATATGGAAAATTGTGAAATATCATAATAAATGATTTGGAAAGATTTTGGATGAAAAATTTAAAGTTTGAAAAGATAAAAATATTTTTTTATTCGAAGTGAACTAGTTATTAACTAGAATAATAATCCAGTGTTTTTAAAAAAATAAATTGGATTTAAAATGGTTTTGAACCAAAATTTTCCAACGTACGAATTGGAATGGAAAGAATCTTAGGAATATTTCAATATTGGATTACGTGATTATAAGGATATTATTGAGGAATTTGGAAGATATAGATATCGTTATTCCCAATACAATATTTGTTGGTTTCAGAATTTGATATTGAATATAAGCCAATAAAATTTCCATTCAGAACCTTGTATTTAATGTCAAATTGGATTTTGGGTTTGTCATGAATGGTGTCTTAAATAACACTGTTCTTAAACCTAGTTGAGAAAAGAATAAATCTTTTAATTAAGATTTAGAGAAGTTTACCAATTAATTAATATTTAATTGGAATTGAATTGAGACTGGATTTTTGGGGTTTATTGTGAACGGTGTTTTAAATAACACTTGTTCTTTAGCCCAATTAACAGTAAAGATATGATTTGGAATTTATAAATATTTTTATTAAGATTTAAAGGAAATTTTCCAAAATAAGGTTTTTCAATTTAATATATTAAACTGGAATGGAATGGAATTCGATGTGGTAATAATCGAGATGAGCTTCTGTGAAGGAAGACCGGTACTATATATGGAATTTAAAAGGCTATGCCGTTATTCCATTTATATTATTAGTATGATACAGAAATTTATATCGATTATATATTGATGTGTTTTCCGTGAAGATTCCATAGTTAATGGATGGTGATTTGGGTTTATCGTGAACTGTGTTTTAAATGACATTGGTTCTTTAACCCAGTTAAAGACATGATTAATTTCCCTAACGTTGAATAACCATGAAGTGATGATTTTTGGAGATTAAAACTGAAATGGAGATTTAATGAATCTTTAATTAGATTGGAAAGTGAATGAGATAAATAAATTTATCAAACAAGAGAAATGATCGAGAATGGAGTACCACTAACGATAGTTGAATCTTTAATTAGATTTAAACGTACATGGGTAATTAAATTTACTGATAACATCGGGGGTGTTAGATATTGAGTACTACCAGTTTTGCTTCATGGGATGAATAAGTTGGGATTGGGATTAATAGATAAATGATTACTTCAGTAAAGCTCGATAATCCCGATTAGTTTTATAAACCTTAATTTGGTTTAGGATTGTTAAAGGATAAGATAAAATCTTTTGAAAACAATATCCGAGGAAGATTAAAGAATAAGTTTAAAAGAATTTATCCTTGATAAAATTAATGGGAACCTTTCCCTAAAGATGTGAATATTCTGAATTGGAATGAGGCATATGATGTGTTTTTATAGCACTTGATTATTGATTATAAAATACGCGAGTTATTCGGGAAGACCAGTTTATCCCATTTTGAATAACTGATACGACGATTAAGTATCGACAATGAAGATGGTGGTTGAAGACGGAAGATCTTCACATCATATGGATGATTACTGATGTCTTGATTGGGTTGATCCCCCGAGACCAGGTAATAAGTGGTGGTCTTCCAAATGTACTTGGGGATCGACCGGATTTGCGAGGACCTTTCTCCTGTATTGGACATATGCGACGAGGAATAAGGTGCCTCCGATTTCGTTCAGACCCAGAACAGACTTGTAAATGGATGTGTGTCTGACATTGGATTTTATTCTTTGTTGATTGATTTCTATTAAATATATATATCTGTTTGGTGGTGGAGAATTTATTCTCTTGCTTAACACCCTTCTCTGAGACGTATGAGCTTAGAGGTCATATATTGATAGACATCAGTTGCATAGCGTGAATTGTCATGTGGCATGCTGAGATGCAAATGATCAAGGCTTCTGTTGAAAAGCAGAGTTTTGTGGTTGAAGATCAAAGCACAGCTTTAATTAGCATAGCTTTGTGTATAACATTAATTTGCAAGCTTCACACCCCGTTATGAACCAGAAAAGGGAGAGGACCGCAGAGAGTGCATGCGTTTCTTTCTAGCTATGAGTGGTGTCATGATATGGAGCCCATACATTTTGCTTATGTGGTTGTTGGAAAGTGAGGTACCTTGGATTTGGGTCCCTAATGACTCTTGATGGTCGACATACTGACCATATTTTATTCCCTATAGGGCAGGGAAACGTATTGTTCAGAAATTTCCAATCCACTAACGTAAGTGTGGACTGGCCCTACCAGATCCAAGGGCTCACCTGCGTCTGACTCCTAAGGAACGGCTTAGAGTGTCTTGAATCGGAAGGAAGATCCCTTGCCTTGGTTCATGATGGAAATCTAATTTCCAATATGATATTTTTCAGTTTTAGTTGTAAACGTATATGGTGGCATAGTAGCATAGTACGCTCATGTCGTCTATGATTGATACATTTATATTTGAAGTTGTTTTTGATACACTATGCACTTATGGTAATATCAAAATGATTTGTTTTAAATGTACCAAGCATGTTTGGCTATTATAAGAGAAAACTCTATCCTCTGGCTTGCGTTGCATTGTGTGATGGGACTTGAGTCTTATAATAGCTTCATTTTCCAAAAATCATTACGTTATTTTAGTTTAAACTGAGTTTCATGTGGAGTAAACCTGTTTCGTGTTATATAACATGGTCCCATGATTTTCCAACTTTTAAAGTAAATTTTTAATAACTATTTTAGTTCTCACACCATTCCCTGACTGACTCTGAGTTTATTGTTTCTACCTAAACTCCAGGTGCCCATATTTTCCACATGAGCATTCAGTAGTTTTAGTTTTCGCAGATATTTCTTTTTCACAGGATCTTGGATTAAATCTGGAGTTGTATTCGGAAAGCTTTGTATCCGCGTATTTCTTTCAGTTGTGTTAGTTGTTATTTTCCGCTATGCATTGTACTTATGTATTATTTTCCGCTACTATGTAATTTTAATCTTTGATATTGTATTTCCAATGTGTAATATTTATTCATATTTTGGAATAATATTATACTCTGATGTAAATTGTGTAGTAACAAAGAAATGTTCTATTATTTGTGTTCTGATGCGTCGTGTTCTCAAAGCAATCCGCATTTCTCCGTCTCTTTGGAGATCGGGGGATTTCAGGTCATTATACTGATAATGGTATTAGTTGCGATCTGGTGGAGTTCGAGTGTACTAGGCTGCCCTCTTAGAATGCTAGTAGTCATGATGGAGGTTAAAATGAAGCGGTGTAATGTATTGGGAGTGCGGCAGTTGAATGCTGGAGGAGTTTGTTCTAGGATTTGGGAATGTGGTGCTCAGCGATGGCTGGAAATGGTCGGTAGAGGGAAGGAACTTGTCTGGACAGTGAGGGATGTGTTTTGAGGCTTGGCAGTGATTATAGAATGCAGACCGATGGAGATGGTTAGAAGAAGCATCATAGTGAATGGGACTGAGATATGTAATGGTGTTAGAGTCAATAAGGTGATGCTGCAATCAATTCAACAATGGGTGTTAGTAAAAAAAAGAATGTAGTTTGATTGTGTGGTGTTTGGTGAAATGCCGTAGTGGGTTGATGGATGTTTTTTGGTTGTTTTTAGCGAAGTGGATTGATGATTGTTGTTCTGGCTTCATAGTTGGTAATAGACAGGGAGGTATACGTTTTTATTAAATAAAAAACACATAGATTAATAAATTTATTTGTAAAGTTAATTTAATTTATAATCGTTTAATCGTTAAACAAAAAAAAATCGTAGGTATATGTAACGTTCCATATTTTCGGTAGTCAAATATTTAATATATTTTATTATTTTAAATACTGATTTGGAATTTTATATGGATTTATAATATATAATTCGTTTATATAACAAAGTTTGAACGTATGTTTATATAATTCAAACTAGTGAATGTTGCAGTATTTCGTAATGTACGATGTGAAATTCATGTGCACATCGGTACGAATACAGAACGCTCAACGAAAAAGCGGTAAATTAAGGGTAGAATTAAAGAACCATACCAAAGTAAACTAAAAATAAAGCTTAACTTATAAGCAAATAAGGTACCGATCTACCGCACTGATTGTTCTGTCCTCATTTCCCCTGTCCCCCTTGCGTCCCACCCAATCACAGCCCCCTGATTTCCACCTTTTGTAGTTAAATCCCTCGATTGTTGGGGGTCTTAAATGCAAAAAAGAGGAAATATGGAGATTTGAGTGAAGGGACACGGGGGGACATGGGAAATGGGGAGAGAAGAATTGGTCTCCCGATTTACCCTAAGGGTATAATCTGAAAATCTATGCCTATACTATTGGAAAAAAATGGATGTGGCCTCTTGACCTTTTTACAAAGGTACGACATCTTACATAGCTAGCCTAATTAATTTCAAAGCAACCTACCTCATCGTGGCACAACTACCCTACGAAGAAGTGAAATTCACGCAGGGACCATTCGAAATGAAAAAATAAATAAAAACACAATGAAAACTCAACTCAACTAAGCAATCCTATATATATACGTAGTCTATAATATGAACATGACAAACTGAATGCATACTGAAACTGCCTTATATTCCTACTGAGAACTCACATGTGTTTTCCTTCTCCTACGCCTAAGCTACTCTGTATACTAACCAAGACTTCTCTCAATCACACGGACAGATGAAAAGAAAACTCAATATAGAGGAGCCTACACCCTGCGTCCCTATAGACCTCATTACTAGACTGCCAAGGTTTCCCCTATGTATAAACGCATGAGGTACTTGCATGCTCCTTCCAATCTGAACCGTGAACAAACTTTAATGGCGAGAATATATAGTGTGAGGAGAGACAACAGAAGAAAAGTGGGAAGAAAGTATAAAAGGTAAGGAGAGGTTGTTACTAGAGATCAACGTGGACTGAAGGAAGTGTAGCTGCGTGAAAACAGTTCGCATGTTTGAGGTGTGTGGTTTCATTTGGAGTGAAGCAGCGGGTTGAGGAGCTTTCATGGGAAGAACATGAGCGGTTTTAGAGAGATAAAACAGAAAAGGGGAAGCTGCTTTCGAAAGCTGAAGCATGGAGAAAGATGTGGTATGTGGAGTTATAGTGTAGTGGGTGGTCTCGGATGGTATGTGGAGTTATAGTGTAGTGGGTGGTCTCGGATGGCGGTCACGGGAGTTAAAACTGTATGGCATGGAGCAGAGTGATGACGGAAGGAAGGTGCAGCCTCGGTTACTTACAGGCGTGGATGGAGACATGAGAGAGGTAGTTATAAGATGGAGCATGATTCTGTGATATGGGGTTTGGGCGCTGGCGAGGCAGTATGAGTGAGCAAAGTAAGTACGGTGAAGTTGTTTGAAGGATAGAGTCAAGTGTGTGGGAAGACTGGGTCAGTGAGCTTCATGAAGGCGGCATACTAGAGCTCGAAAATGAAATGGAGATGGTGTCGGGAGCGAACTACGAAGGAGAAGGGGTTTGTAGTTAACACCGTTCAGATGATCGAATGGAATGGGGGTGGAAGTAGGCTGGGAAAATAAGTGAAGAAGGTGAAGTGTGTTTCGAAGATAACAAACAGTAGCCACAAAGAAGATGTACAGTGACTGAGTATTCATATGCCTAATCCTAGTTTAATGCTATCGCACTTAATAATATAACTAATATAGCCTGGCATATATAACATAGGAAATTATTCTAATCCATGTTTAATCATGCCTAATTGTATTTTATTTTTCCTAACCATAATGTAATATGGCTATCGAAATAACCAGTGATGTTTTATGTGCCAACGGAAGGTGTTCTTGTCCAATTTTAATTAAAGGAGTGCCTAATCCAGTTTAATGCCCTAAACAAGTTTTAACAATACCTGTTTTGTAAAATATTTCCTAACCTATTTTCGAAACCTGGGTAGATATTCAGTCGTGTCTCAAATTGCTTCGCAAGTATAGTAGCCTGATTCAAGGTTTCGATACAAACTGCATGGAAAATAAAAGGGGTATCGTATCAACCGGGTACAATCTTAACATACCTTGTATATTGATATATATATATATATATATATATATATAACGTAACTTGGGAAACATGTTAAGACTAGACAAGTGGTAACGTGTATATATTTCAAGTTTGTGTAAGGGGTGTGTGGAATTTTCGAACGTGAGGATGCCTTGTTTTACTTGAATGTGACCAACTATGTACTTATAACATGCCCAATCGATTTAAACCAAGTAAAATGCATAATTATAGATATAAAACTAATAAGTAATAACTAGATTAATTAATATTATTTAAATTTAATAATATTAATTTATATAAAGGAATACCATATTAAAATTGTAACTGTGTCATTCGTACACAAAATCAGACAATCTAAAGGGCGTTAGAACCGTACCGACGAACGCAATATTATGGAAGTGGAACAGATGGAGCAGCTAGAGGCTTGTAAAACAAACCGTTTTGACAATGACAAGGTGAGTTCAACTCACTCAGTTTTTATCCCACTTATATTTTATGTAAGTCGGGTTTAAATATTTGTGTGTTATGATTGTTAATTGGTTGATGGATGTTTGGATGGCTGTTATATATTGTTTGATGGTTGAATATTATATCTATTATGGAAATGAAATAATAATGTTGAAATAACATATTTGGATGCAAGGAAAAATAGGTTGGAGGGATCCAATTGGATTCCTCACATTTATTATTTATTTTCATATTACGATTATATGAACTGTTTGACTGATATGATTAGGTGATTGACTTGATTACTAATTGTTGAATCTAAATCCGACATTTATTTTAACCAATGGGTAGTATTGGTTGAGTAATTGGCAACAATTGGCCTAAAATTAAATTGTTTTAAAATTATGAATTTACCATTAGGTAAATCGACAGTAGTGTAATTATAAATTTTATTTTATAATTGAAGATCAGGTTTATAGATATGATATTTTGAATAAAAATTATCAAAAGGGAACTAATATTTATTATTTAAGTTATAAACAATTATTAAATGGTTTTATAAATCAAATTCTTATGTGAATATGCTTTATAAGTAGTTAAACAAAAACCAACCTAACTATTAAGAGTTTGATTGACTATTTTCAAAAGACAATTAAATGAGATTATTTAAATTAATTATATTTAAATTTAAAAGAAGAACTAAGTGGAGTTGATTAACAACACAATCATGGTCTGAGATGATGAAATAAACTAATTTAATTAGAATTAGTTATTAAGTAATTTATTTTAATCTAATAGTTTTACAAAGATTTGTTTAACTTTAATAAGATTTTAGAAGAAACTTACTGTTTAATTTAGTTAAACAAGAAGTAACTATTTCTATAATAGTTAAAGATAATTTAAATTATTATTTTAATAATTTAATTGATTAGTTCGTAATGAGATTCATTAAGGTAAGTAATCAAAATGGATATTAAATTATAATGGGATTTTTGAAAAGAGTTAATGAACGATTTTATACTAAAACTGAGTTTTATAACTAAGCTACAAAAAGATATTTTAAGCCGAGATGATAGCTTAAAATAAGTGTTTGAATTAAGAAAAAGGAAGCAAATAAAAAGGGGTGCATATTAAGCCAGAGTTTTATAAATGATGTTTATAAAAGGGGGAGCGCGAAGCTAAGACGTTAAGTTTTAAATTAACATTACTTAACAATAGGAGTTGAAACAAGATTTTCAAAATAGAAAATGGTTGAATTGATCAGAAATGGGATAATATGGGATTGATAACGAGTTAAGATAATAATTAGAACCTAACTGGGGACTGGTTGAGTTGAATGATTTTCTAAGCGTCAATCTGATGTTGATTTCGGTCTTCGGGTTGATACTTAGGGAGTTATTCACTTACCAATTTACGGTTAGGGACTAATGATTGTTAACGTGAATATATGCATGAAAAGTGTTATAATAAATGTTTTGAAATAATAGTAAGATGGAAAATCGGATAAAAGTTATAAGATGTTTTTCCCAAATATTGAAATGAAGTTGTTTTGAGAATATTACTAAGAAGTGAATATCGTGTTTTAAATAATAAAGATTTAGAACTTGAATCAATCATTTGTTAATTATTTTAATTAAAAGTGCCAAATGTTGATGAGTTCTGAATCAATGAATTCATTTTATTTTCATGATTGAATAGTTGTTTATTTGGTAGTTAAATAACCGACTATCAAATCTGGCCTATGCGATTGTTGGTACGGAAAGACCGGGATCGAATTTATATTCGAAAACCATTCCGTCCAGCAAACACGTAAACAGTTGAAGATATCTAGTGTTGATCAAGACGGAGCAATTGAAGATCGTGGATCTTCATAAGCAGAAGGATCTCTCCTAACCTCTGGTTTATAGCCAGAGGTAAACTGTGATTATATCGCGGTTGGAATCTACAGATTTGCGAGGACTACTCGTCACTGATCTATAGGGTGATTACTAGGATTTAGTAGGGAGTGCCTTCGTTTGTCCAGTCCCAGGACAATTTGTATGGACGTATGTTTGATAGAGTATTTCCAAAGGGATTACATATGTTGACTTCTTCAAACGTATTTCTGTGGCGATGGAGAAGACACCTTCTCTTAACTTATCAACCGAGTATTTTTGTGGAAATCAATTAGTGATTTTTGGAGGATCTGACGATGTGGCATTCAAAGTGAGTGATGTTGTGCTATCTTAAAAAGAAATTTCAAACCTCAAGCCTCACAATCGAGAGAATACAAAAATCGGGCAGGCGGCATGGCTATGTGGGTCGCTCCCATTAGGGTGTATAATCACTTATCTAGAGAAATTCCTTTTCCTTCTTTAATCTATCAATGTTGTCCTTTTTTGGGAAATAGTTTCTAATCCCAACCGTTGGTGATATACATTTGATACACTCAAGCAATATGAGTGGTCAGTCATGTGTGGCCGGGTTGCAAGACGTTCTTGTTAACCCAGTGTATTCCTCTCTAGAGATACATTATTGGCAGGTGGTACCATATCTTGTCTTAGTCAGAATCGAATCTCCAATAAGTGCCCACGGTTTTGATTGTATACTATATATGGAGCATGAGATGCAAGCGTTCCGCTAAATTGCTATTTATTTGTAACTAGATATTATTATAATATCATATTAAGATATTGATTTCAAAATGTCTTAGGTAATCGTAAGGTAAAAACCGTTCGTGTTTATGTGTGGATTTGGTCTTATGATTATCCTTTTATTTCAAAAAGATTTTTGAACTTTAAAATCAAGTTGGTTGATCCCCTTAAACTTTGGAAGTTGTTCTCACTCTAGTTCACCAGACTGAACCGGTGTTTGAAATGCTCGAGTTAGATCGGGTTGTACAGGTTCAGGTTATTAGATACTACGAAGTTTAGAAGACATGATGGAGTTTAGACTTATGATGTTATTATTCCGCTGTGTGTTGTGTATAAGGATTTGTTATTATAACTGTCCAGATGTATTGATGTACTCTGATGATTGTAAGTATTTCATAAGCTCTCATTAAAAGTTTATTTTTATATTATATTGTGTTCCGTTGTGATGTAAGACTATGATTCTGTTGTGTTAGTTCTTCTACTTCTATTCTAATATTTCTTTCTTTCTTTCTTATCTCACCTTCTAACTTCTTCCTATCAACTTTATGGATGTTCGGTACTCGAGTTTAGACACTGGATGTAATTGTGTCGAAAATTCGAGCATCGAATTTTCTGGTTCGTTACAGTATAGGTCTCATTCGAGACGATTCATAGTAGCGCGATTTGGAATTTAATGGGATATTGAGCAAATGAAATCGAGGTGAGTTAAACTCCTCATTTAAATTAATGGGAACTATTATTAATATTTCAATTTAATTTATGGTTTATTTATTGATATAAATTGGATGATAATATGTATGGTATTATATACGCATGTATAGTTGGTGATTGAATATATTCCCGCATATATATATATATATATATATATATATATAGTGGATAAGACCCTATGCTCCCTATATATATATATATATATATATATATATATATATATGTATATATACATAGTGGATGACCTTCCATACCATGATAACCTACCTTGAAGCTAGTTTGTTATTATTTATGTTATCTAACATCCGTGGATGCAGGAAAACAGGTAGGAGAGATCCAACTGGATTCCTCAACATTTATTGTTTGTTTTCATATATATGCTGATATACTATGTGATTTATAACCTGTGATAATTTATGATATGTTTGGATGTGTAAGTAACACTGGCCTTGACTTTAGGTAATTTGGATACCCTAAATAATATATGGATTTCAAAATAGAATTTGAAATATAAAAGTTTTTAAGGGAAAATTTATTTCCAAATAGAGATATTTATTTAGAAACCTAATTGTAAATAGAATTGAATAGAAAAGATTTGTTTTTAGCAAAGAAGACGGGAAGTCGATTTTATAAGCAACATTTATAAAGAAGCAGAATTTATTATCTTTAGTGAATTTGTAAAAAATATAATTTTAGTGTGAATTTTGAAGAGAAGCTGAAATCGGGTTTAAAACCAATACTTTAAATGGATTTTAAATTTTCCATTTACAAGGAAAATTACAAATGCGATTATATGAAATAACTCTACAAGTAGAAGTTATAATAGAATTGAAACTTGAAACTCATGAGTTTGAAATAAGTTGATAAAATAAGTAAAGCATGGATTTGTATTAAGAAATATTATTCAAGATTAAGGTGAATAGGAGAATAACGCAAATGGTGTGAAATATAGGAAATTATTAGAAGGAAAGTTAGGAAGGGTTATAAAAATATAAATTTTAATTGAATTTAAGTTGAACTAATTCGAATAATAATATATAGATTCTATTAAAAAAAATTATAAACGATTTATAGATAATGAATATTAATAGTAAAGAAACTACAAATGACATTTATGTATGAATATTTTAGAATGGAATGAAGTTTACTAAAATAATACCGAGATGAGTTGTAATAAACCTATACAGATATTTATAAAAATTATTTATGGAATCAAGTCTTTATATAGAACCTAGTTTTATGAAGGTTAAAACGAAATTGAGTTGGTTAATGAAAATATATCATTATAATAAAAATCTTGTTCCAGTTAGAAATGAATTAATATTTTGCAAATGTATTGCAAATCATTTCTTTATCGAAATATTCGATAATGGTTGTAGCAAACGTTTTATAAATCATATTTGTAAGTAAATGCTTGAAATGGTTATAAGTTTGAGATAAATATCTCATTTAAAGTGATAATTGATATTTGGAATTTCTATTCATTTAGGAGTTAAGAAATGGAGTTAAGCAAACTAGAAACTGAGTGGCTTTCTGAGTGTTGATCTGATGTTGGTTTCGGCCTTCGGGGTTGATACTTAGGGGAGTTATTCTCTTACCAATTTACAGTTAGGGACTGATGACAAATAAGAAGTACGTTCTTAAAGTATTTTAAAATGAAATGGTTGAATATTCTTATATTAATATAAGAAGAGAATTGAGTATTCCAAATGTTGGAAAAATTGAAAAGTTTTAATAACGAAAGATTAATTAAAGAGGCTAAATAATGCTGAGTATTGAATTAGTAAATTCAGTTTTCTTTTATGGATGAATGGTTGTTTATTTGATAGTTAAATAATCGACAAATCTAGCCTATACGATTGTTGGCCTAGAAAGACTGGGATCGAATTTATGTTCGAAAACCATTCCGACCAACGAATACGTAAACGTGGAAGATATTTGATATTGATCGAGATGTAGCAAATTGAACACCGTGGATCTTCATATAACAGGAGAACTACTTAAATTTTCTAGGTCACCCTTAGAGATATACCGTGGTTCTGTTATGGTTGAAATCTGTGGATTTCAAGGACTACTCGCTACTAATCCATAGGGTGATTCCTAGGATGTGTCAGGCGGGTGCCTTAAGTTTGTCCAGTCCTAGGACAACTTGTATGGACGGATGTTTGACAGAGTATTTCCAAAAGGGTCACGTACGTTGATTTTCTCAAATGTATTACTGTTTGGTGGAGGAGAAGACACCTTCTCTTAGCTTAACACCTAGGGTATTTTTGTGGATGTCAATTAGTGATTTTATGGAGGGTCCGATGATGTGGCATTCAAAGTAAATGGTAGCCATATGTTCTAAAAAGGTAATTATATCCTCAAGCCTCATCAACCGGGAAATGATATAAAATCGTGTAGGTCACATGGCTACATGGGTCACTCCTGTTAGGGTGTATTGTCACCATCTAGAGAAATTTCAATTGTTCTTCTTTCGTTTATGTATCCCCTGGGAATACGGTGGCATGTGGACCGTAAGGTGACAATATATTAGAAACACTCAAGCGAAGTGAGTGGCTAGTCATGTTTAGCCGAGTTGCAAGATGTTCTTGTTGTATTCAGTGTATTCCTCTCTATAGATGCACTATCGAAAGGTGGTCCCATACCTTGCCATAGTTGGAATCCATTCTCCAATAAGAGTCAACGATTTTTGAATATAGACGTGTATGTAGAGCTTGAGATGCAAACGTTCTACTAGATGGTTATTTATTTGATTTAGACACTATTATAATATCAGAATAGATATAATTTTAAAAATGTTTTGGGTTATCATAAGGTAAAAACGATCTGTGTTTACGTGTGGATTGGTCTTACGGTTATCCTTTTCTTTCGAAAGAAGTTTTCTAAAAGTAAAATCAGCTGGATGATACCAATAATTTAGTGAGTTTTCCTCACACTGGTTCACCAGACTGATCCGTGGCGTTTGCAATGCTCTAGTCAGACTAAGCATTACAAGATCAAGATAAGGTGCTATGAATTTCAGAAAATGAGCTAGAGGAGCTTAGACGTATAATTCATATTTAACTTTTATTCCGCTGTGTGATGTATATGAGGACAGAGTGTTATAATTGTCCAAATGTATTGAATGTCCACTGTACTCTGATAATTGTAAGTATTATTTCATGCTCTCAATAAAGATTTATTTCTGTATCATATTTTATTTTGCTGCAATGTGAGACTACTGTATCATCTATTAGTTTGTTTCTTCTTTTTCTTCTATTCTAATCTTTCTTTCTATTCCTCATCCTATTATTTCTATCTTTTAGCTTTTTGGTGATTTCGATATTCGGATTTTGGAAAGTAACACTATTTTATGTATTGTTGCCAAAATTCGAGCATCGAATCCCCGAGATGCTACAGTTGGTATTAGAGCAATGGTTTAGTAATAACCTTGGCTATATGGCGTAACTCAATATAGATGAGTTTAGTAATACTCTAAATTGTGTTTGACTATATACTCGTATATATGAGAGCGTACTTGTATATTTTATATAAAAAAGTTTTATATTGTGTTGATTGATCGATTCAATTGTTTAGAGATTCCATGTGATGAGCAATGAACCGATGACTGACTCAATATTATTTTGTAAAGAGCGTAATGAAATAATTTTTCCTAAATCGTATTTTTACGTAGAAAAGAAATAGTTTCTTAAATTACGTTGGTATTTGATTTATTGATTGATGCTGAGTCAAAAGTTGGTCACTAGTGACAGTCAACCCCCAATCGTATGGAGAGCACACGAATAACAATCACCAAATGCAGTAAAGTAATAAATCAGAGGAAACGCAAGACTTTTTATAGTGGTTCGGCAAAGATGGTGACTACGTACACATTATATGTATTGATTTACTTTCTATTACAAGTACAACACTTTTTTCTATTTGAAGAGAGAGGAAAGATTGACTATTTTGAAGTTAGCCATGAGGAAGATTCTCAAGGGGAATCGAAAGCCTAAAGTGGAGAAAAGAATGTCTAAAAGAAGTCCCTTTCCATTTTGAGCTTGGACGTATTTATAGGTGAAGAAGTGGGCTGATTTGGCTGCCACGTGGCTTGCCTCTTTTGCGGAGCTCAGACACGTAGAGCTTGATCATTTGAAGTAGTTGCGGCGGTGGGACCCTGTCTATTGTTGATTAATATTATCCTCGAAAATTGTGGCTTATGTGGCACTCGAGATGAGGTGTATCAAAAGTAGAGCTTTGTCCGGAAGTGGTTGACCGCCATCAATGCCTTGAGAATCAAGCCGAGTATTGAATGACTCAGCTGAATATTTCCACATAGATCCAGAGATATCTGCTTGATCCAAACTTTAAGGAAGTGCTTGACTCGGTTGGTCTGGGAGAGCGATTATGTCGGGGGCATGAGTTGTCGCTGCTCGAAGGAGACTGGTTCTAGTAAAGTTTTTTATGGGTTTCCTGAAGTACATGTTATTCTATCGATTGATCAACCGATGCTGAAAAGTGAGCTTCTTGACATTGGGCTTCGATTTGTTGAATTATGACAGCTTTTACCAAAAAGTTGGTCAACATTTTTCCCTTTAGAATACATCTTTCTTGGTAAAGGAGGTGTGTTCTGAATGTAGTCTCAAAGCTCAATGTGCGGGCAGAGATGGTTGCGTCGAACTATATTAAGGCCAGAAATCCGACAGTCCTAATGGCTGTATCAAGGCCAGAAAATCAACGATCGGTATAGATCGTATTGAGACTAGAAAACAGACAACCACCAAAGACCGTATTAAGGCCGAGAAGGTTATAAAAATAGTAGCAGCTTCCAATACCTGTAAAGATAATGTAGACCGTTCTTGGTATAAAAATGACTATGAACTTGATTGGATGAGTATTAATCATATTTGACTTGAAGATAAGGGTGAGCAGTAATCACACTTGGCTTAGAGAGGCAGCGAGTATTATCCATACTCGGCTTATGGAGATAGCGAGTATTATCCATGCTCGGCTTACAGAGATGGTGAGTATTATCCATATGCGGCTTACAAAGATGGTGAGTATTATCCATACTCAGCTTATAGCAAATGTTAATCATGCTCGGCATATATAATTTGTTCGTACCTAGCTGATGGAACCAGACGTACGAGGTGATGTATAAGTGATTTTACGAAGTTATAGTGAGTGGTGCGTGCACACGGCTTAGAGAAGGGGCGAGTATAATCCATACTCAGCTTAAATAAATTTGACCATACTCGGCTCGAGGAGTAGGTTTAGAGATAGTGACAGGTTTGGACCGTATATTACAGATGGTGGCTTTGCACTAACCACATTCGGGTTGGTGAGTGTCAGTCACACTCGGATTAAATCATTCAATCATAATCCATGTTTGCTAAAGAAAGTTAATTGTTGCTAAAGAGCTGTTACAAGAAAATGGAAAAAATTCTAAGAGGACGGCTGTTGATTCCAGAGCATTCCAAGGAGCTAAATCCTAGCCCCGTACATGTGTACATCAACATATCCATTTTATTGAAAGAAATAAAGATACATTGAAAATAAGAAATCTAAATCTTATTAATTAATGATGATGCCGCGAGTGCTTAGCTCAGGGTTCTTTCCGTTTCTAAGAGCTCGAGGACCGGCGTGAGGAGCTTGGGCAGAAGATTATTGCGGGATGGCATGTGTAGTTTTCTTGATATAATCTGGTAGTTCCCCTATCTGACCCTATCCTCGATGAGATCACACAAGTGCCTGTATTCGTTAGTGCTGTGACCAGATATGTTGTGAAACATGCAGTGCTTTTCGGAATCGAGCTCTTTCCGGGTCAGCTCTCTCCGAGAGGTTTTGGGAAAGGTAGGGATCCTTATACATTAAGTAGATGTCGAGAAGGGAAGAATTGATATTGGTGTACTGATCATACTTGTTCTCTCTCTGATGTTGTATGTTGCGTTCACTTTTTTCCGAGGCCTTTCCGCCTCCTTTATTCTGGCCATTGATATTGGATGGACCCCCTTCTTTAGTGGTAAGGACCTCGAGGCTCTCCATCTCAATGCTGGTGTCTTCTTGTCGAAGGAGCTGCTTGGCCTCTGCATAGAAATCTTCATTGTCCTTGGGAGGATCTTGGGTCAAAGAGATTGAGAATTCCGATCGGTTCTGAACACCAGCGATGGAATCCATAAGCACTATCGATGGCTCGGGTCGATCGAATGATGTTATGGCCATGCTAAATCTTTTGAGGAAAGATCAAAGTGTCTCTCCTGGACGTTGCATTAAGGAGGTCAAGAACATGACACTCTTTAGTCAGGAGATGTGAACTCTGAACTACTCAACGAGGCGGGTTATCAGCGTGTTCAACTGCCAATCGACTCCATTGTTAGCTGCCGAAACCACATTCCAGATATATCTATAAGAAAGAGTGGGAATCATTTGGCCATAACTTTGGTCGATGCAGGGAGTACTTCCATATGACGCATGTATCACATGAGATGAATGGTCGAGTCGGTCCGACCGTTGTAAGGTTCGATAGCTGGAAACTTGAAGTCCGGGGGATTGCAGGAGTTTCTAATTTCCCTTATGAAGGGGCTGCAGTGGATATTATCTACATCCTGCTGAGAAGAAGTGCCCCAGGTGAAGCATCGGATGATGCTTGCAAGCTGGCTTCCATCTCCAAGGAGTCGCTGCCATGAATCCAGCTCTACATTTGGAAGAACTCCAGTACTAGGATCCACCGAAAGGATGCTCAGAAGGGTGACCATTGGTTGGGCTCGACCTCCGAGAGTTGAGTGAAGGTGAGAGCAAGGGTCCATCGCAGTTATTGGTTCTGGGTAGACTGGCGCCTGTTGAACTTGATGAGAATTGGTCCCAGCCATGCCCGCGATGGAAGGTCCGGGAATATCCTGCATAACATGTGATGTTCAGGGCTCCCTAGCGCCCCCGCCCAAAGCGATATTAGAAGGGTTTATGGTAGCGTTTTCCTCCGCCATGGTGAGAACCGGTATGGTATAGTTGTCTCTCTAGTTCGAAGGGAAGGCTCCAATACCTCTTCGTTGAAGGAGAGGAGGCATAAAACGAGTCTGTTGTATGATGCTGGGTTGTAATGGGAATGACATTGATCATGATTGACCCAGCGGTTACTCGATTGGTCAGGAGGGTCGAGGTATTCCCCAAAGTAAAGGCAATATAGTCGAATGACCTAGATCTTAATTGTGGGCCTCCTGTGAATCTGCGGCTGTGCCGGTCGCAAGAAGCGGTACTCTTGGTTGTGATCGATTTGGAGGTGGAGCTGAACCAGAAGGAAGCAAAGGTGTGATCTTATATGCGGCTTGTATTTGTGCAGACTGAAGGTCGGTTACTGCCCCAACTTCACTAGGTGGAGGAATTGATGTTGAAGCGTTAAATCCCTTTTCTATCCGAGGGAGAAGGTGATGCTTCAACTGTTGTTGTCGTTCGAGAAGTTTACCCTGAGATGTCATCTGGCCTCTGAACTCGGCCATAATCTTATCCATGTCATCCCGAGTAAGATATCAGGACACGTCTTCATGAGAGGAGGCATCCTGACTTGCTTCTATAGCGTTTGTCTCGGCCGCATCAGTGTTCGTGGGAAGGGAAGATGTTGCATCTTTCTTTCGCTTGTAAGCCATTGGTCGGAACTTACTAAAGGTCGTGAGGTATGTAAGAACGTGCCCCCTCCTGGCACAACAAAGTGTTGACGTCAAAAGTTGGTCACTAGTGACAGTCAACACCCAATTGTGTGGAGAGCACATGAATAACAATCACAGAATGTAGTAAAGTAAAGAAAACAGGGGACACGCAAGACTTTTTATAGTGGTATGGAAAAGATGATGCCTACGTCCACTTTATATGTATTGATTTACTTTTTATTACAGGTACACATCTTTTTTGTATTTGAAGAAAGAGGGAAGATTGGTTATTTTGGAGTTAGCTGTTAGGGAGGCTCTCAAAGGGAATCGAAAGCCTTAAGTGGAGAAAACAACGTTTGAAAGAAGTCCCTTTCCATTTTGAGCATGGAGGTATTTATAGGTGAAGAAGTGGGCTACCACATGGCTTGCCTCTTTTGAAGAGCTTAGACACATGGAGCTTGATCATTTGAAGTAGTTGTGGCGGTGGGACACAGTTTACTGTTGAATAATATTATCCTCGAAAATTGTGGCTTATGTGAAAGTCGAGATGAGGTGTATCAAAAGTAAAGCTTTGTCTAGAAGTGGTTGACCACATTTATTGCCTTGAGAATCGGGACTAGTATTGAATGACTTAGCTAAATATTTCCACATAGATCTAAAGATGTCTTGTCGATCCGGAAGTGCTTGACTCGATCCGACTAGGAGAGCGATTATGTCGGGGAACGAGATGCCGGTGCTTGAAGGAGACTGGTACAGGTCGACTCTTTTCTTTATTTCCTGAAGTACAGGTCATTCTATCAATCGATTGACTGATGCTGAAAAGTGAGCTTCTTGACATTGGGCTTCGATCCGTTGAATCGCGATAGCTTTTGCCAAAAAGTTGGTCAACACTTGATTTGAATGAAATTCAAATGGGAATATGGAATTACAATGGTTTAATATAACCAAAAGATAAATCAAATGATTTTTGAAATATAAATCAGAATTTGGAGTTATAATTGAAAGCTAATGGAAATGATGAATAACAATGGACTAGAAGTCAATCTGATATTACCTGTCTGATAATAAGGGATTTAAGCCAAAGCGTATATAAATAAGAAAATAATATTGAAATCAATTGGTTTGTTTAAGTTGGTTGTGCGTTGTTTATTAATTGAATGTTAGATTGGTTGGATAGGAATCCATCAACAGTTAATGAAGTTAAATGAATATATTGGAAGCTAAAGAAAAATTCCGGTATAATGAATTGAATGGATTGGAACTTTATTTAAAGGTAAGTTATATAGATTTAAAATGAGACTGAAACCATATTAAATTAAAACAAACTCGCTGCATCGCAGTATTTCGTAATTTGATGATTTGAACTTCAATTGAGTATACAGGGTTCAATATGTGTCGGAATTCATTGAAATAAGAATCTCCCGGATCTATTGGCTAAAATTATTTTCCAATGAAAACTCTAGAGTTCAAGTTGGAATGCAAATAAATTGAATGTTGATAACTGAAATAGAGCTCAATGCATATAGTTTGATTGTGTCGAGTGAAATAATAGGTGAATTGAAGTAAATCCAATTCGAGTAGAAATAATTGAATATGACTTGGAATATTATTCAATTAAGTTTGTTCTATAGGATTGAGCTTTGAAATAGAAGTTAATATGTGTATATTAAATAATGAAAAATAAACTTGGATTATATAAACTTAAGTTGAAAGAAAATGAATGAAGAATGGATCAAGTTGAGTTTAATTGAAATTGAACTATGAACTCTAGTATAAATTTATATGGACTTGTAAATATTCAAACCTAAAACTTAGGTTAAATAAAACTCGATTTATTTATAAGAAAAAATGTATATATTTGAACACGGATGTTTAAAGTATCATGAGTTGAGAAAGAGAATAAATTAGTGCATGAATTGGAAGTAAGAAGTTGAATTGATCATAATCAATTAGAAATGGATACATAAATGATTGTACAGGTTTATTGATTGGAAGCAAATGTGAGAAAAATTGGATGCTCAACAAAAAGGTACATTATTTAGTTCATTATAAGATTTTATGAGCCTATTTGGCATACCACTTGGCTTTTTGATTTTATTTTTGAATGGAAAGGCTCTAGAAAGACGACTTGTAGTTGTATTGATTAAGCCGTAAAAGGAAGTGCTCGCGAAATTTTTCGAAAAATTAAGGAGTTAGACAAATTTTCAAGAGTTTTGGAAAAAAATTCTTAACAAAATTTATAGAAAATCGAAGTTAAGAATTTTTGAAGGAAATTGAAAACTAATGAGTTGGTTGCACAGTAAGGATGTAGAGGTGAGTGTCGAGTCGCATAGGTAGATTGTGGGAAGTTAACAAGGTGTAGCACTTTTTTCTGCTTTGTAATTTCGAGGATGAAATTCTTTTAAGGGGAAGGAATGTAACATCCATATTTTTGGTTATTTATGTAACGACCCGGGTTTTAGCGATCCTGGTTATCGACATAAACTCAATGTTGACTATCTAAGCATCGGAAATACCGGATAATCCATGAAAGAAATTAGAGGGTGATAATATATGAGATAAAAAGTTAGAATAGAAGAAGAGGAAGAACATACAACATCAAAGTGAACACGAATCTAACAGCGAAACGAACAATATATAATAGATACATAACTTCGAAATAAAATCAGTATATGAATATACATATCATTATCAAAGTACATCACTTACAACACATCGGAAATAAACAATTGCTATATAATCCTGAAGCCTTCTGCTCCAAGCTCTCAGTATATCTGTAAAATCTTAACTATTTGACTGCCAGTACAAAATTGGGCACCCAAGAGTTTAGGGAAAACAAGACAAAATAAACTCTGGGTCAGTCATGGGACTGGTGTGAGTAAAAAATTTAAAACAGTTTGAAAAAAATAAATGATATCTCATAAGACCACGCCGTATAACACGAAACGGTTTTTTCCCTGATGAGAATCCAAAACATTGATTCAAAATTCAAAAATCATTCTGAACAAACGATAATCTTTATATCAAAACCCTTTTGATATTTTAATAGTGTCTATCAACCACAATATAATAATCATCTACTAGAACTCTTTCATCTCACATTCCACATACCTAATATATAATCAAAAACTGCAGGCGCTTATTGGGTAATGAATTCCAACTGGCATGGTACGAGACCACCTTCTGACACTGTATCTCTATAGAGGAATACACCGGGTTCAATAAGAACATCTTGTAACCCAGGCTAAACATGACCGGTCACTTATTTTGCTTCAGTGTACCGAATGTATTATCACTAACGGTTGGGATCAGTAACCGTTTCCTGAACGGGACAACATCGAAATAGAATATAGAAATAAATGGAATTTCTCTAGATCAGTTGACAATATACCCTAATTGGCAGCTAACCACTTAGCCATGCGACCTACCCGATTTTTACCATTTCCGATTGTGAGGCTAGAGGCCATAACATATCCTTTTCAAACCACATCTTCATTCACTTTGAATGTCACATCGTCATACCTGCTAAATCACAAATTGATTTCTCCAAACATATCACGGGTAAACAGCTAAGAGAAATGAATTCCTCCGCCACCAAACGTAAATATTTTTGAAGAGATCAACTTACGCGATCTACTAAATATACTCCGTCAGACATTCTTCCATGCAGGTCGTCCTGGGATCAGACAGACTGAAGGCACTATTCTGTAAACAAGACAGCCCTTGCATAACACCGTCTTCAATTATCTTCATCATATTTGATTCGCAGCGTTAACCTCTATACAAAATGGTTTTCAGATAATGAATTTGATCCCGGTCGCCCCATATTGACAAAGTAAAAATGGTCAAGAACTTTGATAGTCGGTGATTTAACTATTAAAGAAAAATAACAACGATATTATTTCCAGGTGGAAATTATATCGATCAATCATCAATCAACATTTATTCATTTCCCTATTCTCGTTTCCATATATTCATCAAATCCTTATTTTCTAATTTTAGAAAATATACGTTGTTAACTTTGGAAAACGTTCCTATTTCTGATTCATGCATCACTGTCTTCTCACATATATCAGTCTCTAACTGTAAACTAGTAAGAGAACAACCCCCTACGTATTAACGCCGAAGGCCAAAACCAACAACAGATCAATACCCAGACAGCTGCTCAACTTATCTAATCTCCATTCAGTTTATAATTACATCAACTCCATTTTAATTCCTATTTCAAACCCTATTTCCTTTATAAATATTTTATTAGCAAAATATATACTTAAATCCTTTATTCACATTAAATGTAAATAATATTTCTTCTTTGCAATCAAAACAGTTTGATTTCGTATTTAAAACAATATTTATACTTCTAATTATAGAATTCTTTTGATATAAAATCTCATTTTATTCTTCTAACACTTATAATCCCATTTATAAATGCTGCTCAAATTCCATTTAAAATATCGGTGTTAAAACTGATTCCTACTTCTCTATATAAATTCAGTCTTATATATTTTGTTTATCAAATGATAAATATTTTATTTTATTTATAAAACATTATTTATAAATTAATCTTCTCAATCTATTTGGTAAAACAGATTTCTATTTAATATCCACTTTAAATAGTCTTCTCATAATTCTTTTATATCTCATCGATTTCCTTTTATAATCCTATTTATTTTCTAAACAAATATTCCTTTTATAATTCTATTTACTTTCTAACTAAATATTCCTTTTATAATTCTATTTACTTTCTAAATAAATATTCCTTTTATACTTCTAATTATTTTCTATATAAATAATCCTTTTATAAAATTCTAATTATTTTCTATATATTCTTTCTGTAAAATTCTTTAATTTTATAAATATATTAATTTCAATTTACACTTTGAAAATTTTCTTTTCACATTCCGTTATTTCTTATGGTATTTAAAATACCAAATAACCATGATCAACATCATCTACACACCCATAATCAATCACATCATATATCACAATATATGAAAACAAACTGTATTATAAATATTAAGGAATCCAGTTTGATCCCTCCAACCTGTATCCCTGCATTCATAGATGTTAAGAAATATAAATAACATAGATTTCATTTATGTATGAAATATTCTGATAAACAGAATCAATATTTGATTAACGATTTATATATATATATATATATATATATATATATTATTACCTACAATTTCAACCAATAAATCAGCAATTCAACCAAAAAATCAACACACAACAATCAATCATCATTTATCAATACTAGATTATATTTATAAAAATATAAACTGTACAGAGTTAGTGAGATTTACTCACATTGGTCGGTTATTCAACAATAACGATAAACTGTTCAACAACTCTATTCAGGCATTTTATTCTGCCATAAATTCAAACGAGCTTCAATCCACTCCAAACCAGATCCATTGTGTCGGGCTCGTCCATACGATCCCAACGGATCTTATTTTACTGAATTTGGTTAAAATACGGATAAGATACGATAAATTAAAATTAATACATTAATTTATTTGAATTTAAACTTAATTTAAATTTATATCGTGCCTTACCCGTTACTTCTTTGGCCCAGTACCGTGCATCCGCTATCAAAAGTAATTCATCTTCTTCATTTTAGAGCTCCAGATAACCCGCTCCTTCCCATGTCCAAATCTTTATTACCCATTTCTCTTATGCTTACCGCTCCACATACAAAAGAATTCGATCTCCTACTCCCATCATTTTCCCCGCAAGTTTTGCCACTTCGCAATCAAATAGTGCCTACCACTTGTACACTCACACCACCCGTATACAAACAAAACTTCATGTTGTACTTCCCTTCAACTACTGACTGCACACTCTATCCTTCCTAGCTTAACATCGCGCCTGTACAAATATTGAATTTGACTACTACCGGTACCACTACAGTACAGATTCCGACGCGCCGGTTGGCAAGTCCCAATTTGCATTCGAATGTATGTAGCACAAAATGACCATTTTCAATTGATTAGATAACTCACTGTCCTGTCGTCTGAATGAAGCCAGCAAGAGCGTGAGACTATGTTATTCGTTCATTCACTTTCAAGTTGACACTTTCAATTATATGAACAGAGAGACTGTAATAGCCATATGTTGCATTATGACAATATTCCTCATCACAACAGTATAAATCCATAAAAATATGAACACCAGAACTACCGCAGTACACCAGCCCGCGAACCCGTCCATTAATTTCCCACCTACTTTACATTACACGCAAGCTACTCATTTATTGCTCCGTCCATCACTACACCGTTTGGCCAATAGAAAATGACCCCAACAATAAACTCCTTCTTCCCCCACATCCATATTCCTACGTCTAAAAATATCTCCGCTCAAGTACTTTAACTCAAAGGCCACTGCTCCTTTGTTCCTCCACCATTTTTAAACTCTGAACACCCTACTCATCCACCTGCGTTTCAGACCAACCCACAACATATAGAACCTCCGCTCCGTCCATTCACAGCAAAAATACTTCGCCCTTCGTTTTCTATGCAGCGTTCAACCAGTTCATTATGTTGTCGCCAACGGATGCTTTGTGGAAGAGATCAAGTTGCTTTTTGTTTAGGAGAATAGGAATCGTTCGTTATATACTTATGAATTGCAGTTGGGTTTTGAAAATGGAAGTGGCAATCGATTTCACATTGATTTTGAATTTTCCTTTCTTTTTTGCCTTTTTAGTGAAGAGGACGATGGTTATGAATTTGCTAAGAAGAAGATTTTAAAAAAAAGGAGAAAAGAAAACAAAAACGAAATGACCATCAAATGGCCATATATATAGCACTTTCCTTAGTGATGAAGAAAACAATATAATATATATCTACTTTACTTAACCCATAAGTAGTTAAGCTTGTAGAGGAGACGTGACTTTGTATTGATGGTTGACGGTGAGAGGACTGAGCATATAATGTGTGTGGATGTATAGTTTTATTTTTTAAATGCTTGGCTAAAAAGGACGGTTATGTATCCTTAATACGTAAGATAATAAAAGTAATAAAATACTGAACCATACATCATTGGCAATTCCTTTATAATTTAATTTATATTTTGATTTTCATTTGCAAGTGAACGTTGCGGAACTTTCGGAAAACAGCATAAATACTGGTGTGCTGATCTATTTATATATCGAAGTTTCTTCATTCCAAAGTAAAGAAGACCTACACAACTATTATAATATATACATGCTATATTACTTCAGTCTTAAGTTCTTAACAGTAGTACTGCAGATTGATTTTTCCAAGGCAGGTAGGACTGCGTTTGAAGGGACGTGGTACAAAGCTTGGCAACTAAGGAAGCATATATATATATATATATATATATATATATATAAGTCCTTTCGAATGAGCTGTGCTTTGAAGAAAAAAATGAAGCAACGCCCTTTTATATACGTAGGTAGTATATATATTTGTTTACTTGTTTGTGAGCTTCTCACGTGCAAAAGATGGTTTCATTAGATGTTTGAAAATGGTAGCACGTAGCCTTCTGATTTTAGTGCTTATGCTTAATGTGAACGTGAAACCATTTTAAAGTTAGAAATGTATGTATGTATGTATTGTGTAAATATATAGTTCATTATCTAAAAAATTTCTAAGAAAATTACACTTCTATATTCTGTATCATCACCTCTACTGCCAACTATAACATGTAGTATGGCCTTGACGTTGTGTTCACATGAATTGGATTATGAAATCTGTTGTTGCTCGAAAATCATATTCACACTAACAACTCCTGCATCACTTAATAAATGAACCATTTAAGCGTGTGTGTCGCACACGGTATTTTACTTCGCTTTGTCAGCTTGGCTTAAACGACATTCTATTTGCAAATCATACCGTTGTCTTATCTTATATTGTCTTTTTATTTTTAAACAATCATTAATAATTTAATTTCTATTTTATATTTATTAGATGATCAAATTTTTTTTTATTCAATACATTAAAACGATTAAATAAATTAGTTATTTAATCGCTAAAATTGCGGGATGTTACATTCTTCCCCCCTTAAAATAATTTCGTCCTCGAAATTGCTAAGGTAGAAAACAAACCCTATTAACTAGGTTAAAAATTACTTGTTTATCTATTATCTTCAGTTTCAACTGAACCAATAAATTTTAATAAAATATTAACAAAAAATTTCAAATATTCCAAAAAATTCGAACACCTTAATTTTTCAAAAAAATTCGCCAGCATCTCCTTTGTACGTCTCAATCGATACAACTACAACTCGCCTCTCTGGGCCATTCTCAATCCATAATAAAATCACACAGCCAAGCGACTTGCCAAGTCAGTCCATAAAAATCTCATACCATATGAAATAAACTTGTACCTTTTTGTCGAGCATATCATTATATCATTTCCATCTGCTGGCAATTCTGCATATACCAATGTCATCCCAATCAAACTAAAATCACTTTATCTCCAACACAACCATTCGTGTATCCAAGCCAAATTCCGTTATCAATCTCAAGTAACATTCTTGATTTTCAATATAGTTTCACAAATTTCCATCTAATTTGTTTTTAATTCAAAAAATCCGCTTCTGGGAAATTTAAATAGCTTTGCTTTTCTAAAACCGCATATTCCTTTTTGGATTTCAAACAACTTATTTCTCAAAACAATTCGATAACAAAATCCCTTGTAGTAATCCATCACTTAGAACTCGAAAACGAAAACTGATGATGTGGCCAGCATCATCATAGTTATTTCCCAGCGATCGAAGTGAGTTCAATACTATATCACTTTTCAAAACTCAAATTTAAACACTTCCATTTTGAAATCAGTTCAAAATATCCTTTACACTGCTCGAAAACATTTCTAAAATCTCTCAGGATTTTAAAATTCTCATATATTTAATTCAATACATTTAAAAACACTTTCCCAACTTTTTAAGAATTTTAATTCCAATTCTGGGTTAAATCCAGATTCAGTTCATCTTGATTTATATATCTTACCTTAATACGAATTTATATTGGTTATATCTAACATTTTCACTTGTTATAATCTCGTTCAACCAATATGTCCAATATATTACAATAATTCCAATATAAATCCTTTATATACCAAAATATAATTTGGGTAAAATTATTTCGTTTACCCTCTTTTCAAAACATACTATGTCGGTTCATCGTATTCAAGTGTTTAGACACCCTTACCGATACAGTGGAACAAACTGATCGACCAGAACTAATAAATAACTCAACCAATAAATATCCACAATATAAAACAATTTTATATTGAATAATAAATACGTTCACTCGTCAATCTAGGGCATTACTACTCCCATCTATACTGAGTCACGCCACAGAGCCAAGGTAATTACTTAACCTTCAGCTTTGATACCACTGTAACGACCCAGGTTTTCGCGATCCTGGTTATTGATATAAACTCAATGTCGACTATCCAAGCATCGGAAATAATGGATAGTCCATGAAAGAAATTAGAGGTTGAGAATAGATAAGATAGAAAGTTAGAATAGAAGAAGAAGAAGAACATACAACATCAGATTAAACACGAATCTCACAACGGAACGAACAATATATGATAGATACATAACTTTGAAATAAAATCAGTGTATGAATATACATATCATTATCAAAGTACAACACTTACAACACAGCGGAAATAAACAATTGCTATATAATCCTGAAGCCTTCTACTCCAAGCTCTCAGTATATCTGTAAAGTCCTAACTACTTGACTGCCCGTACAAAATTGGGCACCCAAGAGTTTAGGGAAAACAAGACAAAATAAACTTCGGGTCAGTCATGGGACTGGCGTGAGTAAACAATTTAAAACAGTTTGAAAAAAATAAACGATATCTTATAAGACCATGCCGTATAACACGGAACGGGTTTTCCCTTATGAGAATCCAAAACACTTGATTCAACATTCAAAAATCCTTTTGAAAGAAACGATAATCTTTATATCAAAATCCTTTTGATATTATAATAGAGTATATCAACCACAATATAATAATAATCTAGCAGAACGCTTTCATCTCATGTTCCACATACCTAATATATAATCAAAAGCCATGGGCGCTTATTGGGTAATGAATTCCAACAATCAAGGTATGGGACCACCTTCCGACAGTGTATCTCTAGAGAGGAATACACCGGGTTCAACAAGAACATCTTGTATCCCAGGCCAAACATGATCAATCACTCATTTCTCTTGAGTGTACAAAATGTATTACCACCAACGGTTGGGATCAACAACCGTTTCCCGAAAGGGACGGCATCGAAACAAATTATTGAAGTAAATGGCATTTCTCTAGATCAGGTGACAATACACCCTAATTAACAGCTAACCACTTAGCCATGCAACCTACCCAATTTCTACCATTTCCGGTTGTGAGGCTAGAGGCCATAACGTATCCTTTTCAACCACATCTTCATTCACTTTGAATGTCACATCGTCATACCCGCTAAATCACAAATTGATTTCTCCAAACATATCACGAGTAAACAACTAAGAGAAAAGAATTCCTCCGCCACCAAACGTAAATACGTTTGAAGAGATCAACTTACGTGATCTATTAAATATACTCCATCAGACATTCTTCCATACAGGTTGTCCTGGGATTGGAAAGACCGAAGGCACTATTCTGTAAATAGGACATCCCTTGCATAACACCGTCTTCAATTATCTTCATCATATTTGATTCGCAACGTTAACCTCTATACAGAGTTGTTTTCAGATAATGAATTTGATCCTGGTCTCCCCGTGTTAACGATGTAATAATGGTCAAGAACTTTGATAGTCGGTGATTTAACTACCAAAGAAAAACATGTGTGCAAACAACGATATTATTTCCAATTGGAAATTCTATCGATCAATCATCAATCAACATTTATTCATTTCCCCATTTCTCATTTCCATATATTCATCAAATCCTTATTTTCTAATTTTAGAAAATATACGTTAGTAACTTCGGAAAACGTTCCCATTTCTGATTCACGCATCACCATCTTCTCACATATATCAGTCTCTAACTGTAAACTGTAAGAGAACAACCCCCTACGTATTAACCTCGAAGGTTGAAACCAACATCAGATCAATACCCAGATAGCTGTTCAACTTAACTAATCTCCGGTCAGTTTCCAATTCCCTTAACTCCATTTTAATTCCTATTTCAAACGTATTTCCTTTATAAATATTTTATTAGCAAAATATTTACTTAAATCCTTTATTCAAATTAAATGTAAATAATATTTCTTCTTTGTAATCAAAACAGTTTGATTTCGTATTTAAAACAATATTTATACTTCTAGTTATAGAATTTTTATATAAAATCCCATTTTATTCTTCTAACACTTATAATCCCATTTATATTCACCTTTATAAATGCTGCTCAAATTCCATTTAAAATATCAGTGTTAAAACCGATTCCAACTTCTCTATATAAATTCAGTCTTATATGTTATGTTTATCAAATGATAAATATTTTATTTAATTTATAAAACATTATTTATAAATTAATCTTCTCAATCTATTTGTCAAAATAGATTTCCATTTAATATCCACTTTAAACAATATTCTCATAATTCTTTTTATATCTCGTCAATTTCCTTTTATAATCCTATTTATTTTCTAAACAAATATTACTTTTATAATACTATTTATTTTCTAAATAAATATTCCTTTTATAATTCTATTTACTTTCTAAATAAATATTCCTTTTATACTTCTAATTATTTTCTATATAAATAATCTTTTATAAAATTCTAATTATTTTCTATATATTCTTTTTGTAAAATTCTTTGATTTTATAAATATATTATTTTCAATTTACACTTTGAAATTTTCCTTTTCACATTCTGGTATTTCTTTTGGTATTTAAAATACCAACTAACCATGATCAACGTCATCTACACACCCATAATCAATCACATATTATATATCACATCATATATCACAATATATGAAAACAAACAGTATTATAAATATTAAGGAATCCTGTTGGATCCCTCCAACTTGTATCCCTGCATTCACAGATGTTAAACAATATAAATAACATCGATTTCATTTCAGTACGAAATATTCTGATAAACAGAATCAATATTTGATTAATGATTTATATATATATCGTTATCTACAATTTCAACCAAGAAATTAGCAATTCAACCAAACAATCAACACACAGCAATCAATCATCATTTATCAATATTTGATTATATTTATAAAAATATAAATTGTACAGAGTTAGTGAGATTTACTCACATTGGTCGGTTATCGTTGAATAACGATAAACTGTTCAACAGCTCTGTTCAGGCATTTTATTTTGCCATAAATTCAAACGAGCTTCAATCCACTCTAAACCAGTTCCATCGTGTCGCGCTCGTCCATACAATCCCAAAGGATCTTATTTTACTGAATTTGGTTAATGTACGGATAAGATACGATAAATTAAAATTAATACATTAATTTATTTGAATTTAAAATTAATTTAAATTTATATCGGGCCTCACTCGTTACTTCTTTGGCCTAATACCGTGCATCCGCTATCAACAGTAATTCGTCTTCTTTATTTTAGAGCTCCAGATAACCCGCTCCTTCCCATGTCCAAATCTTTATTACCCATTTCTCTTATGCTTACCACTCCAAATACAAAAGAATTCGATCTCCTACTCCCATCATTTTACCCGCATGTTTTGCCACTTCGTAATCAAACAGTGCCCACCACCTGTACACTCACACCACCCGTATACGAACGAAGCTTCATGCTGTACTTCCCTTGAACCACTGACTGCACACTCCATCCTTCCGAGCTTAACACCGTGCCTGTACAAAAATCGAATTTGACTACAACCAATGGCACTTCAGTGCGGATTCCGACGCGCAGGTTGGCAAGTCCCAATTTGCATTCAAATGTATGTAGCACAAAACGACCATTTTCAATTAATTAGATAATTCAGTGTCATGTCGTCTGAATGAAGCCAGCAAGAGCGTGAGACTATGTTATTCGTTCATTCACTTTCAAGTCAACACTTTCAATCATATGAACAGAGAGACCGTAATAGCCATATGGTGAATTACGACAATATTCCTGATCACAACAGTATAAATCCACGAAAATATGAACACCTGAACTATCGCAATACACCAGCTCGCGAACCCGTCCATTAATTTCCCACCTACTTTGCATTTCACGCAAGCTACTCGTTTATTTCTCTGTCCATCACTACACCGTTTGGCCAACAGAAAATGACCCCAATAGTAAACTTGTAACACCCCACATCCGTTAGTGTCACTCACAAAGGGAATGCACTAAGTTCTGTGAAGTATTATAGGTAAAAGATGCAGATAAATTACAAGACAGATAAATAAAGCAGCGGAAAAGTGAATAAAACTTTATTTCATTTATAACAGCTTGTACAAAGATTGTTTTCCAACAACAAAGTATCCATCTTTTTTAACAAAATAAAGAAGCATAAATATACAATGATATTCCACAATAAAACATTAGCCAGCCGTAGCGGTGGAAAAGAGAGTCCAAAGCAGCACATCAAAGAGTCTTCAAGCTTGGGAAGAGTAACAGGTCCATATAAATCTGAGCTATTCCCTCCTTGACTACTTGGGAGGGGGAACAGAAGAAAAGAAGACGAAAGAAAACATAGAGTCAGACATAAAGCCTGGTAAGTCTAGTGGTGCTTCGGTATATGAATAAGGAAAAGGACATGACAGGCATAAAAATGAAAATGGGAAAATACCATAAACTAAGGCAAAGCAGTTTAGAATCGAAATTACTATCGCATCCCATATTAATCTCTGCATCACCTAACTAGTTTCCTAACTAGAAATCTGTATAAAATGATAACGTGATCCCAGTCCCTGTAAATATTGTTTCCATCAGGCGCACATTTATTTATTACCTAGATTTCATCTTGGGTTTTCTATCGAGCGTTCCCTAGATTCACCTAGGGTTTATGCGACTTGTCTACTACTTCTCGGATTCAGGATTTATGCCACCTAGGTCCACTAGGGATTATGCTACCTGTCGAACGATGCCCCTAGTCTAGAAAACATTACCTAGAGTGGTATATGTTCCTAGACCTTCCCCACGTAAGTGTCGCGAATCGTTTATCGCTGTCTAGATGAACATGTCCTGAAATGTGCGACCCGAGTCCCGTGGCAGGGCTATTCTAGAAACACGGAACTCGGTCGGGAGATTTTAGATATCTGCCGATGCAGATGCTAAGGTCTGTTTTTCTACTAGTGGTTATGGTCCCACGTGACCCCTCCCTCAACTAATGAAAGGCAATCCAAGAAAATCAAGCATGAGAACTATACTCTTGCCACCCTATGCCCCACTTTCCTATTGGCCAGCCTCACCCATAACTAGATAGCAAGTATATGGTCTGTTGGGAGTTCTCTGCCTTTCCTCACGCGTACTACGATTGACTCAAGATGGTAGGTAGACGATGAGTCGCTATCACCGGGCTACTGGTCTCGTCGAATCACGCTGGTCCATCCCAGTCTTTAGGTTGCCTTAAATTGCAACCAAGGCATACCCTTGGTTCTTCTGACGCAAACCTTAACCTCTGTGACCCCAGGCGGATCATCTGCAACCTCACAGAAGGATACCAATACTACCCTCACGTCCCCTGAAGCTGTGCTTCTAAACCCAGTCCGCTGGAGCCTTTTTCGAAATCGGATGAACATTTGCTCCTTCTCATGTACTTGTTAAGCGATGATCTACCATATCGGGTTATTCATCTATTATGGACCGGCTCAGTTTTCTTGACTAAGAATTATTACTTAGTTGTTCTCAACTAAGGTTTACCACTTAGTTTCTTTTCTCATAAATCTTGTTAACTAAGGTTTATCACTTAGTTTCTTTAACTAAGGATTTCAACTTAGTTCCCGTTCTCGATTGTTTCTTAACTAGGGTTTACTACTTAGCCCTCTTTCTCGTCAAGTTGGATTGGTTAAGTGTCATTAGTCAATTCAAGTTAACTTAACCCATTCCTTTGTCATATTAAGCTGGCTAAGTGTTATCAGTAGTTCATGTCGACTTAACCCTATCACAAACCAAGTTATATTGGTTAAGTATTTCTTATTACTTAACCCAACCCATTCATCTTGTATTGGTTAAGTGTCCCTTTTTACCTAACCTTTCCCATCTGTTTTAACTAACATGTTATAACGGTTAAGTGTTCCCTTAGTTAACTTAACCCTAACATCTGTTTAATTAACATGTTCTAATGGTTAGGTATTGTCCCTTCATGTTTCAACTTAACCCTGTTCAATTTATCACACTATGATGGTTAAGTGTTCTAAGTTTACTTAACCCTACCCTCTAGTCCAGCTAACATATTAAATTGGCTAAGTGTATTTACTTAACCTTACCCACTTATCTAGCTAACGTGTTATAATGGTTAAGTATTCTAAATTTACTTAACCTCGCCCACTTATCTAATTATCAGGTTATAATGGTTAAGTGTCCTGAATTTACTTAACCTCACCCTCTAGTCTAGTTAATATGTTAAATTGGTTAAGTATATTAACTTTACTTAACCTCACCTTCTAGTCTAGTTAACATGTTAAATTGGCTAAGTGTTTTCTTTGTTACTTAACCCCTACAAGTCTTGTCTTGTTAACATGTTAAGCTGGTTAAGTGTTTTAGTTAACTTAACTCTACCATCTGTCCTTAGCCTCTTAGAGCACCTGACCATTCACATTAGACAGATATTGCTACGGTTACTGGATGTGCCGGTCGATTCCGGGCAGGTTTACACCGTAGCTCAGTCTAACCTCGGGTCATTATTTGGCTCAATGCTTAACCACCCACATTGGATAGGTATAGTTGTGACTACTGGGCAGCCGGGCGGGTCCGGGCAGGTTTACATTACAACTCAATCCAACCTCGGGTTAAGCATACTCGTATTTTCTAGATTTACACTTTTTACTTATGTAAATATTTCATGTCACATGTTTTATTCCAAACTAATGGTACCTAATTTATATCATTTATGGTCTTAACCCACTTCATGGTTTTTAGGGCCGCCGACATATTAACATACTTTAATTTAATAGTTAGTCCCAATGTTACCCTCGCTCGATTATTCATATTAATCATATGAAGATATTGGGCCTGCTAATAGTCCCAATCCATAAACAAAGTAAGGAAGGGAGCATAGGTTCAATGAACCTATACTATGAAATTTGGCCTAAACATAGTTATCGATTAGCGTGTGACATAAAGGTGTAACTAGATAAATAAGGTGATCTCGCATAACATGAATCATAACATTGCATAACATGTTGCAAACTTGCACATGAATATTGGATCTAGTTAGATAGGTGTCATGTAAATCATAAATTCTGGACTATTATAAAGATATAACATGGTATAACATGGTATAGCATAATAGGTGTCACATGAAATGGGGTACTTTTAGACTTGTTTAAACATGGTTTTATACACATATAATTAGACATAATGTCAAACACCAAACTAGCATAAAAATGTCCACTTTTTGACATAACCCAAAGGTGTAAACTAACTTTACATCAAGTAGCCTATTTCAACATGAAGCTAGTATAATTTGTGTAACCAAAAGGTACTTGCATAAACCCAATTATCACTTGCAATTAAACATAATAACGTATACAAAGGTTTTGAGTCATGTAGGCATAAAAGGTTTCAACTTGGAACATGTTTACATGAGTCTCAACTTAGGCCTAAAAAGAATATATGCTAACCATGTTAACGACATAATATAAAGATGCCAATTCTAGTTTTTACTACAAACTTGCAAGTGATATTTTCATATACAAATGTCAATAGGTTCGCATCAACCAATTTATGCCACGAATCCCCAATACAAAATATGACATAATCAACGCAATACATAGAATTTACATCAATATTGTACGATAGTAAAACCCCAATTTCATTTACACCGAATCACATCGCAATTTCTATTCATATTCAGAAAAACCACTATATTTATAACGGGCGCTGAAACTTGTTTACTGATTTCTGTTATTCTGAAACTGAGATGCGCTCCTTTGGGTAAACTAACGTTGCGTTGATTAAATTTGATTAAACTTTTATCTTCTTCTTAATTTGATTCGTCTCTATGCTTTAATGTTGGCTTGTCTCTAGGCTTTCTAATTGACGGCCATTCCTAGTTTCTTTCCAGCAGCATGACGGCTTTAGTATTCTATTATTTGTGTGAGTTTAGGGTTAGACTTGAGTTGTATTTATAGAATTTCAATCTAATTAGAGCCGTCGATGAAGCTAGAGTGAATCTAGACCATCCATCTTAAGAGAAGCCAATCAGAAAGTGACATGTAAGCCCTAGTGACTCAGCCAAGCCTCAGAATTCGACCAGACCCTGACCAGGCCAGCCAGGGCCTGACCAGCAGGTCTTTCAGACCTTGGCGCACTTGGCAGGTGCGCCAGGCTAAAATTTTACTGGCGCACTTCCCAAGTGCGCCAGTTCAATTCTGTTCTGGCGCACTTCCCAAGTGCGCCAGTGCATTCTGACCCGTTTTCTGGTTTTTCTACCCAACTGTGTTCGTCCATATCTTCTTCATACGATATCCGTTTTACACAAACTTGGACATTATCTCAAGAAGAATTTCAAGACGAATGCAATGGCATAACCCATTTCCCTTAATTCTTTCATTTAGAATTAATTATACTTTAATTTGTGAAGCTTAATGTTATAGAATTACGGGGTGTTACAAAACTCCCTCTTCCCCCCACGTCCATTTTCCTCCATTTAAAAATATCTCCGCTCCAGTACTTTAACTCATGGGCCACCGCTCTTTTGTTCCTCCACCATTTTCAAACTCTGAACACCCTACTCCTCTACCTGCATTTCAGACCAACCCACAACATATAGAACCGCCGCTCTGTCCATTCATAGCAAAAACACTTCGCCCTCCGTTTTCTATGCAGCGTTCAACTAGTTCATCACGTTTTTGCCAACGAATGCTTTATGGAGGATATCAAGTTGGTTTTTGTCTAGGAGAATAGCAACCGTTTATTATATACTTATGAATTGCAGTTGGGTTTTGAAAACGGAAGTGGCAATCGATTTCATATTGATTTTGAATTTTCCTTTCTTTTTTACCTTTTTAGTGAAGAGGACGATGGGTATGAATTTGCTAAGAAGAAGATTTTAAAATAAAGGAGAAAAGGAAACAAAAACGAAATGACCATCAAATGGCCATATATATAGCACTTTCCTTAGTGATGAAGAAAACAATATAATATATGTCTACTTTACTTAACCCATAAGTAGTAAAGCTTGTAGAGGAGACGTGATTTTGTATTGATGGTTGACGGTGAGAGGACTGAGCGTATAATGTGTATGTATAGTTTTATTTTTTAAATGCTTGGCTAAATGGACAGTTATGTATACTTAACGTGTAAAATAATAAAAGTAATAAACTATTGAACCATACATCATTGGCAGTTCCTTTATAATTTAAGTTGTATTTTGATTTTCATTTGCAAGTGAACGTTGTAGAACTTTCGAGAAACAACATAAATACTGGCGTGCTGATGTATTTATATATCGAAGTTTCTTCACTCCAAAGTAAAGAAGACGTACACAACTATTATAATATATACATGCTATATTACTTCAGTCTTAAGTTCTTAACAGTAGTACTGCAGATTGATTTTTCCAAGGCAGGTACGACTGCGTTTGAAGGGACATGGTACAAAGCTTGCAACTAAGGAAGCATATTATATATATATATATATGTTAGTCCTTTTGAATGAGCTGTGCTTTGAAGAAGAAAAATGAAGCAACGCTCTTTTATATACGTAGGTAGTGTATGTATTTGTTTACCTGTTTGTGAGCTTCTCACGTGCAAAAGATGATTTCATTAGATGTTTGAAAATGGTAGCACGTAGCCTTCTGTTTTTAGTGCATATGCTTAATGTCAACATGAAACCATTTTAAAGTTAGAAATGTATGTATGTATTGTGTAAATATATAGTTCATTATCTAAAGTTTTTCTAATAAAATTACACTTCTGTATTTTGTATCATCACTTCTACTACCAACTACAACATGTAGTATGGCCTTGATGTTGTGTTCACATGAATTGGATTATGAAATCTGTTGTTGCTCAGAAACCATGTTCACATTAACAACTCCTGCATCACTTAATAAATGAACCATTTAAGCGTGTGCACCGCACACGGTATTTTACTCCGTTTTGTCAGCTTAGCTTAAACGACATTCTATTTGCAAATTATATTGTTGTCTTATTTTATATTGTCTTTTTATTTTTAAACAATCATAAATAATTTAATTTCTATTTTATATTTATTAGATAATCAAATTTTTTTTATTCAAAACAATAAAACGGTTAAATAAATTAATTATTTAATACCTGAAATTGCGGGACGTTACAATTTAACTTTGAATGTTTAAAATACTTAAATATTGAATTTGAATTGAAAATGGAGGTCAATACAGAGTTAATCAATTTAATTGGTCAAATAAGAATTTTTTATCTATAAACATATGTGTTTGAAATCGATTGATTATTTAATCGATATTATTGACATGTGAAAAGAGCCATTTTCAAACAGTCTCAGAATTTGATGAAACAAATTCCATCGGATCCGTAATAGTGTATTATAATCGGATTTCGAATTTCATAGCGTTTGGATTTATCAGCTAAACGTACGATCAGAAAACGCCTAGGAATAATTAAATCGAATTTAATTTTATATCATCATTTTAAATTGATATCATCTTCGTACAATCGAATGAGGCTTTGAAACATATTCCAGTTGGTTCAGAATAGTGGTATAACCCTAGGAATGTCGGTTGCTATGCTCAAATAATAGTTCGAAAACATGTGATAATTTAAATGAAATGAAATCACATCAGTTAAACTCAAAATAAAAATAATAGCTCCAACCAAAACTATTTTACAACGCAACCTACCCCTAGCTACAGCTGTCTTTCGTTTAATTCATGTATGAATTGTTCCTTTCCTTGCCTCCCAAGTATTTCAATATTTAATGGCCAGTACGTATGTCTCCCTACTTTACACCTAAGGAATTTTAAAATTAATGGCTCGTACAACTGCTCCCTCTTCACGTCTATAAATTAAGCCTTCACTTCGTATTTTTCGTTTTCTGAATCCTATTCAAGTCTCTATCTTTTGTTCTTTTCTGTCCAGTCAAAAAACAAATACCACCGATCGAAAAAAGAGAGATCGCAATCGAAACCGCAATCGAAGGCCATGGTTTCCTGAAGCTCTAACAACCTGGAGATGCTCGCGTTAGGTAATCGGGATCGAATCTAAAGGCTAGCGGCACTTGCGAATTGGGGAGATGGGATGTTGACTTGGTTGAGGTGCATGATTGGGTAGCAAGAGGATCATTGCGACTTTAGAGGATTTTGATGATGGTATTAGTTGCGATCTGGTGGAGTTCGAGTGTTCGGAGGTTGAAACAGAGTAGTTAAATGTACTGGGAGTGTGGAAGTTGAATGCTAGAGGAGTTTGATTTGGGATTTGAGAATGTAGTTCTCATTCATGACTGGAAATGGTTGGTCGAGCGAAGGAGCTTATCTGGACAGTGAGGGATGGGTTTTCAGGCTTGGTAGTGATGATCAAATGCAGACCGACGGAGATAGTTAGAAGAAACAGGGTAGTGAATGGAACTGGGATATGCAATGGTGTTGGAGTCAATTGGGTGATGTAGCAAGTAGTTCGACCATAGGTGTTAGTGAAAAAAATGGAGTTTGACTGTGTGTGTGTGTGTGAAATGCCATAGTGGGCTGATGGCGGTTTTTGGGTTGTTTTCAGCGAAGTGGATCGGTGATTATTGAGTTGGCTTCGTTGTTGGTTGAAGACAACGAGGTATACGTTTTTATTAAATAAACAATATATACATTAATTTATTTATTTGTTAGGTTAATTTAAAGTAACAATCGTTTAATCATTAAATAAAAATAAATATCGTAGTTATAGATCTCATTCTAAACGATTCATAGGAACGCGATTTGGAATTTAAAAGGATGTTGGGGAAATGAAATCAAGGTGATTTAAACTCACTCAGTTAAATGATTGGTATAAATTGGATGATAATATATAGTTCGTGATTGGATATATTCCCTTATATATATATATATATATATATATATATATATATATATATATATATATATATATGCGAATGAGACCCTATGCGCTCCACTATATAGTGGATGACCTTCTATACTATGATATCCTGCCTTGAAGCAGAATTGGTAATATTTATGTTGTCAAACATATGTGGATGCAAGAAACAGGTTGGAGGGATCCAATTGGATTCCTCAACGTTTATTGTTTGTTTTCACATATATGCTGATATACTATGTGATATATAACCTGTGATAGTTTATGATATGTTTGATGTGTAAGTAACACTGACCTTGATTTTAGGTAATTTGAAAACCCTAAATAATATATGGATTTCAAAATAAAATTTGAAATATAAAAGTGTTTAAGGGAAATTTTATTTCCAAATAGAAATACTTATTTAAAAACCAAATTATAAATAGAATTGAACAATAAAGATTTGTTTTTAACAAATAAAATGAGAAGAGCAACGTTTATAAAGAATTGGAATTAGTAGCATTAGGGTAATGGGGGAAAAAAATTGAGCATGATTTTGGAAGAGAAGTGGAATTCGGGTTTGAAATCGATATTTTAAATGGATTTGAATTTTTCCATTTACAAAGAAAATTATAAATGTGATTATATGAAATAACTGTATAGTAGAAGTTACAAATAGAGTTGAAACTTGAAATTTACAAGTTTGAAATCAATTTGACTAAATAAGTCAAGTATGGATATGTATTAAGAAATATTATCCATGATTAAGGTGGATAAGAAGAATAAAGCAAATGGTGTAAAAAATAGGAATTTATTAGAAGGAAAATTAGGAAGGGGTCGAAAGTTGTAAATTTTAATTGAATTTAAGTTGTACTAATGCGAATAATAATATATAGACTCTATTAAAAAAATATACAATTTATAGATAATGAATATTAATAGTAAAAAAGTTGCAAATGACGTTCATATACGAATATTTTAGAATGGAATGAAGTGTATTGAAATAAAACCGAGATGAGTTGTAATAAACCTATACAGATGTTTATAAAGATTATTTATGGAATCAAGACTATATATAACCTGGCATTACAAAGGTTAAAATGAAATTGATTGAGTGGGTTAATGAAAATATATCGTTATAAGAAAAATCTTGTTCCAGTTAGAAATGAATTAATATTTAGCAAATGTTTTGCAAATCGTATCTTTAATGGAATATTCGATAATAGTTGTAGCAAACTTTTTTGTAAATCATATTTGCAAGTAAAATGCTTGAAATGGTTATAAGATTGAGGTTAATATCTCGTTTAAAGTGATAACTGATATTTGGAATTTCTATTCATTTAGACGTTAAGAAATGGAGTTAAGGAAACTAGAAACTGACTGGAGATTAGTTGAGCTGAAGTGCTTCCTGAGTGTCGATCTGATGTGTGTTTGGGCCTTCGAGGTTGATACTTAGGGAGTTATTCTCTTACTAGTTTATAGTTGGGGACTGATGACAAAGTTAAGAAGTACGTTCTTGAAGTATTTTAAAATGAAATGGTTGAATATTCTTATATTAATATAAGAAGAGATTGAGTATTCCAAATGTTGGAAAAATTGAAAAGTTTTGACTAAAGAAATATTAATTAAAGAGGCTAAATAATACTGAGTATTGAATCAGTAAATTTAGTTTTCTTTTATGGATGAATGGTCATTTATTTGATAGTTAAATAACCGACTATCAAATTTAGTCTATATGATTGTTGGCACGGAAAGACCGGGATCAAATTTATATTCGAAAACCATTTCGACCAACGAATACGTAAACATAGAAGATATCAGATACTGATCGAGATCGAGTAAATTGAAGACCGTGGATCTTCATAAATCGGGAGAACTACTTAAAATCTCTAGGTCACCCTTGGAGATATACCATGGTTCTGTCACGGTTGAAATCTGTGGATTTCTAGGACTACTGCTGCTAATCCATAATGTGATTCCAGGGGTGTGTTAGGAGGGTGCCTTTGGTTTGTCCAGTCCCAGGACAACTTGTATGGACGGATGTCTAACAGAGTATTTCCAAAGGGGTCACATACGTTGATTTGCTCAAACGTATTTCTGTTTGGTAGGGGAGAAGACACCTTCTCTTAGCTTAACACCCAGGGTATTTTTGTGGACGACAATTAGTGATTTCTGGGGGATCCGACATTATGGCATTTAAAATGAATGGTGGCCAGATGTTCTAAAAAGATAATTATAACTTCAAGCCTCATCAATAAGGAAATAGTATAAATTTGGGTAGGTCGCATGGCTATGTGGCTCGCTCCTATTATGGTGTATTGTCACCATCTAAAGAAATTTCATTTGTTCTTCTTTCATTTCTGTATCTCCCGAGAATATGGTGGTTCGTGAACCGTAAGGTGATAATATATTCGGAACGCCCAAGCGAAGTGAGTGGCCAGTCAGGTTTAGCCGAGTTGCAAGATATTCTTGTTGAACTCAGTGTATTCCTCTTTAGAGATACATTATCGGAAGGTGGTTCCATACCTTGCCATAGTTGGAATCCATTCTCCAATAAGTGCACACGATTTTTTATTATAGACTATGTATGTAGAGCGTGAGATGCATGCATTATGCTAGATGGTTATTTACTTGATTTAGACAATATAATAATATCAGGATAGATATGTTTTAAAAATGTTTTGGGTTATTGTAAGGTAAAAACCATCCGTGATTATGTGTGGACTAGTCTTAGATTATCCTTTTCTTTCGAAAGAAGTTTTCTAAAAGGTAAAATCAATTGGATGATACCAATAATTTAGTTAGTTTTCTCAAATTGGTTCACCAGACTGATGTAAGGCGTTTGCAATACTCGGGTCAGACCGAGTTTATAGGTTTAGGATAGGATGCTATGAATTTTAGAAAACGAGCTGGAGGAATTCAGGCGTATGATTCTTATATAGATATTATTCCGTTGTGTGTTGTATATGAGGACAGGCTGCTATAACTATCCAGATGTATTGAATGTCCACTACAATTTGATAATTATAAATATTATTTCAAGCTCTCAATAAAGATTTATTTCTATATTATACATTATTCTTCTGCGATGTGAGACTCTGTGTATTGTTTGTTAGTTTGTTTCTTTTTCTTTTATTCCAATCTTTCTTCCTTTCTATTCCGCACCCTCTTATTTCTTTCTTTTACCTTTCTAGTCATTTCAATATTCAAGTTTTGGCAAGTAATACGGGTTTATGTAATATTGTCAAAATTCGAGCATCGAATCCCCGGGACGCTACATCGACGTGATATTTAATAGGGATGACAAGGAAGGTCCAAAGAGGCTTTAGACAAAGTCTCAAGTCATTTGGAGTTCCAAAGACCAAGTTATGAGGTCAACACTTCCGATATGGTGTAGGGATTAGGTTTTGTTTTGGCATGGAGATGGAGTTTTCAGTTTAAAAACGGAGGGCTTAGATGATGCAAAGAAGTGTAAGAGGGTAGTCTCTGACTCAGTAGGTCAAACCAGATCTGGATCGGCGTGATTGATATGTATCTGGATTGTCATAAGAACCAATACTCGGTTCGATAGCCAAGCCGAACTTGAGTCACACACCAATCCAAGGCTGGTTCGTCCATGGCAATCCAAGCTAGATCAACTATGCCAATCTCGACCGGGTGATGTGCTGGCTTAGTTGGATGACTTATAGGAGAAATGAGCTCTTAATGGCATGGCGTTTCTTCATGGCAGCGACTATACTTGTTATACCCTATATTTTATATAAATAGTAAACGAAAATATCGATAATTTATAGTTTTAGAATTTAGCCCCAAAACATATATCATTGTGTTCATGGCAATTTTCTAATTCAATTTGATATATAATTTGTCCCAATGGAGTCCGTATGGGAAAGATATTAACGAGTGAATTTTTAGAAGTTATATGCATATATACGCATACAAATTTGAAATTTGAATTATATACGAGTTGTAATTGGAAAATAATTATTCATAAAATCAACAGGAAAAAACGTTCAAACCTAGGAGGTAGGTCGACCCGGGCTTCACTTGGGTCGACTCATGTGTCGACCATAGTCGACACGGGGTTAATCCACCTCTAAGGTGGGTTTTCACAGGGGTCGACCAACTCGAGCTAGATCTGTTTGGCTGGGTGACATGTTTTTCTTATTTATACACCTTAGATTTTATATTAGTGAATCTGATGGACCCGGATTTCCTATACACATATAAATAGACTAGCAGGGCCTAGCTTTCAACTCGTATTTTATGAGACGACACCAAGGTTCTGCCATTTTCTTTCCTCTCCAAATCTTTCAGAAATTAGAAAATTAGCTTTTGGAAATTCTAATTCAAGATTTAAAGATAAAGAATGTAAATCTATAACATATGTGTTCAGATTTGTGATCAACGTGAGGTAAATCTTGTGAATCTGATTTATTTAGGTTTCTCTCCTTCTTCCTGTATTCTTTTAGTATCAGATTTGTATATTTGTGGTTTCTTAATACTTGATTCAGTTAGGAAGACCACAAAATCACATATCTGAATCAAACTCAAGGACTGGAAAGCTGTCAAGTGAGTGGGTTTAGAATTATACCTTTTGAATAATGGTACATTTACCATTTATGTTCCCTGTTATTCTTAACATGTTAATTAATTGTAAATTGTGGTAATCATGATATAATTTATTTTCAGTTATGTTAAGAATATTAATGTTGTACAGTTGTATTCTATGAATCTGTTATTTGGATTAAAAAATAATGTAATAAAAAGTGCGGAATTTACAATAAATGTGAATATGTTACTGAAGATGTTGTTTAAACGACAAATTGTATATATTGTAAATCACATTACAGTGAAATTGGGAATGACAGAAAAAGAATAAATATGCCTAATTTGAATGGAAAATTTACAGGGATTTGGAAATGTTAAATAACATTTAACTTAGAAAATATAAAAGGGAGATTAGTAGTGGACTGAGTCAGATGGATTTGGGAAAAAATGATACATTTCCATAACGGTAAAATTACAAAGAACGTAGTTGCAAGAAAAGAAAGGAAAAAGGGATAACTAAGGATTCTTTTACTGTATTGCACACAAATCGAATAAAAGATACATGTACATCCACGATGTAAATAAAAGAAATAGCTTGCAATTATGGATCTTGATTTATGTGCATTATGGAAATGGATCTTTTTATCTTTTCACTAATCAGTCTAACGAGGTGTGTGAAATACTTTCCGAAAATAATGAGAATACACAAGATGGTGATTAAATGAGTGTTACAACTGTAAAAGTTTGGTTAATGTTAAAGAACCAAAAGAAATTGTGTTGAACAGGGAATATAACCTATTATAATTAATTATATGAATGAGAATGCAATATAATAGGTAGGTTTGTCCGTGGGACAAGTAGAATTATAACATGGGTTATAATAAATGAAAAGGGAAGTTATTAGTAAATCTTAGTTCAGAACTAAGTTAATTAATAAACAACAACAATAGGTTGTGATGACAGTGTAAGATGAGGTCGTGATTAAATAAGAAAGAATGAGGTAGACTTATGGATTGAAATAAGTTGTAATTAATTATATATATTAAGCAACATGTTAACAGAAAACATGTGATTGCGAAGAGACATATTTAATTGTACATTAAGTGGAACATGTTATTATAACATGTAAACATGAAATTGGACAATAAATGACAAAGTAATATTGTAAAAAGATTATAAATTACTTTCGTTAATTACAATCTAGGGAATAACATGTTATGGGCTTATTAATGAACTTAAAACATGATTAAGTTAAATTTGTGCAATTAATAAGCGAGAAGGGTCCATTCCTCAAGGATATAAAGGGCTTAGGAAAACCTTATAACTTGAATAAAAAGGGAATATTTGAGTAATCAAGTTAACTAGTAATCTGGTAAGATAAAGTAAGCGCAGGATTAAAAGATTAGACATTGGGTCTAATAACACATTTGCATTACACTTTTGGACCAGTCTTCAAGTACAAAGGTAAAGAACCTAACGGGGCTTGATCATTGTGGTGTTTGGAGACACAAGAGGTTCACGTCCATCCAATTATTTTGCTTGATATTTGGCTTGCTTGCTCTGCGAAACTAGAGGGAAGCACGAGGGTTCTGAGGGATGTGATAGTGTACTCTGTAGTGGTTCTCTATTGCATTACACATTCAAGCTGTACTTGTAGAGGTTTGGTCTACACGGTACCACCCGGTGAGTATACCTTGACTACAACTGTAGCTTAGCAGTCTGAAGGCTGTGGCGGATGGCATTGGATGATTTGGCGGTTGGCCTCCGGAGAGGTTGGTCAAGACCAAATTAAGGACACTGATCGTCGAGTACCTGTCATCGTAGTCGGTGGGATGCAGAAATACTGGAGCTAAACCAAGATACCAGCTATCTTTCACTATCGAGGCGTTGGTTGAGGAACACACCAAATTGGATGATAGATTGTTTGCTAGGGGCATGTCACTTAGCTCTTGATGTAGTCTTTTACTAGTTAAGGGAGGGGCCTAGGTAGGGCCACAGCCACTGTGAAAATGCAGACCGTACTTGGATATCAATACTATAGGAAAGCTTCAGACCGAGTTCCGTGCATTGGATGCAGCCTATTACAAGACTCGGGGTACAGTAGAAAGTACATATGTGTGAGGATCTAGATACACGCACCAGGTAGTGTATCATAGACGTTAGGGAATTACTCCTTGTTGAGGTTTGATTCAACCAAGGAGTTTGGATATGACGATCAATACGCTTTGCGTGGCAAAGCGATGATGATTATGTGCGGTAACGTGGCGTAATGATTTAGATTCCTGTACGTCGTTCGTGTAGGATATGCTTCCATGGCATGATGGTAGAGACCGTGCGAGGAGGGTACTATAGGGAGTACCTTGATATGTTCGAGGTAGCTACATATATAGTATATTAGGTTAATCTATTGGGAAGTAGATAGGTACGACGTGAGTATAGAGCCTTAAGGACTATTAAGCCAAACAACCTAATAAATAAGAAAACATAATTGAATAGTATATGTAGGGTTATTTCAGAATGTATAATTTTTCCAGTCACCAGAACATTGTGTTCTGACCCCCTCCTCATAACGCACACGCAAGTTAGGTTTGTGGCAGAGATATGATAGCTTTGGATCCTGGTTAGAAAGTATTATTATTTCGGTAATGCTATATTTGATTATATTATATTTTATCCATTCCACTATGAGATGTTTACTGAGCTTTGATATATTTATTATCTTTGTCTTTGCTATAGGATACCAGGCAAGCCGACTCGAGCTTCGCTAGTGTTAGCTTGCCTTGTGACAAGTCCGACCATCGTTTGAATGACTATAAGCACCAGTATTAAATATCTGTTGGTATGTGTTTAGCAAGAGCCGGGGGCTTCAGGTCGAATGGAGTATTGTAGTTGTGGGTCGAATAAAGTAGAGGAATGTCAATATCATTCATTTCTAATGCCAGGAAGGGTGGGGGTCAAATGGTCCACGGGATGAACGGACGTGACTCGACGTGATCGAGCTCCAATCTCTACACACAACGACTTTTGTACCACTTCCCACTAACTCCTACATGGACGGGTTGAACGCCACATAGCCACGATCCACGACCCACTTACACTTATAACCGATTTCCACTTCCGAACTGTAGATCTAGAGAGGACGCCACGTCATGTAACTGTTCCCGCCTGAGATACCATCACTGTTCCTTATAAATACCCAATTCAGTTAGTGCAGTAGGATATTTTTGACACTTGAACTCTTGAAATCACTTTCTGCTGCTGCCAATAACGTTCGACCCGAACACTATTTTTTTTTGAGTGAAGTTCAATAGTTATGTGAGAAAATGAGTTGTGTCTCGGGTGTTTGAGAGATTCTAAGCATTGTACTTATAATTCCTTGCTGAATATAAGGCTTATAAAGTAGACATAAGCTAGTTAACGTCGAATCACTGTAAATCTTGCTTGCTTGCTTGGTTTTCATCATTTTAGTTTATATTTCTTCATTAATCTCTACGAAGTCTAGTCTATTGGGTGATAGCCACTTTTTGGTCTAATATTTTGGTGTTTTCACCGAGAAAATTGAATTCTCAACTTTTTGGAATATTTGTCTACTGGTCGAATCACCAAGTCTAAAGAAATAGTCTGTGTTTTCGTCTCTATTGAAGTTTTCGACCTTTATAACAAGTTTGATCAGTATGGATCTAAGAAGAGATAGGAACCAACAAGATTCTCAAAGAAATGAAGCCAATGAAGAGCGGAAAAATGGCCTGCTAATTGAGGCAGCAGCGCAGGCCCTTGGGTCGATCCAACCCGGGTCGAGTGTGCCCGGGTCGAATTCGACCCGACCCAGTCAAGGCACCTCTGAATCTATCGATCCCAGCGCCAACCAACCTCCTTCTTCGGCACCTATTTTGAAAGATGATTTCGCACACCTATTTCCCGGGTTAGAAGAAATAAACACAACCTTAGAAGCTCAAAGACGGGATAGCTCTGTAATACGATGTGATATGGATGTGATGCTCCGACAATGGGATGAACTTCGAAGACAAAGAACACCGTCTCCAACTCATCGCCAACTAGCAAAAGACTCATCTTCCTCTGAGGAGAATGAACAACATCCACGTCAGATGAGACCTTATGAAAGGCTCGAGAACCTCTAGCAGGTCAGATTCGGTTTGCTTGGTTCGCGAGAAGATGCAGCGGTTCGTCTTGGAACTAATGATCCTAGTCTAGCAAAACCTATGCCATTGCCCATGCTTGGATCCCACGTTCTTCCTAGGGACCAAGGCACTTCCCAGAATACTCAATCTCATTATCATCAATCCACTCATCATGTGACTGACCGAGATCGCAGGGGGCAAGGAAACTCTGCTCAGACAGCGAATCAAGTTTATGCCACATGAAATAGGAGCAGGAGGATCTCGAAGGGCTGAAAGTGCTGAACTAGAGCATAAACCAATGCAGAGGTATCAATGATGGTGCATCAAATAATGGATGACAAAATAGGATGTACAAATGAATATTGGGTATAGATCATAGCCACAAGCCTTTCACCGACGATATCTTAGAGGAGCAATTTTTGAGGCAATTTAATTTTCCCATAATGAGCTGCTATTCAAGAAGAACAGATCCACAATAGCATCTGATGCATTACTCATGGTACACGAATGTTGCACCGGCCACCGATGCTATAATTTGTGAGGCTTTTCCAATATTTCTTGAGGATATCACTATGATGTTGTTTACTAGACTTCCTCCTCAGTCGGTTCCTAACTTTAAGGATTTAAGTGGGAAATTCCTAAACCAATTCCGACTGCATGCCAAGAAATCAAAGAGTTTTATAGAGCTCTCGGTGGTTAAAAAAGCTCCTGGAGAAACCCTTAGGGATATTTGGACCGTTTCCATATGGCAGTCACTGAAGTATTCAACCGTAACCCCGAGATTATTCTAATGGAGATGATGGAAGGGGTAGACAAAGATACTGAATTTGAGAGATACTTGGTCGGAAAACCGCTGCAGCCATTGAATTATTTCATAAGAAAGCAAATATACGGTTATGACAGGATGAAGTGTATTTAAACGGAAAAAGAAGATCTAGCGAAGTTGTAAGGGAGGAGATCCAAAGCAATGTCGCTATAAAGCAGTCTGGTGATAGTTCTGGTAAGTTTGAGGTTAATGTCAGCAATTCGAACGAAGGTGATGGCTGCCTGGGAAAGAATAGCAACAAAAGGAACAGGAATCGGAAGGATGACTACAAGAAACAACCCCGATTCCATTCCTTTGAGAGTTACATGTAGTTGAATGATACCTTGGAGAACATTTATCTTGATATCTGCAACATGAGGTAGTATAAGAAACCTCCTCCAAGGGATTTGACAAAAAAAGAACGTGAAACTGGAAAGTTCTGCTTGTTTCGTGAAACCTATGGCCATTCGACGAATGAGTGCTATCATTTAAGAGATGTGGTGGAAAGGTTGTTGCATGAAGGAAAACTTGATGAGTACAAAGTGTCCCCAAGTGACGGGAGCAAGGAAGCATGTCCCCGAATCAAGGCCAGCTAGCTCCTAGAGCTACCACATAGTAGAAAGGGAAAGGAATCGTGATTAACATAGTCACTGGAGGACCACATTCGACAGGATTCAGTACGAGGACAATGGAATAATACATCAATGTAGCCAAGCATTTAAACGTGGGGGAATGTAGTGCCCCTGTTGAGTCAAAGATTTCAGTGATTATTTTGATTAATGACAAGAAGAAGCTTCATGATCGACAAAAAGGAGAATCGATGACAAAAAGAAGAATTGATTTTTTTTTAGGTTAGAAGTTGGTTATTTAGAGTTATAAATGTTAAAATCTATCCTCAAATAATCATAGTTCTAATTGCTTTTAAAAATATTCATGAAAACTCTTTTCTGTAGCAAGTTGACAAAAACATGTCAACGGGTTATTTTTAACTTGTCAACAGGATTTCAAATGAAATCTATCTACTTGTAAAAATTAACCTGTCAACAACTTTTTAAAGGTAACAGTTAAAAATCTGTCTACCTGTACATTTTACATGTCAACAGCTTTTTGAATAACAAAGCATATTTTTGAAGAGTCATCTTCTTTTATGAACGGTTGCATCCATTTCTCTTCATCAGGAATCATCTCTTTTGATTGCAACTTTTCACCAATGATTATAACTTTTCAATCACTATAAATACATCGTGATTCATTCATCCAAATCACTGGATTTCACTCTCTATTCTCTGATCTATTTTGCATTCTATTTTGCATTCAAAAAGCAGTCAAAATCATTATATTATCGTTTGAATCTCCAAGCATATTTAATACACTTGTGATTCAACGATAATCCACTTCCGAATCTTTGCAAACATCAAATTACATTTGAGGATAAGATTATAGGAAGGGTGTACTCAATTATTGACTAATCAGTGTTGAAACAAGAACACATTCAAAAGTCAAACTCTTATAATTGTTCTGTGTGGGTAAGCTTGTAGCCCGTGAAATCAAGTGGGTAAGCTTGTAGCCCGTGAAATCAAGTGGGTAAGCTTGTAGCCCGTGAAATCAAGTGGGTAAGCTTGTAACCCGTGAAATCAAGTGGGTAAGCTTGTAGCCCGTGAAATCAAGTGGGTAAGCTTGTAGCCCGTGAAATCAAGCGGTGTTGTGAGCCTGTTCCTCCGGGTAAAGAGAGGTTGTTGATTAGTGAAAATCCAGAGAGAGGTCTGGGAATGGACATAGGACGATGCTCCGAACCAATATAAAAATCCCTGGTGTGATTTTTCCTTTTTTTACTGCATGTACTATATTTACTTATCTGTGAATAGTTATTACTTATACTTGAATATTGTTTGTCATGTTACACGATCCTTGTGTGTATTATACTCGGCAAGTACACGTACACACTTTCAGTTGGTATCAGAGCACGGTCATCTCATAACCGTAACACAGTTATTTGATATATTTTAGTAATATGGCAAATAACCCAAGTAGTAGCACAAACACCACTTACATTGAAGGTCAATCGACATAAAGACCTCCTTTCTTCAATGGTCTTAACTATAGTTATTAGGCAAAACGTATGGCTTTTTACGTGCAATCAACTAACTATGATGCTTGGAATGCTACTCAGAAAGAAATAGTCAATCCAACGACTGAGTATGCAGAATGGACGGCTGCTGAGAAAACCGCAGCTGCTGTAAATGCAAAGGCAATTAATACGTTGTTTTGTGCATTAGATCAAAACGAATATAATCGTGTTAGTATTTGTACCACTGGTTATCAAATTTGGTAAACGCTAAAAACTACTCATGAAGGTACTAACAAGGTTAAACAAGCAAAAATAGCTTTGTTGAAAAGTCAATTTCAAAATTTTAAAATGAAACCAAATGAAACTATCAGTGAGATGTATTCACGGTTTCAGACCATTCATTATTCACTTATTGGATTAGGGAAAAAATATTCTGATTTTGATGTAGTTTCGACAGTCCTACATTCTCTGACTAGTGAATGGGAAGGAAAAGTATTAGAAGAAGCTAATGACCTTTCTGTCATGAAGCCAAATGAATTGATAGGAAATCTAATGTCCTATGAAGCAAATTTGCAGGCTAGAAAAGAACAAAAGGAAGAAAAGAAAATTGTAGCATTTCATGCCGAAAAGGATGAAGACATCTCAGATTCTGAAGATGAAGATCTAGCATTCATTGCAAAAGGATTCAAGAAATTCTTAAAGCAACGAAAGGCTAGTCGTTACAACAGAAAGAAGTTCGTATCAAATAAACCATCTTCATCAAATGTAGAATGTTTCAACTATAACAAGAAGGGACATATGCAAAAGGATTGTCCGGAGCATAAGAAGAAGACAGAAAATGAAAAATTCAAACACAAAAAGGACAAGTCAAAGAAACGAGCATTCTCAATAACATGGGATGATTCAAACTCATCTTCGTCTGATAGTGAAAGTGACTCAGACAATGAACAAGCAAATGTATGTTTTATGGAAAAAGAAGATGAGGTACAAATTCCTTCTTTTGAAGAAGTTCTTGATATAAATGCTGAATTGATATATAAATTCAAAGATATGAAACGACAATGCAAACAAGCTCAAGCAGACTTACGTAAAGCAGAATTAGAGTGTGATATGCTAAAAGACGAGAAGAAAATATTAGAGGAGGAACTTGAAAAAGCTCAAGAATCATCATCTAATATTGATTCTCAACTATCTCTTTTAAGTCAAGAAATTGAAACTCAAAAAGAGAAAAATGATGGCCTTGCTACCGAAAATCATGAGCTTAAGGCAAATGTCAAAATGCTAGACCATGAAAAAGCTAGTTTACAAACAAAGTTAGACGACATTACTCAAAATGTTTCTAACTTTAATAAAGGTTGAGAAAATTTGACAAAAATTATTGAAAGCTCACAATCTGCTACAAATAAACAAGGTTTGGGATATAAAAAACAAGTTATCAAGAAACATCTTGGTAAAAGAAAAGGAAAAATAAGGTAGTACAAGAAACTGAAGCTAAGAAAAATCTTAGTTTATTATATTCCAAACCAAAATCGATTGTGAAATTTCTAAAGAAGAATGTCAAAACTATTCAAATATGGGTTCCTAAATAAATAACAATTTGATTAGGAACAAGTACATTCAAAATTTTTTGAATTATGTGCATCATAATCCAATTTTTTTATATAAAGGGGATACAGGACCCGTATGGGTTTGGACTCCTAAGACCTAACTCTTAGGACCCTATAGAAAGGTGGGTACCATGGACTTAATTTTATTTTTTGCAGGACCCACTCAAGAAAAGAGGAAAGTGGATACTGGATTATGGTTGCTCAAAGCATATGACTGGAGACAAGAGTTTATTAATAAATATCACTTATTCAGATGGTGGCTCTATCACTTTTGGAGATAATTCAAAAGGCTATATCGTCGGCAAAGGCGATGTGAGCAATTACGGTACATCTAACTTACCTCTTATTACTAATGTCATGCTAGTTAAAATCTTGAAACATAACTTACTAAGTATTAGTCAACTGTGTGACAAAGGTTTTATCATTTCTTTTTCGGATAATAAATGCAGTATTTTAGATAAAGATCGAAATCTAGTTTTTGAAGGTTATAGAGACAAAAATATCTATATTCTGAATATGAACATCAATCATAATTCAGATATGTGTCTTGTAGCAAATGATAATGATCCATGGCTATGGCACAAACGTTTCTGTCACATAAACTTCAGAACTATTGACAAGCTAGCCAAAAATGGTCTAGTTAAAGGACTACCCAAAATGAGCTTTACGGTTAATAATATTTGTGATGCATGTCAACTAGGAAAATTGACTAAATCATCTTTAAAATCCAAGAAAGTCATATCAATATTACAACCACTTGAGTTATTACATATGGATTTATTCGGACCAACATAGGTTCAGTCAATAAATCGTAGTCGGTATGTGCTTGTAATTGTTGATGATTATTCTCGTTATACATGGGTACTTTTCTTGAAAAATAAAAGTGACACGTTTAATAATTTCAAATCCTTCTTCAAGAAAATTCAAAAGTCAAAAGGACTTAAGGTTAAGAATATAAGAAGTGATCATGGCGGAGAGTTCGAAAATAATGAATTTGAACATTTTTGTACAAAGAAAGTTATCAATCATAATTTTTCGTTTCCTCAAACTCTTGGAGTTGTAGAACGGAAAAATCGTACTTTACAAGAATGTGCAAGAACATCATTAAATGGATCCACTTTACCAAAACATTTTTGGGCAGAAGCTGTTGCAACTGCGTGTTATGTTTTTAGTCGTGTATCTATTCGACCTCTCACGAAAAATACATCTTATGAGTTATTTAATCAGAAAAAGCCAAATATTTCATATTTCAAAGTTTTTGGTTCTAAATGTTTTATTTTAAATACGAAAGACCATCTGGGAAATTTTGACCCAAAATCCAATAAAGGTATATTTGTCGGATATTCGTAACGAAGCAAGGCCTATCGTATATTCAATAAGAGAACTAAAACTATTGAAGAATCACTTCATGTATCTTTTGACGAATTCTAAAAGTCATCCAATAATATATTAGATGACGAAGAAAATATAGTCACTAATAATCCTACCATCACAAATAATGACCCTGACTCAGAAATTATTGAAGATATTCCTCAACCTGCGGTGGCACCTTCTCCACCTAGATTTAGATCTCCTCCGAGAATTCTAAGAGATCATCCAATTCAAAATGTTATTGAAGAAGTAACTTGTAACGACCCAGATTTTGAGCGACTTTGGTTATCGACATAAACACGATGTCGATAACCAAAACATCGAAAAATCCTGGTAACTAGTGAAAGAAATTAAAGGGTGAGGAAAGATAAGATAGAAAATTAGAATAGAAGAAGAAGAAGAACACAACATCAGAGTAACACGAATCTCACAGCGGAACGAATAACATATAATATATGTAACATAACTTTGAAATATACATCTGTACTTGCATATACACATCATTATCAAAGTACAACACTTACAACACAGCGGAATAATAATAGCTATATGATCCTGAAGCCTCCTGCTCCAGCTCTTCAATGTATCTGCAAATCCCGACTACTTGACTGCCCATACAAATTTAGGCACCCAAGTGTTTAGGGAAGACAACAAAATAAACTTCGGGTTAGTCATGGGACTGGTGTGAGTAAACAGTTTAAAAACAGTTCGAACAAGTAAACGATATCTCATAAGACCACGCCGCATAACGGAACGGGTTTTTCCCTTATGAGAATCCAAGATAACTTTATATCAAAAACCTTTTGATATTATAATAATGTCTATCAACCACAGTATAGATAATCATCTAGCAGAAACGCTTTCATCTCACGTTCTACATATATAGTATACAACTCAAAACCGCAAGCACGTATTGGGTAATGGATTTCCAACTATGACAAGGTATGGAACCACCTTTCGCTCGTGTACCTCTAGAGAGGAATACACTGGGTTCAACAAGAACATCTTGCAACCCGGCCACACATGACCGATCACTCATTTCGCTTGAGCATATCGAATGTATATCACCAACGGTTGGGATCAGCAACCGTTTCCCAAATGGGACAACATCAACAATAGATTTTTAGAAGTAAATGAAACTCTAGATCAGGTGATTATACACCCTACTTCGGTGCGACCGACTTAGCCATGCTGCCTGCCTGATTTCTGTCATTTACCGGATGTGAGGCTAGAAGCTACGCTTATCATCACATCAGATTCACTTAGAATGCCACATCATCAAATTCATCCAATCACCGATTGACGTCCTCAACAATACATTATATGTTAGCTAAAAGAAGTTTCCTTCCTCGGTTCCACTCTTGGTACAGTTGGAGAAATCAATATACGTGATCGTCTGGAAATACTCTGTCAGACATCCGTCCATACAAGTCATCCAGGAACAGGATGAACCGAAGGCACTATTCTGTAAACAGGACAGCCCTTACATAACTTTGTCTTCAATTTCCTTTGGCATATATGATTCGCAACGCTTATGCCAATACAAAGTGGTTCTTTGGATAATAATCCAACCGGTCTCTCCATATTAACAACGTTAAAATGGTCAAAACTTCGATAGTAAGTGATTTAACTATCGAATAAAAAAAGTGTGCAAACAACGATGTTGTTTCCAAATGGAAATTATATCGATCAAACATCATTCAACATTTATCTCTTTATTTCATTAATTTACTTATCTCCTATTTTCACTATATTCAATATTTCTTATTTTCTAAATTTGGAAAATATACATTATTAACAATGGAAAACATTTCCTTTTCTTGTTTTCTTTATTAGAAAACATTTCTGGTTTCTTATTGGAAAACATTTCCAAAGCTTCTTCATTGGACTTAGACAGATGTTTAAACAAACCATCGCGATGCCAACTCAAATCATTTCCTTTACTGCCGAACCTTAACTATTCCTTAGTTAAAACGAAGCCAATCAAGTTGGGGTAGAAATACCTCTCAGACCTTAACTGAACAACATTTCTAACTTTGAAATAGGCAAAGTTCACTTTATATAACTTTTACTAACTTCCTTACTTAACCCTCCTTCGAATAGCTATATTCGATTTACTCTTTTCACTTAACTCTATTCGATTAACCATAATCAATTAACTCTATTGGACTAACCCAATTGGATTAACTCTATTTGACTAACGCTATTGATTTACTCATTCACTTACTCCTTTCGAATACTACATTCGATTAACTCAATTTACTCTCTATTCGAATAAACTATATTCGATTTACTCATTTTACTTTCTATTCGAATAAACTATATTCGATTTACTCATTTTACTTTCTATTCGAATAAACTACATTCGATTTACTCATTTTACTTTCTATTCGAATAAACTATATTCGATTAACTCCTTTGCTTTAACTCTAATCGACTAAACTAACATCGATTAGCTCCTTTCTAACTTTAACTCTAATCGCTTAAACTAACATCGATTAGCTCTTTTTACTTTAACTCTAATCGATTAACTAACATCGATTAGCTCTTTTGCTTTAACTCTAATCGATTAAACTAACATCGATTAGCTCTTTTTACTTTAACTCAAATCGATTAAACTAACATCGATTAGCTCCTTTTTCTTTATTCGGATAGCTATATTCGAATAACTCCTTTGCTTTAACTCTAATCGACTAAACTAACATCGATTAGCTCCTTCCTAACTTTAACTCTAATCGATTAAACTAACATCGATTAGCTCTTTTACTTTAACTCTAATCGATTAAATAACATCGATTAGCTCTTTTTTACTTTAACTCTAATCGATTAAACTAACATCGATTAGCTCCTTTTTACTTTAACACTAATCGATTAAACTAACATCGATTAGCTCCTTTTTCTTTTCTTCGAATAGCTATATTCGATTAACTCCTTTATTCTATTCGAATAAACTATTCATTTATAAAGATTACTTTTTAGTAACAGTTCTTCACTTTACAAATGATTTCCCTTTTATAAAACTCTATTCGTTTTAAAAACATTTTTTTCCCTTTTATTTATTTTCGAAATATTTCCTTTTATACAATCTGTTGATTTTATAAAATCCCTTTATTTCAATATACATTGAAATAATTCTTTTTACATCCCAGGGTCTTTATGATATTTACAATATCGAATAACAATGATCAACATCATTCCCACACACATAATCCATAACTGATTATATAACACATCATATATCACAATATATGGAAACAGTAAAATAAATATTGAGGAATCCAGTTGGATTCCTCCAACCTGTTTCCCTGCATCACAGATGTTAAACAATATAGATAACATCACTTTTCAGTTCCATATGATATATTCTGTCAAACAGAATCAATATAGAAATTCAACTAACTGACTAGCAGTTTAATCAAACAGTCAACACACAGTCATTCAGCCGATATCTAACAGTTCTAAAAATACAACATGAAATTATAAACTGTTCAGAGTTAGTGAGATTTACTCACATTTGCGCGTTAGCCAAATATATCGGTTTGCGTTCGTTGTTTGAGACGGACAATTTATTTTGCAATAAATTGTAACGAGCTCCGATGGACTTCTAGTCAGTTCCATAGCATAGCCCTATTCCATACGGTCCCAACGGATCCAAGATTTCTGAATTCGGTTAATATATGCCCACGTTATCGTTTTTACAAATTCATACAAACATTTAAATAATTAAATTCCATTTCAAATTCAATTGGGCTCACCCACAATACTACCGGCCCAACAACTCCCCTTGAAGCCCATTCACCTTTTCTTCAGGCCCGTCCCCTTCAAAAGGTTCCTCTTGTAACTCTAAACAAACTCCCAGGCTCAAAGCCGATTATTGCTCCCACTAACCATGAACCGACTTCACTAATTAATTCCACAAATTTCAACCTCGCTAACCCCATTTCAACAGTACTTTCACACTACTCCTCCCATCTTACTTCCACGCAAGTGCTCCTCCTTTATGAAATTATAAAACCACGCTCCCAGTATTCTTAACATGCAAACCACAAAGGGACCGTATTCTCTCCTTCTCATTATATTACTCCTCACATCAATGAACAACGCCATCTCCCCAACGCTCTCCCTTATTTACCAATCACCATGTGTACACCCATTCGAAAAATCCCCAATATTACATATATATATATATATATATATATATATATATATATAATAAAAGAAACGCCAGTACCCCCATTTTCTTTCATCATTCTTCTTCCAACTCCACAGCTAACGTCTCCCTCCCACCAACAATTAGTACTCGCGTCTTCCATCTGTTCACCCTCCTGAACATCATTATCACCACCAAACGCAGATTAAAGCCTCACAAACCTTAGATCTAGCTTGCGTCGGGAAAACTCAGCACACGAGTTTGTAAATCGAACGCAGAAAGAGTGATGCGAGAATGAAGAGAAGGTCGCCAGAGATCCAGAAATATATATATCTTGTTTTACGGAATTTTATTTGCAATTTCTTTTGATTTTAAGGCCTTGCGTTTCCCATTGTTTTGAGAGGATGGTGCGGCTTGTTTCGATTTGGTAGAAGTTGTGTTCATTCGGTCTTAAGGAAAGGAAAAGGGGTTATTTATATGAAGTATTTGTGTACGTGGATTACTTAGCATCGCTTATCCCTTGAGCGATGTTTGCAGAAGACACGACTAACCACAGATGTGGAGAGGACGTGCGAGAACAAGACAGAAAACGTGTTTATGTTCGTTTAACCTTTACAAACTGTTGTCGACAGAAGTAAACATACCGTTGTAATCAACTCGGTGCCAGGATCCCAAAAAATATAATAATATCGGTAGATTGACTCATATTTTGAAATCCCAAAATGTTGATTACAGGGTGCAAAACACTCCAAATAAAAAGTTGCTTATTTAATTAATTAAAAATTACAGTAAAATTCTAAAAATTAAATTATTGTTATGTCTCAAAAGAGTCTTGTCTAAATTCACAACCGATATCTAGTTATATCGAATAAACCGATACGGTCGATAAATGATTCTACAACGACTATTCTGAAATTTGATTTGGACATATCTCAAAATCTACACAATGAAATCCCGATTTTTCTCTTCCAATAGAAAGATATACTCCACCAGCTCCACACGTTTCTTGTTTCACAGAAATCCGGCTTAAAACGAATCCTGTATATTCAGTTGAAGTTCGAATCGCCAATTTACGAACTGCAGCGCCATTTTAAGCTCGGTTTTAATTATAATATAATTATACGTTCAAACTATCGTTCAAATAATATATTCGTTATTCTACTTCAATTCTAAACTGAATAAAATATCACAGATGATCCAGTTCACACCATATCGTCATTTCATCCAATTCTGATTATTTCAGAATTAAATATATTTTTAATTTATTATTTTAATTAAATATTCACTATTATTTAATTCCACGATCATTTAATTCACTAATCACCATTAATATAATTAAATAAAATTAATTATAATACCTATGCCAATGCGGGTCATTACAATCTTCCCCACTTAAAATAATTTTGTCCTCGAAATAGCTCTGATACCAACTGTAACGACCCTATCGACTGGTTAGAACATATTTGTTCACTTCTTAACTTCAGTTTCAACTCAACCAGTTTAATTTCAATTAAATTATTAATTAATTCTTATCAACGAAAATTTTCAAAAATCATGAAAATTTTCTAACGCCTTAACTCTTCAAAAAATTTCGCCAGCACCTCCTTTGAAATGGTCAGTCGGTCAAACTCCAACTCGCCTTTCGGGGCCATCTCCAACCCAAAAGAAAACCAAACAGCCAAGCGGCTTGCCAATTCGGCTCATAAATCTTATATCCAATAGAAATATAAACTTGTACCTTTTGTCAGCATATCATTATATCTTTTCCACCTGTTATCAATTCAGCGGATACAAGGGTTATCCCAATCAAATCCCCATCTTCTTTTATCCACGACACAACCATTCGCTTATATTCTAAGTCGAATTTTATTTCAACTCAAGTCAAATTCTTGATTTTTAATTCCTTAACTCCTCAATCCAATACCATTTCGGATTTTAATTTCACAAATCCAATCTTATTCGATTTCAATTCAACTTCAGTTACCACTTAACTGACTTTGCTTTAATTCAATTTTGCTTTCACAAATTTCTGTTAAATTTGTTTTTAATTTAAATAGTCTTTCCCTGGGAGTTTTTAAACAGTTTACTTTTTCAAAAATTCAAAATTTCCTTTTTGAAATTCATCTGAGCCCTTAATTAATATTCCATTAGTTAAATCACTTTATCAATATTTGTTAACCAAATATTTTCAATAACCATATTGGCCTTCTACGTTATTTGGAAAACATTTCTGAATCTCGCCTTCCTTTATTTTCTAAACTTTAGAAAATATATGCTATTTATAATTGGAAAATATTCCAATTACTTATCTCTTTTCCGATCTCGTTTATTTCTATACTTAGGAAATATTCTTTATTTTATTTCCAAGCTTACATTTATTAAGGTTAAAACGGATGTTGTGTAAAACATCGCTACGACTACCCAAATACTATATTCAACTAACTCTTATTCAACATTGATCTTCGAGCCTGAAATCTTACTATTTATTTGTTTAATAATGAAATCAATCAAGTTGGGGTATAACTACCTCTCAGACCTTGACTGAATAACATTTATAACATCAAAACAGATATGACTACTTAATCGAATAATCAATACCATACAACTACTTATTCTCTTTGAAACACATATACACCTTCTCTTTCTATTCTTACGAGATTTTATCCCTAGACTTATCTTTTGATTATACTATTCTATTTCTAAGTTCGTTTCCTTATCGACTTCTATATATATATATATATATATATATATCGATACGTTGATTTCTAACTATCAAATTATCTTAAAAAAATATTCTAACTCCTTAAATTCCTGGAAAAATTCGCCATAACCTCCTTTGTACCAGGAACATCGGGATATTTCAAATAGCCTCCCATGGCCCTCATTAATCCAAAAGAAAAATAAAAAGCCAAGCAGCTAGCCGATACGGCGCATAAAATCTCATATATAAATTAAACACATACCTTTTGTCGAGCATTCTATCTATATACTTTCATACCTTATCCATACCTATCTCATGTATATTTATACCTGCCCAATCTATTTTAACTATACCTGATCGTTTTAACTCAATTCGTTAATTAATTTGTTAATTAACTCTTTTAGTCTATTTCACTTTTATATTTGAACATGACATGTTCAAATATATTTTAACTTGCTTATTAACTAATTTGAATCCAAATTTCAAATTTAAGTTCTATATTCGATTTTGAATATCCATTTACAAATCCAATTCACATTTCAATGTTCAACTTCAAATTCAAAACTCGATTAACTAATTCCTCTTCGACTTAATTAATTCTATTCAATTTCCGTTCAAATTTTATATCACTTCTATTATTCAAATCCTATATATTCAAATCCCATATTTGAATTCCATTTGAATTCTTTATTCAAATTCCATTTCACCTTCGATATTCAAATCCTATATTTGAATCCCTTTATATTTTCTATATTCAAATTCTACATTTGAATTTCTATATTCAAACTCTATTTCAATTTCATTGAATTTCATATATTCAAACTCCCTTTGAATTTCTATATTCAAATTCCATTTTACTTTCGGTATTCAAATCCTATATTTCAAACTCTATTGAATTATATATTCCAATTCCCATTTCAACTCTATTTGAAATCTATATTCGAATTCCTATTTCAAATTCTATTTTGAAACTCTATTTTCAAATTCCATTTAAATCTATTTGAATTCTATATTCAAATTTTCATTATTACTCTATATGAATTCTATATTCAATTTTCCATTATTTAAATCTTCTTTATTCAAATCTCATTTGAATTTCTATATTCAAATCCCCTTTGAATTTTCTATATTCAAATCCCCTTTGAATTTTCTTATTTGCATTCTATGTTTGAACTTCCTTTATTCAAATTCCTTTAAATAAGTCTCGATTTCAATTCCTTTTTAAAATCGATATTTCTACCTTTGGAAAATAGATTTCCCTTTCAATTTCACACTTGTATTTTTATTTCTGAATTATCCAATGATAATTCTTTTCACTTCATTTATAAACTTCATTTATAAAAGAACTATTTATAAACTTCGTTTATAAAGGAACTTCTCGTTTTATTTCTTTTAAAACAAGTTAATATTTCAAAACTATTTAAAAATTCAAATTCTATTTCAAACTCTCTTATTTCAAATTCTACTATTATAAATCCCATTTTGAAATTCAACACAACTTGTCTTTCCCAAAACAAATTCAAAACAGTATCTCTGGTAGTAATTCATCACTTACAACTCGAAAATGAATACTGATGATGCAGTTGTCATCATCAGAATCTGTAACACCCCGTATTTTCTGAGAATATAAAAAAAATGGTTAATTATGAAGAAGTTATTAAGCCTTGAAGTTTATATGCATATGAGAGAAATATATATAGATATATATAAAAATTAAATAAATAAACATGCAAAAAAGGTTCAAAACAGCAAATTGGGAGGGGAATAACCGAACCGACCCATTATTAAGGTCGACCCGGGCTCTGCTGGGTCGACTAGGGGTTAATCCAGGGTGTTTGGTTGTCATCCCGTGGGCCGATTCGCCCAAATGCAGATTTTGCATTTGAATGGTTCTCATGATTCAGGGTTAATCTAATGGTCCTAAATAACTTCCTACACATATATATACATCCCTAACCTAAACCTAAATCTCATATACAATTCTCTAGCCTCCATTGCTCTCTTTCTCTCTAAAATAAATAAATAAATCAATGGCGTCTCTACTCTGCTGAAACCTAAGCTAGGACTTGTGCTTCTTCTTCCTCCAATTCTGATTAGGACTAAAAGAGAACAGCTACAACACCTTTTTCTTTTAGAATCCAACCAAGGCAAGTACAGTTATTCTCCGCTATAAACGTTAATTATAATTTTGATATGCTTTTAAATCTGAGTTTGAGGTTGTATATATATTCTCTTCTGTTAGATCTGTTTTCTGTGACTGTTCTGTATTCCTTTCTTCTTTTCTGTTTCTATAGCCAGGCTACCACGAGCCTGTGCCTAATCTCATAAGAGATGAACGTATGAACGCAAATTTTGGGATAAATAATGAATGATGCGAAATTTGACAAGACTGAATTGAATGTATGACTTTAGGTCTGAGGCATAAAATATATTGGACATGTGACTTGGGATTGGATGCATAAATTTGACTATGAACATATAATTTATATATGTTGTATGCATAGTGTATGTTGTAATTTAGATCTGTAATTAATTAGAAAAAGATGAGCATATGTTGTAAATTAGATTTGGATCTATGCATATTCTGTGATAAAAGAAAAGAGGAACCACTGTATGATTACATATGATTTGAGACTTTGGACAAAATGCATATAAAAGTCAAGATCTAATTTTTAGAAGATATGATTTAAAGATTTAGATTGTTGGGTATAGTTTGCATAATGATTCATGACTTGAAAAGAAGAAGAATATGGAAACTTAGATGTAAAGATTTACATTAATTAGGATATCTATTATTGTGATTACACCTAAATAGGGATTTTTGCATATATGGCATGCATTGTAATTAATGATCATATTTGGTATAATTTATATGTGAATCTGCTGTATGAGGCTAGTTTAACAAAAATTGGAATATATGTTATATGGTAAATTATGTCCATATTCTGAGCTACGTAAATTTATGCAAACATGGGGTATATGATCATATTGTGAATCATGACGATTATATAGGCATATGAATTTAGGCCTAATTTATGATTAGGCCAGGCATGTAAATAGAACCTTAAGAAATATTAAACCTGCTAAATCTGTCATCTGCTGAATCTGTTGAAAATGCCTATTCTGCTAATTTGCTAAGTTGCCTAAACTGCTAGTTCCGTTATATTGCCTAGACTGCTAATTAGATTGAAATGCCTAATCTGTTAAATTTGTCTGTTGAGATGCCTAATCTGTTAAAATCTGCTAAGTTGCTTAATCTGCTAAATCTGTTAAGTCGGCTAATCTGAAATATCTGTTATCTGCTAAATCTGCTAGTTTGCTAAATCTGTTATCCGCTATATCTGTTGAGTTGATATAATTAGTCTGGTATGGACATAATCTGAACTGGCTAAATTTATGAATAATTGACATATACATTAGCCGTGGGTATAAATGATAAATTATTAATTAATTGGCCACAAAGATAAACATGACTAACTCGAGGTTAGAATGAGTTTGCGGCGTAAACCTGCCCGGAACCGCCCGGCACATCCAGTGGCCGCAAACAATAGGTTCTAATGTGAGAAGTTAGTCATAATGTGCGCAAGCCACGAGGTTAGGTCTGGCTTGTGGCAGAAGTCTGCCCGGAACCGCCTGGCATATCCAGCGGCCACAAGCTACCGACCTAATGTGAGAGGTCTGTGCATTAATATTTAATTAATGCAAATCTGAGATAAAATCTGAGATAAATATGATGTCTAAAACGTGTTGGGTGGATAGGGTTAAACCAACTGGATTAATGAATCTAATAAACCTGTTTCATGAATCTGTAGGTCTGTACATCTAATCTGTTAATCTGTAACCGGTTAATCTATAAGCCTATTAACCTGAACATCTGATCCGTTAATCTGAACCGGTTAATCCGTAAGTCTGTAAAACTGTACATCTGATCTATTAATCTATAATCTGTTAATCCGCACACTTGATCTATTAATCTGAAAAGCCTGTTAAATTGATTATCTGATCTGTAAAATAGGTTGATCTAAACTCTGTATGTCTAAAACTTGTAAATAAGTTAACCTGAAATCTGTTAATCTGGGGACACAAGGTTAGGAGGGGAAATACTTGTGCCATCTGTTGTTTGGGACACATATTAGTCAGTAACCCTTTCTGGTATCAAAACTTTGACCCAATAGTAGGTAGGGTCCGGGCACGCTTACTGAACTAATTATAAGTGGTTCATTCTGATAATGGCGAGGGTGTTGATGGTGTGTTCCAACCGAGTCATGCGCGTGCATGAATCTCGGTCAGCCTCTGTGGATGTAAGACGCCGTGACATCTGTAAATAGGTCTGTGTCGTTCAAAGGTTGCCACTTTAGGGAACGATACACCCTCTTGTGGGGCTGGCACTGGGTATTTACGTATTAGGGAGCCGTCACTTGGGGTAGAATTTAGGGTACATCTAATTCTATCTAATTCTATTGGGGTACCGTCTGTTTCTGTTGGGTGTAATACTTGTCTGCTTCAGTGTGGTACCGTCTGTTCGGGTGGTAAAGGCCCATTATTTCTGTTCGGGTGGTAAAGGCCCATTACTTCTGTTCGGGTGGTAAAGGCCAAACACTAGCATTCTGTTTCTGTTTCTGTACCGTCTGTTTCTGCTTGGGTGGTAAAAGCCCATTACTAGTACTCTGTTTCTGTAGAAATTATTCTGACTCCATTTCTGTTGCAGTCTGAACGTTAGGATAACACTTAATTCTTTTATACTGGTATTAGTGCAGAGAAATGAAAAGTAATATTATTCTGTTTCTCCGGTTTAACCTAAGTACATCTGCTGTTCCTGTTACTATTATCTCTTACCCAGTTTATTTTCATGTCATTATTATTATTATCTGTTCATATGCTGAAAGTCACTGGACTTGCCAGACTTTTTGTCTGGCCCTTGTTGTTTCGCCTCTTTTCTTCCGTTCCCCCCCCACAGGTTTTCTAAGGAGGGAATACTCTATCTTGATCCAGATTCCTTCTGCTTGATGTGCTTAAAGTATAGCTTGGCTCTTTATAGCTTCTGCTCTGTGGGGATTATGATTTTAAAGTTTTGTACTCTGATAGTTTTGAACAAGGCTGATATTTATGTACTTGAGTTTTTGATAAAGATGTAACCACACTGCTTTCTGATTTTCCGCTGTAATAAAGTTAAAATTTTTCAAGTACTGTTTATCTGTCTTGTAATATTCTGTTCTGTTTACTAAAATGCTCCATTAAAGTTAAGGCATTCCCTTTGTGAGTGACCTTAACGGAGGTGGGGTGTTACACTTGGTATCAGAGTTGAAGGTTACCAGATTTGATAAAGAATTTTTGAAAACTATTTTCAAAAAGGTTTTGAAAAGGAAGTATTTTCAAAAGTAAAGCTTATTTTGAAAAACATAGTCCCTAAAGCCATTTATCTATCTTTTGATCCTCTGTTTGAATCTTTGTTTCCCTCTTTCTGGAGTCTCCGGGGCTCTTGGCTTTCTGGGAGGTAACCTCATCGCGGCATGGTTCCGTAGGCTTGATAAGACTACGACACCTGTCAAAGGGTAAATAGGCACCCGCTTCCATCTGTAGCCACAGTAGTTTCACCTACGGTTAGTTTTCTTCCAATCTTTGTAGGATTTTCCATGCGATGGAGGCCGCTTTCGAGGGACTTGTCAACGTGTTACACAAGGATAGTAAAGACGAGAATGAAGGAGTTTGGATAAGGAGCACAACCCAAAGATGGGAAACTCATGGATATGGACTTGGTTCACAAAAGGAGGCAAAAAGGAAACACAAAAGTGTTTTACTTGTGGAAGCTCGACTCATCAGAACAAGGATTGGCGAAAGAGGAAGGGCACTTGCTTTAATTATGGAGAGATGGGACACTTCACTAGGGACTTCTCGAAGGAACGAGGGCAAGGGCAGAGGACAGAACCTACTTCTGGAAGGCAGGCGAACACTCTCGAGGCTAGTATAGAAATAGGAAAACTATCTGTAGGAGGTTTAATTTCTTTATCTGATTATTGAGTAGAACTCTTTCTGATTCTGACACTCTGATTCTGTAGTTGGGTCTCTGCACTTTAATACTAGTTCTGTTTCTGATTCCGCTATAGTCTCAGATCCCATGAAGGTTACGACTCATCTGTCTGTGTTAAGTTGGGGTTTGAGGGCATCTGTGTTGGGCGTCAAGTTGGCTGAGACGCACGCATTCTGAGTTTTTATCATGCTTAGCTTCCTAAGAATCATTAGGGGACCTGATCTGTACCAGTAGTCTGTCTGTAAATATCTGAATAATTCTGATTTCCAGTTTTGACATTGTCTAAAGAGGGTAATCCTCTGGGTGTCAATCTGATGTTGATTTCGGTCTTCGGGGTTGATACTTAGGGGATTATTTTCTCAACCAATGTCTAATGGGAACCAAGTTTTTGTTTTATCTGTACTCGCTTCCATCCCTCGACTGTATCCTATCGATCGAGTCTTCGACCTTTAGATAGGAATCCTATGGATGTAAACATGTGTTTGATACATGTTATGTTTGATGGTTGCAAGTAGATGCAAGTGGTTGCTAGTGGTTGCTTGTGGATGCATATACACTCACTAGGCACTAGATCGGCTCAAGAGCACTCTCATACTGCATATGGATGTGTGTGCATTTTTCAATGGATGCAAAATGATTGACTCATCACATGGATGTTGCATATGGATGAATGGTTGCGCACACATATAGAAATGATATGTATCAAATAGGAAAGTTGCATACATGTTGGACTCATGGCACTGACATAATTCGCATTAAGGAGGTCAACTGAATCAATGGACCGCCTGATCTTTGCATTAGATAAGGAACATATACACACACTTTTGCATATGTTCATACAGCATTAGAAATCCCTAAGGACAATGGATGCCAGTGATTGATGGTTGAGTAGATGGGTGATTGGATGGTAGGACACATTCTTCTTAACTTGAAGATTTCAGGGACGAAATCCTTTAAGGAGGGGAGAATGTAACACCCCGTATTTTCTGAGAATATAAAAAAATGGTTAATTATGAAGAAGTTATTAAGCCTTGAAGTTTATATGCATATGAGAGAAATATATATAGATATATATAAAAATTAAATAAATAAACATGCAAAAAAGGTTCAAAACAGCAAATTGGGAGGGGAATAACCGAACCGGCCCATTATTGAGGTCGACCCGGGCTCTGCTGGGTCGACTAGGGGTTAATCCAGGGTGTTTGGTTGTCATCCCGTGGGCCGATTCGCCCAAATGCAGATTTTGCATTTGAATGGTTCTCATGATTCAGGGTTAATCTAATGGTCCTAAATAACTTCCTACACATATATATACATCCCTAACCTAAACCTAAATCTCATATACAATTCTCTAGCCTCCATTGCTCTCTTTCTCTCTAAAAAAAATAAATAAATCAATGGCGTCTCTACTCTGCTGAAACCTAAGCTAGGACTTGTGCTTCTTCTTCCTCCAATTCTGATTAGGACTAAAAGAGAACAGCTACAACACCTTTTTCTTTTAGAATCCAACCAAGGCAAGTACAGTTATTCTCCGCTATAAACGTTAATTATAATTTTGATATGCTTTTAAATCTGAGTTTGAGGTTGTATATATATTCTCTTCTATTAGATCTGTTTTCCGTGACTGTTCTGTATTCCTTTCTTCTTTTCTGTTTCTATAGCCAGGCTACCACGAGCCTGTGCCTAATCTCATAAGAGATGAACGTATAAACACAAATTTTGGGATAAATAATGAATGATGCGAAATTTGACAAGACTGAATTGAATGTATGACTTTAGGTCTGAGGCATAAAATATATTGGACATGTGACTTGGGATTGGATGCATAAATTTGACTATGAACATATAATTTTTATATGTTGTATGCATAGTGTATGTTGTAATTTAGATCTGTAATTAATTAGAAAAAGATGAGCATATGTTGTAAACTAGATTTGGATCTATGCATATTCTGTGATAAAAGAAAATAGGAACCACTGTATGATTACATATGATTTGAGACTTTGGACAAAATGCATGTAAAAGTCAAGATCTAATTTTTAGAAGATATGATTTAAAGATTTAGATTGTTGGGTATAGTTTGCATAATGATTCATGACTTGAAAAGAAGAAGAATATGGAAACTTAGATGTAAAGATTTACATTAATTAGGATATCTATTATTGTGATTACACCTAAATAGGGATTTTTGCATATATGGCATGGATTGTAATTAATGATCATATTTGGTATAATTTATATGTGAATCTATTGTATAAGGCTAGTTTAACAAAAATTGGAATATATGTTATATGGTAAATTATGTCCATATTCTGAGCTACGTAAATTTATGCAAACATGGGGTATATGATCATATTGTGAATCATGACGATTATTTAGGCATATGAATTTAGGCCTAATTTATGATTAGGCCAGGCATGTAAATAGAACCTTAAGAAATATTAAAATTGCTAAATCTGTCATTTGCTGAATCTGTTGAAAATGCCTATTCTGCTAATTTGCTAAGTTTCCTAAACTGCTAGTTCTGTTATATTGCCTAGACTGCTAATTAGATTGAAATGCCTAATCTGTTAAATTTGTCTGTTGAGATGCCTAATCTGTTAAAATCTGCTAAGTTGCTTAATCTGCTAAATCCATTAAGTCGCCTAATCTGAAAAATCTGTTATCTGCTAAATCTGCTAGTTTGCTAAATCTGTTATCCGCTATATCTGTTGAGTTGATATAATTAGTCTGGTATGGACATAATCTGAACTGGCTAAATTTATGAATAATTGACATATACATTAGCCGGGGGTATAAATGATAAATTATTAATTAATTGGCCACAAAGATAAACATGACTAACTCGAGGTTAGAATGAGTTTGCGGCGTAAACCTGCCCGGAACCGCCCGGCACATCCAGTGGCCGCAAACAATAGGTTCTAATGTGAGAAGTTAGTCATAATGTGCGCAAGACACGAGGTTAGGTCTGGCTTGTGGCAGAAGTCTGCCCGGAACCGCCCGGCATATCCAGCGGCCACAAGCTACCGACCTAATGTGAGAGGTCTGTGCATTAATATTTAATTAATGCAAATCTGAGATAAAATCTGAGATAAATATGATGTCTAAAACGTGTTGGGTGGATAGGGTTAAACCAACTGGACTAATGAATCTAATAAACCTGTTTCATGAATCTGTAGGCCCAATACAAAGTTAGACAATCTGTAGGTCTGTACATCTAATCTGTTAATCTGTAACCGGTTAATCTATAAGCCTATTAACCTGAACATCTGATCCGTTAATCTGAACCGGTTAATCCGTAAGTCTGTAAAACTTTACATCTGATCTATTAATCTATAATCTGTTAATCCGCACACTTGATCTGTTAATCTGAAAAGCCTGTTAAATTGATTGTCTGATCTGTAAAATAGGTTGATCTGAACTCTGTATGTCTAAAACTTGTAAATAAGTTAACCTGAAATCTGTTAGTTTGGGGACACAAGGTTAGGAGGGGAAATACTTGTGTCATCTGTTGTTTGGGACCCATATTAGTCAGTAACCCTTTCTGGTATCAAAACTTTGACCCAACAGTAGGTAGGGTCCGGGCACGCTTACTGAACTAATTATAAGTGGTTCATTCTGATAATGGCGAGGGGTGTTGATGGTGCGTTCCAACCGGGTCAGGTGCGTGCATGAATCCCGGTCAGCCTCTGTGGATGTAAGACGCCGTGACATCTGTAAATAGGTCTGTGTCGTTCAAAGGTTGCCACTTTAGGGAACGATACACCCTCTTGTGGGGCTGGCACAGGGTATTTACGTATTAGGGAGCCGATCACTTGGGGTAGAATTTAGGGTACATCTAATTCTATCTAATTCTATTGGGGTACCGTCTGTTTCTGTTGGGTGTAATACTTGTCTGCTTCAGTGTGGTACCGTCTGTTCGGGTGGTAAAGGCCCATTATTTCTGTTCGGGTGGTAAAGGCCCATTACTTCTGTTCGGGTGGTAAAGGCCAAACACTAGCATTCTGTTTCTGTTTCTGTACCGTCTGTTTCTGCTTGGGTGGTAAAAGCCCATTACTAGTACTCTGTTTCCGTAGAAATTATTCTGACTCCGTTTCTATTGCAGTCTGAACGTTAGGATAACACTTAATTCTTTTATACTGGTATTAGTGCAGAGAAATGAAAAGTAATATTATTCTGTTTCTCCGGTTTAACCTAAGTACATCTGCTGTTCCTGTTACTATTATCTCTTACCCAGTTTATTTTCATGTCATTATTATTATTATCTGTTCATATGCTGAAAGTCACTGGACTTGCCAGACTTTTTGTCTGGCCCTTGTTGTTTCGCCTCTTTTCTTCCGTCCCCCCCCCCCACAGGTTTTCTAAGGAGGGAATACTCTAGCTTGATCCAGATTCCTTCTGTTTGAAGTGCTTAAAGTATGGCTTGGCTCTTTATAGCTTCTGCTCTGTGGGGATTATGATTTTAAAGTTTTGTACTCTGATAGTTTTGAACAAGGCTGATATTTATGTACTTGAGTTTTTGATAAAGATGTAACCACACTGCTTTCTGATTTTCCGCTGTAATAAAGTTAAAAAATTTCAAGTACTGTTTATCTGTCTTGTAATATTCTGTTCTGTTTACTAAAATGCTCCATTAAAGTTAAGGCATTCCCTTTGTGAGTGACCTTAACGGAGGTGGGGTGTTACATAATCTATTTTCCAGCGATCGAAGTGAGTTCAATACTATAAAACCATTTTTAACCTTTTCCACTTTGAAATCCATTTCAAAATATAATTCACACCGCTTGTAAAACAATTTAAAATCTCCCAGGATCTTAAATTTTTCTTAGTTTTTAATCCAAATTCCTTTACCAACACTTATCTAATACTCCAGAGTCTTAACTTCAATTCTGGTTTAAATTTCAGATTTAACTCATCTGATTTCTCGTATCTCACTTATATGAATTCTGATTGGTTATTTACATAACCATTTAATTTATAATCTTACTCGATTATAATAACAACCAATATATCCAATATGTATCAAAATATATTTTGGGTAAACTTATCTTCATTTACCCTCTTTTCAAAAAATATCGTGACGACCCATCGTATTCAAGTGTTTAGTAACTCCTACCGATACAGTGGATCAAACTGATCGACCAGAACTCATAAACAACTCAACCAATGAATCTCCACAATATAAAACAATTTTTATATCAATAACGAATACGCTCACTCGTATATATACACTCAACTCAATCTAGGGTATTACTAACCCTATCTCTACCGAGTCACGCCACAGAGCCAAGGTAATTCACTTAACTTAAGCTCTGATACCAACTGTAACGACCCGGATTTTGAGCGACTTTGGTTATCGACATAAACATGATGTCGATAACCAAAACATCGAAAAATCCTGGTAATTAGTGAAAGAAATTAGAGGGTGAGGAAAGATAAGATAGAAAATTAGAATAGAAGAAGAAGAAGAACACAACATCAGAGTAACACGAATCTCACAGCGGAACGAATAACATATAATATATGTAACATAACTTTGAAATATACATCTGTACTTGCATATACACATCATTATCAAAGTACAGCACTTACAACACAGCGGAATAATAATAGCTATATGATCCTGAAGCCTGCTGCTCCAGCTCTTCAATGTATTTGTAAATCCCGACTACTTGACTGCCCATACAAATTTAGGCACCCAGGAGTTTAGGGAAGACAACAAAATAAACTTCGGGTCAGTCATGGGACTGGTGTGAGTAAACAGTTTAAAAACAGTTCGAACAAGTAAACGATATCTCATAAGACCACGCCGCATAACGGAACGGGTTTTTCCCTTATGAGAATCCAAGATAACTTTATATCAAAAACCTTTTGATATTATAATAATGTCTATCAACCACAGTATTGATAATCATCTAGCAGAAACGCTTTCATCTCACGTTCTACATATATAGTATACAACTCAAAACCGCAAGCACGTATTGGGTAATGGATTTCCAACTATGACAAGGTATGGAACCACCTTTCGCTCGTGTACCTCTAGAGAGGAATACACTGGGTTCAACAAGAACATCTTGCAACCCGGCCACACATGACCGACCACTCATTTCGCTTGAGCGTATCGAATGTATATCACCAACGGTTGGGATCAACAACCGTTTCCCGAATGGGACAGCATCAACAATAGATTTTTAGAAGTAAATGAAACTCTAGATCAGGTGATTATACACCCTACTTCGGTGCGACCGACTTAGCCATGCTGCCTGCCCGATTTCTGTCATTTACCGGATGTGAGGCTAGAAGCTACGCTTATCATCACATCAGATTCACTTTGAATGCCACATCATCAAATCCATCCAATCACTGATTGACGTCCTCAACAATACATTATGTGTTAGCTAAAAGAAGTTTCCTGCCTCGCTTCCACTCTTGGTACTGTTGGAGAAATCAATATACGTGATCGTCTGGAAATACTCTGTCAGACATCCGTCCATACAAGTCATCCAGGAACAGGATGAACCGAAGGCACTATTCTGTAAACAGGATAGCCCTTGCATAACTCCATCTTCAATTTCCTTTGGCATATATGATTCGCAACGCTTATGCCAATACAGAGTGGTTCTTTGGATAATAATCCAACCGGTCTCTCCATATTAACAACGTTAAAATGGTCAAAACTTCGATAGTCTGTGATTTAACTATCGAATAAAACAAGTGTGCAAACAACGATATTATTTCCAAATGGAAATTATATCGATCAAACATCATTCAACATTTATCTCTTTATTTCATTAATTTACTTATCTCCTATTTTCCCTATATTCAATATTTCTTATTTTCTAAATTTGGAAAATATACATTATTAACAATGGAAAACATTTCCATTTCTTGTTTTCTTTATTAGAAAACATTTCTGATTTCTTATTGGAAAACATTTCCAAAGCTTCTTCATTAGACTTAGACAGATGTTTAAACAAACCATCGCGATGCCAACTCAAACCATTTCCTTTACTGCCGAACCTTAACTATTCCTTAGTTAAAACGAAGCCAATCAAGTTGGGGTAGAACTACCTCTCAGACCTTAACTGAACAACATTTCTAACTTTGAAATAGGCAAAGTTCACTTTATATTCCTTTTACTAACTTCCTTACTTAATCCTCCTTCGAATAGCTATATTTGATTTACTCATTTCACTTAACTCTATTCGATTAACCATAATCAATTAACTCTATTGGACTAACCCTATTGGATTAACTCTATTTGACTAACGCTATTGATTTACTCATTCACTTACTCCTTTCGAATACTACATTCGATTAACTCATTTTATTCGAATAAACTATATTCGATTTACTCATTTTACTTTCTATTCGAATAAACTATATTCGATTTACACATTTTACTTTCTATTTGAATAAACTATATTCGATTTACTCATTTTACTTTCTATTCGAATAAACTATATTCGATTTACTCATTTTACTTTCTATTCGAATAAACTATATTCGATTAATTCCTTTGCTTTAACTCTAATAGACTAAACTAACATCGATTAGCTCCTTTCTAACTTTAACTCTAATCGATTAAACTAACATCGATTAGCTCTTTTTACTTTAACTCTAATCGATTAATTAACATCGATTAGCTCTTTTGCTTTAACTCTAATCGATTAAACTAACATCGATTAGCTCTTTTTACTTTAACTCTAATCGATTAAACTAACATCAATTAGCTCCTTTTTCTTTATTCGAATAGCTATATTCGATTAACTCCTTTGCTTTAACTCTAATCGACTAAACTAACATTGATTAGGTCCTTTCTAACTTTAACTCTAATCGATTAAACTAACATCGATTAGCTCTTTTACTTTAACTCTAATCGATTAACTAACATCGATTAGCTCTTTTTACTTTAACTCTAATCGATTAAACTAACATCGATTAGCTCCTTTTTACTTTAACTATAATCGATTAAACTAACATCGATTAGCTCCTTTTTCTTTTCTTCGAATAGCTATATTCGATTAACTCCTTTATTCTATTCGAATAAACTATTCATTTATAAAGATTACTTTTTAGTAACAGTTCTTCACTTTACAAATGATTTCCCTTTTATAAAACTCTATTCGTTTTAAAAATATTTTTTCCCTTTTATTTATTTTCGAAATATTTCCTTTTATAAAATCTGTTGATTTTATAAAATCCCTTTATTTCAATACACATTGAAATAATTCTTTTTACATCCCAGGGTCTTTATGATATTTACAATATCGAATAACAATGATCAACATCATTCCCACACACATAATCCATAACTGATTATATAACACATCATATATCACAATATATGGAACCAGTAAAATAAATGTTGAGGAATCCAGTTGGATTCCTCCAACCTGTTTCCTTGCATCACAGATGTTAAACAATATAGATAACATCACTTTTCAATTCCATATGATATATTCTGTTAAACAGAATCAATATAGAAATTCAACTAACTGACTAGCAGTTTAATCAAATAGTCAACACACAGTCAATCAGCCAATATCTAACAGTTCTAAAAATACAACATGAAATTATAAACTGTTCAGAGTTAGTGAGATTTACTCACATTTGCGCGTTATCCGAAAATATCGGTTTGCGTTTGTTGTTTGAGACGGACAATTTATTTTGCAATAAATTGTAACGAGCTCCGATGGACTTCCAGTCAGTTCCATGGCATAGCCCTCTTCCATATGGTCCCAACGGATCCAAGATTTCTGAATTCGGTTAATTTATGCTCACGTTATCGTATTTACAAATTCATACAAACATTTATATAATTAAATTCCATTTCAAATTCAATTGGGCTCACCCACAATACTACCGTCCCAACAACTCCCCTTGAAGCCCATTCACCTTTTCTTCAGGCCCGTCCCCTTCAAAACCTTCCTCATGTAACTCTAAACAAACTCCCAGGCTCAAAGCCGATTATTGCTCCCACTAACCATGAACCGACTTCACTAATTAACTCCACAAATTTCAACCTCGCTAACCCCATTTCAACAGTACTTTCATACTACTCCTCCCATCTTACTTCCACGCAAGTGCTCCTCCTTAATGAAATTATAAAACCACGCTCCCAGTATTTCTTAACATGCAAACCACAAAGGGACCGTATTCTCTCCTTCTCATTATATTACTCCTCACATCAATGAACAGCGCCATCTCTCCAACGCTCTCCCTTATTTACAAATCACCATATGTAAACCCATTCGAAAACTCCACAATATTATATATATATATATATATATATATATATAAAATAAACGCCAATACCCCCATTTTCTTTCATCATTCTTCTTCCAACTCCACAGCTAACGTCTCCCTCCCACCAACAATTAGTACTCGCGTCTTCCATCTGTTCACCGTCCTGAACATCATTATCACCACCAAACGCAGATTAAAGCCTCACAAACCTTAGATCTAGCTTGCGTCGGGAAAACTCAGCACACGAGTTTGTAAATCGAACGCAGAAAGAGTGATGCGAGAATGAAGAGAAGGTCGCCAGAGATCCAGAAATATATATCATGTTTTACGGAATTTTATTTGCAATTTCTTTTGATTTTAAGGCCTTGCGTTTCCCATTGTTTTGAGAGGATGGTGCAGCTTGTTTCGATTTGGCAGAAGTTGTGTTCATTCGGTTTTAAGGAAAGGAAAAGGGGTTATTTATATGAAGTACTTGTGTACGTGGATTACTTAGCATCACTTATCCCTTGAGCGATGTTTGCAGAACACACGACTAACCACAGATGCGGAGAGGACGTGCGAGAACAAGACAGAAAACGTGTATATGTTTGTTTAACCTTTACAAACTGTTGTCGACAGAAGTAAACATACTGTTGTAATCAACTTGGTGCCACGATCCCAAAAATATAATAATATCGGTAGATTGACTCATATTTTGAAATCCCAAAATGTTGATTACAGGGTGCAAAACACTCCAAATAAAAAGTTGCTTATTTAATTAATTACAAATTACCGTAAAATTCTAAAAATTAAATTATCGTTATGTCTCAAAAGAATCTTGTCTAAATTCACAACCGATATCTAGTTATATCGAATAAACCGATACGGTCGATAAACGATTCTACAACGACTATTCTGAAATTTGATTTGGACATATCTCAAAATCTACACAACGAAATCCCGATTTTTCTCTTCCACTAGAAAGATATACTCCACCAGCTCCACACGTTTCTTGTTTCACAGAAATTCGGCTTAAAACGAATCCTGTATATTCAGTTGAAGTTCGAATCACCAATTTACGAACTGCAGCGCCATTTCAAGCTCGGTTTTAATTATAATATAATTATACGTTCAAACTATCGTTCAAATAATATATTCGTTATTCTACTTCAATTCTAAACTGAATAAAATATCACAGATGATCCAGTTCACACCATATCGTCATTTCAGCCAATTCTGATTATTTCAGAATTAAATATATTTTTAATTTATTATTTTAATTAAATATTCACTATTATTTAATTCCACGATCATTTAATTCACTAGTCACCATTAATATAATTAAATAAAATTAATTATAATACCTCTGCCAATGCGGGTCATTACATAACTTCATAGATTAGGACAAGGAGTCAACTTAATCAAATGGTTAATGTTGCGTTTATTTCGAATATTGAACCGAAAAATCCTAAGGAAGCTGCTACCGATGACTACTGGATCATTGCCATGCAAGAAGAGCTAAATCAGTTCGAGCGCAATGATGTATGGGAACTTGTTCCAAGGCCAACTGATCAATTGATTATAGGAACTAAATGGGTTTATAAAAATAAGGCTGATGAACAAGGGAATATCACTAGAAATAAAGCACGGTTTGTAGCACAAGGTTATAATCAAGAAGAAGGTATCGATTATGATGAAACATTCCCACCTGTCGCAAGACTAGAGGCTATTAGAATTTTATTATCTTTTGCTTTTCATCACAATTTTAAATTATATCATATGGATGTCAAGAGTGCATTCTTAAACGAGTTTATAAAAGAAAGAGTATATGTTGAACAACCTCCTTTATTTAAACATGAAAGATATACGGATCATGTATTTAAACTTAAAAAAGCTTTGTACGGCTCAAAACAAGCACCACGTGCTTGGTATGAATGTTTACGAAGTTATCTTATTTATTCGGGTTTTCATATAGGGAAGGTTGATCAAACATTATTTATGAAACATTCGCAAAATGACATATTGGTTATTCAAATATATGTGGACGATATAATCTTTGGATCAACAAATGAAAAACTTTGCAAAGAATTTACAGAGGTTATGACCAAAAAATTTGAAATGTCACATATGGGAGAATTATCATACTTTCTTGGTCTTCAAATTAAACAACTTCCGAATGGTATTTTCATAAATCAAGAAAATTATTGTGGAAATCTTGTTAAAAGATTTGGATTTGAAAATACTTCCGGAAAAACTACTCCTATAAGTATATCTACTCATCTTGAAAAAGATGAAAATGGTAAAAGTGTAGACCAAAAGACATATCGTTGTATGATAGGTTCTCTTTTATATTTAACGGCTAGTCATCCTGACATTATGATGAGTGTTTGTTTATGTGCACGATTTCAAGCCAATCCTAAAGAATCAGACTTACGAGCAGTGAAACGTATAATTCGTTATCTTAATAATACCAAAGATTTTGGTCTTTTCTATCCAAAAGATTGTTCATTTGAGTTAGTATCATATAGTGATGCTGATTTCAGAGGATCTCGAATGGATAGAAAAAGCACAAGTGGTACTTGCCATTTTATTGGAAAATCACTTGTCTCTTGGTTTAGTAAGAAACAAAATTGTGTTTCACTTTCGACGTGTGAAGCGGAGTATATATCAGCAGCTCTTGCATGTAAACAAGTTTTATATATGCAACAAATACTTAAAGACTTAGGAATAAATTTATCAAATTCAATCATATATTGTGATAACACAAGTGCGATAAACTTATCCAAAAACCCGGTTAACCACTCTCGGACTAAACTATCGACATTCGACATCATTTTCTAAGAGATAACATTGAAAAAGGAAATATAAATCTTGAATATGTAAGCACAGAGAATCAACAAGCTGATATATTTACCAATCCTCTACTCGAATCAAGTTTCATAAAATTACGCGGAGAGCTAGGCTTATTATCTAGAAAGGAACTTGAAAATTAAACTATATTTTAAATGTAGCAGAGTTCTTTTCTATCTAATACAAATAGTTATTATTTAACTATTTTCTCTCCTAAAATAAAGTGTTATTTTGTGGTGAGATTAATATGGACCACTTCTAAAAATATAAGTAGTCTTATATACACTTCTTCGTTGAGTGCTTTCTGAATTCATCTTTTCAATCTTCATTCATCTCGTAATGGCTCATATTTGCAAAGAATGTGCTCGAAGATCACACATCACCATAACAAGCTCTGAATCAGACGAGCACTGCTCCCCGAAGACACCAGAACATCCTCCTGGTTTCCATCAAAACTCACATACACCTGGTACCATACCTAACTCAAAACGTTGCAAGAAAGCGTTACTTTGTTCTCCACGTACACGACAAAATATAGATGAGATACACCATTATCAAAAGCATCAAGTTGATCTCCAGAGGGAGATGTATTACGAGCAGAAGTTAACAGCTTCTCGACTCACGTATCTCGAACAAATAGATTCATTCTTCTGTAGCTCTAATAAGCACAACGTTCATGAGCCCACACATATGCCATCATCATCAAGAACACCCAACTCATGGGATAAGAATTACAACAAAAATGAAGGAGCAAGCGGAAAATCTCCTTGGGAACCAAGAAAATAATTTCTTTATATCGTATTTAAGGAGATCATTTATATTGATTTATTTGGTGTATTTATGTTTTATTCCTCATAATTTATTATAATTTATAATAAAGTTTTAATAGAGTTCAAATCTATATACAAGAGAAGTGAGAAAATCAAAAATATACAGTACCTGTCGACCGATTAAAATAACCTGTCGACCAGTTTTATTCAATTACAATCCAGAGAGTCTTCCTGTCGACCGCCTGCACATCACCTGTCGACCGATTCATATTTAAACTGTTTTATTTCTAACCAGAAACATTTCCTATCGACCGCCCTATTCCCCCCGTTAACCGATTTATATTTAAACTGTTTTATTTCTAACCAGAAACATTTCCTGTCGACCGCCCTATTCCCCCCTGTCGACCGGTTTCTGTTTTCAATTTCAAACCAGAAATATTTCCTATCGACCTCCCTATTCCTCCCCGTCGACCGATCGCTAATAATTCTGTTTTTATATATACAAACATTGGTACACAATCAAATCCAACACACCAATTCGTTTTCAACTCCCTTTAAACTCCAAGCAACCATTCCTATCAGCCCTAATCTCTTCAATTTCAATTCAAATCATATTCCAATCACTCCAAAACATAAGAAAACAAAAACATCTTCTTCTTCCTCACATCTTCAACCTATCGAGTCACTCATTAAACATTGGTTAATGGATCCTATTGCTGTGAAAAGATGGAATAAGATGAAGGATTACACCATTCATCAAGGATCTTTCATAAAGTTCTCTGATTTCTTTCTCTATGATGTTAGAGATATAGAGAATAGAGCAGTTATTGATTCTCTCCTTAATTTTGATGACAACAACATAGAAATCAATCATATAATGATTAAGTTGTTCTACGCTAATCTCAACTAGAGAAATTTAAACCGGATAACTCGTCAGATTGTTTATGGTCAGTAGTTTGTGGACAATATGTTTTTATCTCCAAAGATAGAATGGGACAAGTTCTTCATTCTCCAAATAATGGTATAAAATTCTCAATGATTTCTGTCCTATTCATATTAGAGATAAATTAGTCACTTGTTCATTGAAGATCATAAGTCAAGTACAACAGGAATCAATTTTAGACCCCCGGCCAGGATTCTTCATCTATGTATCACGCATTCCTTGTTGCGAAGGACTGGAAATTTTGATGCCGTTTATAGAGAAAATTTTAAGGCATTATACGCTATTTATGGAGATATCAGCGTTAATTGGGTTGAAATGATTTTTGATGAGATTTCAATGGTAAACAAACTTTCTCGACCACATCTGTTTTACAACGAATATATTATGCGCCTCCTATTGGATTGCGGAATTCCATCTCCCGAGTCCAAAATTTCAAAACCTAAGTGTATTAATAAGGCATCAAAGAAGAGAATGAAACTTCCCGAGCCATACTTAAACAATATTCCTTTTGAGCAATATGTACACCAAGGTCCTCCAGAGGCTTCTTCCTCACAAATTACTATGCAAAGACTGGAAGACGTTAGAATTCCTCCACCTACTTCGTCAACAAAAGAATTTCAAGAGCAAATTGCAAGAAATCAATTTTTACTAAAAGCAATACTTTAAAGAACCGATAATAAGCTTGATCGTTTGGACACAAAACTCGATAAGTGGTTTAATAAACTCAAGTCTTTCTTCGGTATAATTTGGGAAGCAATTTCTTGTGCCTCATCCTCTACCACACTTGCTCAAGATAACGTCCAGTGCCTCCTACATTTACATGGTCAACTTCGGAGGAAGGCACTAGTTCTGGAGCAAGTACTCAACATGTTCGTGGTCATGGAATGTCACATATTGAAGAAGGTGGAAATGAGGAAGAGGAAGAACAAGACAGAGACGAGGAAAAAAGTGAAGAAGAAGGAGACACAGAAGAAGAAGAAGAAGAAGAAGAAGAAACCGATTCGGATTGACCATCCAAGTAGTTCCTTATGTCTAGATTTTGTGATCTTATGCTTTTAATTTCAAACACTTATATCAGCACTTGTACATAATTAGTGTTGTGTTTTAATTAAGTATGTATGCTACATAACTCAGTTTGGTATGTTTGGTATGGTATGGTTTGTAATATGTGTTACAATCTATGTGTGATGTTCTATGTTTTAACTACATAATGTTGTGATGTTACGACTATAATCTCATTCATTGTTGTGTACCCTTTTTGTCGATGACAAAGGGGGAGAAAAATGTTACTAACATTCCTTCTTGCAGAGATTTAGTTATATAATTCAGGGGGAGCATATAAACAGGGGGAGATAGCAATGGAGATTGAAATATCAAGCAATATTATCATCAATCAAAAAGGGGGAGAATGTTGAGTCAAAGATTTCAATGATTATTTTGATTAATGACAAGAAGAAGCTTCATGATCAACAAAAAGGAGAATCGATGACAAAAAGAAGAATTGACTTTTTTTAGGTTAGAAGTTGGTTATTTAGAGTTATAAATGTTAAAATCTATCCTCAAATAATCATACTTCTAATTGCTTTTAAAAATATTCATGAAAACTCTTTTCTGTAGCAAGTTGACAAAAACATGTCAGCAGATTATTTTTAACTTGTCAACAGGATTTCAAATGAAATCTGTCTACCTGTAAAAATTAACCTGTCAACAGCTTTTTAAAGGTAACAGTCAAAAACCTGTCTACCTGTACATTTTACATGTCAACAGCTTTTTGAATAACAAAGCATATTTTTGAAGAGTCATCTTCTTTTATGAACGGTTGCATCCATTTCTCTTCATCAGGAATCATCTCTTTTGATTGCAACTTTTCACCAATGATTATAACTTTTCAATCACCATAAATACATCGTGATTCATTCATCCAAATCACCGAATTTCACTCTCTATTCTCTGATCTATTTTGCATTCTATTTTGCATTCAAAAAGCACTCAAAATCATTATATTATCGTTTGAATCTCCAAGCATATTTAACACACTTGTGATTCAACGATAATCCACTTCCGAATCTTCGCAAACATCAAATTACATTTGAGGATAAGATTGTAGGAAGGGTGTACTCAATTACTGACTAATCAGTGTTGAAACAAGAACACATTCAAAAGTCAAACTCTTGTAATTGTCCTGTGTGGGTAAGCTTGTAGCCCGTGAAATCAAATGGGTAAGCTTGTAGCCCGTTAAATCAAGTGGGTAAGCTTGTAGCCCGTGAAATAAAGTGGGTAAGCTTGTAGCCCGTGAAATCAAGTGGGTAAGCTTGTAGCCTGTGAAATCAAGTGGGTAATCTTTTGGCCCGTAAATCAAGTAGTGTTGTGAACCTGTTCCTTCGGGTAAAGAGAGGTTGTTGATTAGTGAAAATCCAGAGAGTGGTCTGGTACTGGACGTAGGACGGTGCTCCGAACCAGTATAAAAATCCCTGGTGTGATTTTTCCTTTTTTTTTACTGCATTTACTATATTTACTTATCTGCGAATAATTATTACTTTATACTTGAATATTGTTTGTCATATTACACGATCCTTGTGTGTATTATACTCGGCAAGTACACGTACACACTTTCACCTCCGAGGATGCCGCACTAATAAACAGCAGAAAATGATGTTGAACAACATCATTTTTTGCCATCGAGAAGGTAGTGGAGCAGAAACTCCAAGTATTGATCCTCTGGTGATATCAGTCATAATTGCCCCAGCAACAATACGGAAGGTCCACGTTGATTGTGGGAGCTCCGTTAACATTTTGTTTAAAAAGGCTTTCAACCAAATGAAGATGGAAGTCAGACTCTTGACACCATGTATTGGCCGCGATTTTAATGGAACAATAACTTCACTAGCGGGAGTGGTCGACTTACCAGTGGAACTTTGCGAAGGGGTTTACACGAGAGTCTGAATCCTCCCTTTCCTCGTCTTGGATATTGAATCCCCATATAATGCCTTTTTGGGCTGGTCGACCCTAGATGAATTTAAAGCATGTGTCATCCTTGGTGCTTGTTACTGAAATTCCCTACAGAAGTTGGAGTAGGAATGGTCCGTGGAGGTAAAGTAACCAGAAGAGCGTATTATCTAGAAGAGTGGAAATAAGTCTTTATGGAGTAGGTGAGTAGCCGAAGGATTCCTCTTCTTCTACCAAGGAGGCATCCGCATAGAAAATAAAGGAAACGTCTCAACCGGAGTCTCTTGACTATCATTCCTAGGATATAGATCCCAGATAAGACAAGAAACAGGATGTAGAATGGAAACGCCTAATGAGGTAACTGTGGATATTCCGATTGATAACGACGACCCAACCAAGGTCTTGAAAATATGATCCTATCTAGACCCCCTATGGACAAGGGAATTTACGAACTTCTTACAAGCCAATCTAGACGTATTTGCATGGACCCCTGCTAACATGTGTTGGATTTCTCCATCTATCATGAGCCACTCACTAAACATCCGAAGAGTGTCCCAGTAGAACAGAAAAGTGGTATGCTTGGCTCGGAGAGGTCTATAGCTTTAAAAGAAGAATTTGAAAATCTAGAAACCATTGGCTATTAGAGGTGCAACATATCCTGACTAAATATCAAATCCAGTTTTTTTTCAAGAAAGCCAATGTAAAATGGCGAACGTACGTCGACTTTTCAGATTTTAACAAGGGTTTCCCAAAAGACATCTTTCTGCTTCGAAGGATCGACCAGTTGGTAGGTTCGACAATTGGGCATGAACTTCTTTCATTCATGGATGCATACTCGAGATATAACCAGATTCCATCGCATGTGCCAGACCAGGAGCATACCTGTTTTATCACAGACCTTGTGCTATACTGCTATGTAGTGATGCCTTTAGGATTGAAGAACTCCAGGCCGACATACCAACATCTAATGAATCACATCTTTCATATTCAGATCAGGAAGTCCATGGACGTGTACATAGATGACATGCTCGTAAAGTCCAAGCACTCGGTCGATCATGTTTCAGATTTAGCATAGATGTTCAATATTCTCCAGCATTATGGAATGAAACTCAACTCTTTGAATTGCTCATTTAGAGTTGCATTAGGGAAGTTTTCGGTTTTCATCATCATTCCTCGCGGGATCGAAATCAACCTAGACCAAACTGTAACAACCAGGACTATTCGTGAATCGCGAAGAATTAAGGATGTACAAGGCATAGCAAAAAAGGTTGCAGCATTGAGTAGATTCATTTGTAGGGCTACCGATAAATGCATTCATTTCTTCGACCTAATAAATCTTGGAAAGCGTAATTTAGAATGGACTCCAGATTGTATTGAAGCCTTTCAGAATTTGCTAAGTCATTTGGAGAGACCTCCGATATTATCCAAACTAGTGGATCATGAGACGTGTTCATATACTTGGCAGTACATCGCATACAATCAGTTCAACTCTCGTTCGTAAGGAGGATAAGGTCTAAAGACCAATGCATTATGTGAGTAAGAAGTTGGCAGCTGCGGAATGCAATTACCCAAAGATTGAAAAACTCGCTTATAGCTTATTGATTGGTTTGAGGAAGGTCCTCCACTATGTATAGGCTTATCCAATCATGATATACACTGACTAGCCACTACAATAGGTCCTTCAACGAACTAAGGCGTCTAGAGGACTTTTTAAGTGGAACATTGACCTGAGCCATTTTGATCTCACTTTCCTTCCTAGGAAATCCATCCAGAGGTAAGCATTGGAAGACTTCATAGCTGAATTTATCATCGCTGAGGAAGATATGTTAGATGAGGAAGCCAACCCTTCAGAATCCAAATCAGAATCGAGCCACGGATGGTGCTTGCAACGATCGATGGTGCGGTGCCGGAGTTGTATTGGTAACCCTGAAGGATGGTCAATTTATTACACCCTACGACTGAATTTTCCTGCTACTAACAATGAATCCGAGTATGATGCCTTGATTTCCGAGCGGAAGCTCACGAGGGAACTGGGAGCAGTTGCGTAGTATATTTACTATGACTCTTGAATTTTTGTATTCCAGGTTCGTAATAAGTTACAGACAAAGGGACCACGACTAGCAGCCTACCTCGAACGGGTTGAATAACTATTAGATGGATTAGAGCATTACTACATTTCCCATATTATGTGAACTTAAATCAGAAGGCAGATAGACTGGCTAAGTTAGCAAGCGATGATAACCTAGAGGATACGGAAAGAGTTCCAATTGAAACACTCGACCCCCTGAGCATTGATCAAATGGAAGATGACCAAAATTTTGACGCTGAACCTGAAAGAGAGTCCTGGATGACCCCTATGAATAATTTCTTATAGCACGAAATCCTTCCAAAGAGGAAGAATCAAAGACGTGCTCTTGTTCTCAAAGCATCAAGTTACATTATGCAGTGCGGCGCGTTTTGTAGAAGGGGTTCTCTGTAACAACCCAGAATTTTGACAATAGATTAGTTATTTAATTAGATTCTAAAAAATAGGAATTTCTGCAAAAGATGGAATTTGACCATGAAACTTTAACCGATGCATTCATCTCCGGATTCTAGTTAACTTTCATGTTTGGATTTCCGTGAATGGAGTCTACATGAAAAAGATACGAACGAAATATGAAAAACGGATGAAAATAAATAAATAGAATAATTAATATATATATATATTGTAACACCCCGTAATTCTGTAACACTAAGATTCACAAATCAAGGCAGAATTAAATTTTAAGTCAAAATCAAGGGAAACGGGCTACGCCATTGCGTTTGTCTCGAAATTCTGCATGAAAACAAGTCCGAGTTTGCGAGAATCGGAGTCCGTATGAAGGATTTATGGTCTTTAGAAGTTTCAGAATTCGATTTAAAATTCGAACAAGTCAAAAACGAGTTCAAATTTAAAAAACAGACCCAGATTGGGCTGGGCAGGAAAATTCCTTCCCAGGACCCAGGTCGACTGGGTAGTCGACCTGGGTGTCGACCTGGGTACAGAAACCCAATTTTGGGTCTTGGTGCATTCTAATGTACCTGGTCTCGTTTTCTGCCTAGATTCGTCCGCCTAATCCTATATAAATAGCCTTAGTCTCCTTCTCTATTAATAGTTCTTTTCTATCCTTATGCTACCTCTGAGAAAATGTATAAATAAATAAAATAAAATAATAAATCAAGACGAGGAAATGCTGCTCAAGACTTTCAAGAGGAGATTCAAGTCAAGTTAGGATTCAAGTGATGATTCAAACGAATTCAACGACTGTTTTTCTACGAATCTAATCTAATCTCTGTAAGTCGGTTACTTTTTAGATTTGAACGTTTTCTCTATTCGTGACATGAAATTAAAGGAATAAAAGAATATGCCAAATCTTTCAATTCGAATCAGTGCTTATATCTTTGGACCTAATTAAGAACTGTTATGATTCGATGACCAATAAGACAGTGACTATGAAACTATGGACCTTAAAACCATATGCCTCTTTGACTATGAACATTGCCTATGAACAATGCCTATGACTGTGACTCATGACTATGAGAATTACTTCCTTGACTATGAACACAAGCCTAAGCCTTTAATTAGGAAACATAAACTATTGCCTATGACATAACAAGGACAACTGTGATTAAACACCTATGATTCATGACTAGGAAAGTGTTGCTTAAGTTTTGTGACTATGAAATTGGGTCTAAACCTGATTATCTATTCTGTCTATTCTTGGTTTTCTTTGGTTTTAGATCTTGGGAATTTATCTATTAAGTTAGGTCTACCCATGTTCTTAAACCTACGTCGTTATTCAACCCTTTTTATGTCATAAGATTTTCAGACCTATAGGCCTTCGATGTTTTAGATCAATTTCAGTGAAATTCGTTATGTCCGTAATTAGTAAATTATCATTTTATGCCAGTTATTATGTCTATCTTTTTCATAGCATCTTTGGTTCATTCCCTATTTTCTACGAATCTAGATTTATCTATAATCTAGATTGAATCACGATTATACGAACGATGGGAATACGACTTGGGCAAAATATGAAATTTACTAAAAACGTAGTTATAAAATTGGAAATTGGCATAAATTTGGAACATGTATTATGGCATGTTCATAAAAATGCAAAGTGGATAAATTTGACATGAATTATAGGATGTGTAATTTTAATCTAGTAATGACTTGTAAATCTAGCATTTACATGAATTGTGAACTAGAATAATAAGTCTAGTTTGACATGAACTGTAATTAGAATGTTAAGTCAGAATTGGATTAGCTAATTTGGCATGATAAGTATATTGGCATAAATTTGAAATTGGCCATTATTGGGAGTACTTGTCAGGTTTAGCAAAATCATGGTTAGTGACACTTAGATTTGGTATAGTTTACATACCAAAAAGCATAAATATGATATAGAGGGGAAAATGGGCCATAATAATAGATGTTGACAATTTACTTTAAAAGAGTAATTAGGAAATAAGTAAATTAGGAATAATTTACTTATAGAATTTGTCCTAAATAAGAAAATGAAAATTTAGACAAATTAAAGGTTTATTAATGACATCTCTTTTAATAACACACCAGAAAGTTCTAGGGTGACAGAGAGGATAGTGTATAGGCTTGGGTTTGGAAAATACAATTTTCCTTCTCTCCCTGGCTATCCCTAACTGATCCGACGGACGGGATGGTTACTTTCAAAACCTGATTTGAAAATTAACCAAAACCCTTTGAACTTAGAAAACTCGAATATGCCTAACCCGAGGTTAGACTGAGTTGCGATGTAAACCTGCCCGGAACCAACCGGCACATCCAGTAATCGCAACAATACCTGTCTAATGTGAGTGGTCGTGGCTTTAATTTATTTAGTTAAAGCTAGAACAAGAATGGTAGGGTTAAGTTAACCAAGACACTTAAGCAATTCAACATGATAACAAAACCGATGGGTGGGGTTAGGTTCATACAGACACTTAACACAACTAGAATGGGAGGGTTAAGTCCATAGGAACACTTAACCAACTTAACACAGTTAAGCTTGAATGGGAGGGTTAAGTCTATAGGGACACTTAACCAACTTAACATGGTAACAAGACAAGATTTGTAGGGGTTAAGTACTAAGAAAACACTTAGCCAAATTAACATGTTAACTAGACTAGAAGGCGGGGTTAAGTAAAGTTAATACACTTAGCCTAATTAACATGTTAACCAGACTAGAGGTTGGGGTTAAGTAAAATTTAATACACTTAGCCAATTTGATATGTTAGCTAGACTAGACCTTAGGGTTAAGTAAACATGAGCACTTAACCATCAGATTGTGATAAAGGAATAGGGTTAAGTTTGAAACATGAAGGGATAATACTTAACCATTAATAACATGTTGGTTAGAACAGACGGGTAAGGTTAAGTTACAAAGGAACACTTAACCAGTACAGGATGAATGGGTAGGGTTAAGTAATAAGAAAAACTTAACCAATATAACCTGGTTTGTGGTAGGGTTAAGTCAACATGAATTACTGATAAAACTTAACCAGTTTAACAGGATAAATGAAGGGGGTTAAGTTAGCTTGAATTGGCTAATGACACTTAACCAATCCAAATTGACGGGAAAGAGAACTAAGTAGTAAACCTTAGTTAAAAGGATTTAAGTAGTAAACCTTAGTTAAGAAAACAACGATTCTGGAAACTAAGTGGTAAACCTTAGTTAGCAAAACTAAGTAGTAATTTTTAGTATAACACGGGAAGGAGCGAATGTCCGTCTGAGTAAAAAGAAGGCTCCAACGAATTGGGTTACGAAGCTCGAGGCTTCGAGGGGACGTGAGGGTACTCTTGGTATCCGTCTGTGAGGCTGCTGATGGTCCTCCTGTGCTCACAGAGGTTAAGGTCTGCGTTAGAAGAACTAGGGGTATGCCTTGGTTGCAATATATGGCAACCTAAAGACTAGGATGGACCAGCGTGATTCAGCGAGAAAACGGTAGCCTTGTGATAGCAACTCGTCGTCTACCATCCATCTTGAGTCAGTCGAGATACGTGAAGCAGAAAGGGGGAGAACTCCAAAAGACCATATACTTGCTATCTAGTTATGGGTGAGGATGGCCATAGGTTAGTGGGGGCATATGGGGCCTGCGTATAGTTCTCATTTTTCAAGGTGTGCCTTTCATTAGTTGAGGGAGGGGTCAAGTGGGACCATAGCCACTGGAATAAAAACAGACCTTAGCATCTGCATCGGCAGATATCTGAAAGCTCCCGACCGAGTTCTGTGTTTCTTGATTTGCCCTGCCACAGGACTCGGGCCGCACATTACAGGACTTGTGCATCTAGACAAGCGATAACGATCCGCGATACATGCGTGGGGAAGTATAGGAACATATACCACTCTAGGTAGTGTGTCCTAGACTTGGGGACATCGTTCGACAGGTAGCATAATCCCTAGTTGGACTAGGTGGCATAAACCCTGAATCCGAGAAGCGTTCAGCAGATAGCATAAACTCTAGTTGAATCTAGAAAGCACTTGATAGGAAACCCTAGATTAGATCTAGGTAACAAATAATAAATGTATGCCTGAAGGCAGTGGAAACTACAGGGATTGGGATCACGTTATCATTACTAGTTGGGACACTAGTTAGGTGGTGCAGAGATAAAGAAACCAGTATAAGGAAATAGCAAAGCGGCGGACGTATTAGAGCATATCCAGTTTATCTTATCTTAGCATATCTTGTGATTATCTTGTCTAATCTTGCTAACCCTATCGTCATGGTGTTATCTTGTATTCAGTTAATTCATGTCGTTTTGTTTTTCCATGTTCACATGCTAGAAGTTACTGAACTTACTCAGGCTTTATGTCTGACTCTGTTTTTCTTTCGTCTTCTTTTCTTTCGTCCCCCCCCCCCCCAGGTAGTAAAGAAGGGAATAATATAGCTCAAGTTAAGTTGGATTGTCACTCTTTCCCAGCTTGAGGATTTGTCGAAGTTTTGCTTGGATTCTCTTTTCAGATGCTACGGCTGGCTCTTGCTACATTGGGGAATATAAATGTTGTTTTATGCTTCTTTATTTTGTAAGACAGATGATACTCTGATATTATAAAGAAATCGTTGTACAAACTATTTTATCAATAAAGCAAAGTTTTATTTTCCGCTGTTGTAATTTTTGTCTGTCTTGTAATTTATCTGCATCTTTTACCCTAAATGCTCCACAGAACTTAGTGCATTCCCTTTGTGAGTGACACTAACGGATGTGGGGTGTTACACGTGGTATCAGAGCTGAAGGTTACCAGATCAGATAAAGGATTTGAATAATTAATTTCAAAACGATTTTAAAAGAAGCATTTTCAAGAGAAAGGATTTGTTTTAAAGACATATTCCCCAAAGCCATACGCACTATCTTCTCTTCCTCTGTTTAAATTCTTGACTCCTTCTTTCTTGAGTCTCTGGGGCTCCTAGCTTTCTGGGAGGTAACCTCATCGATGGGCGAAGTAGTGCCTAGCTTCCATCCATGACCGTAGTTGTTTCACCTACGACCAGTTTTCTTTCAAGCTTTGTAGGGTTTTCTGTATGATGGAAGCAGCTTCCGAGAGATTTGTCAACGTGATTACACACGAAAGAGGATGAGGAGTTTGGCTAAGGAGCACAACCCAAGGATGAGGAATTCATGGATGTAGATTTAGCTCACAAAGAAGGAAGGAATTATAAAACCTAAGACAAGAGGAAGTATCTTTACTAAGGTGTAATTAAGGGCAAAGGACAAGATTTTCAGTAGGGCAAGTACCTACTTCCGCCACCAAGCGTACCTAGGAGAAATGTAGTAAAGTTTTGTTGGAAGAGTCTAGTTTTGCTGTTCGTACTCTTTCCTTTGGTTTTAGCGCTTCGCATTTGTTCATATCCACTTCCATAGTTAAGTCTCTGCACCATAGTACTTGTATAGTAGAAAGATCCCACTAGAGTCTCAAATCCAATTGGTGGTCCGACCAGTTTATTTTTGGTTAGTAGGGATTTGAGAATAGCTATCGAGTTTGCGTAGATCGTCTAAATTCGGAGGAGATATTCCTTGAGTGCTTGTCTGATATTGGTTTAGGCCTTTGGGGCTTATACTTGAGGAATGCCGAGTTCGACTAGGATGGTTTGCGTGAGAGATGAATAGTTGTGGCAGGCACTCTAAAAAGCACGTAGTAACCTTTCGACCCTTATAGTTATGGCATGGCGGATAAGAGGGAGACCTCTAATCATCTTAGTACATATACTTGGTACCGTAATTGACATCTGTTTATTTTGGAAATGGAGATCAGGAACTTCACAATCGTGAAGTTAAATTAGTTAAGATACAGTGGAGTAAAGCTCAAGAAGGCTAGATACTAGCATCATACCCTTTTCCTTAAGGGTGCATCCTTGATTTCCTTTTTTTTTTGTCAGAGCTTTACGCATAATTGTTTCTCTCTTTCCAAAGTATATCCTCTAGGTCGTATCTTCGATCCTTAGGTAGAAGCCAATGGATGTAAACATGTATTTGAAAGATGTTATGGTTGATGGTTGCAAGTGGTTGCTAATGGTTGCTCGTGAATGCATATGCATACGTACTAGGCACTAGATCAGTTCGGACGCTTTCATATTGCATTTACAGATATGTATTTGTTGTAAGTTGAACTTGATATGTTATCATATGGATGTTGCATATGGATGAATGGTTGTGCATGCATGTAGTATTTACATAACTAGGGATGCTTGCATACATGATTGGACGCATGGCACTGACATGATTCGCATTAAGGAGGTCAACTGAATCAGTAGACCGCCTGATTTGGCATTAGATAAAGACATATACACACACTATGCATATGAACATGAAAGCATTAGAAATCTCTTAAGGACAACGAATGCCTGTGATTGAATGGTTGAGTAGATGGGTGATTGGATGGTAGGACACATTTCTCCTAACTTGAAGATTTCGGGGACGAAATCCTTTTAAGTGGGGGAGAATGTAACACCCCATAATTCTGTAACACTAAGATTCACAAATCAAGGCAGAATTAAATTTTAAAATCAAAATCAAGGGCAACGAACTGCGCCATTGCGTTCGGCTCGGAATTCTGCATGAAAATGAGTCCGAGTTTGCGAGAATCGGAGCCCGTGTGAAGGAGTTATGGTCTTCAGAAGTTTCAGAATTCGATTTAAAATTCGAACAGGTCAAAAACGAGTTCAAATTTGAAAAACAGACCCAGATTAGGCTGGACGGGAAAATTCCCGCCCAGACCCAGGTCGACTGGGTAGTCGACCTGGGTGTCGACCTGGGTACAGAAACCCACTTTTGGGCCTAGGTGCATTCTGATGTACCTGGTCTCGTTTTCTGCCTAGATTCGTCCGCCTAATCCTATATAAACAGCCTTAGTCTCCTTCTCTATTCACAGTTCTTTTCTATCCTTATGCTGCCTCTGAGAAAATGTATAAATAAATAAAATAAAATAATAAATCAAGATGAGGAAATGCGGCTGAAGACTTTCAAGAGGAGATTCAAGTTAAGCTAGGATTCAAGTGATGATTCAAACGACTTCAACGACTATTTTTCTATGAATCTAATCTAATCTCTGTAAGTCGGTTACTTTTTAGATTTGAACCTTTTCTCTATTCGTGACATGAAATTAAAGGAATAAAAGAATATGCCAAATCTTTCTATTCGAATCAGTGCTTATATCTTTGGACCTAATTAAGAATTGTTATGATTCGATGACTAATAAGACTGTGACTATGAATCTATGGACCTTAAAACCATATGCCTCTTTGACTATGAACATTGCCTATGAACAATGTCTATGACTATGACTCATGACTATGAGAATTACTTCCTTGACTATGAACACAAGCCTATGCCTTTGATTAGGAAACATAAAATATTGTCTATGACATAACAAGGACAACTGTGATCAAACACCTATGATTCATGACTAGGAAAGTGTTGCTTAAGTTTTATGACTATGAAATTGGGTCTAAACCTGATTATCTATTCTGTCTATTCTTGGTTTTCTTTGGTTTTAGATCTTGGGAATTTACCTATTAAGTTAGGTCTACCCATGTTCTTAAACCTACGTCGTTATTCAACCCTTTTTATGTCATAAGATTTTCAGACCTATAGGCCTTCGATGTTTTAGATCAATTTCAGTGAAATTCGTTAGGTCCATAATTAGTAAATTATCATTTTATGCCAGTTATTATGTCTATCTTTTTCATAGCATCTTTGGTTCATTCCCTATTTTCTACGAATCTAGATTTATCTATAATCTAGATTGAATCACGATTATACGAACGATGGGAATACGACTTGGGCAAAATATGAAATTTACTAAAAACGTAGTTATAAACTTGGAAATTGGCATAAATTGGGAACATGTATTATGGCATGTTCATAAAAATGCAAATTGGATAAATTTGACATGAATTATAGGATGTGTAATTTGAATCTAGTATTGACTTGTAAATCTAGCATTTACATGAATTGTGAACTAGAATAATAAGTCTAGTATGACATGAACTGTAATTAGAATGTTAAGTCAGAATTGGATTAGCTAATTTGGCATGATAAGTATATTGGCATAAATTTGAAATTGGCCATAATTGGGAGTACTTGTCAGGTTTAGAAAAATCATGGTTAGTGACACTTAAATTTGGTATAGTTTACATACCAAAAAGCATAAATATGATATAGAGGGGAAAATGGGCCATAATAATAGATGTTGACAATTTACATTAAAAGAGTAATTAGGAAATAAGTAAATTAGGAATAATTTACTTAAAGAATTTGTCCTAAATAAGAAAATGAAAATTTAGACAAATTAAAGGTTTATTAACGACATCTCTTTTAATAACACACCAGAAAGTTCTAGGGTGACAGAGAGGATAGTGTCTAGGCTTGGGTTTGGAAAATACAAGTTTCCTACTTTCCCTAGCTATCCCTAACTGATCCGACGGACGGGATGGTTACTTTCAAAACCTGATTTGAAAATTAATCGAAACCCTTTGAACTTAGAAAACTCGAATATGCCTAACCCGAGGTTAGACTGAGTTGCGATGTAAACCTGCCCGGAACCAACCGGCACATCCAATAATCGCAACAATACCTGTCTAATGTGAGTGGTCGCGGCTTTAATTTATTTAGTTAAAGCTAGAACAAGAATGGTAGGGTTAAGTTAACCAAGACACTTAAGCAATTCAACATGATAACAAAACCAATGGGTAAGGTTAGGTTCTTACAGACACTTAACACAGTTAAGCTAGAATGGGAGGGTTAAGTCCATAGGAACACTTAACCAACTTAACACAGTTAAGATAGAATGGGAGGGTTAAGTCCATAGGGACACTTAACCAACTTAACATGGTAACAAGACAAGATTTGTAGGGGTTAAGTACTAAGAAAACACTTAGCCAAATTAATTTGTTAACTAGACTAGAAGGCGGGGTTAAGTAAAGTTAATACACTTAGCCAAATTAACATGTTAACTAGACTAGAGATTGGGGTTAAGTAAAATTTAATACACTTAGCCAATTTGATATGTCAGCTGGACTAGACCGTAGGGTTAAGTAAACTTGAGCACTTAACCATCATATTGTGATAAAGGAATAGGGTTTAGTCTGAAACATGAAGGGATAATACTTAACCATTAATAACATGTTGGTTAGAACGGACAGGTAAGGTTAAGTTACAAAGGAACCCTTAACCAATACAGGATGAATGGGTAGGGTTAAGTAATAAGAAAAACTTAACCAATATAACCTGGTTTGTGGTAGGGTTAAGTCAACATGAATTACTGATAATACTTAACCAGTTTAACAGGATAAATGAAGGGGGTTAAGTTAGCTTGAATTGACTAATGACACTTAACCAATCCAAATTGACGGGAAAGAGAACTAAGTAGTAAACCTTAGTCAAAAGGAGCTAAGTAGTAAACCTTAGTTAAGAAAATAATGATTCTGGAAACTAAATGGTAAACCTTAGTTAGCAAAACTAAATAGTAATTCTTAGTATAACACGGGAAGGAGCGAATGTCCGTCTGAGTAAAAAGAAGGCTCCAACGAATTGGGTTACGAAGCCCGAGGCTTCGAGGGGACGTGAGGGTACTCTTGGTATCCCTCTGTGAGGCTGCAGATGATCCTCCTGGGCTCACAGAGGTTAAGGTCTGCGTTAGAAGAACTAGGGGTATGCCTTGGTTGCAATATATGGCAACCTAAAGACTAGGATGGACCAGTGTGATTTGGCGAGAAAACGGTTGCCCTGTGATAGCAACTCATCGTCAACCATCCATCTTGAGTCAGTCGAGATACGTGAAGCGGAAAGGCGGAGAACTCCAAAAGACCATATACTTACTATCTAGTTATGGGTGAGGATAGCCATAGGTTAGTCGGGCATAGGGGGCCTGCGTATAGTTCTCATTTTTCAAGGTGTGCCTTTCATTAGTTGAGGGAGGGGTCAAGTGGGACCATAGCCACTGGAATAAAAACAGACCTTAGCATCTACATCGGCAGATATCTGAAAGCTCCCGACCGAGTTCTGTGTTTCTTGATTTGCCCTACCACAGGTTTCGGGCCGCACATTACAGGACATGTGCATCTAGACAAGCGATAATGATCTGCGATACATGCGTGGGGAAGTATAGGAACATATACCACTCTAGGTAGTGTGTCCTAGACTTGGGGACATCGTTCGACAGATAGCATAATCCCTAGTTGGACTAGGTGGCATAAACCCTGAATCCGAGAAGCGTTCAGCAAATAGCATAAACTCTAGTTGAATCTAGAAAGCACTTGATAGTAAACCCTAGATTAGATCTAGGTAACAAATAATAAACGTATGCCTGAAGGCAATGGAAACTACAGGGATTAGGATCGCGTTATCGTTACTAGTTGGGACACTGGTTAGGTGGTGCAGAGATAAAGAAACCAGTACAAGGAAATAGCGAAGCGGCGGAAGTATTAGAGCATATCCAGTTTATCTTATCTTAGCATATCTTGTGATTATCTTGTCTAATCTTGCTGACCCTATCGTCATGGTGTTATCTTGTATTCAGTTAATTCATGTCGTTTTGTTTTTCCATGTTCACATGCTAGAAGTTACTGAACTTACTCAGGCTTTATGTCTGACTCTGTTTTTATTTCGTCTTCATTTCTTCCGTCCCCCCCCCCCCCCAAGTAGTAAAGAAGGGAATAGTATAACTCAGGTTAAGTTGGATTGTCACTCTTTCCCAGCTTGAAGATTTGTCGAAGTTTTGCTTGGATTCTCTTTTCAGATGTTATGGCTGGCTCTTGCTACATTGGGGAATATAAATGTTGTTTTATGCTTCTTTATTTTGTAAGACAGATGATACTCTGATATTATAAAGAAATCATTGTACAAACTATTTTATCAATAAAGCAAAGTTTTATTTTCCGCTGTTGTAATTTTTGTCTGTCTTGTAATTTATCTGCATCTTTTACCCTAAATGCTCCACAGAACTTAGTGCATTCCCTTTGTGAGTGACACTAACGGGTGTGGGGTGTTACATATATATATATATATATATATATATATATATATATATATATATATCTTTCTCTCTTTGAACAGCCCAGTGACGGCTAGGTTTTGAGTCGCATTTTCATTATATAATATAATATAAACGGACGGATGTTTATTTTAATAAAGCTAATGGTTCATGGCCAATTCCACTCCTAATAATACAGGGATAAGGCCTCATTCTTTTCCACACAAATATATTGGCAACATCGAAGCTCTGTCATTTCCCTTTCTCTTCCAATCAATTTTCTTAATCAAAATTATATTCAGATACAGTCAATCAAATATAAATCATATAGAATTGAAAGGGTTTATCAGATCTTAATGAAAAAAACATGAACTGGCGACTAAGCTATTCTACATCAAATCTTCCCCTCTTTTCCTATTTTCTTGCATATCTACAAATCTGAAAGTATCCCCTTTTCAGGTTAATTGTAGATTTATAAGAATTTTGGAATTGTTGGCCTAAAAGGTTATTTAAATTTCAGAATTTGATGCATTTAAGTGTTTAGGAAATTTACATACAAAGTTATAATAGCCTATTTATCTCATTTGAATTAGATCCCAAAATATATGCATATTATCATCAGATCAATTCATAATATTAATGTATTTTAATTGGCCCCTATCATACCTGTTAATAAATATATTCAAATCTTGGAAATTGTGAATTGTGGTTAGGAATAATATAAATTGTAGGCTTACTTGAACTGTTTATACATATTGCCTACAATTATGTTGGAAATTAAACTGTTTATACAATTATGTAGTTGAGGTTTTGGTTTAATTTTTGTTAATATGTTGTTTTCCTCTTTTTGAACAAAAAGACGTTATTTTGAATTCACCAAGAATATGACAAAAGATTGAAAAAGGGAAAAATTATGCAAATGTATGTAAAAATATAAATGTATATATTTGTGCGTAGTTTGCATCAACTATTCCAAATTATACATAACATATATATATATATATTTCTTGTGATTTTGAAATATGTCTATTCCATTTATCAGGCATAATTTACAATTATTATAACTACTGGTCTTTTTGTAAGATTTGGAACCTTTAGGCAAGATTGAATGCAAAAAAGAAGGTTGTGTTATTAATGAAACCAAAATTTTAAATCTAACAGTAAATAATAATAATAATAATAATAATAATAAAGAAAGATAACCACATTGACCGCGCAAAATTATAAATATAAACACAAATATATCATCCATCCGAATCTACGTAAAACGACAAAATATACATTATATTAATTGTTTGAATGGTATTCATTTATAGAATCATACATGTAAATGTAATCCATATCAAATTAATATATTTGTGGTGACCATTATTGCAATTAATGTGATTGGTTGCTATAAATAGGACCATAAATAAGTAAATAACCATTGTAAGCAATGATGATTTTGGGAAAGTAAACTTAATAGGGAAATTAAGTAAAATGGTTACAATTCCTAAAAAATATTAGGATTAATGTTGTAAACCCCAGTTAGGGAATTTAATTTAAAATGCATTTTAAAATGCATCTAGACATGAGGTTAGACTCAACTTGTGGTAGAAGTCTTCCCGGAACCGACCGGCAAATCTAGCATCCACAGGTGATCTGCTTAACGTGAGGGGTCTAGAGTGTAAATATAATTATACTAAGACACGAGGTTAAGTTCAACTTATGGTAGAAGTCTGCCTGGGACCAACCGACAAATCCAACATCCACAAGTGGTCAACTTAATGTAGGAGGTCTGGTGCATAAATATATGTATGCATATAACAGGCAATAAATAAATAAATATGATTAGTAAAGTCTGATGGGGTACAACAAATAGATAAATTCGGGACTGATAAGATAAGGATATCCATTGTGAATTAATGCCTTAGGAAAATTATGGCCGTTAGGCTCATAAATGGCATTAATTATAATCAATGGTAATAAAAAGGAAATTAGGAATTTTATGATTGCCTTAGGAAAATATGGCCGTTATGGTTATAAATGGCAGTTAATCTATGAACAGAAGTAAATGGAATAAAAAGGGGGCTTAAGGGGTGTTGAATGCCATTTTAAATACCAAGTCCAAATGGGGAAAATATATATATATATATATATATATATATATCCTAGGATAAGGAGGATATAATTCTCTGATTTATACTAGTTAATATTGAACTTATAATTTAAATTTAGGATTGGACGTAGTAGGTTAATAATGTGTAACATTATTAACCATAAGAACCTTTGATGTTAAATCGTTTGTGTATAGTATTTTCGTGAAGAGAAACTAAACGGGAAGGACTTAATAACATAACCCACATTATCCCAATAGGAAAAGGTATTAAAGGCTAATGGGGTGCAAACTTAATAATCTTTGTGTATAGTCCGCTTCCTTAGGTCTTAAGTGGCTTGGGTCGAGGAGTCCACTTGGGAGTATATCTTTCAGTTTAGAGGTCTTAAATGGCGTGTATGGGGCCTACCCAAACCTGGAAACTAAAAACGTCAGATATGGCTACCTATTCCACAGGAAGTAGTAAGCGACTAAGAAGATTATCCAATAAGGTCCGCTAGATGGTATAGCGAGCGGAAAAGTACCATCTCTCACCTTACATGGGTTATGAGTTAATTTGTAAATGATAGAAGCCTTAACTAGCAGGGCCTGTAGCTAGTGCCCTCTAGTTTATGTTAACATTGAATAAATCATCGAGGAATTTTAAGTGACCAATAGTTCCGCATAGGGTCTTAAGTGATTAGGGAAAATCCACCCTATCTATTATTAATAGTGAGTCGTTAGATAATAAAGGATGAGTGAATGTATATAAATATATATAAACTCTGTAATTAGTTGTCTTCCCTCGATTAAATAACCAGCCATGTTCTCGTATAAAGGCTTCAAAAATATATGCGTAGACGTTTTATCTCAGTATCATACCTTGGTAATACTACTTTGGGAAGAGTAGTAGAGTCGTGTGCAATTAATTACAATGTTAGGCTAGAATCATTAACCTTGGTGGGCATGCATCTTGGGTTGAACCAAACAGGATACATTTGTGTGTTATAATCTGTGTTGTACATTTCTTTCTCACTAGAATCTTGTTGTTCTAACCCGCTCCTCATTACAACCACCGAGGTTTTCTAGAGAAGGTCGGGTTCTCACAGGTGTTTTAGTTTTGCTTTCAGTTCTCGTTCTCTCATGCTCGATGTTGGCAAAGTGACTTATTTTAAAAAGGTAGTTACTTGAGTTAATACTATTCTATCCTATTTTATTTCCACTGCGAGTTATCTTTACCATACTTTGATCATGCTCATCCTCACTTATTAGCAGGTACCATGTTTACACGCTTCATGCTTGGATGCGTTCGAGTTTCGATTTTTTTCGAAATTTGGACACTGAAAAGTGTGGGCTGTTACATTCTAGGTATCTTTGCTTTGATTTATAGCCCATGACGACATTAAGTGTGTACTGAGGGAAGTACACAAAGGCGACTGTGGTGATCACACCAAAGGATAGGCATTGGAAAAGAAGTTACTGCAGTACGATTACTTCTAGCCTACCATAAATAAAGACGTGGCTGATTATTCACAACGCTGCAATAAGCGCCAAAAATTTGCAAAGATTCCTAGAACTCTGCCCAGCCAACTCACCTCGATGGTGAGTCCGTGGTCGTTTTCCATGTAGGGAGTTGACATTATCGAACGCCTTCCAATTGCCAAAGGTAAAGAAAAATATGCAATCATGGCAGTGGACTACTTCACAAAGTGGGTAGAAGCTGAGAAGCTAACCACAATCACAAAAAAGCGGGTGATCAACGTCATTGTCAGAAATATTACTTGTCAATTTGGAATCCCCAGAACTATCATAACCGACAATGGGACCCAATTGATAAACACAGAGTTTAAAAATTTCTGTCAATGATGCCATAATGAGAAGAGATATACCACGGTGGTACATCCACAATCGAATGGACAGGTAAAAGCTGTTAATAAGATCATCAAGTCCATTCTGAAAAAGCGGTTAGAGCAAGCGAAGGCCAAGTGGGTTGATGAATTATCTTTAACCCTGTGGGCATATCGAACAACCTACAAGTCAACAATAGGCAATACTCCTTTCTCGCTCTCATATGGCTCGAAAGCGGTCATCCCAATTGAGCTAAAAGTCCCTTCTCACCGAATAACCTACTCGACCCTTTAACTAATAAAGCCCTTCTCCTTGATTCATTGGATATGATCGACGAGAAAAGAGACAAGGTAGAGAGTGCCTCAGAGCATAGGCATCAGGTTGCTCGATACTACAACAAAAAGGTTCGACCTAGAATTTTTGAACTTGGCAACCAAATTCTAAAGCACGTCTTCCTGACCTCAGTTTTCATGGGTTCGAAGTGGGAAGGACCATACGTTATTCATCAGAGGCATGATAATGGAGCTTTCAGGCTAACGATCGTTGATGGTGATCATCTTTCGAGAGCATGGAATGTCGAGCATTTATGGCAGTATGACTTAAGCTTGTATTTTTCTTTTTTTTTCAGATTATTTAATGTGGCACGACTTGCCCAAAACTGTTCGGTCAATATAAAAAAAGATTATAAAGTGGATGCAGGCTAAGATTTAGCCGAACTACTATAAAAATATCATGTGTTCCCATGTTATTTACTACAATTATTTCTCTGTGCTTTGAATTTTGTGAGGATTTCACATATGTTGGGATCTCTCACCATTCTCTATGTCTGCTGATGAATTTGGTTAAGTACTGTGATGTGGCCAGCTTACGCTAAACTTGAGTATAAGTAATAATTCATCCCTTATCGACGATTCGCTCGCTTACGTTTCGGCAAGCAAACTCAGGTCTGTGACTGATCGGATTTAGGTGGAGTAAAACCGAGTTGGACACTGACGCTCAATATGGTGATTCTCACTTTGCAAATCAAAGTGAGAACGCGACACCTAGACATCATGTGAACTCTTCCCCATAATTCGACGGGGTGAGTACAAACGATAGGGATGCGGTTTGACCATCCTTGAAAACAATCCCTTACCTTGACATGGAGGTTAAGAGGGCAATGCCCGGACTAGTGTGACTTAACCACTTGCTGGGCCAACTCCATTCCCAGAGCTTGGAATGGAGTGCAGACCAAATTCGAGTTTGATATCGACACTCGAATCAGCAAATTCCCACTCTAAGGATTAGAGTGTAGATGGAATGCCAAAGTGAATGGCGTCACTATTCACACGACTACCTATAACTCTCTCGATTTGAGAGTATGTATAAAAGAAGGGAGGCGTGGAATAGTGCACCATGACTTGATACCGCCTTAACCCAAACTCTAACATGGAATTACGACAGGAGAGTATAGAAGCGCTTGGACCAAGTTCTCAAAGGACTTGGCTCTTACCCCCACATAAGGATTGGGGGCATGAATGCGAGCTGAGCTTGAAATCTCCACTGACACCGGAGGTAATGGTATGTCGTTACTAATCCATCACACCCCTTATATGACTACCATATGATTTTTTGTTTTTTTACTTAGCCTAGTAATACTTTGATTGCAGGAATGTCAAGTTGGAACTCTTTGTGATGTGTTTTATTGTTTATTACTTAGTTTGGTAATATCTTGATTATGAATAAGTCGTTTTGAAAGAGATAGTAAATTTGCATATATGTGACACTGCAGGAACATTGCTTTATTTACAAAATTTAGGTTTATACAAGACAAAAACGTGAGGGCTGCACTTACAATAACCATGGCAGGACAGTTGAAAACATAGAATCAAAATAAGGTTTCACTTCAACTTGGGAGTAGACTTGGATTTCTTGGACTCTCTAAGCTTTCGCTGCTCCTCTTTTTTGGTTTCTGTAAAGATGCGTTTCTTCTTCTTGGTTTTTCTAAATAAGAGATCTTCTGGATAACAAAGGATTGGGAAGTTGTACCCATCGAAATTGACCCAGAAGCCTGAACATAAGTCTTTGCACTAGAAGGAGGAATTATTTGAAGGGGTTCAACTGAGATAGGAACTTCCAAAGTTTCAGTCTTAACTTCCAAGAGTTGTTCATTCCTTGCTTGCAACTGTGCAATGGTTAGCTCCTCGGTCCCCAAGGAGGCTCCAATACATACAACGTCTTCATCTCCTTCACCCTCATTGCGATCAAGGTCCTTCAAAGCTGCGATCATTTCTCTCTCCTTGGGAATGTCAAAAATAGGAAGTGCCACAGGTTTTCCAGTAGGCTCTTTATGTTGTGCCTCAGTGGTATCAGCGGGCTTTGTACCTAAAGCAGGAAGAGAAACAGTTATTAGCTCCAGAGAAATAACAGGCCCCTTGATTGGGAGCCGCATAATATGTCGACACACCAGAATAGCTTTGGAAAACTATGAATAAAATGCATAAATACCTTTATCCGACTGGTCTCCAAGAGTGGCAGGAGTCAAAGCCTCAACAATAGGAGAGAGAAGTATACGTGAGGTGAGCCCTGGACGTTCAGGATCGTTTTTCTCTACCTCGATAGCTTCGGGTATTGCAACAAAGGAACTATATCCACCCACAACAACATCCTTACCTTGATTTAGCATTTAGTAGCTTCCATAGCCTCCATTAATGGCCATCTCCCCTCTGCTAGATACTCTGGCTCTTCGCCCCTCAAGAATTTCTCCATCAACTTCTCTTCATCCATAATAATAATATCAACCTTAAGTCTATGTTTCTCTTAATCAATAAGCTCATCCCATGCATTGAATAATGTTGTGGGATAATCCTATACTTAGGATATGTGATGAGTCCGAAGAACTTGAGTGAAGAAAGATACCAAAAGATGTCCATCATCATATAACTCTTCTTGGGCTTCGATGAGTTGTGCCTTGGAAGAAAAAGCCGATCCAAGGGCAATTTTAGCATCTCCCTCAGCACTTACAACCCTCTACTCAACTTCCGCCGACTTAGCCTTTAAGTTGGCATCCTCTCTCTCGTTTGAAGTCTTTTCCTTCTCGAGGCGAGTACACGATAGTTTCAATTCAACATTCTAGGCTGTGACGCCTTCAACTTGCTTCTTAAGAGCCGTACATTCCCTGTTGTTTTTGTCGAGCTCTACATGAAAGCATTGTCGCAACTCATCATGCGATATTTTATACTTTTTGGCGTCACACTCTGTGAGTGCAAGTATAGCATGGACATCGTCGCGCTCTTGCTCAGCTTGTTTGACATGCGACATGTCGCACTACCACATTTTTCTTTGATTATCCAAGTCTAGCTGGAGTTCCCTTATAATTTTATATAGCTTTCAGCATACTTGCACGTTTCTTGGTATTGCCAATCCGCAAAGTCTATTTGACCTTTGATGCTATCGGACCAGTTAGCGGGGACCGGTTCAAGATTTGGCACAAAATGCATGTTCCTGAAGTGATACTCAGGGAATTACTCCTTCAGAACCTTTATTCTTTTCTTAATGGGGAGGGGGGTTAAGCATCGCAGGTTTTGTTGTAGAAATATTGATGGATTTGCATTTAGCGAAAATGATAGATGCATTACCCATATCTTTTCCTTGTCTTTGGATTTCCCTTTCGGGTCATGTTGCTTCTTAGAGTATTTTTCTTGAGGACACGTTTCCTTTGGAGGACAAGGATCCCTGGGAACTTGCTTATCGTCATCACAACGACTTTGATGACCTTTGTACTTCTAAGAATCAAAGTGAACCGAAGAATGGGAACGTGAGGATTGATGGTATCTCGATTGATAATGCCTTATGTTTTCCCTTTCGCGGTCGTCTCGAAATTCATGCTCAATGTCGGAATAAGATCTGGGAAAGCTTTGGCATAGTTTGCTAGTATCACAGATCTAGTGAGACATTGTTCCAGCATGATAACACAAACTGGTATTAAAACCAAGAAGTAGTACAACACACACGTGCTGTGACATGTAGTGTCAGTGTGTGTGTATCCTAAGTGATCCCCCCGACAGACCGGAGCCCAGAGTCTCGCTGGAAGGAGTTGTCTTCCCCGTCTTAGCAGGTGTAACTTCCTACTTAGAAGGAAGAAAGAAAGAACTAGAACAGATGTCTTGGGAAGAGTATATCTGATTAGGCAAAGAAAGGTCACACAAGTCTTTGAAAATGGACTCTTCTTGATGGGAATTATGAGCGGGTGACTTGGCAGGAGATGGGGTCTTAGGAGAAAGTTGTCTCTCAAAAGCAGATGCATCTTTCGAAGAGCTACCCCGAGGCTTCTCCTCAGGTGTTCTTTCCAGAGGTTCCTCAGTATAAATATTTATAGGAGAAAGACTCTAGGGAATCTCAATAGGTTCCATTTTAGGAGTTTTCTCTTTCTCTTCCGGTTGAGGTTTTTAACTTAAACTCGCAGGATCTTTTTTCTTTGAACCCTCTCCAACTTCGGATATTGTTTTTGTTTTCCCCTCAGGTGGGGGCATGCCTCCAATCCCTACAGGTACGAAAGGAATTTGGAATGAGGGCACATATATAAGCATGACCTCCACCAAGTCTTATGCTTCACCGTATGTCAAGCAGATGATGCCGATGAATGAACTCCTCCATTAAGTATTTTCTAACGCTCAAGAAATCTGGATTAGTATTCAGTAAAGTGTTCGAGCTATCATTGTTTACTTGGGTTTGTGTTTTCTTCGGATTTGGAAGTTAAAACAAGAAAGGAAACTCAGTGAGTCTGTAAGCATAGATGAAATGAGAAAGCCAGGGTTTGAGACTCACTAAATTGAAGCAACCTCCTAGAACACCCGGGCTAGTGTCAAATGTAAAACCAATTGGGCCATATGCCTCCCACATTACTGAATCCATCACTGATGATCTTTCTCTTGGGGACGGATTTAAAATAGAGAAAAGTGGGAGTCCCTCGTTGGCGATGCTTGAAGTGATAGAAAAAGTTATATCCTTAAAGGTGGGCTCTACACCTAGAACCTCCAAGTTGCTACGTACAGTGTGTACAAATATGAGTAGGCAGTTGGTTGGAGTTGCACCAGAGCTATTCGTAATCTATTAGAAAATCAACGACGAAAGGAGAGATAGCCCCGACCGAGCACATTATTCGACTTATCTCCATGTACCCTTCTAGAGGATTGTGGGATCTTTCTAAAATGTTCGTTACAACTCTGAACTCTTCCCAAGATATCCTGTGCCTCAAGCATAGTCATTTAAGCCTTGGTTCATCAGTTGTAGAAACCCAAGGGTCATGAGGTTTGTGTAGAATAACCGCATCGTTGAATTCACTGGGAGCTCGATTATCTCCCATTCCTCCATCTTCTTCGTCCACAAAAGTCTCTCCCTTACACAATCCTACATCCTCGTGACGATCAACTTCAAATTCTAGATCGGTACTATTTGAGTCAGAATCCAATGGAAAAACATCGGGATTAGTTCACGACTCTTGGGCCTTACCTTTCTCAGACTTTGGGCATCTTGTCCGATATATCCTAGACATGTTTGTTGTGCTATCCAAGAAATGTCAAAGGTTAGAGTAAAGTAACTTAGGCCCCTATGTGTGTGTTTGTGTGTTAGTGTGTGCAGTACATATGTGGTGAAACACAAAAGAAGTAGTAAAGGCTTGCAATTTTTCAATGTGCATTACAAAGTTATGGAAAGTTATCTGTTTAAGTCTAGGATTTCCTAAGTAAATATGTTGTGCCAGTTTCAAGTCCAAAGTTGGAAAGGCTTTATCCTAACTGTCCATAAAGTTGTATGATATGCTTTTTTTTGATCAAGCACCATGTGCAAGTTGGATAGTAGTTTCTAATGTTTCTTTACTCATTGACTTGAGTATATAAGTATGCATGTAAGGAAGGCATGGTAGGAGCATAAATCCAAATCAATATCCTCGGGTTGAATTGATCCATGCCGAGAATATTCGACCCGAACCTATACTTTGCTTTTGAATGATTTATTTCTTCCCATTGCACCAAGAACTCCAGCAAGTTTAAGAGCAACTAGCGGGTCAAATAACCAACTCGACCCAGTTAAGTCCAAGCCAGTTTGAACATCCCTCTCTCTCCATTCCATCTTCCTATCAAGATCGCTCCATCGAACTTCCCATGTTCATACCCATAACCTTGAACATTGTCGCCTTCCACCACCGGAATCAACACTTCGACAAGAATAAAACCACCGCCAGTAGCGATCCAACACCAGGAATGGCGATCTCAACTAGGCACATGCGGGTTCGAAAGCAAATCATATAAATGTTAGGGAATGCAGAATGGATCATTAAGGAAAAAAAATACTAGAGGGGGGTGAATAGTGTTTGTGAGAATTTAAATAAAAACTAAAACTTATGTGAATAACAAAATGAATCAAACACCACAAATACAATCACAGACAAAGATTCAAACATAGAAGCAAAATAGACAGAAATAAAAATTCTAAAAAGGAAAGAACACACCGGATCATATACTAGTTTGGATTGCTCCTATGTCCAGTCCCACACAATGCTGGATTGCGCAGAGTTTTATTATTATTCCAATAGTCAAGTACAACCTCCTTTATTTCACGGCTACAAGGGATACCATCGATTCCTATTTCCTTGGTTTCATGGCTACAAGGAAAAATCCGATTCCTACTTTCTTGGTTTCACGGCTACAAGGAACACACTGATTCCTACTTCACTCAACCCAAGAAATTACGAACAACCCTATAACTCTTCAATAGCACTTGATTTAGAGAGAGATAAGAAGATAGTGTAGAGAGAAGAAATTTGATCAAAACGGAATTGAATTCGGTAGATTATAAGTGTATAAATCATAAAAATGATTAAGAATATTTATGTAATGAAAGAGAGTGAAAGTGGAGAAGAAGATATGTTTAAAAAAATTGAATTCAAGCCCTTTTTATGGAGTGTGAAAGGTTACAATGCTTCTGAAATGTTTCAAATAGTGAAAAGACACTTCTTTTCAAATTTAAATTTCTGACAGTTATATATGTCGACATAGTGTTTTTGTCATGTTGACATACTCTAGTGTATTTTAGAATTTTAAAACATTTTTCAAGTGTTTTGATAAAAATACAATTCTAGAAATTCTTGAATAAAATATAGTGTTGTAAATTAATATTATAAGGTAGGAAAACATAAACTTAAACTATATAAACATATTTATAAAATTATAAGGTTTTAAACTATAGAAATATAAAGTATAACAATATAAATATATAAAACTTAAGTTTGAAAAACAAAGATAAATAAGAAAGGAAAAATTGAAAAAATAAAGAAATAAAATATAGAGAATTGAGGATAAACTTTGAAAATCAGAATTTGAATATTGAACCTGGAGTGCTATTTAGAGGCTTACATAATCTAGAATCTATAACTGTATCAATCTTGAACTCTTGAAATCTTGAGTACTCAAAAGTCTTGGTACTTCTCTGAATTATGGTTCTCTATTATCTTTAAACTGTACAGTCTTCAGTAATATTCTATTTATAATTTCTGCATATACGTGTGTGTGTGTGTTTACGTATATGTATATATACAAACATATATTCTATACAAAAAGTGTTAGTATATATTTTATAATCAACGATAATTGAAATAAGGTTGTTGTCATCGAAACTCCGTTCTCCAACAATCTCCCCCTTTTTGATGATGACAACCTTAGTTTATAAAATATCACACATGTAATACCTATTGATGATGATCCTTGAAATACTCCCCCTATTTGTAAGAATACTATAAACTATGTCTATATTTTATAATTTCTCCTCCTTTGGCATTATCAAAAATAAATTCTAAAGGTACTCTCCCTAAATAGTATAACTTTTTGAATAGAACTTAACTAACTAATCCAATAAAGATACTCACCCTTAATCTATTAACTAATTCTAAGTAGAATACTCCCCCTTAATCGAACATTCAATTTATTTTATGTTTTAAAGAGAGATAACTAATAATTGTAAATGATAACTTTATTAGGTATGAATTTGTACAACTACATAGATTTACACACATACGATACATCATAGAAACGTAATACAACGAAAATCGAAGAAAACCTTGATCACTAATTGTTTATCACAGTAGGAGATCTCTGATTTGGACAAATTGGATAATGGAGACAGAATTCTCCATTCTTTTCAATCACATTTCCATTTTCGTCAAATATGACTTCTCCTATGCATTCAACCTTATCATCTTCATCTGTAATCGTATGTCGCATCTCTTGATGCTCTTCCTCCTCCATCATTTCTTCTTCTTCAGGTTCTTCTTCTGGTTCTTCCTCTAGTTCTTCCTCCTCGTCCATGTATTGATTATCATCATCTATGATACTTAGATTATCCTCGTTATTCATTACAAATTTCAGAAGGCTTCTTATCACTTTCCCTTGCGTATTTTGCTCCTGACTCACTCTAATATGAAGTACGTGTATCTCAGCCATCATTTGCAAAGCATTCTCCATTTGGTCTTCGATTTTGATGACACGAGAGAGCGTAGATCATTGAAATGGACTCTCGGATGGTCCAGTGTGAGATTTGGAGTTGATTTGGGTGTTTAGATTAGTGGAGGCCATTGTATTTTTTAGTTTATAGTTTTTACAGATAAGAGAAATGAAAATGAAGAGGAACAGTCGAAATAGAAGGTTTAAATAATTGAAATAACTAACTTCTGATGGGAATTAAATTTTGAAATTTCAGCATTTATATGTCGACATACTAGCAACTCTCTGTCAACATAGTCTTGTTTTAAATTTTATTATTCTGACTCACTTAATGAACATATGTCTAATTCTCTCCTAAATTTAGTGAATGTTGCTTCATTTAATGGTTTAGTTAATATATCAGCAATTTGTTTATCTGTTTCTATAAATTCGAGTGAAATCTTTTTTTTTACTTACATCATCTCTTAGAAAATGATGTCTCTCATCGATATGTTTAGTTCTCGAATGATGAGTTGGGTTTTTAGAAATATTTATAGCACTTGTATTATCACAGTATATAGGTGATTTATTTATATTTAAAGCAAAATCGTTTGAAGTTTGTTGCATATATATTACTTATGAACAAGCCAAAGCAGTAGAGATATATTCTACTTTAGTTATTGACAAAGATACGGTATTTTGCTTTTTACTGAACCATGATACAAGGGAATGTCCTAGGAAGTGACATTTTCCACTAGTACTTTTATGATCAGATTTGCATCCAGCATAGTCAGCGTCGTAGTACGAAACTAAATCAAATGAAACAATCTTAGGATAAAATAATCCAAAATATGATGTATGCTTTACATACCTCAGAATACGTTTTACGGGTTTTAAATGTGTTTCCTAAGGTTGCGATTGATATATTGCATAGAGACATATACTATGCATTATATCTAGTCTATTAGCGGTTATATAAAATAATGATCGTATCATTCCTCAGTGTAGTTTTTGATCAACATCTTTTGATGTATCATCTTTACTTAAAGCAATGTTAGTTTCCATAGGTGTTGGTCTACCGTTTGTTGTTGTTAGATTATATTTACTAACTAAATCTCTTGCATATTTTTCTTGATTAATAAATATTCCATTTGTTAATTATCGCATTTGTAATCCTAAAAAGAATTATAATTCTCCCATATGACTCATTTCAAATTCTTTGGTCATAATTTCTGAAAATTCTTTATTCATTTCATCATTTGTTGACCCAAAGAGTATATCGTCAACATATATTTGTACTAGTTGTATATCTTTGTTATTCTTCTTGATAAATAGAGTATTATCTAATTTTCCTAGTTCAAAGTTTGATTGTAACAAATAATTTTGTAATCTATCATACCAAGCCCTAGGAGTCTATTTTAATCCATATAACGCTTTCTTTAGCTTATATACATTATTTGGTAATTTCCCCTCTTTAAATGGGGGTGGTTGCTGTAACACCCCGTATTTTTATAACATGTTTAAACCATAAATCAAGGCAGAATTAAATTTTAAAATAAGAATCAGGGGAAACGGATTGCGCCATTGTGTTCGACACGAAATTCTGCTTGGAAACGAGTCCGAGTTTTCGAAAAACGGAGTCTGTATGAGGGAGATATGACCCTCCGAAGTTTCAGGAATTTTCAAAATCGAAAACAGCTCGAAATTCGAATTCAAACGCCAGCGCAGACTGGGTGGGAATTTTCCCACCCAGGACCAGGTCGACCTGGGGGTCGACACTATGGTCGACCTCCCAGGGACCAGGTCGACCCTATGGTCGACCTGGTGCCAGAACCCAGTTCTGAGCCTAGGTTCATTCTGATGTATTTGATCACGTTTTCTGCCTAGATTCATCCGCCTAATCCTATATAAACAACCTCTTAGCCTCATTCTCTTTACCCCATCTCATTCTCTCCTTATTCTCCCTCTGGAATAATTGAAATAAATAAATTAGAATAAAACATGAAGACTATTCTTGAAGACTACGGCTAGGAATTTCAAATTGGAGATTCAAATCAAGTTAGAGCTTCAAGAAGGGAAGGAAAGGCTAATTCAACGGCTTCGAGCAATGTTGCGCAAATCATAGCAAATCACCTCAACGTTATCTTATTATCCCTTTCTAAAGCCGATCAATGTAAGTCAGTTACTTTTTAGATTTGAACGTCTAGATCTATTTGTGGCATGTAATTGAATGGATACAAGAATATGCCTAATCCTCAAGTTTGAATCTGTGCTTGTATATGCCTTTAGATCCGATTAAGAACTATTGAGATTAATTACCAATGAGAATGTGCTTGTGCCTATGACGTTGAAACTATTCTTAATAGCTTATGCCTATGACTGTGAACATGAGACTATGCCTATGCCTATGCCTATGACTGTGAACATAAGACTATGCCTATGCCTATGACCGTGAACATAAAACTATCGCCTATGACTATGACAAGGACAATTGTGGCTAATCACCTATGACTCATGACTATGAGATTACTGCCTATGATTATAAAAGTATTGTCCATGACCATGACTTTGAAATTATTACATCTAATTGCCTATGGCTATTTAGGGTAATTTCCTAGACTATTTTGGTTAATTATCCATGACTATTGTGTTTAATCGCCCATGATTCATAACTATGAAACCATGACTATGACTATTGTGGTAAATTGCCTAGGACTATATTGTGGTTAATTTCCTAGGATTATTGTGGTTAATTGCCTTTGACCAGTATGGTTAGTTGCATATTCCCATGACACTATAGTTACAAATCATGTTGTACACCGAACTGGCATTATGTTGGACCAAATCACCTATGCCTATTCCATAAATTATGTTGATCTTAGATTTATGATGTAGCTTATCTAGTTTATTCGTATTCACTGTTATGTATATCAAACTAATTGGAACCATTATCTTTATATTTGGTTTGCTTTCGCATGCCTATTCTTTTATGTCAAATTATCGTGCTTATCCCTTGATCCTTTTGCTAGTTTCATTTCATAAGTACTTAGAAACTTGTGAAATCATGTTTTACGTGAGATTACGGCGGGGCAAATTTGGGCGTAGCTTAATTTATAATTTGGCATAATAAATATGTTGATATAAAACTGAATTGGCTATAATAGTAAATATTACATGCATAATAGACTTGGGCATGTAATGGTAAATTGTTAATTGGCCGCAAACTATGTTATTGGCATGTAAGCCAAGTTTTGGGCATAAACTATAAACTAGGGCATCAAATCTAGTTTTGACATGAACTTTAAATGGGAATACTAGATCTAAATTGGCAGAAAACTGTGGGTTGGGTTAAATGAATAGGTTATAGGCCAAATTTGTTTAAAAGAGTTGTTAGCAATTTACATATAAACCTAAAAAGACAAATATGTAAATCTAGGGAAAGACGAATATGTCTAACCCGAGGTTAGATTGAGTTACGGTATAAGACTGCCCGGAACCGCCCGACAAATCCAGCAAGCATAACAATACCTATCTAATGTGGGTAGTTAGAGCATTGAGCCCAAAAAGGACCCGAGGTTAGACTGAGTTGTAGTGTAAATCTGCGCGGAACCGACCGGCACATCCAGTAACCGCAACAAGATCTGTCTAATGTGAGTGGTTGGTACTTTAAAGAATAATTTAAAGCTAAGAAATGGTTAATCTAGAATGGGAGGGTTAAGTCCATATGAATACTTAACCAACTTAACATGTTAACAAGACTTGTAAGGGTTAAATAACTGTTATAACATGTTGTCTAGACAAGTGGGTGAGGTTAAGAAAAAGTTTAACCGTTATAACATGTTAACTAGACTAGAAGGCGGGGTTAAGTAAAATACACTTAGCCAGTCTAACAGGTTAACCAGACTAGAAGGTGGAGTTAAGTAAACTTAGAATACTTAACCATTAGAACATGTGAATTAAACAGATGTTAGGGTTGCGTTAACTAAGAGAACACTTAACCGTTTTAACATGTTAGTTAAACAGAAGGGGCACGGTTACATTAAAATGGATACTCAACCAGTACAAGATGAAGGGGTAGGGTTAAGTAATAAGAAATACTTAACCAGTATAACTATATTTGTGGTAGGGTTAAGTCAACATGAACTACTGACAACACTTAACTAGTTTAACATGACAAATGAATGGGTTAAGTTAACTTGAATTGACTAATGACACTTAACCAATCCAACTTGACGAGAAAGAGAACTAAGTAGTAAACCTTAGTTAAGAGGACTAAGTTGTAAACCTTAGTTAAGAAAACGACGGTTCAGGTAACTAAGTGGTAAACCTTAGTTAAGGAAACTAAGTAGTAAACCTTAGTAGAATCCGAGAAGGAGCGGATGTCCATCTGATCTTAAAGAAGGCTTCAAAATGGGTTACGAAGCACGCGCTTCGAGGGGACGTAAGGGTAGTCTTGGTATCCCTCTGTGAGGCTGCAGATGATCCACCTGGGCTCACATAGGTTAAGGTCTGTCAGAAGTATCAAGGGTATGCCTTGGTTGCAATATGAGGCAACATAAAGACTAGGATGGACCAGCGTGATTCGGCGAGACCAGTAGCCTGTGATAGCAACTCGTCGTCTGCATACCATCTTGAGTCAATCGAGATACATGAAGTGAAAAGGCGGAGAACTCCAACATACCATATACTTGCTATCTAGTTATGGGTGCGGATGGCCATAGGTTAGTGGGGGCATAGAGTGCCTGCGTATAGTTCTCATTTTTCAAGGTGTGCCTTTCTTTAGTTGAGAGAGGGGTCAGGTGGGACCATAGCCACTAGAAAAATAGACCTTAGCATCTGCATCGGCAGATATCTGAAATCTCCCGATCGAGTTCCGTGTTTCTTGATTTGCCCTGCCACGAGACTCGGGTCGCACATATAGAGGACATGTGCATCTAGACAGCGATAACGATCCATGACACATACGTGGGGAAAGTCTAGGAACATATACCGCCCTAGGTATTGTGTCCTAGAGTAGGGGCATCGTTCGATGGGTAGCATAATCCCTAGTTGGAACTAGGTCGCGTAAACCCTAAAATCCAAGAAGCATTAGATAAGTCGCATAAATCCTAGTTAAATCTTGGAAGCACTCGATAGAAAAACCCTAGGTTCGACCTAGGTAATAAATGACAAATGTACACTTGAGACAAACAAAAATTGTCGGAATTGGGATCACGTATCTGTTCTTGTTAGTTTATATGGATTACTAGTCAGGTGGTGCAGGGATATAAAAATTAGAATAACAAGGTAGTGGTGAAGCAGAGAACGTATAGAAGTGCATCCAGTTTATCTTACCTTATCATATCTTGTGCTAACCTTATGATTCCCGTCATCATGGTGTAGTCTTGTATACAGTTAATTCATGCCATGTTGCTTCTACCTGTTCACATGCTGAAAGTTACTGAACTTACCAGACTTTATGTCTGACTCTGTTTTCTTTCACTTTCTTGTCTTCCGTTCCCTCCCGCCTCCCAGGTTCGCAGGGAGGGAATATTACTAATTAGCCCAATTTTCTTCCAAGCTGAAGGTTAGTCGAAGTTTTGCTTGGATTCTCTTTTCCATTGATATGGCTGGCTTACGCTACATTGGGGAATATAAACGTATTTTTATGCTTCTTTATTTTGTAAGAAAGATATCCTGGCATTGGAAATTAATTGTTGTACAATATCAATAAAGTAAAGTTCTATTTTCCGCTGTTTTAAATTTTGTCTGTCTTGTAATTTATCTATATCTTTTACCTATAACTCTCCACCGAAGTTAAGGCATTCCCTTTGTGAGTGACCTTAACGGATGTGGGGTGTTACAGTTGCTCTAATATACGTCTTCTTTGACAAATCCATTTAGAAAATCACTTTTGACATTCATTTGATAATTTGAATTTATTATAATTTGTAAAAGCTAGTAAAATCCTAATAGCCTCAAGTCTTGCTACGGGGGCAAAAGTTTCATCGTAATTTATTCCATCTTCTTGAGTATAGCCTTGTGCAATGAGTCGTGCCTTATTTCTTACTACCTCACCATGTTCATTCATTTTATTTTTATAGACCCATTTAGTTCCTATTATTATTTTATCCTCTGGTCTAGGAACAAGTTCCCATACTTCATTCCTGGTAAACTGATTCAGTTCTTCTTGCATAGCAAGTACACATGAATCACCAGAAGAAGCTTCCTTTGGATTTTTGGGTTCAATAGTTGATAAAATGCAGTATTGCTCATATTATTTAATTTATTATGTGTTCTAATGGATTCAATATCTCCTAAGATATTTTCTACTGGATGGTCTCTAAGTAATCTGATTTTTTTATTCGGTCGATTATCCTCAAAATTTGTTTCATTAATTTAATTTTCACAATCGTCTTCATTGTTTTGAGTTATACTTTTATAGTTTTCGTTGAAAGATACGTTTAATGTTTCTTCTATAGTGTTGGTTCGAGTATTGAAAACTCTATAAGCCTTGCTTCTTTCTGAATAACCAATAAATATCTCTTAATTAGATTTTGAATCAAACTTGTCTAAATTATCTTTTGTATTTAGTATAAAACATTTACTTCCAAATATTTTAAAATATGATACTTTTGGTTTCTTGTTATACAAAAATTCGTATGGGTTTTATGAGTTAAAAGTCTATTTGAAATTCTATTAATAATATAACAAGCTATTGCAACTGCCTCAGCTCAAAAATTCCTTGGTAAATTACTATCGGATAACATAGTTCTTGCACATTCTTGTATTATTCTATATTTACCTTCAACTACTCCATTTTGTTGAGGGTTTCTTAGAGTTGAAAAATTGTGGTTTATTCCCTTTTTATTACAATATTTTTCAAAACGCTCATTTTTGAATTCTTCGTCATGATAACTACATATTATTTTAATTTTTAGTGATAATATATTTTGAATTCTTTTAGAAAATTTTTTAAACTGATCGAAAGCATCACTTTTATTTTTAAGAAACAAAGTCCAAATGAATCTAGAAAAATCGTCAACTATTACATATACATATTTGTTATGGTTTATCGATTGTACTTGGAATAGACAAAATAAATCCATGTGTATTAACTCTAATAGTTTTGAAACAATAATTTCTTCTTTTGATTTAAATTAACTCTTCTTTAATTTTCCAAATTGACAAGCATCGCATAAATTATTAACTTTAAATTTCATTTTGGGTAATTCTCTGACTGAATATAATAAAGAAATCCTAGAGATATGTGTTTGAAATTTGTATGACTGTATCTCTTTTACCAGATCTAGGGATCACTTGTGTTAGCCATAAGACATAAATTATCGCTAGAGATTTCATACTCAATATATAGATATTTTTCTTTCTATCTCCTTTGAATATAACTTTTGAATTCCTATTTTCTATAAAACATTTATTCTTTTCAAAATTTATTTTATAACCCTTATCGCACAGTTGACTTATACTTAGCAAGTTGTGTTTTAAATTCCTAACTAATAAAACATCAGAAATAGTAGGAGTTTCAGAATTACGGATATTGCCGATTCCAATAATGTAACCTTTCACCATTCCTCCATCTTCATATTTTAAATTATTAATTAGTTCTGATTTCCAGTCATATGTCTCGAACAACCACTATCCAATATCCATTTGTCCTTTTTCATTTCCACCGATTGCTTTCCAGAATTTGAATTTTCAACAGCCATGTAACATATCGGTTCAGGATTTGAATTTCTAACAACCCCCTTTTCAGAATTTGAATTGCCAACGGCCACTTCACCCATCTTTTCAACTTTTGAATTTTCAAAAGTTATAGAACTCATCCTTTTCTGAACTGAACAATATTTCAGTAGATCACATGCCTCTTTAACCTAATTATTTGCACACTCTTTAAACATTGATACAATGCATGATTTGACACTAGTATTAACAGAGATTCCAAAAATTTTCATTTTACCAAAATTTCAAAAATCAGATTATGAACTTTTTGAAAGACCTTGCTCTGATACCAATTGTTAGGGAAAGCGGAATTAGTCATTAAGGCAAAACAAACACTAGGGGTGAATGGTTTTTGTGAGAATTTAAATAAAAAAATAAAACTTATGTGAATAACAGAATGAATCAAACACTACAAACACAATCACAGACACATATTCAAACACAGAAGCAAAATAGACAGAAATAAAAATGTTGAAATGGGAAGAACACATCGAACTTTATACCGGTTCAGATTGCTCCTACGTCCATCCCGCACAACACTACATTGCGCAGAGTTTTATTACTATTCCAATATTCAAGTACAACCTCCTTGATTTCACGGCTACAAGGGATACCACCAATTCCTATTTCCTTGGTTTCACGGCTATAAGGAAAACACCAATTCCTACTTCCTTGGTTTCATGGCTACAAGGAACACATTGATTACTACTTCACTCAACCCAAGCAATTACAAACAGCCCTATAACTCTTCAACAGCACTTGATTAAGAGAGAGATGAGAAGAGAGTGTAGAGGGAAGAAGCTTGATTAAAACGGAATTGAATTCAATAGAGTATAAGTGTATAAATCATAAAAATGATCAAGAGTATTTATATAATGAAAGAGAGTGAAATTAGAGAAGAAGATATGTTTAAAAAATAGAATTCAAGCCTTTTTTATAGAGTGTAAAAGGTTGCTATGTTTCTGAAATGTTTCAAATAGTGAAAAGACACTTCCTTCCAAATTTGAATTTCCGATAGTTATATGTCGACATAGTGTTTTTGTCATGTCGAGATACTCTAGTATATTTTTGAATTTTTAAACATTTTTCAAGTGTTTTGATATAAATACAATTCTGGAAATTCTTGAATAAAAATATAGTGTTGTAAATTTATATTATAAGGTAGAAAAATATATGAAAACATAAATTTAAACTATATAAACATATTTATAAAGTTATAAGGTTTTGAACTATATAAATATTGTTGGCTAGCTTTTAGACCAAGCCACCGGGGTTCTTATTCATAAAAACTACAGAGTTTCACACACCTGGATCGTTAAGAGCATGATCGTGATCCTCTTTTTCTTCCCGGATCATGATAATGCTTCCACTACCCTACGATCGCGATCGCCCTCATCACTTCGATCCGACCCATCCTCTCCTGTGCGATCCGATCCGTCCCTTTTACCTCGACCCATCTACTCATGCACGACCGGATCCGAGCCCAGAAGATATGGTGAAGATATGGTGAAGGTTATGACCGCGATCTATCTGCAAATATCAGCTATAAATAGCCCCAGACTTGGCATTTTCAGGATCTTTTTGGCAATTCTGAGTTCTGAATCCACCATTATTACACCTCCATTATTATTATTCAGAGTTGTCTCGAAATTATTGAGTGAATCAACATTGTAAGAGTGAGGTTGAGGGATAAATCATCGATTGTACTCTGATTCCAAGTATAATCATAGATATAAAGTGGACGTAGGTTCGTTAATGCTGAACCACTATAAATCTTGTGTCTTTTCTGTTTTCTAGCATTATTTCTGATATTAATTTCTGTATAATTGAACAATTTGGGTGTTAGAGCCAATTTTGAATCTAACATTTTGGTGCTTTCATTGAGAACCGAAGTTTTAGTACATTGAATTGTTGCTCTACTGTTTGAATATTCAAGTCCGAAGAAGATAGTCCAAAACTCAACAGTTTCGAATTTTGAAGATTTCAGCGATATCCAGTTATCATGGCTGGAAAGAAGTCTAAGGAGTTATGAGCTTCGCAAGCGAATGAAGCTACGAACGAAGAAATCGAGGAAGGTGTGCACGAGCAGGTCGAAGAGGAGCCTTCGGATCGTGATGATGTGGGGGCGATCCGGGCAGAAGAGGGTACCACGATCCGACCTGAAGGGGGCGCCACGATCCGGGTCTCTGAAGGTGTCACGACTTGATCCCAGGACAACACCACCATCCTCCCATCTAATGCCCCCGCGATTCAATCTCAGGGAGCCACCACGAGCCATCCACACAAAGGTATCGCGATCCGAAGCGATAATCAGACCACAACCCTACCCGGAAAGGAGGTTATGGATCGTTCTTCTCGTGCCGGTACATCTTCTCGACCTGGCCCAAGTTCTTTACGTATAAGAGAGAATGTTGATGATCAATTCGACCATTCTGCCCCAGTTACCGAAGAACATTTGACTCGAATACTTGAAGCATAGGACAGGCAAACCGATGAATTGGCCGCTCAAAGGCAGTGAGAGTTCGTTGATGCGTAAAAATATTACTGCCTTAGGCAGAAGAATTGACAATATTCCAAGGCAGGTTTCACCACCTCCAGCTCACCCTTTCTCTCCGGAACATACGTCATCATCTGAAGAGCCCCGAAGGAACCGACGATGGCCCCCGTTAGAAAGGCCCGAGAACATAGAAAAACTTCGATTTGGGTCACTTCCGTCTCGTGAAGAAGAGGCATTTAATCAGGGAACTAGTAACCATAATTTGAATGAGCCTGCTCTACCACCGAGGAATGGCATACCTCCCGTTTGTCGTGTAATCGACCGTGGCAACAGGGGGCAAGGGAGTTCTTCTCAGGGCCCAGATTTTGTAGCAGCTCGTCAAAGAAATGCTGGAGGAGGAAGTCAGGCAAAAAGTGCTGATCCCGAATCTACACTGACTCATGCAGAGGTTGAAGCAATGATTAGGCAAGTCATGGTAGTTAGCCGTGGACAGAGGAATGAAGACTGGGGCATAGATCACAGTCACACGCCTTTTACTTATGACATACTGGATGTTACATTCCGGAGGCGCTTCAATATGTCAACCATGAATCGCTATACGGGTAGGACTGACCCCATCCAACATTTAATGTGGTACTCCTGGTCTATGATTGCCGCTGCAGCTACAGACGTGGTCAAATGTAAAGCGTTCCCTATATTCTTGGAAGATATAGCGTTATTATGGTTTACCCGTCTGCCAGCAACGTTAATATCCAGCTTCAGGGAATTGAGTGAGAAATTCGTAAACCAATTCCATCTTCATGCCCAGAGGTCTAAGAATGTGATAGATTTATCCCTTATTAAACAACAACCGGACGAAAGCCTAAGGTCGTATTTGGATCGTTTTAATTTGGCTGTCACAGAAGTCAAAGATCCGCATGAGCAAACTATGTTGATGGCCTTGATCGATGGCGTCGATAAAGATACCGAGTTTGGAAGATATCTGGCCGGCAAACCACCCCCGACCAGAGAAATATTTTATGAAAAAGCCAACGTTCGCCTGCATCAGGAGGAGATATACGATAATCGATAAAGAAAGGCTACTGATAGGGAAGATATCCAAAGCAACGTGGCCATCAAGAAAACGGGAGATAGCTCAGAAAAAGTTGAAGTTAACGTTGGGAACAAGAACCAAGGCAGCGGTCAACAATCAGGGAATAATAATAAAAATAATAGGAAAAGAAATCGAGGAAATGACCCTCGGAGGAGATCCTAGCCCAGACCATTTGAGAACTTCACACCGTTAAATGACACATTGAAGAACATCTTCCTGGATACATATAATGTCCTCCAGTACAAAAGGCCTCCTCCGAGAGATTCTATAGAGAAAGAGCGCGAAACAGGGAAATTCTGTCTTTTTCATCAGATTCACGATCATTCCACAAACGAATGTCATCACTTAAGAGATGTGGTTGAAAGGCTGCTCCGAGAAGGGAAGCTTAATGAGTATAAGGTGACTCCCAAGGACAGGAGGCAAGCCGTACAACCCCCGAATCAAAGCCAACCTACTGCCAAACCGATGGCTCAGCAAAAAGGGAAAAATATCGTTATCAATACCATAATTGGTGGGCTCCACCTAGCAGGTCACAGTTTCAGAGCTATGGATCAGTACATAAATGCAGCTAAACATCATTTCGAAGTGGGAGAGTGTAGTAACCCTGAAGACAGCGCACCGATTAAACAACAAAAGACGATGTCCGATGATGTCATATTTCGCGAGCGAGAGAGTAATTGAGTACACTCCCCAACTGAAGATCCATTGGTGATCACCGTCACCATCGGCCCAGCTATAGTTCATAAAGTGTTGGTAGATAACGGGAGTTCAGTCAACATTTTGTTCAAGAAAACGTTCGACCAAATGAAACTCGATCCAAAGGATTTGAAGCCACGTGAAGGTTGGATACGTTGATTTAATGGGGCATCGATCGCTCCAATAAGATACGTGGAGTTATCAGTAACCCTTAGGGAAGGATAACGCCAGAGAGTGAGGATCCTCCCCTTCGTGGTCTTGGATATTGAATCGCCATACAATGCCTTCTTAGGCCGACCGACCCTAGCTAAATTCAGGGCCTGTATTGCACCTTGGTGCTTATTGTTGAAATTCCCAACGGACTCCAGTGTGGGTATTGTGAGAGGAGATCAAGTTGTTGCACGAGCATGCTACATTGCAGAGTTAAAATTGCTCCGAAAAGGAAGAGATATAGAGGCGAAAGGTGGTTCCTCCCCTCCAAGGGAGGAATCGTCATAGCAACTAAAGGAAGTGCCTTTGGGAGGGTCGCCCAGAGAGATGCCCGAGGACATAGATCCCAGAGAGGATGAAGAGCCTGGGGGCAGAATGGCGACTCGCAATGAAGCAACTGTGGATGTACCAATCGATGATAGTGACCCAGAGAAGGTCCTGTAGATTGGATCCCAGTTGGATCATGTTCGAACCAAGGAATTAACAAATTTTCTGAAAGCTAACTTGGATGTATTTGCCAGGACCCATGCAGACATGTGTGGGATATCTCCCTCGATTTTGAGTCATTCGCTAAGCATTAACCTGAAACACCCTCCTATCAAGAAGAAAAGTCGAATGCTGGGTCCAGAAGGTCTGTCGCATTAAAAGAAGAAGTCAAAAAACTAAAGAGTAATGGATTTATTAATGATTCGACATACCCTGATTGGATTTCAAACCCCGTTTTGGTAAAAAAGGCCAATGGAAAGTGGCGAACGTGCATCGATTTCTCTGATCAGTAGATTCAACTGCAGGTCATGAACTCCTTTCTTTTATGGATGCCTATTTGGGGTATAATCAGATCCCCATGCATGTTTCGGACCAAGAACATACCAGCTTCATTACAGATTTGGGATTATATTGCTATGTGGTGATGCCTTTCGGTCTGAAAAATGTCGGCGCTACATATCAGCGGTTGGTGAATAGGATGTTCTACAACCAGATTGGGAAAACGATGGAGGTATATGTCGATGATATGTTGGTAAAGTCCAGACAGTCGTCCGATCATACCAACGATTTGGCTAAGATGTTTCAAATTCTCCGAAAATATGGGATGAAACTGAATCCTTTGAAATGCTCGTTTTGGGTAGCATCTAGAAAATTCCTGGGGTTCATTGTAAGCTTGCGCGGAATTGAGATTAATCCAGACCAAATTACAGCAATCCGGAATATCCAAGAACCAAAGCAGATTAAAGATGTGCAAAGCCTTGCTGGAAAAGTGGCACCGCTCGGCAGATTTATCTCAAAAGTTACAGATAAATGCAACCCGTTTTTTGACTTAATAAAGCGAGGCAAGCGCAACTTTAAATGGACTCCTGATTGTATAGAAGCTTTCCAAAACCTGTTGAATCATCTGAAGAGACCCCCAATACTGTCTAAGCTTGTGGATCACGAGGATTTATTCGTGTACTTGGCAGTGTCATCCCACGCATTCAATTCGGCTTTGTAAGAGAAGAGAATAAGGTGCAAAGACCATTGTACTATGTGAGCAAGAAATTGAAAGCTGCAGAACGAAATTGCCCAAAGATAGAAAAGCTCACGTACAGTTTGCTGATCGCATACAGGAAGCTTCGTCGCTACTTCCAGGCTCATCCCATCACTATTTATACTGATCACCCGCTTTACAAAGGCCAGAAGCATCGGGAAGATTGCTCAAATGGAACATTAAGCTGAGTCAATTCGACCTGAACTTCCAACCCCGGAGGTCGATAAGAGGGCAGGCACTTGTAGAGTTTATAGAGGAATTAACCATCCCAGAAGATGATGCGGTAACTGAGGAAGATGATACGCCAAAGCTACTCCTTGACCCTAACGCCTGGAAACTATATACTGATGGAGCTAAAAAAGACAGACGATCAGGTGTTGGAGCGGTTCTTGAAACTCCAGAGAAACAGCTAATATATTACGCTCTTAGATTGGAGTTCCACGCGACCAATAATGATTCCGAGTATAAAGCTCTGATTGCCAGGTTGAAACTTGCAAAAGAACTAGGGATAACAAATCTAGATATTTTTTATGACTCCAATTTGGTCGTGAACCAAGTTAATGAAAAGTTTCAGGCTAAGAGTCCAAGGTTGATATCATATCTAGAAAAAGTAAAAATGTTGCTGGATGGTTTTGAGCACCATAGTATATCTCACATTCCTCGAGCATAGAATCAAAGAGCGGACAAGTTAGCGAAGATGGTTAGTTCCGGTACTCCAGAACATACGGAGCTAGTCCCGATTGAAGTATTAGAGTTCCCCAGTGTGGATAAGATGGAAGTTGATCCGGTACTGGAGATTGAACATGAAAGGGAGTCATGGATGACCCCCCTAAAGAATTTCCTGATGAATGGAATGCTCCCAACTAAGAAAAATGAGAGGCGTGCAGTTATACGGAAGGCTTCCCGATATGTGTTACAAGGCGAAGTCCTGTACAGACAAGGTTTCTCGATGCCTCTCCTCCGGTGCATTGCCCATGACGACATCAAGCGTGTGCTGAAGGAAGTCCATGAAGGTGAGTGTGGCGACCACACTGAAGGGAAAACATTGGCAAAGAAGATATTACGTTGCGACTATTTCTGGCCCATTATAAATAAGGATGCAACCAAGTATGCACGACGTTGTGATGCTTTCCAGAAGTTCTCCAAAATCCCTAGGACGCCACCTAACCAGTTGAAGACAATGACAAGCCCGTGGCCTTTTATTATGTGGGGAATTGACATTATTGGGAGCCTCTCCATAGCAAAGGGCGGATCAAAGTTCGCTATTGTAGTCGTGGACTATTTTACTAAATGGGTAGAAGCAGAGCCTTTGACCACGATCACAACCAAAGGAGTGATCACCTTTGTCGTTAAGAACATCGTTTGTCGATTTGGTACTCCAAAAGTTATCATAATCGACAATGGGACCCAATTCGACAGCATGGAGTTTCAAGATTTATGTCGAAAGTATCACATCGAGAAACGATACACCACTGTGGCACATCTGCAATCGAACGGACAGGTTGAAGTGGCAAACAAGGTGATCAAATCCATTTTAAATAAAAGATTGAAGAGGACCAAAGCTATGTGGGTTGATGAATTGCCCCTGCCATTATGGGCCTATAGAACAACGTACAAGTCGGCGACGAGTCATACCCCGTTTTCCCTTGCTTTCGGAGCTGAAGCAGTTATTCCGGTCGAGTTAGAAGTACCATCCCATTGTACCATTTATCACGACCCGATGACCAACAATGAGTTACTCCTTGAATCCTTGGACATGGTTGGGGAAAAAAGGGACGAAGCCGACTTACGTGCTTTGAGGCACAAACAACAAATAGCTCGGTATTACAACAGAAGAGACCGAGCTCGGACATTCGAACCCGGAGACTTGGTTCTGATGCGTGTCTTTCCGCCCCCCGTGCATATGGGCCCGAAATAGGAAGGACCGTACTCCATTTCGCGAAGGCTTGATAATGGAACTTTCAAGCTAGCGACCGTAGATGGAGATGAAATCCCTAGAGTGCAACGCCCAGTATTTGCGGCTTTACCTGACATAAAAGTGTCAGTTTTACTCTTTTGTTTTTAGAACCACGTAAAAAGGCTCGACTTGCCTAGAACAGTCTGGTTATTTGAACAAAAGATTATAAAGTGGACGTAGGTCATGATTCGAACGAACCATTATAAAAATACTGTGTGTTATTTACCTTTACTGCACCATTTCTTATATACTCTTTTATTTTGATCAATATATATACTGTTACCATTTCAAGAATTGTTTTAAATTTATGCAGTAATCTTAAAATAGCTAATTCAAAATGCCGTCCAGCAAATCGGAAAATCCATGATAATTAAAGCTCCAAAAGGTGCAATGAGGTAAATCGCACTACAACTTGCACTCTAACTCCCAAGATCAGGGAGAGAGTATAAAGGACGCGAAGATAACGTCCCCAAGGCGTGAAGGTGCACCATGATAAAACCGCCTTGGCAACACTCTAACCTGCTGAAGGATCTGGAGAGTATAAAGGCGCTAGAGACTTAGCGCCCCCAGAACTTCTGCCCCGTTGAAGGATCGGTGAGCATACCAAAAATCGAGCTCGAACTCTAACCCGCTGAAGGATCGGGAGAATATAAAGGCGCTAGAGACTTAGTGCCACGCGAACTCTAACCCGCTGAATGATCGGGAGAGTATAAAGGCGCTAGAGACTTAGTGCCACACGAACTCTAACTCGTTGAAGGATCAGGAGAGTATAAAAGCGCTAGAGACTTAGCGCCGTAAGAATCACTACCCCATTAAAAGATCGGGATAGTACGAATATAATCCTAATCGATCGCCAATAAGCCCAGGCCAGGCACCATAATGACGATTAATTAGGAATATGTACGTGCATCACTACACATTAACTTAACACGTATATTTCCCGATGATTGTTTTCGTTATGATTAATGATCGTTACTTATAACTTTAATATTTAACTATGAAAGTTTCAGTTATGATTATTTAAACTCTGCTAACATGATGAATTTGCAAGAACACAATGATGAAAAAGAAGTAGGTCCTTATTTACTTGAAACAGATTTACAAAAAAAAAGAGCGAGAAACTAAACAAAAAGTGAGGGCCAATCTCATGACTACATCTTTTCGCCAAAGGAAATCCTAAAACTAAAGTATGAAGCCAATAGATGCATTCTATTTGCGCTTGGGAGATGGCTTTGATTTCTTGTCCTTCTTCTGTTTCTCCAACTCCTCCTTATCAGTACCGGAGCGGTCACTTTTCTTCCTCTTGTCGACAAGAGGCTCCAGAGGAGGACTGGAAGGTTCGGAGGCAAGCTGTGAAGTTATCAATTTAGAAGAGAATCTTATAACCAACCCACTCTTGGGGTCGATTTCAGAAATAGGGGTCACGAACACAGGATTATGTTCCTCCCTCTTAAGAGCCAACTGCTTCTCCTTCCTAGCTTGTATGTCAGCCATGGTTTCACTATCATCGCCCTTAGCCTCATCAATGATTTCTACCTCCTCTTCCTCATCTCCATGACCGCCATCTGTGTCATGCAGAGCAGCAATGATCTCGGCGTCTGCAGGAGCGCCAGCACCAGACTCCGCGGGTATTACTGTAACTCTATCACCTGTTGAGCCCTTGGTTTGCTTTGAGACCTCGGAAGCTTCAGTACCAGAACCCGGGGGAACCTCCACCTTCTCAGCCTCTGCCTTCTCCTTTGCACCCTTTTCGACCACTTCGATACCTACACCATTAGAAGCAAAGGTTAGTCAATCGGGAGGAGATGTGGCCATGTCAGTTGTCTGTCCCATGAGACAACGATAAGTTACAATTGCTTTAATGAACTATGGAGAAAATGTGGAGATACCTTCGGTCGATTCATCTCCCAGATTTGTACTGATGTTCCGACAATCAGAGGAGTAGGTGCCAAGGGGATCAATGAGTCATCGGGGTTATATCCCTCAACCTCAGAGGTTTTGGGCTCTACCACCGAGCTCGGACTCTCTCCAACCTTATCCTTGCCCTTGAGCTTTCTCTTCTCTCTCTCTCCATTTCCTCATGGATAAGGCGTATGCCTTCCTCCAAAGCCTCAGGTTCTTCACCTCTGAGAAAGGTTTGCATCAGCTGGCGCTCGTCAATTTCGTCGACCCTCAGTCGCCGCTTCTTACCCTCGACAATTGCATCCCATATATTGGCCAAGGTAACATGGTAGTCTGGAATCCAAGAGATATCTTGATGCTTGATAACTTGACCAAAGAAATTGAACAATAATTCCTCAAAACTATCTGTATCTTTCTCTCTTTCGGCAAGCTTATCAGCCACAGCAGCTGCTGACTCAAGAGCGCTATTGGCATTGCTTTCGGCGAGAGTTGCACGCTCCTCAGCTTGAGCGAGTTGATCATTTAGAACCTCCTTCTCCTTCTTGGCGAGGGCAAGGTCATTTTTTAAGCTCGCCCTCTCTTTCTCCCAAGCCTCTTTCTCAACAGAAAAGCAATCCTGTATTGTCTTCAGTTCAGTGTTAACCGCCCTAGATCCTCTACTTCCTTCCTCAGGGCCACCTGTTCCTGGCTATTTAAGTCAAGCTCGTTGCAAAAACGCTCCCTGGCACTCTCCAACTCAGACTTTTAATTCTCCGTCTCGCCGAGCTAAAGCCAGTTGGGCTTGTGCATCCTCTACTTCTTTTTCCATTTTGCACCTAGCCCTAGCATCATTGTCAATCTTTACTCTGGCTCTGACCGCATCCGTCTCCATTTGGCGGATGATAGTAGAGAGTGTAGTAGCATGCTTCTTCATTACCCCGTATTGTTTAGCTACACGGCATACATACCCTATCACCTCTGTATCCCAATCCTCGAGGACCAGTTCAAGATCTGGGACGAACACCATCCTCTCAAAGTAAATGTCGGGAAACTGTTTTCATAGGCGCTCTAACCTGGCCATAATCTCAGAACTGGAGGCAACATCCCTTGCAGCAGTAGTGTCCAAGTCACGCTCATTAGAGGAAGTAGGAACTGCCTTCCCCTTCTCTATAATCCCGCCCTCATCTTTATCCTTATCTCTTGGCTCGGGGTGTTTTTTAGAAGATTGGGCGTGAGAAGGAGTGCTTTTTGGAGGGGTCAAATATCTAAGAAGTTTCTTTCCCTCAGCTGGTGGCATTGGACGACTATGTGGCTTTCCATAACTTTGCTTCGGTGGAGATCGAGGTTGTGTAGAATAAGATTGATGAGAATCCCAGGACCGACGACTATCCCTTCCCCGATTATCACTACGAGTGTGCTCAGGATCTGGAAGGAGGCTTGGTTTGCCCTCATGAAGGGAACGGTAGGAATAAGACCGTTTGCGAGACATTTTTCCTGCAAAGAAAACAAGTGCGTGTTAGAACTATGAACTGCAGCAGCAAAAGAGTGTTATAATAAATGGTGCATGTGTTTTGTGCATCCCGTGAAATTCCCCTTTTTTAAATGGACCAGGGCCCGAAGTTAAGCTCGTTTGGGTGAATTCTTCTTCTCTAACTGGGGCACCCGTTTTTCGGAGATGGGAAAAATTGGTTCCCCCCCGAAATCCTCTTGAGTATAAATATCATATGGCAAAGGAATTTTATTTAATTCCCTGAATATCTTTTCCTCCGTTAATTCGTCTTAGGCGACAGACTCAACTGGCGATGAAGTCCTTAATGGAGACTGCCCCTCGGAGGTTGGAACATCCTTTGATTTATCAGCTCGTCCCTTATCTCCTTTATACACGTTTAAATCCTTGTCATCCTGATTAGTTATCGGCGAAGGACTCTTGCGAAGAATGGCTGTTTTTACAACTTGAGAAGTTCCTTCTCCTTCAGCTGAGGGCACATACTTGTAAGGTTTGCCGCCCGCGCCAATTCCAAATCTTATATCCAAAAGATGGTGCTTGTGAAGGTTTTCGTCGGTAATACATTTCTTGATTTTCAAGAAGTCAGACTTGCCTTTAAGAAGGCGGGATAATCGATCGTTATACACTGAGCCTTTTGTCTGGGGGAATGTGTGATCTGCACAAGGGAAAAAGAAACATGTTAGTGCCCCGATTATGTAATTAAGTCATGCATCTGGAGGCTCGAAACTTACCAGATTTGAGCCACCTCCTTGCACACCCAGCCTGGTGTCTTATGTAAAACCAATTAGCTTTGGGATCCCCTATGTTGCTATAACCATCAGACAGAACTTTCCTGCTGGCTACTGATTCAAAGAAAGAGAAATTTGAGGTCGCTATGGAACGGTGCTTGAAAAGATAGTAGAATTTCAAGTCTTTAAAAGTAAGCTCAGTTTGCACGATCTCTACATACGCGACATATAGAGTGTACAAGGCTGCGTAAGCATTGGGATGAAGCTGCATGGGGGGAATACACAATCATCTTAAGGTTTTAATGACGATTGGAGGAAACGGAGGAATAGCGCCTACCCAACACATGAGTCAGCTGACTGCTATGTATACCCTTCTGGATCCAGATAAGGTCTACCTCCGCTTTTGGGTGTTTTCACATCATCCCAGGGGATCCCGTGTTTCAAGCAAATTTTCTGAAGTTTTATATCGTCTAGTTTGGAAGCTAAAGAGTCAGTAAATTTCTCAATTTCTAGAACGCCGGGGATCTCATCGGGAGCTTGGTCATCCACTTCGGACTCCTCCTCAAGCGAGGTACTCTCAGATGAATTTGATTCTGTCTCTGCCTCATATTCGGATTCAGAATCCGCACCCTCTGGATTAATTGTAGGAACCTTGGGATTATGGTGTTCCGACATCTCCGGGTCCACATCTGTTTCAGATCTCTTAGGAGAACGATTATCCAACATTGCTATTTTAGCGAGCAAACATGAGAGATTAGAAAATAATTACCCTCGTACCCCGTGCATGTGCAATTGCTCGTGTGTGCAAGTGTGTGTGATACTGGAAAATAAAGTCATAACATAAATTGGATAAGTGCAGTGAGCATGCTATTAAGTCATGTTGTCAATCAGTCCAAGAAGTCCATCTCGAAGGCTCTAACCTAACTGTTCAATGTACTGCAATTATGATGCATTGATTAAAGTCCATATGTGTTTGGGAACATCAACCGGGTCGGCTCGCTAGAGTATTGGAGCTCGGATCGTGATAAAAACGCTGGCCCATGGAATCAGATCGGTCCGCAGGGATCAGATCATTAGTGGGATGAATCGGCAAAGGAACGTTGACTCGTGGGTTGGGGTACACCGATCCATCGAATCGTGATAAGAGCCCCCCGATCCATTCCCACTTGCATTTCCACGAGCCAAAACTCCTCGAACCAACCTGGCATCCTTCTCCTTCTTCCTCCTACGTTTTCTTCTCCATTCACGAACTCGTGCCGCTGAACCCATTATACCACTGTCACTCTCAAAGCCCTACGAAATACCACCATGCATACCAGCAAAAACTCGAACGAAGAAAGGAGAAATAAAAACGAAATAAAAATTGAGCTCCATGCCATTACCTATTAATTGATTCTCGGTTTTTTGATAAAGGTCAAAGTTAGGATTTTTTTGTCGGAGGGATAGGCAGTGGCTGTATAAAGAAGGAGAAAGGGGAAAGTGAAAGAGGGCTCGGCTTATATAAGGAAGACGGTGTCCATTCACCTCCCATTTTTTGTTTTGTTTGAAGTGAACGGGCCGTGAATAAGAGCCCACTTTAGCTCATGATGTGGCCTGTTCCGCTAGAGGCTAGAGGCCGAAACCAAAAGGAGCTGTCGTGATTCAAAAAGGAAGCTGCTTGGCTACCGATTCGTGGTAAATAGTGTACTCACGGACCATGATCATGTCCGACGACACAAACTTTAGTGCAATCGCTAAAGGGAAAGCAATGAAAGTATTTATGAAAATTTGAAGACTTACTTGAAATCTTAATAACAATATTTTCGAAAACTCCAGAGATGAGAGCTATCCGATGAACAAAGAAATGATGGAAGATTTAACTGGGTATTTATACTGATCGAAGGACACGACTCTTTGAAACTGTATGACGTTCCAGACGGACAAGGCCCTTCTGATTCAAACCGCTTCATGAAAAGATAGTTCAGTAATTTCGAAGCACGTTCCATCTTCGATAAAACATACTTCGAGGGGGCTAAATGTTGGCTAGCGTTTAGACCAAGCCACCAGGGTTCATATTCATAAAAACTACAGAGTTTCACACATCTGGATCGTTAAGATCTTAATCGTGATCCTCTTTTTCTTCCCGGATCGTGATAATGCTTCCACTATCCCACGATCGCGATCAACCTCATCACCTTGGTCCGACCCATCCTCTCCTCTGCGATCCGATCCGTCCCTTTTACCTCGACCCGTCTACTCATGCACGACCCGATCCGAGCCCATAAGATATGATGAATATTATGACCAAGTCCCTCACGATCCGAGAAAGCAGGATCTTGTGACACCTATACGTAACTGTCATATTGACCATTTCTTCCTCAAACTACGAACCAGTCTTGGATTCTCGAGATTCATGCCATGTATGACCGCGATTCTTCTGCAAATATCAGCTATAAATAGCCCCAGACTTGGCATTTCTCAGGATCTTTTTGGTAATTCTGAATTTTGAATCAACCATTATTACACCTCCATTATTATCATTCAGAGTTGTCTCGAAATTATTGAGTGAATCAACATTGTAAGAGTGAGGTTGAGGGATAAATCATCGATTGTACTCTGATTCCAAGTAAAATCATAGATATAAAGTGGATGTAGGCTCGCTAACGCTGAACCACTATAAATCTTGTGTCTTTTCTGTTTTTCTAGCATTTTTTCTTATATTAATTTCTGTATAAATGAACAATTTGGGTGTTAGAGCCAATTTTGGTTCTAACAAATATAAAGTATAAGAATATAAATATGTAAACTTATAAAGTTTGAAAAACAAAGATAAATAAGAAAGGAAAAATTGAAAAGATAACGAAATAAAATAGAGAGAATTGAGGATAGAATTTGAAAATCAGAATTTGAATATTGAACCTGGAGTGCTATTTAGAGTCTGACAAAATCAAGACTTTATAACTATATTATTCTTGAACTCTTGAACTCGTGAATACTCATGAATCATGATACTTTTCTAAATTGTGGTTCTCTATTATCTTTAAACAGTACAGTCATTAGTAATATTCCTATATATAATTTCTGCATATATGTGTATGTATATATATATATATATATATTCTATTAAAAAAGTGTTAGTATATATTTTATAATCAATGATAATTGAAATGAGGTTGTTTTCATCAAAACTCCATTCTCCAACAATAAAAACCTCAAATCCAAAACTAAATTCGTATATAATTTTGAGTTAAAGCATGAGATCAATGATTTGAGACCCACCTATGTGTTGGATTTAAGGATTGAATCGGATTTTGATGGAAATGTAGAGCTAGGGTTCGTGGACTTAACACGATTTAACAATAAAAAGAAATAAAGTTAAAAGAAAGAGAGAGTGGTTTAAATTAAATACCATCCAATGCGATTCTTCATATTCCCAGAAAAACGGGGTGACTTGACCCATTGAAAACAAACAGGGAAGATTGGAACCATTCGGATCAAGAGGAATGTTGGGTTAGATATTTTCGAACCAAAGTCATTCCATGTTTTTCGATCTGAAGGAGTATAAGCGAGAGATGTTGAAGAACTTAGAGAAAAAGGTAGAGCATTCTCACTAGCTACTATGCGATCGTGACGATGTACCATGGACATGTACAATAATTGAATTTTAACACTCAAGAAGAATCATCTAGGACGACTCGTGTGTGTAGCCATGTACGAGAACTGCTAGGGAAAAGTGGCTCAAATGAATGACTCAAATATTTTGATACGAAAAGGGTTAAAGGGTTTACTTGGAAATCTATCTCTGCTCCAATTGAAGACCTCGGATTGACATACGCAACAAAGACAATTGTAGAAATGCTCTCATATTTATACATAATATATAAGAATTAAAGGACGCAAATTTACAGAAGAATACGATTATTGATTGTTGCTAATTCAAGAACATACAGATTAACATGTTCAAAGCATGCCACATCTTCAATAAGACATACTTCAAGGGCAAAATGTTAGCCTGCCTTGCGACAAGGCCGATCATCTTCAAACGACTATAATCACCAGTATTAAATAATAAGTGATATGTCTTTTGCAATAGCCAATGGCTTCTGGTCGAACGGGGTATTGGAGCTATGGATCGAATAAAGTAGAGGAATGTTAATAGCTTTCATTTCTAATGCCAGGAAGGTGCGAGTCGAATGGTCCACGGGTCGAATGGATGCAACTCGACCGGATCGCCCTCCAATCTCTACACACATCGGCTTCTGTACCACTTCCCACTAACCCCACGTGGCCATAACCACTTACATTTATAACCAATTTCCACTCATGAACTATAAATCTGGGGAAGCCGCCACATGATGTAACTATTCCCACTTGAGATACCATCATTGTTCCTTATAAACACCTGATTCGGCCAGTGTGGAAGGATCTTTTTGACACTTGAACTCTTGATATTACTTTCTGCTGCTGCCATTAACGTTCGACCCAAACACTGTTTAGTCTGTTTTGAGTGAAATCAATAGTTGTGTGAGGAAATGAGTATTATCTCGAGTGTTTGAGAGATTTTAATCATTGTACTTGTAATTCTTTACCGAATATAAGGATTATAAAGTGGATGTTGGCTAGTAAATGCCGCTGTAAATCTTGCGTTTTCTTGATTTTTTTCATTTCAGCTTATATTTCTTCATTAATCTCTACGAAATCTAGTCTATTGGGTGCTAGTATCACTTTTTGTTCTAATAGATATATTGGGATTTATGAAAAAAGCTAGGTCTATCAAAATTCGGGTTGCTACATCTGGTATTAAAGCTTAGGTTTAGAATTCTTGTATAAATAGTGAGTGGACGTATTTGTATTTTTTTAAAATATAAATATATTATGTATCTATACCTAGATCCATAAAGGAACCCAATAAATTGGATAGAGTTGGGATATTACTTATGTACACTAAAGAAGTGGTTATGGAAATTTGAGAATAAGAGACCCTTTGGTGGCTTGGGTGAAAATTGTACAATGTGCTTTGTAGTGAAAAAAAATGTATCCCATATGTTAGTATTTTGGATTAGTGGGTTTTGCAGTAGAGCCTTATAAATTGAAAAAGAGTAAAAAGGAAATGGATTAGGAATATATATAATTTTTGACTTTGGGAAAATATTTAGAGAGGTCTAAATGGATTAGAAATCCAATTCGAGTCAGTCCCCATTGTTGACTTTTGATAACTTGAAATTTTAAAAAGCTTTTAGGTGATAGTTTACGATGTTTTTCAAATTTTGACCTTAAAAGTTTACAATTTTAAGATATGTACTACCTAAATTGTGTAGAATAAATTTGTGAAAAAGAAGAAGTGTTTTTGATGATTGAAAAAAATAAGTAAGTAATATATTTGAAAATTACATATCGATTTTTGAAATAAAATGGAGTATATTTTGGAAACGGCAATTTCTTATGATTTTTTTATCAAAAATGGATTCATTCAGAAAAAAATGTGTGTACATCATAGAGCATGTATAACTCAGTAGTCTTTAACCTATAAAGTACCAAATATAGAAAAGATTGCTTTTGTCAAAAAGCTAAAATTTTCGGTAAGGAAAATTTCGAAAATCTCTATTTTTTGACATAAATTTTTGGCAATTGTTTTGACATAAACTCTAGTGATTAGACAAAATAATTTGAAAATTTTAGAACAAGTAGATGTTTGAACCTAGTTGTAAATAATTAAACTAGTGTAGTAAAAAATGAATGGTTGTGAAATTAATTGAGAAATAACTGTCCTTATCTACTTCAGATTTTACGATTTGAAAAAAAAGGGAAGAGGCTTTGTGTTTTTTATGAGTTGTCATTTTTATGGTTTAGCAAATAAGTAATATGGATAAAATTAAAGTTTTGAAGCTTTTAAATTTTGAAAGGAAAAGTGATAGAGCCAAAACCACGTTTTTAAATCATGGATTAGGAAGGGACTAGCACCTAGGAAAGAAAAGGGAATATTTTAAGGCTATAAAGTAGATAGCAAGAACTTTTTTTGGATGATGGTAAATTCTCGTAGAGTGCATAAGCACCATAGAGCTTAGGTTGTTGCTTGGAAAAGACAGTACACATGAAGGCTAGTTGCGACATGTAGATGGTAGAGGGAAAGCGAGTTGTTTAGATCATATGGTTTGGACTTTTCTTTGTCAGTGGGGACATAGTCCTAGGATTCTTAGCTGTTGGCAGTAGCAGTGTAGTGTGCTTGTTTTTTCCTATTTTATTTTGGAAAGAATTAGAAGGCTTATTTAAAGGGTAAGCTTAGATCAGTAAATTAAGTTAAATAAGCTAAAGAGAAAGAGTAATGACATAACAAAGGAAAACAAACAATGATGACAACTAAAAAAATAAAGTTATATATATGACAATTGAGAAAAATGGAAAGGTGCGAGAAATAAAAAAAATGGATTTTTCCAAAGTAAGTTGGAGAAGAAAAAATTTCTTATGTAAATTGTCCTTGGATAGGAAGATAGGAAATCTTTATATAATAATTACATGGAATCCAAGTACAAATAGAGAAGGTACATAAAAGAAAAACAAAAAACGTGAAATTTTCCGTTTTCCACCTTTTTGTAACATAAGAAATCGAATTTAGAAAATTAGACTTTTTTGTAATTCAAAATTTTGAATTTGGTTGGTAGGGTCTCGATGCAAAAATTTGACGAATAACATTCTTATTTTGTAAGATTGTGGGAAAAATTTGGGTGAAATGTATTTTTATTTTCAAAATATTACATTTATATAGAAATTTCCAGTATATTTAGGATGTATGCATCATGTTTTCAAAAAGTTTTCAACAAATATTTGCATTCATATAGGAGGTAACCGCTTAGACATTAATTGCATTCATATATTATTATGTTGTATTACACTTTGAACAAGTGCATAAATGATTGAAAATTGGATGTACACATGGTGACTATAAATTATACAAGGAATTACTTTATTTTATCCTTATTAAATTCCGAGGACGAAAAATCCTAAGGGTAGGAGAATGTAACACCCCGTATTTAATATAAATAATAAACGAAAATATCGACAATTTATAGTTTTGGAATTTAGCTATGAAACATATACAATTTTGTTCATGTCAATTTTCCGATTCACTTTGATATATGACTTGTCCCAAACGGAGTTCGTATAGGAAAGTTATTAACGAGTGAAGTTTTAAAAAGTTGTTTGCATATGTACGCGTACAATTCAAAATTTGAATTATATATGAGTTCTATTAAGAAATAAATTAAACATTAAAATTAATGTTAATAGATATATTAAAATCGGTAGGAAAGCTCGTTCAGACCTAGGAGCTGGGTCGACCCAGGCTTCACTTGGGTCGACTCATGTGTTGACCATAGGGTCGACCCACCTCTAAGGTGGGTCGACATTGGGGTCGACCTACTCAGTTCAGATATGTTTTGGTAGGTGAGTGTTTTTCTGATTTATACGATTTGGATTTCATATTAGTGAATACAATCGACCAGGATTTCCTATGTACCCATAAATAGACTAGCAAGACCTAGCTTTCAACTCGTATTTTCTGAGACGACGCTAAGGCCCTTTCATTTTCTTTCCTCTCCAATTCTTTCAGAAATTAGAAAATTAGCTATAGGAAATTCTGATTTAAGATTTGAAGATAAAGAATGTAAATCTACAACATAGGTGTTCAGACTTCTTATCAACGTGAGGTAATCCACTACAACAAATTGACCATATTACAACGGTGGAAAATAGTTGTAAAAAACTTTTTACAACGGTGGAGCCACCGTCGTCTATTAAGAAGTTGTAATAGACTAGAATCTTTTACAACTTTTTTACACTGTTGCAACACAGTTGTGAAATGTATATTTTACAACTGTTTTCCACCGTTGTAGTAATACATATTACAACATTTTTGCACTGTTGTAGTAATACGTATTACAACTTTTTTTCACAGTTGTGGTAATTCCTACTACAATTGTTATGCATCATCAAGGCAATATCATTTTTACAAATATTTCTATCATTTATAATACACTTTACTACAACTATAGTTGAATACATTTTGCAAATGCAGAAAGAGCTGAATAAACCAAAAACAAATTAATATAAATTCAAAGCATCGGTTCCATTTATATAAAAAAAGGTTACAACTTTATATTCAAAATACAAAACTAAGATATCATACATAATCCATACTGAACCACATTCTAGAATTTCAATGCCTCATCCCCTGCGTTTCATTCAATGATTGTTCACGTACCACATCACACAATTCAACTCATGTCCCTTCTATAATTATAATATCATCAGCTACTTTGCTACTCCATCTTCATCACCACAAGATCCGCTATCTCAGACACAAACAAGCATTGCACATTTCATCAACCAATCCAATGGCAGAAGCCACTTATCACCTGTTTTATTTAAAAACAATTAAAAAACCTGTAAATTTAAATTTAGCCACACGTGAAGTGAAATGTATAGCCACTGGACTACGTCGGCAACTAATGAAACCAGCAAACAAGATTTATAGTGTGCTATATTCACATTGCTATATAAAAATCAAGCATTATGTTATAACAAAAGAAAAGGGCTGAGAGACGAACCCAGCACAGCAGTGCATAAAACAATTACAATCCCAAAACAGTAGCCAGGGAACAACCACCTGAGCAGATAGACAAAATCAATACCACCACGGCTCATTGCTAATAGGAAAGCATTACAAAATAAAACCACAACAAACTGCAAAGTAGTGTAAATGGCAACATGACTTCAGTTATTAGGACAGTAGCCAATGCATAAGCGTAGGCCATCACTTGTAGAAACATATACTACCAACTTCCAAAACTTAATACATTGACATGGGAAGGAAAAGGCAGGCAAGATAAGTACAGCACCCCCACAAAACAGCATGAAAAGAGGGACAAGCTTCACCGTGAAGGCTGCAGGGGAGCACTAGAAATGGACAACATTACCATCCCCTAGATAAAAAACCACCGGCCCAAAAAAAATAGAATAGAGAAACCCGAACACCCAACCATCACAGTCCAGTGAAAGACGCAAACAAAGACTAACAAAACACATAGTAAATGAACCCAAAAGGTAGATGTCATAGAGAAAAAGATAATTTTTCTTACTAAAGAAATGGGTCATCCACTAAATGAACTTGTGAGTTTTCCAAAATATTTGGTGTATAGTTTGGAAAAGGTTACATCAAGTTTCTTGATGTACAAATGGCTTAAAGCCAGAAATAAAGTACCTGAGTTGACATTAGAAACTATTCTTGCATGCTCTGATGAGAAATTTAAAAGTTTGCTAGTCAGCTGTCATGCTAGTAGTCCAGAAATGTGGGAAAAATTGAAGGCAGAAAAAGATTTAGATATATCCATTCAAGAAGAAAAATTATCTCATCAGGATAAAATCAAAACGTTATCTTGATGACTGCTGGTCAGCTGTATTTTATTGTTCTGCATGGTTCCTATTGTTGAAGTTTCCGCTTAATCATTGTTGCATATTTGTGTTACAAACGCAACCGCACAAATTTTGTGTGCACGTAAGATATCTCCAGATAGTTGAATACGATAAAAGAGTGTTCAAGTAAGAGCTCAACTTGTGTTCTTTTACTGGCATTTTGTTGCTCATAATGTTTAACAGAGTATGGGAAAAAAGACTTGGCTGGTTCTGGCATACACAGCACCTATATCCAGGGTAATTCAGAACACACTATCTCTAATGCTAGCTAGTACTAGTTTTTTCAAAATTTAGATTATCTTTTAGCAGTATTTATTAATATACCATTATATTTTTTAATTACAACCCAGTGAGATAAATCTTTGCATAATCTTATCAAAACAAAAACAAAAAAAATGAACCCAAAAGGATACCACTCAGTAAATGAACCCAAAAGGTCACCCCCCACAAAACACACAGTAAATGAACCCAAAAGACTAACAAAATGTAGAAAGACTAAGATTACCAAACGTTGAATCTCCTTACAAGTGTACATTGGTTGACCGCCTCTCCATTAAAGTCTAAGCAGACTTATCTTCCATTCTGCGGTTCAATATCTGTAATCAAATAGCCCGCAATGAATCTAATTAAAACTGCTGAAACTCAAAGTTATTGTTGAAAAATGTTACATTTATATTGTTGAAAAAAGTTACAAGAATGTGCACTTGAACCTGGGTTATACATTTGGAATTTTGCAGATAATCATATACTAAAAGTTGACTTAATCGTGTTCATATTTTCCACCGATAGTGGTGACTTAAACCATTGTACTGCTAAAACAAAATCCTGAGCGTAAGCTTTATACTGTCATTCAAAGCATTGTACACACTACTTATTTTCGGCCTATCCAGGGAGGTAAGCTCAGATTCATTCTTGCATCAAACATATTAAAAAGAAAGATATAAGAAAATCAGAAAAGAGTCAAAAAATTTAAAAGGGATAAGCAATCTGATTACAATCAGTTTGGCACACCGTATCAACGCACAACTAAAGCCGTAATTAATGACTAAAAGAAAATTATTATCTTTTAATCAGGTACTTTCTTTTTGAACAAATTACAAAGTTTCACTTAAAATAAACAAATCTAAAAACTAAAAATATCCAATATCCAACCTGATAAGAAAAGGGAAAATTAATGCACAAAAAAATACCCTTCCAAAAGCATTAGGATCATGTCCATTAGCAAGAAGATCAGCTACATCCTTCTTTAAAAACTTGACAGTGGCCTGCTTCTTCTTCTTTATCAATAAAAAGCATGCTATTTATGCACTTTATGCAATGTTTGCTGTAGATTGAACAACAAAATTAGAAACAAACAGATATCCACTAAAATTAAGGAAAAAAAGACCGGATCTTCACCATTTTTTGGAGAATTTTCCGGAAAGCAGGCTATTGAACATGGCTCTTTCTTGGAATTGCTCCTTCTTTGGCGAGATTATAAAGAAGAGAATATTGAGAAGTGGGTTGTGTTGTGATAGAAAAGAATAAGAAGAGAAAGTGGGGAGAGAGAATAGACGAAGAATATAAAAAGAGAATAAACAAAGTAAAAGGAAGGGTGGTTTTAAACAGAAGAGGAAGAAAGCTGAAGGATGAAATCCGATCCCCCTTAGTCTCAGTCGCACCTCTTACAGATCCAAAGCTCTCCTCCGTATCCTCGACTAGCAGTCGACGGATCAAATCGTTGGCATGCAACTTTATAGAAATTCCAGCACCAAAGGAAAACCATTCGGATGAGTATCCCGCTATTTAATTGGCTATTGGAGGGTGGACTTTGTTGGGGAAGGAAGAATTTGGGATTGTTTTGATTAAGGGAAGAATACGGCAGAAATTGGGGGAGAATTTTGGAATTGGGATTGATTTGAGTTAGCGAAGAGTACAAGTGAAATACGTCAAATTATTTTGGAGCCAAAATTTTTTGCTTTTCCCTCCGAAGTTTCAACCTTTGCCGCTGATATTTTGTGACACAACGTTAGTTTTTCACGGGACATAGTCAAAATTTCCCTTATATATTTATATAAAAATAAATATTATAACGTACAACTAATAATTGAAAATTTGTATTAAATATGACCGGAATTTCCTGAAAATTAACTTTTATTAAAAATTACTTCTTATTTATTATTAGTTATTACTTGTTGTTATTGAATATTAATTATTAAAAGTTATTTATTATGTGTATATTACCAATTATTAATTATTGAATTGTAATTATTTTAAACTAATTATCATTGAATATTGATTATTTACTAACCATTAACTAAATATTGATTAAATATTAAGTGAAGATTATTAATTTGAATTATCTCATACTCTAAACTAATCAATTACTATTACTGTTTTATAGTATTTAATTATTATTATATATTAATTTCAATAATTATTATTTAAGTGTTATGTATGTAGTAATTATTTTTATTGATTTTTTATTATTATAATAATTATTATTTTATGAAATTTTATTATTATTTAATATCGATTTTAACATTTAGTGGTTATTTTGATAATTGTTACTTATTAACTGCTGAACTAGCGCACAAACTAGCGCGTTGTTAACAGCTGAACAAACAAGTTTGCCAAAATTATATTTATTAAAACTGCTGAAATAATTACTACCAAATCAAATATTACTTATTAATAATAGTTATTAATTAACTTTTACTTATTTCTACTTAGTTAACTATAATCGAGAGTAATGCTTGTTAAAAGCTTATGTTACTATTAACTAATAAGTAGTTAGCATACATTAACTATTAAAAATAAATTACTACTTGTTAACTATTAATTATTTACTAATAATTGATAAATATTATTGATTCCCAAGTTTATTATTAATTATTATTATTAAATATTAATATAATTAGTTATTAAATATAGATATTTGTAACAGGCATCTATTACAACTAATAAAATGAAAAGTTGTGATATATATGTTTATTACAACTTTAGAGAGCTGGCAGTAGTAAAAAACATTTATTACAATTGTGCTTTTTGCACAGTTGTAAAAAAGCATTTATTACAACTGTGCTTTTCGCACAGTTGTAAAATTAAAGTTGTAATATGGTGTTTTTGTTGTAGTGGTCCTGTGAATCTGATTTATTTAGGTTTCTCTTTTTTCCCTTATTCTTTTATTATTGTAAATTCGTGGTTGTTTGATGCTAGATTCTGTTAGGAAGACCACGGTATCATAGATCGGAATCAGATTCGAGGATTGAAAAGCTGTCAGGTGAGTGGATTCAGAATTATGCCATTTGAATAATGGTATATTTACCGTTTATGTTCCCCGTTATTCTTAACATGTTAATTAACGGTAAATTATGGTAATTGCGATATAATTTATTTTCGGTTATGTTAAGAATATTACTGTTGTACAGATTTATTCTATGAATCTATTATTTGGATTAACAACTACTGTTATTAGAAAAAATGGAATTTACAATAAACGTGAATATGTTACCAAAGATGTCGTTTAAATGACAAATTGGATATATTGTAAATCAAATTACAGGGAAATTGGGAGTGATTGAAAAAGAATAGATATGCCTAGTTTGAATGGAAAATTTACAATGATTTGGAAATGGTTGATCGACGCTAGTCTATGAATTAGAAAAGCGCGACATTTGTAATAAATTCTGCAAGTATACAGGTGTGTAGCATACAGGTCGAACACAGGGAGGTGTAATTAAAAATTAATATTTATTTATTCTTGGGTGAGTTAGACGAATTCTGGAGGGTGATTAAAATTGAAATTGCGACTTGGTTCAAAACAAAACTAATTGCATCAACGACCAAATTACAATTAACAATAAGACAAATAAATACTGCGATTGAATTCACAACAGATTCGAATCTAATCGAATCTATTATCAATTCAATGATTAGGAAATAAACAGATTGCTGGAATTAGACTTGCAGAATATAAATAAATTAACAGGAAAATAAAATTGCAATAACAGTTGGGTTCTAGTAAATCTAATTACTAGACAACACCACTTGTCATGAGAAAAAAATGCAGAAAAAGAGAAAATAGAGAGTACTTTATTGATTCCCCGGTTGTTTTTCTACAATGAGATTACAACAGTATTTATAGGATAAAATGCCAACCTCAAACCTCATCCAATATATGCATATATGGCCCCTTTTAATATCAATTATTTCTCTTATATTAATCGGCACTTATTCCTCCAATCAGCATTTATTCTTCCAATCAACAATTAATCTTCCCATCAGCAATTAATCCTCCCATCAAGGACATTTATTAGATTCCAAAGGTATCATAGGAAAAGAATATAAAAATTGATCTTTTTCTTCAATCAGAAATTCTTCTAATTGGCAGTTGAATAAAAATGCTCGATTTGAATTGATTTTCATGATAAGAATATGACTTCCTGAAATGCTTATTAGTGTATATCATATATACATACATATGAATGCATATATATATATACATATAATATAACACTTATCCATATTTTCTTCAGAGCAAAAGGGGCAGTGTGAACGTTCCTTTCTTTGGCAAAAAGTGAGCGTGATGGGGATCGAACTCAGGTCTCTCAGTACAAATCTCTATGCATTTACCAGTGAGCTACAACTCCTTTTGGGATTGAGAAAGTGTTGACATAAGGAAGTAGCTTTTGGCCTTTAATTTGAAATGAAAGAAGCATCACTTGACAATCTGTAAATACACATAAAAATTACCCAAAGTATCATTTATTTATTTACAAAAGATAAAATATAAGAGCATAAAATAAACATATTTCTATGTTAATCAAATACCCCCACACTTATCTTTTACTCGTCCTCGAGTAAAAAGAAATGAAAAACTAACTAGATAGGTCGCCCTTTCGTAGGAAAACACGATTGCATTGAGCGCATGCAACAAGCCGTTAAACCTCTAGGTGTCCCTAGTAGGACGAGTGGTGTCTCGTGAGTGTTTTCAGCGGATACTACCCACAAAATCCAAATGCAGTATGATATGGCTTTAATGTAACTACATGAATGCAATGGACATATGCAAATAAAAACGAAAAATGAAAACACGACTTGTTTCAGGAAAGTGGTACAACAAATTAAGTTGACAATTTCTAGTCAGTTGATTGTACTTTAAATACCTCAACTTGTCACAAATTTTCAATATAAATCAAGTTTTCAAATGTTAAATTCCAGTTTGGCCAGTTAGTTCGGTTGATAACATAGTGCAGGCATGAAATAAATTCTTAGTTTGCTTGGCACAGTTTATAAAGTGGTATTCTAATTTTCTCATGTATGGCTAGTCAAATCAATAAGGTCAAGAAGTGTTTGGGCATCATCGCTTATTCTTTATTCTATAAAATTTTAAAATTTATGATTAAGTACATACACCTAACTCAGAAGACCAAGGTTTACCACCCATGCACTGCCTCGCGGACTAACGGAGAGTGGGTAAAGAGCTTGGCGGATTGTGCAAGCCGACTTTGACTTTGTCAACAACGTGTCGGTAATCCTTAGGTGTCCAATCTCATAAAATGAGACCAAGATATTCCAACGCTGGCTTTATCAACAACATGTCGGATAAAGCTTGGCGGATTTGCACACCAACGCTTGATATACAAGCAATGTTGGATACCCTTGGATTACTATTATTATTATCGAAAATATAAGCACAAAAGAGAGTTACGCGAATTCAACTTGACACAACTTAGTTTTAAAGATTTGAAAAGCCAATATAAGTATTTTAAGTCCTCCACTTATTTAAACAAATTCTACAATATAGAATAGATTTCATGGCCATCACCTAAGAATCTCCCTATGTATCGGTTACACTATTATCCCTCAAAATTAAACTTTTCATTATATTTCTTATTCGATCTAAGTTGAGAGAAAAAAAATACTATCAACTGGCTAAAAATTGTAAACTTATTTTGTTGTATCAATTGAAAATGAGTCGTATTTAAAAAAAATTTATGGTATGTTACTACGATATAAAATGTATGATGGTCCTACATGAAAAGAAAGAAAAATTAAAGAAAAATCAAAAGAGTGTAATGCAGACTCTCCCCCACACTTGATTGAGACAGTGTCCCAACTGTCTAAGGCAGAAAAACAAAAATAAAATAAAATAAAATGAAAAAGAAAAATAAAAGAAAAAGAACGTGTACCACTTGATTTCATGGTGGATGATCATGCAGATCGATAGAGTCAACTTCGTCATATTGTTCGAATTCCAAAAATGGTTTCAGTTGTTGACCTTTTACTTTGAAGACTTTTCCATCCCTAGGATTTTCAATTTCAATCGCTCCATGAGGATATACTGTTTTCACGACATAAGGTCCAGTCCATCGAGATCTGAGTTTTCCTGGAAACAAGTGAAGTCTAGAGTCGTATAAAAGAACTTTTTGACCTACGTTGAATTCCTTACGGAGTATGTTTTTGTCGTGTTGGGCTTTGGTTCTTTCTTTGTAGATTTTCGCATTTTCATACGCCTCATTTCTTAATTCCTCTAATTCCGAAATTTGTAGCTTCCTATGTGAGCCGGCTTTTTCTAAGTCAAAGTTCAAAAATTTTATGGCCCAAAGAGCACGATGCTCTAATTCAAGAGGTAAGTGACAGGCCTTTCCAAAGACTAATCGATATGGTGACATCCCTAGATTGGTCTTATAAGCAGTGCGAAAAGCCCAAAGTGCATCAATCAGTTTTAAGGACCAATCTTTTCTATTGGAATTCACGATTTTCTCAAGAATTTGTTTGATTTGTCTATTGGAAACTTCTACTTGTCCACTAGTTTGTGGATGGTAAGGGGTTGACAGCTTGTGTGTGATTGAGTATTTCTTGAGCAAGGATTCAAAAGCTCGATTACAGAAGTGAGTGCCATTATCGCTAATGATAGCTCGAGGTGTGCCAAAGCGTGAAAAGATGTTCTCTTTGAGAAATTTGATAACAACCTTGTTGTCGTTGGTTTTGGTCGAGTTGGCTTCAACCCATTTTGAGACATAATCTACCGCAAGTAAGATGTAAAGATTCCCAAATGAATTAGGGAATGGTCCCATGAAATCGATGCCCCAAACATCGAATAACTCAATCACTAAAATGGGGTTGAGAGGCATCATGTTTCGCTTAGAGATTCGACCCGTTCTTTGACATCGCTCACATTTAGAGCAAAATTCGAAAGCGTCACGGAAGAGTGTGGGCCAATAAAAACCGCTTTGCAAAACTTTTGCAGCAATTTTTCTTGCTCCAAAATGACCACCACAAGCATGGTCATGTGAGAACGAGAGAATACTTTGGTGTTCATGATCGGGCACACACCTTCTAATGATTTGGTCTGGACAGTATTTGAAAAGATATGGGTCGTCCCAGTAGAAGTTTCGAACTTTCGAGAGAAATTTTTGTTTATCTTGTTTCGACCATTCAGCGGGTGTTTGTTGTGTGACAAGATAATTCACAATGTCAGCGTACCAAGGGGTGTTAGAGATCGAAAGGAGTTGTTCGTCAGGAAAATAGTCATCGATTTGGGTGTCGTTATCATTTTCGTGCACAATTCGAGAGAGATGATCAGCTACGACATTTTCAGAACCCTTTTTATCTCGTATTTCTATATCGAATTCTTGAAGAAGAAGGATCCAACGAATTAAGCGGGCCTTGGCATCCTTTTTAGAAAGCAAATATCGTAGGGCAGCATGGTCAGTGTAAACTATGACTTTGGATCCTATGAGATATGGTCTGAATTTCTCAAGAGCGAAGAAAATTGCCAAAAATTCCTTTTCAGTAGTTGAGTAATTCAATTGGGCCTCGTTTAAAGTTTTGCTAGCGTAGTAAATGACTCGAGGGAGTTTATCAATTCGCTGACCCAAGATGGCTCCAATTGCAAAGTCAAAAGCGTCGCACATAAGTTCAAAGGGTTGAGTCCAATCAGGAGGTTGAATGATGGGAGTTGTGGTCAAGATTGATTTAAGAGTTTCAAAAGATGTTTTGCAATCATTGGAAAATTCAAACTTTACGTCTTTGGCAAGTAAATTCGAGAGAGGTTTTGAAATTTTTGAGAAATCCTTAATGAATCTTCTATAGAATCCTGCATGGCCAAGAAATGAACGAACATCTTTGACAGACTTAGGAGGAGGTAAATTAGCAATCAAATCGATTTTGGATTTATCGACTTCTAGGCCATCTTTGGAGATGACATGACCTAGAACTATCCCCCTTTTTACCATGAAATGGCATTTTTCCCAATTAAGCACGAGTGATTTCTCCTTACAATGCTTAAGGACGAGTTCTAAATGAGTGAGGCATTGGGAAAAAGATGATCCATAAATTGAAAAATCGTCCATGAATATTTCCAAGAATTCTTCCACCATATCAGAGAAAATACTCATCATACACCTTTGGAAAGTCGCGGGGGCATTACAAAGACTGAAAGGCATGCGACGATAAGCAAGGTTCCAAAGGGACAAGTAAAGGTGGTCTTATGTTGATCCTCTAAAGCAACAGGGATTTGGTTATAGCCAGAGTATCCATCGAGAAAACAGTAGTACTCATATCCCACTAAGCGTTCGAGCATTTGGTCAATAAAGGGCAAGGGAAAATGGTCTTTTCGTGTGGTTGAGTTAAGTTTCTGATAATCTATACACACACGCCATTTTGTTTTGATTTTTGTTGGGACAAGTTCATTACTGTCATTTTTGATTACTGTGACTCCCGACTTCTTTGGTACAACTTGTACCGGACTCACCCAAGTACTGTCAAAGACGGGATAGATGATGTTATTGTCTAGACATTTGATTATCTCCTCCTTGACCACTTCTCTCATGTTTGGGTTTACTCGCCTTTGAGCCTCACGGGTGGGTTTAGCCTCATCAACTAAATGTATGCGATGTTCCACAATTGATGGGCTAATTCCTTTTATATCGCTAATTTCCCACCCCAAGGCGTCCTTATTTTCCCGCAAGATATCCAAAAGTTTTTATTCTTGGTCCTCGGTAAGATCGGAGGCCAAGATTACGGGGAAAGTTTTTGAAGAGTCTAGGTAGGCATACTTAAGGTCTGGTGGCAAGGGTTTGAGATCTAACTTAGGAAGTTCTTGTGTGTCAACATTGGTCAACATTCCTTGGTTAGATTCAGGTGACGAAGTGTCGGAGTCAATAATTTTGTTTAGTTCAGAAATGTATTCGAGTTCGTCGAAATCAGAGTCGAAATGGTCAAGACACATTTTCAAGGCTTCAGAAGGGTCACTAGAGGTTTCATCAACTGTGGTTTGAATCATGTCAATTTCATCGATCTCAAAATCCCTAGGTTGTTTGTTGAGATTAAAGATGTTTAGCTCAATGGTTAGGTGCCCGAAGGAAAGTCGAAGCTGACCATTCCTACAATTAATGACAGCATTAGAGGTTGCTAAGAAAGAGCGTCCTAAGATCAATGGTATTTGAACTTTGGGATTTGAGACAGGCTCTGTTTCTAGAACTATAAAATCGACAGGGAAGTAAAACTGTTCGATCTGTATCAAGACGTCTTCGATAATTCCCAATGGCTTTTTGACAGATCGATCGGCTAGTTGAAGTGTGATGTTTGTTGGTTTAATCTCCCCTAGTCCAAGTTGACGATAGACAGTATAAGGGAGAAGGTTGACACTGGCACCAAGGTCGAGTAGGGCACGAGAGATGTGAGTGTTTCCTATTTTACAATCAATCGTAGGGCAGCCAGGGTCTTTATACTTGACTGGGGCAAGATTCGAAAGAACAGAGCTTGTATTTGCAGTTAGAAAGGCGGTTTTTGGGACATTGGTCGCACGTTTTTGTGTGCACAATTCCTTAAGACATTTATCATATTGAGGGATTTGTTCAATGGTGTCTAAAAGAGGAATGTTCACACGGACTTGTTTGAAAATTTCCAGAATTTTATCGAAATTTGCCGCTTTCTTCTTATTGTTGAGTCTATAAGGAAAAGGAGCTACGGGTTTTTCGACTATGTGATGAGTTTCATCGTTTAACGATGAAGATTTGGCCATGGAAGAAGAAGGTGGTAAGTGTGTAGAAGATGAAATATTGGTATTGCCAACATCGATTTCAAAAAGTGAGTCGGGTTTGTCGACACTAGGAGAAGAACTGTTGGGATTGCCAACATTTAAGGGAGATGAAAGTTTAGAAGAACAGGCATTTGTAGCCATTAAGTGATCATCAAGCTTTTGTATTTGGGTTGAGTTCGAAGGTTTGTCAGGGTTGCCAACATTATTATCAATCCCCTTTTCAGATCGAAGGGTTGTAACAACGTTGACCGGATTGTGGTTTTCATCCTCACAAGAATTTAGAGCACGAGAGTTATACTTTGGATTCACCTCGGGTTGACTAGGCAACTTTCCTTTCTCATTATTTTTCATTAGTTCTTTCATCATATTGAACATTTGGTCGAGTTTAGCGTCTTGTGAGTTCATTTTAGCTTCGTGAGAGTTCAACTGTTTCTCTAAACGCACGATATCTTGTGGTGGTTGAGAAGATTGAGAGGATTGATTGGATGATTGAAAGTTGGGGTGCCTATAAGGTTGTTTCCTTTGAGGTGCAGGTTGAGAGATTTGAGAATTGGAAGAAGGAGCTTGGTAATTCGGATTGGGAATAAAGGGTTGCATGTGAGATGGGTTAGCCGAGTTATTGGGGTTTGACCAGGAAAAATTCGGGTGGTTCCTCCAACCAGGGTTGTACGTGGATGAGTAAGGATTATTTTGAGCTATGGCATTGGCTTGGTCTTGAGAGTAATAGTGGGGTAACCCTTCTCCGGCTTGAGGAGTTTGATTTTTTAAAGGAATTTGACTTGGGTCCACGACATGTACTCCTCTAGTAGAAGTACGAATGGGAACACGAATCGATTCCCACTGCATGTCCTTTTCAGAATAATCTTCTAAGAATTGCCAAGCTTCATCGGCTGTTTTAGACATAAAGTCTCCTCCACACATTGATTCTAGTTGAGTTCTAGTCTGATAGTTTAGCCCTTCATATGCAATTTGACATAAGTGATCTTTTAGAATTCCATGATGGGGGCAACTATATAATAGCTGGTTGAATCTCTCAAAGTATTTTGAAAAAGTTTCCCCCTCATTTTGACAAAATTGATTTATCTCGGTTCGGATTTTTAGAGTTTTATGGAAAGGGAAAAACTTTTTCAAGAATGCAGTGACAAATTCATCCCAACTTCTTATGGAATGTCGTGGAAGAGAATTTAGCCATCTTTTAGCGCTTTCAAGTAGTGCAAATGGAATTAGCCTTAGCTTGATCGATTCGTTAGATAGTTGTTGCATTTTTGTTGTGGAGGCATACAATTCAAATTCACTCAGAAATTCATAAGCATTTTCAGACCCAGTAAATTTTGGCACCCCTTGGATAAAAGAATGTTTTAGCTCAAAATTGTTTCCTTCAGCTGGTGGGAACACAATGACAGATGGTTGAACGGTCCTAGTAGGATAACATCGATCACGAAGAGAGTCTATCCATTTGGATATTGAGATTTTGAAAATTCTGATTCATTTGATTTTGTTCCCCAAAGTTTGGAAAATTTTGATTCACTCGATTTTGATCCAATTCGGTTGGAAAATTTTGGTTGATTCGAGAACCCCTAGGAGAATTTTGTTGGCTAACACTTTTTTCACTCATTGTTGTTAAATGCAAGCACAGAAATTAGCTACAACGAAGTTTTCTGTCCTTATTGGCTCTTAACCCAAAATTATAAAGTGATGCGTTTGATTACTTAGATCAAAAGATTTCTTAGCCAGTTAACGGACAGGAGTTATCGGTGCACCAGGAATCACCCTAGCAATGCAGCCGAAGATTTAAGTACCTTCAGAGTAACAACTGATATAATATTTACGAATCACCGTAATATTTGTAAACGGTTATTTCTCTGCCGTAGTCTAGACACCAAGAAATAATTCGTTCCAAATGAATCAATTATCACAATATAATTAAGCCCTAGATGAGCCCGTGACTCCCTTAAGTCCAATGTCTAACCGTTATTATTAGTCAGATTCTACGATGAAATGCAATTTGTGGGCCAAGGAAAGGGTGATGAAATCCCTCACGTTATGTGAATTGGGGTATTGCCCTTAACAGAATGAATAAAAATGCAGAAATAACAACAATCACACAAAATAATTGCAAAAATAAAAAATTGTACATTCAAAGCCGCTGCCCCTGCAGAAAATTTTTACAACAATTGTCTATATATATTTTTTTTCTTTGCAGCAGAGCACCTGTAGTGTTTTAAAAATTTCTTACCTTGATCGGCAATCCGTCCAGTGAATTTGGGAAGTGCTAGCGCGTTCACACCCCACTTGGTGTGCAACCGCTCCAACAATTTAACTTCAACTGATTGTTTTGCTTTGCTCGCTTTTGATTTTCTCCACTTCGGACTAGCTTGTCTTCCTTTCTTTGCTTGATCCTGATTTTTGTTTTCTTTCTTTCTCTTTTTTTTTGTTGGAAAGAAGAGAAGAAGAATTAAGAAAAAAAACACTAAGTAGAAAGAAAACAAAAGACTAACTAAATACAATAAACAAAAAAAACTAAACTACGAGCTAACTAGACAGAGAACGATTTTTTTTTATATACTAAACTCAACTAAAAAAAACCATAAAAAGAAACTAAACAAAATAAAAACTATATTTTTTTTAAACACAGATTTTTTTTTTTTTGAGAAAGAAAAGGGAATCACAACCGTACTCAGAAAGAAAATAAAGTAACCCCAAGAGACCCTATTCTGACTAAGGGCCACACACTTCAAACGTTCAAAATAAAATACAGTACTCCAAAAACAAGCCACAACATCTATAAAACACGCACCCTTTTAAACACAAATTGGCTTACACGCACTCCCTTAGGTTCAGCACAAAATCAAAGCACGTCCCTTTTTCCTTAAAATAAATAAACAAAGCCGCCTCCCTATTTTTTTTCAGAAGCAATTAAAAACAAATCCAAAGATCAATCTTTGGATCCGAATTTCAAATATTAACAACTGAATCGGGTTTCAGACCTTCGAACTGGCTAAGGGGAGGTTTCGAGTATGGTGAATTAAAGATTTCGAATTGAAATATGTGGTGCTGATTTTGGGCGTGAAGGTGGTTCGGATCTCGTGGATGGTGAGTGTACGGATGCGCGAGTGGTTGAGAAGGATTGGTAGTTTGTAGGAGATGAACGTTTGAGGCAAGGGCTAATGGATTTGCTGTAGAATCGTGGGTAAATTTCTGTTCGTGAAGATTGTTTTGGCGTTGGGTTTGCAGGTTGAATTGTGGAGTGGGCTGTGGCTTTGTGCGTGAAGATGATGGTGTATGGAGATGAGGGAAGGGATTTGAAAGATGAGGGACTGGTGCGTTTGAGGGGTGACTGAAGGTTTTATGCGTTGGGGATGAAGAGGGTGAAGTAGATGATTGAAAAGGTCTTTTGTAAAGAGGAAAGACAAAATTATGGGGAGGAAATAAGGAAATAGGATTTTTGGCTTTTTTTTTGAATATTTATATAAGAAGATAAGGAATCAGATGTAAAAGGAAAAGAATTATGAAGAATAAAGGCAGAAGAAAGAATAATATGGAGAATATGAAGAGAGAGAAAAGAAGGGAATTAAAGCAATGGAAATGTAAACAAGGAAAGAATTGCAAAAGAAGAATCTTTTTACGACCCCCTTTTTTATTATAAAAGAGAGAATAAGAAAGTAACAAATGAAAAAAAAGAAAAAAAATAATGAAAAGAGATTAGAGGAAGTGAGGGAAAGGTGTAATTGGAAAGCAATCAAAATAAAAAAAAAAATGCAAGTTTTTTTTGCCTCTTATCTAGAATATTATGGTATTATAGGAGAAACAGAAGGCAATAAATCAAACAGGGGAAACTTGTAAAAAAGGAATCTTTTTATGATTTTTTTTATTTGTGAAAAGTAAAGAGTTTGTTGAAAGAGAGAGAAATAAATGGAAAGGAATTTTTTTTTTCGTTTTTTTTGTTGTAAATGAAGGAAGATATAGAAGATTGGGGAAAAATAATGGAAAGACGGCAAGAAATAAAGTTAAAGCTAAAGTTTTTTTTTCTTTGATTTGGAGATTGTAATATCAATAAATAATATCCAATCTACCAATCAAGAGTGTTTTTTTTTTTGTAGAACAAAAATAACAAAAAACAAGAAGGAAAATAAACAGGGGAAGAAATAGATTGAGAAATAAAAGGAAAAGAAATCAAAGAAAAACGAGCAAGATTTTTTTCTTATACAGTAGATTATAGTATCATTAAATAATACAAAATCTCACCAATCAAGATTTTTTTTCTTTTATATATACAAGAAAACAAAAAGGAAAAATAAATAAAAATAAACAGAAATAAAAACTAACACGAATCGGAAATTAAATAAACAATAAAATTTAATTATTGCCTCCCCGGCAACGGCGCCAAAAACTTGATCGACGCTAGTCTATGAATTAGAAAAGCGCGACATTTGTAATAAATTCTGCAAGTATACAGGTGTGTAGCATACAGGTCGAACACAGGGAGGTGTAATTAAAAATTAATATTTATTTATTCTTGGGCGAGTTAGACGAATTCTGGAGGGTGATTAAAATTGAAATTGCGACTTGGTTCAAAACAAAATTAATTGCATCAACGACCAAATTACAATTAACAATAAAACAAATAAATACTGCGATTGAGTTCACAACAGATTCGAATCTAATCGAATCTATTATCAATTCAATGATTAGGAAATAAACAGATTGCTGGAATTAGACTTGCAGAATATAAATAAATTAACAGGAAAATAAAATTGCAATAACAGTTGGGTTCTAGTAAATCTAATTACTAGACAACACCACTTGTCATGAGAGAAAAATGCAGAAAAAGAGAAAATAGAGAGTACTTTATTGATTCCCCGATTGTTTTTCTACAATGAGATTACAACAGTATTTATAGGATAAAATGCCAACCTCAAACCTCATCCAATATATGCATATATGGCCCCTTTTAATAGCAATTATTTCTCTTATATTAATCGGCACTTATTCCTCCAATCAGCATTTATTCTTCCAATCAACAATTAATCTTCCCATCAGCAATTAATCCTCCCATCAAGGACATTTATTAGATTCCAAAGGTATCATAGGAAAAGAATATAAAAAATGATCTTTTTCTTCAATCAGAAATTCTTCTAATTGGCAGTTGAATAAAAATGCTCGATTTGAATTAATTTTCATGATAAGAATATGACTTCCTGAAATGCTTATTAGTGTATATCATATATACATACATATGAATGCATATATATATATATATATATATACATATAATATAACACTTATCCATATTTTCTTCAGAGCAAAAGGGGCATTGTGAACGTTCCTTTCTTTGGCAAAAAGTGAGTGTGATGGGGATCAAACTCAGGCGTCTCAGTACAAATCTCTATGCATTTACCAGTGAGCTACAACTCCTTTTGGGATTGAGAAAGTGTTGACATAAGGAAGTAGCTTTTGGCCTTTAATTTGAAATGAAAGAGGCATCACTTGACAATCTGTAAATACACATAAAAATTACCCAAAGTATCATTTATTTATTTACAAAAGATAAAATATAAGAGCACAAAATAAACACATTTCTATGTTAATCAATGGTAAATAACATCTAACTCAGAAAATAAAAAGGGGAGATAAGTAATGGACCGAGTTAGACGGATTTAGGAAAATTTGATACATTTCCATAACGGTAAAATTACAAAGACGTGGTTGCAAGAAAAGAAATGAAAAAGGGATTAGTGTGAAATAGGGATTCTTTTATCGTACTTCACACTAATCGAATAAAAAGATACATGCATGTCCATGATGTAAATAATAGAAATAGCTTGCAACTACAGAGAAATATATTCCTAAAATAATGAGAATATATAAGATAGTAATTAAATGAGTGTTACAATAGTAAAATTTTGGTTAATGTAGAAGAACCAAAGGAAAATGTGATGAACGCGGAATATAACCTATTATAATTAATTATATGAGTAAGAATGCAATATAATAGGTAGGTTTGCCCTAGGGAAAAGTGGAATTATAATGTGGCTTATAGTAAATGAAATGGAAACTTATTAATAAATCTTAATTAAGAGAATTAAGTTAATAAGTAAACAACAATGATAGGCTGTGGTGATAGTGTTAGATGAGGTCATGATTAAATAAGGAAGAATGGGGTAGACTTATGGAATGAAATAATTTGTACTTAATTATATAATTAAGTAACATGTTAACAGAAAACATGTGGATTGGGATGAGACATACTTGATTATACATTAAGTAGAGCTTGTTACTGTAACTTGTAAACACGAAATTGGACAATAAATGACACGAAAATATTGTAAAAAGATTGTAGATTACTTTTGTCAATTACAATCTAGGGAATAACATGTTTTGGGCTTATTAACGAACTTAAAAGATGATTAAGTTAAAACTTTGCAATTAACAAGTGAGAAGGGTCCATTCCTCAGGGATATAAGGGGCTTAAGAAAACCTTGTTACTTGAATAAAAAGGCATTTTTTGGGAATTAAGTTAACCAGTAATCTGATAAGATAAAGTAAGTTGCGGGATTAAAAGATTTAACATAGGGTATAATGACACGTTTGCGTGACGCGCTTGGACTAGTCCGCACGTACGAAGGTGATGAACCCAACGGAGGTAGATCATCATGGTGTCTGGAGACAAGAAAGGTGCACGTCCATTTGATTACTCTGCTGAAGCCTTGCTCTATGGGAATAGAGGGAAGAACATGACTTCCGAGGGACGTGATAGGGTACTCCATAGTGGTCCTCTTTTACGGTACACGCTCACGTTGTACTCGTAAAGGTTTTGTTTCTGCAGTGCCACCCGGTGAGTATACCTTGACTACAACTGCAACTTGACAGTCAGAAGGTTGTGGCGGATAGCATTTTGTGATTCGGTGGTATACCTCGGGAGAGGTTGTTCATAACCAAATTAAGGATAGTAATCGTTAGGTACCTATCATCGATAATTAGTGGGATGCTGTAAGACTAGAGCTAAACCAAGAGACTATCGATCTTTCAGTATCGAGATGTTAGTTAAGGGACACACCAAATTTGTAACACCCCACCTCCGTTAAGGTCACTCGCAAAGGGAACGCCTTAACTTTGGTGGAGCGTTTTTAGTAGACAAAACAGAAATTTACAAGACAGATAAAGTAGTATTTGAAAATTTTATAACTTTATTACAACAGAAACAGAAATAAGTTTGGTTACATCTTTCAAAATCACAATATCGGAATTCAAGTACATAAATATCGGTATTGTACAAAAGCCTTTAGAATGCATAGTTTTTATAGCCATAATCCCAATATAAACTGCCATGGGGAGATAGAGCCAAAACCAAGCAATATTTCAAACACTTCAAGCAGAGAGAATCTGAATCAATCTCTTATGTTTCCACCCTAAAAACCTGGGGAGGGAGGGGGAACAGAAGAAAAGAGGTGAAACAAACTAGATCAGACATAAGTCCGGTGAGTCTAGTGACTTTCAATATATAAACAGATAATATTATCATGACATGTAAATAAAACTGGATGAGAGATTAACGTAACAGGAATAGCAGGTTAACAGAAGAAATGGAATGATATAGGCTAAGCTAAGCTTCTTACTTAGTTTTCACTTCTCTGCACTAATACTAATATAACAGGATTAGGTGTTACCCTAATGTCTAAGCTGAAACAAAAACGAAAACAGAATAATCTCTACAGAAACAGAATGCTAGTAATGGGCCTTTACCACCCGAACAGAGGCAGATGGTACAAAAACAGAATGCTAATAATGGGCCTTTACCACCCCAACAGACAGAAGGTACGGAAACTGTAACAAGCCGTATTTTTATAACATGTTAAGACCATAAATCAAGGCAGAATTAATTTTTAAAATAAGAATCAAGGGAAACGGGTTGCGCCATTACAGTCGTCTCGAAATTCTGCTTGGAAACGAGTCCGACTTTTCGAGAAACGGAGTCCGTATGAGGGTGATATGACCCTGCGAAGTTTCAGGAATTTTTAGAATCAAAAACAGCTTGAAATTCGAATTCGAAATTCGAATTCAAACCCCAGCACAGACTGGGCGGGAATTTTCCCGCCCAAGACTAGGTCGACCTGGGGGTCGACACTATGGTCGACCTCCCAGGGACCAGGTCGACCTGGGGGTCGACCTGGTGCTAGAACCCAGTTTTGAGCCTGGGTTCATTCTGATGTATCAGGTATCGATTTCAGTCTAGATTCGCCAGCCTAATCCTATATAAATAGCCCCATTATCTTTACACCATTCTTCTCTACTTATGCTGCCTCTGAGATAATAGAAATAAATAAATAAAATAATGGCGTTGCTACTCTACTGGGATCAAAACTAGAACTAGTGCATCTTCTTCCAAATCTGAATAAGATTAAAAGAGAACAACTGCAACTCTTCTTATATAATACAACCAAGGCAAGTGCAGTTATTTTCCGATATGAAATTTAATTATGGTCTTGACATAATTATAAAACTGAATCTGAGACTAGGTCCTTTTTCTATTTATCAGATTTGTTCCTCTGTTTTATTATTCTGTTTGTTATGTATTTCTTCCTCCTTTCTTTCTTTTTGTTTGATAGCCAGGCTACCACGAGCCTGAGCCAAGTCTCATAAGAGATGAACGCATAAACGCTAAATTTGGGAAGAATATTGAATGAGGCATATTTGGGCAAAATCAATTTGTAACTAATTTGAGGACACAATGCATGTTGTAATTCTGGACATAAATTTGAGACATATTGCATAAGATGATCTATGACTTGGAAGAAGAGGGTTATAGTGACCTAGAACAAAAAGAACATAATTTATAATTTAAGATTTGGATCTGGGCTTATTAAATCTAATAGTTTGTCATTTGTAAGTAGGAGAATTAATTTGCATATGACTTAGGTGTAAAAACGTATATTAAGATTTGATGACTATTAAGTGTGAATACACCAAAGTAAAGTTTTTTTTTTGGATATGTGACATGCATTGTAATCAATGGCTATATTTGGCATAATTTATATGTGAATCATGATTAGGGTTTTTAGAGAATATTCTGAACTATGCAAGTTTAACTAAAATTTGGGATATATGTTATATGGTGGATTATGACCATAGTTTTGGCGTATAATTTTAGGCTTACTTTATGAATTAGGCAAGATATGTGAATAGGACTTTAAGGAATGTTTAAATTGACTAAAACTGTTATCTGCTTAATATGTTAAATTTTCCTAATCTGCTAAATTTGTTACCTGTTTAATCTGTTGAATTGCCTAAACTGTTAAATATGTTGAATCGCCTAATCTGCTAATTATGCCTAATCTGCTAAATCTGTTGAGTTGCCTAATCTGCTACATCTATTGAACAGCCTGAGCTGCTAAATCTGTTAAATCTATTGGAAAGCTGAATGATTGTAGTTTGTTTATGAAAATCCGTTGGCTCGATCTAAGATTGAGTAGAACATGTTAATTTGATTAATCTGCTGCGACTTGAAAAGAAGTCAAATCTGTTAAATTAACATAATTGGTCTGATATTTGTATAATTTGTAATGGAATAAACTGGTTATAATAAAAATGCTGAGACACGAGGTTAGACTCATGTTTGCAGTAGAAGCCTGCCCGGACCCAACCGGCTTAACCAGCAACCGCAAACTGTTAGTCTAATGTGAGGGGTCGTAGGCATAACTAAAATATGCTTAGACACATGGTTATGTCTGGCTTGTGGCAGAAGTCTGCCCGGAACCGCCCGGCTTTTCCAGTAGCCACAAGCTACGGACCTAATGTGAGAGGTCTGCGCATTAATGCAAATCTGAGATAAATATGATGTCTAAAACGTGTTGGGTGGATGGGGCTAAACCAACTGGACTGATGAATTAATAAACCTGTTCCATGAATTTGTAGGCCCAATACAAAGTTAGACAATCTGTAAGTCTGTTAAAACTGTACATCTAATCCGTTAGTCTAAAAACCCGTTGACTTGATTTTCTGATCTGTGAACTAGTTGATCAGAACTCTGCAGGTTTGAGAACTTGTAAACAACTTAATCTGAAATCCATTTGTCTTGGGACACAAGGTTAGGAGGGAAAATACTTGTGTCATCTGTTGTTTGGGACCCATATTAGTCAGTAACCCTTTCTGGCATCAAAACTATGACCCAACAGTAGGTAGGGTCTCGGCACGCTTACTGAACTAATTATAAGCGTTTCATTATGATAATGGCGAGGGGTGTTGATGGTGCGTTCCAACCGGGTCATGTGCGTGCATGGATCCCGGTCTGCCTCTGAGGATGTAAGACACCGTGACATCTGTAAATAGGTCTGTATCATTCAAAGGTTGCCACTTTAGGGAGTGATACACCCTTCTGTGGGGCTGGCACAGGGTATTTATGTATTAGGGAGCCGATCGCTTGGGGTAGATTTAGGGTACACCTAGTTCTGTCTATTTCCGTTCGGGTACCATCTGTTTCTGTTGGGTGGTAACACCTGTCTATTTCTGCGTGGTACCGTCTGTTGGGGTGGTAAAAGCCTATTTACTAGTGTACACCTAATTCTAACATTCTGTTTCCGTAGGGATTATTCTGTTTCCTTCTCTGATTCCGTTTATGTACCTTCTGTCTGTTGGGGTGGTAAAGGCCCTTTACTGGCATTCTGTTTCTGTATAGATTATTATTCCGTTTCTGTTTCAGTTTAGACATTAGGGTAACACCTAATCCTGCTATACTAGTTTTAGTGTAGAGAAGTAAGATATAAGTAAGAAGCATCACTTGGGCTATCTCAATCAGTTTCTTCTGTTTAGCTTAAGTACACCAGTTACTCCTGTTGCTGTTGTCTCTTATCCAGCTTTATTTTCATGTAATGATATTATTATCTGTTCATATTGTAACGACCCGGATTTTCGGCGACTTTGGTTATCGACGTAAGCTCGACGTCGATAACCAAACATCGAAAAATCCCGGTAATTAAAGAAAGAAATTAGAGGGTGAGAATAGATAAGATAGAAACTTAGAATAGAAGAAGAAGAAGAACACAACATCAGAGTAACACGAACCTCACAGCGGAACGAATAACATATAATAGATAACATAACTTTGAAATATAACAGTTATGTATACAATAGCACTTATCAGAGTACAGCACTTACAACACAGCGGAAATAACTATAGCTATATGATCTTAAAGCCTCCTGCTCCAAGCTCTCCAAGTATATCTGCAAATTCCTGACTACTTGACTGCCCGTACAAATTTAGGCACCCAAGAGTTTAGGAAAAACAACAAAGTAAACTCCGGGTCAGTCATGGGAATGGTATTGTAACACCCCACTCCCGCTATGATCACTCACTAAGGGAATGCCATAGCATCGGTGGAGTATTTTAGTGAATATAGAACAGAAAAATTACAACAAGACAGATATAAATAGTACTTGAAATTTTAAAACATCATCTCATAACAGCGGAAGTAAAACATGTCTGGTTACATCATAAAACCACAATAAAGGTCAAGTACAATATCCATCAAAATAAAGAAGTACATAATCCCACTCTCATACAATAGCCAAACAAAAGAAAAGATAACTGGATAACTGGAGCTTTACATCTATCCAAGCTCCTAAAGACTGGAACAGCAATCCGATCAAGCTCCACTACTGCTAGGATCCACCGTAGGACCTGAGGGTTGGGAAAAAGATAAAAACAACAGGGTCAGACATAAGTCTGAGCGAGTCCTATAACTTTAACAATACAATCGTTAAAGTAACCAGAGAAGACATAAACTGATATACGGTGACATATAGGGATGAATGGCTACCCTAAGCAGTCAACTAAACGAAGATAAAGGATAAAGACGCATCTACCCTCCCTAAGGTAAATTACTAAACTGCACCACACCAGTCGTTCCTAACTTAAAGGTTGATCCCACCCAAGGACTTATAAAATTTACTAATTAGTACCTGCGTACCCCTAGGTGACCAAGTAGGCGCCACGGGGCCCTACAATCCACTAGGTGTACACACTACTTCCCATTCGATCGGCTCCCTAACGTAGATACCCGTGCTGGCCCCACCGTGGGATGTATCATTCCCCAATGTGGCAACCTGATGAAACTAAAGGTGCACGGCTTATATCTACTCGATGCAACAACGGCTTACCTACCAGCCCGGGCCCACTCACGCATATGAAGCCCGTTGGACTTGCGTTGCCACCGCTAACCCGTTTGCCTCTTACAGTCAAGCCCAGTATGCGTGTCCCGTCCTCGACATGGGTCGAGCCCACAAAGATACGTATGGGTTACTGGTTGAAATGGGCCTCCACAAGCTACCCACCTAAGCTTGTCCCTTTTTCTAGTATATCCCACTTAACCCTTTAATCATGTTTTAATTACATGTTCTATTTTGGTTAAGTATTCTAATCGTATTTTCTATTGCCACCCAAGGCAACCACTAGATTTTCTCATGCCACCCGAGGCACCCACTTAACCCCTCATGTCCCTCTACATGCTAATGTGGTTAAGTGTTTCTTAATTAATTAATTAAGAACGTAACCTTTGTAAAGACCTCTCACATTAGACTGTCTTTTATGACCGCTGGTTAAGCCGGTTGGGTCCGGGCAGCCTTATGTCATAACAGAGTCTAACCTCGTGTCTTTACATTAATTATGTATTTAGTTTGTGCCTAAGACCTCTCACATTGGGCTAACATTTGTAGCAACTGGTTAAGCCGGTTGGGTCCGGGCAGTTTTACGCTACAACTGAGTCCAACCTCGTGTCTTAGTCAATTAATTACACCTAATTAATCACCCTCATAATTTTATATTAATTATCCCTAATTAATCAAGTTTTCTTAACATGGGTAGACCTAACTTAATAGGTAAATTCCCATGGGGTAGACCTAACTCAATAGGTAAATTCCCAACACATAGTATGGGTACACCTAACCAAATAGGCAAATTCCCATACTATGTTTATTTATTTTGTGTTATGCATAATTATATTAATTTCACACAATCTTATTAACTTATGCATTTAATTACCCCATCATTCCCACGTAATTTCGTTCATGATATAACACATATAAAAGGTGTCAACTTGCATATGAATGAACATGTTTCAAAGGTGCCATCTTGCATATTAACAAACACATAACTTGCATATGAACTTGCATAACATGTCACATAACTTGCATATAATATGTCACATAACTTACATATTCATTTTGCATAACAAACTTGCATATTAGCTTATAGACTTGCATAATGTGTCATCATGAACTTGCATATTAATAAACATGTAACTTGCATATTTACATACATGTAACTCGCATATTAACAAACATGTAACTTGCATATAAAGAAACATGTAACTTGCATATTTACATACATGTAACTTGCATATTAACAAACACGTAACTTGCATATTAACAAACATGTAACTTGCATATTTACATACATGTAACTTGCATATTAACAAACATGTAACTTGCATATTAACAAACATGTAACTTGCATAGCATATTACCATGAACTTGCATAACATGCATATGATTACATAGCCCACAACTTGCATATTTAGCATCATGCAAACATAACATACATCATATTAAACTTGCATAAGCTTACATACTCAACATGCATAAACATAAGATTAATGCTAACATCATATCATATGATTCAAAGCTCATTAACCCACATACAAAACCATAAATCTCATCACATCTCATCTAATTAGTTTACCAAAAGATCATCAAAGTGATAGAAACTCACAACTAGCAACTTTGAACACCAAATGAAGAAGATTAAGATGCTAAGAAGGGATTAGAAGTTGATTAGAGAGTGATTAGTATGCAACCCTCTTCATAAAATTAGTGGAGGCCATGAGAGCTAGCATTTTGCCATAGTTTAGTCACTAGGTTTAATTATGAATGAATTAGGGTAGGTTAGGGTCTTATTTATAGATTAGGCAAGTGTTTTAGGCCATAGGATTAACCCTAGATTCAATCCAAGCCATCAAAGCATGTCTTGGGGAAGAAGTCAAGTGTAGGAACCATCTAGGGCCTTTAGATTAAAGATGGACCATGAGAACCATTCAAATGCAAAATCTGCACTTGAGCGAATCGGCCCACGGGTTGACAGCCAAACACCCTGGATTAACCCCTAGTCGACCCAGCGGGCTCGGGTCGACTTCAAAAATCGGCCGGTTCGGTTATTCCCCTCTCCCAATTCGCTGTTTTGAGCATTTTTGCATATTTATTTATTAAATTTTCAATTATATATATATATATATATATATATATATCAATATATATATATATATATCTACACAACCCATTTCACTTAATTAAGTATACTTTAATTTGGGAATTTTCGTGAAACTTCGCGAGGCCATATCTTGGTCATACGGACTCCGATTTTCGAAAACTCGGACTCTATTTCGCGTATTTTTCCGAGACGAACACAATGGCATAGCCCGTTTCCCTTGATTCCCATTTTAGAATTAAATTCTGCCTCGATTTATGTTATTACAGGTTATTGAAAATACGGGTTGTTACATTCTCCCCTCCTTAAAGGATTTCGTCCCCGAAATCTTCAAGTTAGGAAGAACGTATCCTACCATCCAATCATCCATCTACTCAAAGCATCATCCACGAGCAATCATTGTCCTTACAAGATTCTAAATGCTGGATGGATATATGCAAAAGTGTGTGTATATGTACTTACCTAATGCGAAAATCAGGCGGTTACTGATACAGTAAACCTCCTTAATGCAAACCATGATAGTGCCATGCATCCAATATGTATGCGAAACCCTATTGACACATACAAATTTCTACATGCGTGCACAACCATACACAAAAATGCATCATCCATATGATAACACAGCCATGATACATCCATCAATCTAACTACCACATCCATTTATGCAATATGCAACATGAAGTGACTGAGCCGATCTAGTGCCTAATGTGTGTGTATATGCATCCACGAGCAACCACTAGCAAACAATTGCATCCATATGCATCCATCAACCATAACATGTTTCAAACACATGTTTCAACCATAGGTTTTACCCTATCTAAAGGTCATAGGTATTAGCGAGAGGATATACTAAAGATAAGATAAGTACTAGACAAGCAATAAAGGAGAAGTTAAAAGACATACTCTCAAAAAGAAATGGATACAAAGAACGCATCTTTGCTTCCGTCTCCCAAGTAGCATTGCTTTCGTCATCTCCCCATTGCACTTTAACTAGCTGAACTTCTCTGTTCCTCAACTTCCTAGTTTCTGACCCAAGGATGCGAGTAGGAGCTCGTCGAATCGTCGCATCACGCTCTACCTCTACATCTCTAAGCAAGCTCGGCTCTACCACCTCCGCGGTCTCATGTAAGCACTTCCTCAAATGTGATACATGGAATACATCATGAACACCACTAAGTCTGTCGGGCAACTCCACCCTATATGCCATCCGTCCAATCCTTTCCTTAATAGGAAACGGCCCAACAAATCTCGGTGCTAACTTCCCTACGGACCCAAAGCGAACAACATTTCTCAATGGAGATACTTTGACAAAAACCATGTCCCCAACCTCAAACTCAAGATCCGTCCTTCTCCGATCCGCATAAGATTTCTGTCTATCTTGCGCTGCTTTCATCCTTTTTCGAATTAAATCAATCTTCTCTGAAGTCTCTCTAACCATATCCGGCCCAAGCAAGATCTTATCCGTAGATTCCCACCAACATGTAGGAGATCGACAAGGCCTTCCATAAAGAGCTTCGAAAGGAGCCATACCAATACTGGACTGAAAGCTGTTATTATATGCGAACTCCACCAAAGGAAGATGTTCTTCCCATGTACCTCCAAAATCCAAGATACAAAGCCTCAAAAGATCTTCTAAGATACGGTTCACCCTCTCGGTCTGACCGTCCGTCTGAGGATGATATGCGGTGCTCAAACACAACTGAGTCCCTACCGCCTCTTGCAAACTTCTCCAAAACTCACTAGTGAAAATAGGATCTCGATCACTCACAATGCTGGATGGTACGCCATGCAATCTAACAATCTCTCTAACATAGACTGAAGCAAGCCATGGAGCGGTCCTCTTACTCTTTACGGGTATAAAATGGGCACTCTTGGTAAGTCTGTCTACCACAACCCAAATTCCCGTATTGCCCTTCCTCGATCTCGGTAACCCGTCGATGAAATCCATCGAGACACTATCCCACTTCCACTGTGGAACTTCCAATGGGTGTAGCAACCCACCGGGTTTCCTTTGCTCCACTTTAACTTGTTGGCACACTAAGCATCTAGCCACATACTCGGCCACATCTTTCTTCATACCGGCCCAGAAGAAAACTCTCTTCATGTCTTGGTACATTTTGTCTCCACCGGGATGAATAGTCATTCTTGAACGATGTGCATCATCCAAAATAGCCTTCTTCAAACCCTCATCTTGCGGTACACAAAGTCTACCGTCTCTATGCAACCATCCCTTATCATCTATGGTGTATCTACCCAAATGGCTGGACGACTCCCCTCTTATAAGCTTCTCTACCAACACAACCAACTGTGGGTCGTCTCGCTGAGCCTCGCCAATCCGTCTCAAAAGAGTAGGTCTAACCTCCAAGGATGCCAACAAACCAGGTACAAAATCAACAGAAGGTCTGAAGTCAAACAAAGAAAGAAACTCCAAGCTTCGTCGTTCCACGAACAATGGACTCAAAGATAGCCTTTTTCTACTTAAGGCGTCTGCCACCACGTTACCCTTACCAGGGGTATACGCTATCTCGAAATCATAGGATGCTAAGAACTCCATCCACCTTTGCTGTCTTAAGTTTAAATCCTTCTGAGAGAATAAGTACTTCAATGATTTATGGTCGGTGAACAACTCGAATCTCTCACCAAGAAGATAATGGCGCCAAGACTTAAGTGCGAAAACAATCGCGGCCAACTCTAGATCATGGGTAGGGTAATTCTTCTCATGCACTCTCAATTGTCTCCCTCCATAGGCTATTACCCTTCCCTCCTGCATCAAGACTGCGCCTAATCCTGTTCCACAAGCATCGGTATAAACAACAAACGGCTTACTCCCATCTGGAAGCACTAAAACTGGAGCGGTGGTCAAAGCTCTCTTTAACCGTCGGAAAGCATCATCACAATCTACATCCCATGAGAAAACCAGATTCTTCTTCGTCAAGCGGGTTAATGGGGCTGATATCTTCGCGAAGTCTTTGATGAACTTCCTATAATATCCTGCCAACCCCAAGAAACTTCTTACCTCGGTAGCATTTCTAGGAACTTTCCAATCCTGGATAGATACTATCTTTGCGGGATCCACAGCTATCCCTTCCTTAGAGACCACATGCCCTAAGAATCGCACTTCTCTTCTCCAAAAATGGCATTTAGAGAATTTAGCTTTAAGACTATGCGCTCGAAGAGTCTCCAACACTTCCTTGAGATGTAAGGCATGCTCTTCTTCATTCTTGGAAAAGACCAAGATGTCATCCACAAAAACTACTACAAACTTATTCAGATACTCTCTGAACACTCTACTCATGAGATCAACAAAGTATGCGGGGGCGTTTGTCAACCCAAATGGCATCACTAGCCACTCATAAAAACCATCCGGAGTCCGGAAAGCAGTCTTCTCTATACTGTCCTCCGCCACTCTTAACTGATGAAACCCTGTAGCTAAGTCCATCTGCGAAAATACTGACGCGCCAACCAACTGATCAAAGAGATCATCTATCCTCGGTAATGGGTGTCTATTCTTCTTCGTGAGCTTATTAAGTTCCCTATAATCCACACAAAGTCTGAGGGACCCATCCGCCTTCGTGGCAAACACTACTGGAGCTCCCCACTCCGATATACTTCGCCTTATGAACCCCTTCTCAAGCAACTCCCCTACTTGCTTATGAAGTTCTCTTCTCTCACGAGGAGCCATGTGGCGTACTGGCAAAGACACTGGTTTGGCATTATCCACCAAATAAATTCGGAAATCTATCTCCCGCTTCGGAGGCAAACCCTTTACTTCTTCAAACACATCCGGATATTCCCGGACTATTCTGACAGAACACAAACTTTCGACCGAAGCATCGAGCGATTCAAGATAACTTAGCAAAACAGATTCCATGGGATTGCAAGAGATCTCGAGAGTGTTACCCAAGCGGGTCAAGAGCCTGACAACTCTCCTTTCGCAATCAAGAACGGCACCATTACTGGATAACCAGTCCATGCCCAAGATCAACCCATAGCCCGTGAAGCCCAATACAAAAGCATCACATTTAAACTCAACGCTAAGTATAGAAATCTTCAAACCCAAACATATCATAGACAGATATATGGAGCCCCCAATTGGGTTTGAGACAACCAAAGGATCATCAACTAGACTGGTGTCTAAGTGCAGTGACTCAACTAACGATGATGAGATAAAAGAATGCGATGCGCCAGAGTCAAACAAAGTACGAACTGGATGATCAAACAGAAAAACCAGACTTTCAACGGAAATAGTTCTACCTCTCTGCTGAATCGGTGGAACTGAGAGAACCTGAACTTGCCCCCCTGACTGAGGTGGTGCTATAAGAGCTTGCACCTGGCCTCCTGAGGTAGACCCCGTCTTCTGCCCCTTCTTTGGGCAGTTTTTCACAAGATGCCCTGCTTCACCACAATGAAAGCAACCGGTCTTCTTCTTTTTGCGACAATCCTTACTGAGGTGTCCTGGTGTTCCACAATTGAAGCACTTCTTCTTCGTCTTCTTTTTGTCACCATTGCCTTTTCCGCCCTTGCCTTGTTGTTGCTGTTGCGGTTTCTTCTGATCCCCCTTTTTCTCTGGTGCCTTAGAATTCTTATCATCCTCATGCATAAGTGCCATGTAGACAAGCTTCTCAAAAGTGGCCCCCATAGGAATGTGAGTCATAGCTATTCCTTGCAATGGTTCGTTCAAGCCTCTAACGAACCTCAAAGCCTTCTTCTCCGGTGTATTCACCAACTCTATGCCAAACCTTGCTAATTGATTGAATTTGTTGACATATTCTTTCACCGTGAGATTCCCTTGCTTCAAATTCAAGAACTTCTCCATAAACAGATTCTCTTCCGCCCTTGAGAGAAACTTAGCCCCAAACCTTTGCTTAAAATCTGCCCAAGAGTCAACAGGGCGTTCTCCATTAGTGACCTCCCACCAGAATGAGGCCTCTCCCTTCATTAACCAAGCCGCCAACTTGACTTTCTTTCCCTCTTCCACTTCAAAGATATCTAGCAACTCTTCCACTTCCTTAAGCCAATCTCTAGCCTCTACGAAAGTCTCTGAACCAAGAAAAGGTTTTCCTCCTATAGCCTTGAACTCCTTGCAAACCTTAGCAAAATTATCCACTCTAGGCTGAGGAGGAGGAGCGGTTGTCTCTGGTGTAGTAGCATTGGCCGGACCCGCAACCGCGGCCCTAGCCTCTTGCAACCTCCTATACCATAGTGGTATAACTAAACCCTCCGGGATGTTAAGATCTTCAGCCATGCTGAAACGAAAGAGGAAAGATTCAAAAAGGAGATTCCGAAAGATAAAGATATGGCTATTGGGGATTATGCTTTTCTTTTTCAAAAACTTTTTCTCTTAGAAGACATGCTTTTAAAAATACTTTCTTCGAAAATACTCTTAGAAAGTAGTTTTTCTCAAAAATTTTATCTGTTCTGGTAACCTTAAGCTCTGATACCACGTGTAACACCCCACTCCCGCTATGATCACTCACTAAGGGAATGCCATAGCATCGGTGGAGTATTTTAGTGAATATAGAACAGAAAAATTACAACAAGACAGATATAAATAGTACTTGAAATTTTAAAACATCATCTCATAACAGCGGAAGTAAAACATGTCTGGTTACATCATAAAACCACAATAAAGGTCAAGTACAATATCCATCAAAATAAAGAAGTACATAATCCCACTCTCATACAATAGCCAAACAAAAGAAAAGATAACTGGATAACTGGAGCTTTACATCTATCCAAGCTCCTAAAGACTGGAACAGCAATCCGATCAAGCTCCACTACTGCTAGGATCCACCGTAGGACCTGAGGGTTGGGAAAAAGATAAAAACAACAGGGTCAGACATAAGTCTGAGCGAGTCCTATAACTTTAACAATACAATCGTTAAAGTAACCAGAGAAGACATAAACTGATATACGGTGACATATAGGGATGAATGGCTACCCTAAGCAGTCAACTAAACGAAGATAAAGGATAAAGACGCATCTACCCTCCCTAAGGTAAATTACTAAACTGCACCACACCAGTCGTTCCTAACTTAAAGGTTGATCCCACCCAAGGACTTATAAAATTTACTAATTAGTACCTGCGTACCCCTAGGTGACCAAGTAGGCGCCACGGGGCCCTACAATCCACTAGGTGTACACACTACTTCCCATTCGATCGGCTCCCTAACGTAGATACCCGTGCTGGCCCCACCGTGGGATGTATCATTCCCCAATGTGGCAACCTGATGAAACTAAAGGTGCACGGCTTATATCTACTCGATGCAACAACGGCTTACCTACCAGCCCGGGCCCACTCACGCATATGAAGCCCGTTGGACTTGCGTTGCCACCGCTAACCCGTTTGCCTCTTACAGTCAAGCCCAGTATGCGTGTCCCGTCCTCGACATGGGTCGAGCCCACAAAGATACGTATGGGTTACTGGTTGAAATGGGCCTCCACAAGCTACCCACCTAAGCTTGTCCCTTTTTCTAGTATATCCCACTTAACCCTTTAATCATGTTTTAATTACATGTTCTATTTTGGTTAAGTATTCTAATCGTATTTTCTATTGCCACCCAAGGCAACCACTAGATTTTCTCATGCCACCCGAGGCACCCACTTAACCCCTCATGTCCCTCTACATGCTAATGTGGTTAAGTGTTTCTTAATTAATTAATTAAGAACGTAACCTTTGTAAAGACCTCTCACATTAGACTGTCTTTTATGACCGCTGGTTAAGCCGGTTGGGTCCGGGCAGCCTTATGTCATAACAGAGTCTAACCTCGTGTCTTTACATTAATTATGTATTTAGTTTGTGCCTAAGACCTCTCACATTGGGCTAACATTTGTAGCAACTGGTTAAGCCGGTTGGGTCCGGGCAGTTTTACGCTACAACTGAGTCCAACCTCGTGTCTTAGTCAATTAATTACACCTAATTAATCACCCTCATAATTTTATATTAATTATCCCTAATTAATCAAGTTTTCTTAACATGGGTAGACCTAACTTAATAGGTAAATTCCCATGGGGTAGACCTAACTCAATAGGTAAATTCCCAACACATAGTATGGGTACACCTAACCAAATAGGCAAATTCCCATACTATGTTTATTTATTTTGTGTTATGCATAATTATATTAATTTCACACAATCTTATTAACTTATGCATTTAATTACCCCATCATTCCCACGTAATTTCGTTCATGATATAACACATATAAAAGGTGTCAACTTGCATATGAATGAACATGTTTCAAAGGTGCCATCTTGCATATTAACAAACACATAACTTGCATATGAACTTGCATAACATGTCACATAACTTGCATATAATATGTCACATAACTTACATATTCATTTTGCATAACAAACTTGCATATTAGCTTATAGACTTGCATAATGTGTCATCATGAACTTGCATATTAATAAACATGTAACTTGCATATTTACATACATGTAACTCGCATATTAACAAACATGTAACTTGCATATAAAGAAACATGTAACTTGCATATTTACATACATGTAACTTGCATATTAACAAACACGTAACTTGCATATTAACAAACATGTAACTTGCATATTTACATACATGTAACTTGCATATTAACAAACATGTAACTTGCATATTAACAAACATGTAACTTGCATAGCATATTACCATGAACTTGCATAACATGCATATGATTACATAGCCCACAACTTGCATATTTAGCATCATGCAAACATAACATACATCATATTAAACTTGCATAAGCTTACATACTCAACATGCATAAACATAAGATTAATGCTAACATCATATCATATGATTCAAAGCTCATTAACCCACATACAAAACCATAAATCTCATCACATCTCATCTAATTAGTTTACCAAAAGATCATCAAAGTGATAGAAACTCACAACTAGCAACTTTGAACACCAAATGAAGAAGATTAAGATGCTAAGAAGGGATTAGAAGTTGATTAGAGAGTGATTAGTATGCAACCCTCTTCATAAAATTAGTGGAGGCCATGAGAGCTAGCATTTTGCCATAGTTTAGTCACTAGGTTTAATTATGAATGAATTAGGGTAGGTTAGGGTCTTATTTATAGATTAGGCAAGTGTTTTAGGCCATAGGATTAACCCTAGATTCAATCCAAGCCATCAAAGCATGTCTTGGGGAAGAAGTCAAGTGTAGGAACCATCTAGGGCCTTTAGATTAAAGATGGACCATGAGAACCATTCAAATGCAAAATCTGCACTTGAGCGAATCGGCCCACGGGTTGACAGCCAAACACCCTGGATTAACCCCTAGTCGACCCAGCGGGCTCGGGTCGACTTCAAAAATCGGCCGGTTCGGTTATTCCCCTCTCCCAATTCGCTGTTTTGAGCATTTTTGCATATTTATTTATTAAATTTTCAATTATATATATATATATATATATATATATCAATATATATATATATATCTACACAACCCATTTCACTTAATTAAGTATACTTTAATTTGGGAATTTTCGTGAAACTTCGCGAGGCCATATCTTGGTCATACGGACTCCGATTTTCGAAAACTCGGACTCTATTTCGCGTATTTTTCCGAGACGAACACAATGGCATAGCCCGTTTCCCTTGATTCCCATTTTAGAATTAAATTCTGCCTCGATTTATGTTATTACAGGTTATTGAAAATACGGGTTGTTACAGGTATGACTAAAATAGTTTAAACAGGTATATGAACAAGTAAACGATATCTCATAAGACCACGTCGCAGAGCGGAACGGGTTTTTCCCTTATGAGAATCCAACATATCTTTATATCAAAAACCTTTTGATATTATAATAATGTCTATGTACAAATAGATATCAACTAGCAGAAACGCTTTCATCTCACGTTCTACATATATAGTATACAATCAAAATCGCAAGCACGTATTGGATAATGGATTTCCAACTATGACAAGGTATGGAACCACCTTCTGATCAGTGTACTCTAGGAACGATACACTGGAGTTCAACAAGAACATCTTGTAACTCAGCCACACTTGACCGACCACTCATTTCGCTTGAGTGTATCGAATGTACATCACCAACGGTTGGGATCAGCAACCGTTCCCGTATATATATGGGACAACATTGATAGATTTAAGAAACAAATGAATATTCTCTAGATAGGTGATTATACACCCTACTTCGGTGCGACCGACTTAGCCATGCTGCCTTCCTGATTTCTGTCATTTACTGGTTGATGAGGCTAGAAGCTACGCTTTATCATCACATCAGATTCACTTCGAATGCCACATTGTCAGATCCATCAGAATCACTAATTGACGTCTACAACCATACATTACGTGTCAGCTAAAAGAAGTTTCCTTCTCCGCTTCCACTCTTGGTATAGTTGAAGAAATCAATGTACGTGAACGTCTGGAAATACTAGGTCAGACATCCATCTTCATTCACTTAGAAATGTCACATCGTCATACCCTCCAAATCACAAATTGACTTATCCAAAAATAACACGGGTATACAGCTAATAGAAACGAATTCCTCTGCCACCAAACGTGAATACATTTGAACAGATCAACTTACGCGATCCATTGGATATACTCTGTCAGACCTTCATCCATACAAGTTGTCCTGGGACTGGACAAACCAAAGGCACTATTCCGTATATCCATCTTAGTCACTGTTATCTAAGACTTATACAACAGCCCTTGCATTTTACTCCGTCTTCAATTATCTTTGGCATATATGATTTGCAACGCTTATGCCAATACAGAGTGGTTCTTTGGATAATAATCCAACCGTTCTCTCCATATTAACACCGTTAAAATGGTCAAAACTTCGATAGTCTGTGAGTTAACTATCAAAGAAAAACAAGTGTGCAAACAACAATATTATTTCCAAATGGAAATTATATCGAACAAACATCATTTAACATTAATCTCTTTAATTCATTTATTTACTTATCTCCTGTTTCCCTATATTCTAAATTCTTATTTTTCTTTTATCAGAAAACATTTCTGATTCTTACTTGGAAAACATTTCCAAAACTTCTTTACGATCAAACCTTACCATTTCTTAGTCAAGAAGGAAGTCACTCAAGTTGGGGTATAATTACCTCTCAGACCTTAACTGAACAATGTTATAACTTCGAAATGGTCAAAGTTTATCTTTAAATCTTTAACAACTTCTTTACGCCTTTCTCGGATCCAATTTTACTAATCCACTTCTATATTTAAAACATTGGTTATAACGATAACGTTATAATCCCTCCTTCGAATTATCTAACTTTAATTATAACTTCTATTCATTAGTGAATAAATAACCTAACACTTATTTATTTATAAATAAATAAATCTCTATTTAAACACTGGAAAGTATAAGTGCTTTCCCGATTTCGATATAATCGAATTTGCCAATTAACTCTCTTCGAGAAATCTTTATTTGATTAACTCTTCTTCGAGTAACCTATATTCGATTAACTCCTTCTCGAATAAACGATATTCGATAATCTCTCTTCGAATAACTAATATTCGATAACTCTTCCTTTTCAAATATCTCATATTTGAAAATCTCACTTCGATTAAACTATAATCGATAACTCCCTTCGATGAAACTAACATCGATTACTCCTTTCGATGAAACTAACATCTATAACTCCTTTCGATGAAACTAACATCGATAACTCCTTTCGATGAAACTAACATCGATAACTCCTTTCGATGAAACTAACATCAATTTATTTAACTCGACGAACTTTACTCGACTAACTTAACTTGACTCGACTAACTCGACTTACTTGGTTCGACCAATTCGATTCGATTAACTAGGCTCGACTAACTTGACTAACTTAACTCGACTTACTTGGTTCGACCAACTCGATTCGATTAACTAGGCTCGACTAACTTGACTAACTTAACTCGACTTGATTAACTCCTATCGAATAACTAATATTCGATTTAACTCCATTCGTTTGACTCTAGATCGCAGCGATCACAAATGGTTACACCTAATTCCCTCAGGAAACATCCGACCGCTGTAGGCTATTTACAGCCCTGCGAATTACGCTAGCAGTCGTACAAGATGGCAACTTACCCTGAATACTATGTTTGACTAACTCTGTTTCAAATAACTATATTTGATTAACTCTAGTTCATTTTAACTCTAATTGATTAACTCTAACTAATTAACTCCAACTGGTTAACTCTAACTGATTAACTCTAACTGGTTAACTTTATTTGACTAACTCGACTTGACTAACCCCTTTCGAATAACATATTCGATTAACTAACTTTCAAATACCATATTCGATTAACTAACTTCGAATACCATATTTGATTAACTCCTTTCGAATGTCTATATTCGATTAACTAACTTCGAATACCATATTCGATTAACTCCTTTCGAATATCTATATTCGATCAACTAACTTCGAATACCATATTCGATTAACTAACTTCGAATACCATATTCGATTAACTAACTTCGAATACCATATTTGATTAACTCCTTTCGAATGTCTATATTCGATTAACTAACTTCGAATACAATATTCGATTAACTAACTTCGAATACCATATTCGATTAACTCCTTTCGAATGTCTATATTCGATTAACTAATTTCGAATACCATATTCGGTTAACTAACTTCGAATACCATATTCGATTAACTCCTTTCGAATGTCTATATTCGATTAACTAACTTCGAATACCATATTCGATTTCTTTATTCACTTTATAAAGATATCCTTTTTAACAACATTTTATTCATTTGAAAAGATTTAATTTTAAATAAAGGTTCTACACTTTAAAAATGATTTCCTTTTTATAATGTTCCCTTTCCAATTCTATTTGTAAATGGTTTACAAATATTTCCTTTTCAAATTTATTCTTGAAATATTCTAACTCCTTAAATTCTCTGAAAAATTCGCCATAACCTCCTTTGTAACGGGAGCATCGGGAAAATCCCCAAACCGCTACACAAGCCTTTCCAATCAAAAAGAAAATGATTTGCAGTTATTTCCTTTTCAAATATATCCTATTTATAAATATTCCACTTTATAAATATCTCTTTTTCAATATCACTTTGAAAAATCTCCTTTATCTACATTCCGGTATGTCATGGTATTCAATCATATCAAATCACGATGTCTAATCTCGTCCATACACATATAATCGCCAATAGATTATATATCACAATATATAAATCACAGTAAAATAACTGTTGAGGAATCCAATTGGATTCCACCAACCTGTTTCCCTGCATCACAGATGTTAAACAATATAGATAACATCACTTTCAGTTCCATATGATATATTCTGTTAACCAGAATCAATATAGAAATTTAACTAACTGACTAGCAGTTCAATCAATCAACCAACACACAGCAATCAACAGATGATTAACAGTTCTAAAAATACATTATAAAAATATAACTGTTCAGGGTTGGTGAGTTTTACTCACTTTTGCGCGTTAGCCGTTAAATAACGGTTTTCATTATTTGATTCAGTCGGACAATTTATTTCGCCAGGAATTGTAGCAAGCCCCGATTCACTTCCGGTCAGTCTTATTGTGTTGCTCCCGTCCATACGGTCCCAACGCAACTTACGGTTCGTCAATCTGATATCGTATGGTCGAGATATTCAATTTACAAATTCATACACTTAACTTAAATTAAAATAACTTAACCTTTATATTTATACGGGCCTCTCCATTCTTTCTTGGCCCAACTCCCCTCAATCAGACCCGACCCTCTCACCCCCTTCTTCCTCTTCTTCCAGTACAACGCTCAAAACCGCAAAAACCCACTGTCATTTACCCAACTTCACTCCATCATCCCTCCTTCATCCCTTAATAAAAATTAAAGGGGACATCATAGAAATCTTCCTCTTCCATTTCTCTTAAACTCCTAACCACAAACATCACGTTCGATCATCACAGGTAGCTCGCGCTCCCAGGTCAACGCACGGTGCACCAGTAACTTGCGTTACTTTTTATTTTGAAAAAAATCCAAAAATAACATAGATGAAGCTATTTCCTGTAAGGAACAAGGATCCAATCACCAAATCGCGAATCTCTTGTTGTATTTCTCGGAATGTCGAACCCTAGTTTTGCTGTGCAAAATCTGAGCTCGACGTAAACTTGATCGCACCTACCCAAACAAGTACAGAAATGAAGAGCAGCAATCCAGGGATCCCAATACATATGTTTCATGATTTACGGGATTTGATTTGATTTTATATGGATTTATGAAAGTTGGGTTTCTTTGCGTTTTTCTTTAGAAAATGGTGGCGGCTCAAAATCGCTGAAGCCAGAATTGTCATTAGGTTTAGAGAATGGAATGGTGTATTTATAGTATAAGGAAAATATCTAGATATTTTGTAATTGATTATTTTATTCATTTTTTTATCAATTTTCTATTTGTATTCGTCTTTAAAAATCCTTATGATCACGTACAACCTTCTAAAATCATGGAAATGGACATGTAGCTAGAGTTTGTCATTGCGGACCCAACAAAACTGGTTTCGTCGAATTCCGACTCCGTATGCTCACCCAGCGTATTTTTAACCATCGAAATACTGACTGTTTCTCACTTTAAAAATCCGTACGGTCACACAGTGACTCTAAAAATCACGAAACTTGACATCTGACAATAATTTGACATTACGGATCCAACAAAATTAGTTTTGTCGAATTCCGACTTCGTTTGCAAAACCGGCTATTTTTAACGCTCTAAATAGCCTATTTAAATATATAAATATATTTAAATATAATGGAATTAAATATTTAAAATTAAATATTATCGTCTATATTCACAGTGGCATACCACACAGCTCTAGAATATTCTTGTATGTATTTACAACTCGATATTCACTTCTGGGCCAACCCGATATTTGATTTATATTGAAATCCCTTTTAAAAATATAAATAATCCCTTTATAAATTATAAAGGAATTCCACAACGACTTTTCTAAAATTTGATTTGGACATACATCAAAATCTACACGACGAAATCCCGATTTTTCTCTTCCACTAGAAAGATATACTCCACCAGCTCCACACGTTTCATGTTTCATAGAAATCCGGCTTAAAACGAATCATGTACATTCAGTTGAAGTTCAAATCGCCAAATAGAAAACTGCAGTGCCATTTCGAGCTCGTTTATAAATATATTATAAACTATACGTTCAACTGTCGTCGATTCAATATAATCGTTATTATATTTCGAATCGAAACTCCACCAAATCTCGTATGCTATTCAATTCACACGATATTGTGAATTTCACTATTTCCGACTATTTCGACATTATAATATATTATTATATTATAATTATTTATTAAATATTCAATATTATTTAATTAAACGATCATTAACTTCTCTAAATCACCAATTATATAATTAAATAAATTAATTATATATCTCTAAAAATGCGGGTCATTACATTCTTTCCCACTTAAAATAATTTCGTCCTCGAAATTGCTAAGTTAGAGGACGACCTTGTCTATTGGAATTCCTAAGATTTGTTTACCCCTTATTTCTGATTTTAACTGAACCAATTAATATTGACTAAAATATTTATTCATTCCGACTAACTAAAATTTTCAAAAATTCTGAAAATTTTCTAACACTTTAAATTTTCGGAAAAATTTCGCCAGCATTTCCTTTGTACTGGTCAATAGCTCAAACTCCAACTCGCCTCTCTGGGCCTTCTTCAACCCAAAAGAAAATCAAAACGCCAAGCGGCTTGCCAATTCGACTCATAAATTCCAAACTCATATAAAATATAAACTTGTACCTTTTTGTTGGGCATATCATTATATCCCTACCACTTCCATATGCTATCAACTCAGCATATACCAGTGTTATCTCAATCAAATTCCAATCAGTTCATATCCTCAAATCCAAACCGAATTTTATTCGAACCCCAATATCAAATTTCAAATTCTTATCTCGACAATTAAATTTTATTCAAGAATAATTTTTTCTTGATATCATTCTATCCCCATTCAATTTTACACTTAACTGGGTTTTAATTCAATTTGCTTTCACAAATTCACATTCAATTTGTTTTAAATTAAACCATCTATTTCTGGGAGTTTTAAACAGCTTTGTTTTTCTTCTCAAAAATCCACTTTTCTTTTTGGGATTCAAACCAACATGTTTTTCTCAAAACAATTCAAATCAAAATCTTTGGTAGTTATCCACCACTTAGAAACTCGAAAATCACACCGATGATACTGCGCAGTCATCATCGGAATTATTTTCCAGCGACACAAGTGATTTCAATACTATATCATTTCAAAACCATTACTGAATACTTCCATTTTGAAAACATTTCAAAATCTCCCAGGAACTTAATATTTCCTTATTTTAATTCCAAATCTGATTTAAATTCATATTCAATTCATCTTATTTCATATACTTTACTTATATGAATTCTGATTGGTTATATATAACCATTTCACATGTCATAATCTTACTCGATTATAATCACAACCTATATATGATAATATATCACATATCCATACTATGTCGGTCCATCATATTCAAGTGTTTATTTACTCCTACCGATACAGTGGATCAAACTGATCGACCAGAACTCATAAACAACTCAGCCAATGAATCTCCACAATATAAAACCATTTTTATATCAAATACAAATACGCACTCGTATATATACACTCAAACTCAATATAGGGCATTACTAACCCTATCTCTACCGAGTCACGCCACAAAGCCAAGTAATTCTTAACTTAAGCTCTGATACCAACTGTAACGACCCGGATTTTCGGCGACTTTGGTTATCGACGTAAGCTCGACGCCGATAACCAAACATCGAAAAATCCCGGTAATTAATGAAAGAAATTAGAGGGTGAGAATAGATAAGATAGAAACTTAGAATAGAAGAAGAAGAAGAACACAACATCAGAGTAACACGAACCTCACAGCGGAACGAATAACATATAATAGATAACATAACTTTGAAATATAACAATTATGTATACAATAGCACTTATCAGAGTACAGCACTTACAACACAGCGGAAATAACTATAGCTATATGATCTTGAAGCCTCCTGCTCCAAGCTCTCCAAGTATATCTGCAAATTCCTGACTACTTGACTGCCCGTACAAATTTAGGCACCCAAGATTTAGGGAAAACAACAAAGTAAACTCCAGGTCAGTCATGGGACTGGTATGAGTAAAACAGTTTAAACAGGTATATGAACAAGTAAACGATATCTCATAAGACCACGCCGCAGAACGGAACGGGTTTTTCCCTTATGAGAATCCAAAATATCTTTATATCAAAAACCTTTTGATATTATAATAATGTCTATGTACAAATAGATATCAACTAGCAGAAACGCTTTCATCTCACGTTCTACATATATAGTATACAATCAAAATCGCAAGCACGTATTGGATTATGGATTTCCAACTATGACAAGGTATGGAACCACCTTCCGATCAGTGTACTCTACGAACGATACACTGGAGTTTAACAAGAACATCTTGTAACTCAGCCACACATGACCGACCACTCATTTCGCTTGAGTGTATCAAATGTACATCACCAACCGTTGGGATCAGCAATCGTTCCCGTATATATATGGGACAACATTGATAGATTTAAGAAACAAATGAATATTCTCTAGATAGGTGATTATACACCCTACTTCGGTGCGACCGACTTAGCCATGCTGCCAGCCCGATTTCTGTCATTTACCGGTTGATGAGGCTAGAAGCTACGCTTTATCATCACATCAGATTCACTTCGAATGCCACATTGTCAGATCCATCAGAATCACTAATCGACGTCTACAACCATACATTACGTGTCAGCTAAAAGAAGTTTCCTTCTCCGCTTCCACTCTTGGTATAGTTGAAGAAATCAATGTACGTGACCGTCTGGAAATACTATGTCAGACAAACATCTTCATTCATTTAGAAATGTCACATCGTCATACCCACCAAATCACAAATTGACTTATCCAAAAATAACACGGGTATACAGCTAAGAGAAACGAATTCCTCCGCCACCAAACGTGAATACGTTTGAACAAATCAACTTACGTGATCCATTGGATATACTCTGTCAGACCTTCGTCCATACAAGTTGTCCTGGGACTGGACAAACCGAAGGCACTATTCCGTATATCCATCTTAGTCACTGTTATCTAAGACTTATACAACAGCCCTTGCATTTTACTCCGTCTTCAATTATCTTTGGCATATATGATTCGCAACGCTTATGCCAATACATAGTGGTTCTTTAGATAATAGTCCAACCTGTCTCTCCATATTAACACCGTTAAAATGGTCAAAACTTCAATAGTCTGTGAGTTAACTATCAAAGAAAAACAAGTGTGCAAACAACGATATTATTTCCAAATGGAAATTATATCGAACAAACATCATTTAACATTAATCTCTTTAATTCATTTATTTACTTATCTCCTGTTTCCCTATATTCTAAATTCTTATTTTTCTTTTATCAGAAAACATTTCTGATTCTTACTTGGATAACATTTCCAAAACTCCTTTACAATCAAACCTTACCATTTCTTAGTCAAGAAGGAAGTCACTCAAGTTGGGTTATAATTACCTCTCAGACCTTAACTAAACAACGTTATAACTTCGAAATGGTCAAAGTTTATCTTTTAATCTTTAACAACTTCTTTACGCCTTTCTCAGATCCAATTTTACTAATCCACTTCTATATTTAAAACATTGGTTATAACGATAACGTTATAATCCCTCCTTTCGAATTATCTAACTTTAATTATAACTTCTATTCATTAGTGAATAATTAACCTAACATTATTTATTTATAAATAAATAAATCTCTATTTAAACACTGGAAAGTATAAGTACTTTCCCGATTTCGATATAATCGAATTTGCCGATTAACTCTCTTCGAGAAATCTCTATTTGATTAACTCTTCTTCGAATAACCTATATTCGATTAACTCCTTCTCGAATAAACGATATTCGATAATCTCTCTTCGAATAACTAATATTCGATAACTCTTCCTTTTCAAATATCTCATATTTGAAAATCTCACTTCGATTAAACTATAATCGATAACTCCCTTCGATGAAACTAACATCGATTACTCCTTTCGATGAAACTAACATCGATAACTCCTTTCGATGAAACTAACATCGATAACTCCTTTCGATGAAACTAACATCGATAACTCCTTTCGATGAAACTAAAATCGATTTATTTAACTCGACGAACTTAACTCGACTAACTTAACTTGACTCGACTAACTCGACTTACTTGGTTCGACCAATTCGATTCGATTAACTAGGCTCGACTAACTTGACTAACTTAACTCGACTTACTTGGTTCAACCAATTCGATTCGATTAACTAGGCTCGACTAACTTGATAACTTAACTCGACTTGATTAACTCCTATCGAATAACTAATATTCGATTTAACTCCATTCGTTTGACTCTAGATCGCAGCGATCACAAATGGTTACACCTGATTCCCTCAAGAAACATCCGACCGCCGTAGGCTATTTACAGCCCTGCGAATTATGCTAGCAGTCGTACAAGATGGCAACTTACCCTGAATACTATGTTTGACTAACTCTGTTTCAAATAACTATATTTGATTAACTCTAGTTCGTTTTAACTCTAATCAATTAACTCTAACTAATTAACTCCAACTGGTTAACTCTAACTGATTAACTCTAACTGGTTAACTTTATTTGACTAACTTGACCTGACTAACCCCTTTCGAATAACATATTCGATTAACTAACTTTCGAATACCATATTCGATTAACTAACTTCGAATACCATATTTGACTAACTCCTTTCGAATGTCTATATTCGATTAACTAACTTCGAATACCATATTCGATTAACTAACTTCGAATACCATATTCGATTAACTCCTTTCGAATGTCTATATTCGATTAACTAACTTCGAATACCATATTCGATTAACTAACTTCGAATACCATATTCGATTAACTAACTTCGAATACCATATTCGATTAACTCCTTTCGAATGTCTATATTCGATTAACTAACTTCGAATACCATATTCGATTAACTAACTTCGAATACCATATTCGATTAACTCCTTTCGAATGTCTATATTCGATTAACTAACTTCGAATACCATATTCGATTAACTAACTTCGAATACCATATTCGATTAACTCCTTTCGAATGTCTATATTCGATTAACTAACTTCGAGTACCATATTCGATTTCTTTATTCACTTTATAAAGATTTCCTTTTTAACAACGTTTTATTAATTTGAAAAGTTTTACTTTTAAATAACGGTTCTACACTTTTAAAATGATTTCCTTTTTATAATGTTCCCTTTCCAATTCTATTTGTAAATGGTTTACAAATATTTCCTTTTCAAATTTATTCTTGAAATATTCTAACTCCTTAAATTCTCTGAAAAATTCGCCATAACCTCCTTTGTAACGGGAGCATCGGGAAAATCCCCAAACCGCTACACAAGCCTTTCCATTCAAAAAGAAAATGATTTGCAGTTATTTCCTTTTCAAATATCTCCTATTTATAAATATTTCTTATTTATAAATATTCCACTTTATAAATATCTCTTTTTCAATATCACTTTGAAAAATCTCCTTTATCTACATTCCGGTATGTCATGGTATTCTATCATATCAAATCACAATGTCTAATCTCGTCCATACACATATAATCGCCAACAGATTATATATCACAATATATAAATCACAGTAAAATAACTGTTGTGGAATCCAGTTGGATTCCTCCAACCTGTTTCCCTGCATCACAGATGTTAAACAATATAGATAACATCACTTTCAGTTCCATATGATATATTCTGTTAAACAGAATCAATATAGAAATTTAACTAACTGACTAGCAGTTCAATCAATCAACCAACACACAGCAATCAACAGATGATTAACAGTTCTAAAAATACATTATAAAAATATAACTGTTCAGGGTTGGTGAGTTTTACTCACTTTTGCGCGTTAGCCGTTAAATAACAGTTTGCCTTATTTGATTCAGTCGGACAATTTATTTCGCCAGGAATTGTAGCAAGCCCCGATTCACTTCCGGTCAGTCTCATTGTGTTGCTCCCGTCCATACGGTCCCAACGCAACTTACGGTTCGTCAATCTGATATCGTATGGTCGAGATATTCAATTTACAAATTCATACACTTAACTTAAATTAAAATAACTTAACCTTTATATTTATACGGGCCTCTCCATTCTTTCTTGGCCCAACTCCCCTCAATCAACCCGACCCGCTCACCCCCTTCTTCCTCTTCTTCCAGTATAACGCTCAAAACCGCAAAAACCCACTGCCATTTACCCAACTTCACTCCATCATCCCTCCTCCATCCCTTAATAAAAATTCAAGGAGACATCATAGAAATCTTCCTCTTCCATTTCTCTTAAACTCCTAACTACAAACATCACGTTCGATCATCACAGGTAGCTTGCGCTCCCAGGTCAACGCACGGTGCACCAGTTACTTGCGTTACTTTTTATTTTGAAAAAAATCCAAAAATAACATAGATGAAGCTATTTCCTGCAAGGAACAAGGATCCAATCACCAAATCGCGAATCTCTTGTTGTATTTCTCGGAATTTCGAACCCTAGTTTTGCTGTGCAAAATCTGAGCTCGACGTAAACTTGATCGCACCTACCCAAACAAGTACAGAACTGAAGAGCAGCAATCCAGGGATCCCAATACATATGTTTCATGATTTACGGGATTTGATTTGATTTTATATGGATTTATGAAAGTTGGGTTTCTTTGCGTTTTTCTTTAGAAAATGGTGGCGGCTCAAAATTGCTGAAGCCAGAATTGTCATTAGGTTTAGAGAATGGAATGGTGTATTTATAGTATAAGGAAAATATCTAGATATTTTGTAATTGATTATTTTATTCATTTTTTTATCAATTTTCTATTTGTATTCGTATTTAAAAATCCTTATGATCACGTACAACCTTCTAAAATCATGGAAATGGACATGTAGCTAGAGTTTGTCATTGTGGACCCAACAAAACTGGTTTCGTCGAATTCCGACTCCATTGGCTCACACAGCGTATTTTTAACCGTTGAAATACTGACTGTTTCTCACTTCAAAAATCCGTATGGCCACACAGTGACTCAAAAAATCACGAAACTTGACATCTGACAATAATTTGACATTGTGGATCCAACAAAATTAGTTTTGTCGAATTCCGACTTCGTTTGCAAAACCGGCTATTTTTAACGCTCTAAATAGCCTATTTAAATATATAAATATATTTAAATATAATGGAATTAAATATTTAAAATTAAATATTATCGTCTATATTCACAGTGGCATACCACACAGCTCTAGAATATTCCTGTATGTATTTACAACTCGATATTCACTTCTGGTTCAACCCGATATTTGATTTATATTGAAATCCCTTTTAAAAATATAAATAATCCCTTTATAAATAATAAAGGAATTCCACAGCGACTTTTCTAAAATTTGATTTGGACATACATCAAAATCTACACGACGAAATCCCGATTTTTCTCTTCCACTAGAAAGATATACTCCACCAGCTACACACGTTTCTTGTTTCACAGAAATCCGGCTTAAAACGAATCCTGTACATTCAGTTGAAGTTCAAATCGCCAAATAGCGAACTGCAGCGCCATTTCGAGCTCGTTTATAAATATATTATAAACTATACGTTCAACTGTCATCGATTCAATATAATCGTTATTATATTTCGAATCAAAACTCCACCAAATCTCGTATGCTATTCAATTCACACGATATTGTGAATTTCACTATTTCCGACTATTTCGACATTATAATATATTATTATATTATAATTATTTATTAAATATTCAATATTATTTAATTAAACGATCATTAACTTCTCTAAATCACCAATTATATAATTAAATAAATTAATTATATATCTCTAAAAATGTGGGTCATTACACATATGTTGAAAGTCACTGGACTTGCCAGACTTTAAGTCTGACCTTGCTTGTTTTCGCCCCTTTTCTTTCGTTCCCCCCCCTAAGGTTTTTAAGCGTGGAAATATAGGAGCTTGATTCGGATTTTCTCTTCTTGAAGTATCGCTTAGCCTTGGCTCTATCTTTAAATGGAAGTTTTTGTTGGGGATTATGACTTTAAAAACTATGCATTCTGAAGGCTTTTGTACAAGATAGATATTTTGTACTTGAATTCTGATATTGAGATTTGAAAAGATGTAACCAAAATTATTTCAGTTTCTGTTGTAATAAAGTTAAAAAAAAATCACGTACTTTTTTATCTGTCTACTAAAATGCTCCATCAAAGTTAAGACATTCCCTCTGTGAGTGACCTTAACGAAGGTGGGGTGTTACACTTGGTATCAGAGCTGAGGGTTACCAGATTTGATAAAAAGTTTTGGAAAACTATTTTCAAAAAGGTTTTTAAAAAGGAAGTATTTTCAAAAGTAGAGTATATTTTGAAAAACATAATCCCCAAAGCCATAGCCTATCTTTATATCCTTTGTTTTGAATCTCTCCTTTTTCTTTCATTTCAGCATGTCTGGGGATCTTACCCTTCCGGAGGGCATACCGATACCTGGCTGGTTCAGTAGGTACCTAGAAGCTAGGGCTAATGATGCGGGCCCAGCAAACGTCCCTCCTCCCCCCGCTGCAGCAGTTCCTCCTCCTCCTCCTCCACGCGTGAATACTTTCCCGAAGATATGTAGAGACTTTCGATCCATGGGTGGGAAGAACTTTAATGGAACTGAACCCTTCGTGGAAGCAAGGAACTGGTTCAAAAAAACTGAGGATTTGTTCGTTATCTTCGAGGTGGACGATAGGCAGAAGATGCAGTTGGCGGTATGGTTGCTTAAGGACGAAGCTTCTTTTTGGTGGTAGGTGACAAATGGAGAGCGTGCGGTAGAGAAATAGATGGATTTCAGGCATAGGTTCGAGATAAAATTTCTCTCTCACGAGCGGAAGAGTGTCTATACGTAGAAAGGTTCTTGGCGTTGATGCAGGGGAATTTATCAGTGAGAGAGTATGTCAACAAGTTTAATCAATTGGCAAGATTCGGCTTAGAATTGGTAAATACACCACATAAGAAGGCACTAAGGTTTGCTAAAGGTTTGAATGAGCCGCTATACGGATTGGCGATGTCCCACATTCCTATGGGGGCAACCTTTGAAAAGTTGGGGGACATGGCGTTAATTCATGAAGAGGAAGCCGAAAGTAAAAAAAAAAAAAAGAGGAAAAACTTGAAGGACCATAGAACAAGAAGGCGGGGCCCAAAAAGGAAACACAAAAGAAGGATGAAAAGACTGAAGATTAGAAGGAGAAGAAGTGCTTTACCTGTGGAAGCTCGACCCATCTGAACAAGGATTGCAGAAAAAGGAAGGCAACTTGCTTCAACTGTGGAGAAATGGGGCACTTCACACGGGACTGCCCAAAGAAACGGGGGCGAGGGCAGAGGGCAGAACCCACTTCTGGAGGATAGGCGAATGCTCAAGTGACTGGTAGATAGGGTAGAAATAATAAAATTTATGTAAAAGGTTTAATTTCCTTATCTGATTGAGGAGTTAAAAACTCTTTCTGATTCTGGCATTTTGATTCTGTAATTGAAACTCTGCACTTTAATACTAGTCTTGTTTCTGGTTCCGTTATAGTCTCAGACCCATGAGGGTTACGACTCATCTGTTTGTGATAAGTTGGGGTTTGAGGGCATCTGTGTTGGGTGTTAAGTTGACCATGACGCATACATTCTGAGTTTTTATCATACTTAGTTTCCTAAGAATCATTTAGTTATTTGATCTGTATCAGTAGTCTGTAGGTTTTTGAAAAGGATAGGAGTTTTCACTCAAAGTGTGAAATAGATTTCCAGTTGGGCATTTGTTTAATGGGAGTGATTCTCTGAGTATTAATCTGATGTTGATTTCGGTCTTCGAGGTTGATACTTAGGGTGTTATTCTCTTAAACCGATGTCTAATGGGAACCTAGCTTTAGTTTTAGTTATGCTTGCTTCTATCACTCGACATTATCCTACGACCTTTAGGTAGAAACTGATGGGTGTAAACATGTGTTTGAGGAATGTTATGTTTGATGGTTGCAAGTGAATGCAAGTGGTTGCTAGTGACTGCTCGTGGATGCATATACACACCAAGGCGCTAGATCGGCTCAAAGCACTCTCATACTACATATGGATGTGTGTGCATTTTTTATTATGGATGAAAAATGGTTGAATCAGCACATGGATGTTGCATATGAATGAACGGTTGTGCACTCATATACAAATGATATGTATCAAATAGGAAAATTGCATACATGTTGGACTCATGGCACAGACATAATTCACATTAAGGAGGTCAACTGAATCAGTGGACCGCTTGATCTTTGCATTAGATAAGTACTTATACACACACTCTTGCATAAGTTCATACAGACATTAGAAATCTTTTAAGGACAATGGTTGCTTGTGGATGATGGTTGAGTAGATGGATGATTGGATGATAGGATGCATTCTTCTTAACTTAAAGATTTCGGGGACGAAATCCTTTAAGGAGGGGAGAATGTAACAACCCGTATTTTTATAACATGTTAAGACCATAAATCAAGGCAGAATTAATTTTTAAAATAATAATCAAGGGAAACGGGTTGCGCCATTTCGTCTCGAATTTCTGCTTGGAAACAAGTCCGAGTTTTCGAGAAATGGAGTCCGTGTGAGGGAGATATGACCCTCCAATGTTTCAGAAATTTTTAGAATCGAAAACAGCTCGAAATTGGAATTCAAACCCCAACACAGACTGGGTGGGAATTTTCCCACCCAGGACCAGGTCGACCTGGGGGTCGACACTATGATCGACCTCCTAGGGACCAGGTCGACCCTATGGTCGACTTGGTGCCAGAACCCAGTTTTGAGCATGGGTTCATTCTGATGTATCTGGTCTTGTTTTCAGTCTAGATTCGCCCGCCTAATCCTATATAAATAGCCCCCTACCCCATTCTCTTTACACCGTTCTTCTCTTCTTATGCTGCCTCTGAGATAATAGAAATAAATAAAATAATGGTGTCGCTACTCTGTTGGGATCAAAACTAGAACTAGTGCATCTTCTTCCAAATCTAAATAAGATTAAAAGAGAACAACTGCAACTCTTCTTCTATAATCCAACCAAGGCAAGTGCAGTTATTTTCCAATATGAAATTTAATCATGGTCTTGACATAATTATAAAACTGAATCTGAGACTAGGCCCTTTTTCTATTTATCAGATATGTTCCTCTGTTTTATTATTCTGTTTGTTCTGAATTTCTTCCTCCTTTCTTTCTTTTTGTTTGATAGCCAGGCTACCACGAGCCTGAGCCAAGTCTCATAAGAGATGAACGCATAAACGCTAAATTTGGGAAGAATATTGAATGAGGCATATTTGGGCAAAATCGATTTGTAACTAATTTAAGGACACAACGCATGTTGTAATTCTGGACATAAATTTGAGACATATTGCATAAGATGATCTATGACTTGGAAGAAGAGGGATATAGTGACTTAGAACATAAAGAACATATTTCATAATTTAAGATCTGGATCTGGGCATATTAAATCTGATAGTTTGTCATTTGGAAATAGGAGAATTAATTTGCATATGACTTAGGTGTAAAAACCTATATTAAGATTTGATGACTATTAAGTGTGAATACACCTAAGTAAGGTTTTTTTTTGGATATGTGACATGCATTGTAATCAATGGCTATATTTGGCATAATTTATATGTGAATCATGATTAGGGTTTTTGGAGAATATTCTGAACTATGCAAGTTTAACTAAAATTTGGGACATATGTTATATGGTGGATTATGACCATAGTTTGGGCATATAAGTTTAGGCTTACTTTATGAATTAGGCAAAATATGTGAATAGGACTTTAAGGAATGTTAAATCGACTAAAACTGTTATCTGCTTAATATGTTAAATTTTCCTAATCTGCTAAATCTGTTACCTGTTTAATCTATTGAATTGCCTAAACTGTTAAATATGTTGAATCGCCTAATCAGCTAATTATGCCTAATCTGTTAAATCTGTTGAGTTGCCTAATCTGCTACGTTTGTTGAACTGTCTGAACTGCTAAATCTGTTAGAAATCTGAATGATTGTAGTTTGTGTATGAAAATCCGTAGGCTCGATCTAAGATTGAGTAAAACATGTTAATTTGATTAATCCGCTGCGACTTGAAAAGAAGTCAAATTTGTTAAATTGACATAATTGGTCTGATATTTGTATAATTTGTAATGGAATAAACTGGTTATAATAAAAATGCTGGGGCACGTGGTTAGACTCATGTTTGCGGTAGAAGCCTGCCCGGACCCAACCGGCTTAACCAGCAACCGCAAACTGCTAGTCTAATGTGAGAGGTCGTAGGCATAACTAAAATATGCTTAGACACAAGGTTAGGTCTGGCTTGTGGCAGAAGTCTGCCCGGAACCGCCCGGCTTATCCAGCGGCCACAAGCTACCGACCTAATGTGAGAGGTCTGCGCATTAATATTTAATTAATGCAAATCTGAGATAAATATGATGGTCTAAAACGTGTTGGGTGTATAGGGCTAAACCAACTGGACTGATGAAATATTAAACCTGTTTCGTGAATCTGTAGGCCCAATACAAAGTTAGACAACCTGTAAGTCTGTTAAAACTGTACATCTAATCTGTTAGTCTGAAAACCTGTTGACTTGATTTTCTGATCTGTGAACTAGTTTATCTGAACTCTGTAGGTCTGAAAACTTGTCAACAACTTAATCTGAAATCCATTAGTCTGGGGACACAAGGTTAGTAGGGAAAATTATTTTGTCATCTGTTGTTTGGGACCCATATTAGTCAGTAACCCTTTCTGGTATCAAAACTATGACCTAACAGTAGGTAGGGTCCGGGCATGCTTACTGAACTAATTATAAGCAGTTCATTCTGATAATGGCGAGGGGTGTTGGTGGTGTATTCCAACCGGGTCATGTGCGTGCATGGATCCCGGTCTGCCTCTGAGGATGTAAGACGCCGTGACATCTGTAAATAGGTCTGTGTCATTCAAATGTTGCCACTTTAGGGAGTGATACACCTTTCTGTGGGGCTGACACAGGGTATTTATGTATTAGGGAGACGATCACTTGGGGTAGATTTGGGGTACACTTAGTTCTGTCTGTTTCCGTTGGGGTACCGTCTGTTTCTGTTGGGTGGTAACACCTGTCTGTTTCTGCATGGTACCGTCTGTTGGGGTGGTAAAGGCCAATTTACTAGTGTACACCTAATTTTAACATTCTGTTTCCGTAGGGATTATTCTGTTTTCGTCTCTGATTCTGTTTATGTACCTTCTGTTTGTTGGGGTGGTAAAGGCCCATTTGCTAGTGTACACCTAATTCTAACATTCTGTTTCTGTAGGGATTGTTCTGTTTTCATCTTTGATTCTGTTTATGTACCTTCTGTCTGTTGGGGTGGTAAAGGCCCATTACTAGCATTCTGTTTCTGTATAGATTATTTTGTTTCATTTCTGTTCCAGTTTAGACATTAGGGTAACACCTAATCCTGTTATACTAGTATTAGTGCAGAGAAGTAAGATATAAGTAAGAAGCATAACTTAGGCTATCTCATTCTGTTTCTTCTGTTTAGCTTAAGTATACCAGTTACTCCTATTGCTATTGTCTCTTGTCCAGCTTTATTTTCATGTCATGATATTATTATCTGTTCATATGCTGAAAGTCACTGGACTTGCCTTAAGTCTGGCCTTTCTTGTTTTCTCCCCTTTTCTTTCGTTCCCCCCCTCCCCTCCCCCCCCCCCCCCCCAGGTTTTTAAGGGTGGAAATATAGGAGCTTGATTTGGATTTTCTCTGCTTGAAATATCGCTTGGCCTTGGCTCTATCTTTCCATGGCGGTTTATGTTGGGGATTATGACTTTAAAAACTATGCATTCTGAAGGCTTTTGTACAAGACCGATATTTTGTACTTGAATTCTGATATTGAGATTTGAAAATATGTAACCAAACTTATTTCGGTTTCTGTTGTAATAAAGTTATAAAATTTTCAAGTACTATTTTATCTATCTTGTAAATTTCTGTTCTGTCTACTAAAACGCTCCATCAAAGTTAAGGCATTCCCTTTGTGAGTGACCTTAACGGAGGTGGGGTGTTACAGAATCAGAAACGGAATTCGAGACGGAAAAAGAATAATATCTACAGAAACAGAATGCTAGGATTAGGTGTACACTAGTAATGGACCTTTACCAACCGAACAGACGATACCACGCAGAAACCGACAGGTGTTACCACCCAACAGAAACAGACGGTACCCACAGAACAGACAGAACTAGGTGTACCCTAATATCTAAACTGAAACAGAAACGGAAACAGAATAATCTCTACAGAAATAGAATGCTAGAATTAGGTGTACACTAGTAATGGGTCTTTACTACACGAACAGACGGTACAATGCAGAAATAGACATATGTTCCCACCCAACAGAAACAGACGGTACCCACAGAAACAGACAAAACTAGGTGTACCCTAAGTCCTACACCCAAGCGATCGGCTCCCTAATACATAAATACCCTATGTCGGCCCCACAGTAGGGTGAATCACTCCCTTAAGTGGCAACCTATTGGCACAGACCTATTTACAGATGTCACAGTATCTTACATCCTCAGAGCAAACCGGATCCATGCACGCACATGACCCGGTTGGAACGCGCCATCAACACCCCTTGCCATTATCAGAATGAACTGCTTATAATAAGTTCAGTAAGTGTGCCCAGACCCCTACATAGCGTGGGGTCAATGTTTTGATACAAGAAAGGGTTACTGACTAATATGGGTTCCACACAACAGATGACACAGGTAATTCCCCTCCTAACCTTGTGTCCCCAGACTAATAGATTTCAGATTAACTCATTTACAGATTTTCAGACAGAGTTTAGATTACTAATTCACAGATCAAACAATCAATTTAACAAGTTTTCTGATTAATCGATAAGATGTACGGATTTAACAGACTTACAGATTGTCTAACTTTGTATTGGGCCTATAGATTCACGAAACGGGTTTTGTTAGATTCATCAATCCAGTTAGTTTAACCCTAATCACCCAACATGTTTTAGACATCATATTTATCTCAGATTTGCATTAATTAATGCACAGACCTCTCACATTAGGTCGGTAGCTTGTGGCCGCTGGATATGACGGGCGGCTCCAGGCAGACTTCTGCCACAAGCCAGACCTAACCTCGTGTCTAAGCATATTTTAGTTATGCCTACGACCTCTCACATTAGACTGACAGATTGCGGTCGCTAGTTAAGCCGGTTGGTTCTGGGCAGGCTTCTACAGTAAACGGAGTCTAACCTCGTGTCATAGCCACTTTATTCCATTACAGAAAATATCAAACTAATTATGTCCATTTAGCAGATTTAACTTCTATAAAAGTTACGGTATATTATCCAAAGTTCGATTAACATGTTTTGCTCAATTTTAGATCGAGCATACAAATTACAATTATTCAGCTTTCAACAGATTAGGCAATTCAACAGATAACAGATCTAGCAGATAGGCGATTCAACAGATTTAGCAGATTAGGCAATTCAACAGATTTAGCAGATAACAGACTTAGCAGATTAGGAAATTCAACATATTATATATTTCTAAAATTCTATTTACATATCTTGCCTAATCATAAATTAAGCCTAAACTTACATGCCTAACTCATGGTCATAATTCATAATACAACATATACCCAAACCTTTAGTTAAACTTTGCACAATACAGAATATTCTCTAAAAGCCCAAATCATGATATACCATATGAATTATGCCAAATTATAACCTTTAATGCCAAATATCCAAAAATCCACTTCTAGGCGTGTTCACATTGATAGTTATCCTCTTATAATATAGGTCTATATGCCTAAGTCACATATTCCTTTTTCAAGTCATGAATCGTTACATAAAATTTACCCCAAAAGTATAGATCTTTAAATTATAACATCCCAAAATCAGATCTTAATTTTTATATGCATTATGTCCCTAAGTTTCAAGTCACATGTTATCATACAATGATTTCTCTTCTTCCAAATTATAGAGTATACACAGATCTTGATATAATTTACAACATATGTCCATTTCTCAAATCAGTCAAAGATTAGTCATATCCAATTATGCATTATCCATTATTTGTCCCAAAATTTAGCGTTTGTGCATTAATCTCTTATGAGATTTGGCACAGGCTCATGGTAGCCTGGCTATAAACAAAAAGAAAGAAAAGAGGGAACAGATACAGAACAGTCACAATCAAGATAGATCCACAGAAAAGTATGCATAACCTCAGATCTAGATTCACAAAAATTTCAAGATAATTATTAAACTTTATATTTGAAAATAACTGTACTCACGATTAAAAAGGTAAATCTTGATTTCTGGGATCTGTATTCTGACACTGAATAGTGCTCCTTTGGCGTAGATTATCGATTAGATTCGGAAATAGTTGTTCTCTTTTAACTCTATTTAGATTGGAAGAAGATGCACTAGTTCTAGTTTTCATTCTAGCAGAGTAGCGACGTCATTTTTATTTTTAATTAGAATAGAGGCAGAATGAAATTGTGTGGAGAGAAAGCTAGGTTTGGGGGTGTTTAAATAGGTTAGAGCTCACAAATCCGATCAGAAAGGTATCCAGGTGCAGAAAAATGGATCTGTCTCCAGATCTAGAAAAGCGGGGGAGGTCGACCCTAGTGTCGACCTGTTTACCCAGGTTGACTCCCAGGTCGACCCTAGTGTCGACCTGTTTACCCAGGTTGACTCCCAGGTCGACCCTAGTGTCGACCTAGGCCCTGGGTGGGAGTTTTACCGCCCGGCCTGGGTGTCTGTTTTGAATTTCGAAATCTGATTTTTGAATTTCGGGCTGGTTTTTACTGAAACTTCTGAAGGCCATATCTTCTTCATATAGAGTCCGATTTACGCAAACTTGGACTCTATTCCAAGTAGAATTTTGAGACAAACGCAATGGCATAACCTGTTTCCCTTAATTATTTTGTTACAATATAATTATTCTCTAATTTGTTACTTTTATGTTCACAGAAAATACGGGGTGTTACATTCTCCCTTCCTTAAAGGATTTCGTCCCTGAAATCTTTAAGATAAGAAGAATGTGTCTTACCATCTAATCACCCATCTACTCAACCATCATCCACAAGCATCCACTGTCCTTAGAAAACTTCTAATGTTGTATGAACATATGTAAAAGTGTGTGTATATGTTCCTTTTCTAATGCAAAGATTTGGCAGTCCACTGATTCAGTTGACCTCCTTAATGTGAATTATGTCAGTGCCATGAGTCCAACATATATGCAATTTTCCTATTTTATACATATCATTTCTATATGAGTGCACAACCGTTCATTCATATGCAACATCCATGTGCCGAGTTAACCATTTTTCATCCACATAATTGAAAAATGCACACACATCCATATGCAGTATGAGAGTGTTTTTGAGCCGATCTAGTGCCTAGTGTGTGTATATGCATCCACGAGCAACCACTAGCAACTACTTGCATCCACTTGCAACCATCAAACATAACATGTCTCAAACACATGTTTTCACCCTTTAGTTTCTACCTAAGGGTCGAAGATTCGGTCGATAGGATACAGCCGAGTGATATAAGCAAGTACAATTAAAACAGAAGCTTTGTTCCTACCATACATCGATTTAAGAGAATAACCCCCTAAGTATCAACCCCGAAGATCGAAATCAACATCAGATTGACACTCAGAGAATCACTCCCATTAAACAAATGTCCAACTAGAAATCTACTTCACGCTTTGAAAAAAAAATCTATCCTTTTCAGAAATATTCAAACACTTACAGGCTACTGGTATAGATCAGATTATCAAATGATTCTCAGAAAATTAAGCATGATAAAATCCCACCATATTCCGTAGAACACCAGGATGCATGCATCACAGTCAACTTTAACGCCCAACACAAATACCCTCAAACCCCAACTTATCACAAACAGATAAGTCATAGCCCTTATGGGTCTGAGTCTACAACGGGATCAGAAACAAGACTAGTATTAAAGTGCAGAGTTTCAATTACAGAATCAAAATGCCAGAATCAGAAAGAGTTTTAACTCCATAATCAGATAAGGAAATTAGACCTTCTATAGGAAGTTTTCCTATTTCTATCCTATCCAACAGCCTCGAGGGTATTCGCCTGCCCTCCAGAAGTAGGACCTATCCTCTTCCCTTGCCCTCGTTTCTTCAGGCAGTCCCTAGTGAAGTGTCCCATCTCACCACAGTTAAAGCAGGTGCCCTTCCTCTTTCTGCAATCCTTATTCAGATGGGTCGAGCTTCCATAAGTAAAGCACTTCTTCTCCTTCTTATCTTAAAACTTCTCATCCTTCTTTTTTGTTTCCTTCTTGGGTCTCGCCTTCTTGTTCTGTGGTCCTTTAAGCTTTTCTTCTTTCTTCTCACTTTTGGTTTCCTCTTCATGCATCAATGCCATGTCAACTAATTTCTCGAAGGTAGCCCCCATAGGAATGTGGGACATTTCCAATCCGTGTAGCGGCTCGTTCAAACCTTTAGCAAACCATAGTGCTTTCTTATGCGGTGTATTTACCAAATCTAAGCCGAATCTCTTCAACTGATTAAACTTGTTGACATACTCTCTCACTGATAAATTCCCCTGCTTCTACGCTAAGAACCTTTCTACGTATAGACTCTCTTCCGCTCGTGAGAGAAATTTCATCTTGAACCTATGCCTGAAATCCTTCCATCTCTCTACCAGACGCTCTCCATTTGTGACCTCCCACCAAAAAGAAGCTTCGTCCTTAAGCAACCATACCGCCAGCTTTATCTTCTGCATATCGTCCACCTCGAATATAACGAACAAATCCTCGATTTCTTTGAGCCAGTTCCTTGCCTCCATGAAGGATTCAGTTCCATTAAAGTTCTTCCCACCTATGGCTCGAAAGTCTGTACATATCTTCGGGAAAGTATTCACGCGCGGATGAGGATGAGGAGGAACCGCTGCAGCTGGGGGAGGAGGGACGCCTGTTGGGCCCACATCATTAGCCATAGCTTTTAGGTACCTCCTGAACCAGCAAGGTATCGGTATGCCCTCCGGAAGGTTAAGATCCCCAGACATGCTGAAACGAAAGAAAAGGGATTCAAAACGGAGAAAAGATAGATATCTGGCTTTTGGGGATTATGTTCTTTCAAAATAAACTCTACTCTTGAAAATACTTCCTTTTTAAAACCTTTTTGAAATAGATTTTTCAAAAACTTTTTATCAAATCTGGTAACCTTCAGCTCTGATACCAAGTGTAATGCCCTACCTCTGTTAAGGTCAATCGCAAAGGGAATGCCTTAACTTTATGGAGCGTTTTTAGTAGACAGAACAGAAATTTACAAGATAGATAAAGTAGTACTTGAAAATTTTATAACTTTATTATAACAGAAATAGAAATAAGTTTGGTTACATCTTTCAAAATCACAATATCGGAATTCAAGTATATAAATATCGGTCTTGTACAAAAGCCTTCAGAATGCATAGTTTTTAAAGACATAATCCCCAATATAAACTGCCATGGAAAGATAGAGCCAAAACCAAACAATACTTCAAACACTTCAAGCAGAGAGAATATGAATCAATCTCTTATGTTTCCACCCTGAAAAACTGGGGGGAGGGAGAACGGAAGAAAAGAGGCGAAATAAACTTGGTCAGACATAAGTCCGGTGAGTCCAGTGACTTTCAGCATATAAAAGATAATAGTATCATGACATGCAAATAAAACTGGATGAGAGATAACCGTAACAGGAATAGCAGGTTAACAGAAGAAATGGAATGATATAGGCTAAGCTAAGCTTCTTACTTAGTTTTCACTTCTCTACACTAATATTAATATAACAGGAGTAGGTGTTACCCTAATGTCTAAGATGAAACAGAAACGGAAACAGAATAATCTCTACAGAAACAGAATGCAAGTAATGGGCCTTTACCACCCGAACAAAGGCAGACGGTACAAAAACAGAATGCTAATAATGGGCCTTTACCACCCAACTAATGGGCCTTTACCACCCCCAACAGACAGAAGGTACGGAAACAGAATCAGAAACGGAATCCGAGACGGAAACAGAATAATATCTACAGAAATAGAATGCTAGGATTAGGTGTACAGTAGTAATGGGCCTTTACCACCCAAACAAACGGTACCACGCAGAAATGGACAGGTGTTACCACCCAATAGAAACAGACGGTACCCACAGAACAGACAGAACTAGGTGTACCCTAATATCTAAACTGAAACAGAAACGGAAACAGAACAATCTCTACAGAAACAGAATGTTAGAATTAGGTGTACACTAGTAATGGGCCTTTACCACCCGAACAGATGGTACCGCGCAGAAACAGACAGGTGTTACCACCCAACAGAAACAGACAGAACTAGGTGTACCCTAAGTCCTACCCCCAAGCGATTGGCTCCCTAATACATAAATACCTTGTGTCGGCCCCAAAATAGGGTGTATCACTCCTTAAAGTGGCAACCTATTGGCACAGACCTATTTACAGATGTCACGGTGTCTTACATCCTCAGAGCAGACCCGATCCATGCACGCACATGACCCGGTTGGAACGCGCCATCAACACCCCTCGCCATTATCAAAATGAACAGCTTATAATTAGTTCATAAAGCGTGCCCGGACCCCTACATAGCATGGGGGTCAAAATTTTGATACCAAAAGGGTTACTGAATAATATGGGTTCCACACAATAGATGACATAGGTAATTCCCCTCCTGACCTTGTGTCCCCAAACTAACAGATTTCGGATTAACTTGTTTACAGATTATCAGATAGAGTTCAGACTACTAGTTCATAGATCAGACAATCAAGTTAACAAGTTTTCAGATTAATAGATCAGATGTACGGATTTAACAGACTTACAGATTGTCCAACTTTGTATTGGGCCTACAGATTCATGAAACGGGCTTTGTTAGATTCATCAGTCCAGTTGGTTTAACCCTAACCACCCAGCACATTTTAGACATCATATTTATCTCAGATTTGCATTAATTAATCCACAGACCTCTCACATTAGGTTGGTAGCTTGTGGCCGCTGGATATGCTAGGTGGTTCCGGGCAGACTTCTACCACAAGCCAGAACTAACCTCGTGTCTAAGCATATTTTAGTTATGCCTACGACCTCTCACATTAGACTGACAGTTTGCGGTTGCTGGTTAAGCCTGTTGGTTCTGGGCAGGATTCTACCGTAAACGGAGTCTAACCTCGTGTCATAGCCACTTTATTCCATTACAGAAATTATCAAACTAATTTTGTCCATTTAGCAGATTTAACTTCTTTACAAGTTACGGTAGATTATCCAAAGTTCGATTGACATGTTTTGCTCAATTTTAGATCGAGCCTCCAAATTACAATTATTCAGCTTTCAACAGATTAGGCAATTCAACAGATAACAGAACTAGCAGATTAGGCGATTCAATAGATTTCGCAGATTAGGCAATTCAATAGATTTAGAAGATAACAGGCTTAGCAGATTAGGCAATTCAACAGATTATATATTTCTAAAATTCTATTTACATATCTTGCCTAATCATAAATTAAGCCTAAACTGACATTCCTAACTCATGGTCATAATTCATAATACAACATATGCCCAAACCTTTAGTTAAACTTTACACAGTATATAATATTCTCTAAAAGCCCAAGTCATGATATACCATATAAATTATGCCAAATTATAGACTTTTACGCGTGTTCACATTGATAGTTATCCTATTATAATATAGGTCTCTACGCCTTAGTCACATATTCCTTTTTCAAGCCATGAATCGTTACATAAAATTTACCCCAAAAGTCTAGATCTTTAAATTATAACATCTCAAAATTAGATCTTAATTTTTATATGCATTGTGTCCCTAAGTTTCAAGTCACATGTTATCATACAATGATTTCTCTTCTTCCAAATTACAGAGTATACACAGATCTAGATCTAATTTACAACATATGTCCATTTCTCAAATCAGTCAAAGATCAGTCATGTCCAATTATGCATTATCCATTATTTGTCCCAAAATTTAGCGTTCGTGCATTAATCTCTTATGAGATTTTGCGCAGGCTCATGGTAGCCTGGCTATAAACAAAAAGGAAGAAAAGAGGGAATAGATACAGAACAGTCACAATCAAGATAGATCCACAGAAAAGTATGCATAACCTCAGATCCAGATTCACAAAAATGTCAATATAATTATTAAACTTTATATTTGAAAATAACTGTACTCACGATTGAAAAGGTAAATCTTGATTTATGGGATCTGTATTCTGACACTGAATAATGCTTCTTTGGTGTAGACTATCGATTAGATTAGAAAATAGTTGTTCTCTTTTAACTCTATTCAGATTGGAAGAAGATGCACTAGTTCTAGTTTTGATTCTAGCAGAGTAGCAACGAAATTTTTATTTTTAATTAGAATAGAGGCAGAATATAGGCAGAACGAAATTGTGTGGAGAGAAAACTAGGTTTGGGGGTGTTTAAATAGGTTAGAGCTCACAAATCCGGTCAGAAAGGCGTCCAGCTGCAGAAAAATGGATCTATCTCCAGATCTGGAAAAGGGGGGAGGTCGACCCTAAGGTCGACCCTAGTGTCGACCTGTTTACCCAGGTCGACACCCAGGTCGAACCTAGTGTTGACCTAGGCCCTGGGCGGGAATTTTCCCGCCCAGCCCGGGTGTCTGTTTTGAATTTCGAAATCTGATTTTTGAACTTCGGGCTGGTTTTTACTGAAACTTCTGAAGGCCATATCTACTTCATAAGGAGTCCGATTTACGCAATCTTGGACTCTATTCCAAGCAGAATTTCGAGACGAACGCAATGGCGTAACTCCTTTACCTTAACTATTTTGTTACAATTTAATTATTCTCTGATTTGTTACTCTTATGTTCACAGAAATACGGGGTGTTATAAAATTGGATGATAGATTGTTTGTAAGTGGCACATCACTTAGCTCTTGATGTAGTCTTTCACTAGTTGAGGGAGAGACCTGGGTGGGGCCAAAACCACCGTGAAAATGCATACCATACTTGGATATCTATACTATAGGTCCTTGGAGAGGACATATACAGATATGGAAAGCTTCCAACCAAATTTCCTACATTGGATGCATCCCAACTATGGGACTTGGGGGACCGTAGAATGTACATACGTGTGAGGGTCTAAATACACGCAATGGGTGGTGTATCGTAGACGTTAGAGCAATACTCCGTGTTGAGGCTCAGCCAAGGATTTTGGATACGATGATTCGTACACTTACGTGACATAGTGATGATGGTTCTGTGCGGTAACATGGCATAATGATTTGGACTTCCGTACATCTTTTGGCATAGGATACGCTTCCGTGGCATAACGGTGGATACTGTGTGAGGAAGGTGCTATGGGGAGCACCTTAATATGTTTAGCTACATATATACTATATTAGGTTAATCTACTGGGAAGTAGATGGGTAGGACGTGAGTATAGTGCCTTGACGGCTGTTAACCCGAACAACCTAATAAATAAGAAAACATAACTGAATGGTATATAGGGTTATTTCAGACTGTATAGTTTATCCAGTCGCTAGAATATTGTGTTTTGACCCCCTCCTCATAACACACTCACAGGTTAGGTTTGTGGTAGAGATATTATAGCTTTGGATACTGGTAGGACAGTATTATTATTTTGGTATGGCTACATTTGATTTTATTATAATTTATCCATTCCATTGTGAGATGTTTACTGGGCTCTGATATATTTCTTATTTCAGTTTTTTCTGTAGGATACCAAACAAGTTGACTCAAGTTTCAATAGATTGTGATTTTTGAAAAAAAATTGATCTATCGGAATTTAGGTTGTTAAAATATCTTCGGTAAATGAACTCCATTACGACTAGCTTGAGTCTGAGATGCAAAGAAAGGAGTTCTTCATGGCATGGCGTTTTTTCAAGGGGGATAATTACCATAAAGGTTCCAAGCTAGGAACCATAAGGGTGGCACTCAAGATGGATTTTGCTATGCATACATGTGCTAAGGAGAGCAGGACGCTTGAATGATCCAAGGTTACTTGAGATGCAACGTTACTGGGATGGTGCTTGTTGGGTGATGATGACCCTGAGCAACGAGTGAGGATGTCGATGGCCTTTAGAGTGATTATGAATCATAATGTGATAAGCTTAGAGTGGATTACATTATTGTGTGTGCTGACTCTTTGAATGCAGGGATAGGTCAGACATGACTCTTCATACCTACAGTGTTACTTTATTAGTAATAGAGATTACTATCTCTCTCGCCAGACCTTGACTGACTTGTAGTTTCTTTTTACATTGATTTTTATTACTTTGGGTATTGTGGTATATGTTCTTATACCCTGTTTTACTTTCGTTGCTTGCTATTCTGGGTAAAGTAGTGTTTTATCTTGAGACAGTATTGTGGAGATGTATTTATGTGTGATTTACTTGATACTACGATGTGACATTACTCTAATATTTATGATTCCTTCCATCTTATAACATCTTGCCTATTTTATTTCAGTTTATGTTACTATTATATCTTGTTCCATAAGTTTTGAGATATATAACAGGTTATGGGTTGCTTTCTTATATTTCTCTTATTTCAACCTTGATGATTGCCTCACATTGATCGAGCACCTCAACAGCGCATCTCATTGGGATAGTCATCACATTCGGTAGTGTAGGGTAGTCATCACATTTGGTATTAGAGCTTATGTTTCATATTTTTACCTAAGTTGGAAGTATCTGGGGATGGGTGTGCTTATACAGGAGTGTGTACTTGTCGTATTTTGGTTTCCAAAACTATACATATACTAAAACACCCCACCTCCATTAAGGTCACTCACAAAGAGAATGCATTAACTTTGGTGAAGCATTTTAGGTAAAAGGCACAGATAATTTACAAGACAATCATATAAACAGCAGAAAACTAAAAACATTTCATAAATAGCGTGGTTCATTCAAAATATTACAAGCATTGTCCCAAAACCCAACTTCAAAATTATTAAAATAAAACATCTGTCTTGATTTAAAACTCCAAGTACATAAAGAAGCATAAAACGGTAGTAAAGCAGCATAAATCCCCAATAAAAGTGTAACCACAGCCATAGCCCAAGAAAAGAGAATCCAAGCAATACATCTACTCTCTTCAAGCTGGAAAAAATCTGCACTAAGCTGAGGTATTCCCTCCCTGCGGACCGGAGGGGGGGAAACGGAAGAAAAGAAGGCGAAAGAAATGGGTCAGACATAAGTCTGGTAAGTCCAGTGATTATTCATAACAAAGTGATCTCTTTTCCGACCGGCTTCTACTCCCATGCATTCATTACTTGTGTCATTCGGCCTTGCTTGATTGTAGATACCTGTGCTGGTCCCACCATAGGGTGTATCAATTCCTATGGTGGCAACCTGACACAAATTCTAGATGCACAATGTATACTACTGATGCCCAGTGCCTACTTTATCCACTCCGGAGTACGTGCATGCCCATACTCCGCGGGAATCTACACAACTGCACCACCCGCCGCTATTTTGACCGCTTATAATCAGCCCAGTAATCGTGCCCCACCCTGCCTAGTTCAGGGTACCATGATACATTTATATGGGTTACTGCTGAAATGGGTCCCTGTTACTAGGGTTTCCTAATCAACATGTTATAACGGTTAAGTGTTCTCACATTTACCTAACCCCGCCCATCTGTTTAACTAACATGTTGTATTAGTTAAGTGTTGCCTTAATTAACTTAACCCTACCATTCTTAGCCTGTCTGTTCCTTAGCTTTAATTCATTCATTAAAGCACCAACCTCTCACATTAGATCTATATTGTTGCTATCGCTGGATGTGCTGGGCGGTTCCGGGCAGTCTTACACCGCAACTCAATCTAACCTCGGGTTTTTGGGCTTAATGCGCTAAACTCTCACATTAGATCTATATTGTTGCGGTCGCTGGATGTGTCGGGCGGTTCCGAGCAGTCTTACACCGCAACTCAATCTAACCTCGGTTTAGGCATGTTCATCTTTAGCCATTTTACATATTTGTCATATGTGTACAAGTTTTACATCAATATTTCCCAAGTGTAGTCAGTACAAGTTTTATGCCACAATCATATGCTATGCCAAAATTTACTCAATTAAATTATACCCAATTTTCCTGCGTTATAATCGCACATACGACGAGATTTAAAATCTAAGTTCCGAATGAACTTAGTATTCACAAAAGAAAATAAAAAAAGGAAAAATAGAGGAGGAGCATAAAAAGTGATATAAGGAAAATTAGGCATGTAAAGGTATACCCAATTCAAGAATCATGTTTCAACAAGAATGTTGTACATTAACAATAAGTGTAGGCAAGCTAAGCAGTTTACACCATAGGTATAAAGATTAGATAGGATTGGACTTAAGAGAATCACTAGTTTTGATGTACAACATGATAAGTCCCATTATATCAATCACAATAGTCTCATAGGCATAGGACGTACAACATGATAAGTTCCGTCATATCAATCACAACATTCTCATAGGCATGATAGGTTCCATTATGTCAATCGCAACAGTCTTATAGGCATGATATGTTTCATTATGTTAGTCACAACAGTGCCATATGCATGATAGGTGTCATTACATCAATCACAATAGTCTCATAGTCATAAGCAATTCGGATTTGACAAAAGGATAAGCATGAATTAGAATTAGGCATAGTTCTAAATCCGATTATTACAGTCAAGATTTTTATTAGGTGTTTAAATTGGAATAATAATTGAACTTAGAGGAAAGGACGGATCTTGTATTCTGTGATCCGATTTCCGAATTTGTTAAGCTAATCCTTCGATGTAGACGTTTGATTCTCTAGTTTGGATTTTGTTCGAAGCTTTCTAACTTGATTTCTAATTTGGAGAAGATGGAGGAAATGCTAGCTTAGGGATGGACAGCATAACGGCATAATAGAATGAGACTGTGAGGTCTAGGGTTGAGGTTTGGGGTGATTATATAGCAGTCTAGGATTAATTCTAGCCTTTAGATTAGTCTAGGAGAAATCAAAGCCATCAAACTAAAGAGATGTGTCATCCAGCCAAACATAGCATGACACATAAGCCCTAATACCTTATAAATTAGTCATCAGCCAATCACGGAAGGCCACATTAGCTCGAGGCTATAAAAATTCGTCATAGGAATTGGATCTTAAAGGGGTCGACTCCCTATAGGGGGGTCGACACCCCTGGGCAGGAAATTTCCCGCCCAGCTGTTCTGGCCGAATTCTGAATTTCAAACTGAATTTATTATTTGATTATTATTTTTTGTTTACACTGGAAATCTTCTAACCTCCATAACTTCTTCATACGGAGTCTGATTCACGCAAACTCGGACTCTATCTCAAGAAGAATTCCGAAACGAACGCAATGGCATAACCCATTTCACCCAATTCTTCTTTTAAAAATTAAGTGTTCTTAGATTTGTTCATTTTAATATTCACAGAAAATACGAGTGTTGCATTCTCCCCTCCTTAAAGGATTTCGTCACCAAAATCTCTAAGTTAAGAAGAATTTATCCTAACATCCAACATCCGTCTACTCAACCATCAATCACAGGCATCCATTGTCCTTAAAAGATTTCTAATGCTTTCATGATCATATGCATGGTGTGTGTATATGTCCTTATCTAATGCAAAATCAGGCGGTCCACTGATTCAGTTGACCTCCTTGATGCGAATCATGTCGGTGCTATGAGTCCATCATGTATGCAATTATTCCTAATCGTATTTTATAACTTCTACATGAGTGCACAACCATTCATACAAATGCAATGTCCACATGATAACACACCAAGTTTAAATTCATATATAAATACATATATGCATATGCAATATGAAAGTGACTGACCCGATCTAGTACCTAGTGTGTGTGTGTGTATGCATCCACGAGCAACCACTAGTAACCACTTGCAACCACTTGCAACCATCAACCATAACATGTTTCAAATACATGTTTACATCCATTGGTTTCTACCTAAGGATCAAGAAATAGGACTGAGGAGATATACTTAAGAGATAGATATAAGAATGCATAAACTTATGGAAAAAGAGATCAAGGATGTACCCTCAAAAAGATAAGGGTAGGCTGCGCGTATCTTGTCCTCAGTCTCCCAAGTCTCATCTTTCTCAGCATCACTCCATTGTACTTTAATTAGCTTGACCTCACGATTGCGTAGCTTTTTAACTTCTGTACCCAACATACGAGTTGGAACTCTTTTCACCGTTGCTTCTCGTTCCACTTTTATTTCCTCTAGTACGCTTGGCTCCACGACTTCCGCAGACTCATGTAAGCACTTTCGTAGATGAGAGACATGAAAGACATTATGAACTCCAGCCAATTTTCCGAGCAGCTCTACTTTATAAGCCATCCTCCCAATTCTCTCAATGATAGGAAATGGTCCTACAAACGTTGGTGCCAATTTTCCTACGGACCCAAAGCGAACGACATTCTTCAAAGGAAATACTTTAAGAAAACTCTGTCTCCAACCTCAAACTCAAGGTCGGTCCTTCTTTTTTTATCAGCGTAGGACTTCTGTCTATCTTGTGTGGTCTTCATTCGTCTTCGTATCAAGTCCACCTTCTCTGAAGTTTCTCTGATCATGTCAGGCCTAAGTACGAGCTTGTCCGTAGACTCCCACCAATAAGTTGGTGATCGGCATGGTCTTCCATACAAGGCCTCAAAGGGTGCCATGCCTATGGTGGCTTGTTAGCTATTGTTGTATGCGAACTCCACCAAAGGAAGGTGATCCTCCCATGTTCCCCCAAAATCAAGAATGCACAACCTCAAGAGAACTTCTAATACTTTGCTCATCATTTTCGTCTGACCATCGGTTTGAGGGTGATAGGCAGTGCTTAAGCAAGGCTACGTGCCTACAACCTCCTACAAACTCTTCCAAACATCGCTCGTAAAGATAGGGTCTCGATAACTTACTATGATAGAGGGTATTCCATGCAGTCGAACTATGTCTTTAAGATGAATGGATGCTAATGATGAGGCGGTCCTCCTATTCTTAATAGGTATAAAGTGTGCACTTTTAGTGAGCCTGTCAACTATTACCTAAATATTGGTATTGCCCCTTCTTGACCTAGGCAACCCATCAATAAAATCCATCGAAATGCTATCCCATTTCCACTGTGGGACCTCTAGAGGATGAAGCAGACCACCAGGCTTCTTCTGCTCTGCCTTGACTTGTTGGCATATCAAGCATTTAGAGACAAACTCAGCTGCATCCTTCTTCATCCCATTCTAGAAGAAAACCCTTTTTATGTCTTTATACATCTTGTCCACACCTCGGTGTATGGTCAACTTAGAATGGTGTGCTTCTTCGAGAACGGTTTTCACCAAGTCCCTTGCTTGTGGGACGCATAGTCTTCCGTCCTGTCTTAACTAACCCTTGTCATTGATGGAGTATCTATTAAGGTGACTAGAAGTCTCACCTATAATTAGCTTATCCATCACGTCAACTAGCTAAGGGTCTTCACTTTGCGTGGTTCCTATTGAGTCCAAAAGAGTAGGCCGCACCTCTAGCGATGCGAACAAACCAGGTACAAATTCAAAGGAGGGTCTAAAGTCAAAGTTTGCTATGTGCTCCAACCTTTTCCTTTTTGCAAAGAGAGAACTTAAGGTCAGCTTTTTCCTACTTAAGGCGTCTGCTACCACATTGCCCTTGCCAGGGGTATAAGCAATCTCGAAATCGTATGAGGAAAGAAATTCCATCCACCTTTGTTGTTTTAAGTTAAGATCTTTCTATGAGAAAAGGTACTTTAACGGTTTATGTTCAGTAAACAATTCAAATCTTTCTCCTAGTACGTAATGACGCTATGACTTAAGAGCAAAAACAATGGCAGTTAGTTCTAGATCATGAGTTGGGTAGTTTTTCTCATGTACCTTCAACTGCCTTCCCCCATAACAAACTACTCTACCCTCTTGCATCAAGACAACGCCCAATCCCGTGCTGCATGCATCTGTGTATATAGTAAACATCTTACTCCCATCAAGCAATGTCAGAACTGGGGCTTTTGTCAGAGCCCTTTTAGTCGTTGGAAAGCAATATCACAATCCAAATCCCAGACAAAAGTTAGATTCTTCTTTGTCAACCTAGTAAGTGGGGCTGAGATCTTCGTAAAGTCCTTATTGAACTTTCTGTAAAAGCCCACTAGCCCGAGAAAACTCCGTACTTTGGTTGCATTCCGTGGAATCTTCCAATCTTGCATTGCAACTACTTTTGCAGGATCTACAGCTATTCCCTCTTTGGATACCACATGTCCAAGAAACCTTAATTCTTCTCTCCAAAAATGGCATTTGGAGAATTTTGCTTTCAGTTGATGTGCACGAAGAGTATCCATGACTTCCCTTAAATGCAAAGCATGTTCTTGCTCACTTTTTGAGAAAATCAAAATGTCGTCCACGAAGACCACTACAAATTTATTAAGGAACTCTCTGAACACCCTACTCATCAAGTCTACAAAGTAGGCGGGTGTGTTTGTCAAGCCGAAAGGCATGACAAGCCATTCGAAGAAACCATCTGGGGTCCTGAACGCGGTCTTATCTATGTTGTCTTTAGCCACTCTTAGCTGATGAAATCTGGTGGCCAGATCTAGTTGGGAGAAAACCGAGGCAACTACAATCTGGTTGAACAAGTCGCCTATTCTAGGAAGTGGGTGCATATTCTTCTTGGTCAGCTTGTTTAGCTCCTTATAGTCCATCCACAGGCGAAGTGAACCATCCGCTTTGGTTGCTAACACCATTGGAGCACCCCACTCAGAAATACTCCGCCTTATGAATCCCTTTTCAAGCAACTCTTTAACTTGCTTGCTGAGCTTTTTCCTCTCCCTTGGAGCCATGTGTCTAACGGGTAAAGCAACAGGTTTTGCATTATCGACAAGGTATATGAAAAATTCTATCCCTTGCTTCGGAGGTAAGCCCTTCACCTCTTCAAAGACATCCGAGTATTCACGGACTACTCTAACAGATTACAAGTTTTCAATAGACGCATCAAGAAATTCTAGATAGCTAAGCATAACAGAACACATGGGATTACAAGAGATTTCGAGAGTGTTATCGAGGTGAGTCATAAGTCTAACCACTCTCCTTTCACAATCAAGGATGACACCATTACTAGATAACCAATCCATGCCTAGAATCAACCCATAGCCCGTGAAGCCCAAAACATAAGCATTACATCTAAACACAATGCTTGGTATAGAAATTTCCAAATCCAAACAAATCATTGATAAATAAGCCGAACCCCCAATTGGATTTGAAACAACCATGGGATCATCTACCATACTGGTACTAGGTGCAGAGATTCAACTAAAACAGTAGATATAAAAGAGTGCGATGTGCCAGAATCAAAAAGGGTACGAACTGGATGATCAGAAAGATAAACTAAACTCTCAATAGAAATATTTCTACCTCTTTCTTGCGGAGGTTCCATGAGAGCGTGAATCTGCCCTCCAGAAGTAGATTCAGTTCTATGCTCTTTCCCTTGCCTTTTTGGGCAATCCTTAGCCATGTGTCCTATCTCGCCGCATAGAAAGCAACCACCCATCTTCCTCTTCTTCTTCCTGCAGTCTTTAATCAGATGTCCAGATATGCCATAAAATTTACACTTCCTATTGTCATGGGATTTGTTATTCTTCCCGCCTTTCTTGGAATCCGTCTTCTTATTCTACGATCCCTCCACTTTCTTGTCTAGAGGTTCTTCCACCTTTTCCTCTTTCTTGCCATCCTTGTCTTCCTCCTGTAACAGTGTCGTGTCCACCAGTCTCTTCAAAGTCGCACCCATAGGTATATGGGACAGAGCTAGGCTGTGCAATGGCTCATTCAACCCTTTAATGAAACAGAGAGCCTTTTTATGTGGAGTGTTTACTAACTCCAGTCCGAATCTAGCCAGCTGTTTGAATTGGTTGACGTATTCCTTAACAAATAGGCTTCCTTATTTGTGTGCAAAGAATTTCTCCATCTGTAGACTTCGTTTAGCTTGCGAGAGGAACTTCATTTCAAATCTCCTTCTGAAATCCTCCCAAGTTTCAACTGGTCTCTCATCATTAGTAACTTCCTACCAGTAAGAGGCTTCTCCTTAAGTAACCATACAGCCAATTGTATCTTCTGCCTATCATCCATTTCGAAGATAACAAACAAATCTTCTATTTCCTTGAGCCATTTTCTTGCTTCCACAAATGAATCAGTCCCATTAAACTCTTTCCACCTATAGCTCGAAAGTCTCTACATATCTTCGAGAAAGCATTCACATGCGGAGGAGAAGGAACGACTGCAGCTAAGGGAGGAGTAACGTCTACTGGGCCTGCGTTATTAGCACTAGCCTCCAGATACCTTCTGAACCAACCAAGTATCGATATGCCCTCGGGAAGATTAAGATCCCTAGACATGCTGAAATGAAAAGAAAAGGTTCAAAACAAAGGATAGAAAGATAGTGCATATGGCTTTGGGGATTATGCCTTTAAAATAAAACAATACTTTTCTTGAAAATGCTTCTTTAAATTTCTTTTTGAAAAATAGTTTTCAAAAACTTTTATCTAATCTGGTAAACCATCGCTATGATGTGAAACACCCCACCTCCATTAAGGTCACTCACAAAGAGAATGCATTAACTTTGGTGAAGCATTTTTAGGTAAAAGGCATAGGTAATTTACAAGATAGTCATATAAACAGCGGAAAACTGAAAACATTTCATAAATAGCGTGGTTCATTCAAAACATTACAAGTATTGTCTCAAAACCCAACTTGTAAATTGTTACAATAAAACATCTGTCTTGGTTTAAAACTCTAAGTACATAAAGATGCATAAAACGGTAGTAAAGCAGCTTAAATCCTCAATAAAGGTATAACGACAGCCATATCCCAAGAAAAGAGAATCCAAGCAATACATCTACTCTCTTCAAGCAAGAAAAGGTATGCACTAAGATGAAGTATTCCCTCCCTGCGGAGGTGGTGAGGGAGGGGGTGAAACGGAAGAAAAGAAGGTGAAAGAAAACGGGTCAGACATAAATCTGGTAAGTCCAGTGATTACTCGGCATGTAAACAGGTAAAAGGATCATGACATGAATAAATTGGATATAGGACAATAACATAGAAATAAGATAACATAAGATAAGGCAAGATAAACTGAATGTATTATCGCATTCATTTCCATTTCTCTGCACCAACTACGAATGTTTCAACTACCATCATGTATTCATAACAAAGTGATCTCTTTTCTGATCGACTTCTACTCGCATGCATTCATTACTTGTGTCATTTGGCCTTGCTTGATTGTAGATACCTGTGCTGGTCCCACCATAGGGTGTATCAATTCCTATGGTGGCAACCTGACGAAAATTCCAGATGCACAGTGTACACTACTGATGCCCAGTGCCTACTTTATCTACTCCGGAGTACGTGCATGCCCATACTCCGCGGGAACCAACACTGCTGCACCAGCCGCCGCTATTTTGACCGCTTATAATCAGCTCAGTAATCGTGCCCCAGCCTGCCTAGTCCAGAGTACCATGATACATTTATATGGGTTACTGCTAAAATTGGTCCCTGTTACTAGGGTTTCCTAATCAACATGTTATAACGGTTGAGTATTCTCACATTTACCTAACCCCACCCATCTGTTTGACTAACATGTTGTATTAGTTAAGTGTTGCCTTAATTAACTTAACCCTACCATTCTTAGTCTGTATGTTCCTTTGCTTTAATTCATTCATTAAAGCACCAACCTCTCACAATAGATCTATATTGTTGCGGTCGCTGGATGTGCCGGGCGGTTCCGGGTAGTCTTACACCGCAACTCAATCTAACCTCAGGTTTTTGGGCTTAATGCGCTAAACTCTCACATTATATCTATATTATTGCGGTCGCTGGATATGCTGGGCGGTTCCGAGCAGTATTACACTGCAACTCAATCTAACCTTGGGTTAGGCATATTCATCTTTACCCATTTTACATATTTGTCATTTGTGACCAAGTTTTATGTCAATATTTCCCAAGTGTAGTCAGTACAAGTTTTATGCCACATTCATATGCTATGCCAAAATTTACTCAATTAAATTATACCCAATTTTCCCGCATTATAATCGCACGTGCGACGAGATTCAATCTAATTTCTGAATGAACTTAGTATTCACAAAAGAAAATAAAAAAAGGAAAAATAGAGGAGGAGCATAAGAATTGACATAAGGAAAATTAGGCATGTAAAGGATACCCAATTCAAGAATCATGTTTCAACAGGCATGTTGTACATTAATAATAAATGTAGGTAAGCTAAGCAATTTACACCATAGGTATAAAGATTAGATAGGATTGGACTTAAGAGAATCACTAATTTTGATGTACAACATGATAAGTCCCATTATATCAATCACAATAGTCTCATAGGCATAGGATATACAACATGATAAGTTCCGTCATATCAATTACAACAGTTTCATAGGCATGATAGGTTCCATTATGTCAATCGCAACAGTCTCATAGGCATGATAGCTTTCATTATGTCAGTCACAATAGTCCCATAGGCATGATAGGTGTCATTACACCAATCACAATAGTCTCATAGGCATGGGCAATTCGGATTTGACAAAAGGATAAGCATGAATTAGAATTAGGCACAGTTCTAAATCCGATTATTACAGTCATGATTTCTATTAGGTGTTTAAATCGGAATAATAATTGAACTTACAGAAAAAGGATGGATCTTATATTCTGGGATCTGATTTCTGAATTTGTTAAGCTAATCCTTTGATGTAGACATTTGATTCTCTAGTTTGGATTTTATTCGGAGCTTTCTAACTTGATATCTCATTTGGAGAAGATGGAGGCTATGCTATCTTAGGGATGGACAGCATGACGGCTTCATAGAATGAGATTGTGCGGTCTAGGGTTGAGGTTCTGGGTGATTATACAGAAGTTTAGGATTAATTCTAGCCTTTAGATTAGTCTAGGAGAAATCAGAGCCATCAAACCAAAGAGATGTGTCATCCAGCCAACCATAGCACAACACATAAGCCCTAATACCTCAGAAATTCATCATCGGCCAAACAGGGAAGGCCACATCATCTCAGGGCGATAAAAATTCGTCACATGAATTGGATCTCAAAGAAGTTAACTCCCTACAGGGGGGTCGACACCTATGTCGGCACCCCTATAGGGGGTCGACACCTATGTCGACTCCCCCTGGGTGTTCGACACCCCTGGGCGGGAAATTTCCCGTCTAGCTGTTCTGGCCGAATTTTGAACTGAATTTATTATTTAATTATTATTTTCTGTTTACACTATAAATCTTCTAACCTCGATAACTTCTTCATACGGAGTCCGATTCATGCAAACCTGGACTCTATCTCGAGCAGAATTCCGAGACGAACGCAATGGCATAACCCGTTTCACCCAATTATTCTTTTAAAAATTAAGTGTTATTAGATTTGTTAATTTTAATATTTACAAAAAATACGGGGTGTTAAATATACTGTTAATATGCTTAAGGGTGAAGTCGCACTACACACATGCACTGCTAAGTTGGATTCCTTAGGATGGTGATTAATCGTCTTCTTTACAGACTGAACAATGAATCATCAGATGAGAAACAATGTTAGGAACCCCACTTATGAAGTTAATAAAGAAGCTGGCTTCGGATCCATCAATGCTAATACTCCTGATATTCAAACCATGTTTACAGCTTTCATGAGGGGCATGCTAAGGAATACTTAGGGAGTTTCTCCTAATGCTACCGAGGATGGTGGTGCACTAGTGCAGGAACAAAGAGATGACTTAGCTAAGTTTAGTAACGACTTTACCTATCTGGGAGGTAATCCGTTCCAAGAAGCGGAGTTAGCTATAGAGGTTCAGGATTGGCTCGATAGTTATGAGCATAACTTAGACGATCTTGAACTTGATGACTCTATGAAGAGGGGTTTTCCTCGCATCAACTTCAGAGCAGATCTATGAACTGATGGAATGCCTACAAAGCTTCTACTCTCCAGGACCATTTTACTTGGGATCATCTCAAGGATCATTTTTGCAAGAAGTTTATTCTAACTACCTAGAAGTTAGAACTAATTTGAAGGTTTACTTAGATCAATAGGGAGATAAGTATGTCTCCGAATATATTGCTGAATTTGATACTCTATCGAAATACGAGATATCTTTCATTGAAAATCTCGAGAAAAAGAATGAGAAGTTCGTCACCGCCCTAAAGGATTACTTGGGGGTAAAGGTTATTAATCATATCAATGAGACTTTTGAGTCCATCATTGGAAAAGCTTTGAGATCGAAAAGCCTTTACCCAAGCCAAAGACCGAATTTGTTGTTGTCCCTAAGAAGAAGCCAAAACCGCAGGCGAGCCATGGGAACAAGAAAAAATGGCCTAAGAAGAGGAAGCCTTTTTAGGTTAAAGTTGTCTAGAAGGATAAATAGTTTAGCCAGGGTGTCGCGTGCTTTCACTGTGGGGAAGTTAGCCATTATAGCCTGGATTGCAAGCTTGTGGGGGGGGGGGGAGTGCTACTCATAAGAAGGTTTGACACATCAAGAAAGACTATCGTGACTTGGCTAAGGGAAGGAAAATCGTCAAAGCATATGTTATTAATGCTACCCTTCTTTGTCGAATGCCAGAACAACGACAAAGAGGGGAAATTTTGTCGTCTTCTAAGGTATGCTTTCCATTTATGATATTCCTATTCGAGTTTTATTTGGTACCGAGGTTTCCCATTCCTTCATATTTAGTGACCTAGAAGACAAGTTGGAATTGGAACGAATCCAACCATTGGTTGTGGCAAACCCAATTGGAGGCTCTATAAGCTTTACATGATTTGTTGTGGGTTGGTCTTATCGAGTCTTGGATGCACCTTTGATTGTGATTGCTTTGTCTTGGGTAACATTGGGTTTGGTATTATCCTTAGAGTTGATTGGCTTCGTAAGTACGAGATAGTGGTAGACTGTGAGAGGTCTATGGTAACCATCAGGGTGGATGATTAACGGAGAGTGGTGTTGGGCTATCTGCATGGTGATGAGGTGATGAGGTGATGTCTAGTTTTCTACATTTGCTTGATATTCGTACGATGAGTTACCGAGTGCACCTATTGTTGGGGAGTACTTGGATATCTCCTAGGAGATGACCGAACTTCCACAACATAGAAAGATTGAGTTCCATACCAATTTAATGAAAGATGCCAAATCATGAGTAATGCCTCTTAGGAGGATGGAATCTTGGGAGCAATAAGGCTTTGAGGTGAAAGTGAATGACCTTTTAGAAAAGGTATTATTCGAAAAAGTATATCTTAATAGGGAGCACCTATTGTATTTGTAACAAAATAGGAATTCTCTTCGAGTATGTGTAGATCATAATGAGATGATTAAGGCGACGAGAAAGAAAAAGTACCATCTTTAGTGCATATATTATTTATTCGACCAGCTGATTGATGCAAAAGCATTTTCTCAGTTGAATCTTGCAAAAGATTTCCATTAGATGTGGGTAGAAAAGGGGTGTACGAACAAAATGTTGTTTCGAATGCTATCTAGTTTTTATGAGTGGTTGGTTATGCCATTCGAGTTGACCAACACACCAGAGTATTTAATGGATCTCATGAACTGCGTCCCAAGGGATCAGCTTAATAAGTTTGTGATTGTGCTCATCAACGGTATTCTTTTCTATTCATGGACAGAGGAGGAACACAACAAAGATCTGAGGATTATATTAAAAGTGTTAAGGAAACACCGATTAAAAGCTAAATTTTCCAAATATCACTTTTGGAGGAGAGAAGTGAGGTTCTTAGGTCATGTTATTTAGGAAAATGGTATTGCCGTGGACCCCCTCCCCCTAAGGTTGCGACAGTACAAGATTGAACAACTCCTAATAATGCTAATAATGTAAAGAGTTTCTTGGGCTTAGCTAGATACTACTATAAGTTTATCCAAGATTTCTCTAAGATAGCAGCACCGTTGACATAGTTAACAAAGAAGAATCAGTATTTTGTTTAGGATGCGAGATGTGAGCATGCATTTATGGGTCTAAAGGAAAGATTGGTGCGTGCACTAGTGTTAGTTATTCCACGAGGGAATAAGGAGATGAAAGTATATACCGACGCTGTGGTAACAGACTAGAGCTAGTGTTGATGCAAAGCGCAAGGTTGTTACTTATGCTAATTAACAACTGAAGCCTCATGAGAAGAGATATCCCACCCATGGTTTGGAATTAGCGGGCATTGAATATGTGGAGGGACTATCTCTTAGGAGAAATATTCCTCTTTTTTTACCAACCATAAGACATTGAAGTATCTTTTCTTGCAGAAAAGCCTAAACCTCGCTAGCAATGATGGTTTGAGTTCTTAGCCTCTTACAATTTCAATATCTCATAAACCCCCAACAAAGGGTAATGTAGTCGCTGATGCCTTGAGTAGAAGACATGCCATCTTGGGGCTATGTTCTTCGAATGGAAGCAACTTTAGTACATCGCCAGTTATGACTTTTGACCTAGATGTGATTTGGAGCAGAAGGTATTGAAAAGCTTAAAAATCATACCTGCATTGATTGAGTGGATTGGTTCTATTCAAAAGAGCAATCCTATATTGTAGAGATAATTGCCAAAGTAGAGACCGATATTGATACTAAGGATATGAGGGTGTACGAACTTGACCATGATGATTAGCTTCGAAAGGACAGGAGATTGGTGTTAACCGACATCAGTGGGTTAAGGGATGGGGCACATCAAAAGCACCACCACTCAAAGTCGATCATACGTCCTGGTGGTAATAAGTCGTTCCATGAGATTGAGACAAACCTATTACTGGGAAGTTATGAATAAATACGTTAGGAATTCATCTCTAAGTGCATGAATCGTTAATTCGTAAAGGCTGAGAAGAAGAAGCCTAGTGTCTTGTTACAACTGCTAGAAGTTTCTGAATGGAAATGGGAGAAAATCTCGATGGATTACATTGACTGTTTGCCATGGAATTGAGCGGAAGATGATGGTACTTATGTCATCGTAGATCGATTAACTAAGAGCGCTAGATTTATACCTGTCAAGTCAAGTAGAACGACAACCAAATTAGCTAAATTTTATATAAAGTGGGTTGTGTAGTTCCATGGAATTCCAAAAAGCATTGTGAGTGACCTAGGCTCATTGTTTAATAGTGGATTTTGGAAGAGCTTACATAAAGCTTTGGGTCTGAGTTACACCTTAACATAGCTTACCATCCTCAAACCGGTGGTTAGACCGAAAGAGTTAATCGTGTACTTGAAGATCTCTTGTGAGCTTGCAAATTAAACTTTTGAGGTTCATGGGATGATTATTTGCATCTTGTGAATTTTGCATACAATAATAGTTATTAGTCTAGCTTTCGCATGACATCGTACGAAGCTTTGTATGGTAAACCATGCAATGCCCCTTCATGTTGGCTGGAAGCGGGCAAGAAACTGATACTTGGGCTGGACATGGTTAGAGGTACCTCAAACAAGATTGAGATCATTCAACAACAGATGAAAGCTTATTAACAAGAAGAAGAGCTATGCCGATAGAAGACATAGATACTTAGAATTCTCCTTTGACAACTTGGTGTTTGTCAAGACCTCTCCATTGAAGAGAGTGATTCAGTTTGATAGAAAAGTAAAGTCATCACCAAGGTTCATTGGTCCTTTTCATATTCTTGAATGGATTGGAGGTTTGTCTTATAAGGTTGATCCACCTTAAAAGATGACTGGGGTACACAATGTGTTTTATGTTTCTTATTTGACGAAATTTGTACATGATTCTAATGCAACTATCACATCAGATCAATTGGATGATATCAAGGTGGAACCAGAAGGTACCGGAATCCGCAAGCCCATTCATATTACCGGTCATGATATGAAGAAACTTAGATGGAAAATCGTAAATTTTATCAAAGTTTATTATGGTGAGAGTGAGGGTGATTGCACTTCTGAGACCAAAGAGGGAACGAAGGCGACGTATCCAGAGCACTTTACTTGGTAAGATTTTAATTCATTGCTATTAATTCCATTTGTGATATCATTAGCCTTCCTTTGTTTAGTATTTTGCATGTTATGATAGGTCTATGTTATCTCTTTCCTTTGTGACTGTGTGTATGTATGGTTGATTTTGATGATTAGTAGAAAAGCGAGATAACCTTATTAACTTGTTTGGAAATTTCGGACGTGAAATTTATTAATTGGGAAGAATGCAACAATTCGTATTCTATGTATCGAAGGATCGTAAGATATAAATATTATTTGCGTAAGAGGTCGTATGGCCATATAACTTTGGGGAACGACTACTAGTATCATTTCTTATCTTAGCTACTTTTTTCGAGTTTTAATGTGACCATCTTTCCCGCGTCGAATCTTATTTTGCCCACAATTTTTAAATAAAAAGGAATCCGGACCTAAAACCACTTCCATTTGATTTGATGATGGTTGCCCATTAAACAGAGTACTCACATTAATTAAACAGACTTACCTCTTGGGACGAATGGATGAAATAAGGTTTTAAGAGGGTTCGATAGCATAAACGGGCCAAAAGAGGTCATTAGTGGGTAGGCCCAGGATCTATTTTGGGAATTGACTTAGTGGGGCCTGAAATGAGTAGGGGAATCATCTCTCACTCATTAAACAACTCCCAAATTGATCATACACCCATTAATGGCTTCCACCATCTAAAATCCTCCTTAACCGTACTTTATTTATCCAAACCACATCACTAAGTGAAGATTAAGTCAATCAACATCAAATCAAAGTTAGAGCTGCAGCAACACCTACCAATCCATGCCAAACACTATTTATCTTCGATCTGGCAAATCTTACATGATTAAGGTGGGTAATTAGTATATTTTCTCACTAACTAAGGTGTACAAGTATATAATCACCGTCTAAAAATATGGAAAAATACCTATAAATTATGATTAATCATATTATCACACATACGTAAACTTGGGTTGATTTGGGTAATGATTGTGTAATAACCTGTGACACCCCACGTTCGTTAATGTCACTCATAAAGGGAATGCATTAAGTTTCATGAAGCGTTATAGGTAATTAGACACAGAATATTACAAGACAGATATAATAAAGATAGCAACGGAAATTCAAATTTTTATTTCAAACACAAATTAGATATCGTGGTCCAAAATACCATAAGTCAAAAAACCATTACAATAATATAACTTCTGTCCTTTATCTCCAGAGTGCATAAAAACTTAAAAGAAAATATAATTTCCCAAATAAGAGGGACAAAGCCATAGTAGAGATAAGAACATGAACCACGCTTTGAAAGCAACTCTAGCAAGATGATATCTGAGCCCTGACTAAGCTAGAGTGTTTCCGCCTTAAGAAACTAGGGGGGACTAAAGAAAGAAGAGGAAACAAAAAGGGTCATACATAAAGTATGGCGAGTCTAGTTACTTTTAGCAAGTAAATAAATAAAAGTAGCATGACAGGCATATAAAGTGGATAAGAGAGATCACTACATAAATGGCAGGTGTTGCAAGGTAGACAGGATAAGGTGAATATGCTTCCCTAATGATTACTCTGCATTATTACTATTATAACTAGAATGAGATGATCCCTTCTAGTATAAGGTGGTAGACTTAGGCATACGTCCAAATGTACCCTACTACTACCTTGATCGATCGGCTCCCTACTCTGTAGATACTATGTGTCGGCCCCACAGTAGGATGCATCATGTCCTAAAGTGGCAAACCCTCGCTGATATGCACAACCTCATATCTATAGGTGTCACGGTCGTCTTATCCCCTTCGGCGTGGCTCATGCATGCACATGGCCCGGTCGGTTTGTGCCGCCAACACCGCCTCCACACTTGGATCTCTTACAATCACTCAGTAAGCGTGCCCCTTCTCCGACCTAGTTCGGAGTTCTATACTTGATACTTACTCCGGGTTACTGACTGAAACAGGTCCCACACAATATGATACAAGCAGTCCCCTTTGTCTTGTATCCCCCACTAGGTTTTCCACATGTTATATCTACCCTAAAGGTGTCTTTAATTTTATATAACCCCAATCTTTCTAGCAGTTATGCTTACCACAAGGCGTCTTTAATTATAACCTTATCGGGCTAAGTTTGTGGGCCAATATGTAAATATTACCCGTCCCCTCAGATTACTTAACCCACCCACTATCCAGCCAATTTTAGTTAACCCTAACTTTAGTCCATAATCATACAATCCCTATGGATTAGATTAGGTTAAGTAGTCCAATTCATTACCATGTCCATTTATAGTTTATAATGGGCTAGACCACCTACATTAGGCCTACAACTTGTGGATGCTGGATATGCCGGTCAGGTCCAAGCAGTCTTCTTCCACAAGTTGGGCCTAACCTCGTGTCATAGCCTGATTCATATTTGCGCACTTAGATCTCTCACATTAGGTTCAACATTAGTGGCTGCTGGATATGCCGGTCAGGTCCGGGCAGACTTACACCACTAATGCAACCTAACCTCATGTCATAAATGCAATTACAATTTCTAATTGTAATTATTAGACATTTCATTCTTATCCATTTCTTACCTATGTCTTTATAGATGATTATGTCCCTAATTTCCCCTTTTTGAATTATATGTCCAATTCATAAACATTACTTAAATTATGCCGATTCTAACCTTTTTCTCCCATTCCCTAACTAACGTGTTTGCTTGTATTTGGCGGCATCTAGGCTAGAAAGTAGCCGAGTCATAAACAATAAAAGGAAAAGTGATGGGAGTATGACAAAGGTGATTGTTTTGGTATAAACATAAACTAGCATGGTGATAAGGTGGACATATAAGCTTAAATCTGATGAACTGGAGGCAGTTAATTGATTCTAACATAACTATGATGTCATAATAAGCATAATAAGCATAATAAGATCTAAATTAACAATTTAGATGTCCACATAGTTTAGATCTAATATGATAGGTACAAGGTGATAAACTAGATCTGATTAGCAATTTAGATGCCCATATAATTCAGATCCAATAGTTAAAACTAGATCTAACACAAATAAGGTCAAGATCCACATCATAGAATGTTACAATAGATCCAACAAGATAGAGATTTAGGTCGATAGTTAAAAATAGATCTAACACAAATAAGGTCAAGATCCACATCATATAATGCCACAAAAGTTACAATAGATCCAACAAGATAGAGATTTAGATCCAAGTTGTACTCAATTTAGAATGTCCTAAGTTCGCCATTTACAATGGATCCAATATAATATAGGCATATGAACAAATCCAAATAATTGTCATATCACGTTTTCTTTTATATATTTAAATCTATAAGCATCCAGGAACTCACAGTGTTTGGATTAGAAAATAGAAGAAGAAGAAGGGATCTCAATTCTCTACCTGAATTGCGTAAGTTGATAGTTGTAGGAGATTAACGGATCTATTTCAATTTAGTCACTGGCAGAGTTTGGCCCCCATGGATTCTCAATGAAGAAAACAAGAGAAATGACCATGTATTTTAGTTGCCAGTCCCTCTAAAACCGACTGCCACATCATCCCTAGGGATGTCGACACCCCTATAGGTTGGTCGACCCCGGTATTGACACCCCTTAAGGGGGGTCGACCCTGGTGTCGACATCCCTCTAGGGGGTCGACCCCCTAGAGTGGGAAATTTGCCGCCAGACGAATTTTTAGTTTTTGGACCCTTTTTGGATAAGTGCTGACTTATATCTGACTCATATGTGTATCATATGTATATACATATTTCTTCTGTGATACAAACTAAAAACCCTCGTAATTTCTTCGTACGGTGTCCGTTTTACGCAAACCAAATGTCTATCTTGACCAGAATTTCGAGACTGATGCAATGGCACAATCTGTTTTCCTTAATTATGAATATTAAATTAGTTATTATTTAAGTTATCCTCTTTTTGTGTTGTTAAAATATGGGGTGTTACATTCTCCCTTATTCAAAGGATTTCATCTCCAAAATCTCTAAGGTAAAAAGAATGTACATCATCCATCTACTCATCCACCAATCACAGGCATCCATTGTCCTTAAAACATTCTAATACTTATATGAACATATGAAAAGGTGTGTGTACATGTCCCAACACTAATGCGAAAGATCAAGCGATCTACTAATTCAGTTGACCTCCTTAATGCAATATATGTTAGTTCCGTGATTCCAATATGTGTGCAAATAATCCTATTATAACATGTAAGTTCTATATGTGTGCACACTCATTCGTCTAAATGCAACATCCATATGCTAATACATCCATTTCCATCCATAAAAGAGAAGAAAATGCATACACATCAATATGAGAGTGATTGAGCCGATCTAGTGCCTAATGTGTGTGTGTGTGTTTGTATATGCATCCACAGGCAACCACTAGCAAACACTTGCATCCATCAAACATAACATGTCTCAAACACATGTTTACATCCATAGCACTCCTATCTAAAGGTTAGAAATACTATGGATAGAATATATTCAAATGATAGAAACAAGCACAGATAAAACTTAGGAAAAGGAGTTAAGGACATACCCTCGAAAAGAAAAGGGTATGAAGCACAAAGCTTGGCTTCGGTCTCCTAAGTCGCATCCTCTGGGTTATCTCCCCATTGAACCTTTATCAGTTTGACCTCTTTATTGCTTAGCTTCTTAACTTCTGATCCAAGAATACGGGAAGGAACTCGCATGACTGTCGCCTCTCGTTCCACTTCTACCTCTTCCAATACACTTGGCTCAACAATTTCGGCGATGTCATGTAGGCACTTCCGCAGAGGAGAAACAAGGACAACATCACGAAGCGAACCACATTCCTCAGAGGTGATACTTTGATAAAAACTAAGTCTCCCACTTCAAATTCGATGTCAGCCCTTCTCTTGTCTGCATAGGACTTCTGCCTATCTTGAGCTGTCTTCATCCGCCGTCGAATAAGGTCAATCTTTTCGGACGTTTCTCTCACCATATCTGGTCTAAGTAATAATCTTTCTGTAGATTCCCACCAACAAGTTGGTGATCTACAGGGTCACCCGTACAATGCTTTGAAGGGTGCCATGACGATGCTAGATTGGTAGCTGTTGTTGTAGGAAAACTCTACCAAAGGAAGGTTCTCTTCCCATGTCCCTCCAAAGTCCAGGATACACAGCCTTAAAAGATCCTCTAGAATTCTGTTCTCCCTCTTCGTCTGCCCATCGGTCTGAGGATGATATGCGGTGCTCAAACACAACTATGTACCTAATGCTTCTTGCAAGCTCCTCCAAAATTCACTGGTAAAGATGGGGTCCCGATCGCTTACGATGCTGGAAGGCACTCCATGAAGACGAACTATCTCACGAACATTAATTGCTTCCAACCATGATGTCGTCCTCTTGCTATTAACCGGAATAAAGTGAGCACTCTTAGTGAATCTATCTACCACAACCCAGATACTGGTGTTGCCTTTCTTCGATCTAGGCAAACCATCTATGAAATCCACAGAGACGTTCTTCTATTTCCACTAAGAACCTCCAAAGGATGAAGTAAGCTGCCAGGATTATTTTGCTCAGCTTTAACTTGATGGTGAACTAAACATTGAGAAACAAATTCGGCCACATCTTTCTTCATCCCAGCCCAAAAGAAAACCCTCTTCATGTCTCTGTATAACTTATCACTGCCTGGATGAATGTCATCTTAGAATGGTGGACTTCTTCTACGACCGCCTTTATCAAGCTTCCAGTTTAAGGAACATAAAGCCTTCCATCTCATCGCAACCAACCCTTTTCATCTATGGCATAACTACTGAGGTGACTAGAAGTCTCATCTTTTCTGAGTTTTTCCATAATGTCTAAAGTCTGTGGGTCTCCTTGCTGCGAAGCTCCTATCTGATCCATAAGATTTGGTTGTATCTCCAAGGATGTAAACAAATCGGGCAAAATCTCGATGGAGGGTCTAAAATTAAAAGTTGAGATGAAATCCAAGCTCTTCTCTCCACAAACAGAGGACTCAAGGCCATCCCCTACCTACTTAGTGTGTCTGCCACCACATTACCCTTGCCAGGAGTATAACCAATCTCAAAATCATAAGAAGCTAAGAACTCCATCCACCTTTGTTGCCTTAAATTAAGATCTTTCTATGAGAAAAGATGCTTGAGAGATTTATGATCGGTGTAAAACTCAAAATTCTCTCTAAGTAAATAATGACACCACGTTTTTAGCACGAATACTATGGCAACTAGCTCTAGATCATAGGTGGGGTAGTTCTTCTCATGAACTCTCAACTATCCACCCTCATAACACACTACTTTCCCTTCTTGCATCAGAACCGCACCAAGCCCTATACCACACGTGTTAGTTAAATGATAAATAGTTTACCCCCATCAGGCAAGGTCACGACTAGAGTTATTGTCAGAGCCCTCTTCAGTCGTTGGAATGCAACATCACAATCTATATTCCATGAAAATGACAAATTCTTCTTTGATAGCCTTGTGAGTGGACTGATATCTTTGCGAAGTCCTTAATGAACTTCCTATAATAACCTTCCAACCCAAGAAAGCTTCTCACCTCAATTGCATTTTTCAGGAATCTGCCAATCTTGCACTGCAACCACCTTTGTGGGATCTATAGTTATCCCTTCTTTGGAGACCACATGCCCTAAGAATCTCACCTCTTTTCTCCAAAAATGGCATTTGGAGAACTTCACCTTAAGCTGATGCGCAAAGAGAGTTTTCAAAACTTCTCTCAAGTGTTGGGCATGCTCTTCTTCGCTTTTGGAGAAGATTAAGATATCATCAACAAAGACCATGACAAATTTGTTTAGAAACTCCCGAAACACCCTACTCATTAAATCATCAAAATAGGCGGGTGCATTCGTCATCCCAAAAGGCCTAACTAGTCATTCGAAGAAACCATTCGGAGTTCTAAAAGTAGTCTTATCTATGCTGTCCTCAGCCACCCTCAATTGTTGAAATCCCATGGCCAAGTCTAATTGAGAAAATACCAAGGCACCAACATGCTGGTCAAATAAATCATCAATCCTTGGGAGTGGGTGCCTATTCTTCTTGGTGAGTTTATTCAACTTTCTATAGTCAACACATAAACAAAGCGAACCATCTGCCTTAGTTACGTATAAAACTAGAGCACCCCATTCAGATATGCTTCGTCTGATAAATCCTTTCTCAAGTAGCTCCCCTACTTGCTTACTCAGGTCCCTTCTTTCCCTTGGAGCCATATGGCACACCGGTAATGCAACTAGCTTTGCATTATCCACCAGATATATAAGAAAATCGATCTCGTGCCTCGGAGTTAAACCCTGTACCTCATTAGAAACATCAGAATAATCTCGGACTACTGGAACGGATTGCAGATCATCGAGAGATGCATCAAGAGACTCTTGGAAACTAACCATAACCGACCCTTGCGGGTCAAAAGAAATCTCGAGGATCCTCCCATGACAGGTCAAAAGCCTAACAACCTTCTTCCTACAATCAAAATGGCACCATACGTGGAAGCCAATCCATCCTTTGAATCAACCCATAGCCCATAAACCCGAGCACATACGCGTCACACTCAAACTCGACGCCTAGCACAGATTTTTTCAGACCCCGGAAAATCATAGATAAATGAGCCGAACCACCAATGGGTTTGAAACAACTACGGGATCCACCACCATATTAGTAATTAAGTGAAGAGATTCAACTATAAAATCAGGTATAAACGAATGCGTAACACCCAGAATTGAAAAGTGTTCTAATAGGTTGATTGGAAAGAGAAATCAAACCTTCAACAAAACTTTCTTACCTCTATCCGGTACAATGGCTATGAGAGCATACACCTTCCCTCCAAGGGATTCTGCCCTTTGGTCTTGTCCTTGCCTCTTCGGGCACTCTTTACAAAAGTGTCCGACTTCTCCACAGCTGAAGCAAGTATTCTTCCTCACGTTCACAATTGTGACACTTCCTCTCATCCTTAGCTTTGTTATTCTTTCTGCCTTTCTTTTGTTGTTGTTGTCCTTTCTTGGGCCATATATTCTTGTCTTGTGTTTCCTCAACCCAAGCTTATTTCATTTTCGAGAAATCATCTACTCGCGATGGTGGAGGAATAACGACTGCAGCTGGGGGAGGGATGTCTCCTTGGCTTCCGGTTGGTGTCATGGCATTAAGATACATACAGAACCAATCTGATACTGCAACACCCTCGAGAATATAAGGTTCCCCAGACATACTGGAAAGAAAAGGAAAGAGATTCAGACAAAGGATCAAAAGATATTACATATGGATTTTTGGGGAGTGTTTTTCAAAATAGACTTTTCTTTTTGAAAATGCTTTCTTTTAAAACCCATTTTGATAATAGTTTTCAAAAACTTTTATCTAATCTAGTAACCTTTAGCTCAGATACCAAGTGTGACACCCCACGTCTGTTAATGTCACTCACAAAGGGAATGCATTAAGCTTCGTGAAGCATTATTGGTAAGCAGACACAGAATATTACAAGATAGATATAATTAAGGTATCAGCGAGAATTCAAATTTTTATTTACACAAATCATACATCATGGTCCAAAATATCATAAGTCACAAAAACCATTACAATAATATAACTTCTGTCTTTTATCATCAGAGTACATAAATACTTAAAAGAAAACATAATTCCCTAAATAAGAGAGACAAAGCCATAGTGCAGATAAGAACATCAACCATACTTCGAAAGCAGCTCTAGCAAGATGATAACTGAGCCCTGTCTAGGCCTGAGTGTTCCCGCCTTGAGATCCTGGGGGGAACGGAAGAAAGAAGAGGAAACAAAAAGGATCAGACATAAAGTCTGGCGAGTCTAGTTACTTTTAGCAAGTAAATAAATAAAAGTAGCATGACAGGCATATAAAGTGGATAAGAGAGATCACTACATAAACAACAGGTGTGACAAGGTAGACAAGATAAGGTGAATACGCTTCCCTAATAATTACTCTGCACTATTACTAGTATAATTAGAACGAGATGATCCCTTCCACTATAAGGTGGTAGACTTAGGCATACGTCCAAATGTACCCTGCTACTATCCTGATCGATCGGCCCCCTACTCCGTAGATACTCTATGCTGGCCCCACAATAGGATGTACCACGTCCTAAAGTGGCAACCCCTAGCTGATATGCACAGCCCTATATCTATAGGTGTCAAGGTCGTTTTATCCCCTTTGGCCCGGCTCATGCACGCACATGGCCCGATCGGTTTGCACCGCCAAAACAGTCTCCACGTATGGATCTCTTACAATCAGTCAGTAAGCGTGCCCCTTCTCCGACCTACTATGGAGTAATCTGCTCGATACTTACTTCGGGTTACTAACTGAAACGGGTCCCACACAATATGATACAAACTCTCCCTTTTGTCTTGTATCCCCCACTAGGTTTTCCACAGGTAATATTTACCCTAAAGGTGTCTTTAATTTTATATAACCCCAATCTTTCTACTGGTTACGCTTACCACTAGGTGTCTTTAATGACTACCTTCTCAAGCTAAGTTTGGGGGCCAATACGTAAATATTATCTACCCCTCGGAATAACTTAACCCACCCACTGTCCAACCAATTTTACTTAACCCTAACTTTAGTTCATAATCATACAATCCCTATGGATTAGATTAGGTTAAGTAGTCCAATTCATTACCATGTCCATTTATGGTTTATAATGTCCTAGACCTCCCACATTAGGCCTACAACTTGTGGATGCTGGATATGTCGGTCGGGTCCGGGCAGACTTCTTCCACAAGTTGGGCCTAACCTCGTGTCATAGCCCGATTTGTCTTTGCGCACTTAGACCTCTCACATTATATTCAACATTAGTAGCTGCTGGTATGCCGGTCAGGTCCGGGCAGACTTCCACCACTAATGCAACCTAACCTCGTGTCATAAGCGCAATTATAATTCCTAATTGTAATTATTAGACATTTCATTCTTATCCAATTCTTACATGTCTTTATAGGTGATTATGTCCCTAATTTCCCCTTTTTGAATTATATGTCCAATTCATAAACATTACTTCAATTATGCCAATTCTAACCTTTTCCCTCGTTCCCTAAGTAACGCGTTTGCTTATATTTGGCGGCATCTAGGCTAGAAAGTAGCCTATTCATAAACAATAAAAGGAAAAGTGATAGGAATATGATAAAGTTGATTGTTTTGGCGTAAAAATAAACTAGCATGGTGATAAGGTGGACATATAAGCTTAAATCTGATGAACTTGTGGCAGTTAATTGATTTTAACATAACTATGATGTCGTAATATGCATAGTAAGATCTAAATTAACAATTTAGATATCCACCTGGTTTAGATCTAATATGATAGGTAAAAAGTGATAAACTAGATCTGATTAGCAATATAGATGTCCACATAATTCAGATCTAATAGTTAAAACTAGATCTAACAAAAATAAGGTCAAGATCCACATCAAAGAATGTTACAATAGATCCAATAAGATAGAGATTTAGATCAATAGTTAAAAATAGATCTAACACAAATAAGGTCAAGATCCACATCATAGAATGCCATAAAAGTTACAATAGATCGAACAAGTTAGAGATTTAGATCCAAGTTATACTCAATTTAGAATGTTATAAGTTCGCAATTTACAATGGATCCAATATAATATAGGCATATGAACAAATCCAAACAATTGTCATATCACGTTTTCTTTTATATATTTTGTGACGACCCGCCCCACACCAACCGACATGTACTCCAAAAGTGCGCTGTACACATGTCCAGTTAGCACGGAACGGGTCGCCAGAAGGAAAAGGAAGAAGGAAATGAACATACAAAGAACCTGTAGAATGTCTCACAGCGCATCGAACAAAATACAATAATAACATACTTGACATAAAACAGGAAAGACAGTGCATAAGCTGAAAATCAGAACTAAACATCATAGCAGCGGAAATTCAGAATACAACTTATTACAATTTTCAAACTGTCTCAAAGCAAAGTAAGATAAATGAGGTACACTACTAATGCCCAAGTAGCGACCACCAACGACACAGGGAGAATGTGTATATATATATCATACGTGGAAGCCTCCTGCCCGCCTCCGAATCAGCTACTCGCGCATCACCAGCTAACCTGTCTCTAGTCTGCTCGTGTGAGCACCCAGAGTAATAAGAGGAGACATAAAACTCTGGGTCAGACATAAAGCATGGTATGAGCGATAAGCATCTAAAGTGAACAATAACAGGTAGACTAAAACATACCTGAACCTGGACCTGCAATCAAAGAGTTAGCACCACATACTGTACAACACTTTAAGGTATCATATCAAACAGTGTAAAGATACGGAGGTGGGGGAGGTGTGCATGTCATAATGATGGAAAACAATCAAGCATAGCATCCATCCTCACATCTCTCACTCAGTGCATAAAGCATACGATATTCACCACTTCGATCACCTAACATTCCTTGCTACGATCATTTTGCCCCATGAAGTCATAAATGTCTTCACTGCACTGATAACGTAGCCACTAATTCCTCGCCATGTCCACTTGCCCCATGGAGTTATTCATCCCATCTGCGCTGGCTCATAGCCTTACCAATCCTTACTATGTCCACTTGCCCCCATGGAGTTGTTCACCCCATCTGCGCTGGCTCATAGTCTTACTACGCATCACCTTGCCCCTCAGGTCATAATGACCCTACTGCACTGATAACGTAGTCTTGCTACCATCACTTTGCCCCTCAGGTCATAATGACCCTACTGCACTGATAAGTAGCCCATCATTCCTTTTAGTGGTGAATCGAAGTTATGAACGTCGACAACTCCTTAGCACACGTCCCGCAGCAAAGTCCAACCATGAAGTGAACTCGTTGGTTCCCAACTGGTTCCGGGATCCTGAGCTCTAACTTCCCCTATTGGACTACCTTTGCATCTCGGGTTATTGGTCAATACTGGGTCGGGTCGGGTTCTTCCTCAAGTCATCGGTTCGGGTCGGTGTTCTTTATCCGTTCGGGTCGGGTCCCCCTTCTGATGCGGTTCGGGTCGGCATTCCTCTGGATTCGAGTCAGCTGCTTCTTCTTCTTCGGGTCGGGTCGGTGCTTCCTTTCGGGTCGGGTCGGGTCCTTCTTGGTTCGTGCTTTCGATCCGTCTTCATGCTCCCCTTCATATGCTCCTATCCGATCCGCTTTCGTGTTCCTTCTCTGATTCGCCTTTGTGTTTCCGATCCGATCCGTCCTCTTCGATCCGATCCGTCCTTCTCGATCCGATCCGTTTTCCTCTTTCCGATCCGATCCCAGTTCAGCTAGCGTGGCCTTCCTTTTTGCCACTTTTCCCAAGTGTTGGGTTCCGATCCGATCAGATTCTTTGCTCAGTTCCACATATCCGATCTGAGCCCCCTTATCCGATCCGAACCCTGCACTGTTTTCTGAAACTGTTCCAGCAAGGGTTTACGCCATTCGACGACGTTTTCGACCATTCTAACTATTGAAATCAATCACAAAGCATTTCATACAGTCATAGCAACATGCATAATCAACCACAAACATCATTCACATCAATATCATAGGTTAAAATGGATCAAACATACCCAAGATCCCATATTTCCTCTTAAGCATGTTTAGGTGAAACTAATGATAGGTTTAGCAAAACTTAACCAAATTAACCCAAATTCATATCAGAGGTCTAAAACATCATTTAGGAATTTATGAACATTTTCCCCCAATTTTATCATGCTTAAATTCACTAATTAGCACTAATCACCCCTAATTAGCCATAATTAGTGTAAAACTATGCAAATCACTCACCTTAGCCACAAATAAACTAAAATCTGAAATGATTCTCTGATTTGATGTGAATCTCAATGCCAACAGCAGCTCCTATGTTGATTTGGTGAAGATCTTCCTTGATTAGGGGTTGCTAAGCCAAATCCTTGACCAAAAGATGATTTGGAGGTGATTTAGAGGTTAGAGGCCATTTTTAGGGATCCTTAGTGATAAGTGGAGGCTAGAAAACTGAAATGGAATGATTCTCCATCTCATTTCAGCACTCCCATAACCCTAATCCCGAAATGGGTTATGGGCCTACTCACTAATCACCCGATTTGGCCCGGTTAAGCAGTTTTTCACCTCCCAAACCTTGTTTCAGCCATATCTCCCAAACGGTAAGTCCGTTTGGCTAATGTAACCACTCTACGGAAAGGTAAACCATCAAACCAATCAAATGGAAGTGGTTTCAGGTCAAAATTCCTTTCCAATCAAAAGTTATGGCCAAAACAGTACCAACTAGGGGCAAAATGTTCATTTAAAAATCGACAAAAATAATGAACATGGGAAATGACTCTAATGGATGTTTCCCAAAGTTACATGACCATACGACTTCACATGGGAAAGAAATAAATATTCTACAATCCTATGATGTGTAGAATACGGGTCGTTACATATTTAAATATATAAACATCTAGGAACTCACAGTGTTTGGATTAAAAAATAGAAGAAGAAGGGATCTCGAATCACTAGCTGAATTGCTTAAGTTAATAGTTGTAGGAGATTAACGGATCTATTTCAGTTCAATCACCGGCAGAGTTTGGCCCTATGGATTCTCATTGAAGAAAACAAGAGAAATGACCATGTATTTATAGCTGCCAGCCCCTCTGAAACCGACTGACACATCAGCCCTAGGGGTGTCGACACCCTTATAGGTGGATCGACCCCGGTGTCGACACCCCTTAAAGGGGGTCGACCTCGGTGTCGACACCCCTCTAGAGGGATCGACCCCTAGAGCGAGAAATTTGCCACCAGATGAATTTTTGATATTTGGACCATTTTTGGATAAGTGCTTACTCATATTTGACATATGTGTATCATGTATATATATATTTTTTCTGCACCTATGAAAACTAAAAACCCTCATAACTTCTTCATACGGTGTCCGTTTTACGCAAATCAAATGTTTATCTTGACCACTATTTTGAGATGGATGCTATGGCGCAGTCCATTTTCCTTAATTCTAAATATTAAATTAGTTATCATTTAATTTATACTCTTTTTATGTTGTTAAAATACGGGGTGTTACATAACCCATCCGAAACGGGCCTAAATCTCGACCCCAAAGAGGCTCACTGAAACTTAGAGTTATTATAAAAAGATTGTTGGCTCTTATAAGAATTACATTAACACAACCAGACTAAACACAAAATCAGAATCTCATTGCAGAAGGGATAAAATATCATAATTGAAAATATATGTACCATTAAATAAAATTACAATAATGTTGATTACATCAAGTTTCAACTGTCGTACAAGATGCATCAATAATAATATCCCCTGAATACAATAAACTACCAAACATGATGATGATGAATCTCCTTCGCCAGGCTTACGTCTCCATGACTTCGTAAATCAAGTGATCCCACATGCTAACCTATTTTTTTGTTAATAGAAGGGAGGTCATAACAACAAATTCTGGTGAATGAAAATCATATAAGCTTAAGGAATGTCTATTTCCTATACTTGACAGTATGAGTTCATCAAATTATGCCTATGAAAATTCAATACACAATTAAATACGTCATTCATGTTTTAATTTGTTAAACTACCCTATAGTCACTTAAGTCTAACATGTTTATACAAGGGCGGATTTCTATTATCACATAATATCCTATGAGGCGGACAACCATTTGGTCACTTAAGGCTATTATCTATATTTTTTTATAGGTGGATTCCCATTATCACTTAATAACATATGGCGGACCCTAGCCACTTAAGACCCTACCTTCTAAGCATCAACGTTGCTAAATATACTCTCGATGTAATTCGAGAGATAGTAATATGCCACCTAATACCAGGTTTAGGTAGACACTTATCGCCATTTATAACCCATTCGATGGACCCATGTGTTGTTATCTAGCTTTCATTACAAGTGAACTCCTAACCTCTTAATACTTCCCTTAGACAGGTGGTACCTCTTACATGTTCTTTGGGACTCTTATTTGCCCTTCCCTAGGTATGCCTTCACATAGCCCCTAGATAAGAAGTGGACAACTTCTAGAGAACAACCTTACTCATATGTCTATCATTTTACTAAGGACCATTTAATACCTCATAAGTTCATAAGAGAGAAAGAGAGAGAGAGAGAGAAGTAGATCCAATGACCACTTAAGACCTAATAAGTGCGAGTCCAATGAATTTGGGCCAGTACTAAGAAGTGAAACTCAGTAACAGTAATCCTAACCACTTAATAGCCAAACAAGGTAGGTCGGCCACTTAATACCTTCTCGAGGCAGGGCTCCATCACAAAAATAATTATTACAATAGTCATATCACATTAAACCGACTACTTGTAGCAGTTGGATTTGCTAATCGTTTTCGGGCAGACTTCTGCTACAAGTAAGCTTAATCTTCCATTTTATGTATTTTTATGGCCCATAATGCAAAACCTCCCACATTAACCTGAAAAAATAAGGTTTTCAAGTTTATTTCCCTAACTTCATCAACATAGCATATAATGTCTAAATTCACATTCAAATCAAAACAGGTAAATCACAAACATATACAAAATAACTTGCAACCTATGATTTAAAAATTACATTAATAATAAAAGAAATACAAGATGTAATATGCCAAATATATGTATAATCTCTTTTTTGTACTTCTTCACTTTTCTTACGATTTTATACAAAATAAAGATTTTGTTGACTAGTGTTTTAATACGTTCAAACTACCTATTTAAAATTAGATGTTTAAACTATTAAATTACAGCACCCAAATCTTTTGTTTTTGCATATATATGAGATTTACAATTTGCAAGAAAGTAAATCCGACCATATCAAAACTACATAACACCCAAAAGTCCATTTTTATTACATTCATAAACAAACCAAATATATATCAAATGATTTACCATTTCGCAATTCATAAAGGATTGTATCCTCACAATTACCGTTTTCCAAACTTCCGTCTAAACCTAGATATAAGAATCCAATTAGAGGCTTATATACATGAAATTTCTAATTCCAGATTCTATGATAAAATTAGTTAAAAAAAGGTAGAGAATAGGTTAGACAAGAAGAAGATCATAACTTGTATATTCTTGGAACTTAGAATGATTGTAAATAAGTAGAATGGAGACGTAGAAGAAAATGAACGTAAGGTTTTGGGGAGAGGCTTAGGGTTTATTTACAGTTGCTAGAGTGTGTGGGCCGTAGAATTAGTTTTATAAAATCTAGACAGTTCATTCTAGTAATAAAAACCCTTAATAAAACTAACCTCTCTCCCACCCTCGACTAGAGGGGCAGTCGACCTCCAGGACAACCCCCTTTAAGGGTCGAGCGCTAGGAGATTCATTTCTCATGTCAGTTTCTATTTTATTGATTATGCAATTGATTTGATTGATTCTTTCTGTTTATTTTAATTCTTGTCCTTATTTTACATACTTATATATACACAAAAGTTCGATTCCAAGGAATATTGCATTATGCCAAAATTATATTGTTTTATTCTAGATTATATTCTTATAGTTTGAATTTCAAATGATGTGTGTATAAAAATTTTGTATAACTTATTTTATTTATAACTTTCTCATACGGACTCCTTTTTATAAATAAAACATGAAAACGGGCTAAAATCTCACCATGAATATAATAATAATATTTTCATGGCCCAATTGTCAATTATCCAATATTCATATTTTCAACACATTAATATTTTGTTAATAATTATTGTTTATTCTTAATTTAAGGTTTTTTTATAGGGTCTTACAGATTGTGGAACCGAAAATATAAGAGGGGACGGGGTTAACTGCTACCATATGAACACATGTTCCTCTTCCTTGTTTGGTGCTTAATATTACTTTGGTTGAATTAAATATGGTTCGAATATGTTTTGTATATTTGAGTCTTACCTAGGAATTCTTGAATAAGCGCAAAAACAGTCGAATGATGAATTAGAAAATAGGAAGTCATTTGGTAGAGGTAGCAGGATCCAGCTTAGTATAATTCAGTTCAGCACAGTATGGATTAGCATTGCCTAGATCGGTATGATATTTCATGCAGACAAGGAAGGAACCAAGAGGGCTTAGGAAAAGTTTCAAATCGTTTAGAGTTTCAACAACCGATTTATAACGTCAACAATTCAGGTTCAACGTAGGGAGAAGGTTCTGGTTCAGCATAAAGACGGAGTCTTCGGTTTGGCAAGGAGGGGCTTGGATGGTGCAAAGAAGTTGAGGAGGACAGTGTCTGGTTCTGTAGGTCAAACCGAATCCGTATTGGTAGGTCGATCTGGATCCGAATAGGCATGACCAATCCAAATTTGGATCGACATACAAACCAATCCTCGATTCAATAATCGAACTGCACTCAGGTTAAACCCCAATCTGAGGTAGGTTCAGTCAACTCGATCCAGTCCCAGGTGATGTCGTGGTTGGGTTACGTGACTCATAAGAGAAAGGTGTTCTTCTAAGGTGATGACTATACTCTTCAATGAATGAACTCCATTACGGATAGCTCAATTCCGAGATGTGAAGGAAGTCTGAGAGGGAAAGTTACCACATAGGTTCCAAGATGGGAACAAGAGGCAACTTCCAAGATAGATTTCATTATGGATGTGTGTGTTGCGGAGAGAACGACGCTTGAATGATTGAAGGGTACTTAAGAAGTAAGGGTATTAGGATGGTGCTTATTGGATGACGATGAACCTGAGAAATGAGTGAGGGGTGACGATGGCCCTTATAGTGACGATGGCTTGTAAAATTTAGGATTCCCACACTCCAGACTATATTGGATAGTTTTGTTCCTAGATGACTAAGTAGCATGGAATCAATTATAGGATCATATGGGTATTGTGCAAACTCAATGTACTGCGTGAGTGAATGTAAGGATGGATTCTTGGTTTGGAAGTTCCCTATCACCTTACCACACACACTTCCATTTACACTCAATAATGTGATGACCTTAGAGTAGAGTAGATTATTACATTTTCTAACTCTTTGGATGTAGGGACACGTCAGGTATGATACTTAATACCTATAGTGTTACTTTATTAGTAGTAGTGATTAAAATTTCCCACACTCTACCTTGTTTGACTTGGTATTTTCTACATTTCTTTTTATTACTCTTGGTGCATTTAAATGAGAACTAGAGACAAGTAGGATGTGCATTAGTAGCTGACCGAAGGACGATTAGAAGGCTTTCCACGTATTATGATATATGTTCCTATAACCTGTTTTAAATATGTTGCTCATTACTTCGGGCAAAGCGGTGTTTTATGTTGAGACGCTATCATTGAGATGTATTTATGTATGACTTATTTGATACTATGCTGTGATGTGGAACTGTTACTATGATATTTATGATCCATTTCAGCTTATACTGTTTCGCCTGCTTTGTATCAATTAATGTTACTATTATCTTGTCCCATGCATTGTGAGATGCAGGACAAGTTATGGGTTGCTTTCTTCTATTTATCCTATTTCAACCTTGATGATCGCCTCGCATTGATCGGGCACCATCACCATAACGAATCTCGTTAGGTGTCGATAGTAAGGCGGTAGTCATATTCTTCCTTTTGGACAGAGGATGTTAGAAAATCCATTCTACAGCTTTGATGATAACTATATAATGGAAATCATATATAAACATATATATATATATATATATGTTTATGCAGGTTATCTACACGATCAACTCAAGTTATCAGTGATCACAATGCTCAAGAACAAGCAAAAGAAATGCAAGAGATTACAAATCAATTAAGGCAACAACAAACATGCACGACAAGGCCAAGAATAACTGATACCAACATCAAACGTCTGGAAATTTGAACTAGACATCTAGTATCACACTCGGAAAATATCTGAAACGGGCATCTGACGTCTGAATTAAATTCTATACGTTTGATCTAGAGTTCAGCTAGACAATTTGAGTAGCTACTGTCACATTTGAATAGCCACCTGTGTCTCTCTTTATTCCAACTCTTCATCACCAATGGTAGCAACCTTACAGTAATCATCTACGGCAACAACCGTCCAAGATAACTCTCTGCAACTATATGTAGCATCATGGTTTAAGAGAGCAAGCACCGAATACAATTACTCTGCAATCTTCATACTTGATACTGAAAATCTATTCACTCTTGATCTGGCAATCTAAATCCAAAACTATTCTTCCATATACTTCTGCTCTTCAGTGTAAATTATACCTTAAGATATATTGGAATCTGTTGTACTCATCCAGCAATGTCCGTGTTGTATCAGAACACACATTTGACAAGAATACCTTATTATAACCAAGCCTATGCCTTCAGGCGAAGCAAGGGTTTTGTTGAGAGTAGAATTCCGAAGGGGAGCTTCAGGACTAGATGTAGGATGGGAGGTCCACACTATTTTAAAATTTAGGTGTTCAATTTCCATATTTCTTTATTCTCTACTATCTAGTTATATCATACTTGGCAGCATACACACACAGAGACACTTGCATATACACTACTTGATCCACCTCGTAGAACTTTCAATCGGTATTAGAGAAGATTTTGATAAAATAACAGTAACACGTATTTGTATCACACTAACATGGCAAGTATATTTCAAGAAGATCGATCTATCACAAGTCTCCCACTTTTTAATGGCTCTAATTATGCATATTGGTCAACTCGTATGAGATTTTTTGTGGAAGGTAACAGTTTAGAAATTTGGTCTACTCCTCAAAATAAAAACGAAGCACCTACCATAGATATAAGTACATGGACCATTGCTCAAAAAACTTCAACCTCGAATAATGTAAAAGATATAAATGCTTTATTTTCCTCTTTAGATAAAAATGAATTTTCACGAGTCATGTTATATAACACTGCATATGATATTTGGCGTCTCTTATAAGTAACACACGAAGGTACAAAAAAAATTCAAGGAAACGAAGATTTCATTTTTACAAAATCAATTCTCGTCATTTAAAATGAAACAAAATGAATATATTTTTGATATGCGTTCTAGATTCTAAATTATTCAACATGATCTAATAGTACTAGGAGTTAAATTTGCTGATTTTAATTTAGTATATCGAATACTCAATTCTTTAACATCTAAGTGGGAAAAAAAATTAGCTATAGAAGAGGCCAATTACCTTTCAACACTCAAAGTTGAAGAATTGATAAGAAACTTAATGTTCTATGAAGCCAATTTGCAGGCTAGAAAAGAACAAAATATGGAGAAGAAAAACATAGCATTTCAACCTAACAATGAATATTCATATTTATCTGAAGAATAAATTATGTTCATCGCACAAAATAATATCAAATTCAAGGTGTTTAAAAAAATGGCCAAGTTTCAAAAAGGAGGAAAATCAAGTCAAACATCTGTGAAATGCTTTGAGTGTGATCAGTTTAGGCATATGAAGAACAACTATCCTAAGCTCAACAATGATTAAAAAAAGAAATTTGAAAAAATCAGAAAGATGAAAGCATTTACAGTAACTTCGGATGACTCTGACACTTCTTCTTTTTCTTCAAAAAGTGAGACTATGAGAGTAACAGTGATGAAGAACAGGTTAATGTATGCTTTATGGAAAATACAGATGAGGTATGTCCCGATCATAGCTATGATGAATTATTAGAACATAGTATAGAATTAGATGATAAATTCAAACAAATTAAAAAATTAAACAAGGATTTCATAGCTAAAATAAATCGATTAGAACTTGAAATTTGTATGTGAAAAGATGATAAAGCGATTTTAGAGAAGAACTAGAATTATCACAAAAAAAAATATCCCAAAAAAAAAAACTGATTAAAAATAAGACCTTATCTAATAGTTTTGAAAAAAGTAAACTAGAAAATAATGTTTTGATAGAAGAAAACATTGATTTAAAGGATAATGTAAAAAGTTTGAAAATTGAGAATTCTGAATTAAAAGAAAAGATTTGTAAATTGTCTAGCAATATTTCCAAATTTAATAAAGGAAAACAAGATTTGAAAAATCTAATCAAAATTTTGAAACCGTCAGGTAATCGAAATGGATTAGGATTTAAAAATATTTCTAAACAAAAAGGAAACATCCCTAAAAAGTGTAATTTTATTTATCAAAAAACTAAAAAACCACCAATATCCAATATGCCCCCTAAAGGTCAACAATTTAATTTGGCAAAGCATATTCGTAATTTCCTAAATAAAGAGGTATATAATAAAAATTATGCTTTTAAAGGTCCCAAACCCACTTGGGGTATGACTAACTTCCACATCTAACATTTAGGACCTTAACAGAGGAAGTGGATACCAATTATATTATTTTGTCTTGCAGGTACCCAAAACAAAGAATAAGGAGAAATTGATACTTGATAGTGGCTGCTCCAAACACATGACCGGAAATGCAAAAATGATATCAAATGTTACGTATATTGAAGGAGGCACGGGGACCTTTGGAGATAACTCAAAAGGATACATCACCGACATTGGTGAAGTCATCAATTCTGGTATTTCTAACTCTCCTATTATTACAAATGCTTTGTTAGTTGAAAATTTGAAACACTATCCTCTTAGTGTAAGTCAGTTATGCGATAAAGATTTTCAAATATTCAAAAAAGAATGAATAGTATTATTGATAACTATAATAAACTAGTATTTAAAGGATTTAGAAGTAAAAATAATTACATGTTAAATATGAATATACAACAAAATTGAGATTTATGTTTAATGGCAAAACATTAGGATCCATGGTTGTGGCATAAGCGATTTTGTCATATTAATTTCAAGTACATTAATAAATTAGAAAAATATGAATTGGTAAGAGGTTTACCTAAGATAAATTATAAAGTAGAAAATTTATGTGATGCTTGTCAAATTGGAAAATTGAAACGAAGCTCATCTAATTTTTCTTTTTACAAAACAGCCCTTAAAACTTTTAAATATAGATATATCTTTGTTACTACCAGATTTCGATGCCGAGACCTAGTTGAGGTGAAGGGGAATCGGGAAGAAGTGACACTAGAGACGATACCAGAAGAAAGAATGACAATAATTAGTTTGCATGATATCAGTACCAACATAAGGAGCAAATGCTTGGTACTAATACAAAGAAGATGGCAATAGGGCATGGTACCGAAATAAACATACAATAAGCAGCTCAGATTGGTGTCAGCACCAAACACTGGAAGCAGAACAAGAAATTCAACACCAAAGAAAATCAAGGAGTGTAGGCAATCAACTCGACATCAAAGGAACAAGCTTGATGATCGATACTGGATACAATGGTTGGAAGCAAAGATTCGCTATCCACACCAACATGCTTGGTGTCGGTAAAGCGGGACAAAGGCGACACTGAAGTCATGAGAGGAAAATCATACAAGAAACACCATGTGGATCAAACAACAAAGGACTGAGGACTAATACCAAAAACATAGGCCATGAATAGGGACCGATACTCAAGGAGCAGCGCCGAAGAGAACTATCCATGCTAACATGCTTAGCATCGATACTGATGCCGGATGACCATTACCAAAGCCGAGAGCTGCAAGGGACAACCGATACCGAAGGCTTGAGGTGGGATCAGGCTTCCTACTGGACTGCTACGGAATGTGGCCCAAATTGTATATAAATAAGACACCAGCGATCTTAATTTAGGGGACTTTCCTCATTCTCAAATCTTGTATCCCATTTCTTAAAGAGGAAACCCTAATATGTAAATCAATTTGGGATTACTTGTAATCATCTATATACTCATGCAAATTATCAATAAAAGAGAGATTTAACACTCATTGCCAATTCCACTTATTTCCTTATAGCTATTTCACGACAAAATCTTCTTCTCGGATATAATTACCAAAATAACCCTTATAAGCCATCTAGCTTTTTTACTTGTGTCGAGCTTATGAAACCCTTATCCCAAGGTAATTATTGGTCCTTGAGTCTTTGAAGCGTGATATTCTCCTCTCTTGAAGGATGAGCAACTAATCTGGGGATTAAGACCCTGATATCTAGGAAACGACAAATTAATTCGAACTTGAAGGAACTAGATAATCCCTAGGTTCCCTAAATCCACAACTGTACCCTATATTTCGGTGTTAATGAAAATAACATTAACATTTTGGCGCTAGAAGGAGGGAATGAACCTCCAATCCTTTGGATTACCTACCACATCCTCAGTTGTTTGAACCTATTCATTTAACACTGAAGAAATAGACCATGGATGAAAGGTCTCAACAAGAGTATTATGTTTCAAGCATCAGTGATCTAAGAGTTATTGAAGAACAAAAGCTAAGATTGGAAGCCCTATCAATCATGAACAAGAAAAAAAAAAGCAAAACCATATAACCCTAACTGTTGGCGAATTAACCCTTTCTATATAGGGCCTACCCCCTTTTTTCTTTAAGTGGTCCTACATCAAAGGAACATAACCTATTTTCTCACATCAAAGAAGCCATCCATGACAGGCTCAGGGAACTATATTCGAACAGCGAATAAGGGAGGATTTCAATCACTTTACCTCAAGATGGTCTAGGAAAATTGCACCTCAGTCTCAAGATACAATGAAAAGAAAACTTGAAAATAAAGAAAGAAGAAGAACTTTTATACTAAAAGCACTTCTTATCTTGACCACATAAGTAATCACGGATAACGGTCCAGATCAATCGTGGAAGGCCAAAATTGGGAAAATCGTGTACTTTCAAGACAGTACGGAGCAAAAGCCAAAGTTATTTACTTAAAAAGTCAAAAATACCCCTTCACTAGGGGAGAATATTACTACCGGATTTAGATACCGAAACCTAGTTGAGGTAAAGGGGTATCGGGATGAATCTGACACTAGATCCGATACCGGAGGCAGAAAGGACAAGATTTGCTCTACATGTTATTGGTACAAACATAGGGAGCAAAAGCTTGTTACCCATACAAAGAATATGGCAACAAGGCATGGTACCAAAACAAACATACAATAAGCAGCTCAGTTTGGTGTTAGCACCGAACATCGGAAGCTGAACAAGCAAACCAACACCAAAGAAAAGAAAGGGGTGCACACAATCAACTCGACATCAAAGGCACAAGCTTTGTGATCGATACCAGATACAATGGTTGGAAGCAAAGATGTGCTATCCATACCATACCAACATGCTTGGTGTCGATATAGCGGCGCAAAGGCAATACCGAAGTTCGAAGAGGAAAAGCATACAAGAAACATGCATATGGATCAAACAACAAAGGACCAAGGACTGGTACCAAAATCGAAGGCCTTTAATAGGGACTGATACTCAGGAAGAGGTGTGGAAGATAACTATCCATGTTAACATGCTTAACATCGATACGATACCGGATGACTATTACCGAAGTCGAGAGCTGTAAGGGAGAATTGATACCGAAGGCTTGAGGCGGGATCAGGATTCCTACTGGACTACTACCAAGGGCGGCCCAAATTGTCTATAAATAAGACCACAGAGGTCTCATTTTAGGGGACTTTCCTCATTCTCAAATCCTCTACCCTATTTCTTAGAGAGAAAATCCATTCTACGGTTTTGATGACAACAACTGTACAATGAAAATCATATAAATATGTTTATGCAAGTTATCTATAAGATCAACTCAAATTAGCAATGATAACAATGCTTGGAAACAAGCAAAGGAAATAAAAATATTACAAATCGATTGGACAAACAACAGACATGCACAAGAAGGCAACAATAACTTATACACAGTACGAAACGTATAGAAATTTTAACTAGACATATAGTATCACACTCGGAAAATATCTGAAACGGACATAAGATGCCTCGCTTAAATTTCTAACGTCTAATACGGTGTTTGGCTAGACAACTTGAACTGCAACTAACGTATTTGAATATCCACCTCTATTTCTCTTCACTGTAACTCTTCATCACCGATGGTAGCAACCTTACTATAATCATCTATGACCAAAACCATTAAATGTAACCCTCTGTAACTATATATAGCATCAAGATTCAAGAGAACAAGCACTAAATCTACTTACTCTACAATCTCCGTACTTGATATTCTGAAAATCTATTCACTCTAGCTTTAGCAATATAAATCCACAACTATTCTTTTGTATACTTCTGCTCTTCACTACAAATTATATCTAAAGATATATTGGAAGCTATTGTACTCATCCATCAATATCCATGTTGTATTAGAACAGACATTTGACAAGAATACCTTATTGTAACAAACGCTATTCTTCTGGGTGAAGAGAGGCTTTTGTTGAGAGTAGAATTTCGAAATGGAGCTTCGGGACTAGATGTAGGACGGTAGGTCCGAACCAGTATAAAATCATGGTGTGCATTTTCCATACTTCTTTATTCTCTTTTACTTAGTTATATCATACTCGGTAGCACATATAAATTTGGTTATATACGACTCGATCCACCTCGTAGAACTTTCAAAGGATTCCTGGGATCCTTTTTATGATCCAATCTTCAGCGAAATGCGTTCTCCATCTAGCTTAGGGTAATCCTTTGAAATTTTCTGCCATTTATCATATCGTCCTTAGTCGTAGCGGTAAGTTCTGACCTTGTCGTCCAATAATCAACAATAATTTTCTTTCTTATTAAATTTTACTGGCTTATTTTAGTACTTCCTCAAGGTCCTTATAAGTTCCTCCGATTTATAATAACTCTACTCCTATTTCTTTAAGGTCGAAGATTACTTCGATAACATCATCCATTCTTCAACTTTGGCACTCTCCGAAGGTACGATTGTACCAACAATTTTGGTATCGAAAGGTGGTAATTTTTTAGTGTCCGAGGGTTCTGGTTCTCTATTCTTATTGGATATAGGATGGATGGAATTTCATCCTCCTCTTCCTGCCTCTTCTTTTGGACTTCCCAGACCTTCTCCTTTGAGCCCTTAAGCTGACTTCTCGGAGTTAGTGAAGAGAATAATAGATTCTCCCTCTCTCTCTTCCTTTAAAACTTTCCATGTGTCTCCTTCGATGGACCATTATGTGGTTAAGCAGCATCTCAAGTATTCCTTTTTTTAAGATTTGTTCATATTCTTTATTTACTATTTTCAGCTTTGGAAGAGATGATATTCTTCTATCCCCGTTCTTCCTGTTTCGAAGAAGAAATATCAAAGCTTAGAAGGGAAGTTCAATCCATGAAAAAAATAAAATGTTATACTAACATCCTTCAGGGATGAACTTTTATAGGAGGCGGCCTTGGCTAAAGCATGTGCTCAATCCCTATCCAACAACTTGGCCTTACAAATGGAACTTAAAGATTCCAAGAATGAACAAGCGTGAATAATTAATAAGAAGGTTTGTCTTAAAGGGGAATGATTGTCTCTAAAGAAGAGTAACACATCATAAAATAAGCCCTAAATACACATAGATAATTAAATTAAGAATAAACAACAATAAATTAATAAAATATTAATGGATTGAAAATACGAATATTGGAAAATTAGGAATTGAGACACGAAAATATTACCATTGTATTCGTGGAAAAATTCTAGTCCTTTTTCATATTTTATTTATCAAAAATGGAGTTTGTATGAGAAGTTAAATACGTAATAAGAATTGTGTGCATATAGATATAAGAAGGGGACAAGAAGGGGACAAGAATCAAAAGTAAGGGAAACAATTATCTAATTAATTACACAATTAATAAAAAAAGAAACCGACCAGGGAAATAATTCTCCTCACGTTCTTTCCCTAAGGGGGATCGACCGCTCCACTTGAGAGGGTCGACTACCCTTCTAGGGTGGGTATTGGTTGCTTTTAAGAGAAGAGGGGTGGGATGGGGCTTGTTTCTGAAGGAGTTTTTATATACTTTGCTGGAATGGACCAAATGTTATAAAACTTATCTAGCGGACCACATATATTCTAAGAAATATAAGTAAGGCCCTAGCCTCTCTGTTAAATCTAGTAATTTTTTCTCTTCTACACCTTCATTCTGCTTCTCCACCATTATTCTAAATTCCAGAAAATAGGAAAGGTTAGTTCTTGTTCACTTCTCTAACATATTTCTCTATATTTTCTAATCTATTTTTCTTATTTGAATCTGGAATTAGATTGTATGTATATAAGACTCTAACTTGATTCTTATATATATAGACACACACACACACACACACACACACACACACCCCCAGTACACGGGCACGCCCGATGGGCGTGTGCATAGATGAATTTGACCAAAGCTGATTTTGAAGTTTAGAGTGAGCAGTATTTGCGGCTATTTGTGTGCAGAAATTATGGAGTTTGCAAAATCAGCAAAACAAAACAGAAAATAGTGCATGTAGTAAACGTTTACAATGCAACAACAAGGTGAATATTAATTCAGTGGCAAGCTAATAACAAAGAAAGCAAAAGATATATAGTGAATGTTTAGAATGTCTTTGCTGCAAAAATGTAATGCAATAGTACATGTATTAGTATCAGTGAGCATAATATAAGTAGTAAAATTTTGGTCATCCGTAACTGTTATAACAAAAAGTGCAGACGTTTATTAGGACTTTGCATCAGCTAGTAATTGTTATTCTGGAGTAGAAATTACAAAAAGGACAACAACGGAAATAAAAAAGCAAATAGGTAGGGAAAATAGCCAAGAAAAAGCAGTAGGATTATAAGCATTAGCATGAACATGAGTGGCTTTCAAGCTCAGCAAAAACGTTGTCAATTTTTGCAAGCTGCGGGGAAAGAAAAAAGGTAGTTAGAAGCTGGGTTTATAAACTTCTAAAATGATAGGAATAAGAACATTTTCTAAATTTTAAAAGAGGAACTGACCACTACCGAGTCGTGCCAGTAAGCATATATTTAGTACACATATAGTTATGCATGATCAGTTACTATATGACCAGCGAATGACTTGAAAGTCAGCAATGGGCCTCTTAAATTGATAACAGTTTATGTTTATAAGTGCAGGTTTGATGAAGCAATGAGATACTTGATACTTCAGTATAGGTAATATTCCATATTAATAGCTCCTTTTCACATTAAGAACATTTGTTATAAGTATCAGTTCATGTTGTAGTGTGTGTCCCCGATTGATATGAAAATTCATTTTTATGTACTAAAAATATTTATTTTCTTATTGAACACATTCCTTATGAACAATTTACCTTGTTATTATTTTACAACTCATATATAAATGATGAAAAGTTCGAATGCCATTTGCAACATGTACAGCAACAGCTCAGAATTTCAATTAAATCTGTATATAATCCAATTATTGGATAAAGTGGGACATGACAGCAGCTATAGCTAAGTGGGGTGCACAAGCACATTAAATCTGATGGCAAATCGAATAATTTGAAGTTAGAATTTATTATGTGCATTATGGAGAACAAAAGGTTGATTAAACAAAAGTTTCAATGTAATTGCCGTGTGAAATTTACAGCAACTTATGTGAAATTGTAAAAGAAAGTAAACTGTGAATTTTACTGGAAGAAGAATACCAACAGGGTTTAAAAAGGTAACAACTACTTCCCTTGGTAATGGGATCCCAATTTCTACTGGATGGGTCTACGATTTGCATAAATGCGCACTTCTTCTTCTTTAGGATGTAGTCATCAAAACATACGTAAATTATTCAAAAAAAAAAGTGCAGTAAAGATGCATGAATATAGCCACTGAACAATGGCGGCATGGCGCCTATCAAGCAGAAATCATTAGGCAGTTCTGTATTGACAATGTTGCTTCCTTGCACATAGTTAATAATGACAAAGAGCATCTCCAACAAAATTTTAATTTAAAATTACAAATTCAACAATTAAAAAATGTAATCACAACATTTCTTAAATACCATTCACGATAAACCCAAAGACCAATTTCAATTCCATTCCAATTAAATATCAATTAATTGGTATACCTCATTTAATTTAAATAAAAAGATTTAATCTTTTCTCAACTGGTTTTAAGAACAGTGTTAATGAAGACACCATTCACGACAAACCCAAATCACATTCCATTAATTATGGAATCTTCACGGAAAAACAAATGAATATATAATCGATATCAATTTCCATATCCGACTAATAATATAAAAGGAATAACGATAAAGCCTTTTAAATTCCATATGTATTAACAGTCTTCCTCCACAGAATTTCATTTCGGTTATTATCAATCGAATTCCATTCAATTCCAATTTAATATATTAAATTAGAAAACGTTACTTTGGAAAATTCCTGTTAAATCTTAATAAAAAGATTTATAAATTCCAAATCACATTTCACTGAAAATCGGGTTAAAAAATGAATGTCGTTAAAAACACAATTCACATTCCATCAGTCGCTAACCGTAAATTAGTAAGAGAACAATTCCCTAAGTATTAACCCCGAAGGCCGAAACCAACATCAGATCAATACCCCGGAAACCATTCAACTTAACTAATCTCCAATCAGTTTCTAATTTTCTTAACTCCATTTGGGTTCAATAACAGTATTCTTAAAGATACCATTCACGAAAACTGTAACACCCCGTAATTTGAACATAAAAATTCACAAATTAAAGTATACTTAATTAAGTGAAATGGGTTGCGCAGAGAAATATATATATTGATATATATATATATATAATTGAAAATTAAATAAATAAATATGCAAAAATGTTCAAAACAGCGAATTGGAAGAAGGGAATAACCGAACCGGCCGATTTTTGAGGTCGACCCAAGCCCGCTGGGTCGACTAGGGGTTAATCCAGGGTGTTTGGCTGTCAACCCGTGGGCCGATTCGCTCAAATGCAGATTTTGCATTTGAATGGTTCTCATGGTTCAGCTTTAATCTAAAGGCCCTAGATGGTTCCTACACTTGACTTCTTCCCCAAGACATGCTTTGATGGCTTGGATTGAATCTAGGGTTAATCCTATGGCTAATACTATCCTAATCCTCTATAAAAAGACCCTTAAACCTAGCCTAAATCACCATTATTCAATCCTACAACTAAACTATGTCAAATTTGTTCCTCTAATGGCCTCCACTCTCATGCTAAAATTCCTAAGCCTATTTCTATGAGAGATTGTGAGTTCATACAAGTGCTTTCAAGCTTGTATGAGTGTTCTTAGTTTGCATTCAAGTCAAGTTGCAACATTTCTATTTCAAAGCAAGGGTTTTTATTGATTTGGCTCAAGGGTTTTCATTGGAACATTCATATTTGGGTCTTTTTGGTGATTGCATAAGGGCTTCGTCTCAATCTTTATAATAAATATTCATTTGTGTCTTCATAGCGTAGTAAGCCCTTTTCTACTTTCTTTTTATTGAACTCTAAAGTTAACTGAATGATGCAAGTTTGGGGTTGATCATTATGATATGCAAGTTTGGTTGATCATTATGATATGCAAGTTTGGTTGATTATTATGATATGCAAGTTTGGTTAATCATTATGCTATGCAAGTTGGTTTAATCATTATATATGACACATATTGCTATGTTATGCAAGTTAAACTTGATGTTGTGAGCATAAAGCTCCAAGCTTTATATCAAAGGTTGCATTTTGGCAACATGAAAGTTATCATATCCCTTATGATAACTTGCATGTGAGGCTAAATGTGAACTTCTAGCAACTTCTACATGTCATTTATCACATGTATCACTCATATGCTAAGTTTGGTTTTATGCATGCTTTTGAAGCCTAACAATGCAATATGCAAGTATATGAACATATGTACATCTCATATGCCACCATGATAAACTTGTGGCTTCAACACCTTTTTGTCATGATTATGCCAAGTTCCCTATTTTACCCTTTATGCGTTGTTGCGATTATGTAAACGATGGGATTACGTTGGGGTTGGGTAAAATTATGACATGAACATGATTTTTATAACATAACGTGATATGTTAACTTGTAATTATGTTTTGGAAACATAATGGACATGACACTTAGAAAATATGAGTGTGGCCAACTCGAGGTTGGGTTGAGTTTGTAGCATAAATCTACCCGGACCCGCCCGGCTTAACTAGTGGCTACAAACAATAGGACCCAATGTGAGAAGTTGGTCATGTTGTGCTCGAACCCGAGGTTAGACCAAGTTGTGGTGTAAAGCTACCCGGATCCGCCCGGCTTAACTAGTAACCACAACAAAGTCTAATGTGAGAGGTTAAAGCACATTAAGTTAATTAATGCCTCCTGATTAGGGTTAAGTCATGGTCCACTTAATACTTAATCAATTTGGGCTGGATGGGTTAATCGGGGTTAAGTCACGAACCTTGGGTATACTTAACCAATTTAATCCACGTTTGGATCGGGTTAACCACATTTAACCCGTTAAGGAAACCCTAGTTGCGTGGTCCTTTTCAGCAGTAACCCTCTTGATAGTATCATAAGACCCTAGGACTAGGCTAGGGTGGGGCACGATTACTGGGCTGACATGTAAGCAACCAAAACGACGGCTGAGTAGGTACGCCGGTGTAGGTCCAGGCGGACTATGGTCGTGCACATAGTCCGGAGTTGGAGAATCAGGCACGGGTACCAGTAGATCTAGACTGCGCATACTTGATTCGTGTCTGAGGTTGACACCCTAGGACTTGATACGCCCTAGGGTGTACCTAGCGCAGTTTAACTACATTGCATGTTTGGGCCGTATGACACTGACACTTGACGAGTTAGGCCTATAGGGAGCCGATCGACTAGACCGTGTAGTTGGACCTTAATTTAGGTCACCTCATGATGATGGGCCAAGTTTGGGCCAAGGGATCAATTCTTGTTTTTACTTGACATGTTAGAATGCTAGTACACCCGTGGTGCAAAACTTAACCTTAATTATGCGATGACACCTTTATCTATCTTGTTAGTTAATCATCATGCCAGTATGTTGTTATCCTTATGTTCATCTCAGCTTCTCATGCCAGTTAACTTTACTAGTTCATAGACAGATAGTAGTAGGGCTTACCAGTCTTTTTGACTGACCTGTTTTCTTTCGCCTCTTTTCTTCCGTTTCCCCCCCTCAGGTTCTCAGGGTGGGAACATTGGAGCTTAGCTTGGATCTTTACAGCTTGCTTACTGGATTTGCTCATGTACGGTTTTGGACATTGAGCT